>CM060920.1:539397860-540686860 GCA_030737875.1 Allium sativum | reverse complement strand
GCGTATTGAGAAGCTCGCTTATAGACTAAATTTACCTGAGAAAATGGCAAGTGTGCATAATGTCTTTCATGTATCATTTCTATGGAAGTTTGCGCATGACTCGAATGTTACGGTATCTCCTGATCGGTTTGAAGATTTTGATGTCAATCCTGAAGTTTATATACCTCGTAAACTGCTTCACATCATAGGGAATGACATGTAACAGCATAGGAGGAATGTTTTCAACCTAGTCAAGGTACAATGGGGCAAGAACGATGATGATTGCACGTGGGAAACGAAAGAGAGTGTGGGGTCGACCCATCCAGAATTCTTTTAGTAGTATGTCCCATGTAACGTATCTTGCTTGTACCATTGTGTCTTACACTGTTAGGTGTTCCGAATGCTAGGGTAGGATTTCGGATGCATGGATTATTGGATTCTGGATCGAATACTTGTGGATGGTAGGCATGCGGGATTTTGTGATTTCTCGTGTTTGCTTCGAATTTCGGGGGCGAAATTTCTAAAAGAAGGAGAATGTAACGACACTTATTTTACGTATCGATCGATCATAAAATAATTATATTTTATTCTCTATTGGTTAGATCATTCTCAGATTTTAATATGTTGTTCATAGGGATGCGTGATATGTCCATGATTTTTACCAAATTTATTATGACCATTTTTCCTTGAGTTTACTGTTTGGGCTATAACTTTTGAATGAGGCCAAATCAGGTACTGAAATCGGTCTCATTGGATTAGGTTGGTTGTTTACGATTTCGTAGAGTAGTCACTTGAAGGATTAGTTAAACGGTTTAGGAGGAACCGTTGTTTTAAGTTTCAGGTACAGTTAGGCAGACTGATTAGTAACTAATGGGATGATCAGCCAAGCCCATTAGGCTAATGACCTACGATATAAATAGAGGTGTCTGAGAAGAGAAGTAGGGTTACTCTCTTCATTCTAAACTTCAGGTTGGCCTATGATTGTCCGGTTCAACCTAAAACCCTAATCCTTCATTCTTTCAATCAAGTTCATTGTAGATTTAATCTAGAAGATAATCGTCATCAAGGGAGATTAGATCACATCAGATTGCATCAAATTTAGGGGATTTCATTGCTGTCTAGATCCGATCTCATCGCATTTACATCAAATTGGGGATTAGGTGAGTGATAGATATCACTCACACAAAAGCAGACGGTTATATAGGTTAGATCTATGTTAATTTCATCCATATATGTTTAAATCACCCTAAATCTATTCATACAAGTTCATCTCAGGTCTACGTATATTCACTAGTTTTAACTAAACCTATTAAACCGGAAATTCATATGTTAATAATAATTTTAGGTATGTTTAAAACTACAATTTCATTGATTTATTGTTATATGATGTTTTGATGATTTAGATATGCTTGTATGATCATGTGTTCCTATATTGATGACTATTTTGGTTAAATTGGTTGAATTGCTTGAGTTGTATGTTAGATTGATTGTCGTAGAAACATAGGATTGAAGAACAGAGTTGTTGACCATCCTTTTGGTAAGGCCGTAAAGAAAGCATTAAAATCATGGATCCTAGTAAAATGGGCTTGAGAGGTCGTATAATCTCGACTAAGGTATTGGCCGACCCAAGTAGTTGGTACCAAGGCCATTAGGCGGTAGGCCATCTTCGTTTAGCTATGTGAACGATCAAATCGATTATTTGTAAGATGAGTCCTATGTAAACCTGTTGGACTTTTTGTTCGATCTAGAGGAACTGAACCTACTCCCACGCGAGATATTTTATTGAAGATTTTCTCCTACTCCTACTTGATCGCTTCCATCCACCCACGAATACCAGATCAGCTGCTACTTGTCATCGCGTGGATGGATCATGTCTTTCTATACGAAAATAATGCTTCTCCGCATTTTCCTATAGTCTGGAAGTGAGCAACATGTGTCCCAGCCGATCTAAGTACTGTAGCCTCTATGATTAGACCTTCTGGACACTAAAGAAGGGACTTTTTGGCGAATCTCTTATCACTCTATTGTTGTGAAAAAACATTGTAATAGAAATACTCCACAAATAAGAGATTATAAAGTGGACATAGGCACATTAACGCTGAACCACTTTAAATTCGTCTGTGACTACATTTTTCTACGTTTGTCGTTTATTTATCTTCATTTTAATTATATACATTTCCATTTCTTGGGTGTTATACAATTATTTGGTGACAACACTTTGTTGCTTACATTGAGAATTGATATTCCCAACGTTTGAAGGATTTTAGTCTACTCTTGGTTTGTCAAGTCTAAGACGAGAACCTATGTTCCCTTCAACATCACTGGATCATGGTTTTCAAGGCTTCCAGCACGTGCTTCCAGAAAGCAAGAACAGTAGCATGCTTTAGCACCTAAAGAGACACCTGGTTGGTCGATCATCCCAGGATCAACTTCGAACTTACCTCCATTGCCACCTCCAAAATAGCTACCTGCGTCAGATCAAGCTCCTTCCTAAGCATTTGCTACCCGTGATGACTTTATGAATGTGTTGGCTCAACTTCGAGAGATGACGACGACACTGGATGCTCAAACAAGGGAGAATGTTACGATGAGGCAAGACATGAGTCGTATGATGAGACAATAGGAAGAATTTAGAAAACAACAATATTCCCCTCATTTGCAAAACCAGAAATCAGAAGGCTCATTATCATGTGGAGGGAGAGGGGATCGACCCCAACCGCGATACCTGCTCAAAAGAACGGAAATTGTGCAACAATTACAACAGGAAGTGCATGCAAAAAATTGGACATGGCAGATCAAAACCAAGATAAACTGATCGAACTAGGAGACGCCTATCCCTTGGCCCAGCAGAATCAACGTGTTTCCCCTGCAGCCCGCTGCAATGCCACCCGAACGACCTGAGCTCATGTTCTTCCTCCCGAGCATCATTTGAATGTCCAGGAAAATCGGGGCCAATGAGGTTCTGCTCGGACGATGACTTAGGCAACTTCGCCCAAAGTGGGAGCAGGGAGGATTCGACAAGTCGAGGAAGTCGATCGATATGCACTTAGCACTCCAGATTAAACTTCCATCATATAACATATCATGAACGACAGTGGGGGCTACAAGAAAGAAGACTGGGGAATCGACCATAGCCATACTTTGTTTACGGACGATATCTTGCAGGCGGAATTTCCAAGGAGGTTTAACAAGCCCTAGATAAGTCAATACACGAGAACAACCGATCCACAGTAACACTTGATGAGGTATTCATGGCATATGGAGGAAGTCGTAGCCCCTAATGTAATTAAGTGCAAAGCCTTCCCGATTTTCCTACGCGGGGTTACACTCATGTGGTTTACACGACTTCCCCGAGATCAGTTCCGAATTTCAAAGATTTAAGCGAGAATTTCCTGAATCAATTCCGCAATTACGCTTTCAAGTCAAAACATGTCATGGCCCTCTCAGCGATAAAACATGCAATAGTTGAATTATTTAGGGACTATCTTAGTCGATTTAGCATGGCTGTTACCGAAGTAAGCAATCCCAACCACGAGACGTCTTAATGGCCATAGTAGATGGAGTGGACAAAAAGGCAGAGTTTGGGAAATATCTGATTGGCAAATCTCTCACAACGATTGAGTTGTTTTACGAAAAGGCCAAAATTCGGCTAAGGCAAGAAGATGCATAGGACATTTCTAATAAAGCCATTCAAAATAATGTGGCATTCAAACAATCCAGAGATAACTCCGGAAAGGAGGAAGAAAATGTTGGAAATCGTGGCAAGCGAAATGAAAATCAACTGAAAGGCTCTAATGGAAGCCCTGGTCAAAAAGGGAATCATAGAAAGAGACCCTGATTCCAAGTATTCGAGAGCTATACCACGTTGAATGACATGCTGGAAAATATCTACCAAGATACATGTAGTACATTTCAGTATAAGTAGCCACTCTTGCGGGAATCTACGAAAAAAGAGCTTGCAACAGGGAAATTATGTTTGTTTCATGAGATTTACGGACATGCGACAAATGATTGCCATCACCTCAGGGACATCGTTTAGAAGCTGATCAGAGAAGGAAAACTCGATGAGTGCAAGGTTTCCCCAAGGGACAAGGGGCAAGGAACTTTAGCCCCCAAGCAAAGCCAGGTGGCACCCAGAGCTACTACCAAAGAAAAGGTAGGGAAAGTGATTAATACTGTTGTCGAACGATCACATCCAGCTGGGTATAGCGTTCGGACAGTGGAACGATATTGGAATTTCATAAAAATCTTAATGTGGGGGAACCTAGCATTCCCGAAGTCGCTAGTCCGATAAAGCAAAGGAGGACGAAGACGAATGATAATATCTTCCGCGATAGGGATTCGGTAGGAATAGAGGCCCCAAGCACGGACCCATTTGTGATTACGGCCATTATTGTCCCCGCCACAGTATGAAAAGTTCCAGTTTGCAGTGGAAGTTCAGTAAATATTCTATTCAAACATGCTTACGATCAGATGAAGTTGGAATTGAGGGACCTGAAACCATGCGCAAGTAAGATACGCGGCTTCAATGGGCATCCACTTAACTATTTGGGCTAGTTGATCTATCAGTGGAGTTGGGAGATGGAGACCGCAGAAGGGTACAAATCCTTTGGTTCGTTGTAATTGAGATTAGCTCTCTCTACAACGCATTCCTGGGACGGCTGGCCCTTGCTGAGTTTAGAGCTTGCATCGCTCCTCGGTGTTTACTTTCGAAATTCCCTACTGTCGGAGGAAACGAAACCATAAGTGGGGACCAAGTAACCGGGCGATCATGTTACCTGATAGGATGGAAAGAACTCTGTGACAAAGATAACACGAACATGGAAGACAATCATCCTCCTATAAAGGTGATGGAAGCATAGAAACTAAAGAAAACATCTCGACTAGGACTGTCCGTCTATCAACTCAAAGATATTGACCCAAGAGAGGACGAGGAGTCGGGGGTATAGAAAGGCAACACCGAACGAAACCACGGTGGAGATTTTGGTCGACAATGAAAACACGATTAGGGTCCTGAGGATCGGGTCCCACCTTGAACCGCTCCGGACGAGGGAGCTAACTGAATTCCTCCGCGCTAACCTTGGCATGTTCGCGTGGACCCATGCTGACATGTATGGGAGTTCACCCTCCATCATGACTCACTCCCTTAGCATTGATCCTAAGTATACTCCTGTAAAGCGTAAAATGCGTATACTTGGCCCGGAGAGGTCCGCAACTTTGAAAGAGGAGATTGAAAAGCTTCGAAATAATGGATTCATCCGGGATGCGACCTATCCCAAGTGGATAGCTAATCCGGTGCTTGTGAAGGAAGAAAATGGGAAATGTCGAACTTCTGTTGACTTTTCAGATCTAAATAAAGCTTTCCCAAAGACAGCTTCCAACTTCCTAGGATCGATAAGCTGGTCGACTCTACAGCTGGGCAAGAACTCCTTCCATTTATGGACGTGTATTCGGGATATAACCAAATTGCAATGCATGTCCTAGGATCGAAGCATTTTCAGAATTTGCTCGACCATCTGGAAAAGCTGCCTATTTTGTCCAAACCAATCGACCATGAGGACTTGTTAGTATAATTGGCAGTGTCCATGCATGCAATCAGCTCAGCCCTAGTTCACAAGGAAGATCTAGTGAAATATCTAGTTTACTATGTAAGAAGGAAACCAACAGAAGTTGAGCACAACTATCCAAAGATTGAGAAACTCGCCTATAGCCTGCTGATCGCATCAAGAAAGCTCCATTATTACTTCTAAGCTCTCCCTATCAAGGTGTTCACTGCCCAACTGCTTCAGCAAGTTCTCCAATGGCCTGAGGAAAGAAGGAGGTTGCTCAAGTGGAACATCGAACTAAGTCAATTCGATCTCACTTCTGTTCCATGGAGATCCTTCCAAGGGAAAGCACTAGCCGATTAGTTTATTACTCCTGAAGATGACAACCTGGAGGGTAATCCCAAGCCCACATTGAACTAAGACTGGACACTTGGAAGTTATACACAGACGGGGCTCGCAACGATTGGCGTTCCGGCGCCGGAATTGTACTATTAACTTCTTAAGGACGATCAATTTATTCTGCCTTGAGACTAAATTTCTCTACTACCAACAATGACTCCGAGTACGAAGCCCTGATTTCCGGGCTCAAGCTTGCGAGGGACTTAAGGGTAGCGGCGTTAAAAAAAAATTGTGATTCGCAACTTATTGTGTTCCAGGTTCGAAAAGAGTACCAGACTAAAGGGGCATGACTTGTCTCCTATCTCAAGCAGGTTGAAGAGTTGTTGAATGATTTTATCAATATAGAATCTATTACATTCCTAAGGAAGAGAACTGAAGGGCAGACAAATTGGAAAAAGTAGCTAGCTCTGATGATCCAAGTGAAGCAGAACTGGTCCCTATAAAGGTCTTGAACACTACGAGCATAGATCAAATGGAGGTCGAACAATCCGTGGAGATTGGACCCGAGAAGGAATCTTGGATGAATCCCATCAGGAATTTTCTCCAACACGGGACCCTTCCAGATAGGAGAAATGCGAGATGAGCCCTCGTACGACAAGCCTCTAGGTATACCATCCAACAAGATAAGCTTTATAGGAGAGGATTCTCGGTCCCGATGCTTTGATGTGTAGCTAATGACGACGTTAAAAGGATATTGCGAGAAGTGCACGAGAGTGTGTGTCACACTCATATACGAGAGAAAACCCTGGCTAAGAAGGTACTGTGATATGGTTACTTATGGCCGACTGTTAGTAAGGATGAAACCAACTATTCCAAGTAATGTGATAAATGCCAACGATTTGGCCAGATTCCACGGGCTCCACCGACTGAACTCAGCCTTGGTCATTTGCAGTTTGCCGTATGGGGAATACACATTTTCGGGAGTCTACCAATATCAAAGGGGGCTGCAAAATATGCAATTGTGGTGGTAGATTACTTTAGAAAGTGGGCCGAAGCTGAAAAATTGACCATGATCACCACAAAATGATTCATCAATTTCGTCATCAGGAATATCATATGCCGATTTGGACTACCCCGAACCGTCATCACGGAAAATGGGACTCAATTCGACAGCTTGGAATTCAGAGATTTCTGCGAATGATATCATATCGAGAAGAAGTACACGACAGTCGCGTATCCGTAGTCCAATGGTTAGGTTGATGCCATCAATAAAATTATCAAGTCTATCTTGAATAAACGTCGGGAACGAGCCGAAGGCAAATAGGCCAATGCAATACCATGAGCTCTTTGGGCATATCGATCCACCCTTAAGACTGCCATAGGTCACACTCCTTTTTCTTTGTCCTATGGTTCTGAAGCAGTCAATCCTATAGTACTTGAAGTTCCTTCCTATAGAACTACACACTATGCCCCACTGTCAAACAAAGCCCTTGTCTTGAAATCATTAGACGTGATTGACAAAAAGAGAGAAGAAGATAACCTCCACGCTGAGGCACATCGACGTCGGGTCGCCCAATACTACAATAAGAAGGAACGGCCTAAGGCCTTCGACTTTGGCGACCTTGTTTTAAAATGGGTCTTCCTGACTCCCATCCATATCGGTCCGAAATGGGAAGGACCTTATGTCATCCAATAGAAGCTTGATAATTGAACCTTAAAGCTAGCGACTATTGATGGTGAACTCCTTCAAAGAGCATGGGACGCTAAGCATTTGCGACGTTATCTTTCTTAGAACTTTTATTTATTTAAGTATTGTAATAAGGGGTGTTTTGTCACCCATTGTTGTCAATGAATAAAGGCTCCTTTCCCTGCTCTATCTTACTGCTCTAGTTACTGTGACCATATGTTGAGGTTCGATTGACATAGGTCAAAATTTGGTGTAGGGGGGGGTGTAGTTTACTCCCTAAACCAATTCATCAGTTATCTCAACGAGCCGACTTTGTTCGGAGACCAAAAGAATATGGATCAATTAACCTCCAGTTTGATGCAGACACTCGAATCTTCGGATCCCACTTTACATACCAAAGTGTGGAAATGATGCTAGTGCAAACGGCGTGATTTCCCATTTAAATAACTCTGATTCTCATGTCTTAAAAAGAAGTATAAAATTATGGACGAGTGTGAAAGGTGCACCTAGAGTAACGACCACTCGATTTCTGAAACTCTAACTCCTTGTGACTAAGGGGTTAGTATAAAATGACTTATATGTCTCAACCCAAGAAGGTTCGACTCCCAGTCTGGATCGGTTGGATCATGGGAGTCCACAAAGGATTAGACATATAAGTTGATCCCCTACGGCACTAGGGGTATAAGGATGAACAAGTAAGCCGACTATGGGCATCGCTCGAACGATCCTTGTAGTTTGAAATTAAATGGGGGCACTTATGCCGTTCCCACGCAACTTAGTCGCATTCTAATTCTGTAACATACTATTTTTTACTTGACTTGATGATATTCAATTCACTTGACTTAACAATGCAGAGTCTTGAAAGCAAATAACATTGTTTACATTGACGGAAACTTCATTTACAAAATACCGGGTTAGACGAAGGCAAAAATGCGAGGACCGCACAAACAACGACATCCAAAGGGCCTATAACAACGTGAGATGAGAGATTACTGAGCTCAAGGTGGCTTATCACGAACTTCTTGATTTCTTCCATTTCCTTTTTCTTGATCAGCTCCAAGCCTCCTCAGTGGACAAAAGGTGCCTTTACTTCTTGGTGGTTACCGGGAGAAGCATAATGACCAGACAATGGTGCACGCCGACCACCCACTCTCTTTTATCTTGTTCCCTCTCTTCTTCTCCAGTTCCCCTTTTTTCCAATCCCTTTTCCGCTCCTTCGCATCATCTCAGACGCCATCAATAGTGCTTCTTCGAACCCCAAATCACGAGCTCCCCGACTCAAATTCTACGTCCACGAAGCATGAATTCGATTCCATCAAAACCCAAATCTTATCCCACCTAAGTAATTCGAGCTTTCTACCGATTGGATCAAAAATTAGCCTTTAGGGATATGAGAAATGGTAGGTGAAAAAAGTGAGAAGGAAGGGGGCCTCCCATTTCTATAGACAAGGGAGGAAGGTGGGCCTTGGCCTGCTTATGCATATCGCGTCCCTTTTTGGATGTGATAAATCGCATCCCTTCGGGGATGCAAAATATCGCATCCCACTGGATGCGAAGGATCGTATCCTGCTAGGGTTGCGAAATCCTACATCCCTTGGATGCGAGATTTCACATCCTACCCTCGGGATGCGAGATTTCGCATCCCGCCCCCAGGATGCGATGTACATAAAAAAACAGAAAGTAAATGTATATACATGCGTATATATTCATATAGTGTGTGTGTGTATATATATATTACACGTGTTTTATACGTTGTATATTTACATATGTGCACACGAATATGTACGTTTGTGAAAACCATGGATGAACGAGAACAAAATTTCCGAGCTTCGAGGAATTTCCGACTCGCGATTCCAGCTCCGACTACGCACACGGAATTTCAACGTCAGCACAATCAATACCGATCTGGTTTGCAAACCAGTAATATGCTCGTAAGTCTAAACAACTTGAGAATGTACGACAAGCGATCGAATTTACGACTTGATATTGTTTCTCGAAATCCAACTCGCATAGTCATGAACATACGACACATTTACTACTTGTACTTTTTTTTCAAACTCCGATCGCATCATGCGAAACCACATAAAAACGTGTGAGTTTGTACGCGACACTATGTCGACATCGACTTGTTTACGTTGCAATGTAAATGAGAGTCGATGACTAATGCTTAGTTTCATGAGTAAACAGGAATTAAAGGTTCAAAACAGCCACCAATGAATCAAAATTCTCGACATGCTCAACGGAATGACCACAACCATGTATTCAATAGCTTGGATATCTTTTCATTTTTCAGAAGCAATCTTCTCAATGCAAAGTACATCATGTCAAGACAGGACATACTTTGGGGTGATGTCAACCGACAGTCTTGTTCCCATAAGTATACCAGGCCACTCGACTCAACCTATCGCTTGGCACCAAAGCTCGAAGTTTGGCCAAAATGTCGAAGGTTCAAGCCTAGAAGCAATCGAGCAAGTGATAGCCTCATAACCCCTCGAAATGCAAATATCGCATCACATCGCCCTGTACGGGCTTACCTCGCATCACCTACATCACACCATTCCTCGCTCAACCTCGCGTTGCCTCATACTGCAAATATCGCATCAAGGATATCACGCCACTCATGTTCCATCGCTTCACCCTTTATTGGCCAAACCCGCATCGCATCATACCTCACCTCCGCCTCCTACGGTTACAATGATATTGCATCCCTCAGGATATGATACCATCACATCGTTTAGGATGCGATTTTATCGCATCGTCCAAGATGTTATGCCATCGCATCCATCGAATGTGAGGCACCCACTGCCCTGAAGGCGGCGCAGCGCATCCCTCTGGGATGCGAGTTTTCGCATCCCCTGGATGCAAAAATTCGCATACCACATGAGGGATGCGATTTTTTGCCTACAACTAGAGTAGGATGCGATTTTTAGATGCCCGCGCTTCTGGGATGCAATTTTCTGCTGTGTGGTCCCCAAATCTAACCTACTCCCACCTAACCCACTACCAATAAATACACACTTGCTCATTTTTCAAAAGGGTTGGATTTTTTTTGATTTGACAGCTCTACAAGTTCCAAGAACTCCACTAATGGAAGCCTAGTTTTTGAGGAATAAGAAGCATAAAATCACTTTTTTCCGAGACTTAGCATATGAAAACTATGACTCCAAAATACAAGGAAATACTTGTAAAAGAATGCCTTGATGACATTCAATGCTTGTAACTCGTATTTGTAGATAAAATATTAGCAGACTCCTTCAAAGTGGACGTTGGCCCCTCAAGGACCGAACCACTATAAATCTCCGTGTTATGTACTGCTTTATGCACTTTACTTTCCCATGCGGAACGATATTCTAAGTAATTAAGACTCTTTGGGTGTTACAACATTTTTTGCCACCAACACCTTTCACTTTTACTTTTTACGTTTTTCATTTATGTATTACGTTCCCATCAATTTGGGGAGTTAGCCCAAAAAAAGCGCATGCACACTTATACATACATATGTGTGTATTCATATATATATATGTGTGTGTGTGTGTGTGTGTGCACGCATGTGTACGTGTGTGTGTCTATGCATATATATGCTTATCAGACTTACTCTCTCTCAATATGCACACACACACACTGCAACTTTTTCAATCATTATTCAAGGCATTCCAAAAGGGTTTATAACATCTTCTACAGGGATTAGGCAGGAAGACCCTTTGGCTCCTTACTTATTTGCAATTGCAATGCAATATTTCTCCTACTTAATGGATGAAACTACTCAGGTTAAAGCATTTCAGTCAAAGGTTCTTTTCCAGCCTACTATATCACATATGTTATATGCAGACACTTGATGTTTTTGGTAAATCATCAGTTCGAAATGCTAATAAACTAAAGTTGATGTTTTAGAAGTTAAGTGTACATGCAAGTTTGACTGTGAATGCTTTTAAAACCAAAGCTTTTTCAGTGCTTCAGCTAATAATTCCAAAGATGTTCTGAATATTTTAGTATTTGATCAGGGTGTATTGCATATTAAGTATCTTGGAGTGTCTCGATCATCTAAGTGTCAACATTATTCGGAGTGTAATTCTTTAATACAGGGAGTACAAAGAAAATTACAAGGATGGGAGACAAATCTACTCAGTTTTGCAGTAGAGCAGAATTGATAAACACGGTTTTAACACCTATCATATTATACTGGCTCTTCATATATCAAATTTCAGAATATACCTTGGATAAATTGCAATAACTTTCTGTAGATTTTTTTTAGGGAGTTTCATCGTATAAAGTGCATGGAGTACTTTGTGCAAACCAAAGGAAGAAGGTGGAATTGGACTTAAAAACTTCTCCGATCTTAAAAAAGTGGCTTGTAACAAGCTGCTTTGGAATTTTTTATCTAACTCTTTTCTATGGAGCAAATGGGTACATTGTAGGTATTGCAAAAGAAAACACTTTTGGTCAATGGCAATAGATAATAATGCTTCATCAACTTGGAAATCATTAATAATACTATGCATTAATTCAAAGAAATTGTTCAATAAAATAATTTCTAGAGGAGAGGAAACTTATCTATTGTTCGAACCTTGGATTAGTTGCTAATGCATGGTAGATTTACTGGGATATGGCATGTTATATTTGATTGGAAATACTGAACTGAAAGTTAATTCTATTTTTAGAAATGAAACAATGGAACCTAATATTCATCCTACAACCGGAGAATTAATAAATGAAACCAGTTCCATTCCTATCTATCCCAATAGAAATCATGATTCATATGATTGTGTGAAGGTGGTACATTTTTTTTATAGAGCTTGGGAATATGTGAGGTCTCATGAAGCTACTGATAAATATTTTTCAGTTATATGGCATAAGAAAAACATTAGACGAATGGCTTTTATCACTTACCTTACAGTTATAGGAAGACTAAACACTAAAGATAGAATTCTTCATTTTAGCAATGTAGCAAACATCACATGTCCTCTCTGTGATAATCATCCGGAATCTATTCAACGTCTCTTTTTTCAGTGCGATTATGTTGTTTTCATCCGGTTGTCACTAAAGCATAAGCTATCTCCACCTCTTAATCTTTAATCTGATTTGAAAGAAGAGCCTAGGCTAATTGATTCCAATTTCAATTCAAAGGATCAAGTGCGTGATTTAACTTGTGGTGTGTTTACTATTGCCATATATTTTATCTGGAAAGAAAGAAATATGAGAGTTTTTCAAAGCCGAAGTACCCATTCAGCTTTGAATTTAATGAAGATTCAAAGAAAAATTTTGGTTTTGGTTCGTAATAATGGAAGCAAAACGTCTCGAACTAGAGAAATGCTCAGATACTTGACCATTGGGGTATTGAATTAATGGATACTGGTTAGATTGGAGAAGAGAAGTTTTCTAGCGGCTGCTGGAATTTGAATAAATTGGGCCCCTTTGGGTTGGGCTTAAGGTTAAGACATATGCTGATTTTTCTTTGTTTTTAGCTTTTATATGTATTTTGTTTTAATTTGCAGCATGGAGTTTTATCTCTTATATAGCAAATGTATAAGTACCTTTTTCCTATAAGGCACCCATCTAGGTTAGGGGGATTACAGGGTTTTAATGAGGCTTATATAGGTGGTTTTCAATTGGTTTACATAATAAAGAGAACCAATTTTCAATATATGTATATATTTACATATATATACATTAATGTGTGTGTGTTTATACCAAAAATGGCACAAACACCCCTGAAGAGGATATATAAATTCACAAGTAGATCTACTAAATTGGAGCCACAAACACAATAAAATCAGTAAGAACACAAAAAGTTAAAGTGGTTTAGTCTCAATTTCGACCTACATCCACTGAACGAGAGGATTTCAGTAGCATTTCAACGGTTACAAATTATATGCTTCTCTCAATTTCATACATTCTCTCTCTTTCTACAAGTTTCTCACTCTAATCTCTTTGATCTCTCGAATTCGATATGAAAATCCTTAGATCTCTGAAGCTATGGAGATAAACGGGATGAATCATCATAACTTTGCATTCGGATGATCCTTGTTGATTCCATGTTGGATGAGATTGCAGATTGGAGTTTGAATCATCTCTAACAGAGGTTAGATTGGCTTAGAATGATGGAGAGAATAATTGGGCAGCACTTCGTGGAGTTAGGAATCAGTCCCATTAATGGTGGATGTCATGGGGGTATTTATAGGTGTCGAAAGAATGAAGTGGATGGGTTGAAACAAAGTGTGTAGGCTATGGATCGGGCATAACTTTATTTATGAAAATGCCACTAACCAATCCATCCAGTTGTGTCGAGATGTATCCAGTTGTTATCCTCCCGACCGACCCATAGAAGTCTGGTCGACCCAGGGATGTGAAATTTTGACCGAACCATCAATGCGAAGTATCAACCGACCCATGTCTTCCTCCCGACCGACCCATAAGTAGCTTGCTGACCGACCCTTCGAATGTGGCTTTCGGTCGACCCATGTTACTGGATGTCGACCGACCCTCCAAGTATGAACGCGACCAACCCATTAGACTTGATACTAAGTTTTAAATGGGTCAGACCAGACGGAGATGTGTCCAAGCTCTGTCCTATTAGAATTCAGATGGACACGGACCAGACATCATATAGCCTCAGACCGAGCTGGACAACGGACTCTCCTGTCCGATATAGCCTTGGATAATAGAGAAACATCGAACATTTTAGATCGGACTGAACACTAGTGTGTCCAAGCTCTGTACTATAAGAGAATCGGACAAACACGGACCAGACACCTTATAGCTTCAAACCGAGCCGAACAACGGACTGTCCTGTCCGATATACAGCCCTACCTGATACTGACTGACCAATGAGTCTTCCTTGCGTCTGACTCATCAATGTATATATGTGTTTTAATGGATAAACATTTGCCCCTCGAAGTTCATAAATTTTGTTTGTAAAAATTGTGAGCTCTGAAATAAACATTTTGAACATACCATGTTTTGTCACACATTTATGGACCGTTCGCATTACATTGTTATTTTTATTTGTATGGGTCGGTGTGTACATCTCATCATGGTTCGGTCGGGAATGAATATATATGGACCGGGTGAAATTCATGCCATGGGTCGGTGGCTATTTCGCTTCATGGGTCAGGCTCAATAAGGCCTTGTGGATCAGCTGTGATGCGGCCTTATGAATCGGTCGGCCCATCTTAGATACTACCTTTATAACATCCCTTTGGCCCTTGATCTTCTTCACGTTTTCTTTTGTACTGAAGGAAGCTTTTTAATGGTCGCTCTCTTCTGAAAAAGGAAAACCTATACCAGACCAATTCGTGCTTCCTCGACCTGATTTTCCTCACTTCAAACCACATCCGCCCTACTAGCCCCAAATCCGTCATCAAGTTCGAATTTCATCGTAAAGCCTTATCATTTCCAAATAAAATTAAGAGGTCCCCTTCCAATTTCGAAGTGTTGTGGCTATAACAGGTGATTATTTCTTTAATTTGGTATCAAATTGTGCGCGGTCTTTGGAATTAGCATTGAATTGGGATGGTTTTGGGGTCTAGATGAATGGTCGTATGATTTAGGATTTGCAATAATAGATTTGGTGGAGTTAATTCAAACGTCTGTATCCAAAATATTAGTTATGTGGTTTGTCGAGTGAATGAGAGATTTTGGCAGTATTGAACTTCTTAATTATTGATTTTGGTTTGACGCACACAAGGTTTTTGTTGAAATCTCTGAGACTTGAAATCATATATACTTCGTTGATCATCGTTTAAGCTTTTGCATATCTTGTATGTTTTAACAATGCTTGTATGATTTTCTGAAAGCGTAATTATCAGTTTGAATTTGATTGTGCTTGTGTTGCATGAACCTCCATCTTGAACTCGTGAATTTCACGCATATTTGATTGCTGACAATACCCGAATATATTGCTTAATGATCAGGCCATTTAAATTGCTTGAACTCACATTCTGAACACAGTTGAGCTTCTTGGAGTGTTTAAAAAACAAAAGTCATAGTGGACCAGTTGCCACCGACCCATAGCAGATTGGTTAATACCGACCCATCATGGATCGGTTGATGCCGATCCATCATGGGTTGGTCATCATCGGTCCATCATGTACTTGTATTGTTTCAACCATTCTTCTAGCCATTGAGCTTGTACTGTTCCAAGTATAGGAACGATATATGACCCTTTGTTCATGATTTGTGCTTTGGATGCACTTTTCCTATAACCTGTTCTGCAACAAAAACACTCGCATGCTTTGGGCCAATATACTCTGTTGTTGACTGCCCGTGTCGACAGCAGGTCAGATAACCATTTAGAGAGTTTATCTACTACACTTTAGGACTTACATTTGAATGGTATGCTTGCGCTGAAGTGCTTTATCGACCATTTTTAACCTAGTTGCATATTTCTTGAACAAATTTTGAACATTCGAATATAAGCTTGTAGTGAAGCTTGAAATCGATTGGTCAATTCATAATGATTGTAGATCCCAATCCTCGTTTTCATGATAACATATATATAGTTATGCATAACATACCATTTCTTATTTTTAGGAAACATGCACCTATAGTTTGTTTTCAAGAACGCTTATTTGTGTAGAAATGGAAACTCGATAGCGATCACGCCAACAACATGAGGAAGTGTCTAGGTCTATAAGAGTTGAAACTTCTTCCCAGACTTTAGAAACTCTGATGGCTAATGCTCCTGGGTCGAATATTAATTAGGATTTTCCTATACCCTGACCTCTTATCGACGTACCCCACGAGAGAAAACCCAAAAGACTTTCTGAGCGTTCGTAGAAGCATTTGTGTGCATAGTTTAGGATTCCAAAAACCGATGCTAAATTTCTAGAAAGGAAAGAATTCACTGGTCTTCCACCCCCTGGTTATGTTATAGTTAACCGATACATGTTAGTGATGGTATTTATTCCTCATTTTAATCCATTCCTAGAAACGATCCTCCGGCGTTTAGCTATTGCCCCTTTCCAACTGCACCCAAATGGTTATGCCATTTTAACTGGTCTATATGTTCTTCTTATAAGGACAAAGTAATGGCGCCCACTTTCCAGGAGATTTGTTCCATATATGCTTTCAAAAAGAGGAAGGAACTGCCATCAATTATCTTTATCGAAGGAATTCAGAACTGCAAAATTATAACTGACTTATTACAAAGTGCGAAGGGATTTGTAGATAAGTATTATTACATCCGGTGTCCTGACAGGTTTTATGGCAGGTGAATGAAAGGAGGTGATATCTATTGCTTTAAGTTCCTTTTATCTCCTTTTTTATTTAGGCGTCGGGTTTTAAATCCTTTCATTATTTTTCCAAAAATTCCACCTTCTGACCCAGATGCTATTTTCGACCAGGATCTATATGACTCTTTGAAGGTTGTTGCCAAGGAACAGAGGAGTGGAATGTTTTTAATTACATAGGAATTTCTTTGTCAATACCATTTGCTCAATCCTTCCTGTACTCTTGTATTAGACCCGACTACTAAGGAAGGTACTACCGGTAAATCCCCTGCGAAGAAAGCCTCTCTAAAGAAGTGCTCAGACCCTACGAGTAACCACTATTGAAGAAGAGGAGTTTAAACAGCGCGAGGGTAAAAGTCTTATGATTTCCACCGAATAGATTGAGAAGGAAGAAACTACCCTGGATCCCACAGATGAAACCGAGTAGGTTGAGGAGGATGAAACCACTTCGGACCTGATGAAGGAGATTGAGCAGTCTGGAGAGGCTGGAGCGACCCCTAAGGATAATTTAGACGCTAAGAAGGTTGACGAGAACCCCATTATTCAAGATACTCAAGAGGAGAGCTCCACAGTTACTTACAAGAATCTGAGTGACTTTAGCTCAACTAAAGATCTTATCCAAGGTGAAACTATGACCTCAGATCCGGCAGCATCGGTTATGAAAACTGGAATTGAGATAATTACAGTTCAAACCCCTCAATTAGGGAAAATGCTCACGGACATAGGGGTTAACTTTGATTCACCTCTTAAGATCAGTTCGTTACTAGATGCAATTAGCAAATATTTTACTTATGTTAGAAGTTTTCGACTCATTGCATTTATCTTTACAACTTTCCCCAGTACTTTCCAATCTAAGTACTGAAAATCTACTTTTCCTTTTTTCCAGGTCTAGAAATGAATCTTTCATTTGAAAAAATCTTTAAACAACACACCAAATATTATAGTCCAAAGCATCTCCTAAAACCCCGCCATTCACAAAGCTCACAACATTCTTACAGATCTCAGCATTTTCAGAACTCGCAACCTTCTCATCAGTCTTTGCAAACACATGACTATAAATTGACTTATGACCAGAGGTGGTGGAGGCATGATGCTGCAGATGAACTAGATGCAAAGGATAAGGAAGAGAAGGAACATCGAAGAAGGAAAGGAGAAAAGAAGAGACATAGGGGTAGTCAAGGCATGGTTGACTCTCAGAAGCGTCATAAGTCGGATAAAATTCCAACATCAGATGTTCGGACTACTTCTGATCACTTGTCCCTGGCTTCTCTATCCGTCACTCCAACTCCTGCTGATATTCAGGCAATTATATGTACACCTCGCTATGCTCCTGGAAGAGCTAACTTTTTGCTTTCTGAATGATTCAAGGTCTGGTGTCTAAGTGGGATGTACTTTGATTTAGATATACATGCATCTGACAAACGGATTATACTTAATGAAATGGACACCTTGAAGAGTCGCATGCTTACATAGTTTGATATTGCCAAGAGTCAGCTTGAGACATAGTTAGATAAGTTCGGAGGCCATGCTGAGAAACAACTGGGTTTATGGTACGCATTTGCTAATGACCTCCAGAGACTTAACAGAGACAACATTGATCGAATTTCCACTTTAGAAAATGACAAAGTTGAGCTGGTCAAGGTCCTTGAATCCCGGGATAATACCATTGCATCTCTCACTCAAAGAAATACAGAGTTGGCGGGTTTATAGGATGAGAATAAGAGGCTCAAAGAAGAACTTGCTGCTACAAAACAGAGGGAGAATATGCTAACAACGCAAGAGGCTCAATCTGCCCAACAACTTGATGAGTCTCAACTAACTGTGGAAAGGAATGCTTATGCAACTTATCAGCAAGAGAATACTATCCTTCACAAAAAGATTACTTCTTAGAGTATGCCTCTTTCTTTGGTAAATACTAGGAACGAACTTCTTGAGGAGGATAGAATTAAAGCTGTGACTGCCCTTAAGAAAGCTAAAGCGGACGTTGATGCTACTTTATTTAGATTTTATGTCTTCAGTGTCATGAGCCGTGGGAGCCTAGGCTATTTGGGAGATGACTTTGGGTTGATCTTAGCCCTTGTTTGGAACAGGTACTTAAATATGCTGAAGGCGATCATGATGAAGATTACCTCTTACAAACTCTCCTAGACGAAGAGGATCGTGTAGACCTGGCTGAAGGAAAGATAGAGCTAATGAATAAGTGAGAATAATTGAGTGACAAGGCCGAACCTTCCGGAGGACAAGCTCTGGACATGACCAATATTGATGCCCCTACTGATCCTGCAAATGTCGAGGCCTCTAGCTCTCAAACTCCGATCAATCCTCCCATTGATCCTTCTGTTGTTCTCAAAGAGAAAGACGCAACTGCTGAGGAGCATACTGCCACGGAGGATGTTGTTGAGGAGCACAACGGAGATGGTGGAGGTGATGATGATGATAATGCTGACAAATACAAAGTTGAGTACAGAAATATTCAAGCTCCAAGTAAAAATGAAATTGACCAAACTGTGTCATACTTGGATTCTCTTTTTAGTTCACCTGGATCTCTTGCATTCCTTGCTCATTATACCTTTGCATTAGGCCTAATCTCATGACAACTTTCTCCTGTTGTAGGAAACACGACGACGACTGAGGCTATTATTACTGTTTCGAACTTGATGTCGACTTCTCCTGCCCCAGTTGTTACTCCTCCTCCAGGTGATGCATCGTTACTTGCTGCTACGACCCCAGGATCACAAGACACACAAATTGGTGCAGTTGTCAACTTGGATGATGATGCTGACTATCTCCCTAGTGATGAAGATTATGACAATGCCAACGAGAACCTGGAAAAAGATGCCGAGGTCTAGGAAAAATAGAAAATTAAGCCTTTGTCGTCTTCGGGGAGCAAAGGAAGAAAGCGCACCATTCAAAAGAAATGAGTTATCAATCTATCTTCTCCCGAGAGTCTTGCTAGTGGCAAAGAAGCTAAAGAGGGGAAACGGATGACTGAGACACCTCCTCCTTCTTCTACTAAACTATCCCTGAGGTCTGGTGATTCCAAGAACGGGAAGAAGAAGTAGTGCCTTCAGCTCTCTTGCTTTATACTCTCTAGCTTGCTTTACTTCTTGTTGTTCCCTTTTACGTACAACATTTATACTGGTTGTATATGCGAGTGCCAGTCATCTCTTATCACTTTATGCATGTTCGTGTTTGAAACTCTTGTATCTGTGACTTGTGTTGGTTGTTGATGTGATGAAACTATGCTCTACTTACTATACACAAGCCTTTTATTTCAAGTTATAGTTTACTTTTCTGTTTGCATTCTACATCTGTTTCTTTTCACAATCATACTACAATTCATTTTTATTTGGTATGAAGTTGTGGCGAGCTTGTGGTATGTTTTACGAGCATTATTGATCCGTCTTATTGCGGGGGTGATGCCACCATACCAGAGGTCATCACAAACTTATTTAGGTTGGGTGTGATCAACTATACTAAAATTCCTTAGCTATGACTAAAACACTGGAAGCTCCTGTTTTAATGGCTAAGTCTGTTGCTTTCGCCATTGTACTTGGAGCTTCTTAGTTTGCTCATTAATCAAGGATTTTAGCTTAGTTGATCAAACGCATACCTTTTAATTGAAGGAAATTCCTTGTTTCTATGCCCCTACTTGAGAGGTATTATATTTTTTGCCCAATGTTTATCTAATTTACAACTAGTTAATTCAGATATAAAAGACTCTTGTCTGCACTAGGCTGATGTATTCTAGCATCGGTGATTTCAGTGGGTTCCATCGAAGAGGTCTTTGTTTAAAATCGAACATTCATCGCGGTCTAAACGGATCAGGTGTTAACCGAATTAATTGGGCGCCTCCGAAAAGGTCTTTTGAGTCCACCGATCGCCGAATCTGAGATGATCAGATTGTAATCTAATCAGATGCCTCCGCAGAGGTCTTTGAAGCCCAATGTTTGTTGTAATCGGGTCTGGTATTTCATGACACTGACGATCAATTGGGTGCCTCCGAAGAGGACTTTTGGCTCCGAAGAGGTCTTTCGAAACCTGTTGATCCCTGAATCTGTGATCAACAAACTCTAACGAACTAATCAGGTGCCCCTGAAGAGGTCTTTAGAATTCGCTGATTGCCGAATATGAACAAATTTCTCAATGTTTGTCGTAATCGGGTCAGGTAATTCTTAACACTGACGATCTCAATGAAAACCCCCTTTCGGCTGGGAATTCTTATTAGCTTTAATTATGAGAGGTTTTACCATTGCATAGCTTCATGGGACGGGTGCCAGTTCTATTACCGAACGCTCGTTGTAACATGCTATCCTAAAAACAGGACTACGGTCCTTAGTTTCTCTTTTTAGGAGATGCCCCGTTGGTGAAACTTGCAATGTCTTTTGTCTTTAGATTGAGCGTTTGCGCTTTTTATCTGTCTGACTCTTGGTGGCCTCAATTCTTTTCCTTCAAGGCGGTGCTTTGCACCTTCTTATTTGTTGCAAATGGTGTTTATGGGATACGTCACTTGAGTTTCCCTATAGGAATCTGCTGTAGAGGTCACCGGGTCTTTTTCAGGTTGTTGGTGGGCAATCGTTCGATGGCCTGCAATCAAAATCAATTTTTAGAAAATTTGAATAGTTAAACAAAAGTTTGCAAATGTACAATTTGGGCAAGCAATTTTACTCTTTCATTCATATATACAAAGTTTGATAACAATGCTTGTGAAATATTTACAACTTTTTACAAAAGATATGGATGAAAAATTAGGTAAAATAGCGGCGAAGATGGTTAACATTCCAAGCCCTGGGAATCTGAACTCCATCCGTTGTTTTCAATTTGAAGGTGCCATCTAAGAGCTTTTGGCTTATATGAAGGGCGCTTCCTAATTGGGTCCGAAAATTCCAGTTCCAGTCATTATTCTTTTCAGTACAAGGTCTCCAATCTCGAAGGTCCTTTGCTTGACTCTAGAATTGAAATGTCTGGCAATCCTTCTCTGATGAACAACGACTCTGAGCTCTGATTCATTTCTTTTGTCCTCGAGCTGATTTAGTGCTTCAAGTAGAAGCTTTTCATTCTCCTCTTCATTAAAATGAATCCTACGGTGAGTGGGAACCTCCAACTCTACTGGGAGCATGGCTTCAGATCCAAATGCTCGAGAAAATGGACCGTGCCTAGCCGGAGTTTTATGACTGGTGCAGTAAGCCCATATTGCAAGTGGAAGCTCATCTATCCAACCACCTTTAGCTTTCACAAGATGCTTTTTGATGGTTGACTTTATGATCTTGTTCAAGGCTTTGACCTGCCTGTTGGCTTGCGAATGGGCCACTGCTGCAAAGCTCTTTCGAATCTTATACTTGATGCTGAATTCTTTAAACTCTTCGCTTTCAAATTATGTCCCATTGTCAGTGATTTTCTTCTGTGGCACACCAAACCTGCAAATAATGTTCTTTAAGACAAAGTTGATAACCTTCTTTGAGGTGATTATGGTTAGTGGCTCTGCTTCAGCCCACTTGGTGAAGTAACTGACAGCGATAATGGCATATTTGAAACTGGATTTTGTCGTAGGTAATGCCCCAATTAGATCGACGCCCCAGACAGTGAATGTCCATGGGCTGACCATTTGAGTCAATTCAGTATATGGTGCTCTTGGAATATTTGCAAATCATTGGTATCTATCATATTTCTTAGTGTAGGTTATGGGGTCTAAGTTCACATCTGTCCAAAAGTAACTGTATCGCAGAATTTTCTTGGCTAGTGTCTGACCACCAGTGTGTCCTCTACACTCCCCCTCATGCAATTTTTTCATGATTTCTTTTGACTCCTCTTTGGTGAAACAACGAAGTAATGTCATAGAGAAACCACATCTATATAATCGACCATCTTGAATAAGATAAAAAGGAGTATTTATAATTAGCTTCGGTCTCTTTTTCCAATCATCTGGGAGCACACCTCCAAGGAGATAGTCTTTGATTGGAGTCATCCACGAATCCGGCTCTGCGGTAGCTTCCATGATCCAATCTATATCTTGGTCATCGATGTTGGGATTTGAAAGAACCTCAACTGGAACTATCCCCAGCATCTGTGCATCCCCTATTCTGGTAAGCTTTACTAGTGAGTCAGCCTTTAAATTCTCTTCTCGAGGATTATGTGAGATAGTGTAGTAGTCGAAGTAATTGTGCAGCTCCCAAGCTTTGGATAGGTAAGCTGGCAAGTTTCCTCCTTTAGCCTGGAACTCTCTCTTGAATTGGCATACTACCAACTGTTAATCGCTGAAAATGTGTAAGGCTTTCAAATATAATTCTTTTGCAATTCTCAGTCCAGCGACCAGGGCTTCATACGCTACTTCGTTATTTATCGACAGAAATTCTAACCTCAAAGCATAGCATAGCGAGCGTTCTTCAGGAGTCCCAAGCACTACTCCTTCCCCTGAGCAGTATTCGTTCATAGCTCCGTCGACGAGTAATTTCCATCGAGTGATCATTTCGGTAGCTTCTTCCTTGTCATCTGCCCTATCCATGAATTCAGCAACAAAGCCTGCCAAAGCTTGTCCGTTAATTTCCCTTCGCGGATGGTAAGTGATATCGTACTGACCGAGCTCGATGGTCCACTTCAGTAACCTCCCGGAAGTCTCTAGATGAAATAAGACCTGCTTCAATGGTTGATCTGTGAGAATCTTGATAGGATGATACTAGAAATATGGCCATAGCTTTTTAGAGGCGATGAGCAAACAGTATGCAAGCTTTTCCAATTTGGTATAGTTTAACTCTGCCCCTGATAGCCTCTTACAGATCTAATACACCGACCTTTGAACTTTCGATTCCTCTCTAACCACAGTAGCGTTAATGCATGGGATGATACTGCTAGATACAAGAATAGGTCTTCTCCGTCTTTAGGCTTGGACAATATTAGCGTTGATTCCATGTGCTTGATTAACTCTTCAAAAGCAGTTTGACATTACGAATCCCACTGAAAATCTTTCCTTCCTTTTCTTAGAGCATCAAAGAGAGGAATACACCGATCCGTTACCTTAGAAATGAAATGGTTCAAAGCAAAAACTTTCCCATTTAGACTTTGTAGCTCTTTCTTTGTTCTGGGAGCTCGCATTTCTCTCAAAGTAGTAATCTGTGAAGGGTTAGCTTTGATGCCCCGGGCATTAACCATAAACCAAAGAAACTTTCCTGACGCAACCCCAAATGAACACTTGAGTGGATTGAGTTTCATGCCATATTTTCTTAGAATATTGAACATCTTGGCCATGTTTCCCAAATGATCATTGTCTCTTTTGGACTTTACCAACATATCGTCTACATAAACCTCCATAGTTTTGCCTATTTGATTTTTGAATATGGAATTGACAAGGCATTAGTAAGTTGCCCCAGTATTCTTCAACCTGAACGGCATCACTTTATAACAATACAGGCCGACATCTATAATAAAGCTCGTATTTTCTTGGTTAGGCTCATGCATCAAGATTTGATTCTAGCCAGAGTATGCATCCATAAAAGATAGGAGTTCATGCCCCGCCGTTGCGTCAATAAGCTGGTCAATTCTTGGTACATGCTTAATTAAGATCAGAATAATCGATACATACTCGCCACTTACCGTTGGGTTTGTTTACAAGAACAGGATTCGAGACCCAAGCAGGATATGTAGACTCTCGTATAAAGTGATTCTCCATAAGTCTGTCCACTTCTTCCTTGAGTGCAGCCGACCTTTCCAGACCCTGAATCCTTCTCTTCTGCTTGATTGGAGTGATGCTTAGGTAAATGTTGAGTGCATGAACTGCCACTTCTGGGGATATGCCACACATGTCAGAGTGGCTCCAAGCAAACACGTCAAGTTTAGCCTTCAAAAGCATAATCAACTCTCTTTGCAATTTCAGGCCCAACTGAGAGCCTATGTTCAATACTCTATCTGCGTATTTATCATGGACTGGGATTATGACTTCAACTGATGTCGCTCTCTCCTCCTCTGTATTGGCCTTTCTTAGATCCATCTCCTTTTGGGCCCCACTATGCTCACCAGTATAGGGGTCGTGCCCTAATTGCTATAAGGTAGGGTCACGAATGCGGAGGGGAACCTCCACACTCTTTGCTTTATCTTTCTTGCTAGCTTCCCTTAACTCATTGGCATAACATTCTCTAACAATTTCCTAATCAGCATGAACCACGCCAATCCCCTTGTCTGTTGGAAACTTCATTGTCAGGCACCAAGGGGCTAGCACAATTCTGAAAGCCGCCAGAGCTGGCCTTCCCAGAAAAGCATTATAGGTCGATAGCTCATCTACCAGAACAAAAGTCTACACCAAGGTAACCTTCCTTTCACCTTCTCTAAGTTCCACAGGTAGATTAATAACCCTAATGGGTTGTTTTGGTTTCTACGTGAACCCTTGAATTATCTTTTGGCAAGCTCGCACATCCTCTATAGAAAGATTCATTCCGTTAAATGTGTCCTTCAACGGTACATTCACTGAAGCTTCACAATCAACTAGAACCGTTTCACAGTCTCTGAGCATATCCCAACGGTTACCACAATAGGGTCTTGGGTCGGAGCAACTATCTGAACATGACATCCCTAAATGAAGTTTTCTATTATTTAACGGAAATTGCATTGTTCAGAACCAAGCACCTTTCATCTCTCGAAGAATTCTTGAGTGCACGAGCATACTTATCAGTGTCTCCCCAACTTGCCCTTGCTGGGTGAGGACCCCCGTAAATGGTGTTGATTACGAGCCATTGAGTGACTGGTGCTGGGGATTTTCCCCCTGATCCATATGCATTCTGTTCATGGGCAGTTTAGGGAGGATTGGCAGATTGTTGCTTTTTCACATACTGTTGTAGACGGTTCTTTCTAATCAGCTCTTCAATCAAATTTTTAAGATGTTTGCACTCATATGGCCAGGCTGATTGTGGAAGCGGCAGAATCTTCCAGAATTTTCTTGATTATCAGTCACCTTCTGATTCTTTGGCTTAGGGTAGTCCTTAGTATCCTTCGTAGCCATAAAGATGTTCTTAGGCATCTCGGTCAATGGGGTCAATTCGGAAGCTTTGAAGAAGCGGAACTTCTATCCATTCTAATTGTCTTTAGCATCGTTTCCTCGCTTTTTGTCTCCATTCCCCATTTGGGCACTCGGAACATCATTTTCTTTTTTGAAGGAGCTGTATTACTTTCGGCAGCATCAGTAGCGAAGGATGGATCATCTTCCACATCGATGTATTCTTTGGCCTTTGCATAGAACCTCTCTAGGGTGTTAGGTTTCTTCATCTTTAACCACCTTCCAAACTTTAACTTTTTAATGGTAGCGCGCTTCAATGCCATTAGAACTAGTTGGGGTTCAGGATCTGCAACTTCCGCTGCTGCGGCATTGAATCGAGTTAGGAAGGCTTTGACTGACTCGCCCGACCTCTACTCCATGTCATTCAGTGACATCACATCCTTGACCTTCGTCGATTGCAGCCTGAACTACTCCCTGAATTTCTTAGCTAGAGAAGAAAAGTTGTCCACTGACCTTGGCGGTAGCTTAGTAAACCAGAGCAAGGCAACCCCTTCCAAATACACTGGGAAGTACAGACATTTGATTTCATCAGTGGCTCTGGCACCATCCATATGCTGATCGTATTTGTATAAGCACTAATTAGGATCACCAGTCCCATTGAAAGCTTGTATTGTCGGCGGATTGAACTTCCGTGGGAATTTGGTCAGCTTGATCCTTTCGGTGAGTGGGGTTTTAGATGGATCAAACTCCCACTCCTTTTCGTCATCATCCCTCTTGGCACTTTCCTTCATGATTTACCGAACCATGTCTTCAAGACGCTCTTTCTCATCGCGCCGATCCGCGAGGCGGGCGTCGTCTCCTTCGCAGTATGTTCGCTTACGCAAACGGTCACGACTAGGGATCTGGGGCCCTGTGCCTCCCTCATGGAGAAGTGCCCCTTTGGCATAACTGGTCGCTTTTCAAGAAGTTGGCCTTTCCGCATGGTCTTCGGTAAGGGGTTTGGATTATACATGATTAGCTTTGTCTAGACCATCAATCTCCTGAACAGATCTGTCATGATTTGGATTAGTGGCAGAAGAATGAGCACCTTCCATACGGGTGGCATTAGTGGTAACTTTTGTTGTGGCAACTTGGAGAGAAAAAAGAGTTTCTAGCCTTTTCATCATAGCATTAGTTGAAATTTCCATTTGATGCTTCAAACCAGTGACAAATTTATCCAGCTCTTCTCTAGTCACACCAACTCTAGCTCTAGAGGATTCGCCTACCTCAAAATTAGTTTGCGGAGTGATCGGATCACCCGCTGCATTTCCAGAAGTTGTAGCTATGACAGTCTTACTAGTTGGTGGTTTTTTCGGCGGCATTATGTTAGACAAATTTCTATACTTCAAAGAGAATTCGTCAATTGGCCCAGATCCTAGATTTGATGGATCTATCGTAGAAATGGGCTTCAACTACTACCTCCACAAAGCACTTAGACTTGAGAATGTGAACGGGGCGCTACGGTGGGCGCCAAAAAGTGTTTATACCAAAAATGGCATAAACACCCCCGAAGAGGATGTATAAATTCACAAGTAATTAGATCTACTAAATTGGGTACACAAACACAATAAAAGCAGTAAGAACACAAAAAGTTAAAGTGGTTCGGTCTCAATTTCGACCTACGTCCACTGTAAGAGAGGATTTCATTATCATTTCGATGGTTACAAAGTACATGCTTCTCCCAATTTCATACATTCTCTATTTCTACAAGTTTCTCACTCTAATCTCTTTGATCTCTCGAATTTGATATGAAAATCCTTAGATCTCTGAAGCTATGGAGATAAACGGGATGGATCTTCATAACTTTGCATTCGGATGATCCTTGTTGATTCCATGTTGGATAAGATTGCAGATTGGAGTTTGAATGATCTCTAACGGAGGTTAGATTGGCTTAGAATGATGGAGAGAATAATCGGGCAGCACTACATGGGGTTAGAAATCGGTCCCATAAATGGTGGATGTCATGGGGTATTTATAGGTGTTAAAAGAATGAATTGGATGGGCTAAAACATGGTGTGCAGGCTATGGATCGGCCATAACTTTATTTACGAAAATGCCTGAAACACCACACCTCCATTAAAGTCACTCACAAAGGGAATGCCTTAACTTCGGTGGAGCGTTTTAGGTAAAAGATACATATAATTTACAAGACAGACATATAAACAACGGAAAAGCTAAATTTATTTCATAAGCACGTGGTTTAGTCAAAACATTACAACAATTGTCTCAAACCAACTTCCAAATTATTACAACAAAATCTCTGTCTTTATTAAAACATAAAGAAGCATAAAATAACAATAAGGCAACATAAATCCCCAATAAGAGTGTATCCAAAGCTATAGCCCAAGAAAAGAGAATCCAAGCAATACATCTACTCTCTTCAAGCTGGAAATGGTCTGAACTAAGCTGAAGTATTCCCTCCCTTCGGACCTGAGGGGGAAACATAAGAAAAGAAGACGAAAGAAAAATGGGTCAGACATAAGTCTGGTAAGTCCAGTGATTTTTTAGCATGAGAACAAGAAAAAGGATCATGACATGAATAAACCGAAAATAGGACAATACCAGAATAACAAGATAACATAAGGCAAGATAAGGCAAGTTAAACTGAATATACTATCGCACTCATTTATATTTCTCTGCACCTACTGGTTATTGTTTCAACTAGCCCCACGTGTTCATAACAAAGTGATCCCGTTTATCGATCAGCTCCTACTCGTATACGTTTACCACTTGTGTCATTCGGCCTCGCTTGACTGTAGATACCTGTGTTGGTCCCACCATGGGGTGTATCAAATCCTATGGTGGCAACCCGACACAATTCAAGATACACAGTGTATAACTACTGATGCCCAGTGCCTGCTTTTTTCCACTCTGGAGTACGTGCATGCCCGCACTCTGTCGGAACCTACACTGACGCACCACCCGCCGTTGTTTTGACCGCTTATAATCAGCCCAGTAATCGTGCCCTACCCTGCCTAGTTCAGGGTATCATGATACATCTATGTGGGTTACTGCTGAAATGGGTCCCCGTTACTAGGGTTTCCTAATCAACATGTTAAAATGGTTAAGTGTTCTCGAATTAACCTAACCCCACCCATCAGTTTAGTTAACATGTTGTATTGGTTAAGTGTTGCCTTAATTAACTTAACCCTACCTTCTTGGCATGCCTATTCCTTAGCTTTAATTCATTTATTAAAGCACCAACCTCTCACATTAGATCTATATTGTTACGGTTGCTGGATGTGCCGGTCGGTTCCAGGCAGTCTTACACCGCAACTCAATCTAACCTCGGGTTCTTTTGGGTTTAATGCGCTAACCTCTCACATTAGATCTATATTGTTACGGTTGTTGGATGTGCCGGGCGGTTCCGTGCAGTCTTACACCGTAACTCAATCCAACCTCGGGTTTGGCATATTTGTCTTCTACTTAATTTACATATTTACCCTTCATATTTGTATGTAAATTATCCACAATTATTGTCATTCAAGTCATGCCCCATTTACCCTCTAAATCATGTTCATAATTTTTAGGTATATAAATTATACCATTTCATGCCACTAATCATTTACATGATTATGAGCCAAATTATGCCAATAATATGTAATTTAATGTTTTCCAACGTTACCCCCGTTATACATTCGCATAATTCACATAGAACGTTAGGCTCGCCACTTAGCCTAACTCATAAACAAAAGGGAAAAGAACGGAGCATGTACCATTCCAACAACATAAAATAATATGGATCTAACTAAACATGTGTCATATAAATTTGGCATAGAACAATGAACTTGCATTTTAGATCCAATTAACATGAATCTTAAGCATATGAACAGGAACTTACATAGAATTACACAAATCCAATTAGGCATGTAAATGTGAACTTGCATTTGAGTTGGATCAAATTAACATAGATCTAAACATATAAGGATGTAGATCTAAACCTATAGGCATATATGAACATGAATTAGCCTATAAACTTGAACGTAACATAACATGAAGAGTCACCAAATTTATATAATACATGATTGTTTTAACGTACAACATGATAAGTCCAATAAACCACAATAGTCTCATAGGCATATATGATAGAATTGTCACAAGAATAGACATGAATCAGCATCACCATTTTCTTACAACTAAGCACAGTTCTAATTTCGCTTTACTACAAAATCATGACTTTTATTTGTTCACATCTAAAGTATAACTGAACTTACAAACAAAAGAAAAATCTTGTTTTCTGGAATCTGTTTTCTGAAACTGAAAAGCTATCCTTTGATGTAGACTATTGGTTCTTAAATTTGGATTTGATTTATAGCTTGTAACTTGCTTTCTTTTTGGGGAAGAATGGTGGCTATGCTAGGTTGACCATGGACAGCATGACGGCTCCTTGGAAATAAAATTGTGTGGTTTAGGGTTGAGGGTTGCGGTTATTTATATAGAAGTTTAGATTTATGTGAGCCGTTAGATCAACCTAGAAGCAATCAGAACCATCCAGACCAGATAGAGCTATCCAGAAACCGCCACCTATGCCCTAGTGACTCAGCAGCGAGCCAGAAATCGTCACCGTTTGGATCAGAATACAGGAGTCGACCCCTACAGGGGGGTCGGCACCTATGTCGACTCCCCTATAGGGGGTCGACACCTACGTCGACTCCACCTTGGTGGGTTGACCACCCTGAGCGAGAATTTTCTCGCTTAGCCTCTTTTGCCTGAATTTGAAATTCGAACTGCTTTTGTTTATTTAATTATTTAATTTTTTGTTTAAACATGAAATCTTCTGAACTTCATAACTTCTTCATACGGAGTCCGATTAACGCAAACTCGGACTCTATCTCAAGCAAAATTCTGAGACGAACGCAATGGCATAACCCGTTTCCCTTAATTCTCGCTTTTACAATTTAGTATTATTTAATTCGTTACTTTAATAAACAAAGATAATACAGGGTGTTACATTCTCCCCTCCTTAAATGATATCGTCCCTGAAATCTTCAAGTCAAGAAGAATGTATATCCTACCATCCAATCGTCCATCTACTCAACCATCAAACACCGGCATCCATTGTCCTTAAAAGATTTCTAATGCTTTCATGACTGTATGCATAGTGTGTGTATATGTCCTTATCTAATGCAAAATCAGGCGGTCTACTGATTCAGTTAACCTCCTTAATGCAAATTATGTTAGTGCCATAAGTCCATTATGCATGCAATTATTCCTAACCATACTTTCTACATGAGTGAACAATCATCCATACAAATGTAACGTCCATATGATAACACTCCAAGTTTCAATCCATATACAAATACATATATGCATATGCATCATGAAAGTGACTGAGCCGATCTAACACCTAATGTGTGTGTATATGCATCCACGAGCAACTACTAGCAACCACTTGCAACCATCAATCATAACATGTTTCAAATATGTGTTTACATCTATTGGTTTCTACCTAAGGATAAAGAATAGGACCGAGGAGATATACTTAAAAAGGTAGATACAAGCATGTATAAACTTATGGAAAAAAGAGATCAAGGATGTACCGTAAAAAAGGAAAGGGTAGGTTGCGCGTATTTTTCCCTCAGTTTCCCAAGTCGCGTCTTCCTCAGCGTCACTCCATTGAACTTTAACAAGCTTGACTTCACGGTTGCTTAGCTTTTTGACTTCCGTACCCAAGATACGAGTCAGAACTCTTCTCATAGTCGCTTCTCGTTCCACTTATACTTCCTCTAGTATACTTGGCTCCACAACTTCCGTAGACTCATGTAAGCACTTTCATAGTTGAGAAACATGAAAAACATTATGAACTCCAACCAGTCTTTCAGGTTGCTCTACTCTGTAAGCCATCGCCCCAACCCCTTTAATGATAGGAAATGGTCCTACAAATCTTGATGCCAATTTTCCTCCGGACCCAAAGCGAATGACATTCCTCAAAGGAGATACTTTAAGGAACACCCTATCTCCAACCTCAAACTCAAGGTCGGACCTTCTTTTGTCTGCATAGGACTTCTGTCTATCTTGGGCAGTTTTCATTCGTCTTCGTATCAAGTCCACCTTTTTTGAAGTTTCTTTGATCATGTCTGGCCCAAGTAGGAGCTTGTTTGTAGACTCCCACCAACAATTTGGTGATCGGCATGGCCTTCCATATAAAGCTTCGAAAGGTGTCATGCCTATGGTGGCTTGGTAGCGATTGTTGAAAGCGAATTCCGCCAAAGGAAGATGATCCTCCCATGTTCCTCCAAATTCAGAATGCACAATCTCAAGAGATCTTCTAGTACTCTGTTCACCCTTTCCGTCTGACCATTGATTTGAGGGTGATAGCCAGTGCTTAAGCATAGCTGTGTGTCTACAGCCTCTTGCAAACTCCTCCAAAACTCGCTCGTAAAAATAGGATCTCGATCACTCACTATGCTGGAGGGTATCCCATGGAGTCGAACTATCTCTTTAAGATAAATGGATGCTAAAGACGAGGCAGACCTTCTACTCTTAACAGGTATAAAATGAGCGCTATTAGTGAGCCTGTCCACTATTTCCCAAATGCTGGTAATGCCCCTTCTTGACCTGGGCAACCCATCAACAAAGTCCATCGAAATGTAAACCCATTTCCACTGTTGGACCTCTAAAGGATGAAGCAGACCACCAGGCTTCTTCTGCTCTGCTTTGACTTGCTGGCATATCAAGCACTTAGCGACGAACTCAGCTACATCCCTCTTCATGCCATTCCAAAAGAAAACTCTTTTTATGTCTTTATACATCTTGTCTCCACCTGGGTGTATGGTCAACTTAGAATGGTGTGCTTCTTCGAGAACCGTCTTCACCAAATCCCTTGGTTGTGGGACACATAGTCTTCCAACCTGCCTCAACCAACCCTTATCATCGATGGAGTATCTATTGAGGTGATTAGAAGTCTCACCCCTAATTAGCTTATCCATTACATCAACTAGCTGAGGGTCTTCAGGTTGCGCGGTTCCTATTGAGTCCAAAAGAGTAGGTCGCACTTCTAACGATGCTAACAAACCAGGTACAAGTTCAGAGGAGGGTCTAAAGTCAAATTTTGTTATGTACTTTAAGATTTGCCTTTCTACAAAGAGAGGACTTAAGGTCAGCTTATTTTTACTCAAGGCGTCTGCTGCCACATTGCCCTTGCCGGGGGTATAGGAAATCTCAAAATCATATGAGGCAAGGAACTCCATCCACCTTTGTTGTCTTAAGTTAAGATCTTTCTGTGAGAAAAGGTACTTTAATGATTTATGGTCAGTAAACAGTTCAAACTTTTCTCCTAGTAGGTAATGACGCCATGACTTAAGAGCGAAAACAATGGCAGCTAGCTCCAAATCATGAGTTGGGTAGTTCTTCTCATGTACCTTCAATTGCCTTCCCCCATAACAAACTACCTTGCCTTCTTGCATCAAGATAGTGCCTAATCCTGTACCGCATGCGTCCGTGTATACTATAAACATTTTGCTCCCGTCAGGAATATCAGAACTGGGGCTGTTGTAAGAGCCCTTTTCAAACGTTAGAAAGCAACAGTGCAATCCAAATCCCAAGCAAAAGTTAGGTTCTTCTTCGTCAACCTTGTAAGTGGGGCTGAGATTTTCGCAAAGTCTTTAATGAACTTTCGGTAAAAGCCCGCTAGCCCGAGAAAGCTTCGGACTTCGGTTGCATTCCATGGAACCTTCCTATCTTGCACCGCAACTACTTTTGCGGGGTCCACAGCTATCCCCTCTTTGGACACCACATGCCCAAGAAACCTTACTTCTCTCTAGAAATGGCATTTGGAGAATTTGGCTTTCAGCTGATGTGCACGAAGAGTATCGATGATTTCCCTTAAATGCAAAGCATGCTCTTCCTCACTTTTTGAGAAAATCAAAATGTTGTCCACGAAGACCACCACAAACTTATTAAGGAACTCCTTGAACACCCTGCTCATTAGGTCAACGAAATAAGTGGGTGCATTTGTCAATCCGAAAGGCATGACAAGCCATTCGAAGAAATCATCTGGGGTTCTGAACGCGGTTTTATCAATGCTGTCTTCAGCCACTCTTAGCTGATGAAACCCGGTAGCCAGATCTAGTTGGGAGAAAACCGATGCACCTACAAGCTGATCAAACAAGTCGTCTATTCTTGGAAGTCGGTGCCTATTCTTCTTGGTTAGCTTATTTAGCTCCCTATAGTCAACGCATAGGCGAAGTGAACCATCTGCTATGGTTGCAAACACCACTGGAGCACCCCATTCAGAAATACTCCGCCTTATAAACCACTTTTCGAGCAGCTCTTTAACTTGCTTGCTGAGCTCTTTCCTCTCCCTTGGAGCCATGTGTCTAACGGGTAGAGCTACGGGTTTTGCATTATCAACAAGGTATATGCGGAAGTCTATCTCCCGCTTCGGAGGTAAGCCCTTCACCTCTTCAAATACATCTGAGTATTCACGGACTACTCTAACAGACTACAAGTTTTCAATAGACGCATCAAGAGATTCTAGGTAGCTAAGCATAACAGAATTCATGGGATTACAAGAGATTTTGAGAGTGTTACCGAGGCGAGTCATAAGTCTAACCACTCACTTTTCACAATCGAGGATGGCACCATTACTGGATAACCAATCCATGCCTAGAATCAACCCATAGCCCGTAAAGCCCAAAACATAGGCATTACATTTAAACCCAATGCATAGTACAGAAATTTCCAAATCCAAAGAAATCATTGACAAATAAGCCGAGCCCCCAATTGGATTTGAAACAACCAAGGGATCCTCTACTATACTGGTGTTTAGGTGCAGAGATTCAACTAAAGCAGTAGATATAAAAGAGTGCGATGCGCCAGAATCAAAGAGTGTACGAACAGGATGATAAAAAAGATAAACTAAACACTCAACAGAAATATTTCTACCTCGTTCTTGCGGAGGTGCTATGAGAGCGTGAACCTGCCCTCCAGAAGTAGATCCAGTCCTCTGCCCTTGCCCTTGCTTTCTTGGGCAGTCCTTAGCCATGTGTCATGTCTCGCCGCACTGAAAATAACCAACCATCTTCCTCCTTTTCTTTCTGCAGTCCTTAATCAGATGTCCAGGAATGCCACAAAAGTTACACTTCCTTTTGTCATGGGGTTTGTTGTTCTTCCCGCCCTGCTTTGAATCTGTCTTCTTATTCTGCGATCCCTCCACTTTCTTATCTTGAGGTACTTCCACCTTTGCCTCTTTCTTGGCATCCTTGTCTTCCTCCTGTAACAGTGCCATGTCCATTAGTCTCTTATAAGTCACACCCATAGGTATATGGGACATAGTTAGGCAGTGCAGTGGCTCATTCAACCCCTTAACAAAACGGAGAGCCTTCTTATATGGAGTGTTCGCTAACTCCAGTCCGAATCTAGCCAGCTGGTTGAATTGGTTGACGTATTCCTTGACCGACATACTTCCCTGTTTGAGAGCTAAGAACTTCTCCATCTGTAGGCCTCATTCAGTTTGTGAGAGGAATTTCATTTTAAATCTCATTCTGAAATCCACCCAAGTTTCAACTGGTCTCTCAGCATTAGTAACTTCCCACCAATAAGAGGCTTCGTCTTTAAGCAACCATATGGCCAACTGTATCTTCTGTCTGTCGTCACTTCGAAGATAACAAACAAATCCTCGGTTACTTTGAGCCAGTTTCTTGCTTCAACGAATGATTCAGTTACATTAAAGTTCTTTCCACCCATGGCTCGAAAGTCTCTACATATCTTTGAGAAAGCATTTGCACGTGGAGGAGGAGGAACGGCTGCAGCTGGGGAAGGAGGAATGTTTGCTGGGCCGGCATTATTAGCCCTAGTAGCCTCTAGGTACCTTCTGAACCAGCCAGGTACCGGTATGCCCTCTGGAAGGTTAAGATCCCCAGACATGCTGAAACGAAAAAGAAAAGATTCAAAACAAAAGATAGAAAGATAGTGCATATGGCTTTGGGGATTATGCCTTTCAAAATAAAAACAACAGTTTTTCTTGAAAATGCTTCTTTAAACTTCTTTTTGAAAATTAGTTTCCAAAATTTGTATCTAATCTGGCAACCATCGGCTCTGATACCAAGTGAAACACCCCACCTCCATTAAAGGCACTCACAAAGGGAATGCCTTAACTTCGGTGGAGCGTTTTAGGTAAAAGATACAGATAATTTACAAGGCAGACATATAAACAGCGGAAAAGCTAAATTTATTTCATAAGCACGTGGTTTAGTCAAACATTACAACAATTGTCTCAAACCAACTTCCAAATTATTACAACAAAATCTCTGTCTTTATTAAAACATAAAGAAGCATAAAATAACAATAAGGCAGCATAAATCCCCAATAAGAGTGTATCCAAAGCCAAAGCCCAAGAAAAGAGAATCCAAGCAATACATCTACTCTCTTCAAGTTGGAAATGGTCTGAACTAAGCTGAAGTATTCCCTCCCTTCGGACCTAGGGGGAAACGGAAGAAAAGAAGACGAAAGAAAAATGGGTCAGACATAAGTCTTGTAAGTCCAGTGATTTTTTAGCATGAGAACAAGAAAAAGGATCATGACATGAATAAACCGAAAATAGGACAATACCAGAATAACAAGATAACATAAGGCAAGTTAAACTGAATATACTATCGCACCCATTTCTATTTCTATGCACCTACTGACTATTGTTTCAACCAGCCTCACGTGTTCATAACAAAGTGATCCCCCTTATCAATCGACTCCTACTCGTATACGTTTACCACTTGTGTCATTCGGCCCCGCTTGACTGTAGATACTGTAATAACCCGAAAATCAGGGCCAGTTTAAAATTTTTATTTTGGCAATTTTAGCGAATTTTGATTATTTAAAATAGGTTATTTTAAATAATATCAACGTGAAATCTATTTTGAATATAATTCGAACGTATATATTATATACGTCGTCGTTAGAATATATAATAATTATATATAATTATAAAAGGAATTGAAAATGGCGCGGTAGTTCGAAAATTCGATTTCTAATTTCAAATGAATATACAGAATTCAATATAAGTCAGAATTGAACGAAACAAGAAATATTTGAATCTGTATAACTATATCTTTGTAACGAAGTTAACAAACTGAGATTTCATCTTAGAAATGATAAGATATGTCCAGTTTAAAATTAGAAATAGTCGCTGTGGAATTTATATATATTTTTATATATATAAGGCCCTTAAAAATAGCAATTTTGCAAACGACCTCGGATTTCGACGAAACCAGTTTTGTTGGGTCCGTGATGTTAAGTTATTGCTAGATTCCAAATTTCATAATTTTTCGAATCAATATGTGAGCGTGGCAAAGGAAAACGCGTTTGACCAGTTTTAGTTGATTTTAATCGACTGAAAAATGGCCATTTTTCTAACGGTCTCAGAATTCGACGAAACTAGTTTTGTTAGGACCGTATTGTCAATACGAAGCTAGAAAATATTTTTTTTGGAATTTTTCTAGTTAGTATGTGACCCCGGTAAATTGAAATGCGCGTTCAAATTCAATATATAGAGTTATATGTTGATTTTAACGGAAACTGGTCGAAATGGCCGAATCAGCTTGCGATACATATTCCATTGGTTTCGGAATGAGGGTATTTAGCTAGGGGCGACAGTCGGTGGGTTCGATTTCGAGTTAGAAATGAATGTTGCTTTTTGGAAAATTAAAATAGAATAAAATATATAAATTATATATTGCCCCCTCTCTCTCCTTATCCCAAGTCAACGTTCATTTGAATTGAAAAAAAAAAACCTCGATCTGGCCGTCGCCCTTCCGTCCACCGCGCCACCAGGTCGGCCACCCCCTCTCCGACGATCGCCCCCTGCCTAGTGCCGCCCTCCCCTACTCTCTCTCCTCTCTCTTCTCTAATCCGTCGACCAAGCCCCAAACCACCAGAAAACCCACGCACCGCCCCTCCTTGCCCCGCGCCGCCGACTGTCAGACTTCCTCTACCCTCCGCTGCGCCGCCACAACCTGCCCTCCTCTTCTTCACTCTCTTCCCTCTTCTCACATCCAATTCGAGCCTGATAGCTCCGAAACCCCAAACCCTCGCTGCTACAGCCAATGTGGGCCACGCCTCCGACCCGAGCACCCCCGTCGAGCCTCCCCGAGCCAATGTGAGTTTTCATGGTTGTTTTTATCCATTTACGTAGAGAAAAATTGGATTTTTATGCTTGATATAGCGCTAAATAAATAGGATTTTTTATATAGGAAGTATGGATTTTATTCGTATAAAGTTTAGACCTTTATTTATATGAGGTGTAGATTTTTATTACATAAAGTTTTGATTTTTAATTTGTTAAGAGAATTTACTTATGTAAAGATTCTATTTTTAGTATGATAAAGTTACGAGTTTTATGAAAGTAAAAATTCGATTTTTATATATTGAACTTTGAAGTAAAAATTCGATTTTTATATATTGAACTTTGAAGTAAAAATTCGATTTTTATATATTGAACTTTGAAGTAAAAATTCGATTTTTATATATTGAACTTTGAAGTAAAAATTCGATTTTTATATATTGAACTTTGAAGTAAAAATTCGATTTTTACATATGTAGAGAATACGGACAACGAAGGTGACAAAAAGGCGAAAAGACGAAGACTTCTGCAAATGAAGTGCCGTGGAGCTAGGATAGCTATCTGTGAGAATTTCTCACCTTTCAATTTATTTTTCTAGTTATATATATATACTAGGATGCAGACGGTGCTTAGTAGCACCCGACACAATCGTCCACAGACCATGGACTTGTTTGTTTGGTTGCATAGATTAGTTGGATTATTTGTTTGAATTGAATTGTTTGGTGAGATGAAATTGATTTGATTGATGTGTGAATGGCGTGGGCCTTCACTAGACCGGGGATAAGGCTAGGCCTCGTCCCGTTTCTAGTATCGTGCCGTTATGCCGCCGGAATTTTCTAAAATAAGTTAGAAAAATAAAAATATTATTTTATTGAATAAATGAATTGAATAGAAATTCATAGGTTGAAATAAAATGTTTTATCGTTAAAAATATAATTTTTAACGTGAAGTGAATAAAATAAAATATTCATTTATAAACCGGACGGTTTGTTTATGTACACCTATTTGAATGACATTGATTGGGACGATAAATTTTACACATCGCCCAACTGCACAAATAAAATATGCGTTTGATTGTTTGAAACCCCACACGGGTGTTGGGATGAAATTTGAAGTTCACTCATCCTGATTGATTAAATGTGTCGATCGATTGATTGACAGGCTGTTATAAGCGTTGAATATCTATATTTGATGCTTATACAGTGTAGTGCACTTTGGTTGATGGTTGATTATTTTTCAATGCTATGATATACATGTGTTGTATGAAAATCCATATAATTAACTTTATATGGTAATTGATTGGGCCTCATTCCAATTTGAAAAATAAAGAATATTATAAAATAAAAGTTCATGTGTTGACAGTACTCATTCATTGAGATTGGTCATGTGTTGAACGAAATATTTTAATATTAAAATTTACATCTTTATCGATATAAAATAAAAGTTCATGTGTTGACAGTACTCATTCATTGAGATTGGTCATGTGTTGAACGAAATATTTTGATAATAACAACTATTTTGAAAATAGAAATTTATGAAGCCGTGTTGATTAGATTGACGCCATTTTGACGTGAACGATATTTATATCGATTGAAAACGATTTCGAAAGGAATGGAATTGAAAACGAATTCAAAATGAATTGAAAACGATTTCGAAAGGAATTGAATTGAAAACGAATTCAAAATGAATTGAAAACGATTTCGAAATGAATTGAATCTAAAACGAATTCAAAATGAATTGAAAACGATTTCGAAAGGAATTGAAAACGAATTCAAAATGAATTGAAAACGATTTCGAAATGAATTGAATTGAAAACGATTTCGAAATGAATTGAATTGAAAACGAATTCAAATGGAATTGAAAGCGAATTGAAATGAATTCAAATTGAATTGAAATTCGAATTGAATAGAAATGAATTTTAAAACGAATTTATAAAGAAGAATTCAATTTTGCTTTGGATTGAAATAGAAGTTGAAATGGTTCTTGAAACGAATTTAAAACTATTTATATAATTCGTTTTAAATAGAAATCGACGAAATATATATATTATATATATAATATAATGGCCTGAATAGAACGCGCCGCGCCGCGGCAGTTCGTAAATTTCGACCATTTATTTCAAACGGACATTACGGGAGATCCGACCGTCGGATTCTCCTAAAACCGGAACCGTTGGGTTCGTATCGAAAAGAGCTTTCTAACGAATATTAGAAATTTGAAATCTAATGGTTGGATTTGGAGATACGTCCAAATCAAATTCGAAAAAGGTCGCTATAAGTGCAGTTCGATGGCCGTTGATGGAAATCGACTGTACGGGCCTTGTTAAAATTATTAAAAATAGTAATAATTTGTGTAAAATCATAAGAAATGATTTAGAAAAGATTGGGATGAAAAACTCCATATTCGAAAAGATAAAAATATATTTTTATCGAAATGAACTAGTTTTGAACTAGAATTATAATTCTATTTATTTTTAAGTAAATAAATTGGATTTGAAAAGGGTTTTAAAAATAACCAAAATTTCCAATGATTGCATTGGAGTGGATTTGAATCGAAATTGTCTTCGGAATATTTCGATGTTGGAATTCATGATTATACAGATGTTGTTATGGAAATTTGAAAGATATATATTTATATCGTTATTTCCAATACGACATTTGTTAATCGTAGAATTTGATATTGAATATAAGCCGGGATATTTTCTATTCAGAGTCTTGTATTTAATATCAAATGTGATTTGGGTTTGTCGTGAATGGTGTCTTCACTAACACTGTTCTTGAACCCAGTTGAGAAAAGATTAAATCTTTTTATTTAGATTTAATGAAGGGTACCAATTAAATAATGTTTAATTGGAATTAAATCGATATTGATTTTTGGGTTTATCGTGGACAGTGTTTTAAATAACACTCGTTCTTTAACCCGATCATTAATGAAATGTGATTTTGGGTTGTCGTGAACGGTATCTTCAATAATACAGTTCTTAGACCTAAAGGAGTTAAGAAAATTAGAAACTAACTGGAGATTAGTTAAGTTGAATAGTTTCCGAGGCATTGATCTGATGTTGGTTTCGGCCTTCGGGATTAATACTTAGGGAATTGCTCACTTGCTAATTTACAATTAGGGACTGATTGAAATGTGATGTGATTTTGGGTTTATCGTGAACCGTGTTTTAAATGACACTGATTCTTTAACCCAGTCACAGATTAAAACTAAGTGGAGTTTTAATGAATCTTTAATTAGAAAAATATAATCGAAATGGAGTATCACCAGTTTTGCTCCAGGCGATAGATAAATCTTTAATTAGATTTGAACGTGAAATGGTAATTGAATTTACCGATAACACTGTGGTGTTAGATATGAAGTATTGCCAGTTTTACTTCATGGGATAAATAGGTTGGGATTAGGAAATTAAAACCAATGATTACTTCGGTAAGGTTCGTTAATCTCGACTAGTTGAATCGAAATTCAAAAGAAGAATAAATTCAAGAAATTTATCTTGGATAAAATTAATGGGAACCTTTCCCTATGAATGTGAATATTAGAAACTAACTGTCGGTTAGCTAAGCAGAATGGTTTTCCGGATATTGATCTGATGTTGGTTTCAGCCTTCGGGGTTAATATTTGGGGAATTATTCTCTTGATTAATTTACGGTTAGTGACTAATGAATTGGAATGAGGCGTATGTTGTGTTTGTGTAACACTTATTTAAAATATACGCGAGTTATTCGGAAAGACCGGGTTTATCCCATTCTGAATAACTGATACGACGATAAGTCGAAGATGAAGACGATGGTCGAAGACCGGAGGTCTTCACGTCGTTTGGGTAATTACTGATGATCTTGATTGGACTGTACACCCAAGAAGATGGAAACAGTTAGTGATCGTCCAGACGTACTTGGAGATCGATGGAGATGCGGGGTACTAGGTGCCCCCGGTTTCGTTCAGCCCCAGAACGGACTTGTAAATGGACTGTGTGTCTGACATTGGATTTTAGTCCGTGTGATTGATCTCTATTAAATATATATCTGTTTGGCGGCGGAGAATTTATTCTCTTGCTTAACGCCCTTCTCTGAGACGTACGAGCTCAGGGGTTATATATTGATGGATATCAATCGCATGGAGTGAATTGCCTGTGTGGCATGCTAAGAGGCAAATGATCAAGGCTTCTGTTGAAAAGCAAAGTCTTGTGGTTGATGATCGAAGCACGGCCTTTGTGGCGTAGCTTTGTGTAACGTTTACCTCGCGTGTTTCACACCCGGTATGAACCAAAAACGGGAGACGGACCTCAGGGAGGACTTGCGTTTCTTTCTAGCTAGAAGTGGCGTCAGTGGTTTTACACGCCCTGACGAGTTTGACTTATGTGGTTGTTGCGGTTGCGAGGCGCCTCGGTTATATCGGTTTCGGCCGAATGCATTCTGGTCGGCTGACGGACCAGACTTACACCCCATAGGGTGGGGAGACGTATTGTTCAGGCATAATAATCCACTCCGTGTGGACCGGCCCTGACGATCCAAGGGGCAGTTGCGGCTGTTCCTGAGGCTCGGGCTAGACAGTCTCGAATCGGTTGAGGACTATCTTTTGCCTCGGTTCATAGATGGAAACCCAATTTCCAAATACGTGACATTTGCGGTTTTATTTGTAAACCTATATATGGCGACATGATATATGGTACCCATGCCGCCTATGATTGATACTTATGATTTGAAGTTGTTTTATACACTATGCACTTATAATAGTATCAAATGATTTGTTTTAAACGTATCAAGCATTCTTTGGCTGTTATAAGGGAAAACCCTATCCTCGACTGCGTTGCATTGTGTGATGGGACCTGGGTCTTATAACAGCTTCATTTTTCTTTATTTAGCATTGCGCTGTTGTTTTATGCACTGGTATTCTTGGGAGGAAACCCGTTCCGTGTTATACGGCGTGGTCCCTTGATTTACCTAATGATTTAAAATAAAGATTAATTGTTTTAGTTCTCACACCAGTCCCATGACTGACCTGGAGTTTATTGTTTTAACCTAAACTCTGGGTGCCCTTATTTTGACACGGGCAGCTAGTAGTTTTGGTTTTGCAGATTTATATTCACAGGATCCTGGTTTACAGCTGGAACGATATCCGGAAAGCTTTGTATCCGTATATCTCATTCTAGTTGTGTATTGTATTATTTTCCGCTGCTATGAATTTAAATGTAATTTAAATCTCTGATATTTCTGTGTAATATTCATTTATACTCTGTATATTCTTGTAATCTGATGCATTGTTGTAATATACAATGAAATGTTCTTCTGTATGCATTCTGATTTGTCGTGTTCTCAAACGATAGGGCGTTTCGAACGGTCTGGGTCGGTTTAGCGACTGGTTCGGACCGAGCGAAATTCCTTGCCGTCACAGTTGGTATCAGAGCTTTGGTTTACAAAGTAGAGAACAAGACACATTAGAAACATACGAAAGAATTCATCAGATATTGGATTAGCAATATCCAATGAGAATGACTCGTTAGAGATGGGATCAGTAGTATCCTAGAACGAGTGTGAAGAGTATATTTTTCAAATGAAAACAATTTTTGTTTTGAAAATTTAAATCAATTATTCGTATCTGATTATCTATTTATATTGATTTGGACAATCCAGTATATATAGATTTTGCGTATACGTCTGATCCACGTGTATTTGAAATTTTAATATACTGGATAGATATAGAATCACTCTAGTCGCCCGAAGATGATTCTGATGATAGTTCGAACATCATCAGAATTGGTATTCGTGTTTCGAAGGTGTGATATCTATATATTTCCTATTGACTGGTGTGAGAACCAAAATTAGATAGGGCCTATTGTTGTGATTTGGCATCAAAAATCTGATTTTTTGACTATATATCAAAATTATGAATTTGAAACGTTAATCCACTAATTGATTGATGTTTGTGTTGTTTGTTTAATTGTTTGATAATTTTGAACCATTATGCCTAACTGAATCAAATATTGAATTGTATTGAAAATTGGTCGCATCTGCTTGCATATACATACTTATATTGAACAGGTCATAGCAAGGAGGCTAGAGCCAGAGAATAAAATTTGTTTGCCCGACAAATAGGTACATGTTTACTACATAATTTCCTGTTTTGTTTGGGTGATGATGATTTTGTGAGCCTATTGGCTAGCCGCTTGGCTTTTTCTTTTTCTTTTTGAGATCTGAAGGACCGGGGAAGCTATTTGAAATTCCCCGATGCTCCCATTGCAGGGGAGGTTATGGCGAAATTTTTCAAAAATTTAGGGTGTTAGCCAAATTTTTGAAATTTTGAAAATTCTCAGAAACTGAAAAGTTAGAGAATGGAAGCCAGATCGAGCGTAGAGTTGAATAATCAAACCGCTTTCGACTTTGTTCCTTTTCGGGGACGAAAAGTTTTAAGTGGGGGAGATTGTAATAACCCGAAAATCAGGGCCAGTTTAAAATTTTTATTTTGGCAATTTTAGCGAATTTTGATTATTTAAAATAGGTTATTTTAAATAATATCAACGTGAAATCTATTTTGAATATAATTCGAACGTATATATTATATACGTCGTCGTTAGAATATATAATAATTATATATAATTATAAAAGGAATTGAAAATGGCGCGGTAGTTCGAAAATTCGATTTCTAATTTCAAATGAATATACAGAATTCAATATAAGTCAGAATTGAACAAAACAAGAAATATTTGAATCTGTATAACTATATCTTTGTAACGAAGTTAACAAACTGAGATTTCATCTTAGAAATGATAAGATATGTCCAGTTTAAAATTAGAAATAGTCGCTGTGGAATTTATATATATTTTTATATATATAAGGCCCTTAAAAATAGCAATTTTGCAAACGACCTCGGATTTCGACGAAACCAGTTTTGTTGGGTCCGTGATGTTAAGTTATTGCTAGATTCCAAATTTCATAATTTTTCGAATCAATATGTGAGCGTGGCAAAGGAAAACGCGTTTGACCAGTTTTAATTGATTTTAATCGACTGAAAAATGGCCATTTTTCTAACGGTCTCAGAATTCGACGAAACTAGTTTTGTTAGGACCGTATTGTCAATACGAAGCTAGAAAATATTTTTTTTGGAATTTTTCTAGTTAGTATGTGACCCCGGTAAATTGAAATGCGCGTTCAAATTCAATATATAGAGTTATATGTTGATTTTAACGGAAACTGGTCGAAATGGCCGAATCAGCTTGCGATACATATTCCATTGGTTTCGGAATGAGGGTATTTAGCTAGGGGCGACAGTCAGTGGGTTCGATTTCGAGTTAGAAATGAATGTTGCTTTTTGGAAAATTAAAATAGAATAAAATATATAAATTATATATTGCCCCCTCTCTCTCCTTATCCCAAGTCAACGTTCATTTGAATTGAAAAAAAAAACCCTCGATCTGGCCGTCGCCCTTCCGTCCACCGCGCCACCAGGTCGGCCATCCCCTCTCCGACGATCGCCCCCTGCCTAGTGCCGCCCTCCCCTACTCTCTCTCCTCTCTCTTCTCTAATCCGTCGACCAAGCCCCAAACCACCAGAAAACCCACGCACCGCCCCTCCTTGCCCCGCGCCGCCGACTGTCAGACTTCCTCTACCCTCCGCTGCGCCGCCACAACCTGCCCTCCTCTTCTTCACTCTCTTCCCTCTTCTCACATCCAATTCGAGCCTGATAGCTCCGAAACCCCAAACCCTCGCTGCTACAGCCAATGTGGGCCACGCCTCCGACCCGAGCACCCCCGTCGAGCCTCCCCGAGCCAATGTGAGTTTTCATGGTTGTTTTTATCCATTTACGTAGAGAAAAATTGGATTTTTATGCTTGATATAGCGCTAAATAAATAGGATTTTTTATATAGGAAGTATGGATTTTATTCGTATAAAGTTTAGACCTTTATTTATATGAGGTGTAGATTTTTATTACATAAAGTTTTGATTTTTAATTTGTTAAGAGAATTTACTTATGTAAAGATTCTATTTTTAGTATGATAAAGTTACGAGTTTTATGAAAGTAAAAATTCGATTTTTATATATTGAACTTTGAAGTAAAAATTTGATTTTTATATATTGAACTTTGAAGTAAAAATTCGATTTTTATATATTGAACTTTGAAGTAAAAATTCGATTTTTATATATTGAACTTTGAAGTAAAAATTCGATTTTTATATATTGAACTTTGAAGTAAAAATTCGATTTTTACATATGTAGAGAATACGGACAACGAAGGTGACAAAAAGGCGAAAAGACGAAGACTTCTGCAAATGAAGTGCCGTGGAGCTAGGATAGCTATCTGTGAGAATTTCTCACCTTTCAATTTATTTTTCTAGTTATATATATATATACTAGGATGCAGACGGTGCTTAGTAGCACCCGACACAATCGTCCACAGACCATGGACTTGTTTGTTTGGTTGCATAGATTAGTTGGATTATTTGTTTGAATTGAATTGTTTGGTGAGATGAAATTGATTTGATTGATGTGTGAATGGCGTGGGCCTTCACTAGACCGGGGATAAGGCTAGGCCTCGTCCCGTTTCTAGTATCGTGCCGTTATGCCGCCGGAATTTTCTAAAATAAGTTAGAAAAATAAAAATATCATTTTATTGAATAAATGAATTGAATAGAAATTCATAGGTTGAAATAAAATGTTTTATCGTTAAAAATATAATTTTTAACGTGAAGTGAATAAAATAAAATATTCATTTATAAACCGGACGGTTTGTTTATGTACACCTATTTGAATGACATTGATTGGGACGATAAATTTTACACATCGCCCAACTGCACAAATAAAATATGCGTTTGATTGTTTGAAACCCCACACGGGTGTTGGGATGAAATTTGAAGTTCACTCATCCTGATTGATTAAATGTGTCGATCGATTGATTGACAGGCTGTTATAAGCGTTGAATATCTATATTTGATGCTTATACAGTGTAGTGCACTTTGGTTGATGGTTGATTATTTTTCAATGCTATGATATACATGTGTTGTATGAAAATCCATATAATTAACTTTATATGGTAATTGATTGGGCCTCATTCCAATTTGAAAAATAAAGAATATTATAAAATAAAAGTTCATGTGTTGACAGTACTCATTCATTGAGATTGGTCATGTGTTGAACGAAATATTTTAATATTAAAATTTACATCTTTATCGATATAAAATAAAAGTTCATGTGTTGACAGTACTCATTCATTGAGATTGGTCATGTGTTGAACGAAATATTTTAATATTAAAATTTACATCTTTATCGATATAAAATAAAAGTTCATGTGTTGACAGTACTCATTCATTGAGATTGGTCATGTGTTGAACGAAATATTTTGATAATAACAACTATTTTGAAAATAGAAATTTATGAAGCCGTGTTGATTAGATTGACGCCATTTTGACGTGAACGATATTTATATCGATTGAAAACGATTTCGAAAGGAATGGAATTGAAAACGAATTCAAAATGAATTGAAAACGATTTCGAAAGGAATTGAATTGAAAACGATTTCAAAATGAATTGAAAACGATTTCGAAATGAATTGAATTGAAAACGAATTCAAAATGAATTGAAAACGATTTCGAAAGGAATTGAATTGAAAACGAATTCAAAGTGAATTGGAAACGATTTCGAAATGAATTGAATTGAAAACGATTTCGAAATGAATTGAATTGAAAACGAATTCAAATGGAATTGAAAGCGAATTGAAATGAATTCAAATTGAATTGAAATTCGAATTGAATAGAAATGAATTTTAAAACGAATTTATAAAGAAGAATTCAATTTTGCTTTGGATTGAAATAGAAGTTGAAATGGTTCTTGAAACGAATTTAAAACTATTTATATAATTCGTTTTAAATAGAAATCGACGAAATATATATATTATATATATTATATATATAATATAATGGCCTGAATAGAACGCGCCGCGGCAGTTCGTAAATTTCGACCATTTATTTCAAACGGACATTACGGGAGATCCGACCGTCGGATTCTCCTAAAACCGGAACCGTTGGGTTCGTATCGAAAAGAGCTTTCTAACGAATATTAGAAATTTGAAATCTAACGGTTGGATTTGGAGATACGTCCAAATCAAATTCGAAAAAGGTCGCTATAAGTGCAGTTCGATGGCCGTTGATGGAAATCGACTGTACGGGCCTTGTTAAAATTATTAAAAATAGTAATAATTTGTGTAAAATCATAAGAAATGATTTAGAAAAGATTGGGATGAAAAACTCCATATTCGAAAAGATAAAAATATATTTTTATCGAAATGAACTAGTTTTGAACTAGAATTATAATTCTATTTATTTTTAAGTAAATAAATTGGATTTGAAAAGGGTTTTAAAAATAACCAAAATTTCCAATGATTGCATTGGAGTGGATTTGAATCGAAATTGTCTTCGGAATATTTCGATGTTGGAATTCATGATTATACAGATGTTGTTATGGAAATTTGAAAGATATATATTTATATCGTTATTTCCAATACGACATTTGTTAATCGTAGAATTTGATATTGAATATAAGCCGGGATATTTTCTATTCAGAGTCTTGTATTTAATATCAAATGTGATTTGGGTTTGTCGTGAATGGTGTCTTCACTAACACTGTTCTTGAACCCAGTTGAGAAAAGATTAAATCTTTTTATTTAGATTTAATGAAGGGTACCAATTAAATAATGTTTAATTGGAATTAAATCGATATTGATTTTTGGGTTTATCGTGGACAGTGTTTTAAATAACACTCGTTCTTTAACCCGATCATTAATGAAATGTGATTTTGGGTTGTCGTGAACGGTACCTTCAATAATACAGTTCTTAGACCTAAAGGAGTTAAGAAAATTAGAAACTAACTGGAGATTAGTTAAGTTGAATAGTTTCCGAGGCATTGATCTGATGTTGGTTTCGGCCTTCGGGATTAATACTTAGGGAATTGCTCACTTGCTAATTTACAATTAGGGACTGATTGAAATGTGATGTGATTTTGGGTTTATCGTGAACCGTGTTTTAAATGACACTGATTCTTTAACCCAGTCACAGATTAAAACTAAGTGGAGTTTTAATGAATCTTTAATTAGAAAAATATAATCGAAATGGAGTATCACCAGTTTTGCTCCAGGCGATAGATAAATCTTTAATTAGATTTGAACGTGAAATGGTAATTGAATTTACCGATAACACTGTGGTGTTAGATATGAAGTATTGCCAGTTTTACTTCATGGGATAAATAGGTTGGGATTGGGAAATTAAAACCAATGATTACTTCGGTAAGGTTCGTTAATCTCGACTAGTTGAATCGAAATTCAAAAGAAGAATAAATTCAAGAAATTTATCTTGGATAAAATTAATGGGAACCTTTCCCTATGAATGTGAATATTAGAAACTAACTGTCGGTTAGCTAAGCAGAATGGTTTTCCGGATATTGATCTGATGTTGGTTTCGGCCTTCGGGGTTAATATTTGGGGAATTATTCTCTTGATTAATTTACGGTTAGTGACTAATGAATTGGAATGAGGCGTATGTTGTGTTTGTGTAACACTTATTTAAAATATACGCGAGTTATTCGGAAAGACCGGGTTTATCCCATTCTGAATAACTGATACGACGATAAGTCGAAGATGAAGACGATGGTCGAAGACCGGAGGTCTTCACGTCGTTTGGGTAATTACTGATGATCTTGATTGGGCTGTACACCCAAGAAGATGGAAACAGTTAGTAATCGTCCAGACGTACTTGGAGATCGATGGAGATGCGGGGTACTAGGTGCCCCCGGTTTCGTTCAGCCCCAGAACGGACTTGTAAATGGACTGTGTGTCTGACATTGGATTTTAGTCCGTGTGATTGATCTCTATTAAATATATATCTGTTTGGCGGCGGAGAATTTATTCTCTTGCTTAACGCCCTTCTCTGAGACGTACGAGCTCAGGGGTTATATATTGATGGATATCAATCGCATGGAGTGAATTGCCTGTGTGGCATGCTAAGAGGCAAATGATCAAGGCTTCTGTTGAAAAGCAAAGTCTTGTGGTTGATGATCGAAGCACGGCCTTTGTGGCGTAGCTTTGTGTAACGTTTACCTCGCGTGTTTCACACCCAGTATGAACCAAAAACGGGAGACGGACCTCAGGGAGGACTTGCGTTTCTTTCTAGCTAGAAGTGGCGTCAGTGGTTTTACACGCCCTGACGAGTTTGACTTATGTGGTTGTTGCGGTTGCGAGGCGCCTCGGTTATATCGGTTTCGGCCGAATGCATTCTGGTCGGCTGACGGACCAGACTTACACCCCATAGGGTGGGGAGACGTATTGTTCAGGCATAATAATCCACTCCGTGTGGACCGGCCCTGACGATCCAAGGGGCAGTTGCGGCTGTTCCTGAGGCTCGGGCTAGACAGTCTCGAATCGGTTGAGGACTATCTTTTGCCTCTGTTCATAGATGGAAACCCAATTTCCAAATACGTGACATTTGCGGTTTTATTTGTAAACCTATATATGGCGACATGATATATGGTACCCATGCCGCCTATGATTGATACTTATGATTTGAAGTTGTTTTATACACTATGCACTTATAATAGTATCAAATGATTTGTTTTAAACGTATCAAGCATTCTTTGGCTGTTATAAGGGAAAACCCTATCCTCGACTGCGTTGCATTGTGTGATGGGACCTGGGTCTTATAACAGCTTCATTTTTCTTTATTTAGCATTGCGCTGTTGTTTTATGCACTGGTATTCTTGGGAGGAAACCCGTTCCGTGTTATACGGCGTGGTCCCTTGATTTACCTAATGATTTAAAATAAAGATTAACTGTTTTAGTTCTCACACCAGTCCCATGACTGACCTGGAGTTTATTGTTTTAACCTAAACTCTGGGTGCCCTTATTTTGACACGGGCAGCTAGTAGTTTTGGTTTTGCAGATTTATATTCACAGGATCCTGGTTTACAGCTGGAACGATATCCGGAAAGCTTTGTATCCGTATATCTCATTCTAGTTGTGTATTGTATTATTTTCCACTGCTATGAATTTAAATGTAATTTAAATCTCTGATATTTCTGTGTAATATTCATTTATACTCTGTATATTCTTGTAATCTGATGCATTGTTGTAATATACAATGAAATGTTCTTCTGTATGCATTCTGATTTGTCGTGTTCTCAAACGATAGGGCGTTTCGAACGGTCTGGGTCGGTTTAGCGACTGGTTCGGACCGAGCGAAATTCCTTGCCGTCACAGATACCTGTGCTGGTTCCACCATGGGGTGTATCAAATCCTATGGTGTCAACCCGACACAATTCAAGATGCACAGTGTATAACTACTGATGCCCAGTGCCTGCTTTTTTCCACTCCGGAGTACGTGCACGCCCACACTCCGTCGGAACCTACACTGACGCACCACCCGTCGTTGTTTTGACCGCTTATAATCAGCTCAGTAATCGTGCCCCACCCTGCCTAGTTCAGGGTACCATGATACATCTATGTGGGTTACTGCTGAAATGGGTCCCCGTTACTAGGGTATCCTAATTAACATGTTAAAATGGTTAAGTGTTCTCGAATTAACCTAACATCACCCATCAGTTTAGTTAACATGTTGTATTGGTTAAGTGTTTCCTTAATTAACTTAACCCTACCTTCTTGGCCTGCCTGTTCCTTAGCTTTAATTCATTCATTAAAGCACCAACCTGTCACATTAGATCTATATTATTACGGTTACTGGATGTGCCGGTCGGTTCCAGGCAGTCTTACACCGCAATTTAATCTAACCTCGGGTTCTTTTGGGCTTAATGCGCTAACCTCTCACATTAGATCTATATTGTTACGGTTGTTGGATGTGCCGGGCGGTTCCGGGCGGTCTTACACCGTAACTCAATCTAACCTCAGGTTTGGCATATTTGTCTTTTACTTAATTTACATATTTACCCTTCATATTTATATGTAAATTATCCACAATTATTGTCATTCAAGTCATGCCCCATTTATCCTCTAAATCATGTTCATAATTTTTAGGTATATAAATTATACCATTTCATGCCACTAATCATTTACATGATTATGAGCCAAACTATGCCAATAATATGTAATTTAATGTTTTCCAAACGTTACCCCCATTATACGTTCGCATAATTCACGTAGAACGTTAGGCTCGCAACTTAGTCTAACTCATAAACAAAAGGAAAAAAAAGGAGCATGTACCATTCCAACAACATAAAATAATATGGATCTAACTAAACATGTGTCATATAAATTTGACATAGAACAATGAACTTGCATTTTAGATCCAATTAACATGAATCTTAAGCATATGAACATGAACTTACATAGAATTACACAAATCCAATTAGGCATGTAAATGTGAACTTGCATTTGAGTTGGATCAAATTAACATAGATCTAAACATATAAGGATGTAGATCTAAACCTATAGGCATATATGAACATGACTTAGCCTATAAACCTGCATGTAACATAACATGAAAGAGTCACCAAATTTATATAATACATGATTGGTTTAACATACAACATGATAAGTCCAATAAACCACAATAGTCTCATAGGCATATATGATAGAATTGTCACAAGAATAGACATGAATCAGCATTACCATTTTCTTACAACTAAACACAGTTCTAGTTTCCCTTTATTACAAAATCATGAGTTTTATTTGTTTACATCTAAAGAATAACTGAACTTACAAACACAAGAAAAATCTTGTTTTCTGGAATCTGTTTTTTGAAACTGAAAAGCTATCCTTTGATGTAGACTATTGGTTCTTAAATTTGGATTTGATTCGTAGCTTCTAACTTTCTTTCTAGTTGGAAAATAATGGTGGCTATGCTAGGTTGATCTTGGACAGCATGACGACTCCTTGGAAATGAAATTGTGTGGTTTAGGGTTGAGGGTTGGGGTTGTTTATATAGAAGTTTAGATTTATGTGAGCCGTTAGATCAACCTAGAAGCAATTAGAACCATCCAGACAAGATAGAGCTATCCAGAAACTACCACCTATGCCCTAGTGACTCAACAGCGAGTCAGAAATCGTCACTGTTTGGATCAGAATACAGGAGTCGACCCCTACATGGGGGGTCGACACCTATGTCGACTCCCCTGTATGGGGTCGACACCTATGTCGACTCCCCTTGGGGGGGTCGACCCCCCTGAGTGGGAATTTTCCGGCTCAGCCTCTTTTGCCTGAATTTGAAATTCGAACTGCTTTTGTTTATTTAATTATTTAATTTTCTGTTTAAACATGAAATATTCTGAACTCCATAACTTCTTCATACAGGGTGTGATTCACGCAAACTCGGACTCTATCTCAAGCAGAATTCCGAGACGAACGCAATGGCATAACCCGTTTCCCTTAATTCTCACTTTTACAATTTAGTATTCTTTAATTCGTTACTTTAATAAACATAGAAAATACAGGGTGTTACAATGCCACTGACCGATCTACGAAAATGCCATTGACCTATCCATCCAGCTGTGTCTAGCTATATCCAGTTGTTATCCTCCCGACAGACCCAGGGATGTGAAATTCTGACTGACCCACCGATGCGAAGTATCGGCCGATCCATGTCTTCCTCCTGACCGACCCATAAATAGCTTGTTGGCCGACCCTTCGAGTGTTGCTTTCGGCCGACCCATGTTACTTGATGCCTACCGACCCCCCGAGTATGAACGCGACCGACCCATCGGGACTTGATACCGACCGACCCATGACTTTTCCTTACGTCAGACCCATCAATGTGTATATGTGTTTTAATAGATAAACAGTGTGTGTATAGAAGCCGACTTTGGGATGTTTGAAATTTATTGTAAAATATTAATGACCTTGACTTTGATATTTCAATAAATTTTTAATAAGTTACTTATACAAGTAAGACATTTGTATTTCGTTAAACATGCTAGGGTAGGATGCACAAATGACAAAATTAAAACCGATGATAATAACATTAATAGCGGATTTTCCTATAAAAATAACAACACTTATATAATTAGTAATCCTTTTCTTTATGATTAAATTAAATCCTAAAATAACAACAATGTATTTTCCTCGAAAAAACAACACTTGTATGGTTAATAGACCGTTTTATGTCATAAAATTGAATTTGAAAATAATAATAGTAACGACGGTAACAATAACAATAACACTATCATCACCAACAACAAGAATATTAATACTATGACTACTACTAATAATAAAATTATTTGGGGTATTTAGTTTTAAGGGCACATCAAAAAAAAAAAAGATCAAACGACAACTAAGTTTCATAATTAAATCAAGGACAAAGACCAAATTGTACTATATAAATATGAAATTCACTTTGATTTCTCATCATTACTAAATCAAATAAAAAATAAAAAAACAACCCTTAAATTTTTTGTTAATAAAAATGTAATTTCAAAATTATTTTAGTCTGTTAATGTAATTATAAACACATAAAAATAATCAGCTCGGAACGCTAAATGAATATAGCTTTATAACTTTAAATATATAGCTTTATATTGTATCACGTAAACACAGAACTAAGTCATTTTAAAGCTAATGTCGTTTACACCCAAAAAAGCTATGTTTAAAAAGCGAAGCTGTATTCATTTATCTTCCCGTCCTGAATTTTTTTTATATTCATTTTTTCTATATTTGTAAAACAAAAAATATTTTCTAATTAAATTTTGTTATAATTTTTAATGTAATAATCACATAAAAACATTTTTTTAATTATTTTTTGTTTTTTTGCAAAATGTCTATATGTGTCCTTAATTTAAAATATTTGAATTTTTTTCAATTAAAGCATGAAAGTTGTCCTTGATTTAAGTAGCAAAAGTTGATTGTTGTTAGATCTATTTTTTTTCTCCTGAAATGTGTCCTTGTAACAAATATTCACAAATTATTTTTTCTAATTTTCTTAGAGAAAAGAACGTTTGTATGGCCATTAGTCTTTTTCTTTATGAATATGTCATATAAAAAAAGTTAGTTTTCTATCTTTAAAATGATAGCTTCTAAGAAAATTGAAATATTTACATCATATGATTTAAACTATCAGCTTTTGTAAATATCTTTCCACTAAAAATAATCGGAAAGGGAAATCTAGTCCACCGTGCACATCTATTTCGTTCAAATAATACTTATCATCTTAATCAATCAAGGCTTCTTTTTAATGCATGTACGTGTTAAAAGAATAATTTATACAAAGTAGTTCCACTTTACAGAAATCATAAACAAACAAAAAACAAAAGTAAAGCCAACACACTTACGCTACAATACCAAGCATGATTCCCGAATCTTGATGGGAATCATTTGACTAAATTCAAGTAAAACAATTCCTCTTTCAATTTCCCCAAGTTCATTAACCATTCTTTGTCCTTTATTGTATATCATTCCAAATGCATTGCTGCATCAAATTTCGACTTAGATTACTCACCATTCTACGTCCCATGTGTTCTTTCACTAAGTATAAAGTCCCATCTACTCGAATGCTCTTACATCAACAACAAAAAAACAAAACAAAACCGAAGGTGATCAATGATTCATCTACAAGTGCTAAATGACATTTTAATCATAAACATTAGTCACCAAAATTATACAAACACTAAAATTGTCCAGTCCATGACTCATGTACGCAGTGCCATCTTTCGACACATACTTTAGTTATCTAATTAAATCACACAATCATCTATACAAAAATTACTTAATCAAATCAGAAAACAAGCTTATTTCTTCTACTGCATCCCGAACTGAGAGTTCATCATCAACGACTGCTGATCGTAAAACGTTTGACCGTCATACTGATCGCCGAAGTTCATGTAATCCCATGGACTATTTCCTATGTTCTTCTTCAACGGATACATTGAGTTTTCTCCTTCTTCGGCTCTCTGCCTCTTCAAACTGTTAACAAAAACAGAAGGCTCTGCTTTTGCGTATGTACTCGCGTTCATGTTCGCGTTAGACATTCCCGCATCCACCGGAGTTTCTATAAATCTCGACAACAGTGAGAAGTCTGCTTCGTTCAAAAGCTCCGACAAAGAAAACGATCTTTGAATCTCAAGCTTGTTGTCTTCTAATGAACTTTCATTCTCAACTGAATCTTCTTTCATTTGGCCTCCCTTCTGATAAATTCTGCACAGCACCCAGTCATCCAACTATACAAAGACAAAGAAACATATATCAGAATCATTTCCAAGTATTATATATATTAGCGTGGGAAATTACTTCACATTTAGACTACTGTCTTACCCTCATGGAAGAATTTCTGATCCTTGTGGGTCTAGTAATACTGTTACCGCTCTTTATATTGCTTTCAGAAAGGCGATATTCATGCATGATCCAGTTAGTCTTCACACCTTTAGGAGGTTTTCCTATGTAAAACACCAAAGCTTTCTTTACACCGATGTTCTCATTTCCAATAGTCGTCACGATGGGCTTATCGGTTCCGGTAGCCTTCCAGTACCCGGAACCCGCAGCCCGGTTCGGCCTGACTCCGTTCGGATACTTCCGATCTCTCGGTGTGAAGAAGTACCACTCTTTGTCTCCAAACATAGCTTTATCTGTAATTCATATAACAAGCAGTCACTATGTGTTCATTTTGAAAAACAGAATTTGGATTTTAAAAAGTAAAAATCAAAAGTAACCTGGAAGATTCCAAGGATCGAATTTGTAAATATCGACTTCAGCGATTATGGAGACAGGGCAAGGGGAGGCCTCTGCCCGGTTTTTGAGGTAGTGGAGAATGAGTTCTTCGTCGGTGGGGTGGAAGCGAAAGCCGGGAGGGAGAAGGGGAGCTTGACTGGACATGGTGTGCAAATTACAAATTGTTGAAGGGGGTAAAGGTGAGAGCAGAGAGAGTTGAAATTTTCTGGGAAGGGGGAGAGGATGGTGGTTTATATGGTTGCTGCTGATTTTGTCGGGTAGCGAGAGCGAAGGGCAGAATGGTAATTCGAGGGTTGAGTTCGTGATTATCTGTAACGTCCCTACCAATAGCATGGGATGAAAAATACAAATACAACGCTGTTCAAAAATGATGGCATAAAAGAGAGGTATACACGTGTTGAGATGTGGATGAGAGGGGTCACAAAGTTTAGGAGGCTAAAATAATTGGTGAACTCTTTCCATATAAAGACAAGACTGTTTGTTGCCATGACAATATTGTGCTCTAGTCTTCATCTGCGTTTTATCACCATATTTTTGTGATCTTGTTTTATTTGTCCAATCTTCCTACTGTTTTAGCTTAAGAAAACCGCAATAAAAATGGGTTTTTTCTTCTATTCTATTTTGTTCAAATGCATGTAATATCTGTTTGCCTTAAAAGCATCATATTGTTCTTAAGTTTTAGCTGGAGTATTATTTTAGCACCAACTCCAGAGAACTCATTGATCAGTCATTTTTGGAAAGAAAATAAATTGTTAATGATAAAGATCTACAAACATAGGGTTCTACCATGTTTTAGTTGTGTTCGGTTATGTATATGCCTGCAGTTCATTATATCAATACGGTATATCATTCAAGATTTTGCTTCTGAATAATTATGACATTTGTGACATATGCAAGGTTTAAAAAATATCAAATGAAATAAAATAAAAATACAGTGGTATATGTATGCAGCAGATATGAATTTGCATTATTTTTATAGATTCATTTGCATCATCAAACAAATCTTTTCCTTGTTGATATATAAGAAATGGTTTTATTGATTATAACAAATCTAAGTGTACTTAAGAAAGGGATATAAGGAGGAATAAGAAGACTCAGGAAGGAGGATGGTGTGATTAATATATTGGATTAGTGACGGTGTTGGGTGTTAGAAGGAGTGTAGGAAAGAGTTCACGTGCGGCAGTGACTTGATGATTAAGTTTCAAGATCCACCTAACAAGAAATGTTCTTCCTAACCTAATCCTGCACCTTTGTCAATGCGAACACTATTTGCTGCTAGCTACTACCCATTTAATTATCTTTGTTATCTCCAAAGTCATTCCTTTCTCTGTATTAAAAGTCTTTTATCATCTCATATTCTCCAAAGTTGCTGCCTTTTTATATGCACGGCCATATCATTTTGCTCAAGTTGATAAATAGTTGTGAAAGAGGATATGGACATTTTCTTATATTGCAACTTTACTTGGAAATAGTTTGGATTAATCAGTGTATGTCGTTTCTTGTGTTTTTACTTGGAATTATAGAGATCGTTCTGGATTCAACCAATCTGGTCTAATCAACTTTGGATGGTAGCAAAAGAGGGAAATTGCTCATGCAAATTATGGGGAGTGCTCCTCTATATGGAAATAACATGATGAAGTAAATTCTATCCTCAATAAATGAGATGAATGTGAGATGAATGACATCCATATGTACTGCATGGCTAGTGTGAGAGATCAGATAGTGTTGACTTGCGTGATCATATCCCCTGTATAGAGTAGCGTGCATTTTGGGTTGAACATTTGGAATTGGATCCTTGTAGCATCCCCATTGGCAAGTACTTGAAAAATATGAAAGGACATGTTTGTTTTGATATCTTAAATTGTAGGTTGGCAGATACAAACATCCGGCCAATTTAAAAAAATAAAGCTAATGTAGATTTTTATTTTTTTTTCCAATTTTGTGCAATGATATAAATATACAAAACAATTAATCTTGCTTCGTTGTCTTTTTATTATCTTCATCATCCATACATTGTCCTAATAGTTTAGAATTTCCAACATTCTCTATTTTTCAAAATTCCGTAATGAATGCTAAAAAAACTTAAAACATAAAACAGAAAAAGAACCCAGATGGAACCTAAATAATCATAATTTGTAAAAGATTCATAAGTAGTCATAATATTTGGATGCCACATGATAACAATCAACTTAAAAAACAATTTATTATTAATTTTGTTGTAATATATATGAGTGAATATGCTTTTGTCATATTCTGTTTACTCTCACATCGTGGGTTGTTGTAATATATATGAGTGGATATGCTTTTATCATATTTTATTTAGTCCCACATTGTGGGATAAGTTTTACTTCAAGCTCCCAAGCATTTATATAAGGAGCTCATATAATGTCAATAGTGTACTAATTTTGAAATGAATAAAATTATGTTCTTTGTCCTCCTCTAATGGCTTTCTTATTGTATATTATTTACAACACGTTATCAGCACGAGATTCTATTATAATTATTTTTTGAAATTTTCTTGATCTACATCTATGAATTTGTCATGTAAGTAATTTTTATTTGAGGATATCAATTCATGGATTTCTATATTTGTTCTATAATTATTTTCTGTTTGAGAATATTTAATCAATGGCTCTATGAATTTGTCATATCTTCTGTTCTTTTAGATCTGACTCAAACTTCTAGCTCTCTTTTCCCATATATTTTTTGTAGATCTAGATTATATATTATAATGGATCTAACTTTTTAAATCTAATTATTTTTGTTGATCCTAAATATGTGTAGATGTATTCTTTCATTTCTTTGTGGATCTAATTTTGAATTTTTCAAGTCTAATTTGATGGAGATTCGATTGTATATGTATTATTTAAATTACTGATGATGTAGAGGTAGATCTAGTTTTATCCTTTCTGACCTAGTATTACTTCTTTTGTAATTCTTTTGGATGGACTGAAGATAAAATGTGTATGATTTTTTTTTTATGTACACCCAACAGTATTATGGGTATTAAATATGATGATGTAGCATTTAAACTCAATAGCAATATTGATTTATCACCGGAAGTGAAATTGAAAACTTATTATGTAAATATTTTTTTTCAAATGAGCAACCTGAAGTTCATATGCAAATAAGGAACCTGAAGTTCATACGTAAATGAGGAACCTGAAGCTCATATGCAAATAAAAAAACCTGAAGTTCATATGTAAATGAGAAACCTGAAGTTCATATGCAAATGAAGAACCTGAAGTTCATATGCAAATGAGAAAGACGAAATAAAAGCCTCGAAGCATGTAACTGCATTTAATTTTTTGCTTATGAAAAATGACATGTAATAGAAAAGGATTTTGAAAAAGAAATGAAGAAGAAAAAGAAAAGCTTTCATTTATTGAAGTTATTTTTGATTTAGCACCTGAGGTGAGTGGAAATATTAATGAAAGCATACACGAAAAACTTAATTTTTTGTATTTGAAATAAAAGTAGAGAACTTGTAATTCCTTTACAGTTGTTATGCAATATATATATATATATATACACACACACATATATATTCCTCTACAGTCAAAAATTTTGAGTTTCCATGAATTATTGAATGCATTTTTTATTTGAGATAGAAATCTTTTATGCAATATATCTCATTTGCTAAAATTACAGATGTAAGATTTGTTGCATCCTAAAGATGCTATTATATTGTATGAAGATTATATATATATATATTTATATATATATATATATAGACACACACACACACACACACACACACATACACACACACACATATATATATATATATATATATATATATATATATATATATCAAGAAGAGATATTTATTTTAGGAAGTCTAATTATTAAGGAATAAATTTCATTATTAAGATATTCATTTTAATTTTATCATTGAGTAATATTGAACTTAAACCTGAGATGAAATTGTGTTACTTTAAGTACCACTTCTCAATTAATTCATATATTTGTAATGAAATCATTTTACTGCGACATTAGCTATATCCTAGGCCATATAAATGTTAATTGCAGTTACTATTATCATAAATGCATTGGTTATTGTAAATTAAATGTTATATGTTCATGCTCAGAATATGAATATAAGTATGATTTTTTTATATATTTATTTGGAAAGTAATATATGAAATGGAAGAAATAGGTTCAACAACAACCTGAAGTTGTGTGAGGAAATTATTTTAACAAGGAGTTGTATAACTCAAAACTCATGACCTAAAGTCTTAAATTCATATCAATATTTTTTTTAATATGTCAAAATTTATAAGCTTCTAAACAAGAAGTTTACACATAATTTGAGAACCCGAAGTTCATTAAAAAAATAACGAACTTGAAGTTCATGAATTATAAGTAGCCTGAAGGTATGTTGAAATTATGTAAAATGATAAGATTTTACTTCCTGAAGAAGTTAAAGAAAATAAATAAATCATAATACTCAAAAAGTAGAAACCCGAAGCTTTCTTGAAGTTGTGACATGAAAAGATTGTATTTCCAGAAAAAGTTAAAAGAGACACATACATCATAATATGTGACAATAAATTAGATTCAATAAAAAAATCTCTAAACGTGTTTCATCTAACTGACATCTTTCATGTACAATTTATATTAACTGAATATCCTGAAGATATAATATGCATATTAATCTCTTGAAGAGATGTTCTAGAGATTTATTTTTATATACCAAATCCAACATCCTAGAAGAGATGTTAGAGATTTTTTTTTATTTGTTCATTGCAATTACATAAATAAAATATATGTTCCCTGAAGGAATATCAAACACTCCAAAAGTAGTGATTTCTTTTCTTGAATCTTATTTTTATTTAATGCATCTAATTTTGTTACTGCATTTAAAGTTTGATATGTATTTTTGTATATTGGTATGACATTTCAATAGTTTGTATATTTTTATCTCTGGAGGAGATAAGTTCATTCCAGAAGCGGTGATAACAAAATATCTTTAGAGGATATTTGTATATTTGGAAATGGTAAGATATCTCTGGTAGAGATCTGTTTATTTGAAAATAATAAAATATCTCCAGAAGAGATTTCTACAATTAAAGTGATAAATATTTGTAGAAATGTTCATAAATTTCTCCTAAAAGAGAAAATATATATTAAAACTCCAGAAATGGTGTTTATGGAATATCCCAGAAGCGATATCAAAACTCCATCAACTTAACAACTTGAAGTTGTTCATATATTTATTTGGACCAGAAGTTCGATATGTTTTCAAACCAGAAGTTTTGAACATTATCATACGATCCTGAAGAATTTGTAATGACATTGATCAATACATTAAAATCAATAGTTTGATCTTTGTAATAATTTATTCTAAAATCACTAACTCAAATGAGAAAGACTATGCAAATTAATAATACATGGATGCACTATTTATATATTCATACCTGTAAATATTTAACTAACAACCTGAAGTTTGTTATAAGCTTATTTTATATATTATGCATAAATATTATTTAGTGATTTAAATTTCAATCAACATGAATGTTGAATGACCTGAAGTCGTATGTGTATTCAAATTATCTACATAATAATAAAATTCCTCCAGTATTGCTAGATCAATGAAAGAGAATAAGTAAAAAAAAAAGAATGCATCTTATCGACTAATTAAAGGGTTATCCTCCTACAACTGATTTACATATAATATATTTGGTAGCAGCAATGTGATAATGGATCAAAATAAGAATCCCACGATGATATTATTTGGTGTGACAATGTTTGTCAACATTGAGGGGGAGGATAAAGGGATACAATTTCATTTTGAGTATCAGTGTTAAATAATTGACACACGAATAAATTATAAATAATATCCCTTGCAAGCTTGCTTCAATATATATTTGAATCCCTGAAGGATCAAAATGCATAAACCACATTTAAAGATTGGTTTAAAAGTCAGTTCAAAATACTTTTGAAGTAAGTAATAAAGATGCCAAATAAAGGAGGTGAGTGTTCTTAAAGAAGCACCTAAGGAGTCTCGTGAAGATATCCATGACATGATTGTCAAATAACCCCAGAAGTGGTTTAGGTACCTAAAATAGATAAATAAAGAGATCTCAGTAAATTATATCTAGAACTGACAATATATAATCATCGATGACAAATTTATAAAAAGTAAAGCGCTTATGTTAAATCATGATTGGCCATCATGAATCCTTCTCTATTTGAGAAATGTGGACCTGTAGTCAGCAAAGTGGTGAATAAACCTCGAAGGTATGAATATTTGTTAAATCACACTAAATGATGAAAGAATATTAGTTCCTAAAGAACATAAACTACTTTGTTGGTTATATAGAATATAAGGAATAAAGAGAGTTGATTACAACATTCTTTTAAGTATTGTTATAATGAAAATCATGATATAATTCATGATGAGTAGATTATTTCCTGCTTTTAAGTATTATTGTAATGAAACATTTAATATACTTTTGAGTATAGTTGCGATATGCAAAATTCATTGAAGTGTACAAGTTCCTGAAGAATATAAATAACTTTAGTAATTATAAAGAATGTAAAGAACATAGAATATAGATTACAACATGCTTCTAAGTATTTTTGTAATGAAAACCTGATTGAAGCACAAAATTGTAAACATTCAAAGTGTATAGCAATCAGGCTCAAACAAAAGGTGCTTTAAATAAGAAAACATGCCTGAAGCATGAAAATGCACACAAAAGGTTTTACAGAAAAGTTCATTAATATTTTTCTTGTGATGTTGTACACTTTTTCCTTCACATTGGTTTTTTCCCGTAGGGTTTTCCATTGTGAAATTTTTAATGAGGCAAATGTTAATAAATGATGAACATCGGAAGTATAAAGACTAAAGATTATTATCTCTTGATTTTATTTCCTATACAAGATTTGTTTGAGTAATATTTTCAATGAGATACATACTTATGGATCCAGAAGTATCTATAACGAAATTGAGATATCAAAGGATAATTATAATTTACAAGAAATTAAATCAGGGGGAGTATCAAAAGAAGTATCATCCTCAACGTAATATTTGAAGGTTTTAACGAGGCGTTATCTTGATCTAGAAGAATCAAGAATCACATCAAGGAATAGCATCTCAAATATGTTATTTAAGTTAATTTGTATTTTTATCCTTAACTAAGGTATTTCCCACTGGGTTTTCCTTTGTAAGGTTTTTACTGAAGAATTATATTGATCCAGAAGTATCAATCTACATTTAATGTAGTAAATTATTGAAAACATGTTTTTGTACTCTTTTCCCTTCACTAATATTTTTCCCATGGGGTTTTTCTTAGTAAGGTTTTAATAAGGAATTACATTGATCCTGAAGTATCGAACTCTTAGAAGAAATATCATTTTATTATGGTAATTACAATTTCAAGAGTTGCAGTCTTTTCCTTGTTCAAGGTTTTCCCATTGGGATTTCCTAATAGAAGTTTTTAATGAGGCAAAAAACAATATCTATGTTATCCGAATAGATATTTACAAGTAATATACTATGAGGGGGAGCAATAATTTTTCAAAGGGGATAGTTTCTAGCTACTATAAGAGCAATCAAGAATTTGAAGCCACATATTCAAGGAGGAGTGTTAAAGTTACCTTTCTGATCCACATAAAGCACAGTCACAAACTACATCTGTGTTTACAAACAACAATGCAGCTATTTCATGGAAATCTACAAAGCAAATATTGGTAGTAACATCATCCAATCATTCTAAAATACTAACACTACATGAAGTAAGTCAAGAATGTGTTTGGTTAAGATAATTAATTGAACATATTCGAAGCCCGTGTCAACTTCCCTCAACTACAGAAAGATCAATTATTTATGAAGATAATGCAGCATGCATAGCTCATATTCAAGCAGGATATATCAAGGGCGATAGGACAAAACACATTTCTCCCAAATTATTTTTCACACACGAGCTCCAAAAAGGGACAAGAAGATAGAAGTAAAGAAAATCCAATAGATCCATTCACAAAGGCACTTCCAAAATCAACATTACAGAAGATGATATATATAATTGGTATATGCCGCTTGCATCACCAAACTATTTGTAACGACCCGGTAAAAGAATTCGACGCTCGAATTCTGACCATAATACATAATCCTGTAACACCTCGAATTTTTAACGACACTAAAAGAGAATAAATTAAATAATAACGAATTTAATATTCAGAATTAGAGGAAACAGATTGCACCATTGCGTCCGTCTCGAAATTCTGGTCAAGATAGACATTTGATTTGCGTAAAATGGACACCGTATGAGGAAGTTATCAGGGTTTTAAGTTTGTATACACGTAGAAAAATTATATACATATGTACGAGTCAGAGACGAGTCAGAGCCGAGTCAGAATTCTATCCAGAATTGTTCGAATTTGAAAAAATCGCCAGAGCACCAAAATTCCCACTCTAGGGGGTCGACCCCCCTAAAGGGGTGTCGACTAGGGGTCGACCCACCCACAGGGGTGTTGACACCCCTAGGGCTGAGGTGGTAGTCGGTTTCAGAGGGCTTTGCAGCTATAAATATGTGGCTATTTCTTATATTTTATTCATTGGAAGTCAGGGAGGCCATATGCTGCTGGAATGCGAACTGAACCGTTTCTACAACTACATACGTTGCAAATCAAATTCAGAATTCAAGATCCATTCTCTCTATTCTCTATACCTAACGCAGTGGAGTTTTAGTTGCTTTTAGGTTTAGATAAATAAAAGCAAATTATGAAAGACCGTGATTTGGATATGTGTAAATCATGCATCTATGCTATTATAATATCTGGTACTATGTCATGATAGATCTATCTCTTTGTCATTATTCTGCTATGTCATAATAGATCTACTTCTTTAGATCCAATTCGATTGTGATTATTCTGCTATGTAATGAAAGATCTATTTCTTTAGATCCAATTCAATGGTGATTATTCTATTATGTTATTATTATAGGTCTTGGTTTGTAACTATATTGTAGTCAATATAATTCTGTCAATTTGAAAAGTTATGTCATTGGATAGACCTAATCATTTATGTAAATCATGAACATATGCCACCTTGAATTGGTTAGGATTAGATCTAAATCTTTATCTAAATTATAACTTCTATGGCATGCTATGATGTGGATTTGTGTAGATCTATTTCTAAACTAGTAGATCTAATTTATGTGGACATTGAAACTGTTAGTCAGATCTAGATTATCACCATGTGTTATTATGTTAGATCTAAACAAATGGGACATCTAAACTGCTGATTTAGATCTTATTGTGCTAATTAAGACATCATGTTATGTTCACTAGTTTTATGTTCATCTTGTTATGATAATAATTACATGTCCATGCCAGTATGTATGTTCACATTATCATGCTAAGTTATGTTTATGCCAAGATGATAACTTTTTTTCATTCCTATTGTTTTTCCCTATTATCGATTATGACTAGGCTGTTGTCTAGCCTAGGCATACTGCCAATTTTGTGAGGGCGTTTGTTAAGGAACGGAGGAAAAGGGGTTAGTATTGGCATAATTTGAATATGAACATTTTTTGGACATGTAATTCAAATTATTGGGTAAGATAGGTATTGACACCTATAAAAGGAAAGGATTAATTAATTGGTAAATTAATTAAAAATGGAATGTTTAGTAATTACAATTAGGAATTGTAATTGTACCTATGACACGAGGTTAGGTTGCATTAGTGGTGGAAGTCTTCCCAGACCCGACCGACATATCCAACAACCACTAATGTTGAACCTAATGTGGAAGGTCTAAGTACGCAAATACGAATCGGGCAAAGACACGAGGTTAGGCCCAACTGTGGAATTAGATTGCCCGGACCCGACCGACATATCCAGCATCCACACGTTGTAGGCCTAATGTGAGAGGTCTAGCCCATTATAAACCATAAACGGATATGGTTATGAATTGGACTACTTAACCAAATCTAATCCATAGGGATTGTGTGATATAGAACTGAAGTTAGGATTAAGTAAAAATTGATTGGATCTGTGGGAGGTTAAGTAAATCTTGGGTAGGTGGGTAGTATTAGTATATATAGGCCCACAACTTAACCATTAAACAAACATGCTTGGATCAGTGGGAGGTTAAGTAAATCTTGGGTAGGTGGGTAATATTAGAATATATAGGCCCACAAACTTAACCGTTGAATTAACATGCTTGAATCAGCGGGAGGGTTAAGTAAATCTTGGGTATGTGGGTAATATTAGTATATATAGGCCCACAAACTTAACCAGATAAGGTTATGTAATTAAAGACACCTAGTGGTATAGATAATTAGTGGAAATAATAATGTTATGTAATTAAAGACACCTTTTAGGGTAAACATAACTTGTAGAAATGATAGGTTATGTATTAAAGACACCTATAGGTAAGCATAACCGGTTGGAAGATTAGGGGTTATGTATTAAAGACACCTGTAGATAAGCATAACCGGTTGAAAGATTGGAATTATGTAATTAAAGACACCCTTTAGTGTAAGCATAACTGGTAGAAATAAATAAGATTATGTAATTAAAAGACACCTAGTGGTATACATAACCAGGGGAAAAATATAATAAAGTTATGTAATTAAAGGCACCCTTTTAGGGTAAGCATAACTGGTATAGGGCTATGTAATTAAAGACACCTAAGGGTATACATAATCAGTGGAAAACCTAGTGGGGATACAAAACGAGGGGGAGAGCTTGTATCATATTGTGTCAAACCCATTTCAGTCAGTAACCCGGAGGTGGTATCAAGTAAAGAACTTCCGTACTAGGCGGAGAAGGGGCACGCTTACTGATTGATTGTAAGAGATCCAAACGAGATGGATGGTGTGGGCGGCGCAAACCGACCGGGGACATGTGCGTGCATGGGCCGGGCAAAGACGACCATGACACCAGTAGATATGGTTGTGCACACCATGGGTTGCCACTTTAGGAAGTGATACCTCCTACTGTGGGGCCAACACGGGATATCTAGGGAGTAGGGAGCCAATCGACTAGGGTAGTGGTTAGGGTATACTTGGACGTATGATCTAAGCCTACCGATTCATAGTGGAAGGGATCATCTCATCTCAATTATACTAGTAATAGTGTAGAGTAATCACTAGTGAGGCACATACACCTAATCATGTCTACCTTGTCAAACCTACCAATTATGTAGTGATCTCTCTTATCCACTTTATATGCTTATCATGTTAGTTTTATTTATTTACCGGCTAAAAGTAACTAGACTCGCCAGACTTTATGTCTGACCCTTTTTGTTTCTCGTTCTTTCTTCCCTTCCTCCCCCTAGATTCTCAAGGGAGGGAATTCTCGGACTTAGTCAGGATTCTGCTATCGTCTTGTTTGGAGCTTCTAGATGTATTGCTCAAGCTTCCATCTTTGCTACTATGGCTTATGATTTGGGGATTTTTCTTTCTTTGTTATTGCACTCTGGTATTTAAACTACAAGACAGAAGTTTTTAATGATGTACTGAGTTTATGTATTTTCAGACATATGGTGTAACCATGCTTTATGATTAATAAAAGTTTTAATTCCGGTGCTATTTTATATCTGTCTTGTAATGTTTCTATTCTTTTTACCTATAACGCTTCACGAAACTTAATGCATTCCCTTAGTGAGTGACATTAACGGACGTGGGGTGTCACACTTGGTATCAGAGTTGAAGGTTACCAGATTGGATAAAGTTTTTGAAAATTATTTTCAAAAAGGTTTTAAAAGAAAGCATTTTCAAAAAGAAAAGTCTGTTTTGAAAAACATATTCCCCAAAGCCATAGGAAGTATCTTTCGATTCTCCGCTTGATTCCTTTTTCCTTTTTGTCTAGGGGACCGATTCTTCCCGAAAGGTGTCCCCATTCCGGCATAATGCCATAGGTACAATTGAACTGCGACACAAGTCGAAGGGCAATGAAGTGCCTAACCCCCATCTGTAGCTGCAACGGTATCACCTATGGCTAATTTTCTCGATCTTCATAAGGATTTCCATGCGATGGAGTCAACTTTCGAGAGACTTGTTAGCTTGTTACACAAGGATGGTAAAAAGGAGAACAAGGGAGTTAGGGCTATGGAGTACAACCAAAGGATGAGAAAAATGATGGCCCGGGAAGGGAACATAGATAAAGTTCAAATAAAGGTGAAAAGGAAAAAGTTGAGGTTGAGGAAACACAAAATAAAAAGGTGTGGCCCATGAAAGGACGGCAACAGCAACAGAAGAAGGGCGGAAGAAATGACAAGGCTAAGGGTAAGAGGAAGTGCCATAGTTCCGGGCGAGAGGGTCACTTGGCCCAGGACTGCAGGAAAGGGAAGAATGATTGCTTCGTTTGTGAAGAGGTTGGATACTGTTCTAGGGAGTGCCCAAGGAAACAAGGGCAAGGTCAAAGGACAGGAACCTCTGGAGAGCAAGCGAATGCTCTCGTGGCTAGTACACCAGATAGAGGTAGGAAAGTTTCCATGGACGGGTTGATTTCTCTTTCCAATCTTCCTATAATAACTCTTTTTGATTCTAGCGCTTCGCATTCGTCTATATCTAGTTCTGTAGTTGAATCTCTGCACTAAATTACTAATATGGTAGTGGATCCCGTAGTTTCCTCAAACCTCATTGATGGTTCGGCTCATTTATCCATGATTTTTCCGAGTTAGGCATAGAGTTTGAGTACGACGCATATGTGCTTGGGTTTATGGGCTATGGGTTGATTATAGGAATGGCTTACCACGTATGGGGTCATTCTGGATTGTGAGAGGAGGGTTGTTAGACTGACTTGTCATGGGAAGAACCTCGAAGTTTCTTGTGACCCCTAAGGGTCTGTTATGCTTAGTTTCCTATAGTCTCTTGATGCATCTGTTAATGATTTGCAATTCGTTCCAGTGGTTCGAGATTATTATGACGTTTTTGATGAGGTACGGGACTTACCTCCAAGGCGCGAGATCGATTTTCATATATATCTGGTGGACAATGCAAAGCCAATTGCATTATAAGTGCGCCATATGGCTCCAAGGGAAAGGAGGGAGCTGAGTAAGCAAGTAGGGGGGCTACTTGAGAAAGGGTTTTCTTTTGGGATGGGATGAAGAAAGATGTAGCAGCGTTGTTTCTCAATATCTGATTTTCTAGCAAGTTAAAGCTGAGAAAAAGGGAGCTCGGTGGTTTACTTCATCCTTTAGAGGTCCCGCAGTGGAAGTGGGAGAGCGTTTCCATAGATTTCATAGATGCTTCGCCCAAATCAACGAGGGGCAACACTAGCATTCGAGTGGTAGTAGACATGCTTACAAAGAGCACTCATTTTATTTCCAGTTAAGAGCAAGAGGACGACACCATGGTTGGCATCAATTTATGTTCGTGAGATAGTTTGTCTTCATGGAGTACCTACCAGCATCGTGAGCGGTCATGACCAACGAATTTTGGAGGAGTTTGCAAGAAGCATTAGGTACACAGTTGTGTTTGAGCACCGCTTATCATCCTCAAACCGACGGACAGACGGAGAGGGTGAACAGGATTCTTGAAGATCTTTTAAGGCGGTGTATCCTATACTTCGGAGGGACTTGGGAAGAGCATCTTCCTTTAGTAGAGTTTGCCTATAATAACAGTTATCAAGCTAGCATCGGCATGGCACCCTTCGAAGCATTGTATGGATGACCCTGTAGATCGCCAACTTGTTGGTGGGAATCTACAGGAAGTTTATTACTTGGACTAGATATGGTTAGAGAAATGTCCAAAAAGATTGACCTTATTCGACGGTAGATGAAGACAACTCAAGATAGGCAGAAGTCCTATATAGATAAGAGAAGGACTGGCATCGAATTCGAATTGGGAGACTTGGTTTTTGTCAAAGTATCGCCATTAAGGAATGAGGTTCGCTTCGGATCAGTAGGGAAGTTGGCACCAAGGTTTGTGGGACCATTTCCCATAACCGAGAGGATTGGCCAAATGGCCTACCGAGTAAAACTCCCAAAGAATCTATCCGGTGTTCATGACGTTTTCCACGTCTCTCATCTACAGAAGTGCATGCATGACACTGCGGAAGTTGTTGAGCCGAGTATGTTGAAAGAAGTCGAAGTGGAATGGGAGGCGACAGTCAGACGAGTCCCTACCCATATTCTTGGGTCAGAGGTTAAGAAGCTGCGCAATAAGGAGATCAAGTTGATAAAGGTTCAATGGGGAGATAACCAAGAAGATGCAACTTGGGGGACCGAAGACAAGATTCGTGCTTCATACCCTTTTCTTTTCAAAGGTATATTCTTAACTCCTTTTTCCTAAGTTTTATCAGTGCTTGTTTTTGTCAATAGAATATATCTAATCCATCGTATTTTCGACCTTTAGATAGGAATCCCATGGATATAAACAAGTGTTTGAAACATGTTATGTTTACTGGATGCAAGAGGATGCAAGTGTTTGCTAGTGGTTGCCTATGGACGTATATACACACACGTTAGGCACTAAGATCGGCTCAATCACTCTCATACTGCATATGGATGTATGTGCATCTTTTCTTTTATGAATGGAAATAGATGAATTGGCATATGGATGTTGCATTTGGACGAATGAATTTGCACACATGTAGAACTTAAATGATGTGATATGTTTATTTGCATACATATTGGATTCATGGCACTAACATACATTGCATTAATGAGGTCAACTGAATCAGTAGACCGCCTGATCTTCGCACTAGTGTTGGGACATATACACACACCTTCGCATATATTCATATAAGCATTAGAAATCTTTAAGGACAATGGATGCCAATGATTGGTGGATGAGTATATGGATGATGGATGGTAGGATACGCATTCTTCTCAACTTAGAAATTTCGGGGACGAAATCCTTTGAGTATGGAAGAATGTAACATCCCGAATTTTTAACGACACTAAAAGAGAATAAATAAAATGATAATTAATTTAATATTCATAATTATAGGAAACAGATTGCAGCATTGCGTCCGTCTCAAAATTCTGGTCAAGATAGACATTTGGTTTGCGTAAAACGGACACCTTATGAGGAAGTTATGAGGGTTTTAAGTTTGTGTACGCGTAGAAAAATTATATACATACGTATGAGTCAGAGATGAGTCAGAGCTGATTCAGAATTCTATCTAGAACTATTCGAATTTGAAAAATTCGCTAGAGCGCCAAAGTTCCCGCTATAGGGGGTCGACCCCCCTAGAAGGGTGTCGACCTAGGGGTCGACCTATCCACAGGGTGTCGACACCCCTAGGGCTGAGCTGGCAGTCGGTTTCATAGGGCTTTGCAGCTATAGTTATGTGGCTATTTCTCATATTTTCTTCATTGGAAGTCATGGAGGCCATATGCTGCTGTAATGCGAACTGAACCATTTTCCACAACTACATACTTTGCAAATCAAATTCAGAATTCAAGATCCATTCTCTCTATTCTCTAAACCTAACGTTGTGAGTTCTAGTTGCTTTTAGGTTTAGATAAATAAAAGAAAATTATGAAAGACTGTGATTTAGATATGTGTAAATCATGAATCTATGCTATTATCATATCTTATACTATGTCATGATAGATCTATCTCTTTGTGATTATTCTGCTATGTCATGATAGATCTATTTCTTTAGATCCAATTCGATTGTGATTATTCTGCTATCATGATAGATATATTTCTTTAGATCCAATTCAATGGTGATTATTCTACTATGTTATTATTGTGGGTCTTGGTCTGTAACTATATTGTGGTCAATATAAATCTGTCAATTTGAGTAGTTAAGTCATTGGATAGACCTAATGTAACATCCCATAATTTTTACCAAGTTGATTGGATTTTTAATATATGAATTTGGATTTTATTATATAATGTTGGATTTTCTGAATATATATATTTGTTCTTATAAGGTTTGAATATATGAATTTTTAATTTTGAATAAAGTATCTTGTTTTATTTTATAAATTATGATTTTGTATAAGGAAAAATTTACAAGATTTCATGTTTAAGTAATAATATTTTCTAGTTTTGATAATATTGATGTGTAAATGGTTTTTGTAAAGGATAATTTATTTTATGATTTTTACAAGAATGATTATTATATTTTATTTTGGTAAATTATAATTGCATTTATAAAATTTTATAAGGATTGATAGGCATTTATTTTAAACCATTTGTTAGTATAAACTTTGGTAAATTATATGATAAGTAATATAGATAAATATTTCAACTATTTATAGGTTACTTTAAAGATTCTTTAATGATTTTTAGTTTGAGATAAGATTTTTACAAGAAGGATTATTTTATTACTTAAACAAATTATAATGGTGGTTATAAAATCTATAAATTTGTAGGATTGATAATTATTTTAACCATTTATGAATTTTGTTAAGGTATATATATATATATAAATATATTTGATGAATAATAAATATTTTGGAATATTAATAAGTGATAAGCATTTTTGATAAACTTTAAATAATATGTAAGCATTTGAAATTTGGTTACATTCATGAATTTTGCAAAGGTGTTACAAAAATTTAATTTTATTTAAATAAATAAATGTGCAATTTTGGCAAACATGCATGTTGTTAATTTTGTGGAGAAGACATGTGTTCTCCTATGTGTAAAAATGCATGTAAATGGGTTTGTAAATGTAGCCAAGTGTCCTTGAATAAATTGACCATTATACCCTTGAAACCATCCTATATAAGGAGGACCAAAGCTCCACTCTCCTTCACACTTCAACCTCATACTCACGTTCTTCTTCTAATTGCACATTTTTGCATTTCGTTGCTTTCCTGTAAATGAGAATATACATTTCTTTCCAATCAAAAATCCACATCTTCCAATCTATTCAGTTTTTGCTGAAATGATTAGCGCGAATATTGTTCGTATCATCGTTTGTGATTTTTAGAAATTGTCGGATTGAAATTTCATTGATAAACAAGAGAGAAATCGTGAAATTACAGAAAACATGAAGAATGGGTTCCGAAATTATGAAAAATCTTTTCTTCCAATCCGTGAAGAATTGAATCGTGCCGTCACCACCATTGCGATCAGCAAGGAAGGTAATATTTTTGGTGCGAAATTGGTTTGATTCCATGTCGACAATTCGAAAAGTTGAAAACTAGGGTTGAGTTTAGTCGGAGTTTGGAGCAGCGATATGCGAAATGAATAATGGCATTACGATGAAAATGGAGAGAGCTTTCGTATGGCAAAAATTGGTGGAGTTCGATGCTGGAATGGTGAGTGCGACATATGGAAGTTCACGCATTTTTCCTGCTCCAGGTCACGGCATCCAAAGGGGCAGAAATTGATTGAGGCAACCGAAGTCCAGGCGGGTGGGTGCATTCAAAAGAGGATGCGATGAGAAGTTTGTCGGTGGTTTCAATTTGAAGAACGGTTGGAGATTGGAAGTGTGCATGTGCACATGGCGCATGGTTGAAATGGGTTCAGGCGTGAAAATGGGAATGGGGGGGAGGAAGAAGAAGCAAGGAAGAGGATGGGCCGGTGTTTGGCAATTGGGCTTTTGGGCCAAAGGATTTTGGTACGATTATTTTAATTTCTAAGTTATAATAGTGTAAACTTTAAACACCCATATCTCATTCGATTTTTATCCGATTCGCTCGCCGTCAGAAGCGTAAGAATCGTATTTGAAAATAGTGGTATATAGTATTGGAACTTTTATTAAGTATAAAATTATAATAAAAAAATAAAATAAAATAAGAGGCCTATATATATATATCGAATATCGTTATTAATTTACTTTCGATGTATATAATTAGCAGAAAAACCTCCAACTGCTAATGGAAGTGAACTGAGAAACAGTACGAGTAGCAGTAACAGTATTCGTTGGTCTATTCGCTCTGGTAATGAAGATGTTGGAGCTTGTCTGGTGAGAACTTCTAATTTAAATATTTATTTAAATTAGTTAAGTATAATTAGCTGAGATTGATTATATTTAGTGGATGATGATTGTGTGATGGATGTTGATGTCTGAATGGTTGTTCATACAATTAGATAATACACTAAACACCGATAAGCGTTATTGTCTGTAACGCTTGTGCACAGTTAAAATGTTGTTTGTGATGAATGAATTCGTATCCATCTGATCGTATGATTCATTTGGATAGATATGATTGCATTGTATGATATCACACACAAACACACCGTGGTTGTGGAATATATGGGTGATCGATTTAGATTCTCCTTCATACATATGATTTTATTTAATTATTAAATAATATTTAAAAATTTTGGTTTTGAATTAAATATCAACCTTTAAATATTGAATTAGGATTTGGAAAATAATTTAAATTATGTATTGATTTTGTATAACAATCTTTATATCTATGTGAAACTGGTTATGGTAAAAATATCTTCAATTTAAATTCGAAATGAGATTTTTGAAATTTGAATATGGTTTATATATATATATATATATTAACGATGTTTTTATAACAATGATATAATACACAACAAAACGTTCTAGGATGACAGAGAGGATGGTGTCTAGGCTTGGGTTTGGAAATTCAGTTTCCTGCTCTCCCTGGCTATCCCTAACTGGTCCGACAACGGGATGGTAAATTCGAAATCAAATTTGAAATAAAATTTGAAACTGTTTTCCAAATGATTTGGAAATATATAAATTAGATTGAAAAGGGCGTGGAAATTTATAATCATTATATGGTTGAATAGAACGCACTATGATGCGACAATTCGTAAATATCGATTTCAACTTTGAATGGATGTGACTTGAATATTTTATATTGACTTGACTTGAAATAAGGCACGTTGGATTTCAAATAATAATAGTATTTGAATAGAAAGAACAATTTAGCTTTTCGACATATGAATTCCGAGTTATATTCAAACAAATTTATAAATACGTGTAGTTGCCAGTCATAACGGAAATCGAATAAAACAAGGTTATTCAGTTGGAGAAAATTTCTAATAACTCCTAAATGGTGATTAGAATTGGAATACTTGCATTTCGAGAAATTTTAAATCCATTTGATTTAAAGGGCCATTTTAAATAGCAGTACTTTGGTAACATTTCCAAATTCATTATTTTTTTTGGAATTTAAAGCAGGAACTATTGTTTGACTATAAGAATGATTCATAAAATAGTTCGAAGATTATTAAAGTATCGAGAATACCTATATGGGACTGAAATGGGTTTTCCAATTGTAATTTGGATATGGTTGGAGATGAATCTTCGGATGTTTGATATTAACTCGGTGGATGGAAATTCATATTATCTGAGGAATTTAAAAGGTAAGTCATCGTTATTCCACTTATAATATGAGTTGGATACGGAGATTAATATTGAAGATAAGTTGATGTTATTTCTATCCAGATTAAATATCAAAGAGTTGAATAAATCTTTTAATTAAGATATGGATTTCTCCACCTGATTGAAATGAGTTAGATAGAAATAATCTTCGATATTTGGTATAAAATTTCATGGTGTAAATGAATACTATCTGGGGAATTTGGAAGATATTATTATATCGTTATTCCACTTATAATATTCGTTGATTATGAGAATTAATATCGAATATAAGTGGTAAAAATTTCTGTGTAGTTTATGATTCAATATCGATTGATTTGGGTTTTGTCGTGAATCGTATCTTCAATAATATCATTCTTGAAACCCGATGAGATTGAATGGTGGAAATTCATATCGTAATTGGGATTTAATCAAATCTTTGATTCGAAGGAATTAAAGGTAAGAAATTAAAGAGAAGGTATAATCTTTGATTTCAAAGAAGAGATAAGAGGATAATGAGATGTATGAAATTAAAATAATTCAAATCAATAGTCGCAAATGAATTGTTAAATATTTGGAAGGAGATTTGAATTGAAAAGCCTGTGTGAACCATAGCTACTGTTTTAAGTACGCTTGTTACTTGGGAAGACCGGGATCGAGTATATGTTCGAAACCATTCCAAGTAATAATACGACGTTATGAAGCAACTCAAGACTCGGTAAACGACGGATGAAGACCGGGAATATTTAAATTTGTTTAGATTGATTGTGATTAATGTCTCGGTTAGGTAGGCCACCGATACGATGTATGAGTTACTTGAGACCTGAATATATTTAAGTTTTTTTGGGTTGTTGTTCCGTTCAAACCCAGAACGGATTCTTATAGATGGTTCGTTACAAGTGGTATCAGATCGAGGTTATACAAAGCTATGGGGTACGTACATATTTGGACAAAAGAATAGGACTCCTCAGAGTTATATAATCTCATTAGAAATAGGGTTAGAAATACCCTAGAATGAGATTTTGGAATATTATGACGAGAGAGCGTATATTTGAAACCTATATACGGTATTTTGAACAAGTAAATCATTTTGGAAACGATGATTATTTGGAATATATTTTGAAATATAATTGGAAATAAGGGTTTCGAGTGTTTATTCGACGTCATGATTGGACTATCGAGTATGTAATAGTTTTAAATATACGTCTGATCAATGTATATGCGAAGTAAATATATAGTAGGTAGATATAGGTTCACACTCTAGTCGCTTGAGGATAATTCTATTGATGATCGCGACATCATAGATTTTTATTTTCAAGTTTTGAAAGTGGGATGACTATATGGTTTCGATAAGGACGTCGAGGAATACTTGAACCATTTCGATATGTTAGAAATATTACAAAGGGAATATAATGTACGCACAATATGTTATATATGCGAACCAACTATTTTGATAATAACAGAAGGGATACTTAAGAATTAGAAATAACACGTAAGTGAGAAAAAATTCATATCAATTCCACCTTTAAGGAATCTATAGATGATTTAGACTTAAGTTAAGAATTTGTTTAAAGAGATGATTTTGACTTAAGTTAGGAATGAGTTTAAAAAGTTAATTCAAATCGTAACAAACATCGAAGTAGGAAAATTTGGATCTTTGAAATATTAAATGTGAAGAAGTAGTTCTGAAAATGTTAAGATAAATATTTGAAACAACCCTATTTTGAACATGTATACGCATAATCAGAGTACGCAGAGGAAGTGTGATGGTATTTTAAATAAAACTGTTATAAGAGATTTTCCGGCTAGTTGAGTAAGAAAGACTTTCTAAACAAGATTTGATATTTAAACAAGAATGAAAGAGATTATATATATTTGCATTTTTAAAGTGGATTTAGAAAGTGTTATTCGATATGGTGAACATGACAACTAAAATATGAATATTAATGAGTATAAATTTAACTTATATATGGGTTAATATAAATGGGAAACGATTGGAATAAAAATTGAAATAGAATGAGTGTTTCGGAAATACAATTCTATCCCTTCCCTTGTCATTGGGTTTTACTCAACCCATTGTCACCTTTTGAACATTACTTGAATTGTCGTGCTTGAATATCCAACTTTGTTTCTAAATTCCTCCTTTTGCCCTGCTCTGATAAAGCCTTAGGCAAGTAAATCAATTTGGATTTGAAACCAGTAGTTCGAATTATCTCTTAAGTTGAAATTGAATATGTATTAAGAGCAATAGGATTTCTAGTACTGAATTTAGCCAAGATAGTATTTTGCAGGATAATTGAATGATTAGAGAAAGGATTATTTGAGAATTTAGATTTAAATTTCTAATTTAAAAACTTGGTCTTATAATTAATGAGGAAACCATAGTTTCCGTAAGAGTAAGTAAGAATGATAATTTCCAAACTTTAAGATTTTCTTAGGGACATAAACCTCTAAGTATTAGACCGTATCTTTCCTAGTTTATCCTTAGTGGTAGGATAGCAGCTCTGAGTCAAACTCAGAGAATTCGATTTTAGACAAGACCCGTGACGACCCCAGTTATCACGAGATTATAGAAGTTTCCTTAGACTCTACCTTTAGTGAGAATCAGATAGAGTACCCTGAGAATGATATGAGCCTTGGTTCTGACCATTACATTTCTGATATAGAAATGGGAATTTAAAATTTAGTAGGAGTTTAATTTACTCGACTTCCTTTTCGAGGACGAAAAATTTCTAAGGGGGGGTGAATGTAACAAACCATAATTTTTACCAAGTTGATTGGATTTTTAATATATGAATTTGGATTTTATTATATAATGTTGGATTTTCTGAATATATATATTTGTTCTTATAAGGTTTGAATATATGAATTTTTAATTTTGAATAAAGTATCTTGTTTTATTTTATAAATTATGATTTTGTATAAGGAAAATTTTATTTTAAAAATTTACAAGATTTCATGTTTAAGTAATAATATTTTCTAATTTTGATAATATTGATGTGTAAATGGTTTTTGTAAAGGATAATTTATTTTATGATTTTTACAAGAACGATTATTATATTTTATTTTGGTAAATTATAATTGCATTTATAAAATTTTATAAGGATTGATAGGCATTTATTTTAAACCATTTGTTAGTATAAACTTTGGTAAATTATATGATAAGTAATATAGATAAATATTTCAACTATTTATAGGTTATTTTAAAGATTCTTTAATGATTTTTAGTTTGAGATAAGAATTTTACAAGAAGGATTATTTTAATACTTAAACAAATTATAATGGTGGTTATAAAATCTATAAATTTGTAGGATTGATAATTATTTTAACCATTTATGAATTTTGGTAAGGTATATATATATATAAATATATTTGATGAATAATAAATATTTTGGAATATTAATAAGTGATAATCATTTTTGATAAACTTTAAATAATATGTAAGCATTTGAAATTCGGTTACAATCATGAATGTTGCAAAGGTGTTACTAAAATTTAATTTTATTTAAATAAATAAATGTGCAATTTTGGCAAACATGCATGTTGTTAATTTTGTGGAGAAGACATGTGTTCTCCTATGTGTAAAAATGCATGTAAATGGGTTTGTAAATGTAGCCAAGTGTCCTTGAATAAATTGACCATTATACCCTTGAAACCATCCTATATAAGGAGGACCAAAGCTCCACTCTCCTTCACACTTCAACCTCCTACTCACGTTATTCTTCTTATTTCACATTTTTGCATTTCGTTGCTTTCCTATAAATGAGAATATACATTTCTTTCCAATCAAAAATCCACATCTTCCAATCTATTCAGTTTTTGCTGAAATGATTAGCGCGAATATTGTTCGTATCATCGTTTGTGATTTTTAGAAATTGTCGGATTGAAATTTCATTGATAAACAAGAGAGAAATCGTGAAATTACAGAAAACATGAAGAATGGTTCCGAAACTTTGAAAAATCTTTTCTTCCAATCCGTGAAGAATTGAATCGTGCCGTCACCACCATTGCGATCAGCGAGGAAGGTAGTATTTTTGGTGCGAAATTGGTTCGATTCCATGTTGACAATTCGAAAAGTTGAAAACTAGGGTTGAGTTTAGTCGGAGTTTGGAGCAGCGATAGGCGAAATGAATAATGGCATTACGATGAGAATGGAGAGAGCTTTCGTATGGCAAAAATTGGCGGAGTTCGATGCTGGAATGGTGAGTGCGACATATGGAATTTCACGCATTTTTCCTGCTCTAGGTCATGGCATCCAAAGGGGCGGAAATTGATTGAGGCAACCGAAGTCCAGGTGGGTGGGTGCATTCAAAAGAGGACGCGATGAGAAGTTTGTTGGTGGTTTCAATTTGAAGAACGGTTGGAGATTGGAAGTGTGCATGTGCACATGGCGCATGGTTGAAATGGGTTCAGGCGTGAAAATGGGAATGGGGGGGAGGAAGAAGAAGCAAGGAAGAGGATGGGCCGGTGTTTGGCAATTGGGCTTTTGGGCCAAAGGATTTTGGTACGATTATTTTAATTTCTAAGTTATAATAGTGTAAACTTTAAACATCCATATCTCATTCGATTTTTATCCGATTCACTCGCCGTCAGAAGCGTAAGAATCATATTTGAAAATAAAACGCAGTGGTATATATTATTGGAACTTTTATTAAGTATAAAATTATAATAATAAAATAAAATAAAATAAGAGGCCTACATACATACATATATATATATATATATATATATATATATCGAATATCGTTATTAATTTACTTTCGATATATATAATTAGCAGAAAAACCTCCAGCTGCTAATGGAAGTGAACTGAGAAACAGTACGAGTAGCAGTAATAGTATTCGTTGGTCTATTCGCTCTGGTAATGAAGATGTTGGAGCTTGTCTGGTGAGAACTTCTAATTTAAATATTTATCTAAATTAGTTAATTATAATTAGCTGAGATTGATTATATTTAGTGGATGATGATTGTGTGATGGATGTTGATGTCTAAATGGTTGTTCATACAATTAGATAATACACTAAACACCGATAAGCGTTATTGTCTGTAACGCTTGTGCGCAGTTAAAATGTTATTTGTGATGAATGAATTCATATCCATCTGATCGTATGATTCATTTGGATAGATATGATTGCATTGTATGATATCACACACACACAAACACACCGTGGTTGTGGAATATGTGGGTGATCGATTTAGATTCTCCTTCATATATATGATTTTATTTAGTTATTAAATAATATTTAAAAATTTTGGTTTTGAATTGAATATCAACCTTTAAATATTGAATTAGGATTTGGAAAATAATTTAAATTATGTATTGATTTTGTATTACAATCTTTATATCTATGTGAAACTGGTTTTGGTAAAAATATCTTCAATTTAAATTCGAAATGAGATTTTTGAAATTTGAATATGGTTATATATATATATATATATTAACGATGTTTTTATAATAATGATATAATATACACCAGAACGTTCTAGGATGACAGAGAGGATGGTGTCTAGGCTTGGGTTTGGAAATTCAGTTTCCTGCTCTCCCTGGCTATCCCTAACTGGTCCGACAACGGGATGGTAAATTCGAAATCAAATTTGAAATAAAATTTGAAACTGTTTTCCAAATGATTTGGAAATATATAAATTAGATTGAAAAGGGCGTGGAAATTTATAATCATTATATGGTTGAATAGAACGCACTATGATGCGACAATTCGTAAATATCGATTTCAACTTTGAATGGCTGTGACTTGAATATTTTATATTGACTTGACTTGAAATAAGGCACGTTGGATTTCAAATAATAATAGTATTTGAATAGAAAAAACAATTTCGCTTTTCGACATATGAATTCCAAGTTATATTCAAACAAATTTGAAATACGTGTAGTTGCCAATCATAATGGAAATCGAATAAAACAAGGTTATGCAGTTGGAGAAAATTTCTGATAACTCCTAAATGGTGATTAGAATTGGAATACTTGCATTTCGAGAAATTTTAAATCCATTTGATTTAAAGGGCCATTTTAAATAGCAGTACTTTGGTAACATTTCCAAATTCATTTTTCTTTTTGGAATTTAAAGCAGGAACTATTGTTTGACTATAAGAATGATTCATAAAATAGTTCGAAGATTATTAAAGTATCGAGAATACCTATATGGGACTGAAATGGGTTTTCCAATTTTAAATTTGGATATGGTTGGAGATAAATCTTCGGATGTTTGATATTAACTCGGTGGATGGAAATTCATATTATCTGATGAATTTAAAAGGTAAGTCACTATTATTCCACTTATAATATGAGTTGGATACGGAGATTAATATTGAAGATAAGTTGATGTTATTTCTATCCAGATTAAATATCAAAGAGTTGAATAAATCTTTTAATTAAGATATGGATTTCTCCACCTGATTGAAATGAGTTAGATAGAAATAATCTTCGATATTTGGTATAAAATTTCATGGTGTAAATGAATACTATTTGGGGAATTTGGAAGATATTATTATATCGTTATTCCACTTATAGTATTTGTTGATTATGAGAATTTATATCGAATATAAGTGGTAAAAATTTCTGTGTAATTTATGATTCAATATCGACTGATTTGGGTTATGTCGTGAATCATATCTTCAATAATATCATTCTTGAAACCCGATGAGATTGAATGGTGGAAATTCATATCGTAATTGGGATTTAATCAAATCTTTGATTCGAAGGAATTAAAGGTAAAAAATTAAAGCGAAGGTATAATCTTTGATTTCAAAGAAGAGATAAGAGGATAATGAATGTATGAAATTAAAATAATTCAAATCTTGAGTCGCAAATGAATTGGTAAATATTTGGAAGGAGATTTGAATTGGAAAGCCTGTGTGAACCATAGCTACTGTTTTAAGTACGCTTGTTACTTGGGAAGACCAGGATCGAGTATATGTTCGAAACCATTCCAAGTAATAATACGACGTTATGAAGCAATTCAAGACTCGGTAAACGATGGATGAAGACCGGGAATATTTAAATTTGTTTAGACTGATTGTGATTAATGTCTCGGTTAGGTAGGCCACCGATACGAGGTATGAGTTACATGAGACCTGAACATATTTAAGTATTTTCGGGTTGTTGTTCCATTCAAACCCAGAACGGATTCTTATAGATGGGTCGTTACACCTAATCATTTATGTAAATCATGAACATATGACACCTTGAATTGGTTAGGATGGGATCTAAATCTTTATCGAAATTATAACTTCTATGGCATGAAATTAATGTGGATTTGTGTAGATCTAATTTATGTGGACACTGAAACTGTTAGTCAGATCTAGATTATCACTATGTGTTATTATGTTAGATCTAAACAAATGGGACATCTAAACTGCTGATTCAGTTCTTACTGTGCTTATTGAGACGTTATATTATGTTCACTAGTTTTATGTTCATCTTGTTACGATAATAATTACATGTCCATGCCAGTATGTATGTTCACATTATCATGCCAAGTTATGTTTATGCCAAGATGATCACTTTTGTTACATTCCTATTGTTTTTCCCTATTATCGTTTATGACTATGCTGTTGTCTAGCCTAGGCATACTGCCAATTTTGTGAGGGAGCTAGTTAACGAACGGGGGAAAAGGGGTTAATATTGGCATAATCTGAATGTGAACATTTTTGGACATGTAATTCAAATTATTGGGTAAGATAGGTATTGACACCTATAAAAGGAAAGGATTAATTAATTGGTAAATTAATTAAAAATGGAATGTTTAGTAATTACAATTAGGAATTATAATTGTACTTATGACATAAGGTTTGGTTGCATTAGTGGTGGAAGTCTGCCCGGACCCGACCGGTATATCCAGCAGCCACTAATGTTGAACCTAACGTGGGAGGTCTAAGTACGCAAATACGAATCGGGCTAAGACATGAGGTTAGGCCCAATTGTGGAATACGACTGCCCGGACCCGACCGACATATCCAGCTTCCACACGTTGTAGGCCTAATGTGGGAGGTCTGGCCCATTATAAACCATAAATGGATATGTTAATGAATTGGACTACTTAACCAAATCTAATCCGTAGGGATTGTATGATATAGAACTGAAGTTAGGGTTAAGTAAAAATTGATTTGATTCGGGGAGGTTAAGTAAATCTTGGTAGGCAGGTAATATTAGTATATATAGGCCCACAATTTAACCACTAAACAAACATGCTTGGATCAGTGGGAGGTTAAGTAAATCTTGAGTTGGTGTGTAATATTAGGATATATAGGCCCATAAACTTAATCGTTAAATTAACATGCTTGAATCAGCAGGAGGGTTAAGTAAATCTTGGGTAGGTCGGTAATATTAGTATATATAGGCCCACAAACTTAACCCGATAAGGTTATGTAATTAAAGACACCTAGTGTATACATAATTGGTGGAAATAATAAAGTTATGTAATTAAAGACACCTTTAAGGGTAAACATAACTTGTAGAATGATAGGGTTATGTATTAAAGACACCTATAGGTAAGCATAACCGGTTGGAAGATTGGGGGTTATATATTAAAGACACCTGTAGGTAAGCATAACCGGTAGAAAGATTGGAATTATGTAACTAAAGACACCCTTTAGGGTAAGCATAACTGGTAGACATAAATAAGGTTATGTAATTAAAAGACACCTAGTGGTATACATAACCAGGGAAAAAATATAATAAAGTTATGTAATGAAAGACACACTTTTAGGGTAAGCATAACTGGTATAGGGCTATGTAATTAAAGACACCTAAGGGTATACATAGTCAGTGGAAAACCTAGTGGGGATACAAGACAAGGGGGAGAGCTTGTATCATATTGTGTGGGACCCATTTCAGTCAGTAACCCGAAGTTGGTATCAAGTAAAGAACTCTGTACTAGGCGGAGAAGGGGCACGCTTACTGATTGATTATAAGAGATCCAAACGAGATGGATGGCGTGGGCGGCGCAAACCCACCGGGGACATGTGCGTGCATGGGACGGGCAGAGGGGGCTAAGACGACCGTGTCACCAGTAGATATGGTTGTGCACACCATGGGTTGCCACTTTAGGAAGTGATACCTCCTACTATGGGGCCAGCACAGGATATCTACGGAGTAGGGAGCTGATTGATTAGGGTAGTGGTTAGGGTTTTCTTGGACGTATTACCTAAGCCTACCAACTCATAGTGGAAGGGGTCATCTCATCTCAGTTATACTAGTAATAGTGCAGAGTAATCACTAGTGAGGAACATACACCTAATCCTGTCTACCTTATCACACCTGTCATTTATGCAGTGATCTCTCTTATCCACTTTATATGCCTATCATGTTACTTTTATTTATTTATTGGCTAAAAGTAACTAGACTCGCTAGACTTTATGTCTGGCCCTTTTTATTTCTCCTTCTTTCTTCCGTTTCTCCCCTCCTCCTCCCTCCAGGTTCTCAAGGGAGGCAATTCTCAGGCTTAGTCAGGATTCTGTTATCGCCTTGTTTGGAGCTTCTAGATGTATTGCTCAAGCTTCCATCTTTGCTACTATGGCTTATGATTTGGGGATTTTGCTTTCTTTGTTATTGTATTATGATATTTAAAGTACAAGACATAAGTTTTTAATGATGTACTGAGTTTATGTATTTTCAAACATATGGTGTAACCATGCTTTATGATTAATAAAAGTTTTAATTCCGCTTCTATTATATATCTTTCTTGTAATGTTTCTGTTCTGTTTACCTATAACGCTTCACGAAACATAATGCATTCCCTTAGTGAGTGACACTAACGGACATGGGGTGTCACAAGTCCCGTATTACTTACCAAAACCCAAATATCGAACAATCACCAAATAGTTGTTAGAAAGAAAATAAAGGGTGAGATAAGAAAGGAAGAAATATTAGAATAGAAGAAGAAGAACTAACAGAACACATAGTCTCACATTGTAGCGGAACAAAATGTAATATTGAAATATCTTTATTGAGAGCTTTAAATAAAACTTAAAATCATCAGAATAAGTCATACATCTTGACAGTTAAAATGATCTGTCCTCATATACAATCACACTCTAGGTCAGACAAAAGTCTGGTATGAGCGATAAGCAGCAAAACAGAACAATAACAGGTATACATAACCATACCTGAACCTGGACCTGCAACCAAAGAGTTAGCACACAAGATGTACAATACTCTAAGGTGACACTAACATGTGGTGTAAAGACACAGGGAAGGGGGTTTGCATGTCATAGTTATGTCAAACAATCAAGCATAGCAACCATACTCACATCTCTCACTCAGTGCATAAAGCATACGATATCCACTACTTTGACCATCCAAATCCTTTGCTATGATCACTCTGCCCCATGGAGTCATGATGGCTCCACTGCACTGATCCATAGCCACTAATCCCTTGCTCTGTCCACTCTGCCCCATCAAGTCATGACGACTCCACTGCATTGGCTCATAGCCATACTACGATCACTCTGCCCTATGGAGTAATAACTACCACATTGCACTGATCCGTAGCCTAACATCCGTCGTGGTGGTGAATCAAAGTTAAGGACGTCGATAACCCCTTAGCACAGGTCCTGCAGCAAAGCCCAACTCATGAAGTTAACTCTTTGGTTCTCACCTGGATCCTGAGTTCTACTTCCTACTTGGACTACCTTTGCGTCTCGGGTTATTGGTCTCCTCCGGATTGGTTCAGAAATGAGCTTCCATGCTGTTCGGTTCGGTCCCCCTGAGGTGGTTCCCCATCAAGTCGGTTCATGTTGTCTCTCCCAGGTCAGCTCATGAGCAACCATTGGGTTCGGGTCGGACTCCTTAGTTCGTGATGAAGCTCCGGTTCGGCTCGTGGTGATGCTCCGGTTCATGGCCATCAGACGGTTCTGGTCAGCTCCTTCACTCGAGCGGGTCGGTTCGTGATCTGTGGCTCATCACGGTTCGGTTCGAGCTCCCTAACTCGAGAAAGCGGCTCGTGATACACGTACATGGTTGGGACTTGCGGGGTTGGACTCACAATCGGGTCGGTTCGGCGATCCGATCCGGTTCCTACACAATTTTCCTACAACTATTCCAGCGGCTGTTTTATGCCATACGATGGCGTTTTCGACCATTCTAACTGTTCTAAGCAATCATAAATCATACCAAATAGTCATAGCAACATATAACATCAACAGTAAACATCAAAACAACAATTTAACATGTTTATACGTATCAAACATACCCAAAAACACATGTTTTCCCTTAATCCCCCTTAATCATGTTTAAGCATACAATTAGCAAAACTTATCCAAATTAGCTCAAATTTCTATCAGAGCCTTAAAATAATATTTTAGAATTTTACAAATTTTTCCAGAATTTTAGCATGCATAGATTCTCTAATTAACACCATTCACCCCTAATTAGCTGTAATTAGTGAAAAACAATGCAGATCACTCACCTTAGACAAAATATAAACTCAGGTCTGAAATGATTCTTTAAATGGCACGAATTCCAATGCATACAGCAGCCTTTGCCTCTAATTTGATGTTGATTTGCCTTGATTTGATGATAATTAGCTTAATCCTTGATTAGAGAGTGATTTGGGATGAAATTAGAAGGTGGAGGCCATTGTTAGGGTTTCTAAGAGGTAAATAGCGGCTAGAAAACTGAAATAGAATGAAAACCTAACTCATTTCAGCCTCCCCATAACTCTAATCCCGAAATGGGTTACGGGCCCATTTGCTAATTACCCTAATCAGCCCACTTAAGCAGTTTTTCACCTTCTAAATCTTGTTTCATCCATATTTCCCAAATGGTGAGTCCGTTTGGCTAATGTGACCACTCTACGGGAATGTAAACCATCATCTGAATCGAATGGAAGTGACTTCAGATCAAAACTCCTTACTAATCAAAAGTTATGGTCGAAACAAGATCAGCTAGGAGCAAAAATGTCATTTAAAAATCTGCAAAAAATCATGAACATGGGAAATGACCCCAATAGCCGTTCACCAAAGTTACACGACTATACGACTTCATATGGTAATGAAATAAATATCCTACGATCCTTCGATGCATACAATGCGGGTCGCTAAATCCACACATAAATACAGACGGTTTTTACCTTGCGATAACCCAAAACATTTTTGAAAACAATATTATTATGATATTATGATAATGTCTAAATACAAATAAATAGAATCTAGAGGAACGCTTGCATCTCACGCTCTACATATATAGTATACAATCAAAACCACTAGCTCTTATTGGAGAATGGATTTTCTTGCAAGGTATGGGACCACCTTCCAACAATGTACCTCCGGAGATGAATACACTGGGTTCAACAAGAACGTCTTGCAACCCAGCTACACATGACTGGCCCCTCATTTCTCTTGAGAGTACTGAATATATCATCACCACAGTTGGGGGCCAGCCAACCGAACCGATAGAATACATAACAAAATAAAGGGACTACCGAAGGCATTTGATTTCTCCAGATCAGGTAATGATATACCCTTTTAATAGGTGCGACCCACATAGCCATGTTGCTTACCTGATTTTTTTCCATTTTCGGTTGATGAGGCTTGAGGTCATAATACTTTTCCTTTCCTTTCTCTTTTTAACATCTGGCCATCGTTCACTTTGAATGTCACATCATCAAATCCGCTGGATATCACTAATTGATGTCCAAAAAAAATACCCTAGTTGGGAGCTACCCAACTATGACACGTTTGAAGAAACCAACGTACGTGATCCCGTTGGAAATACTCTGTCAGACATTCGTCCATACAAGTCATCTAGGAACAGGATGAACCGAAGGCACCGCCTACCACATCCTAGGAATCACCATATAGATCAGTAGCGAGAAGTCCTTACAATCCGTAGATTTCAACCACGACAGAACCACAGTTTATCTCTAGCCGCTAAACCAGAGATTATTAGCAGTGCTTCCGTTTATGAAGATATATGGTCTTCAATGCTCCATCTCGATTATCTTCTGATATCTTCACGTATTTGTTAGTCAGAATGGTTTTTGAATATAAATTCGATCCCGGTCTTTCCTTACTAACTAGCATATATGCCAGATTTGATAGTCGGTTATTTAACTATCAAATAAACTTAAGTAAACAACCATTCATCCATAATATAAAGATGAATTCGCTGATTCAATACTCAGTATCAATTATCCTCTTTAATTAACCGTCCGTTAATTAAATTCTTATCACCTTCCCATATTTGGCATATAGTTTTACTCCTTATTATCGAATAAGAATATTCTTAAAACCATTCAACCAGCTTATAAACTTCTCTAATATAGTTTATAAAATTATTCACATAAATCATCACTTATATTTCCCTCAACTACTCTCATTTATAAACTAATACCATTCTTGGATAATCATGAAGTTACTCAAGTTGGGTATTCTATTTACCGCTCAGACCTTGACCAACAACATTCATATCTTCAGAATAGATATAGGTTTATTAACACATATGTTTCTCTTTTTTTAAAACTTTGTTTAAAATCTCAAACATGTTTACTTAATTTATTATGTACTCTTTTTATGACTTTCTTTAATACTTTAAAATTCCTTTAAAATATAATAAACGAATCTCGATTCAATTATAAGTCGAATCCTTTTACAAATCCCTACAATATATCTCTTTATAAATATATTTTACAACATTCATAATAATCGCTATTTATTGATTTAAAATCATATATAAACATTCTTTGAAAATCTCTTCACAATCTTATATGAGCACCTTTTCAAATCTTAATTTGTTATCTTTTACAGAACTTGTATTTTATTTATCTTAACTTCTTTATCAAATATTACAGATTTTTATTTCCAAATCCTTTTTCTTCTATTTATCAAATTCTTTCAATTCACTACCGACATCTTATTTGTTCTCTATAAATCATACGACAATCCTTTAAAAAGATCTTCAGTTTGTTAATCAAATAGTTCTATTTATCGTTTATAACAAATGTTACAAATATTCTTTCCAAAACTTAGACTTCATTTACAAATTCCATTTGCAATTCATTAGCGACGACTTATAATTCGATTTCATTTCTCAGCTCTCACCTTCGATTTACATTCCAAATTTCTGAATATCACACTCCGAACTTCGGAATAAACTTTAACACAATAAATATTTCGAACTTCGGAATACAACATTCCGAACTTCAGAATAACACTTAACTTAGCCCCTTCCCATTATTTCCTAACTTCTCAATTTACTTATCCTCTCTATTATACTTGGAATTAAATTTATCACTCTTCCACATATAATCAACTCATATTCGTATATCCAGTTATGTTATATTTGGAAAATCTTGATTTAATAATCTATTCCAGCTGTCGAGTTCAAATCCAATTATCAATTCCTATTTGTCATTTCAACCCAATCCTATTTATAAATTTCAATCCCATTAAAATCCATATTCTTATTTTCAAATCCGACTCCATTTAAAAACCTGAAATCCCATTTCCAAATTAATACTGGTTTCCAATTTCGTTGATCGCTAATCTTATTCACGAAATGTTATTTAATCACATTTCGTATATTTAAAGCAACGTTTGTTTAAAATGATCATTTATTACAAAAATATCATTCCTTAAATTCATTTGTATCTCCTCGTATATCTACTATTCGATTATTCCATTTCAATATTTTGAAATCAATTTAAACTTCCTTTACGGTCGTTAAGGCCTTTACATAACATTTACACATAATTACGATAAGTTTATCGTTTAACTATTCACTTAATTATATATTATATCTCTATTAATTATGTATTATAAAACAAATAAATTAAACGTTGATATTTATATTCATGATCAAAGCCATAGTTCAAATCCGTATATAAATATATTTATATCTTTGAAATTGATTTGATGTTAGTTTCAAAAATCATTTCTTTTTCCAACGGTACTTTAGAGGCAACTGGCTACTATAGTACCAAACCATGAGTTATTCAACCATTTTACATTTAATAATCATAATCAAACACATTGATAAACGTTATCAATATAAGTGAGGAATCCTATTGGATTCCTCCAACCTGTTATTCCCTGCAAAACAATGGTTTACCTCAATTCAAATAATTCAGTTTAACGGCTAATTAATATTCAACTTCCATCTAAACAGGTGAAATGAACAGTTTAATAATAACAGTCAATAATGGACAGTAACAACCAACAATTAGCAAATAACAGCAATTCAAGCATCCAATTATTTGTTTATAATGTTTATATTATTGTAAACGTGACCACTGAGGTAAGTTACCTCAATTGTATTCAATCGTTAGAAATAACGATTTTATTTTAATTAAGTTAAACAAATGTTTAACTTAACTGTTCAGTCAATATATGAATATATAATTCAATAATTATCCAATAAAAATCATCCATAACACACAAACAAATAAACCCAACATATAAAATATAAGTGGGAAGAACCGAGTGAGTTTAACTCACCTGATTTGTCCGTTGCTGAAACAGTTCGGTGTAGTTAAATTAAACTGACGTTTAATTTAATTAGAAATTCTCGCAGCTACCCAATCTGATCAAACCAGCTTCATCTGTCATTCATGTCGACACAGATCCGACGTCACTGGTTTTATCTGCCTCAATTGCTGTATGACATGGTTATAATTTTAATACATTATGTACTATTTAAAATAATATTATAATTACCTAGATAAAAATTATTTAATCTAAACTCTACTTACATTTATTTAAACCATGTTCAGACTCTACCTATATTTGGTTAGGCAAAATGAAAAAGAAATAAACATGCATACTCTTTCTAGACGCGTTATTCCTTTGCCTTACACGTTATTATCTTGGAAATGTTTAAAACCCGTAGACAAGCTCGTGAAAACAGTGTACTTGAGTATATTATGTTAATACCCATAAAATGGGCAGGTTAGTTATAAACTTTTGGCATATTTGAGCATCTTCACAGTCACGACATGTACTAATCTTATATATGTATATTTAACTCAAGCTTAATGTAAATCCTTCATTAAGAAAAATAGAAAATGGTTTCGACAGCTAAGACATAACTAGGAATGGGACTGGGCACTATAAGAATATTAATAATATAATTAGGTAAAAGGAAAGGTATTAGGCAAGGCAATATTTGGCACTACGAAGAATGGTTTGGCACAAAACATACTAGATCATGCTAGTACACGTTATACGTACACAGGCGGTTACTGTATGTTTAATACTCGGGGAGTTAACAATTTTCTTAGGCATATTAAATGAAATATTAAATACTTGGGCCATTTTTTAAATCGGATAAATCTTGATAAACGAAATTAGGCAGTATATAAAAATGGTTGGACAAAAGAACAGGTAATTAGGTAATTATAACCAGTTAAATATATTCATCGACATAATCAAAGACTAGCATGTAGCCATGTTTCGAAAATGACTATAAAGACTGCAGCCTTGGCCATGTACATTAATTATCCTCCTCATGTTCCTTAATCATCAGACTATTATAATTCACCTTAGTTTAAATACATGGTCCTCCACACTTCTGAACTTATTTTTATTTTAAAGTTTTGAAAACTCAGGCTCACTAAAACATGGCTAAGTACTACACGCTACTTAATATATATATACACACGGGCACACACACACACACACACTCTCTAACCGAGGTTAGACATGAAGACACAGTTCCAGGTTACGTTATGTACTAGGCCAATATCTAAAACGATTAGGCAATATTTAACCGATGGTTAGGAAAGACTATACCAAGTCACATATAAGTTTGTAAGGCTAAATAGGCTACGTTATTTAATTACTAGTATTAACACTTAATTAGAAAATGTAATAGATTGGGCTAACTTAACCCACCTTGTGTTTCCTCCTCTCGTCTCCTTTATACGAAACAATCACAGGTGCTTTCACATTTTCTTCCCTTTCCGACATCACTGATGTATACCCCTCCACGAACTCCACCTGCTCTCATCTTCGCTCCATGTTTCTCACCAGTCACACCCCCTATGTCCTCATCATCTCCCTGCCATGCTGTCTCTCCAGTGACCTGCGAGATATATTGTCACCCAAACCTCACCAAGTTTTACTGACTTGCGCGCCTTTCACCCAAAAACTTGATGCTCACCTCGTATCCAATGGTCATCCTCACAATACTACACCCAGCACCATAACACAAACCCCCTAAGCTTCTATAGTACTTCGCCATTCAGACCAACCATGTAACCACCGTTTCACCACGTCACTATGTCCCCATTCAACACCCACCCTCCTCTTCGAATACACAGTACACCACCATCGTACTGTCATTTCCACACTGCGGCCACCTGCAACCTGGTGGCGCTCCCACAATCTACGGCTTGACCCCGACCAATACTGCTCTTACCACCTGAGCGCCAGAAATAGCATCACTACTTCTGAGTAGATTAGAACCTAGAAGCATTTTTTTCTCACTTCAGGAATAGAGAGGGAAGAATTGGTTTTCTGCAGTTTTCTTGCTTTTGTTTGGGTTCATTTTCTTTTGCCGAGAAACAGAGAGAGTGAGAACGTATATATAACAAGAGGAAGTGTGGGGAGCAAGTTGTTTAAGGTAGGTAGGGATAGGTCCATAGAGGGTATGGTTGATTTGCTGTTGCTTGGGGATTTTCGAAAAAAGTAAAAAATTTGTTGCCACGGTTTTGAGGATTGGCGGACAAGAAATCACAAAGTGTGGCGAGCAAGGAACTAAGTGGGGAAAATTAAATCAATTTTATTTATTTATTTTAATGACCCTCATTCTACGTATCAGAGGATCATAGAATATTTATTTCATTTGCACATGAGGTCGTATGGTCGTGTAGCTTTGGGGAGCGACTATTGGGGTCATTTCCCATGTTCACATTTTTTGCCGAATTTTAAATGACTGTTTTGCCCGTGAATAATTTTGTTTCACCTATAACTTTTGATAGGTAAGGAGTTTTGACCTGGAACCACTACCATTAGATTCAGATGATGGTTTACGTTTCTGTAGAGTGGTCACATTAGCCAACCGGACTTACCATTTGGGAGACATGGCTGAAATAAGGTTTGGAAGGTGAAAAACAGCTTAACCGGGCCTAATTAGGGTGATAGGCCCATAACCGATTTCGGGATTAGGGTTATGGGGAGGCTGAAATCAGTTAGGAAACTATTTATTTTTCATTTTCTCAACCACCTAAAACATTTCTTTAACCCTAGCAGTGGCCTCTACCTTTTAAATCACTCAAAAATCACTTTCTAATCGTGTATTAGCTTAATCTATATCAAATCAACACCAAATCAGAGTTGGAGCTGCTGTGTTGCATAGGGATTCGACCCAAAATAGCAGTAAAGTCCAGATCTATAATTCGTTTGTGGCTAAGGTGAGTGATTTGCATTGTTTTTCACTAATTACGGCTAATTAGGGGTGATTAGTTTTAATTAACGAAATTATGTATGTTAAAATTCTGGAAAAATATGTAAAAATTCTTAAATATTATTTCAGGGCTCTGGAAATAATTTGGTTTAATTCGGATATGTTTTGTTAATCCAATCATTAGATATAGTTAAACATGATTAAGGGGAAAACCATAGGTTTTGGGTATGTTTGATTTAAAATAACCTATATGCTCAATGTTTTGACATTGTTGATTGATCCTATATGTTAGTATGACCGTTTGGAATGTTAAGTAATCTTGTAGGAAAGTTAGAATGGTAGAAAACGCCATCATATGGCGAAAATGGACAATATATGCTCGTTGGAAATGATGTAGAGATCCGGATCGGATCAGATAGGGGGATCGGTTCAGACATATCCGAACCGAACCGGAGTAGTGGCAAGATTGTGCATGGAAAAAGGAAGGCCACCTGCATTGAATTGGAACTGGGATTGGATCGGAGCTTGGCGTGGGGATCGGATCGGATTAGAACCAGGGTTGCAAGCACTGAACCGAACCAGATGAGGACACCCGCACCGAACGGAAGCTGGAGCATGGAAAGGAGGGGTGAACCAAACCAATGTGGCATGGAGGACCCTATATACCGAACCGAACTGGATGACCTAACTGAATCGAACATTTGTTCCTACTTTTACGCGATGACTCTTCCAAAGACCAACTTCAATTCGACCAAAACCCGAGATGCAAAGGAAGTCCAAATGGGAGGTTATAACTTAGGATCCAAATAGGGATCAACGAGTTAACTTCATGATTTGGACTTTGCTGCGGAACGTGTGCAAAGGGGTCATCGATGTCTATAGCTTTGACTCACAACTGAGAGACGGATATTGGCTATGGATCAGTGCAATGGAGTTGTCATAACTCCATGGGGCAAAGTGATCGTAGCAGGGCTATGAGCCAGTGTAGTGGAGTTGTTATGACTCCATGGGGAAGAGTGGAAAAAGCAAAGTATTAGTGGTTACAGATCAGTGCAGTGGAGCCGTTATGACTCCTTGGGACAGAGTGATCATAACAAAGAATTGGGTGATCAAAGTGGTGGATATCGTATACTTTACGCACTGAGTGAGATATGCGAGGATGATTGCTATGTTTGATGTTTTCTATCACCATGACATGCACACCCCCTACCCCATTATTTTCACACCATGTGTTAGTGTCACCTTAGAGTATTGTACATCCTGTTGTGCTAACTCTTTGGTTGCAGGTCCAGGTTCAAGTATGGTTATGTATACCTGTTATTGTTCTGTTTTGGTTGCTTACCGCTCATACCAGACTTTTGTCTGGACCAGAGTTTTATGTCTCTTCTTATTACTCTGGGTGCTCTTAAACGGGCAGACTAAAGATAGATCAGGATATTATGCACGAGTAGATGTCCGGAGACGAGAAGGAGGCTTACACATATCATTTCCATATATTCTCCCTGTGTTGTGACTGGTCACTACTTTAGGCATTAGTAGCATACCTTCCTATTTTATTTTAGAGACAGTCTTAAAAAGTTGTAATAATGGTGGTTTGGATCATAAGCTGTATTTTGAATTTTCCGTTGCTATGATGGTTTAGTTTTCAGCTTGTGTACTATCTCACCTGTTTTACATTAAGTTATGCTATTATTATATTTTGTTCCATGCGTTGTGAGATATACTACAGGTTCCTTGTTAATTCATCATCTCGCTTCTTTTCTTTTGACGAACATCCCATGCTAGTTGGACATCGACACAATGCATTTCAAGGAAATGTCGGCTGGTTCGGGGCGGGCCGTCACACTTGGTATCAGAGCTCTAGGTTGCGTAGTTAACCTAGGTAATGACACCAAGGAGAGATAGTATACGTATATGAGAGCGCATATTTGTGATATTTGGTTTTCGAAAGTTATATATACTATTAGTATATCTAAGGATGAGGTCGCACTGCATTGGCACCACTGAAGAGATGGTTAATCGTTTTCTCCTTACAGATTGAACGATGAGCCAATATATGATTAATACTGGTTCAAGAGCCAATAATAGGAATGCTTCTGGTATGAGTATGATTTTCACTGACTTCATGAGAGAGATGCTTAGGGATGTTCTGGGGGCAGCTCCTAATGCTGCAGCAAATGGTGATGGTGCAGCGGTGCATGCGCCCAAGGCCGAGTTCGCCAAGCTCTGTAAGGACTGCACCAGTCTTGGTGGGAAGCTGTTCCATGGAACGGAATCGGCTACAGAAGTTCAAGATTGGCTTGATAGTTATGAGCGTATCTTCAAGGATCTGGGAATCGAAGACGCAATGAAGAGAAAGCTAGCATCCCGCCAGTTGCAAGTACGAGCTATGAATTGGTGGAACGCTATTAAGGCAGCTACCCCTGAGGATCAAGTTACTTGGGATCAGTTTAAGACCCGGTTCAGTGAAAAATTTATCTCAGCTGCCCAGAAGTTAGAGTTGTTTAGGAAGTTCTTGGAGCTTAAACAAAATGGTAGGGCTGTCTCAGAATAAATTGCTGAGTTCGATACTTTATCGAAGTATGGATTATCCCTTATTGACACTGACGAGAAGACGAATGAGAAGTTCATAACTGGTTTAGATCAGTACTTGGGAGAAAGGCTTTTAAACCATATTAATGAGACTTTTGAATCAATTGTTGGGAAAGCATTAAGATCAGAGAGTCTTTATCCTAAGCCCATAACTGAAGTTGTTGTTGCATCTGCAGGGGCCAAAGCCATAGGCAAGCGGTGGAGGCAAGAATAATTCTTAGAATAAAAGGAAGCAGAGTTAGACCAAGGATGGGCAGAAAAAGAAAGACAGGAAAGATGTAGAGTGCTTTAGCTGTGGCAAGGAGGGCCATTATGCTAAAGAATGTCGAGCAAAGCCAGCGGACATGAAGTGCTTTAAATACGGCCAAGTGGGACATCATAAGGATAAGTGTCCACAACCTCCCAAAGAGAAGCAGATTGTGAAAGCATATGCTATTAATGTTGTTCCTTCTTTGTTAAATGCCCCAACTGCAGTAGAGAAAGGAAAGAATGTCGTCATTCAAGGTATGCTTTTTATTTACGATGTTCCTGTTCGTACTGTTTGATACTAGGGCTTCCCATTCCTTCATATCTAGTGACCTGGTAGATAGGTTGGGATTGGAACCCGAGATAGTTGATAGACCTTTAGTGGTGACGAACCCGATTGGTGGTTCGACTAGCCTTAGTATGATTTGTCGAAATTTGGGCTTATTAAGTCATGGATGTATGTTTGCTTGTGATTACTTTGTTTTTGGCTTTACTGGGTTAGGCATTATTTTGGGAGTCAATTGGCTCCAAAGATATGGGTGGTGGTAGAATGTGAGGGATTTTCGGTGACTTTTAGGGCGGATGATGGGCGGAGGGTAGTGTTTTGTGGCCTACCTAGTGATGAGGTAACGACTAGTTTTCTAAATTCCCTCGACATCCCATAGGACAAGTTATCAGGGGTTCTCGTTGCTGGCCAATATCCGGATATCTTCGAAGAAGTGACCAGACTTCCACCACATTGAGAGATTGAGTTCCATATTCATTATGTGAAAGATGCCAGACCTATAGTGATGCCGCTTCGTCGTATGGCACCAAGGGAACAGCAAGGGCTCGAGGTGCAAGTAAGCAATCTTTTGAAGAAGGGGTTTATTCGAAGAAGTGTCTCCGAGTGGGGTGCACCAGTTGTATTTGCCACTAAGGCAGATGGTTCCCTTCGTTTATGTGTGGACTATCGTGAGTTGAATAAAGTGTCTAGGAAGAATAAGTATCCTCTTCCATGGATAGATGATTTGTTTGATCAACTGGAAGGAGCAAGAGTGTTCTCCCAATTGGACCTCGCGACTGGGTTTCATCAGCTCCGAGTAGTAGCTGAGAGTATTCCTAAAACGGCCTTTTGGACGCCATTTGGATTCTATGAGTGGTTGGTCATGCCGTTCGGGTTGACCAATGCACCAGCATATTTTGTGGAACTTATGAATAGGATATTCAGGGACCAATTGAATAAGTTTGTTCTTGTGTTCGCAGACGATATCTTGGTTTACTTGAGGACAAAGGAAGAACACAAGGAACATTTGAGGATAGTGATGGAGGTGTTGAGGAAACACCAATTGAAATAAAAAAATTCTATGTGTCACTTCTGGAGGAGGGAAGTGAGATTCTTGGGCCATGTGGTTTCAGAGAATGTTATTGCCGTGGACCCTGCGAAGGTGGCTACGGTACAAGATTGGTCTGCGCCCAAGAATGCAACAGACATAAGAAGTTTCTTGGGGTTTGCTGGATATTATCATAAATTTATCCAAGACTTCTCTAAGATAGCGGCACCGTTAACTCAGTTGACCAAGAAGAATCAAGCTTTCGTTTGGGACGGAAGGTGTGAAAATGCATTCAAGAGTCTAAATGAAAACTTGACGCGTGCGCCAGTGTTAGTCATTCCTAAAGGGAATGAAGAGAAGGCGGTATACACAGATGCCTATGGTACCGGACTAGGTGCTATATTGATGCAAAGAGGTAGGGTTATGGCTTATGCTAGTCGACAGCTGAAACCGCATGAGAAAAGATATCCTACCCATGATTTGGAATTGGCGGCAATCGTGTTCGCATTGAAGATATGAAGACATTACCTCTTGGGAGAAAGATTCGAGTTGTTTGCCGACTATAAATCATTAAAGTATCTTTTCTCTCAAAAGGATCTAAATCTTCGTCAGCAGAGTTGGTTAGAATTCTTGGCGTCCTATGATTTCGATATCGCATATACACTAGGAACGGGCAATGCAGTAGCTGATGCATTGAGTAGGAGACATGCCAGTTTAGGGGCTCAGTTTATTGAATGGAGGCAACTGGAGTATATCATAGGGTACAATTTCAGACTAAAGTGCGAACTGGATCCAAAGATGTTAGCAAGTTTGACGATCAGGCCCACTTTGATTGAGCGGATTGGTTCCAGCCAGAGGGACGATCCTAACCTATTGGAAATCATCTCCATGTTAGAGATGGTTATCGACGAGGAGATGAACATGTATGGGCTTGATCGAGATGGATGGCTTAGAAATAATGGGAGATTAGTTGTACCCAATGTTAATGGATTGAGAGATGAAGTGCTTAGAGAATGTCATCACCCAAAACTGACCATACATCCCGGTTGTAACAAAATGTATCGAGACATGAAGCAGACCTACTACTGGGAAGGGATGAAAAGAGATGTTGGGAAGTTTATGTCCAAATACATGAATTGCCAGCTAGTTAAATCTGAGCAAAAGAAACCTAGTGGTTTGCTGCAACCATTGGAAATTCCATAATGGAAATGGGAACAAGTCTCAATGGATTTCATTGATGGGTTACCAAGGACTAGATCGGGCCATGATAGCATTTGGGTGCACTACTACAAAAGTGGGCATATTCGACGCTATTTTGCTGTGGCCGTAGATCAAAAAAGCGTTGTCGTAGACCCTTTTTTCAAATAGGCAACACCAGGGACCAGTTGCATCTGCGGCCATTGCCTTAGCCCTCTAAGGCAACGCTTTTGCCCATCTACTGCCACGGAAAGAAAGTGTTGCATTATAGCCGTAATGCAACAATATTTGCACGCAACGCGGCACTATTCAGCGTTGCCTTAAGCATTAGTTAGGGTCTGGCTTCCAGTAGGGCCACGTTAGTTTTCCACGTCAGCTGTTTACGTGTCACACGATATGTCATCTCTCCATGTCAGCTGCCCATGTGTCACATGCCACACTAGCTATCCACGTCAGCTGTGGGGTCCACGTGCGACGGGTAATTAATTATATTTAATTTAATGCAACACCACTATAATATGTAATGCAACACCACTGCAATATTAATAAAATCTAACACAACAGTAGAAGAAGGCAAATGGTACACTAGAAGATAGCAAATACAATGCTTTAATTAAAAATTTTGCAATACAGGTTTTGTACAAGAAACTCATCCAAAGCAATTGTTTTAATTATCCAAATATCAAAACTCAAAAATTAGCTACACCGTTTTCTTCATTATATACAGTAAGCTCGAACTACTTCAAGAATAGGCGCACAACATAGGGTACATTATCCTCCATTTCTAGCCAATTCATTAGCTCATTTTGAACATGTACACATGTGTCCACATCTGCAAAATGTATTACTCATATATATATATATATATATGAATCATATATATGCAGCAATCCGATTGCAATAGGAAATATATATGTATGTACATATACAAGAGGGTGGCATCGAATATATATATGTGTGTGTCGCATATGCAAAATGTATCCCTCTGCCTTCCAGGATTAAATACGCACCTGAAATGTGATAACAAGTTATTTGATAAGTGGGGGCATCGAATGGCCATTGGCCTTCTTGGCAAAATGTTATGAACACAATTATTACAATTGACTTACTGACCATTGGCGATTGGCCACTCATGTCAGCCAAGCCCAACAAATAAGCAATTTCAGTATGCTTCGTCTTTTGAGCAAAAAGTTTTCAGTTCGAATATTACTGCCACGTACAGTGTGTCACTTCATATCCTTTCAAGCTTCAGAACCATATTGTCATCTACATCTTAAACTCCTAAACAAACCTCCAACTCTATCAAAAGTTTCAAAAAAACACAATGGAGAACTCTTCACTATGCATCACTGCCACTGTTCAGGACATTAGAATTATGAAATTGTGCATCTCACGCTTAGGCATACTCTGGGCCTGGGGCATGATGAGTGGCCTATACGGGTTATACCCAATAACTCTTTTCTACTAACATGTCCATCTTACAGTAAGCATGATCATGTGCTAATGTTGAAACTTTTTACAAAACATGGAGTTGCTTTTTATGTGCAACAATGGTCTGGTGTAGAATTTGAGCCTAAACCAGCGTTCGAGGCAGAATCATGGGCTAGTGTTGTTGGCTTTCCCGAGTTCCTGAAGAAAAATGTTCCTGCAATTAAAGAATTAATGACGCCAATGGGAAATGTGCGTGAAATTGACGACTGTCGTTGGTCTTGAATTGACCATAGATCATTATACCTGAAAATGGAATTTTATGAAGGCATTGCTCGGAGAATACTTTTGCTGTTCGATTCGACAACAAGGTTTACCTCATTAGGGTTCAGCGTTGTACCCATGCTCATCCTGGGACAAGGCCTGAACTTTTTTTGTGGGCAATAGGGAGGAACCGGTGGTACCATTTTTTTGTGATCATAGGTAAATTTTACTTCCATCCATAGTTTCTTTTAGTTAATCCACACATGCACACACTCACATACATACAAGGTTATAACGAGACACAACCATGCTCTATCTTTAACAACATTATAATGAGACAATTACAAAGTGTTCATTCAACTATGCTCTATCCTGAACAGCCTTATAATGAGACACAATCACACATGCACACACTCACATACATACATACAAGGTTATAATAGCCTACATTATGAATTTACCCATTAGTTTCTCAATAAAGTATATGGAGTTAGCATAGCATGCTCCTTATCATAGTCAGCCCAAAATGTAATAGAAGTTTGAAACAAAGTGTTCATTCAATTATGCTCTATCCTTAACAGCCTTATAATGAGACACAACCACACATGCACACACTCACATACATACATACAAGGTTATAATAGCCTACATTATGAATTTACCCATTGGTTTCTCAACAAAGTATATGGAGTCAGCATAACATGCTCCTTATCATAGTCAGCCCAAAATATAATAGAAGTTTGACACAAAGTGTTCATTCAACTATGCTCTATCCTTAATAAGACTTATAATGAGACAAAACCACATGTGCATACACTCACATACATACATACAAGGTTATAATAGCCTTATAATGAGACACAACCAGATGACCGACATTCAACTAGAAAGTAGCTATACAAACATTAGCATAAAACAACATATTATCACAAGTGGATTATCTTATCTAAAAGTAATCATTTCTTCTTAAAATATGATCATTTATACGAGGTGCTAATTGGAATATATCAATGATCACGTAATCCCCTTTCAATCACTCTGACATAGACAATGACTCTGACATGGACTCTGTCTCTGAAGAAGAAGAAGAAGAAGAAGAAGAAGATTAACATGCCTCTTGGTGGAAAACTATTTATGTATTATGTATGTATATATTCAGTTATGTTTTATGTATGACTTCTTTATAATACTATATGCTGCCTTTTGACGCTCGCTGGTGGAGTTTGTGAATGGTAGTGAATGCTGGTGATGATTGGTGTGAATGCTGGTGATGACTGGTGAGGTTTGTGAATTGCTTGAAAGTTTCTGAATGTTGGTTATGAATGCTGGTAATGAATATAGGCTTGAAAGTTTGTGAATATTTGTGAAACTTTGTGAATGTTGTGATGAATGCTGGTGATGATTGTTGGCTTGAATGTTTGTGGAAGTTTGTGATTGTTGGTGATGAATGTTGGCTTGAATGTTTGAGAATGGTAGTGAATGTTTGTGAATGCTGGTGATGATTGGTAACTGCAAGCATTTTAATAGTATCTTTGTTTGACTTTGGGTAGAGTTAACTTTGGGTTTATCATTTATTTATGCTTGCTACCAACTGACTTACGTTGAAAAGTAATTTGCAAACCCAAATATAACTATCCAAGTACATAATTGCTTATGGATAGATTAATGTGGACTGTCTGTTGCTCCTAACCTGCATAATTACTTATGGATAGATTAAGGATGTTTGTATATAATTACTTATGGGTAAATTAAGGATAAACTAAGGTACATAATTACTTGTGGATAGATTAAGGATAGATTAAGGTGGAAGAACTCCTTCTAACCTGCATTTTCTTCCTTTAAATGGACCGTCTGTTGCTCCTTCAAATATAAGGTGGAAGAACTCCCCCTAATCAGTGCAGTAGCAATAACAAATGGACCGTCTGTCTCTTATATTTTTCGATATTGCTCCTTCCTCCGATCTGTAATTCGTGAGTGTTAATCGACATGGCGATGTGAGAATGGAAGCTGACGTGAATTTAGGTTTACAATTTGGTCAATGGAAAAATGGGGAAAGTTAGGAGAGAGAAGATGAACGATAAGATTATTTCTAGATGTTTTTTGTGAGGGGGAAATGTCACGCCAAAATTTCAGCAGAAGAATGCAACGAGGTGGCTGTCCTTGATTGGATGATAGGGTAATGTTTAGATAGGAAACATGGATTGATTTTAACCATTGGATTAAATATGCATCTACAGTTGTGGCTTTATTTATGCTGGTAACGCAGATCGCTGACATGGATTGTATTTATGTAAAGCTACACTTTGATCTGGTGTTGCATGTCACAGCACAAGAATTCCAACCGCAACAGTGCATTCACGTCTAATGCAACAACATATGAATACTATTGCAGAAGATCAAAGAAAGCATAGCTTTCGCCACACTTTTCATGCAACATACACAAAATAGTTCGAATATGCCCGTAGTAGTGGTGATTGTTGACCGATTGACCAAGAGTGCAAGGTTTATAATCGTCAAGTCGAATAGAACAGCAGTTAAGTTAGCAGAACTGTATATGAAGTGGGTAGTGAGATTTCATGGAGTACCCAAAGGCATTGTAAGTGACCAATATCCGTTGTTTACTAGTGGATTTTGGAAGAGCTTACAAGAGGCTTTAGAATCAGAATTACATCTCAGTACTGCATACCATCCTCAAACCGACGATCAGACGGAGAGAGTGAATCGTATATTGGAAACATGTGACAAATTTTTGCATGGACCAGATGTAATAAGGGAAACTTCCGATAAGATCAAGGTTATCCAACAGCGAATAAAGGCTGCCCAAGATAGGCAGAAGAGTTATGCTGATAAGAGGCGAAGAGAATTGAAACTCTCCATTGGTGACTTGGTGTTTGTCAAGATTTCTCCGTCAAAGAGCATGACTGGATTTGGTAGGAGAGGCAAGCTAGCAGCAAGGTTTGTTGGTCCATTTCCAGTCCTTGAGAAAGTGGGGACTTTGGCATACAAAGTTGGGTTACCTGACAAGATGGCTGGAGTTCACAATATATTTCATGTTTCCCAGTTAAGGAAGTTCGTGCACAACCCCGATATGACTATTTCACCAGATCAGTTGGATGACATCAAAGTAGAATCCGAGGCGGTTGGGAACTGCAGGCCGATCCATATTGTCGAGTACGACACAAAGCAACATCAAAGGAAGACGGTGAAACTGGTCAAGTTCCAGTGGGGCGAGAATGATAATGACTGTACTTGGGAAATAGAGGAGAGCATAAGGAAGACGAATCCAGAACTCTTTGCCTGGTAAGATTTTAACGACCATTTAGTTATCCCCTTATTATTAAACCGCATGTTAGGATAGGCTTGTTATGTTGCTATGTATGTTTGATCGTTGCAAATGATTGATAGGCATGCGGGACCCATTGTTTTAGTTACGGAATTTCGGGGGCGAAATTTCTTAAGGGTACATAGAATATTTATTTCATTTTCATATGAGGTTGTACGGTCGTGTAACTTTGGGGAACGACTATTAGGGTCATTCCCCTTGTTCACGATTTTTGTCGAATTTTAAATGATTGTTTTGCCCCTAGCGAGTCTTGTTTCGCCTATAACTTTTTATTGTCAGGAGTTTTGACCTGAAACCACTTCCATTGGATTTGGATGATAGTTTACCTTTTCGTAGAGTGGTCATGTTAGCCAAACGGACTTACCATTTGGGAGATATGGCTGAAATAAGGTTTGGAAGGTGAAAAATAGCTTAACCGGGCCTAATTAGGGTGACTAGCAGCTAGGCCCATAACCCATTTCGGGATTAGGGTTATGGAGAGACTGAAATCAGTTAGGAAACGATTTATTTTTCATTTTCTCAGCCGCCTAAAACATTTCTTTAACCCTAGCAATGGCCTCTACCTTCTAAATCACTTTCTAATCGTGTACTAGCTTAATCTACATCAAATCAAGGCAAATCGACTCCAAATCAGAGTTGGAGCTGCTGTCTTGCATAAAGATTCGACCCAAAATAGTAGTAAAGTTCAGATCTGTAATTCATTTGTGGCTAAGGTGAGTGATTTGCATTGTTTTTCACTAATAACGGCTAATTAGGGGTGATTAGTGTTAATTAACGAAATTATGCATGTTAAAATTCTGGAAAATTGTGTAAAAATTCTTAAATATTATTTTAGGGCTCTGGTAAAAATTTGGGTTAATTTGGATATGTTTTGTTAATCCTATCATTAGATATGGTTAAACATGATTAAGGGGAAAACTATGGGTATTGGGTATGTTTGATTTAAAATAACCTATATGCTTGATGTTTTGACATTGTTGATTGATCCTATATGTTACTATGACTGTTTGGAATGTTAAGTAATCTTGTTGGATAGTTAGAATGGTTGAAAACGCCGTCGTGTGGCGAAAATGGATAGTATATGCTCGTTGGAAATGCTGTAGAGATCCGGATCGGATAGGGGGATCGGATCAGACATATCCGAACAAACCGGAGTAGTGGCAAGATTGTGCATGCCAAAAGGAAGGCCACCTGCATTGAATTGGAACTGGGATCGGACCGGAGCTTGGCATGGGGATCAGATCGGATCAGAACCAGGATCGCAAGCACCGAATCGAACCGGATGAGGACATCCGAACGAATGGAAGCTGGAGCATGGTAAGGAGGGCCGAACCGAACCGATGTAACATGGGGGACCCCATATACCGAACCGAACCGGATGACCGGACCGAATCGAACGTATGTTCCTACTTTTACGCGATGACTCTTCTAAAGACCGACTCCAATTCGACCAACACCCGAGATGCAAAGGAAGTCCAAATAGGAGGTTATTACACATGATCCAAATGGGGATCAACGAGTTAGCTTCATGAGTTGGATTTTGCTGCGGGACGTGTGCAAAGGAGTCATCAATGTTTATAGCTTTGACTCACCACTGAGAAATGGATATTGGCTATGGACCAGTGCAATGGAGTTGTCATAACTCCATGGGGCAAAGTGATCATAGCAGGGCTATGAGCTAGTGCAGTGGAGTTGTTATGACTCCATGGGGCAGAGTGGACATAGCAAAGTATTAGTGGTTACAGATCAGTGCAGTGGAGCCGTCATGATTCCATGGGGTAGAGTGGTCGTAACAAAGAATTGGGTGATCAAAGTGGTGGATTTCGTACACTTTTCGCACTGATTGAGAGATGCGAGGATGATTGCTATGTTTGATGTTTGCTATCACCATGACATGCACACCCCCTCCCCATTATTTTCACACCATGTTTTAGTGTTACCTTAGAGTATTGTACATCCTGTTGTGCTAACTCTTTGGCTGCAGGTCCAGGTTCAGGTATGGTTATGTATACCTGTTATTGTTCTGTTTTGGCTGCTTATCGCTCATACCAGACTTTTGTCTGACTCAGAGTTTTATGTCTCTTTTTATTACTCTGGGTTCTCTTAAATGGATAGACTAGAGACAGGTCAGGTGATTATGCACGAGTAGATGTCTGGAGAGAGCAGGAGGCTTACACGTATCATTTCCATATATTCTCCCTGTCTTGTGACTGGTCACTACTTTGGGCATTAGTAGCGTACCTTCCTATTTTGTTTTAGAGACAATCTTAAAAAGTTGCAATAATGGTGGTTTGGATCATAAGGTGTATTTTGAATTTTCCGCTGCTATGATAGTTTAGTTTTCAGCTTATGTACTGTCTCGCCTGTTTTATATCAAGTTATGTTATTATAATATTTTGTTCCATGCGTTGTGAGATATACTGCAGGTTCTTTGTTAATTCATCATCTCGCTTCTTTTCTTTTGACGACCTTCCCATGCTAATTGGACATCGGTACAACGCATTTCAGGGAAATGTCGGCTGGTTCGGGGCGGGCCGTCACATTTATTATATATGGCTACCACTCACCATTATTGACGGCTAACCATTTAATATACGTACTGTCACACACGAGTTCCAACCATTTAATATACATACTATCACACACGAGTTTCAAACATAATGAAAATGGTCACGCTACTACATCTTGACGCTCCGGTTCCAATAAAACCGATTTCGTTTAAACGGACACCGTTTGCAAAAATGATTATTTTTAAACCTTATAAAATATCGATAAAAAAATATTTAATTCCTAAATAGATAAATTTAACGAAAATAAATTAATATTATCGTATATATATATTAAAGTGGAATCTTATACAGCTTCAAACTCAACTAATATAGATTTTAAAACTCCATATTCGAAAATCGGTTTTAAACGGTGTCCAAATATATATTAAAACCCTATTATATTAATTAATAAACGTTAAATTTTAATAACGATTTCCATAGCGACTATTTTAAAATTTAATTTGGACATCACTTGAAATCTGTAGGCTGAAATCTAAATTTTTCTCTTCCATTAGAAAAATATAATCAAATCGATCCAAATATTTCTTGTTTCACAGTAATCCGACTTATATCGGATCTTATATGTTCAATTAAAGTTCAAATCGAAATTTACGAACTACCGCGGCGTTTCGAGCTCATTTTAATTAATTTATAAATATGAATTCGAACTCTATTTTCTGATAATTAACTTCGTTGTATAATCCATTAATATCGTCATATCAACATTTAAAAGGGATTTAAATATTCATAATTAAGGTTCAAAAATCTGGGATGTTATATTCTTTCCCCTTAATAGAATTTCGACCCCGAAATTATAAGGTAAGAAGAATGATCCGATCAAAATTATTTAAAATAATTATTTTTAAATTATCGAAAAAATTCGAACTCTTTAAAAATTTTGAAAACTTCTCCAGCACCTCCTTTGCATGGCTCAATCGGCACAAGTACAGCTGCCACTCCGGCCTTAAGTTTACCAAAAGAAAAACCAAAATCCAATGGCTACCCAACTCAGAGGTATAAAATCAATCACTCCAATCAATAAATTAAGGTTTACCTATTTGTCGGACAACTTAATTCCAATTTTTTTGAAGCAAATCAACTAACTGCACTTTATCTTCCAACTTGTACTTCACTTTGGGTAACCAAATCAATTCCATAGCCTTCTGGAATCTGCACTCATCTCAATTTGCAATGCAAATAACAAATACCGTTTAAATAACTCAGTTTTCCTTTCAAAAGTGATGTTATTTCCAATTTATTTAACTGGAATTTTATTTCCAATTTATTTAATTCCTTATTGACCCGTTCGATGAATTTTGTTCAACCAAATCCAAATAATAAACAACTAGATCATTTGAATTATATTCAACATTGATAATTATTGGTCTGCATTCATTTTAGTTTAATATTAATCGATTAATATTCGACTGATTCCTACTCATTATTATTCACTAAATTCCAAATTCCAAATCTATTTTAATTTAATTCCAACATTATTCTCAATTTTAATTCTACTTAACCAGTTAAGTCTAATTCAAATTCTTAATCTAACTTAATTCATTCAAACCAACCAAACATATAAAATACACCAATATCTCAATAATGTGAAAATTTTGTTTCTTTTCTATACAAAAATACATTTCGGGTAAAATTATTTTATTCACTCTATTTACAAAATAATTTTGTGTCAATTGCCAGTTCAACGCTTTTCAACACTTGAACTGATCAACCCACATAATACAAAACATTTGTATACAAAATTTACAAATACGCGCTCTCATTATACGCTCAACTCGATCTAGGGTATTACTAACCCAATCTCCATCGAGTTATACCACATTGCCAAGGTTGTTACTAAACCAATAGCTCTGGTACCACTGTAACGACCGGTAAAAGAGTTCGACGCTCGAATTCTGATAATAATACATAATCCCATATTACTTGCCAAAACCCAAGTATCGAACACTCACCAGATAGTTATTAGGAAGAAATTAGAGGGTGAGATAAGAAAGGAAGAAATATTACAATAGAAGAAGAACTAACACAACACAGAGTCTCACATCGTAGCGGAACAAAATATAATATAGAAATATCTTTATTGAGAGCTTAAATAAAACTTACAATCATCAGAATAAGTCACACATCCAGACAGTTATAATGATCTGTCCTCATATACAATCACACAGCAGAATATATATATATATATATATATATATATATATATATATCATACATTGGAACTCTTCCAGCTCGTCTCTTCACAGTATCTGATATCTTGAACCTGTACAACCCGGTCTAACCTGAGCATTTTAAACACCGGGTCAGTCTGGTGAACCTGAGTGAGAAAACGCACTAAGTTTAAGGTATCACACAACTTGATTTTAAAGTCAAAATCCTTTCTAAAGAAAAGGATAATCGTAAGACCAAATCCACACATAAATACAGGCGGTTTTTACCTTACGATAACCTAATTTTTTTTTTGAAAACAATATTATTATGATATTATGATAGTGTCCAAAAACAAATAAATAGAATCTAGCGGAACGCTTACATCTCACGCCCCACATATATAGTATACAATCAAAACCGCTGGCTCTTATTGGAGAATGGATTTCCTGGCAAGGTATGGGACCACCTTTCGACAATGTACCTCTGGAGATGAATACATTAGGTTCAACAAGAACGTCTTGCAACCAAGCTACATATGACTGGATCCTCATTTCTATTGAGAGTACCGAATATATCATCACCACGGTTGGGGGCCAACCAACCAAACCAATAGCATACATAAAAAAATAAAGGGACAACCCAAGGCATTCGATATCTCCAGATCAGGTAATGATATACCCTTTTAATGGGTGTGACCCACATGGCCATGTTGCCTACCCGATTTTTTGCCATTCCCAGTTGATGAGGCTTGAGGTCATAATACTTGTCCTTTTCTTTCTCTTTTTAACATCTGGCCATCATTCACTTTGAATGTCACATCGTTAGATCCGCTGGATATCACTAATTGACGTCCACAAAAATACCCTAGTTGGGAGCTACCCAACTATGACACATTTGAAGAAACCAACGTACGTGATCCCGTTGGAAATACTCTATCATACATTTGTCCATACAAGTCATCCAGGAACAGGATGAACCGAAGGCACCCTCCTACCACAACCAAGGAATCACCTTATAGATCAGTAGCGAGAAGTCCTTGCAATCCGTAGATTTCAACCATGACAGAACCATAGTTTATCTCTGGCCGCTAAACCAGAGATTATTAGCAGTTCTTCTGTTTATAAAGATCTATGGTCTTCAATGCTCCATCTCGATTATCTTTTGATATCTTCACGTATTTTTTAGTCGAAATGGTTTTTGAATATAAATTCAATCCCGGTCTTTCCATACTAACAAGCATGTAGGACAGATTTGATAGTTGGTACTTAACTATCAAATAAACTTAAGTAAACAACCATTCATCCATAATATAAAGATGAATTCACTGATTCAATACTTAGTATCAATTAGCCTCTTTAATTAACCCTTTGTAAATTAAATTCTTATTACCTTCCCATATTTGGCATATAGCTTTTACTCCTTATTATCGAATAAGAATATTCTTAAAACCATTCATCCAGCTTATAAACTTCTCTAATATTGTTTATAAAATTATTCATGGAAATCATCACTTATGTTTACCTCAACTCCTCTCATTTATAAACTAATACCATCCTTTTATAATCAAGAAGTCATTCAAGTTGGGTATTCTATTTACCGCTCAGACCTTGACCAACAACATTCATATCATCAGAAAAGATATAGGTTTATTGAAACACCCCACATTCATTAATGTCACTCAAAAAGGGAACGCATGAACTTAAATGGAGCGTTATAGGTAAAAGATGCAGATAAATTACAAGACAGACAGACAAAGCAGCGGAAAATAAGTAAAACTTTACTTCATTGATAAAACAACAGCTTTTCCAACAACAAAACACCGTTACCCAGTACAACAAAATATTTGTCTTGTTTAACAAAATAAAGAAGCATAAAATGACAATGATATTCCTCAACGAAGCATGATCCAGCCATAGCAGTGGAAAAGAGTGTCCAAAGCAATACGTCGACTATCTTCGAGATTAGAAAGAGAAACGGTCCAAATTAAGCTTAGCTATTCCCTACCTGACTACCTGGGGGGGGGGAGGAAACGAAAGAAAAGAGGCGAAACAAACTAGGTCAGATATAAGTCTGGTAAGTCCAGTGACTTTCAGTATGTAAACAACTAATAGTAACATGACATGAAAAAGCTGAATAGAAGACAATACCGTGATAACAGGGATAACAAGATAACATAAGATTAGCATAAGATATGACAAGGCAAGATAAACTGAATGCACTTCTACTCTTTCTCTGCTTCGCTATTACCCTGTTATTGTGATTTCTATATCTCTGCACTGCCTAACAAGTATCCAAACTAGTAATCTGTATAAAATGATAATGTTACAATGTGATCCAAATCCCCGCAGTTGTGGTAGCCTTTAGGTGTACATCTAGTAGGAGGATCTTACCTCAATCGGCCTATTTCCATGAAGATGTTAGATGTACCCTTACTACCCTATCGATCGGCTCCCTACTTGTATTAATGTTCCATGTGTTTGTGTCAATCAGCCCTCTCTTGCGTGTAGATACCATGTGCTGGTCCCACCATAAGCTGTAACAATCCTTATGATAGCAACCCGACACGATTCAAGATGCACAATGTATAACTAAATGTACCCAGTGCCTACTTTTTCCTACTCCGGAGTACGTGGACGCCCGTAAACCGTCGGAACCTACACTAACGTACCCCCTACCTCTATTTTGACCGCTTATAATCAGCCCAGTAATCGTGCCCCACCCTACCTAGCTCAGGTTACCGTGATACATCTTTGTGGGTTACTGCTGAAATGGGTCACCGTTACTAGGGTTTCCTACAGGTTAAGTTTGTGGGCATACACGAGATGTACTTAACCCTCCCACCGATTCAAGCATGTTTATATAATGTTTAAGTTTGTGGGCCTATATATACTAATATTACCCACCTACACGAGATGTACTTAACCCTCCCACTGATCAGGCATGTTTATTTAATGGTTAAGTTTGTGGGACTACATATACTAATATTACCCACCTACACGAGATGTGCTTAACCCTCCCACTGATCAAGTCGATATGTATTATTGGTTAAGCTTGCCTTAACACTATCCACTTCGTTCATATAATATTGGTTAAGTGTTGTCCATTCTTGTTAACTTAACCCACCCACACATCATGTTGTATTGGTTAAGTGTTTTCTATTAACTTAACCCTACTCGTTCATCATGTTATATTTGTTAAGTGTTGCCCTCTTGTGTTACTTAACCCTATCATACATCATGTTATATATATTGGTTAAGTGTTGCCTTCTTGTATTACTTAACCCTACCATACATCATGTTATATCGGTTAAGTGTTGCCTTAGTTAACTTAACCCTACCATTTGTTCAATTAACATGTTGTACTGGTTAATTGTTGCCTTAGTTAACATAACCCTACCATTTGTTTAATTAACATGTTGTGCTGGTTAAGTGTTGCCTTAGTAAACTTAACCCTACCATTTGTTTATCTAACATGTCCTGTTCATTAGCATTAATTGATTTATTAATGCACCAACCTCTCACATTAGATCTGTGTTGTTGCGGTTACTGGATGTGCCGGGCGGTTCCGGGCAGTTTTACACCACAACTCAATCTAACCTCGGGTTTTTCTTGGGCATGATGCACTAACCTCTCACATTAGATAGGTGACTTTGCGGTTACTGAATGTGCCGGGCAGTTCCGGGCAGTTTTACACCGCGACTCAATCTAACCTTGGGTTAGGCATGTTTATCTTTTAGCATATTTACCATACATGTCCAAATCTAGGTTTTATATGCTAATCATCCCAAATTCACAAAACTAGTCATGTTCCAATTCTCAAGTTATACCCCAACAAAGCTAATTGCAAGTTATGCCCCCACACATTCAAATTCAAGTTATTACTCAAAATAGGTTACACCCAATCTTCCCAAATTTGCAATAATAGTCATGCCCAAAATCACCATATACATTATGCTTGGCGTCCAACCAATAGTTATACCCAATCTAGATTAATATCCCAATTTACAGTTTACGCCCGATCTAGATTTAATATTCCAATTTTACCCCAAGTTCGCAATAATAACAATTATGCCCTTAAACTTGATTTATATGCCAATTAACCCAAACTTGCAGCTATAATGATAATAATGCCCCAGTACAAGTTATACCCAAATCTCAATTACAAGTTATGCCCAAATCTCAATTACAAGTTACACCTAATAGTACATAAAATAGATTAGGCCCAATTTCCCTGTATTCCATTTGTATATATAACAAGATTTCGTCTAGGTTCGAGACAACCTAGATCGATAATAGAAGGGGAAGAAGAGGAAACATAAAAGATTAGGCATAAAATAGCCATATGATGCTAGATTTGATAATAGCAATATCAGGAACACGAAAGAAGTATAGATCTGAATAAAATTACATCGCAGGCATAAATCTGATAGATTAGATTTGAATAACGTCGCAGGCACAAATCTGATAAAATTGATTTGAATAACATCACAGGCACAAATCTAATAAAATAGAATTGAATTACATCGCAGGCACAAATCTAATAAAATAGATTTGATAAGTCTGAAAGGATTATCTCATGATCAGGTATAGCTTGGATTCGGACTATTACATGCTAAGAATTTATTTAAGAAGTCACATCTGAAAGTTACTTGAACTTACAGTTCTTAGATTAGGAGAAAATAGGTGTGCAGATGTTGATTCATCTCCAAGGTTGATTGTTAATGAAGATCTTCTAATATGATTTAGGTTTTTAGAGGCGGCGGCTAAGAGGATTAAGAGTTCAGCAGCATAGAGGCATCAGAAGGAATTGTTATGAATTAGATTAGGTCTAGGCACTTATTTATAGGTGTAGAGAGTGTTTGATAGTCTTTAGATCACCACAGAAGCCAACAGGTCCGTCCAGCGCATCAAAACACGTCATACGAAGTAGCTCAGCCCTTTTGGGCTCGGATCCAAAAAGGGGTCGACCCCTCCCCTAGGGGGTCGACACCTATGCCGACTCCCCTTTAGGGAGGGTCGACACCCTTGGGCGGGAAATTTCCGCCCAATCCGCTACTCTGATTTCGAATGTTTTTGAATTATTTTTCTGGGCTGGTTAACTAATTATTTAAATCTCTAAATTCTTGTAATCTTCCGAGGCCCATAACTTCCTCATACGGAGTCCGATTTACGGAAATTCGGACTCTACCTCAAGCAAAATTCCGAGATGAACGCAATGGCATAACCTGTTTTACTTAATTCTCACTTTTAAAGTTAAGTATTCTTTAATTCGTTACTTTAATGTTCACAAAAAATACGGGGTGTTACATTCTCCCTTCCTTAAAGGAATTCGTCCCTGAAATCTCTAAGTTAAGAAGAATGTATCCTAACAACCAACATCCACCTACTCAACCATCAGTCACAGACATCCATTGTCCTTAAAAGGATTTCTAATGCTTTCATGATTATATGCATAGTGTGTGTACATTTTCTTATCTAATGCAAAATCAGGCGGTCTTCTAATTCAGTTGACCTCCTTAATGCGGATTATGTCAGTGCCATGAGTCCATCATGTATGCAATTATTCCTAATCGTACTTTATAACTTCTACATAAGTGCACAATCATTCATACAAATGCAACATCCATATGATAACACATTGAATATACATCCATTAAATTAAATGTGCACACATATTCATATGCAATTATGAAAGTGATTGAGACGATCTAGTGCCTAATGTGTGTGTGTGTGTGTATGCATCCACGAGCAACTACTAGAAAACACTTTCATCCACTTTCATCCACAAAACATAACATGTCTCAATCACATGTTTACATCCATTGGCTTCTACCTAAGGATCGAGGATAGGACCAAGAGGATATACTTAAAAGATAAAGACTAGCATGCAAATAAATTCTGCAGAAAAAGAGAGATCAAGGAAAAAGGTTATGATATACCTAGTCTTCAGTCTTCTAAGTCGCATCTTCTTGAGCTTCACTCCATTGTGCTCTGACTGCCTTAACTTCACGATTGCGTAGCTTCTTAATTTCTGTTTCCAAAATTCACTATAGGGTATTCCATGTAGAAGAACTATCTCCTGAAAATAAATAGATGTTAACCATGTTACCAAGTGTATTTATTAAGGTGATTAGAGGTCTCTTCTCTGCTAAATTTATCCGTTGCATCAGCTATCTAAGAGTCTTTTCTTTGTGAAGTCCTTATTTAATTCAAAAGTGTAGGTCTTACGCCTAGCGATGCCAACTACTAACTTAACCGAAGGTTTTAAAATCAAAGTTTGATATGTATTCTGAACTTTTCCTTTTCACATAAAGAGGACTTGAAGTCAACCTTTTTTGCTTCTTAAGGCATCCGCTACGACCTTACCCTTCCTTGTTACATCAAAATGGCGCCTAGTCCCGTGCCGCATGCATCCATGTATAATGTAATCCTTTTACTCCTGTAAGGTAAAAGTCAAAACTGGGGCCATTGTAAGAGCCCTCTTCGATTGTTGGAAAGAGATATCACAACCAATATCCCGAGCAAAAGTTAGATTCTTCTTCGTCAATCTTGTAAGTGGGGCTAATACCTTCACAAAGTCCTTAATGAACTTCCTATATTAGCCCATTAGTCTAAGAAAGCTTCTTACTTCTGTTGCATTCCTTGGGACCTTCCAGTCTTACACCGCAACTACTTTTGCGGGATCTACTGCTATCCCTTCTTTGGACACCACATGTCCAATAAATCTTACTTCTTCTCTCCAAAAATGGCATTTTTGGAGAACTTCGCCTTAAGTTGATGCGCTTGAAGGGTATCCGAGACTTCCCTTAGATGCAAAGCATGTTCTTCCTCACTCTTAGAGAAAACAAAAATATCATCTATGCACAAGCGAAGTGAACCATACGCCTTTGTAGCGAAAACAACTGGAGCACCCCTATTCAGAAATACTTCGCCTTATGAACCCTTTCCCAAGTAACTCTTTTACTTGTTTACTGAGCCCTTCCTTTCCCTTGGAGCCATGTGTCGTACAGATAATGCAATTGGATTTGCATTGTGAACTAGATATATGCAGAAGTCTATCTCACGTTTTAGGGGACAAACCCCTAACTTGATTAAAAACATCTAAGTACTCATGGACTATTCTAATGGATCGCAAAATCGCCGATAGATGCTTCAAGTGATTTTAAGTAGCTAAGCCAACCTGATCCCTTAGGATCGCACGAAATCTCGTGGGTATTCCCAAGGCAAGTCAAAAGTCTAACTACCCTCCTTTCACAATTACTAGCTAACCAATCCATGCCTAGAATCAACCCATAGCCCATGAAACCAAGAAAAAAAACATAAGCATTACACTTAAACTTAATACTTAATAGAGCTATTCACAATTCCTCACAAACCAAAGATAAATGAGCCGAACCACCAATTGGATTTGAGACAATAATCAGATCTTCTACTATACAAGCACTAAGGTGCAGAGACTCAACTATTGAAGCAGATATAAACGAATGTGAAGCGCTAAAATCAAAAAGAGTACTAACAAGATGCTCAAAAAGAAAAACTAGATTTTTTCAACAAAAACTTTACTACCTCTCTCCCAGGTAAGCTGGCGGTGAGAGCATGCACTTGCCCTCCTGAAAATCCTGTCCTTTGTTCTTGCCCTTGTCCTTAATTATATGGCCCGTTATACCATAATAACGACACTTCCACTTGTCTTAGATTTTTCTATTCTTTCCTCCTTTATGAACCAAGTTCATATCCATGAGTTTCTCATCCTTGGGTTGTGCTCCTTAGCCAAACTCCCTCATTCTCATCTTTGCCATCATTATGTGGCTTGTTGACAAGTCTCTTGAAAGCTGCCTCCATTTCACGGAAAACCCTACAAAGCTTGAAAGAAAATTAGACACAGGTGAAACTACTGTGGCTATAAGGAAGTTGAGCACTTCTTCGCCCTTTGACAGGTGTCGTAGTCTCATCAAGCCTACGGAACCATGACGCGATGAGGTTACCTCCCAGAAAGCCAGGAGCCCCGGATACTCAGTAAAGAAGGAAAACAGGGATTCAAATTGAGGATCAAAAGATAGTGCATATGGATTTGGGAAATATGCCTTTAAAACAAAACTTTTCTTTAGAAAATGCTTCTTTTAAAACAATTTTAAAAATAAATTTTCAAATCTTTTATCTTATCTAGTAACCTTCTGCTCTGATACCAAGTGAAACACCCCATGTTCATTAATGTCACTCACAAAGGGAATGCATTAACTTCAGTGGAGCGTTATAGGTAAAAAATGCAGATAAATTACAAGACAGACAAATAAAGCAGTGGAAATAAATAAAACTTTACTTCATTGATAAAAAAACAACTTTTCTAATTCCAAAACACCAATACCCAGTACAACAAAATATCTATCTTGTTTAACAAAATAAAGAAGCATAAAATGACAATGATATCCCCCAATAAAGCATGAGCCAGCCATAGCATTGGAAAAGAGAGTCCAAAGAATTACGTCTACTATCTTCAAGCTTGGAAAGAGAAAAGGTTCAAACTAAGCTGAGCCATTCCCTCTCTGACTAACTGGGGGTTGGGGGAACGAAAGAAAAGAGGAAAAACAAACTAGGTGAGACATAAGTCTGGTAAGTCCAGTGACTTTCAGTATGTAAATAGGTAAAAGTAACATGACATGAATAAACTGAATATAAGACAATACCGTGATAACAGGGATAACAAGATAACATAAGATTAGCATAAGATATGACAAGGTAAGACAAATTAAATGCACTTCTACTCTTTCTCTGCTTCGCTACAACACTATTATTCTGATTTCTATATCTCTGCACCGCTTAACTAGTGTCCCAACTAGTAATCCATATAAAATGATAATATTACAACGTGATCCCAATCCCCGCAATTGTGGTAGCCTTCAGGTGTACATCTAGTTGGAGGATCTTACCTCAATCAACCTAAATACCACGAAGATGTTAGATGTACCCTTACTACCCTATCGATCGGCTCCCTACTTGTATTAATGTTCCATATGTCTGTGTTAATCGGCCCTCTCTTGCGTGTAGATACCCAGTGCTGGTCCCGCCATAAGGTGTATCAATCCTTATGATAGCAACCCGACACGATTCAAGATGCACAGTGTGTAACTACTGGTACCTAGTGCCTCCTTTTTCCCACTCCGGCGTACGTGCATGCCCATAAAACGTCGGAACCTACACTAACGTACCCCCGCTATTTTGACCGCTTATAATCAGCCCAGTTATCGTGCCCCACCCTGCCTAGTTCAGGGTACCATGATACATCTATGTGGGTTACTAATGAAATGGGTCCTCGTTACTAGGGTTTCCTACTGGTTAAGTTTCTGAGCCTATATATACAAATATTACCCACCTATACGAGATGTACTTAACCCTCCCACCGATTCAAGCATGTTTATTTAATGGTTAAGTTTGTGGGCCTATATATACTAATATTACCCACCTATACGAGACATACTTAACCCTCCCACTGATCAAGCATGTTTATTTTATGGTTAAGTTTGTGGGCCTATATATACTAATATTACCCACCTACACGAGATGTACTTAACCCTCCCACTGATCAAGTCGATATGTATTATTGCTTAAGCTTGCTTTAACCCTGTCCGCTTCGTTCATGTAATATTGGTTAAGTGTTGTCCATTCATGTTAACTTAACCCACCCACACATCATGTTGTGTAACACCTCGTAATTTTAAAACGGGACATAAGAGATAATTAAAGAACAATTAATTATTGAAAGAAGAATTAGATAAAATGGGTTATGAAATTGCGTTCTGCTTGAGATAGAGTCCGAGTTTGCGTAAAACGGATAGCGTATGAAGAAGACATGGACGAACGAAGTTAGGCAGAAAAACCGGAAGTCGACCAGAATGCACTGGCGCACTTCACAAGTGCGTCAGTACAAAAATGCACTGGCTCACCTGCCAAGTGAGCCCATACTGATCCAGCACAGAATTCTGGAGTGTTCTGTGATGATGTGTCTTCTTCTGAGTGGCCGGATGATGTGTATTTGAGCTGGGTGATTTCGATGGACTCCTAGTTCATCTAAGGGCTCTAAATAATCATAGACATCTATATACGTAGCTAAACCTAAACCCTAACATCATAACCTAAAACTATGGTGTCGTCATGATGTTCGTCCACAAGCTAGCATAGCCTCCTTTATCCTCTCCAAACTAGAAAATCAAATCCAAACCAGTAATCAATTAAGAAGAACATCAAATCAAACGTCTACATCAAAGGGTAGCTTTTCAAATTCAGAAATCAGATCCTAGAAATCAAGATCCGTCCTTTTTCTGTAAGTTCAGTTATTATTCCGATTTAAACATCTAATAAGAAATCGTGATTGTAATAACTGGATCTAGAACTATGCCTACTTCTATTCGTGCCTATTCTTTGGTGAATTCTGAATTTCTTATGCCTATTGGACTGTTGTGGCTGGCATAGAAAAGCCTATCATGCCTACTGGACTGTTGTGACTGACATAGAAAAACCTATCATACCTATCGGACTATTGAGACTGACATAGAAAACCTATCATACCTATTGGACTGTTGAGACTGACATAGAAAATCCTATCATGCTTATTGGACTGTTGTGACTGACATAGAAAACCTATCATGCCTATTGGACTGTTGTGACTTATATGATGAAACCTATCATGTTATACAACATATGCCTTTGAGACTATTGGGACTGGTACCTTTGAACCTATCATGTTGTATTAAATTTGTGGTTCTTTTATGTACATTGAATTACATGCTAAGTTATGTTCATGCATGTTATATGTCAGATCCAAGCTAGTACCCATGTTTAAGATCTATATAATTTCATGCTTATACAATTAGACCTATGCTAGTTCGCAGGTTAATTGGATCTAATTTAAATGAAAGAATACGTTCATGTGCTTGATTATGTTTATGTCGTTCTATCCCAAATTTATACTATGCATGTTGATCTACATTGTTTATGCCTGTGAAATTTTACATGTCCCATTCTTTTCCCTTTTGTTTATAAGTTAGGCTAATTTGCAAGCCTAACGTTCTATGTGAATTATGCGAACGAGTAACGAGGAAGACGTTGGGGAAAAATATTTAACTACATGCTATTGGCATAGATTGGCTCATAATCACGTAAATGATTAGTAGCATGAAATGGTAGAATTTGTATACCTGGAATTATGGACATAATTTAGAGGGTAAATGGGGCATGACTTGAATTGACAACACTGGTGGATAATTTACATATAAAAAGTAAATATGTAAATTAATTAAAAGATGAATATGCCTAACCCGAGGTTAGATTGAGTTAGGGTGTAAGACTGCCCGGAACCACTCGGCACGTCCAACAACTGTAACAATATAGATCTAATGTGAGAGGTTGGCGCATTAAGCCCAAAAACCCGAGGTTAGATTGAGTTGCGGTGTAAGACTGCCCTGAACCGCCCGGTACATCTAGCGACTACAACAATATAGATCTAATGTGAGAGGTTGGTGCTTTAATGAATAAATTAAAGCTAAGAAACAGACAGGCTAAGAGTGGTAGGGATAAGTTAATCAAAGCAACACTTAACCAATACAACATGATGTGTGATAGGGTTAAGTAACACAAGAGGGCAACACTTAAACCAATGTAACATGACAAGTGGTAGGGTTAAGTAACACAAGAAGACAACACTTAACCAATGTAACATGACAAGTGAGTTGGTTAAGTTAACTCGACTAGATTGACGACACTTAACCAATATAACATGATGAACGAGTGGGCTTAAGTTAATGGGTAACATTTAACCAATATAATATGATGAATGAACAAGGTTAAGTTAATAGAAAACACTTAACCAATTACAACATGATGAATGAGAAGGGTTTAGTTAATAAGAAACACTTAACCAACATGACATGGCGTATGGATGGGTTAAGTTAACTTGAATGGATGGATAACACTTAGCCAATTTGTGGGGTATACGAATAGACCCTAGAAAACCCTAGTAACGGGGACCCATTTCAACAGTAACCCACATAGATGTATCACGGTACCCTGAACTAGGAAGGGTGGGGCACGATTACTAGGCTGATTTTAAGCGGTCAAAATAGCGGCATGGGGTGCAACAGTGTAGTTCCGACGGAGTATGGGCGTGCACGTGCTCCGGAGTGGAAAAGAAGGCATTGGGCATCAGTAGTATACACTGTGCATCTAGAATTCTTGTCGGGTTGCTATCATAGGGATTGATACACCTTATAGTGGGACCAACGCAGGGTATCTACACGCAAGAGAGGGCTGATTAACACAGACACAAGGAAAAATTAATACAAGTAGGGAGCCGATCGATAGGGTAGTAAGTGTACATCTAAGATATTCATGGCAATTAGGATGATTGAGGTAAGACCCTCATACTAGATGTACACCTGAAGGCTACCATAATTGCGGGGTTGGGATCACCTTATTTTATAACATAGGATACTAGTTGGGACACTAGTAGGGAATACAGATCCTTTTTCACAGGATACTAGTTGGGACACTAGTAGGGGATGCAGATCGTTCCATAAAAGACACTAGTTAGGATGCTAGTTGGGTGGTGTAGAGAAAATAGGAAATCAGAGAAAGAACCAAAGCGCATTCATTGTATCTTACCTTGTCATATCTAACGATCATCATTTGTTGTCTTGCTATGCTTATTATCATGGTTATGTCTGGTATTGAGTTTGTTCATGTCATGATCCTTTTACCTGTTTACATGCTGTATAATCACTGGACTTACCAGACTTATGTCTGACCCATTTTCTTTCGCCTTCGTTTCTTCCGTTCCCCCCTCCCCCCAGGTTCACAGAGAGGGGATATCACCACTTAGCTCAGTCTTCTTTCCAAGCTCAAAGATAGATGATGTATTGCTTTGGACTCTCTTTTCCACTGCTATGGCTGGCTCATGCTTTATTGGGGAATATCCTTGTCATTTTATGCTTCTTTATTTTGTTAAACAAGACAGATGCTTTGTTGTAATGGGTAAGGGTGTTTTGGTGTTGGAAAACAATCTTTGTACAAGCTGTTTTACCAAGCTGCTGTTTTATCAATAAAGTAAAGTTTTATTTATTTTCTACTGTTTAAATTTTGCCTGTTTTGTAATTTATCTGTTCTATACACTTATGACGCTCCACTGAAATTAATGCGTTCCCTTTGTGAGTGACCTTAACGGAGGTGGGGTGTTACACGTGGTATCAGAGCTGATGGTTACAAGATCAGATAAAAAAATTTGAAAATTATTTTTCAAGAAGAAGTTTTAAAGAAGCATTTTCAAAAGAAAAGTTTTGTTTTGAAGGCATATTCCCTAAAGCCATATGCACTATCTTTTGATTCTCTATTTGAACCCTTGTTTCCTACTTTCCTAAGTCTTCGGGGCTCCTGGCTTTCTGGGAGATAACCTCATCACGGCATGGTCCCGTAGGCTTGATGAGACTACGACACCTGTCAAAGGGCGAAGAATTGCCCAACTTCCATCTATAGCCGCAGTAGTTTCACCTGCTGCTAATTTTCCTTTCAAAGCTTTGTAGGTTGTCGTGCGATGGAGGTAGTTTCGAGAAACTTGTCAACAAGCCACACAAGGATAGTAAGGATAAGAATAAGGGAGTTTGGGCTAAGGAGCACAATCCCAAGGATAGGAAGCTTGTCGATACGGCTTAATCCTCGCAGAAGGAAAAAGGTGAAAAGAAACAGGGAAAAGTGGAAGAATCACAAACAAGGATTGGAATGTAAGAAGGGTGGAAGAAATAATAGATTCCACGACAAGAGGAAGTGTCTTTTATGTGGTATAGTGGGTTATTTAATTGTAGGAAGAAGAAGACAGGTGGTTGTTTTCAGTATGGTGAAGCAGGGCATCTTATCAAGGGTTGCCGAAGGACAAGGACAAGGGCAGAGGACATAATCTTCTAGTGGGCAATTGCACGCTCTCACTGCTAGTGTACCTAAGAGAGGTAGGAATGTTTCTATTTGAGAGTTTAGTTTTTCTTTCCAATCATCCTATTAGAACTTTGTTTGATTCTGGCGCTTTACATTCTTTTCTATCTGCTTCCATAGTTGAGTCTCTACACCTTAGTACTTGTATAGTAGAGGATCCCATTATTGTCTCAAATACAATTGGTGGTTCGGCTCGTTCTTCTTCGATTTTTATGGATTTGGGAATATCTATACTAAGCGTTGTGTTTAAATGTAATGCTTACGTTTTTGGTTTCATGGGCAATGGGTTGATTCTAGGGATGGATTGGTTATCCAGTAATGGTGTCGTTCTCAATTGTGAAAGGAGGGTAGTTAGACTTTTGACTCGCCTCGGTAGTACCCTCGAAATCTCGTGTAATCCTAAGGGTTCCGTCATGCTTAGTTACCTAGAATCTCTTGATACATCTGTTGATAATTTGCAATCTGTTCAAGTAGTCCATGAGTATCCCGATGTCTTTGATGAAGCAAAGGGTTTACCCCCAAAACGTGAAATAGATTTCCGCATATACTTGGTTGACAACGCCAACCCAATTGCATTACCCATACGACACATGGGTCCTATGGAGAGGAAGGAGCTCAACAAGCAAGTTAAAGAATTGCTTGAGAAGAGGTTTATTTGGCGAAGTATTTTTGAATGGGGTGCTCCAGTAGTGTTCGCTACTAAGGTGGATGGTTCACTTCGCTTATGCGTGAATTATACAGAATTAAACAAGCTGACTAAAGAAAAAATAGGCACCCACTTCCAAGAATAGACGATTTGTTTGACCAACTTGTGAGTGCATCTGTTTTCTCCGAACTAGATTTGGTTATAGGGTTTCATCAGCTAAGAGTAGCTGAAGATAGTATAGACAAGACTGTTTTTAAGACCCCTGGCGGTTTCTTTGAGTAGCTCGTTGTTAGACCAAAATTTGGCTCTAACACCCAAATCGTCGTATTTCGAGCATATGATATGAAGTAATAACTGAAAAATAAGAGAAAAAGCAAGACAACAGGATTTTTATAGTGGTTCGGCGTTAACGAGCCTACGTCCACTTCATATTTTCTCATTTCACTCATAGATTACAATTACAATGAATATGGTCTTTCAATCACTTGAATTCAATGAATAATTCTCTCCGAATCCATTGAATTTATTGAGAATGATGGTGGTTATTCGTGGAGAAGTGTTGGCCATGGCAGCCATGGAATTTGAGATGCCAAAAAGTCCCCTGAAGATGCCCTCTGAAGGTGTATTTATAGCTGTAGGAAAGATCCTGGGAGGACTGGTTCGTGATGGGGTACGTGGCAGGCGATCCAGAAAAATAGGAGAGCCAGTAGCCTTGATAATAGGTCAAAACAACTGCGTGTGAACAGATCCGAAGTTCGTATCGCGGTCATGGGTCGGATCGCGGTCATGGGTCGGATCGCGGTCATAGGTCGGATCGCGGTCATAAGTCGGATCGCGTAGGCAAGGTCGGATCGGATCGCGTAGGCAAGGGCGGATCGGATCGCGTAGGCAAGGGCGGATCAGATCGCGTAGGCAAGGGCAGATCGGATCGCGGTCATATGCCAGCTTACACTCGTTCACGGAAATGGGCGTAACTTTCAAACCGTAAGTCCGATTGAGCCAAACCAAAGCTCAAACTGAAGCTAATTCAAAGGGCTACGAGTATATGAGGTGAATAGATCCAAATGAGGTCATTTGATAGAGGTTTCGGGCCAGTTTATACTGATGTTGTGATTTTGACCAAACTGCCTTGTGTCTTCTGACGATGCTCCCAATGCCAGAGTGTGATGTTATCCAGAAATTCCATATGAGACAGCATTTACCCAGAGGTGTGTCAACATGATCTTTGCTTTGGGTAGCCTGGTCACAAAGCAGGCTAACATTTTGCCCCCCAAAGTACATCTTATCGAAGATGAGATGTGCTTTGAACATGTTGAGCTAAATCTCTCTGGAACGTCATTTATCCTTGGGAAGGCTTTATCCAACTATTGCATTGCTTCCCTGAGAGCTAGTCAGGCCAAGTTCCACGGAAGGAGTATTCGAGATGATCAAGAAATCGTTTAAACCTTGTCGGATCAAAAGATCTAATTCATCCGTCAGATGTCATGCTAAATCGTTGGCTCCTGAGTGTGATTCTACATGCACAGGTCGTTGCCAAACAATTTTATCATTTTTCGTAAGCTGAGTGCATCGTCGGGCCAGACTTTCTTTTACATATAGGTCAATGTATGAAGTAGCCACCCAAATCAGGGGGCGATGTAAGAATCCTTGGGCTCTGAGCTAACAACTGGACTATTGGGATGAAGCACATCAGAATCAACATATGAATTTGCCATTTGTACTCAAGTTCGGATCTTGATATCTTGATATTGATCCAGGATCTTAAAATCGCATTGAATCGTAACAGTAAGGAACCCAATAGCCACGATCACTCTGGATCGTAGTTGAGGGAATCCACAATTGTTACGGATCATTTCTTAATCCAGTATTCACATATAAAGTAGTCAGTAAGGGATGCTGTTAAAATCATATGGACCTGTGCCTATAGGATCGTCACCATCGCGAGGTAGTAGACAGGTTTGTCACATCTTCTATCTGGTGTAGTTTGACACTTTAAGTTCACATTTGATCCACAAGCTAACCCGCTTGGTCGGCAAAGATGAGTAAGTTCGTACTCCGGAGGCATGACGTACATGCTTTGAATCCCATTCCATGCCAGGATAGTCTTCAAAGTTAGCTTATGATTCGACACTTGTGCTCTCAGTGCCATTGAAGGACAAGCGAAGTTAGTATTCATGCCCCCAACATCGGTGGGATTGAGTTGAGTTAATGGGGTGCATGATTGAACCACATTTATTTTGATGTCGTCTCTTCTCTTTAGTAAAATGGTGAGGATTGCCTCATCTGGCGTCAGCGGACTTGGTCACACTTACCGAATCAGCTGCGGAGTTAAGTAATCTTGTTGAGTGCAAGTGATAAATGTCATCATGAAGTTAGTTGGGCCCCTCAGTTTGTACTTCAGCATAGTCCGAAATGGTCGTCATAGTCTTGTTGAGTTTCTTTCTCATGCTCAGTGCAATTGAGCTTGACAAAAAAGATCATGGGCTCGATAAGTGGTATAGATTCACTTTGGAACTGCACATTCTTGTCATTCTTTTCCAGGGCTTTTCTTTTGTTCTTTATCGTCTTAGGAATTGGAAGGTGCTCCGTTCTTTAGTCAGAAAAGCATCTTGGTCATTCGTCTCGACGTTAACACTTTTTTGTCATGGAAGTATGTCCACCTTAGAGTTGAATCCATCAAAGCCTCTGAGCGAGTCTCGTTGTGGTGAAATATTGAAATCTATGGGAATAATAGGATGTCCTAATGTCCCGTGTGAAAGGGCTGTGATTATCCCTACCCACATCAACTAGAGGAGTACCGCTCCTCGAGAGGTGCCGAATTAAACTGGCGAGCAGATCACCGTCAAAGAATTGCTGCACATTTTCAAGATCATAGCCGGTGCCCCCAGTATTGAATCTGAAATTACAAGGGGGTCTTTGTGGATTTCTTATTTCCGCATCGATGTTACTCCCAAGTCACGGGTCGAGTCATTCGACTCGACCGGGCTTCTGTTCTTCGAATTGTTGCGTTCCATCTTGGAGTTGAGCGTACTCTAGCGCTTGAGTACCCATTCGAGCTGGAGCTGAAGTTGGTCGTGCATGACCTAAGTTCATTGTGATTCTTGCATTCTCATCTAGGAAGTTGCAGGTAGCCGTTCCATCGCCCATGTTTCCATCTACGACGTTCTGAATCGAAGCTGCACGTTGTGTGACTGCTGATTGGTTCGTGTTCATCTCGGGTGTTCCTACTTGCTTTCTGCATGAAGGGAGAGGTTGGAGGCGAAATAGATGCATCTTGTCCAATTGCTGTATGGGATATATCCAGCCTTATATGAGCTTCCCATTCTAGAAGTCGGTTGGGATCAGCAGATGGACATTCTCTTTGCATTTGTTTCTTGGTCCTCAAGGGGGCCTGTTAGGATCACAACACAAGTTAAACACAGGCACTTAAGTTATGCCGTTTGTAAATATTTTCAATAGCCATGGCCCCAGTTATAGGGTAAGTGCGAAAGACATGCGGTCGGATCACTTCCCTTTCGAATTCAGACATGTATACATGAGAAGAGGAAGTCACTTTCAGAATTCAAGCGATCATACTATCCAAGCATGGAGTAGGACGTGTTTGGGATGGTGCAAGAAGCCTATAATTCATAAATGTCCAGAATTCCACGATTACGTCGAATCGTATTAAGGCCAAGGAATCAATGATCGCTCAAGATCGTACTAAGGTAGTGTAGACATCAAAAAATCTCAGGGCCTCGCCAGGTCCTTCTAGTTGCGAGTATGAAGTTGCATAACATGTCGCTGAACAATTCACTATCCAGGCTTCTTTTCTGTCGTCGCCGTGAGTCGCACAGGCAGCTTAGAATTATACGCCTACGTCATCCTTCTGGACGCGACCCTTTAGTTATTCTCTACTGGTCTGTTGTTGTTGTGCGAGTTCGGATCTCGCATTTTGTCCAGCTTTGTTTTGTGAGCCTGTACTTAGTGAATGAAATTCCATTTCTTTTTATACTGCTGTGTTCGTGTGTTGCGCCCCCATTCCCGAAAATGAGTGGTTCGAGTTCCATTTTCATTCTTGGTCCCAGTCGTGTGACTGGATAGGAGCCCTTGAGTGGCATATGTCGTCATGCATTTATACTCTCCTGTCGTAGTTCGGGATAGAGTTTGAATTTAGCTTTAAGTCTGCACCCCGATCCTTCAGCGGGGTATGAATCCTTGTGGCGCTAAGTCTCTAGCACTTTTATACTCTCCCGATCCTTCAGCGGGTTAGAGTGCTTTCTCAGTGCTTAATCATAGACGCTTTTATACTCTCCTGGCGTTCGCCAAGGTTAGAGTTCAGACTCAGCTGTTCAGTCGCTCCCCGATCCTTCAGCGGGGTGAGAGTCCTTTCGCATTATCCTGTACCTGCGAGCATTCCATAATTAGTTATGCATTTAAACATTTGAAACGCAAATAAGCAAATAAGTCATGAAACATTATAAGTTATCAGTGCAACTTATAAGTGAAAGTGCAGTAAAGTAGTATGTATGTATAGGTATGCCCCCAATCAATCATTAACTTAGTGCCTGGCCAGGTCTTGTTGAGGATTGATTAGGACCATAACTGTGTTGCCCCCATGTCCGGACATGGAGGATTTCGGATCAGCTTCCATCCTGCCCCCCCCCCCCCCCCCCGATCCTTTAACGGGGGAGGAATTTTCCCGTGGCGCTAAGTCTCTAGCGCTTTTATACTCTCCCGATCCTTCAGCGGGTTAGAGTTGCTGGGGCGCTGAATCTCTAGCGCTTTTATACTCTCCCGATCCTTCAGCGGGTTAGAGTTGCTGGGGCGCTGAATCTCTAGCGCATTTATACTCTCCCGATCCTTCAGCGGGTTAGAGTTGCTGGGGCGCTGAATCTCTAGCGCATTTATACTCTCCCGATCCTTCAGCGGGTTAGAGTTCGAGCTCGGTTCATGATCTGCTCAACGATCCTTCAGCGGAGCAGAAGTTCTCAGCGCTAAATCATAGACGCTTTTATACTCTCTCTCGACTCTGGAGAGTTAGAGTTGGGACTCAGCCGTTCCATCGCTCCCCGATCCTTCAGCAGGGTAAGAGTCTTTTCTCAGCGCCAAATCATGGACGCTTTTATATTCTCCTGGCGGTCGCCAAGGTTAGACTTTTGCTCAGGCGGCTCCGATCATGGTACATCGCCATGCCTTGTGGACGTCATCTTCGCGTCCTTTATACTCTCTCTCAGCTCTGGAGAGTTAGAGTCACGGATCAAGCGGTCTGCAATCATGCACGCTCATCAAACTCGTCCTAGGTTTATATTTTAATCCAAGCTCCGAGGATTAAAACTAGTCGGACAAGCAGTTGGAGCATTTGCCAAGGCTTTGAGTTCCTCCGAACAGACTACGGGAGGAATGGTTGGCACCAGACTTCGGATACCTGCATTATTCACACCGCACGAATTAGTCACGTCAGTAACTCGGAAAGCATGTGAAAGCAAATTTTATGATTGAAAAGTAAGCAAATTAAGAGGCAGTGTTGCCTCCTTTATTTGAATTCATGTAATCTGGTGGCGTCGAGCATAGGATCGAGCCATGTAGGCGGTCACACCGCGTCCATCTAGAGTCGGACTATGACTTTGTAACTCAATGATTTATGTTCAATTGTCTTGCGGTCTGCCACGTGTAAGCCAAGGATTGGATGATCATTCCGAATCCACTTTGAGCTATATGACTTTCTTTAGACGGGGGCGCGGCTTTGCTAGCGAGTAGTTCAGTAGGGCCCGTTACGGCAGTGCTCCAAAATTCTGCATGCGGGTGTTAAAAGTCTGATCGATACCAGATCCGAGGTACCTACACCATCCACATATTATTTCATCTGAGTTAATTATATCAATAACTCATAAAGGATGCTAATATAAGAGTTATGGTTAGAGAATAATCATGTTAAAGGAATGAGTATCATTCTGAGTGAAAAATGGCGTTGCATATTCATTGCAGGTCCATTTTGCTTCGCCCTATCTCTGCCAATGAAGGGCTGCCAAAGTCTTTTTAGTTGATGAGGAGTATCTTTTCAAACTATCATGGGGGCGGCAGTCCCAAAAAATGAATAGACCTTGATCAGGGTCTTGAGATGGCAAAGGCGGCTAAGTAGGTACTATAAGATAATGATGAGGTCGCATCTCTTTTTGAATCGCCTCTTTGCCCCCTATGCTGAGGGTAAGGATAGAGTGTCAGGAAGTCATGACTGTATCGCTAATGGTAGCACATCGTCGCATTGGTGGTAATAAATAGGATAATGCTGCTGGTGAGATAATCATATCTCACAAATTTGCTGATACGCCTTCGATTCCATATTGGGGGCAAGAATTGGAGTGTAGACGATCAACTAGCATTCGGGCGTAAGCATTTTGAATGCTCAATTTGCTACTCTTCGGGCAAGAAAAAGGCAGTCGGCCGTGCAAAATCCTGATGTGTCAGCTTTGAATTGGATGATTTATTCTCGAGCGATTCATGCTCAAATCTCCAGTTGCCCCCAGCGTCCGGGGAATGAGTTACTTATCAGATAGTTGATGAGAGTAGTGAAAGTGTGAATCTTCACTTTCTAACACTAAAACGTCACTCATCAGATATTCCGTTCACATATATTTCTCATCAAGCTGGGACTTGATTAGTGATTTTGTCATATCATTCAGGGCGGTGAATCAGCAATGGGACTCGTTGGTGTCTGTTTTGGGACAACCTTCCAAGAAAAATAGGCAGTGTCGACTTGCATGTCATATCTCGAGGCATAAAGAACGATGGCACACATTTCACTTCACCTTGCTAGATGCATTACGTGCTACAGGAAGTTCATCATGGGGTTATCCATGACTCTCTTCCGGATTCGGTCTCCAACGCTGGATCAACTTCCATCTGATCAACGGTTGTATTTTATAGTGTCTTGATAGGGATCATCTCTACCTTTTCTAGATTGTCGGACCCTTCTAACTTGGTCAGATTATCCGCCTTTTGATCTTCTGCTCGTAGGACATGAGATATGTTGTAACGTTCCAATACATCAAACAGCCCTTCTTCCGGTTCCAGGCAAGCTGCGAGTGGTGGTTCCTGCGCCTGGAATTCCTTTCGAGCTTGGCGAACAACGATATAAAAGTCATAAAATATGTTCGATGCCACTATTCCTAACTCCTTAGCGAATTTCAATTCGGTTATCAGGGTGTCGTCCTCGGAACCGTTGTTAGTAGCGGAGAATTTCAATCGCAAGGCATAGTAAATTGACCGCCCTTTAGGGGTTATTAATAAGACACCGGCATCGGACAATCAATCATTCTTTGCACCGTCTGATTACATCTTCCAGGTGCATTTTCTACACCTACCACATCCTCTTCGGGAGTGGTACATTCAGCGATGTAGTTGGTTAATGCTTGCCCTCGTATGGACTTCTTTAGGAGGGAGTTGAGATCAAACTGGTTTAGCTCTATGTCCCGATCAAGCAATTTTCCAGATGCCTCAGGTCGTTGCAGGACCTGTCGTAGCAGTTAGTGAGGGGGCATACCATCGGATGAACTTGGAAGTAATGGGGGAGCTTTCTTAGAGCAATCAGCAAGCTGTAGACGAGTTTTTCAATCTTTGGGTACACCACGACTACTTTCTTGCTCACATTATTGACTAGTTTCCAGACCTTATCCTTCTTACACACAAGTGGTGCCAACTTTCATGCCAAGCTTCAGACGCCTTTAATTCTTTGTTGTTCATGGCTAACTATGAGGCCTTTAGGTTCATTCCAGATATTGAACATCTCTGTCAGATTCGAAACGTGGTAGGTTGACCGCTCGGACTCCATAAGACTATCACCTACATGGACTTCCATGGGCCTTGCACTTTGGTTGTGGACCATACAATTCAGTAAGCGCTGGTAAGTTGCCTCGACATCCTTCAGTCCGAATGCCAATTCCATATAACAGTACAGTTCGAGGTCAATGATAAAACATGTTTATTCATGATCAGGCACATGCATAAGAATTTGGTTGTAAGCTGCGCACACGTCCATGAGAGGGATACATTCACGTCTAGTCATTGAATCCACAAGCTGGTCAATTCTGATTGACGGGAAGCTTCCTTTTGGGCGAACTTTGTTCAAATCTAAGTAATCAATGCGTGTGCGCCATTTTCCATTAGCGTTCTTGACAAGGACGGGATTTGATATCCAAGCGGGATGGTTTGTAGTGATTCAACTGGTATCTGACTCTGGGCACCAAAGCGTGTTGATCCAAACCTTATTCGATGGCAATCAATCTTTGTTGTTGGGTATCCCATTATTGAGAATCATGGTCATTGGGATCTTCTGAGTCATCATCAGAATAGTGTCCGGATTGTTCTATGTCAATGTCATCTGGTATCTCGACTATTGGATAGGTTTAAGTCACGTAAACTAGGTGATCACTACTTGTTCAGGAACATCATCGGTTGCATTGGGGAGATCTTTACACCATCGGAGCTCTGGAAGAGGAGGCTGTTATGAGACCATCATTATTTTGTATACTGCCATAGTCAGCGTGTCGAATCTTTTCAACAACTCCTCACATTCAATAACATCGGTAGATAGAGGTCATGGCTTCTGGAGGAATTCTAATTGTTGCCATTCCGTTGTCAAATTATTTGACAATCCGTTTATTCTTCATTGAAAAGCTTTGATGAATGCTGTTGGCCAACATATATGTTGAGCTGAATATGAGCCATGCTCCGAGCCGAAGGCGAGGCCGTCAGCGGGTCCGGGCGCAGCGCCGGCGGGGGTCCGGGGCCCCGCAGTCCCACGATTTTTTTGATTTTGGAACATGGAGCCTTTTCTGAAATGATCTGAAAATTGTATTTTTTCCAAAAATTGTCACTTTTTTGGATCGGGTCGTGACCCTTGTTCGTCGTCATTTTTCCGGGTCGCGGTTCGCTACTGTCCTCCGGTTCGTGGTCCAGCTTGGCGATCGGGATATTCCAACCTTACAGCTTCGGATCGGTTCGTGGTCTTCTCCAGTTCGTGGATATGTTCACAACAATTGCTCCAGGTCGGGCCGTGGAAGTATCACCGGGTCGGATCGCGACTTCCTTGCTCGGTCGGGTCGTGGGTTCATCTTGAGACCGGATCGTGGTCTCACCGCGATCCGCGATCCACGATCCGCGATCCACGATCCACGATCCGCGATCCGCGATCCCCTCGACCTGCTCCAGCACATTTTCTTTATTATCCTCATTTGGTCGTGAAGCTTGTGAACACTTAGCTTTTTTTTTTAAAGGTATGAAGCTCTGATTTTCTGAAATCAACGAAATATTCAAAAATGGTAGAAACGCGGACTGTTCTCTTCGAACTTTCAAATCCAAATAATGAATAGCAATCCGATAGGCTGAGAATTCAATTCTCAGTGAAAGCACCAAAATGTTAGACCAAAATTTGGCTCTAACACCCAAATCGTCGTATTTCGAGCATATGATATGAAGGAATAACTGAAAAATAAGAGAAAAAGCAAGACAACAGGATTTTTATAGTGGTTCGGCGTTAACGAGCCTACGTCCACTTCATATTTTCTCATTTCACTCATAGATTACAATTACAATGAATATGGTCTTTCAATCACTTGAATTTAATGAATAATTCTCTCCGAATCCATTGAATTTATTGAGGATGATGGTGGTTATTCGTGGAGAAGTGTTGGCCATGGCAGCCATGGAAGTTGAGATGCCAAAAAGTCCCCTGAAGATGCCCTCTGAAGGTGTATTTATAGCTGTATGAAAGCTCCTGGGAGGACTGGTTCGTGATGGGGTACGTGGCAGGCAATTCAGAAAAATAGGAGAGCCAGTAGCCTTGAGAATAGGTCAAAACAAGCTGCGTGTGAACAGGTCCGAAGTTCGGATCGCGGTCATGGGTCGGATCGCGGTCATGGGTCGGATCGCGGTCATAAGTCGGATCGCGTAGGCAAGGGCGGATCGGATCGCGTAGGCAAGGGCGGATCGGATCGCGGTCATATGCCAGCTTACACTCGTTCACGGAAATGGGCGTAACTTTCAAACCGTAAGTCCGATTGAGCCAAACCAAAGCTCAAACTGAAGCTAATTCAAAGGGCTACGAGTATATGAGGTGAATAGATCCAAATGAGGTCATTTGATAGAGGTTTCGGGCCAGTTTATACTGATGTTGTGATTTTGACCAAACTGCCTTGTGTCTTCTGACGATGCTCCCAATGCCAGAGTGTGATGTTATCCAGAAATTCCATATGAGACAGCATTTACCCAGAGGTGTGTCAACATGATCTTTGCTTTGGGTAGCCTGGTCACAAAGCAGGCTAACACTCGTCATGTTTTTTGGTTTGACGAATGCACCCGATTATTTTGTTGACTTGTTGATATGGTGTTTAGAGAGTTCATTAATAAGTTTGTAGTAGTCTTCGTGGGCGATATCTTGATTTTCTCAAAGAATGAGGGAGAACATGCATTGCATTTAAGAGAAGTCATGGATACACTTCAAGCACATCAACTTAAGGCGAAGTTCTCCAAAATTTCATTTTTGGAGAGAAGAATAAGGTTTCTAGGACATGTGGCATCCAAAGAAGGGATAACAGTAAATCCCGCAAAAGTAGTTGCGGTGCAAGACTTAAATGTCCCAAGAAATGCAACAGAAGTAAGAAGCTTTCTTGGACTAGCAGGTTAATATAGGAAGTTCGTTAAGAACTTTGCCAAGGTATTAGCCCTACTTACTGGATTAATGAAGAAGAATCTAACCTTTGCTCGGGATATTGATTGTGATGTCGCTTTCCAACGACCGAAGAGGGCTCTTACAACGGCCCCAGTTTTGACTTTTACCTTACGGTAGTAAAAGGTTTACGGTATACACGGATGCATACGACACGGGACTAGGCGCCATTTTGATGTTAGAAGGAAGGGTAAGGTCGTAGCGGATGCCTTAAGAAGAAAAAGGTTGACTTCAAGCCCTCTTTATGTGAAAAGGAAAAGTTCAGAATACATATCAACCTTTGATTTTAAAACCTTCGGTTAAGTTAGTAGTTGGCATCTCTAGGAGTAAGACCTATGCTTTTGGATCAAATAGGGACTTCACAAAAAAAGACTCTCAGATAGTTGACGTAATAAATAAGTTAAGTAGAGAAGAGATCTCTAATCACCTTAATAAATACACTGGTAGCAAGGTTAGCATCTGTTTATTTTCAAGAGATAGTTCTTCTACATGGAATACCCTCTAGTGAATTTTGAATGCCCTTTTGAGGAAATGTTAGCAAGACACAATAGAAGTTGTAGTGCCATGTATACTAGAAGGAGAAGGGGTGGAACGAGAGGCAACAGTGTAATGATTTCCAACTCATATTTTGGAAACAGAAATTAAGAAGCTACATAATCGTGAGGTTAAGACTGTCAGAGCACAGTGGGGTGAAGCTCAAGAAGATGCAACTTAGAAGGCTGAAGACTAGATACGCGCATCATACCCTTTTTGAGGGTATATCCTTGATCTCTCTTTTTTTCTGTAAAGTTTGTCTGCATGCTTGTCTTTATCTTTTAAGTATATCCTCTCGGTCCTGTCCTCGATCCTTAGGTAGTAGCCAATGGATGTAAACATGTGTTTGAGACATGTTATGTTTGGTGGATGCAAGTGGATGTAAGTGTTTGCTAGTGGTTGCTTGTGGATGCATATACACACAAATTAGGCACTAGATCGGCTCCGTCACTTCCATATTGCATATGCATGAGTGGATTTTTATATATTTGGATTGAAACTTGAGGTGATATCATATGGATGATGCAATTGAATATATGGTTGTGCACTCATATAGAAATGATATGTAACAATAGGGTTCTTTTGCATACATAATGGATGCATGGAACTATCATGAATTGCATTAAGGAAGTCAACTGAATCAGTAGACCGCCTGATTTTGCATTTGGGTAAGGACATATACACATACTATGCATATGTTCATGAAAAGCATTAGAAACCTTTTCAGGACAATGGATGCCTGTGATTGAATGGTTGAGTAGATGGATGTTGGATGGTAGGATATACATTCTTCTTAACTTGAAGATTTCGGGGACGAAATCCTTTAAGTAGGGGGGAATGTAACACCCCGTAATTTTAAAAAGGGACATTAGCGATAATTAAAGAATAATTAATTATTAAAAGAAGAATTATATAAAATGGGTTACGCCATTGCATTCGTCTTGGAATTCTGTTTGAGATAGATTCTGAGTTTGCGTAAAACAGATAACGTATGAAGAATATATGGACGAACGAAGTTAGGAAGAAAAACAGGAAGTCGACCAGAATGAACTAGCGCACTTCACAAGTGCGCCAGTACAAAAATGCACTGGCGCTCCTGCCATGTGCGCCCATACCGATCTAGCACAGAATTCTGGAGTGTTCTGTGATGATGTGTCTTCTTCTTAGTGGCCGGATGATGTGTATTTGAGCTGGGTGGTTCTGATGGACTCCTAGTTCATCTAAGGGCTCTAAATAATCATAGACATCTATATATACGTAGCTAAACCTAAACCTTAACCTCTTAACCCTAAAATTACGGTGTCGTCATGATGTTTGTCTACAAGCTACCCTAGCCTCCTTCATCCTCTCCAAACTATAAAATCAAATCCAAATTAGTAATCGATTAAGAAGAACATCAAATCAAATGTTTACATCAAAGGATAGCTTTTCAAATTCAGAAATCAGATTACAGAAATCAAGATCCGTCCTTTTTCTGTAAGTTCGGTTATTGTTCCAATTTAAATACCTAATAAGAAATCATGACTGTAATAACCGGATCTAGAACTATGCCTACTTCTATTCGTGCCTATCCTTTTGTGAATTCTGAATTTCTTATGCCTATTGGACTGTTGTGACTGACATAGAAAAGCCTATCATGCCTATTGGAACGTTGTGACTGGCATAGAAAAGCCTATCATACCTATTGGACTGTTGAGACTGACATAGAAAAGCCTATCATGCTTATTGGACTGTTGAGACTGACATAGAAAAGCCTATCATGCTTATTGGACTGTTGTGACTGACATAGAAAACCTATCATGCCTATTGGACTGTTGAGACTTATATGATGAAACCTATCATGTTATACATCCTATTCCTTTAAGACTATTGAGACTGATACATTTGAACCTACCATGTTTTATTAAATTTGTGGTTCTTTTATGTACATTGAATTACATGCTAAGCTATGTTCATACATGTTATATGTTAGATCCAAGCTAGTACCCATGCTCAAGATCTATATAAGTTCATGATTATATAATTAGACATATGCTAGTTCGCATGTTAAATGGATCTAATTTAGATGCAAGACTACGTTCACGTGCTTGATTAAGTTTATGTCGTTTTATCCCAAATGTATACTATGCATGTTGATCTATATTGTTTATGCCTGTGAAATATTACATGTCCCTTTCTTTTCCCTTTTATTTATAAGTCAGACTAATTTGCGAGCCTAACGTTCTATGTGAATTATGCGAACGAATAACGGGGGAGACGACAGGGAAAAATATTTAACTACATGCTATTGGCATAGATTGGCTCATAATCATGTAAATGATTAGTAGCATGAAATGGTAGAATTTGTATACCTAGAATTATGGACATAGTTTAGAGAGTAAATGGGGCATGACTTGAATTGACAACACTGGTGGATAATTTACATATAAACAATAAATATGTAAATTTATTAAAAGTTGAATATGCCTAACCCGAGGTTAGATTGAGTTACGGTGTAAGACAGCTCGGAACCGCCCGGCACATCCAGCAACCATAACAATATAGATCTAATGTGAGAGGTTAGCGCATTAAGCCCAAAAACCCAATGTTAGGTTGAGTTGCGGTGTAAGATTGCCTGGAATCGTCCGGCACATCCAGCGACCACAACAATATAGATCTAATGTGAGAGGTTGGTACTTTAACGAATAAATTAAAGCTAAGAAACGGACATGCTAAGAGTGGTAGGGCTAAGTTAATCAAAGCAACACTTAACCAATATAACATGATGTGTGATAGGGTTAAGTAACACAAGAGGGAAAAACTTAACCAATGTAACATGACAAGTGGTAGGGTTAAGTAACAGAAGAAGACAACACTTAACCAATGTAACAGGACAAGTGGGTAGGTTGAGTTAACTCGACTAGATTGGCGACACTTAACCAATATAACATGGTGAAAGAGTAGGGTTAAGTTAATGGGTAACACTTAACCAATATAATATGATGAATGAACAGGGTTAAGTTAATAGAAAACACATAACAATTACAACATGATGAAAGAGAACGGTTAAGTTAATAAGAAACACTTAACCAACATGACATGGCATGTGGATGGGTTAAGTTATTTTGAATGGATGGATAACACTTAGCCAATTTGGGGGGTAAACACATAGACCCTAGAAAACCCTAGTAACGGGGACCCATTTCAGCAGTAACCCACATAGATGTATCACGGTACCCTGAACTAGGAAGGGTGGGGCACGATTACTGGGCTGATTATAAGCGGTCAAAATAGCGGCATGGGGTGCAACAGTGTAGTTCCGACGGAGTATGGGCGTGCACGTGCTCCGGAGTGGAAAAGCAGGCACTGGGCATCAGTAGTATACACTGTGCATCTAGAATTTGTGTCGGGTTGCTATCATAGGGATTGATACACCGTATGGGGGGACCAGCACAGGGTATCTACACGCAAGAGAGGGCCGATTGACACAAACATAAGAAAAAATTAATACAAGTAGGGAGCCGATCGCTAGGGTAGTAAGGGTACTTCTAACATCTTCATGGAAATTAGGCTGATTGAGGTAGGACCCTCATACTAGATGTACAACTGAAGGCTACCACAATTGCGGGGTTGGGATCACCTTGTTTTATAACATATGATACTAGTTGGGACACTAGTAGGAAATACATATCATTTTTCACAGGATAGTAGTTGGGACACTAGTAGGGGATACAGATCGTTCCATAAAAGAAAATAGTTAGGATGCTAGTTGGGGGTGCAGAGAAAATAGGAAATCAGAGAAAGAACCGAAGCGCATTCATTGTATCTTACCTTGTCATATCTAATGATCATCATTTATTGTCTTGCTATGCTTATTATCATGGTTATGTCTGGTATTCAGTTTATTTATGTCATGAACCTTTTACCAGTTTACATGCTGAATAATCACTGGACTTACCAGACTTATGTCTGATCCGTTTTCTTTCGCCTTCTTTTATTCCGCCCCCCTCCCCCAGGTTCACAGGGAGGGAAGATCACCACTTAGCTCCGTCTTCTTTCCAAGCTCGAAGATAGATGATGTATTGCTTTGGACTCTCTTTTCCACTGCTATGGCTGGTTCATGCTTTATTGGGGAATATCATTGTCATTTTATGGTTCTTTATTTTGTTAAACAAGACAGATGCTTTGTTGTAATGGGTAAGGGTGTTTTGGTGTTGGAAAACAATCTTTGTACAAGCTGTTTTACCAAGCTGCTGTTTTATCAATAAAGTAAAGTTTTATTTATTTTCCGCTATTTAAATTTGGTCTGTTTTGTAATTTATTTGTTCTATACACTTATGATGCTCCACTGAAGTTAATGCATTCCCTTTACGAGTGACCTTAACAGAGGTGGGGTGTTACATGTTGTATTGGTTAAGTGTTTTCTATTAACTTAACCCCACTCGTTCATCATGTTATATTGGTTAAGTTTTGCCCTCTTGTGTTACTTAACCGTATCATACATCATGTTGTATATATATCTGTTAAGCGTTGCCTTCTTGTGTTACTTAACCCTACCATACATCATGTTATATCGGTTAAGTGTTGCCTTAGTTAACTTAACCCTACCATTTGTTTAATTAACATGTTGTATTGGTTAAGTGTTGCCTTAGTTAACTTAACCCTACCATTTGTTTAGTTAACATGTTGTACTGGTTAAGTGTTGCCTTAGTTAACTTAACCCTACCATTTTATTAATTAACATGTCATGTTCATTAGCAATAATTGATTTATTAATGCACCAACCTCTCACATTAGATCTATGTTGTTGCAGTTGCCGGGCAGTTTTATGACACAACTCCATCTAACCTTGGGTTTTTCTTAGGCATGATGCACTAACCTCTCACATTAGATAGGTGTTGTTGCGGTTACTGAATGTGCCGGGCAGTTTTACACTGTAACTCAATCTAACCTCAGGTTAGGCTTGTTTATCTTTTAGCTTATTTACCATACATGTCCAAATCTAGATTTTATATGCTAATCATCCCAAATTCACAAAACTAGTCATGTTCCAATTCTCAAGTTATACACCAACAAAGCTAATTGCAAGTTATGCCCCACAAATTCAAATTCAAGTTATTACTCAAAATAGGTTACACCCAATCTTCCCAAATTTGCAATAATAGTCATGCCCAAAGTCACCATATACATTATGCTTGGCGTCCTAACCAATAGTTATGCCTAATCTAACAGTTTACGCCCAATCTAGATTTAATATTTCAATTTTACCTAAGTTCGCAACAATAACAATTATGCCCCAAAACTTGATTTATATGCCAATTAACCCAAATTTGCAGTTATAATGATAATAATGCCCCAATACAAGTTATACCCAAATCTAAATTACAAGTTATGCCCAAATCTCAATTACAAGTTACGCCCAATAGTACATAAAATAGATTAGGCCCGATTTCGCCGTAATTCAATCGTATATATATAACAAGATTTCGTCTAGGTTTGAGACAATCTAGATCCATAATAAAAGGGGAAGAAGAGGAAACATAAATATTAGGCATAAAATAGCCATACGACGCTAGATTTTATAATAGCAATATCAGGAACATAAAAGAAGTATAGATCTGAATAAAATTACATCGTAGGCATAAATCTAATAAATTAGATTTGAATAACATCGCAGGCACAAATCTGATAAAATAAATTTGAATAACATCACAGGCACAAATCTAATAAAATAGATTTGAATAACATCGCAGACACAAATCTGATAAAATAGATTTGATAAATCTGAAAGGATTATCTCATGATCAGGTATAGCTTGGATTCAGGTTGTTACATGCCAAGAATTTCAATTAAGAAGTCACATCTGAAAGTAACTTGAAGTTACAGTGCTTAGATTAGGAGAAAATAGGTGCGTAGATTTGATTCATCTCCAAGGTTGATTTTTGATGAAGATCTTCTTATATGATTTAGGTTTTTAGAGGCGGCGGCTAAGAGGATTGAGAGTTCAGTAGCATAGAGGTGTCATAAGGAATTGTTATGAATTAGGTTAGGTCTAGGCACTAATTTATAGGTGTAGAGAGTGTTTTAGAGTCTTTAGGTCACCACAGAAGCCATCAGGTCCGTCAACGCATCGAAACATGTCAAACGAAGCAGCTCAGCCCGTTCTGGCTTGGATCCAAAAAGGGGTCAACCCCTCCTCTAGGGGGTCGACACCTATGTCGACCCCCCCTTAGACGGTCGACACCCCTGAAGAAATTTCCAGCCCAGCCCGCTTCTTTGATTTCGAATGTTTTTGAATTATTTTTCTGGGCTGGTTAACTAATTATTTAAATCTTTAAATTCTTTTAATCTTCCGAGGCTCATAACTTCCTCATACGGAGTCCGATTTACGGAAACTCAGACTCTATCTCAAGTAGAATTTCGAGACAAACGCAGTGGCGCAACCCGTTTACTTAATTCTCACTTTTAAAAGTAAGTATTCGTTAATTCGTTACTTTAATATACATAGAAAATACGCGGTGTTACATTTATTAACACATCTATTTATCTTTTTTTAAAACTCTGTTTAAAATCTCAAACACGTTTACTTAATTTATTATGTAAACTCTTTTTATGACTTTCTTTAATATTTTAAAAATCCTTTAAAATAAAATAGATGAATCTCAATTCAATTATAATTCGAATCCTTTTATAAATCCCTACAATATATCTCTTTATAAATATATTTTACAACCTTCGCAACAATCACTATTTATTGATTTAAAATCATATATAAACATTCATTGCAAATCTCTTCACAATCTTATATAAACACCTTTTCAAATCTTAATTTGTTGTCTTTTACACAACTTGTATTTTATTTATCTTAACTTCTTTATCAAATATTACAGATTTTTATTTCCAAAACCTTTTACTTCTATTTATCAAACTCTTTCAATTCATTACCGACATCTTATTTATTCTCTAAAAATCATACGACAATCCTTTAAAAAGATCTTCGGTTTGTTAATTAAATAGTTCTGATTAATGTTTATAACAAATGTCACATATATTCATTCCGAAACTTAGACTTCATTTACAAATTCCATTTGCAATTCATCAGCGACGACTTATAATTCGATTTCATTTCTCGGCTCTCACTTCAATTTACATTTTGAACTTCGGAATATCACATTCCAAACTTCAGAATAAACTTTAACACAATAAATATTTTGAACTTTGGAATACAACATTCCGAACTTCGGAATAACACTTAACTTAGCCCCTTCCCATTATTTCCCAACTTCTCAATTTACTTATCCTTTCCATTATACTTGGAATTAAATTTATTACTCTTCCACATATAAATCAACTCATATTCGTATATCCAGTTATGCTATATTTGGAAAATCTCGATTTAATAATCTATTCTAGCTGTCGAGTTCAAAACCAATTATCAATTCCTATTTGTCATTTCAACCCAATCCTATTTATAAATTTCAATCCCATTAAAATCCATATTCATATTTTCAAATCCGATTCCATTTAAAAACCTGCAATCCCATTTCCAAATTAATATTGATTTCTAATTCCGTTGATCATTAATCTTGTTCACGAAATGTTATTTAATCACATTTCGTATATTTAAAGCAATGTTTGTTTAAAATTATCATTTATTACAAAAATATCATTCCTTAAATTCTTTTGTATCTCCTCGTATATCTACAATTCGATTATTCCATTTCAATATTCTGAAATCAATTTAAACTTCCTTTACGGCCGTTAAGGCCTTTACATACCATTTACACATAATTATGATAAGTTTATCATTTAACTATTCACTTAATTATATATTATATCTCTATTAATTATAAATTACAAAACAAATAAATTAAACGTTGATATTTATATTCAAGATCAAAACCGCAGTTCAAATCCGTATATAAATATTTATATCTTCGAAATCGATTTGATATTAGTTTCAAAAATCATTTCTTTTTCCAAGGGTACTTAAGAGGCAATTGGCTACTATAGTACCAAACCATGAAATATTCAACCATTTTACATTTAATAATCATAATAAAAAAATGATAAACGTTATCAGTATAAGTGAGGAATCCTGTTGGATTCCACCAACCTATTTTTTCCTGCAAAACAATGGTTTACTTCAATTCGAATAATTCAGTTCAATGGCTAATTAATATTCAATTTCCATCTAAACAGGTGAAATGAACAGTTTAATAATAATAGTCAATAATGGATGGTAACAGCCAACAATCAGCAAATAACAGCAATTTAAGCATCCAATTATTTGTTTATAACGTTTATATTATTATAAACATGAACACTGAGGTAAGTTACCTCAATTGGATTCAATTGTTAGAAATAACAGTTTTATTTTAATTAAGTTAAACAAACGTTTAACTTAACTGTTCAGTTAATATATGAGTATATATTTGAATAATCATCCAATAAAAATCATCCATAACACACAAACAAATAGACCTAACTTATATAAAATATAAGTGGGAAGAACCGAGTGAGTTTAACTCACCTGATTTGTCCATCGTTGAAACAGTTCGGTTTAATTAAATTAAACTGATGTTTAATTTAATTACAAATTCTTGCAGCTACCCACTCTAATCAAACCAGCTTCATCTTTCGTTCATGTCGACACTGATCCGACGTCACTGGTTTTATCTCCCTCCACTGTTGTATGACAGTGTTATAATTTTAATACCTTATATACTATTTAAAATAATATCTTAATTAACTAGATAAAAATCATTTAATCGAAACTCTGTTTACATTTATTTAAACCATGTTTGGACTCTTCCTATATATGGTTAGGCAAAATGAAAAAGAAATAGACATGCAAACTCTTTCTAGACAAGTTATGCCTTTGCCGTACACGTTATTATTTTGGGCATGTTTAAAACCCGTAGTCAAGCTCGTGAAAATAGTGTACTTGAGTATATTTTGTTATTAACCACAAAATGTTCACGTTACTTATAAACTTTTGGCATATTTGAGCATCTTCACAGGCACGACATGTACTAATCTTATATATTTATATTTAACTCAAGCTTAATGTAAATCCTCCATTAAGCAAAATAGAAAATGGCTTGGACAGCTAAGACATAATTAGGAGTGGGATTAGGCACAATAAGAATATTAATAATATAATTAGGCAAAAGGAAAGGTATTAGGCAAGGCAATATTTGGCACTATGAAGAATGGTTTGGCACAAAACATACTAGATCAGGCAAATACACGTTATACGTACACAGGCGGTTACTATATGTTTAATACTAGGCGAGTTAACAATTTTATTAGGCATATTAAATGAAATATTAAATACCTAGGCCAGTTTTTAAACCGAATAAATCTTGATAAATGATTAGGCAGTATATAAAAATGGTTAGGCAAAAGAATAGGTAATTAGGGAATTAAAACCGGTTAAGTATATTCATCAACATAATCAAAGGCTAGTGTGTAGCCATGTTTCTAAAATGACTATAAAGACTGTAGCCTTGGCCATGTACCTTAATTATCCTCCTCTTGTTCCTTAATCATCAGAATATTATAATTTACCTTAGTTTAAATACATGGTCCTCCACACTTCCGAATTCTTTTTATTTTAAAGTTTCGAAAACTCAGGCTCACTAAAACACGGCTGAGTACTACACGTTACTTAGTATATATATATATATATATATATATATTAACTGAGCTTAGGCTTGAAGACACAGTTCCAGGTTACGTTATGTACTAGGCAAATATCTAGAACGATAAGGCAATATTTAACCGATGGTTAGGCACAACTATACCAAGTTACATAATTTGTAATGCTAAATAGGCAACATTATTTAATTACTAGTATTAACACTTAATTAAAGAATGTAGTAGATTGGGCTAACTTAACCCACCATGTGTTTCCTCTCTCGTCTCTTTTATACGAAACAGTCACAGGTGCTTTCACATTTTCTTCCCTTTCCGACATCACTGATGTATACCCCTCCACGAACTCCACCTGCTCTCATCTTCGCTCCATGTTTCTCACTAGTCACACCCCCTACGTCCCCGTCGTCTCCCTTCCATGCTGTCTCTACAGTGACCTACGAGATATATTGTCACCCAAACCTCACCAAGTTTTACTGACTTGCGCGCCTTTCACCCAAAAACTTGATGCTCACCTCGTATCCAATGGTCATCCTCACAATACTATACCCATCACCATAACACTAACCCCCCCGAGCTTCTATAGTACTTCGCCATTCAGACCAACCATGCAACCACCGTTTCACCAGGTCACTATGTCCCCTTTCGACACCCACCCTCCTCTTCCAATATACAGTATACCACGATCGTACTGTCATTTCCACACTTCGGCCACCTGCAACCTGGTGGTGCTCCCACAATCTACGGCTTGACCCCGACCAATACTGCTCCTACCACCTAAGCGCCAAAAATAGCATCACTACTTCTGATTCGATTAGAACCTTAAAGCATTTTTTTCTTACCTCAGGAATAGAGAGGGAAGAGTTGGTTTTCTGCAGTTTTCTTGCTTTCATTTGGGTTCATTTCCTTTTGCCGAGAAGATAAAGAGAGTGAGCACGTATATATATATATATATATATATATAAATATATAATAAAAGGAAGCGTGGGGAGCAAGTTGTTTAAGGTAGGAAGGGATAGGTCTGCGGAGGGTATGGTTGATTTGCTGTTGCTTGAGGACTTTCGGAAAAAGTAAAAACTTTGTCGCCATGGTTTTGAGGATTGACGGACTAGAAGTCACAAAGTGTGGCGAGCAAGGAACTAAGTGGGGAAAATTTAACCAATTTTATTTATTTATTTTATACGGCTACCACTCACTGTTATTTACGGCTAACCATTTAATATACATACTATCATACATGAGTTTCAAATGTAATGAAAATGATCATGCTACTACATCTTGATGCTTCGTTTCCAATAAAACTTATTCCATTTCAAACAGACACCGTTTGCAAAAACGATTATTTTTAAACCTTATATAATATCGATAAAAATATATTTGATTCCTAAACAGATAAATTTTACGAAAATAATTTAATATTATCGTATATATATTTAAGCGGAATCTTATACAGCTTCAAACTCAGCTAATATTGATTTTAAAACTCCATATTCAGAAAATCGGGTTTAAACGGTATCCAAATATATATTAAAACCTTATTATATTAATTAATAAACGTTATATTTTAATAACGATTTCCATAGCATCTATTTTGAAATATAATTTGGATATAACTTGAAATCTATAAGATGAAGTATTAAATTTTCTCTTCCATTAGTAAAATTATAATCAAATTGATCTAAATGTTTCTTGTTTCACAGAAATCCGATGTCGGATCCTGTATGTTCAATTAAGGTTCAAATCGAGATTTAAGAACTACCGCGGCGTTTCGAGCTCGTTTTAATTAATTTATAAATATAAAAATTCAAACTCTATTTTTTGATAAATAACTTCATTATATAATCCATTAGTATCGCCAAATCGACATTTAAAACGGATTTAAATATTTATAATTAACATTCAAAAATCTGGGACGTTACACTATTTGAATAATGCGTTACGAATCGGGGGAGCATATATTATGCTATAATGTACTCTTTTCCTTCAGTAATATTTTTCCCACTGGGTTTTTATTAGTAAGGTTTTTAATGAGGCATTATTTTGATCCAGAAGTATCAACCCTCATTGGAACTTTGTTAATATGTTACCTAGAGATGAAAAAAATTGTTCTCTTTTCCTTGTTTATGATTTTTCCCACATGGTTTTTCATAAAAAGGTTTTTAATGAGGCAATTAATCTTATCATCTTTACATATGCATATTCAAGGGGGGTGTTGTAATATATATGAGTGAATATGCTTTTGTCATATTCTGTTTAGTCCCACATTGTGGGTTGTCGTAATATATATGAGTGAATATGCTTTTGTCATATTCTGTTTAGTCCCACATTGTGGGATAAGTTTTACTCCAAGCTCCCAAGCATTTATATAAGGAGCTAATGTAATGTAAATAGTGTACTAATTTTGGAATGAATAAAAGTATCTTCTTTGTCCTCCTCTAATGGCTTTCTTATTGTATATTATTTACAGAAATTTTATAATATCGTTGATTTGAGAATCCATCACTGTGGGTTGGAAAAAATGCTAGTACAACCGGTTGATTTTCCAGATTTCCTCATCAACTTACAGATAAAACATGGAGTCCAATTTGAACTTCTCTCTCTCTCTTTTTGCTAAAAACTTGTGCGTGGCCACGTAAAAATCAGCTGTAGTAATTGGTCTGGATAACAAAATCACTATGGTTTACCTTCTTTAAACACATAATTGTTTGTATCGTGAGACATAGGCAATTGAAACATTTCGGCTCACGTGAGTTGAACCCGTGTATAAAATCGTATATGAAAAATCTAAAATGACATAAATAGATCCTTCTATTAACATTATTGGAAGTTTATCGATTAGTTGCAAAAGTGGATGGGTAGATATAAGTTTTCTAAATATAAATTTTTTTGACAAATAAAAAAAATCATTCGCGCATATTTGGTTACAAAATTGAGCAAAAGAAACATATTTATACAAAAACGCCTTTCAAATAAATATTACAGATACATTCAGTCCTACAATTTAAAGACATTTCTAGAACTTTGTATATAATTATTTAATCCCATATGATGCAAAAGGTCTATTTACTTAGCTCTACATATTATAACTATAGACAATTATTATCATGGTGATATAATATATCCGAATATTTCCTGTTGCTAATTTTATAACTTATCTAAAGCCAGATTATCTGGCTAATATTGTACACTATGTAAGGATGTGAAGTCACTAGTGTAATGATCCAATTTTTCGATCATTAGAGTCGATGCTAAGACGTCACAATATTCAAGTGTCAAACATCTAAGTGACGAAAAATCAAATTATTATAGTGAAAGAAAAATAAAATAAAATAGAATCTCATAATCCCAATGAGTAATATATAATATGCAACATGACTTTATAAAAGAAAATTGAATCTTTCTTATATGCATAAACATCAGAGTACTAGCATAACACCAAAACCGAAAAGTTATAATTATACTCATTACAATTTCCAATACAGACCAACATTCGAACACAGCGGAAGATAACACAAATATGGAGGTACACCCTGGAAGATCTAACTTGCCATTGACGCTCCAATTATTCAGCTAAATCTGAAAAATATATTAAATTCGACCAAGCATTATAATAAAATAACACCTGAATCAGGCCTATAACCAGCATGAGGACACTTAAATCACAAGGATCTGATTCTTTAAACTTGTACAACCTTTGAAAACAATGATATTCATAAGATCATGCGCACATAAACACGGAGCTTCTTTTACTTATGATAACAAATACACTGTTTATTAATCTATTGATATTATATAATGTTCATAATCCACAATCAAAATATTAGTCACAACAATTTCAAACCTTTTCCTCGGCTTGCTAAGAATTGGGAATTGTCTTCCTCCTTCGAATACATCATTCTTTATCTCTTGTTCTCCTCAAATTAATGTACTTCTTTCATCATGCCAGTCCTTAGCAGCTAATCGCCTCTCAAACCCCTTTCCCTACTATTCAGACCCGCATTGCCCAACTTCCTCATCTGTCCTAAATTCGCTTTTGACGAACCGTATGCTAAGGATCTTGCGCGGTGACACTTCCCCTCTAAAGCCATCCAGGCCTTTCATTTACTCTTGCGTCCCTCATACAAGACTGATTTTCAGCTGTTGAGTGTCAGGGGAGTTTCTGGTGATGAGTTTTGATGGTTCTTCTTTGTTTGTTATGAGCTTCTTAGTCCCATATATTTGCGTCTTTGTTCGTTTGGGAATTTGAGTGTTGTTATGTTCGATGTTCTATACTTGACTGATTTCAGTGGTGTTTTCTTGGAGATGGTTAGTCTGTTGATTCTTGTTAGTTCATTATCAAAAACTCAACAAATCATGTAAAGACTTACTCTGTCCATGATGTTTTTTTATTGTGGTTCTCCCCATCCTTTTGCTTCCATTTTCTTCTCAGGCTCCGTCTTTTGCTTGGTCTTGATTGTGTCAACCATGGTTTGCTTTGAATGCCTTATGTTTTGGTTGTTGGAACTTTCTTGGGTTGTGTTATTTTTGTTTCATGTCAAATGATTTGGAATTGCTATATATGCTGATGCTTTGCTGTTTTGAGTTATGTCAAAAGTTTCATGTGATCTTGCTCTGCGTCCTGGGTTTGTCAGCATAATTCGTTTGAAGGAATTGTCTCTTATTGTATCAATTGTTCCAATTTCAAGCTCCTCCAGTTTGACGTTGGTTTGGCAGTCTCCCTGCTGTTCTTGAAGAGTGTGTAGCTGTTACATCTCCAATCTCTGCTTTAAGGAAGGTGCGATTACAACCATATGGCATGGGTCCCTATGCTTTGTCCTATTGTAACAACCGGGAATTTTATTAGATTAATTTATGAATATTTAATCTATTTAAATATTCAATTTTTTTATTCATTAAATTCTATGTTAATGTTAGTTAATGATTGAGAATTTATTCTAATCATCCAAATAAATGCATTGAATGGGTATATAGCCTTTTCAAATTTCATAAATTTAAAATAGAAAACTCAGTGTTCGTTTTCATCTATAAATATTGTGACACCCCACGTCCGTTAATGTCATCACAAAAAGAATTCGTTAAGTTTCGTGAAGCATTGTAGGTAAATAGACACAGAATATTACAAGACAAATATATAGAATAACAGCGAAATAAAAATTTTATTTATCATAAGATACCGTGGTCCAAAAACATCACATGTCTGAAACAAAAAAGCCTGTTACAACATAAAAGTCACTATCTTGTACTTCAAAAATATCAGAGTACATAAAAGAAGTAAAATTCTCCAAGAACAAAATATAGCCACAGCAACAAAGATAGGAGCTTGAGCCATACATATCAGCAACTCCAGGAAGAATCATGGTCAATCCTGAGTGTTTCCTCCCTGAGAACCTACGGAAGAAAGAGGGGAAAACAAAAGGGTCAGACATAAAGTCTGGAGAGTCTAGCGACTTTTAGCAAGTAAACAAATAAAAGTAGCATGATAGGAATATAAAGTGGATAAGAGATATCATTTTTTGAATGGCAGGTGTGTCAAGGTAGACAGGATAAGGTGTATACGCTTCTCTAATGATTACTCTACACTATTACTAGTATCACCAGAATGAGATGATCCCTTACACTTCAATGTGGTAGACTTGGGTATACGTCCAAATATACCCTAACTACTACCCTAATCGACCGGCTCCCTACTCCGTAGATACTCTGTGCCGACACCACCGTAGGATGTATCACGTCCTAAAGTGGCAACCCCTCACTGATATGCACAGCCCCATATCTACAGGTGTCACGGTCGTCATATCCCCCTCTTCTCGGCTCATGCACGCACATGGGCCAGTTGTTTTGCGCCGTCCACACCGTCCTCCACGTTTGGATCTCTTACAATCAGTCAGCAAGAGTGCCCCCTCTCTTCCTAGTACGGAGTACATTGTTTGACACCTACTCCGGGTTACTGACTGAAATGGGCCCCACACAAATTGATACAAGCTCTCCCCTTTGTCTTATATCCCCACTAGGTTTTCTTCGGCTATGTATACCACTTGGTGTCTTTAATTACATAACTCTATTATTTCTACAAGTTATGCTTACTCTAAAAGGTGTCTTTAATTACATAACTTTATTATTTCCTCCGGTTATGTGTACCACTAGGTGTCTTTAATTACATAACCTTATCAGGTTAAGTTTGTGGGCCTATATATAAATATTACCCACCCCCTCCAGATTTTCTTAACGCATCCACTATCCAACTAGTTTTACTTAACCCTAACTTCAGTTCATAATCATACAATCCCTATGGATTAAATTAGGTTAAGTAGTCCAAGTCATTACCATGTTCATTTATGGTTCATAATGGGCTAGACCTCCCACATAGGCCTACAACTTGTGGATGCTGGATATGCCGGTCGGGACCGGTAGTCTTATTCCACAGTTGGGCTTAACCGTGTCTTAGCCCGATTCGTATTTGCGCACTTAGACCTCTCACATTTGGTTCAACATTAGTGGCTGCTGGATATGTCGGTCGGGTCCGGGCAGACTTCCACTACTAATGCAACCTAACCTCATGTCATAAGTGCCATTACAATTTCTAATTGTAATCCTAGGCATTTATTATTAATTATACCTATGTAAATTATAGGTTCTATGCCCCTTATTCCCAATTATGTCCATAATTGATTTTTATGCCAAATTTATTCATTACTCCAATTAATAACCAATTTAACATTCAAAATTCCAGTTAGGCCTAAATGTCCAATTATACACCTAACGGACGATATGTCCAAATTCATTTTAAGTTAGGCCAAATCTATTATTTTCCCCCGTCTCCTAACTAGCGCATTCGCATATCTTTGGCGCCATACCTAGGCTAGAAAGTAGCCTAGGCATATACAGTAAAAACGGAAAGGTGATGGAAAAAATGACAATAGTGATCATTCTAACAAAGGTAACATGAACATATATACTAGCATAAACATGTTTTGGCATAATAGTAAGGTGGACATAAAACAGATCTAGCATAATTATACGGGTGGACATAAAAACAGATCTAGCATAATTAGGATGACATAGTAGCATGTTTAGATCTAAATATGGATTCACATGTCCAATTTATAACATATCTAAATTGACCACTATATGACAGGTGAAAGGTGATTTACATAAATAATTAGATCTAACCAATGTTGTAGCTGTCCAAATTAACATTAACCACAATATAGTTACAAATCAAGATCCACAAAGGCGACATAATAGGATAACCACAATTGAATTAGAGTTAGAGAAGTAGATCTATCACGACATAGTAGAGATTTAACAATAGCATAGATTCACAGTTTACAACATATCCAAATCACAGTCTTTCACAATTTAATTTTATTCATTTAAACCTAAAAGTAACCAACTCACAGTTTTTGGATTGTTAAGAAGATATAAAAGAAGTTGGTGTTGAATCTATGCTTGAATCTCAGAATTTGATTTGCAAAAGATGAATAGAATTAGGTGGGTCGACACCCATTTGGGTGGGTCGACCCCTGGGTCGACATCCCTCTAGGTGGGTCGACCCCCTAGAGCGGGAAATTTGCCACTCATTTTGATTTCACGCGATTTCAAATTTTGAATTGTTCTTGATAAGGTGCTGACTCATATCTGACTTTTATATGACTCATATATATATATATACTATTTCTACGCGTATGCAAACTAAAAACCCTCATAACTTCTCTATACGGTGTCCGTTTTACGCAAACAAAACGTCTATCTTGACCAGAATTTTGATACAGACGCAATGGTGTATTCTGTTTCCCTTAATTTTGAATATTAAATTAATTATTATTAAATTTATCCTCTTTTAGTGTCGTTAAAAAATCAGGGTATTACATTCTCCTCTATTCAAAGGATTTCGTCCTCGAAATCTCTAAGTTGAAAAGAATGTATCCTACCATCCATCATCCATCTACTCATCCACCAATCACTGGCATCCATTGTCCTTAAAGATTTCTAATGTTTATATGAGTATATGCAAAGGTGTGTGTATATGTCCTTATACTAATTCCAAACATCAGGCGGTCTACTGATTCAGTTGACCTCCTTAATGCAATGTATGTTAGTGCCATGAATCCAATATGTATGCAAATAAACCTATTATAACATGTAAGATCTATATGTGTGCACACTCATTTGTCCAAGTGCAACATCTATATGGCAATACATCCATTCCCATCCAAAAAGAAAATGAAAAAGAAAATGCATACACATCCATATGCAGTATGAGAGTGATTGAGCCGATCTAGTGCCTAATGTGTGTGTATATGCGTCCACTGGCAACCACTAGCAAATACTTGCATCCATTTGCATCCATCAAACATAACATGTTTCAAACACATGTTTACATCCACAGGATTCTTATCTAAAGGTCGAAAAATACCATGGACAAGATATACTCAAATGATAAAAACAAGCACTGATAAAACTTTGAAAAGGAGTTAAGAACATACCCTCGAAAAGGAAAGGGTACGAAACACGAATCTTGTCGTCGGTTTCCTAAGTCGCATCCTCTGGGATATCTCCCTATTGAACCTTTAACAAATTGATCTCTTTATCGCGTAGCTTCTTAACTTCTGATCCAAGAATACGGGTAGGGACTCGCCTAGTTGTCACCTTCCGTTCCACTTATACTTCTTCCAACACAATCGGTCAACAATTATTGCGGTGTCATGCAGGAACTTCTGCAGATGAGAAACATGGAAAACATCATGAATGCCGGATAGACTTTCTAGAAGCTTTAATCTATAGGCCATTTGGCCAATCCTCTCGGTTATGGGAAATGGTCCCACATACCTAGGTGCCAACTTCCCTACTGATCCGAAGCGAACCACATTCCTCACAGGTTATACTTTGATAAAAACTAAGTCTTCCACTTCAAATTCGATGTTAGTTCTTCTCTTGTATGCATTGGACTTATGCCTATTTTGAGTTGTCTTCATCCACCTCGAATAAGGTCAATCTTTTCGGACCTTTCTCTAATCATATCTGGTCCAAGTAATAATCTTTCTGTAGATTCCCACCAACAAGTTGGTGATCTATAGGGTCGTCCGTACAATGCTTCGAAGGGTGCCACGCCGATGCTGGATTGATAGCTGTTGTTATAGGCAAACTCCACTAAAGGAAGATGCTCTTCCCAAGTCCCTCCGAATTCTAGGATACACAGCCTCAAACGATCTTCAAGAATATTGTTCACCCTCATTTGTCTATCCATCGGTTTGAGGTGTATAGCAGTGCTCAAACACAACTGTGTACCTAGTGCTTCTTGCAAGAACATCCAAAATTCGCTGGTAAACATGGGGCCACGATCGCTTACAATGGTGGAAGTACTCCGTGAAGACGAACTATCTCACGAACATAAATTGCTGCCAACCATGTTTCCGTCCTCTTACTCTTAACTAGAATAAAGTGAGCGCTATTAGTGAGTCTATCCACCACAACCCAGATACTGGTGTTGCCTTTCTTCGACCTAGGCAAACCATCCATGAAATCCATAGAGATGCTCTCCCATTTCCACTGAGGAACCTTCAAAGGATGAAGTAATCCACCAGGCTTCTTTTGCTCAGTTTTTACTTGTTGGCAAACTAAACATTGGGAAACAAATTTGGCCACATCTTTCTTCATCCCAGCCCAAAAGAAAACCATCTTCATGTCTCTGTACATATAATCACCGCCTGGATGAATGGTCATCTTAGATTGGTGGGCTTCTTCTAGGGCTGCCTTTATCAGGCTTCCAGTTTGAGGAACACAAAACCTTCCATCTCGTCGTAACCACCCCTTTTCATCTATGGCATATCTACTGAGGTGACTAGAAGTCTCCCCTTTTTTTGAGCTTTTCCATGATGTCTAAAATCTGTGGTCACCTTGTTGCGAAGCTCCTATCTGGTCCATAAGAGTTGGCCATATCTCCCAGGATGCAAACAAATTAGGAAAAATCTCGTTGGAGGGTCTAAAATCAAAAGCTGATACGAACTCCAAGTTCTTTCTTTCCACAATCAGAGGACTTAGGGCCATTCTCTGCCTACTTATTGCGCCTGCCACCACATTACACTTGCCAGGGGTATAAGCAATCTCAAAATCATAAGAAGCTAAAAACTCCATCCATCGTTGTTGTCTTAAATTGAAGCCTTTCTGGAGAACAGATACTTGAGAGATTTATGATCATTGTATAACTCGAACTTCTCTCCAAGTAAATAATGACGCCACGTCTTTAACGCTAGTACTATGGCAGCTAGCTCTAGATCATGGGTGGGGTAGTTCTTCTCATGAACTCTCAACTGTTTACCCCCATAACATACTACTTTCCCTTCTTGCATTAGAAACGTACCAAGCCCGATAACACACGCATCAGTGTAAACGGTAAACAACTTACTCCCGTCAGCCAAGGTCAAGAGTGGGGCTATTGTCAGAGCCCTCTTCAATCGTTGGAAAGTGACGTCACAGTCTAAACCCTATGAAAATGCCAAGTTCTTCTTCTTCAGCCTGGTGAGTGGGGCTGATATCTTTACGAAGTCCTTAATGAACTTCCTATTGTAACCTGCCAACCTAAGAGAACTTCTCACTGTCAATCTTGCACTGTAACCACCTTCGCGGGATCTACAACTATCCCTTCCTTGGAGACTAAATGCGCTAAGAATCTCACCTCCTTTCACCAAAAATGGCATTTGGAGAACTTTGCCATAAGCTGATAGTTATGGAGAGTTTTCAAAAAATTTCTCAAATGTTGGGCATGATCTTCTTTGCTTTTGGAGAAGATCAAAATATCGTCCACAAAGACTACGACGAATTTATTTAGAAATTCCCGAAACACCCTACTCATCAAATCAACAAAATAGGCGGGTGCATTCGTCAGCCCAAAAGGCATCACTAGCCATTCAAAGAAACCATCCAGAGTCCTAAAATCATCTTATCTATGTTGTCCTCAGCCACCCTCAATTGATGGGACCCCGTGGCCAAGTCTAACAGACAAAATATGGAGGCACCAACAAGTTGATCAAATAAATTATCAATCCTCGGAAGCGGGTGCCTATTCTTCTTAGTGATTTATTCAGCTCTCTATAGTCAAACACAAACGAAGCAAACCATCCGACTTAGTCGCGAATACTAATGGAGCACCTCATTCAAATATGCTTCGTCTGACAAACCCCTTCTCAAATAGCTCCCCTACTTGCTTACTCAGCTCCCTCCTTTCTCTCGGAGCCATGTGGCGGACTGGCAATGCAACTGGCTTTGCATTATCCACCAAATATATACGAAAGTCAATCTCGCACCTTGGAGGCAAACCCCGAACCTCATCAAAAACATCGGAATAATCTCGGACTACTGGAACACATTACAACAAAAACACCATATTACAAATTTAATTTTACAACGGTGGTAAAATCACTGTTGTAATAAATGTTTTTTTACAACTTTTTTCCAAAAAAGTTGTAATAAATTCATTTTTAACAACTGTGTTATTTTGACAGTTATAATAAAAGCCTATCACAACTTTTATTTTTTGACTGTTGTAATATATGACTACACTACAACAAAAATACCACATTAATAATAAATAAAAATTCGATAATTAACAAAAATATTAATACTCAATAACTATTGTTTAATAATAATAATAATAAATAGTTTATTTGAAAATATGTAATAACTAATATTAATAATTTCTTTTCGCTATATAATAACTAATAAATAATAATTATGTATTATTATTAGAAATTAAAAATAAATAAATAAAAATTAGTTTTTAGTAATGAATAATTAATTTTAGTAATTAATAAATAAGAAGTAAGAATCACTAATTAAGAAGTAATAATTAAATAATTACTTTTAAGTATTTTAATAAAAATTTCAATCAATTTATATAATATTCTATTACATTTTTTCATAAAATAAAAAAATAAAAATTATAAGATTAATAAATAGCTATTATATATTATTTAACTTACCATATTAAATAACTTTCAAAATAGTAATTAGTGGATGATATTAGTTTTCCACACTTCCCATCGTATTAAACATTTTCCACATATATACAATATATATATATATATATTTTAAAACAACATTTAATTAACTTATATGATACATGTTCAAGACAATTAGATTAGATATCAAAAGTTTCCATCCGTAGGCCTCTTTCAATGTTCTGAAAATTTTAACTTCCCTCCATAAGCACGATATTCTAACCAAATAGATATTACTACAGCGAAACCCAAAGCCCACGACACCCAGTTCAAAATGTAAATTAAAACAACCGACTCTCTTTCTTGAACAGCTGCCGCCATGGAAAACCCTCGCTCTCACCATTTTCAATTGTTCCCTTGCGTAGGTTTGCCACCTCACGATCTTCTTCCTTCTCGTTAACGATTCGGAGTTTGTATCCTTCTCATTTGGATTAGAAACCCTCTTCTCGTCCGTGCTTTAGCCCTTTGATTCGCACTTCATATACTCTCGTGCACAAGTGGGATTTAGGTATAAACCCTAATTTTACTGTTTTATGTACTTCGATTTTTTTCCTTTTCCTTTTTTCTTCAATTCGTCTTTTCTTTTCTTTGTCACCGAATTGTTTTCTTGATTTTCTGTCAGATTATAGGGTTCTTTCCTGGAAAGATTTCTGTGTAATGATTATTTAAGCAAATATAGTGATTATTTACATGAATCGGTCACGCATTGGTTATTTATTTCAGGTTTGCATATTTTATTTGGTTCTCTGCGCGCTTGACATAGTAGGTAACCTTCTTAATTCGTTGGCATAACCGTTTCACTTGAAGAAATTGCATGACGCATGATAACTAAAGCTCGTATTGCTAGTGTTATTTTGATAGTCCTTTTTTCTTTCATATCTCAATGTTCATGGTCTGAAATCAGAATGTGATAAATTTATTTTATTTTATTTCAAAAAAAATAAAAATGAATAGAAAAACATTTTAAGGATATAGTGATGCACTGGTTATCACATAATAGTTTATTTTAAACTCACTATGAGGAAAAATCTAGAGCATGTTTACAATTATTGGTAAGATCCCAATTATGTTACTTTGTTAATTTATTTGGGTATTTATATGCAAAGGATGATACAAGCATTCCAACAGATATCAAATTGCTGATTCTACGATCCTTTCATCGTCATATATATGACCATGAACGACATTTCTCATTAAGCTTTTTAATTAGGAATAACTTTTATATTCCGTTCATTACAGGTTGCTAAGACACTTGGTGTACTTGTGAAACATAAGCATGCTCGAATTTTGGATTTCTTTTCTTCTTTAGCTGTCAGGTACACATGAGTATACTTCTAGTTTATCTTAGCAACAAACATGATATGAAAATATCTACTAGCAGTTTGATAATAACAAATACAGTAGATATGCTTGTTTATTAAATGTTTGATCTTAGAGCTCAAGCACCCGTTAAACATGTGCTTGAGGCCCTAATGCTTTGTTGAATACGTGTTTGGTCCCATTATTCATTGGAAACTTCATGTTTTTAAACTTCGTGTTTTTAAAATATTTTGTTTGAGATGCTGTTGCGACCGAGTGACTGAATTTTTTTCCTTATTTGATGGTTACTTATGTACATAAAAGTACACAACTTGAAGGGCATAATAGTGAATATGAGTACTAAGTTAAGTTTATGAAAGTCCAAGCGCAGATGCTAATTTGTTTTCTGAAAGTCCAAGTGCATATGATCTTTTTTTAGAAGTTGTGCAACATCCAATTGTTTAAAAAGGGAATTTGGACCACATGCAGTTCATGCTATCAGGTACATTAAGCATTATTGTTAAGTTTTGGTATTGTTGGCTTAAAAACACTTTTTGTTCTTTTTTCTAACAACAGACATATTCTTATGCAATAGGATTGATCACTGCAGTGAACTTGCACAAAAAAGATAAATGGCGTAAATATTTCCTTGTCTTAGATTAGTGTACTCCCATAGGATGTGCAATTTTTTGTGGATAACTTGTGCTTGTACTAAGTTGCTTTGTAACGGTCAAGCATGTAATTACGTACGAAATGTTGTCTAAAAATTATTGTTTGTAATACTGAATATTTGAGTATTTTAATAAATTAGTTTGCAAATAACTGTAATATCGGATTTTCTTATGGAGTATTGCTATATTTAATGTATTGTTCTTTTCAGTAGCAAAAGATGTTTTTTCTTAAAACCCAAATGTCAATCACAACGGTGCATAACTGTTGTAATAAAGTTTACTACAACGGTGCAAAAAACTTGTAAAATATACATATTACAACGGTGTTGCAACAGTGCAAAAAAGTTGTAAAAGATATTAGTCTATTACAACTTCTTAATACACGATGGTTTGTCCACCGTTGTAAAATGTATATTACAATGGTGTTCCACCATTGTAATAGGGTCATTTTGTTGTAGTGACAGATTGCAAATCATCGATAGTTGCATCAGGAGACTCTAGAAAACTAAGCAAAACCGACCCTTGTGGGTCACAAGAAATCTCGAGGGTCTTCCCATGACAAGTCAGAAGCCTACCTAACCTCTTCTCATAATCCAGAATGGCACCAACCGTGGTAAGCCAATCTATTCCTAGAATCAACCTATAGCCCATAAACCCGAGCACATACGCGTCGCATTCAAACTTGACGCCTAACACAGATATTTTCAAACCCCTACAAATCATAGATAAATGAGCCGAACCACCAATGGGGTTTGAAACAACTATGGGACCCGCTACCATACTAGTAATTAAGTGCAGAGATTCGACTACAGAACTTGATATAAATTAATGTGAGGCACCAGAATAAAAAAGTGTTCTAATAGGGTGGTTTGAAAGAGAAATTAAACCTTTCACAGAAATTTTTCTAACTCTATCAGGAGCACTTATCGCGAGAGCATGCACCTGCCCTCGAGAAGTTCCCGCCCTTTGACCTTGTCCCTGCGATCCCTGTTTCTTCGGGCACTCCCTAGCAAAGTGTCTGACCTCTCCACAATGATAGAAAGAGTGCTTCCTTCTCTTACAGTCTTTGATCAAGTGACCTTCCTTCCCACAGTTATGACATTTTCTCTTATCCTTGCCTTTGTCATTCTTCCCTCCTTTCTTCTGTTGTTGCTGCCGCCTCTTCTTGGGCCACACCCTCCTATTTTGCGATGTCTCCTCGGCCTTTACTTCCTTATTTTCCCCTTTTCTTCCTCATGCATTAGGGCCATATCGACAAGGTTTTCAAAAGTGTCCCCCATTGGAATATGGGACTTGGCTAACCCATTTAGAGGTTCATTTAGCCGTTTAGCAAATGTAAAGCCCTTTTGTGCGGCATATCCACCAACTCTAACCTATACCTTTGCTAGCTGGTTGAATTTATTCACATACTCTTTCACCGTCAAGTTTCCTTGTTTGAGTTCTAAGAGTCTCTCCATCTACATGCTTCTCTCGGCTTGGGACAGAAAATTCATTTCGAACCTCTGTCTAAAATCCTCCCAAGTTTCAACCTGACGTCCAGCTTGGGTGATTTCCCACCAAAATGAGGCGTCGTCTTTCAGTAGCTAGGCGGCTAACTTAACCTTCCTTCTATCCTTTGCTTCAAAGATTACGAACAAGTCCTCGGTCTCCTTGAGCCAAATCTGTGCTTCTACGAATATCTCGTTCCCATCGAAGGGCTTCCCTCCCATAGCACAGAAGTCTTTGCAAATCTTGGCGAAGTTATCTGTTCTTAGAGGACGAGGACGAGGAATGACTGGTGCAGCTGGGGAGGAACATTTCCTTGGTCTTCGGTAGGCGCTGTGGCCTCTAAATACCTATAGAACCATCCGGGTATCGTGACGCCCTTCGGGATATTAGGAATGTTTTGTTCCGCAGACATGCTGAAAAAGGAAAAGGAAGAGATTTAGACAAAGGACCGATGGATGTTACATATGGCCTTTTGGGGAATGTTTTTCAAAACAGACTTTTCTTTTTGAAAATGCTTTCTTTTAAAATCTTTTTGAAAATAATTTTCAAAAACTTTATCCAATTTGGTAACCTTCAGGTCTGATACCAAGTGTGACATCCCACATCCGTTATTGTCACTTACAAAGGGAATGCATTAAGTTTCGTGAAGCGTTGTAGGTAAATAGACATAGAATATTACAAGACAGATATAAGAATAGGAGCGGAATAAAAACTTTATTTATCATAAGATACCATGGTCCAAAAACATAACATATTTGAAACATAAAAGTCGATTACCGCATAAAAGTTACTGTCTTGTACTTCAAAAATATCAGAGTACATAAAAGAAGTAAAATTCCCTAAGAACAAAATGTATCCATAGAAACAAGGATGGGAGCTTGAGCCATACATATCAACAACTCTAGAAAATAAGCAAAATCACGGTCAAGCCTAAGTGCTTCCTCCCTGAGAACCTGGGAGGGGGGGATGAAAGAAAGAGGGAGAAACAAAAGGGTCAAACATAAAGTCCGGTGAGTCTAGTGACTTTTAGCAAGTAAATAAATAAAAATAGAATGACATGCATATAAAGTGAATAAGAGAGATCACTGCTTAAATGGCAGGTGTGACAAGGTAGACAGGATAAGGTGTAAACACTTATCTAATGATTACTCTGCACTATTAGTAGTATAACCAGAATGAGATGATCCCTTACACTTCAAGGTGGTAGACTTGGGTATACGTCCAAATATACCCTAACTACTACCCTAATCGCTCGGCTCCCAACTCCGTATATACTCTGTGACGACCGCACAGTAGGATGTATCACATCCTAAAGTTGCAACCCCTCACTAATATGCACAACCCCATATCTACAGGTGTCACGGTCGTCTTATCCCCCTCTGCCCGGCTCATGCACGCACATGGCCCGGTCGGTTTGCGCCTCCCACACCATCCTCCACGTTTGGATCTCTTACAATCAGTCAGTAAGCATTCCCCCTCTCCGCCTAGTACAGAATACTTTGTTTGATTACTACTCCGGGTTACTGACCGAAATGGGTCCCACACTATATGATACAAGCTCTCCCCTTTGTCTTGTATCCCCACTAGGTTTTCTTCGGCTATGTATACCACTAGGTGTCTTTAATTACATAACCCTATTATTTCTACAAGTTATGCTTACCCTAAAAGGTGTCTTTGATTACATAACTTTACTATTACTTCCAGTTATGTACACCTCTAGGTGTCTTTAATTACATAACCTTATCGGGTTAAGTTTGTGGGCCAATACATACATACGTATATATATATATATATATATATATATATTACCCACCCCCTCAAGATTTGCTTAATCCATCCACTATCCAACCAATTTTACTTAACCCTAACTTTAGTTCATAATCATACAATCCCTATGGGTTAAATTAGGTCAAGTAGTCCAATTCATTACCATGTCATTTATGGTTCATAATGGGCTAGACCTACCACATTAGGCCAACAACTTGTGGATGCAGGATATGCCGGTTGGGTCCGGCCAGTCTTATTCCACAGTTGGGCCTAAACTCGTGTCTTAGCCCGATTCGTATTTGCGCACTTAGACCTCACACATTAGGTTCAACACTAGTGGCAGTTGGATATGTCGGTTGGGTCCGGGAAGACTTCCACCACTAATGCAACCTAACCTCGTGTCATAAGTGCCATTACAATTTCTAATTGTAATCCTAGGCATTTATTATTAATTATACCTATGTCAATTATAGGTTTTATGCCCCTTTTTCCCAATTATGTCCATAATTGATTTTTATGCCAAATTTATTCATTACTCCAATTAATAACCAATTTAACATTTAAATTTCCAATTATGCCTAAATGTCTAATTATACTCATAACGGACTATATGTCCAAATTCATATCAAGTTATGCCAAATCTAATATATTCCCCCGTCCCTAAACTAATGCATTCGCATATCTTTGGCAGCATACCCAGGATAGAAAGTAGCCAGGCATATACAGTAAAAAGGGAAAGGTGTTGGAAAAAATGACAATAGTGATCATTCTAACAAAGGTGACATGAACATATATACTGGCATAAACATGTTTTGGCATAATAGTAAGGTGGACATAAAAACAAATCTAGCATAATTATAAGGTGGACATAAAAACAGATCTAGCATAATTAGGATGACATAGTAGCATGTTTAGTCTAAATATGGATTCACATGTCCAATTTATAACATATTTAAATTGACCACAATATGACAGGTGAAATGTGATTTACATAAATAATTAGATATAAGCGATGTTGTAACTGTCCAAATTAACATTAATCATAATATAGTTACAAATCAAGATCCACGAAGGCGACATAATAGGACAACCACAATTGAATAAGAAATAAAGAAGTAGATCTATCATGACATAGTATAAGATTTAACAATAGCATAGATTCATAATTTACAACATATCCAAATCACAGTCTTTCACAGTTTACTTTTATTCAATTAAACCTAAAAGTAACTAACTCACAGTGTTTGGATTGTTAAGAAGATAGAAAAGAAGTTGGTGTTGGATCTATGCTTGAATCTCAGAATTTGATTTGCAAAAGATGAATAGAATTAGGTTTAGCCCATCTACTAACAGTGTCTGGCCTCCATTGCATTGTAGGACAGAAAACAAGTGTAAATGGACCCGTATTTATAGCTGCCAACCACCAAACCGACTATGCTACGTCAGCCCTAGGGGTGTCGACACCCCTGTAGGTGGGTTGACCCATGGGTCGACACCCCTTTGGGTGGGTCGACCCCTGGGTCGACTCCTCTTTAGGGGGGTCGACCACATAGAGCGGGAAATTTACCGCCCATTCTGATTTCACGCGATTTCGAATTTTGAACTGTTCTGGATAAGGTGCTAACTCATATCTGACTCCTATATGACTCATATATATATATTCTTTATGCCCGTATACAAACTAAAAACCCTCATAACTTCTCTACATGGTGTCCATTTTACGAAAACCAAATGTCTATCTTGACCAGAATTTCGATACCGTCCGTTTCCCCTAATTCTGAATATTAATTTAATTATTATTTAATTTATCCTCTTTTAGTGTCGTTAAAAATTTGGGGTTTTACAAACATCTATTTGTGTATTATTTTCAAAAAATTAATTTGAAAATATACTTATATATGTTTTATGGTATTATGATTTTGAAATTTATAATTCCTACAAAATAAAAGATGATTTTGTGTTTATAATAAAATAGGTAAATTATATTTGAATTATGTTTTAAAAATACTTAATTTGATGGTTAGTAATGTAAAATGAATAAGTTAATGTTTGTTTACGAATAAAGAAAACTACACTGATTTGATATTTAGGAATCAGTGTATGAAAATACATATTTTTATAAAATAGACTAAAAAATGTAATAATAAGTACAAGTCATTAAGCATAAGTACATGACTCATTTTCAATCCTTAACACCACATGAATGACTTTTACTTGATAGCTTAGGATGGAAGGCAAGTAATCTAGTTTAGTTAAATCAACACATAAATTTACATTTCTTTTTACTTCTCCTTTTCACTTTAACATTCTTGCAAAAAAAAATCATGGCTTCCAAGTGAAATAAAAAAATAGAAAAGGAAAAAACTGGAAGCTACAAAAAAGGAAAAAGAAAGCAAGCAACATGTAAAGGAAGAAAATATCAACATCCAATATATAAAAGGTGTAGGAACTTCAAAAATATTTTTTTTGGATATCTTTACTTTTTCAATGGTCATAAGTTAAAATCATTTGTTTCTATAGGAATATGATTCGTTATAGGATAATCGTGTAGTTATTGAGCATGTTTTAGGGGTGGTCGACATATAATAGTGGACAGTCGACATATAATAGTGGACAATGTCATATAAGGTTTCCTTAGTGTTATGGTTTACTAGCGTTTGAGGCGGCCTTTAAAAAAAATGGAGTTTGGATTCGAGATCCAGAAATCGAAAGGCAGTTAGGGAGTAACTTGGTGGATTTCAATGCTAACAAATATCGCACCTCATTTTGAGGTACAAGGGGAGGTTTTGATTGGATTTTGATCGGAGAGGAGGGAGAAAGTTGAGGGAGTGGTAAAGTAGTGAGGATGAGATGGCTGATTCGCTGGTAATGTCAATTTTCCCTATCAATTGTTGGAGTGAGAGGCGATATACACGACCCATGTATGTTTTTGGGTTTTAGGATGTTCGAATTAGAGAAGAAGAAAAGGAGGGTGGGAGAGGAAGTGTGTGCGTGTTAGGTGTGTTTTGATTTTGGCCGGATTATTTTGAATAGGTAAGAAAACTTTTATATTTCAATTTGTGTTGCTTTGATTTTAAACTTGAATGAGTTTCTCATTTTAAATCCGATTTACAAATGGATGGATGTGTTGGATTCATATAAACGAGCCTAACATCGTAGTGTAGTTAATTTGCAAGTTTGGATAAGTCAAATTTCGTGCGCATTTAAAATAGATATGTTCTAAATAGTGTTAATTTACTTAATAATTTAATTTAATTTACACACATTAAATCTATTTTATTTATTTAGTCAAATAAATTATACTCAAGTTATTCTAAATAGTAAGATGTTACGAACATCTATAGAGAAAAAAATTATCATTCTGTGCTTGCTAAGTAACAGTTCAAATTGTGTCGTAGATTGCTATCAATATTGATTGATATGAATGGAATAGTTATTTAACTATGGATTGTTGATTGCTGTGTGTCAAGGCCTTTGTTTCTTAGCAATATTGTATATAACATAGATATGTGAACCCATTTAGATGTAGAAATGTATGGTAACATATTTAATTACAATTGCGATCTTTAAGCCTTAAGATATGACAATGCATTTCAGTTGATTTAATTCCTAAAAAAATTTGAATTAGTCGTTGAATATGCCATCTAGGAATGTTTAAAAAGTGCTAATTAGTGATTTTAAGAATTTATTAAAGTATTAAGTAAATGGTTTAAGTTGATTTAATTATTAAAATCAATCTCATTAATCAAATTTTGAAATCAATTTATTATTCACTAATGATGGTTTTAAACTTAAGAAATTGTTTATTAATCTTATTTTGATGTACTAATTATTTAGTAATGATGTTTTGAGTATGATTTATACTTAAATTTAATTTAAGAAGGTGATTATAATGGTTTAATTAGTTAATGTTTAATTATTATTTATATGACTTATTAAAGGGTTAATTATTATTTAAATCATTTGATTAAAGTTCAAATTAATTATTACTTTAGAAGTGTTTACTTTCTTATTTAATTATTAATAAAGGTTTAAATTATTAATTAACAATTAAATTAATATTAATGGTATCTTTAAATTATTTATTTACAGATTATATAATTGTTTAATTATTTATTTAAAGGTTAAATAATTAACTATTTAATTTTTATTTAATGGTTAGTGATTACGTAATTAACAATTATTTAAGATTATTATTATCTTATTTTTAAATTTATTGAGTTGATATCATTTTTATAAACGATTGTTTTGTGTTAATTAGATTAATAAATAATGGATTTATTAAGACTGATTAATTAACTTAAATAAGGAATTTAAGTTAAATATATGTTTACTAACAAGGATTAGACTAGTTGATTTCTTTTTGGATGTGATTTAAAAGATAATTGTAACACCCCGAATTTTTAATGACATTAAAAAGAATAAATTAAATAATAATTAATTTAATGTTTAGAATTAGAGGAAACAGATTGCACCATTGCGTTCGTCTCGAAATTTTGGTCAAGACAGACATTTGGATTGCGTAAAACGGACACCGTATGAAGAAGTTATGAAGGTTTTAAGTTTGTATATGCACAAAAATATTTTATATATACGCATGAGTCAGAGGTGAGTCAGAGATGAGTCAGAATCCTATCCAGGGGATTCAAATTCGAAAAATTCCTCTAAGCGGCAAAATTCCCGCTCTAGGGGGTCGACCCCTTAGAGTGGTGTTGACCTAGGGGTCGACCCCCCCTAAAGTAGATCCTGTAGTTGTTTCAAACCCCATTGGTGGTTCGGCTCATTTATCGATGATTTGTTGGGGTTTGAAAATATCTGTGTTAAGCATCGAATTTGAATGCGACGCATATGTTCTCGGGTTTATGGTCTATGAGTTGATTCTAGGAAAGGATTGACTTACCACGTATAGGGCCGTTCTGGATTGTGAAAGGAGGGTTGTTAGACTCCCGACTTGTCATGGGAAGACCCTCTAAGTTTCTTGTGACCCCCAAGGGTATGTTATGCTTAGCTTCCTAGAGTCTCTAGATGCATCCATAAATGATTTGCAATCTGTTCCAGTGGTTCGAGATTATTCAGATGTTTTTGATGAGGTACGGGGTTTACCTCCGAGGCGTGAAATTGACTTCCGCATATATCTGGTGGATAATGCAAAGCCAGTTGCATTACCAGTATGCCACATGGATCCAAGGGAAAGGAGGGAACTGAGTAAGCTAGTAGGAGAGCTACTTGAAAAGGGTTTATCAGACGAAGCATATCTGAGTGGGGTGCTCTAGTAGTATTCGCAACTAAAGCGGATGGTTCGCTTCGTTTGTGTGTTGACTATAGAGAGTTAAATAAGCTCACCAAGAAGAATGGACAACCGCTTCCGAGGATTGATGATTTATTTAATCAGCTTGTTGGTGCCTCGGTATTTTCTCAGTTGGACTTGGCTACGGGGTTCTATCAGTTGAGGGTGGCTGAGGAAAGCATAGATAAGACTGCTTTCAAAACTCCAGACGGTTTCTTTGAATGGCTAGTTATGCCTTCCGGGTTGAAAAATGCACCCGCCTATTTTGTTGATTTGATGAGTAGGTGTTTCGGGAGTTCCTAAACAAATTCATCGTAGTCTTTGTTGATGATATTTTTATCTTCTCCAAGAGTGAATAAGAGCATGCCCAACATTTGGGAGAAGTTTTGAAAACTCTCCGTGACCATCAGCTAAAAGCAAAGTTCTCCAAATGCCATTTCTGGAGAAAGGAGGTGAGATTCTTGGGGCATGTAGTCTCCAAAGAAGGGATAGCTATAGATCCCGTGAAGTTGGTTGTAGTACAAGATTGGCATATTCCTAAAAATGCAACTGAGGTGAGAAGCTTTCTCGGGTTGGCAGGTTATTATAGGAAGTTCATTAAGGACTTCGCAAAGATATCAGCCTCTATCACCAGGATGACAAAGAAGAATTTGGCATTTTCATGGGTCATAGACTATGATTTTGCTTTCCAACGACTGAAGAGGGCTCTGACTACAACCCTAGTCTTGACCTTGCCCGATGGAAGTAAAGTGTTTACTATTTACACTGATGCGTGCTGTACAGGGCTTGGTGCGGTTCTGGAGTTAGATGGGAAAGTAATATGTTATGGGGGTAGATAGTTGAGAGTTAATGAGAAGAATTATCCCCACCCATAATCTAGAGCTAGCTTCCATAGTATTCGTGTTAAAGATGTGGCGTCATTATTTACTTGGAGCAAAGTTCGAGTTATACACCGATTAGAAATCTCTCAAGCATCTATTCTCACAAAAGGATCTAAACGTAAGGCAACAACGGCGGATGGAGTTCTTAGCTTCATATGATTTTGAGATTGCTTTTACCCCCGACAAGGGTAATGTGGTGCTAGACGCACTAAGTAGGCAGAGGGTGGTTCTGAGTCCTCTGTTTATGGAAAGAAAGAACTTGGAGTTCATATCAGCTTTTGATTTTTGACCCTCCATCGTGTTTTTGCCTAATTTATTTGCATCCCTAGAGATATGATCGACTCTTGTGGATCAGATAGGAGCTTCGCAACAAGGTGACCCACAGATTCTAGACATCATGGACAAGCTCAGAAGAGGGGAGAATTCTAGTTACCTCAGTAGATATGTCATAGATAAAATGGGGTGGTTGCGACGAGATAGAAGGCTTTCTATTCCTCAAACTGGAAGCTTGATAAAGGAAGTCCTAGAAGAAGCCCACCATACTAAGATGACCATTCATCCAGGAGGTAATAAGATGTACAAGGATATGAAGAGGGTTTTCTTTTGGGTTGGGATGAAGAAGGATGCGGCCGAATTAGTTTCTCAATGTTTGGTTTGCCAGCAAATCAAAGCAGAGCAAAAGAAGCCCGGTGGATTGCTTCATCTGTTGGAGGTTCTGCAGTGGAAATAGGAGAGCCTCTCTATGGATTTCATAGATGGTTTTCCTAGATCGAAGAAAGGTAATACCAGTATTTGGGTGATGGTGGACAGACTCACTAAGAGCGCTCACTTTATTCTAGTAAAATGTAAGAGGACGACATTATGGTTGGCAGCAATTTATGTTTGTGAGATAGTTCGTCTCCACGGAGTTCCTTCCTGAATCTTGAGCGATTGTGACCCCATCTTTACCAGCGAATTTCGGAGGAGCTTGCAAGAAGCGTTGGGTACACAGTTGTGTTTGAGCACCGCTTATCATCCTCAGACCGATGGGTAGACAGAGAGGGTGAACAGAATTGTAGAAGATCTTTTAAGGCTGTGTATCATTGACTTCGGAGGGACAGGGGAAGATCATCTTCCTTTAGTAGAGTTTCCCTATAATAACAGCTATTAGGCTAGCATCGGTATGGCACTCTTCGAAGCATTATACGGACGACCTTGTAGATAGCTAACTTGTTGGTGGGAATCTACAGAAATATTATTAGTTGGACTAGTTATGGTTAGGGAAACATCCGAAAAGATTGACCTTATTCGATGGCGGATGAAGACAGCTCAAGATAGGTAGAAGTCCTATGCAGATAAGAGAAGGACTGAAATCGAATTCAAAGTGGGAGACTTAGTTTCTATCAAAGTATCACCTCTGAGGAATGCAGTTCACTTCGGATCAGTAGGGAAGTTGGCACCTAGGTTTGTGGGACCATTCCCCATAACTGAGAGGATTGGCCAAATGGCCTACAGAGTAAAGCTCCCAAAAAATCTATCCGGTGTTCATGACATTTTCCATGTCTCTCATTTGCAAAAGTGCCTGCATGACACCACGGAAGTTGTTCATCCGAGCATGTTGGAAGAAGTCGAAGTGGAACAAGAGGTGACAGTCAGACGAGTCCCTACCCATATTCTTGGGTCAGAGGTTAAGAAGCTGCACAATAAGGAAATCAAGTTGCTAAAGGTTCAATGGGGAGATAACCCAGAAGATGCAACTTGGGAGGCCGAAGACAAGATTTGTTCTTCGTACCCTTTTCTTTTCGATGGTATGTTCTTAACTCCTTTCTTAAGTTTTATCAATACTTGTTTCTATCAATAGAATATATCTTACCCATCGTATTTTCGGCCTCTAGATAGGATTCCTATGGATGTAAACATGTCTTTGAAACATGTTATGTTTAATGGATGCAAGTGGATGCAAGTGTTTGCTAGTGGTTGCCTGTGGATGCATACACACACATTAGGCACTAAGATCGGCTCAATCACTTTCATACTGCATATGGATGTGTGTGCATTTTCTTTTTCTTCTTGGATGGAATGGATGAACTGGCATATGGATATCGCATTTGGATAAATGGGTGTGCACACATATAGGACTTATATGAAACAATAGGTTAATTTGCATACATATTGGATTCATGGCACTAACATACATTGCATTAAGAAGGTCAACTGAATCAGTAGGCGTCTGATGTTCGCATGAGTTTTGGGATATACACACACATTTGCATATATTCATATAGGCATTAAAAACCTTTAAGGACAACGGATGCCAGTGATTGGTGGATGAGTAGATGGATGATGGATGGTAGGATATACACTCTTCTCAACTTAGAGATTTCTGGGACGAAATCCTTTGAGTAGGGGAGAATGTAACACCCCGAATTTTTAACGACATTAAAGAGAATAAATTATAATTAAATTCATGTTTAGAATTAGAGGAAGCGGACTGCACCATTGCATCCGCCTCGAAATTCTGGTCAAGATAGACATTTGGTTTGCGCAAAACGGACACCATATGAAGAAGTTATGAAGGTTTTAAGTTTGTATACGCATAGAAATATTATACATATACGCATGAGTCAGAGGTGAGTCAAAGATGAGTCAAAATCCTATCCAGAGGATTAAATTCAAAAAATTCCTCTGAGCGGCAAAATTCCCGCTCTAGGGGGTCGACCCCGCTAGAGGGGTGTCGACCTAGGGGTCAACCCAACCACATGGGTGTCGACACCACTAGGGCTGAGGTAGCACACGGTTTCAGGGGGTCTGGCAGCTATATATACGTATCACATTTCTCATATTCTCTTCATTGGGAGCCATGGAGGCCATTTGATGCTGGAGTGCAAATTGAACGGTTTCTGCAACAACATATTCTACAAATCCAATTCAGTAATTCTAGATCTGTTCTTCCTAAATTATCTAAACCTACCGCTTTGAGTTTTAGATTACTTTTAGGTTTAGATAAATAAAAGTATACTTTCAAAGACTATGAATTGGATATGTTGTAAAATATGATTCTGTGTTAATGTGAAATTCTATACTATGTCATGACAAATCTATTTTCCTAGATCCAATAAAATTATGTTGATTCGATTATGATGCTTATGTGGATCTTGACTTGTAACCATGTTATGGTGGATGTACACCTATTAATTTGGACAATTGTGATATCACTTGGATCTAGATCTTTATGTTAATCATCTTTCACCTGTCATGTTGTGATCCATTAAGATATGTTGTAAACTTGACATGTGAACCCACCTTTAGATCTAAACATTTTATTATGTTACCTTAACTATGCTAGATCTAAGTAATTGGACACCTAATGTTTAATCTAGATCTCATTATGCTTACTTGAACAACAGAGTGATTGCCACAAGTTACCAGTTTGATGTTCACTTTATTATGATTTTAATCACATGTCCATTCACTTTGTTATCATGTCAGTTTATATTCATGTTTATGCCAAGACATGTTGAAACTATCACCCTTTTCATACTCCCTTTTTATTGTTATAGCTAGGCTACTTTATAGCCTAGATGTCATCAAAATACGTATGAATACGTAAGAGAGGAAACGGGGAAGAAGAGATTATAATTGGCATGAATTTTGTAATGTTCATATGAAATGAGACATGTAATTCAAATAGGGAAAACATAGAAATAGTTACCTATAATGAGATAGGTAGATTTGGATTAAATTGGAATGTTTAGTAATTTACAATTAGGAATTGTAAATTGTACTTATGACACGAGGTTAGGTTACATTAGTGGTAGAAGTCTGCCAGGACCCGACCGACATATCCAACTGCCACAAATGTTGAACCTAATGTGGGAGGTCTAAGTACGCAAACACGAATTGGGCTAAGACACCAGGTTAGGCCCAACTGTGGAATAAGTCTTCCCGGACCCGACCGATATATCCAGCATCAACACGTTGTAGGCCTAATGTGGAAGGTCTAGCCCATTATAACCATAATTGAACATGGTAACGAAATAGAATTCTTAACCTAATTTAATATGACTATGGACTTAAGTTAGGGGTAAGTAAAATTGGATGGGTAGTGGTGGGTTAAGTAAATTATAGGGCGTGAGTAATATGTATATATAGGCCCACGAACTTAACCCAATAAGGTTATGTAATTAAAGGCACCTAGTGGTATACATAACCAGTAGATAACGTAATAAGGTTATGTCATTAAAGACACAGTGGTATACATAACCGATAGATAATGTAATGAAGTTATGTAATTAAAGACACCCTTTAGGGTAAGCATAACTGGTATAGGGCTATGTAATTAAAGACACCTAGGGGTATACATAGTCAGTGGAAAACCTAGTAGGGGATACAAGACAAGGGGGAGAGCTTGTATCATATTGTGTGGGACCCATTTCAGTTAGTAACCCGGAGTGGTATCAAGTAAAGACATCCATACTAGGAAGAGAAGGGGCACGCTTACTGATTGATTGTAAGAGATCCAAATGAGACAGAAGGTGTGGGCGGCGCAAACCGACTGGAGACATGTGCGTGCATGGGCCGGGCAGAGGGGGCTAAGACGACCGTGACACCTGTAGATATGGTTGTGCACACCGTGGGTTACAACTTTAGGAAGTAATACCTCCTACTTTGGGGATAGCATAGGATATCTACAGGGTAGGGAGCCGATCAATTAGGGTAGTCGTTATGGTATACTTGGACGTATGACCTAAGCCTACCAACTTATAGTGGAAGGGATCATCTCATTTCATTTATACTAGTAGTAGTGCATTGTAATCATTAGTGAGGCACATACACCTTAACTTTCTTACCTTGTCACACCTACCATTTATGTAGTAATCTATCTCTACTTTATATGCCTATCATGTTGCTTTTATTTATCTACTGGCTAAAAGTAACTAGACTCGCTAGATTTATGCCTGACCCTGTTGTGTCTCCTTCTTTCTTCCGTTTCCCTCCAGGTTCTCAAGGAGGAAACACTCAGACTTAATCAGGAATCAGATATCATCTTGCTAGGAGCTGCTTCTGAAGTATGGCTCAAGTTATTGTCTCTACTATGGCTTAACTCTTTTTATTTGGTGAATGATGCTTTTTATTTACGTATGTACTCTGATGGTTCAAGACAGAAGTTATTTTATTGTAATGGTTTTTGTAACTTATGAAATTGTGGGCCACGGTATTATGACTTTTGAAATAAAAGTTTAGATTTTCCACTGCTACCTTATTTATATCTGTCTTGTAATTATTATGTGTCTGTTTACCTATAACACTTCACGAAACTTAATGCATTCCCTTAGTGAGTGACACTAACGGGTGTGGGGTGTCACAATAATCCAATTATACCAAAAAAGATTTAGAATTACAAGAATCCTTTGTACTAAACGTATCCAAGGTAAGAAATTATTTATTTAATATATTTATTAACTAGCAAGGGTTAAGTTAATTTAGTAAACTTAAGAGCAAAACTTGAATTTAAGATTGAATTTTCAAATGGGTTATAGGGTCGTCTCATTAAAGGAATTTACTTAATGAAAGAAATTAAGTAAAATTTGTTACAAATTGAAAGGTGAATATAAGATGAGTTTCTAGACTTACTTTTGGAACGAATTTCGTATGGAATCTATTTAAGTTAGACTTTTGGAAACTTATGTTATTAAAACTTATGTTATTCGAAAGAAGATGGCGGGGTCAAGTCACGGTCTAAGAGGTAAATAAACACCCCAACTTGAATGGTCTCGTTGTTATTCGAGGAGTAATACTAGTTGAGATTAAGAGTGGATATTAGAAATTAAATCCTTGTTGCCAGAAATGATTGTTATTTAGAATACAAATTTTTAAACGTTGAATGAGGTGATGTTGGGTTCTAATAACCCATTAAAGGAGAACTATATATGGGAAACCATCTTAATTGTTTTTGAAATATACGCTTATATCGGAGGGTTAGGTATGCGAATTTTTTGGATAAGAGATTAGGAATTTAATTGAAAAGACATAAAAAGAAGCTTAGATATTAGTATGCGAAATAAACTATTGATTCTTGTATGTTTATGATGTTTGATAGTTAAATAACAAACCATAATATCTAGATCATAAATCTTACTTTGAAAATATCTAGGGAAAATGCGTGAATTATACGGCAAAGTCATCCCTGTTAATGATTCACTGTATGTACAAACCATGTTTTGTTCTCATAGGAAAAGTGATAAGGAAATCCATCTACCAATGACTAGGGGATGAACTCCGCTCTTATCCTTGTCGCTTTATTTTCTAAAGAACAAAGGTTGAGTTTACCGAAAACTATCGACAGTCGGTTTAAAGAGACCGAGGTCAGATCATTATCTGAAAATTACTTCGATCCGACTGAGCAGCGAATGTGGAAGGCATTGAAATGATGAAATAAAGAATAGCGGGAAGACTAAAGCTGAAGGTTTAGAACTTTAGAGCGGAAAGAGGTACTTGTTGATGTCTCTGGTTAGCTACCAAGATTATACTTAGTCCTTACGTTTAGGGGTTCTGCATGATGCAAGGAGTTCTTGTTACTAATCCTGGGGATTATTCCCAATAGAATATGGTAAAAGAGTACCTCTGATTCGTCTTGTTCCTAGAAAACTTGTATGGATAGATGTCTGACATTACATTTCATAGATCATGTACATTGATTTTTACAACGTACATATATTTGTTGGCGGGAAAAGGCAACTTCCTTTAGCTTAACACCTTTTCTGAGACGTAAGAGCACAGAGGTTATATTTTTGTGGACGTAAATTAGTGATCGATGGAATGGAAATGTGGCATCCGAAATGGATATGTGCCACGTATAAAAGGTAAAAACGTAACCTCTATCCTTATCAACCAGTAACGACAAAAGTATGGCTATTCTTCAGGGCTAAGTGGGTAGCACCTTAGTAGGGTATTGTCACCACCCAAATCTAAATCGGATGACCCTTCAATTTTTATATATTGTGGTTAGTTATTGATTACAACCAAAAGGGAGAAATATTCGATACAATTCAGAGTAGGGTTGACCAACGCTGATTCATAGGGAGTCCATGTGAGGCTCTTAGTATGCTTTATCTAGAGAGGTACATGATAGGTGATACTCCAACGCCTTGCCATTGTATCGAATCCAAACTCCAATAGGTTCCTTTATGGTTTTAGTTGTAAACCAATTATGTTGAATCATGAGATGAAAGCATTTAGCTATTTTCTAAATACTTGTGTTTAGACACTATTATAATATCATAAGATTTTCTATAAAGTGATTTGGCTATCATAAGGTTAAAACCCATCCGTTTTTATGTGCGGCGTGGTCTTACGAGATACTTTTATTTCCAAAGGGTCTTAAATATACTAATCAAGTTGTTTGAGTTTTCTCACACCAGACCCTTATCTGACCTGGAGTTTTTTTTTTCTTTCCCTAAAACTCTTGGGTGCTCAAATTTTTATGACTAGCCAAGTAAATAATAATTTTCATAGATGCATTTGGACCTTAGGAGATGAGCTGAAGTCCAAGACATATTTCCATATATTTTTATTCCGTAGTGCTATTATTTTCTTGTGTTATATATGTAGTTCGCGTTGGTTGTTATAACTATCCAGGTTAATATTTGTTGTGGAATTTAATGATTGTATACTTATATTAAATAAAATTTCTTTCAGTTTGTAAAGACTTGTTATATATAATATGTTATCCACTACGAATGTGAGATTCTATTCTATCTTATTTTTCTTTAACCCCTAATGAATTGGTTTTCCAGCACTTAAATGTTCAACATGTTAATATCGTGGATGTATTAGTGTTGAAGGGTCGGAAAATCGGGTTGTTACATTTTGGTATCAGAGCTGGAGGTTGAGCGAGAACCTTGACTCTATGGGGTGAGCTCGGTAAGAGAGAAGGTAACGAATGCCTTATTATGAGTTTGAGTGTGTGTGTATATATATACACACACACATATATATGTGAGTGCGTATTTGTTATTATTATTTAAAGTATTTATAATTTGGGGACATATATGTTGAGTGGTTTACAAATTCTAGTATATATGTCGGATGCCACAATATCGATCGGGTTTTCAAAACACTTGAACAAGGCAAATCAACACATTATTGTTTTAAAGATTTGGTAAATGGAATAATTTTATCAAAGATATTATTTTTCATATGAATAAATATATTCTAAATATATATTTATGTATATTGATTTACGAAATGTTTGTTGATAGGGATGATATTCAATTATTATCATTAGATGGGTGATTTCCTTAGCTCGGCTAGTTTACGAGCGAATTTCTTCCTTTTTTACATGGGATGGGTAGATAATAGATTTTCTTGAACGTTGGAACGAACACCTTATGAATTTATTTTCATGATTTGACTATAAGATGTTCGATATCAATATTGGGTTAGAATTTATATTTGTATGGAATAAATTACAAAGTAGAATTTAGAATTAGAAATGAATTTGAAACCGAGAATTTGAGAATTGAATCCCGGTGTTTTGAAAATGTTTTTTTCGAAGTTTTTGTCAAATATTATTATACTATTATTTAAAGGTTATATAGATATTCTGAAAAGGAGTTTTATGAAAGAAATAAAAACACTGAACCACTTGGGTCAACAAAAAATATATTCGATGGTCACTACCGCAAAATCGGTGTTTATTTTCGAGTTTCTTTAGTGGGAGATTGCCTCAATTGAAGAATTTTGTTCAAGAAGTTTTGGAAAACGAAATTTTGATTTAGTACACTAAGTTAAAGTATATATGTGAAGTATAATTTCAACTAATTGAAATAAAATCCAGGAGTTTAAGGTTTTAAATTTTTGGTTGAGAACTGGTATGCGGATTCATATAGCCAATGCATTAGAATAAATTAGTTTTGCATCTTGATTAATAGCTAGATTTATAGTTTCATTAGTCAAATTGAAATGGAAATTTTGGCAATTTTAAGAAGCCAAGATTTCCCAATTAATATAGAAATTGAACTAATTGTCTGAGAATTATATGGAGTTAAGCGTTCATAACGTGCTAAATTTACAATATTGTAAATATAAATTGGTGCAATAATAACAATAGGATGAGTACGTATGTTGTACTTAGATGATTTATTTGCATATTAATGATCTATGTTCATAATATGAGCGTATTAAATAGATAAGTAAAATTAATTGTTAAGTAATTGGATATTTTTTTCTAAGATGTGATGGCAATGAAATTCTGGGAACGAAATTCTTTGTTGGGTGGAAGAATGTAAAAACCCAGAATTTAATCAATTTGATTAGTGAAAATTTAATCTATTTAAATATTCAATTTGCATTTTAATCATTAAATTATGTTTTAATTTTAGTTAGTGATTGAGAATTTATTCTAATCATCCCAATAAATGTATTTAAACGGGTTTATAACCTTTTCAAATTTCATAATTTTGAAATAGAAAACTTAGTCCTTGTTTTGGTCTATAAATATAGACTAGTGTATTTTTTTCTCAAAGAATTAATTTGAAAATATATTTATATATGTTTTATGATATTAAGATTTTGAAATTTATAATTTGTATAAAATAAAAAGTGATTTGGTGTTTATAATAAAATAAGTAACTTATATTTAAATCATTTTTTAAAAAATACTTGATTTGATGGTTAGTAATATAAAATGTATAAGTTAATCTTTGTTTATAAATAAAGAAAAATATATTGATTTGTTATTTTAGGAATGAGTGTATTAAAATACATATATTTAAAAAAATGTAGTAATAAAATGGTAAAAGTCATTATGCATAAGTACATGACTCATTTTCAACCCTTAACATCACATGAATGACTTGTACTTGATAGCTTAGGATGGAAGGCAAGTAAATAAGCTAGTTTGGTTAAATCAATACGTAAATTTACATTTTATTTACTTCTCCTTTTTACTTTCAAGTTCTTGCAAAAAAAAATCATCATGGCTTCCAAGCGAAATAAAAAAATAGTTTGGAAGCTTCAAATGAAGAAGAATAAACTAGAAAAGGGAAGAAAGCAAACTGTAAAGGAAGAAAATATCAACATCCAGTAAATAAAAGGTTTAGGAACTTCAATTTTTTTTTGGATTTCTTTACTGGTTTAAGGTTGGTGATTCAAACTCATTTGATTCTTGGTGTATAGGCTTTTTTAAAGGATAATCTGGTAGTGGCTGAGCGTGTTTTAGGGGTGGTTACATATAACAGTGGCCATGGCCACATAGGGCTTCCTCAGGGTTATGGTTTTCTTGCGTTTGATGTAGGCTTCGGAAAAATGGAGTTTGGATCTGGAATCAGGAGGTCGAGATGCTGTTAGAGGAGTAATTTGGTGGATTTCAATGAGGTACAAGGAGAGGCTTCGATCAGATTTTGATCAGATAAGAGGGAACATGTTGCGGGAGTGGTAAAGTGGTAAGGATGAGATAGCCGATTCATTGGTACTGTCTATTTGCCCTGTCAAATGTCGGAGGGAGGGACAGTGTGCACGACCCATGCATGGTTTTGGTTTTCAGGGGGTTCGAATTAGAGAAGAAGAAAACGAGGGAACGAGAAGGAAGTGTGTGTAGGTCGGGTGTGGTTTAAGTTGGGCCGGCCTATTTCGAATAGGTGAGAAAACTTTGAAATTTCAATTAATCTTGTTTGGATTTTAAACTTAAATGAGATGCTCATATTAAATCCGATTTATAAGTAGATGGTTGCATTGGGTTCGTATAAATGATCCCGACATTATACTATAGTTGATTTGCAAGTTTGGATAAGTCATTTTTTCTTCCCATTTAAAATGGATATGTTTTAAAAGGTATTAATTTACTTAATAACGTTAATAAAGTTACACACATTAAATTTGTTATATTTATTTGACCAAATAAATTACTGTTAAGTTGTTTTGAATTGTAAGATCATTATGGACATCTATAGAGTTGAAAAAATCACACTCGGTGCTTGCTAGATGACATTTTAAATTGTGTGATAGATTGTTATCAATATTGATTGATATGAACTGAATAGTTATTTAACTATGGACTATTGATTGTTATGTTCCAAGACCTTTGTTTCTTAGCAATATTGCACATGAAATAAATATATGAACCCATTTGGATGTAGAAATGAAAGGTAACATACTTAAATACCATTGCAATCGTAAAACCTCAAAATATGTAATTGTTTCTCATTTGATTTAATTCCTAAACTAAAGCGAATTAGTTGCTAAATATTCCATCTAGGAATGTTTAAAAAGTGCTTATCGATGATTTTAAGAATTAAAAGTATTAATTCAATGGTGTAAGTTGATTTAACTATTAAGATTAATCTTATTAATCAAGTTTTCAAAGTTATTTATTATTCATTAATGATCGTTCTAAACATAAGAAGTTGTTTATTAACAATATTTTGACGTACTAATGATGTTTTATGTGTGATTTGTACATAATTTTAATTTATGAAGGTAATTACAATGGTTATAATTAGTTAATGTTTAATTATTGTTTAAATGACTTATTAAAAGGTTAATTATTATTTAAATCTTTTGACTAAAGTTGAATTAATTATTTACTTTAAATGTGTTTTAATTTCTTATTTAATTATTAATAAAAGTTTAAATTATTAATTAAATATTATCTAAATATTAATTAGATCTTCAAATTATTTATTTACAAATTATATACTTATTTAATTATTATTGTTAAGGTTAAATAAATAAATATTATTTTAAGGATTAATAACTATTTAATATTTATTTAATTGTTAATGATTATGTAATTAATAATTGTTTAAGACTATTATTGTCTTATTTCATTGATTATGTTGATTTCATTTTTATAAATGATTATTTTGAGTTAATTAATTTAGTAATTAAAGGATGTTTTAAGATTAATTAGTTACCTTACATAAGCTATTTATGTTTAGTAACAAGGATTAGACTTGTTAATTTATTTTTAGATGTGATTTAAAAGATAATCCAGTTATTTCAAGGAGAGTTTTAGACTAAGAAGCATCATTTTTACTTAACGTATCCGAGATAGGAAATTTCTTGGTTAGTTTATTTGTTAACTAACAAGGGTTATGTTAATTTAGTTAACTTAACGAAAAATTTGAATTTAAAATTGGATTTTTAAATGGGTTTGAATCTATTGAGGTGATCTCGATAAATAAATTTTCTTAATGAAAGAAATTAAGTAAAATTTTCTATAAGTTGGAAAGTGAATATAAGATGAGTTTCTAGACTTATTTTTGGAATGAATTCCATATGGAATCTGTTCAATTTAAGTTAGACTTTTGGAAACTTATGTTATTAAAACTTATATTATCCGAAAGATGATGGTAGGGTCGAGTCAGGGTATGAGAGGTAAATAAATACCCCAATTTGAACGGTCTCATTGTTATGCGAGGAGTAATATTAGTTGAGATTAAGAGTGGATATTAGAAATAAAAAATTATTTCCATAAATGATTGTTATTTAAAAGACAAAGTCTTAGAAGTTAAATGGAGTGATTTTGTGTTCTAGTAACTCATAAAGGAGAATCAGATATGTGAAACCATCTTAATTGGTTTTGAAATATTTACTTATATCAGAGGGTTAAGTATGTGAATGTTTTGGATACAAGATTTTGAATTTAATTAATAATATGTTAATTAAAAAGAGGCTTTGTGATTAGTATAGGAAATAAACTATTGATTGTTGTATGTGTTTGTGTGTTGTTTGATAGTTAAATAATCGACTATCAAATCTATACCATAAATCTTACTTTGAAAATGCCTAGAAGAAACGCGTGAGTTATACGACACAATCATCCCTGTTAATGATCCACTATGCATATAAACCCTGTTTTGTTCTCCTTAGACAAGTGATAAGAAAATCCATCTACCAACGGTTAGGAGATTCCCTTATCCTTGTCTATTTATTTTCCAAAGAACCAAGGTTGAGTTTACCGGAAAATACCGATAGCCGTTTTGAAGAGACTGGGATCAGATTATGTATTTGAAAATCACTTCGATCCGATTGAGCGGCGAATGTGGAAAGCATTGAAGATGATGAAATAAAGGATAGTTGGAAGAGTGGAGTTGAAGGTGTAGACCTTCAAAAAAGAAAGGGTTGCTTGTTAATGTCTCTAGTTAGCTACTAAGACTATACTTATAGTAGCAGTCCCGACATTCTGAAGTCCTGCATGATGCAAGGACGTCTTGTTACTACTCATAAGATTATTTCCGATAGTATGTGGTAAAAGAGTACATTTAGTTTGTCGTATTCCTTAACAACTTGTGTCAACCTATAAAAATATGTGTAGATATGAAGCATTGCTGAAGGCAAACAGATAAGTCGTTCCCATATTTACAAGTTAGACCGCAAGGACATTTGATCGTTGGTTCTCAAGGGCAAGACCAAGTCGTCATTCCTTAGGTCCTCTAAGAATTTAAACATCCAAGATCTAGGTCATTCAGCAGAGGCTCTTTAGATCGTTCATGAGTGTGTCCTAACGACCTAACTAGATCGTTGCCAAAGTATAAAGTTGTGATCTAGGTCACCAAGTCATAGGTCGTTCCTTTGAGCCATTTACAACCAAGTCTCTTTCTCCTGTTCAACCAGTTAGGTCTTTCCACGACCTTAAGGAGTAGCCAGGTCATGGGATGCTAGTTCGTGTCTTGGAGCTTAGATCAACCAGGTTGGTTACAACCTAATTTGCTGGCTAGGATACGACTTAAAGTACTAGGTCGTCCGAACGACCTAGCAACCTGCACTCATGATTTCTAAACCATACCACCTCGTTTCCACTCCTATAAATACCCCCACACTTCCACTATTAAAGGGACCGAATTTTCTCTCCACGAAGTGCTGTCCAACTCATTTCTGAACTCCTCTATACCAATCAAACCTCCATTAATCACCTTTTAAGCTTATATTAAACATCTCAACTACCATGGATTTGCCAAAGATTATGTAAGTGCTCAATTTGTTGAAGATCTTCTCTAACAACCATCACAATCTAAGAGATCTCATTACTTCCTTGGTGAATTCGAGTGAATCAAAAGTAAAAAGAGAAGAAGTAGAGAAGATTATTGTAAAAAGAGAGAAAATGGGTTAAGTAGTAGAAATCATGTACCTTGTAACCTTGACGATTATAATGAGAATTCTCTTCATAGTGGAAGTAGGCATATTCTAGGACGAACCACTATAAATTCTTGTTCTTTTACTTGCTTTTGTGTTTGTGGCTACCACTTTTCTAGATCTTAATTGTGTGTGAAGTTTATAATTACACCTTGGGTGTTAGTGCCATTTTTTAGCATTAACATTTTTGGAGCCCACCGTGGGGCCACATCCACTTTCCAAAGTCAAGTGCTTTGTGGAGACGTTGAAGTTCAAAGCCTGTTTCTACGATTGACTCTCCAAATCTAAGATCCCGACCAGTTGAAAGATTGCCTTCAAAGTTTAAGAGGTTGTCTGAGATAATGCCACTGAAGAAGCCGGTTAGTATGTCCACAAGAGCTTCAGGCTCAGAGAATGTAGCGGATAATCCTATCACTCCACAAACTAATTTTCATAAAGTTTTCCAGTCCTCCTTAGTAGGAGTTTGTGTAAACAGAAATGAACTGAATGAAGTCATCTCTAGTTTGGCACATTAGATGGAGATCTCAAGTAAGGCCATGCTGGCAAGACTAGAGGTTGTCTTGCTACCCAAGCCAACACGTCGAAAATTAATGCTAATATCACCCATGCAGAGGGTGCTAACTCTTCCTCCTCAAGTCCAAGATTGATCTGTTCAAGAGATTAATGATTCAAACAATGCTGATCATGAAGAATCTAAAACACTTGCTGGGAACCATTCTAAAAGAGCTACTTCTCGAAAATTGAATTGTTCTGCCAAAGGGACAAATCCCCAAAAAGGAGGCATAGGTCCCCGAATCCCTAGCTACGACTGTTTTCTTAGGTGAACATCCAGGGAAGGAGGCGATGTCCGCCCCGCGGATCGGCACAACGAGAAGGAACGTCTTGCAGAAATGGTCCAATAGATCATGAAAGAAAGTATGGAGCAGAATGGTAATGAGAAGGAGTGGGAGTTTGCTCCAACTAAGACTCCACTCACTGAAAGGATTAAAATGACCAAGTTCCCAAGGAAGTTTAATCCGCCAATGATTCAGCTTATAATGGGATTAGCGATCCTAATTTGTTCTTGGATAAGTAGGATCAACACATAGATGGTGTGCGAGCTACGGATAAGTTCAAATGCTTATACTTCCCAATATATTTGGAGGGAGCAGCTTCGCTTTGGTTTACCGAGCTACCACCAAGGTCTATGAACAACTTTACTTTCTTTCCTAAGAAATTCATGGAGTGTTCAGGCTGCAGACCACGAAGGTTAAATATGTAATGTCACTGAATGACATGGAACAAAGACCGAGTGAGTCGGTTAAAGCTTTCCTTACACGATTCAATGCTGCCGCAACAAAAGTTGGGGATCTAGAACCTCGGCCGGTATTGATGGCATTGAAGAGAGCTATAGATAACAAATCGGAGTTTGGAAGAGGGATTAAAATGAAGAAGCCTGACACCTTGTATAGGTTCTACGCAAAAGTAAATGAATACATTAGTGTGGATGATGACCCTTCTTTTGCTATGGATGTTGCTGAGGCTAGTTCGGTACTAGAGAAGAAAGATAATGGTGTTCAAAGCGATCAAAGAACAATGGAGGTCAAAAGCGAGAAAATGATGGAAAGGATAACTAAAATGGAAAGAAGTTACGCTTCTTTAAAGCCGCTGAATTGACCCTACTAACTGATACTCTGGAGAACATTTTTATAGCCACCAAGGAAACCGAAGACTATCTAAGACTAAAACCACGGAATGCGGGTGACAACCAGGCAAACTCTTGAAGGTTTCGCCGATTCCACAATCAACCAGACCATAACGCGAACGAGTGCAGTTATCTCAGAAAAATGATTGACGGATTGATTAGAAAGAAACGGGAGCAACAATATGTGAAAAACCATAGTACGCCAATCCTCCTCAAATCTCCCAAGAGGAAAATGCATCTGGAGTCAGAGACCAGGCCCCGGCATAAGTTTGTCAGAGGCTTGTAATTAACACTATTTCTGGGGTTCCCCATCCCGCTGGGGGAAGTTGGGGAGAAATCGAAATATATGCCAATGCATTAAAGAATGTTTCAAAAGAAAAAAAGTGTTTGATTCTTAATAATAACATGTCCGCAAAGCAACAAAATACTTCCTTTATAGATGTCATGTTCAATGGAAAAAGTGAGGAAGGAGTCGTCACTCCTACTCAAGACCCAATGGTAGTATCAGTTGGGATAGGCCCGACCACTGTGAAAAGGGTGCTAGTCGATTGTGGTGCCTCAGTATATGTGTTGTTCAAAAGCACTTTCCATAATATGAAGCTTTCCATGTCAGATGTGTCAGCCTGCCAGAAGAAAATCCAAGGGTTCACAGGGGAACTGAAGCAGCCCATTGGGGTTAGTGATTTGAATGTGGAACTTGGAGATGGAGAAAGGAAAATTGCCCTAATGCAATCCTTTGTTCTTGTAGATGAATTGTTTGCGTACAACGCTATTCTGGGAAGAACAACCCTGGCCGCTTTTAGGATAGTGCTAGCTCCTTGGTGCTTGACGATGAAGTTTCCAACAGATAAAGGGGTCGGTGTAATTAAAGCAGAAGCAACAGAAAGATTTGATTTTTTTTGAAGGCTAATCTATATGTATTCGCTTGGAGTCATTCTGACATGTGCGGTATCTCTCTTGATGTGGCAGTTCATAAGCTTAATAACGATCCAAGCATCTCAAAGTGAAACAAAAAAGACAGATTCAAGGACCCGAAAAATCCTGGGCTCTCAAAGAGGAAATGGATAGGCTAATGGAGAATGACTTCATATGGGAATCCACATATCCAGATCAGGGTCTCTAATTCATTGAGTGGAGAGTGTGTATCGATTATTCGGACCTCAACAAAGCATGCCCTAAGGATAGTTTTTCGCTACCTAGAATCGATTAGCTAGTGAATGCAATGGCGGGGCATGAATTGCTATCGTTCATGGATGCTTATTCTGGATATAATCAAATAAAGATGCACAGGCCAGACCAGGAGAATACAAGCTTTGTGACAAATGTGGGCTTATACTGTTACAAGGTCATGCCATTTGGATTGAAGAATGCAGAAGCGACTTACCAGCGCCTTGTGAATGCAATGTTCAAATCACAAATTGTTAAAACCATGGAAGTTTATGTCGATGATATGCTGGTGAAGTCGAGAAGGGTTGCTGCTAAAATGTTTCATATTCTCAGGAGATACGGGATGAAATTGAATCCACTTAAATGCTTATTTGGAGTCGCATCAGGAAAAATTCCTCGGCTTTATGGTCAATGCCAAAGGCATTGAAGCCAATCCCACTCAAGTCTCAGCTTTGCGAGATATGTGAGCTCCTAGAATGAAGAAGGAACTTCAGAGCTTGAATGGGAAAGTAGCTGCACTGAGTCGATTTATTTTGAAGGCAACAGATCGGTGCATTCCGCTTTTCGATGCATTGAGGAAACGTAAAAAGGACTTCCAATGGACTCTCGAATGTCAAGCATCTTTCGAGGAGCTAATAAAGCACATAGAATCACCTCCAATGTTGTCGAAGGCCAAGGATGGAGAAGATTTATTTCTATATTGGGCAGTTTTGCCTCATGCCTTAAGTGCAGCATCGGTTCGAGAAGATGCAAAGGTTCAACGACCGGTATACTATACAATAAAAGGCTTGTTGGGGCAGAGTTGGATTATCCTAAGTTGGAGAAGCTTACATATTGTTCGCTCATCGCCACAAAAAAACTTAGGCCATATTTCCAAGCCCACTCTATCAAAGTTCTTACAGATCCACCTCTAAAGCACGTACTGTTACGTCCAAAAACTTCGGGAAGATAGTTAAAGTGGAATATTGAACTCAGTCAATATAAGCCACTTACCATCCCCGAAGAGCTATCAATGGACAAGCTTTAGCAAATTTTATTGCCGAATTTATAGATAGAAAGGAGGAGAAGGAAGAACCATTTGAGGCAGTTGCCAAATGGAAGTTATTCGTTGACAGGTTGATAAATGATTATTGCTCAGGGACATGAGTGGTTCTAGAAACTCCTGAAGGATGCTTCATGTGCTATGCTTTGAGGTTAGAGTTCCCATCAACAAACAAAGAAGCCCAGTATGAAGCGCTAATCGCATGGCTAAAAATAACGTGGAGTTGAACTATAAAACTTTGCAGATTTTTAATGACTCCCAGCTAGTGGTATGTCAAGTCCAAAAAGAGTTCCAAGCCAAGGGTGGAAATCTTCTAGCTTATCTATCTAAAACTTGGGAACTTCTTAATGACCTTGACAACTACATAATATCCCATATCCCTAGAGAGGAGAATATTAAAGCAGATTTGCTCACTAAATATGGAAGTTCGGGAGATGCATAGTTACTGAGAGTAGTAGCCGTCGAAGTCCTCTCAAATCCTAGTACTTAAGACATCGATGTTGACTGGATTATAGAGACCGTTGAAGAACCAGACTCGTGGATAACCCCGATCAAGGACTATCTTCTTAACGGAACACTCCCATACGAATTGAAAAAGTGAAGGAAAATACTGCATAAGGCTCTAATGTATCTTATCCAGGATGGTAGATGAGACGACCCGATTTCCCGTTCTCACGGAAACAAGGTTATCTTCTTGGAATATAACATAGAAACATATAATAGCAGAACAGAATTAAATAAATACACCAGAATGAACAACAAAATATACTGGATAAAAGTAATCATCAGAGTTACACAGTATACAGGATCTTACTTAGTACAAATACAGTTCAGCTATACATAAATGTCTACAGCGGAAATAAACAAAATATGTACAATAGGAGCTGAACAGCATAAAAAGAAATAAATGATAGAATCCATCTTCAGCTCCAGCTATCCAGAAAGAACCAGCTAAACCTGAATACAAGGCTGCCCGTGGAGAAAAAGGGGCACCCGAGTTTGAGAGTGAAACAAACTACGAGTCAGTCATGGGACTGGTATGAGAAATCCACTCAACACATATATATAATTGGCTAATCACAGGACCACGCCACTTTCGTGGAACGGGTTTACTCCATTGGATTGCCAGTGCTTCCAAACAAATATTTCTTTTAAACATCGCTATGTTTTTTATAAAAATGAAGCCAATATAAGACTCAGTTCCCATCACACAATGCAACGCAAACCGGAGGATAGAGTTTTACCTTATAATGGCTAAAATATGATTGATACGAATAAAACAAGGGCATTTGATATTATTGCTAGTGTTTATATGTTTTGAAAACTATTTCAAATCATAACTATCAATCATAGACGGCATGGGTACCATATATCATGTCGCCATATATATATACAATCAAAACCGCACGATGTCGTATTTGGAAATTGGATTTCCGTCATGAACCAAGGCAAAAGATAGTCCTTACCGAATTCGTGACTCTCTAGCCCGAGCCACAGGATCAGAGCTCGAGTGACCCTAGGAGCGACAGGGCCGGTCCACCGATGTGGATTAAAATGCCTGAACAATACGTTTCCCCGCCCTTTGGGGCGTAAACGAGCCAACGAATGACTCCATCGGACCCGGATCGTCCGATCAAACCGAGGCGCCTCGCAACAGCAACAACCACATAGGTGAAAAGTATATAAATGTCAGGGCTGGTAGGTCACTGACACCACCCTAGCTAGAAAGAAACGCATGCCCTCCCTGAGGTCCTTCCTCCCGTTTTAGGTTCCTACCGGGGTGTGAGGCTCGCGAATTCACGTTACACACAAAGCTACGCCACACAGGCGGTGCTTTGATCATCACCACAAGACTTTGCTTTTCAACAGAAGCCCTGATCACTGCATCTTAGCATGCCACACGGAATAAATACTATGTCAGACACACAGTCCATTTACAAGTCCGTTCTGGGTCTGAACGAAACCGGAGGCACTAAATACCTCGCAAACCCTTTGATCAACACGTACGTCTGAACGATCACCACTCATTATCCATATTTCGGGATGCCTCCCAATCAGGACCTCGGTTACCATCCAAACGAGGTGAAGATCTCCGGTCTTCGACCATCGTCTTCATCTTCGAATTTCAATCGTCGGTCGATTATTCGAAATGAGAATTAACTCGGCCTTTTCAAATAATTCACGTATATTTAGAATTTCAAATCGATTTATTTCAATGGTTAAATTATTCGACAACACCAATTGTGTTCTTTAATATAGTTTTCACACCAAACACATTCAACCATCAAACATCACATAAATCAAGCAAATTCAGTTCATTTCCATTCCATATCGCTTACGATATTTTATAACTATTTATCGCTATTTTTATTTAATTTAAAATAGCCATTATATTCAAAACGACGTTTCGGGCCATAAAGTGGCCGTGGCGCTGTTTTTCTTCCGATTTGATTTACACATATCTGAAAATCTAACCGTTGGATCTTCACAAAATTTACATCATTAGAAAGGTCTTTTCAAAACGAATCCAACGGTTCCAGTTTCGGGAAAATCCGACGGTCGGATCTCCCGGTACAATCGTTTGAATTTTCGATTTCAAAATACGAACTGCAGCGTCGTTATTCGATTAAATATAATTATATTTATATATATAAATAAATATAATCGTTTCTGGCGCTGTTTTTCTTCAGATTTGAATTAAACATTCCAGACAATCCAACCGTTGGATTTCTACAAGGTTGGTGCCGTTGGAAAGATTATTCCAAGGCGGACCCGACGGTTGAGATTTCGGGAAAATCCAATGGTCGGATTTCCCGTACTAGTCGTTTGAAATCACGGTTTCAAAATACGAACTGCACGGCTTCGTTTCGTTTTAATTTTATTTATATTTATATAGTTATATAAATATAGTTCATTCAAGGATTTCTATATCGTTTTCACTTCAAAAAAATTTCTAACACCTTAAATTTTGGAAAAATTTCGCCATAACCTCCCTTGCACCGGGAGCGTCGGGAAATCGCAAATAGCGTCCCGGTCCTTCTAATCTCAAAAAGAAAAAGAAGAAGCCAAGCGGCTAGCCAATAGGCTCAAAATCATCACCCAAACAAATCAGTAAATGTGTACCTATTTGTCGGGCACAAAATTTTATTCCTCTTCTCTAGCCCCTTCGCTATAACCTGTTCAATGAATATGCATGTACATATATATACAGTCCATATCATTTTTCATTTTCTATTCAACTTCATATTCGATTTCCATTTGGTTTAAAAACACCATTCATTCTAATGTTACATAAATAGGTGCAAATCATTTCATTAGCTAATTAATGAATATTTCAACTCATCTATGTTTATTTTGAACAAGTGGCTATTTTTAACACTTCATATTTTAACGATTTATGCATACAACAAAAAGGTGATTTTTATTGTAAAACAACTCATTTCGAAACACTATTTTTTTCTATATAGTTCATGTAGGTGATAAAATAGAATTTTTATCATAAAACAATTTATTTCAAAATATGAATACCATTCAACACATGAATTTCTAAACAACGAATGAATATCAATTCAACACATGAATGTTTTCAATAGTTTTTAGATATAGATAAAAATGTGATTTTTATTATCTAACAGTTTATTTCAAAATATGAATACCATTCAACACATGAATTTCTAAACAACGAATGAATATCAATTCAACACATGAATGTTTTCAATAGTTTTTAGATATAGATAAAAATGTGATTTTTATTATCTAACAGTTTATTTCAAAATATGAATACCATTCAACACATGAATTTCTAAACAACGAATGAATATCAATTCAACACATGAATGTTTTCAATAGTTTTTAGATATAGATAAAAATGTGATTTTTATTATCTAACAGTTTATTTCAAAATATGAATACCATTCAACACATGAATTTCTAAACAACGAATGAATATCAATTCAACACATGAATGTTTTCAATAGTTTTTAGATATAGATAAAAATGTGATTTTTATTATCTAACAGTTTATTTCAAAATATGAATACCATTCAACACATGAATTTCTAAACAACGAATGAATATCAATTCAACACATGAATGTTTTCAATAGTTTAAGCATATGAAAATAATTCAAACACACAAATATTATTCAAAATTTCGGCAGCATAACGGCAGGGTAGTTACACCGGCACCGTCCCTAGTACGGCTCCTCGCTCTACCTTAAAACCTCGCGGTTTTTGACAATGGGAAACATGCATCTAGTTCGCACGCAGGCGGCATGTATATATATTTATTCATTTCCACAAACTAATCCTAAGTGGTTTCAACCAAATATTTCACAACCACAAATGGGTATTTTTCAACCACAATCAACCAATAACAATCACAAACAATCCCAAACAATCATTCGCTATCAATCAAATTTCCACAACAATTTCAACCAATAAATATCGTCCATGGTTTGTGGACGAGGGGGCGTATATATATATGTATATATATATTTATATATAGCAATTCACTTTTACTTCACACATATATATATAAATTTTAAATCAGAAATCTCACCAATAGCTATCCAACTTCACGACTCTTCTTAATAGAAATCTTCGCCTATTTGTCGCTTTCACCCGTATTCTCTGCATAAGTAAAAATAGAATTTTTACTATGCTATTCAATATATAAAAATCGAACTTTGACTTCGCTATTCAATATATAAAAATATGATTTTTATTTTTGCTTTCATCATATAAAAATATGATTTTTACTTTTGCAAGTTCCAATCTTTTTCTACTAAAAGATTAAACCTTTTTCCTATTTTAAAGTTCAAAATAAAATCAGTTTTTCTCTTTTATAAAAATGCAGTTTTTATTCTTTATAGAAAATGCAGTTTTTATTTTTATAAAATGCAGTTTTTATTTTCTTTACAAAATGCAGTTTTTATTCTTTATAGAAAATGCAGTTTTTATTTTCTTTTCAAAACAGTTTTTCTTTTAAATTTATTCAGTTTTAAACTACTTTTAAAAATATTCAGTTTTTATACTTTTTAAAACAAAACAGTTTTAATCTTTAAAACATTTCAGTTTTTACTTTTATATAAAATCTGTTTTATACTTTTAAAACTTTCAGTTTTAATACTTAAAACCATTTCAGTTTTTTTTTTCCTTATAAAACCAGTTCAGGTTTTTAAATCTTTTTTTTTCTAAAAAAAACAATTCAGGTTTTTAAACCTTTTTCAACAAAAAAAACAGTTTAACAGAATAAAAAAAAATAATAATAAAATAATAAAAAAAAAAACGCTCACCGAATTAGCTGCTAAAAAAAGGGGGAGGAAAGGTCGTCGGCGGCTTCGACGTTGCCAGCGAGGGGGGGCTCGATTTGATTCGAGGGGGGGGTGTTCGAGACGTCGGCGGCAGCTTCGAAGGGGGGCGATGCTCCGCGATGGGTCGTCGGCGTCGAGGTGTCGGGGGGAGGCTGGCGATTTAGGTTTAGGGTTTGGGTTTTTTTTTTCTTTCTGTTATGTTTTATAACGAACGGGGGGGCCAAGCAGAAGATAAGGGGAGGGAGGGAATTTAAAATTATTTAATTATTTTCTTATTTAATTATTAAACTTCGCAAAAAGGTTGACTTTCTTCCACGACCTCGAAACGAGGCCCACCGCCTGTCGTCCATAGCGTTTTACCCCCATTCCGAACACAATGGGATATGTATCGTAAGCTGATTTGATCGTTACAATCAGTTTCCTTTTGAATTTTCATTTAAATCACTATATTGAATTTTAAACGCACATTTCAAATTACCGGGGTCACATACTAACTAGAAAAATTCCAGAAAAATATTTTCTAGCTTCGTATTGACGATACGGTCCTAACAAAACTAGTTTCGTCAAATTCTGAGACCGTTTGAAAAATGGCCAATTTCCAGTCGATTAAAATCAACAGAAACTGGTCAAACGCGTTTTCTTTTGCCACGCTCACATATTGATTCGAAAAATTATGAAATTTGAAACCTAGCAATAACCTGACACTGCGGATCTAACAAAAGTGGTTTCGTCGAAATCCGAGGTCGTATGCAAAATGTCCATTTTTAAGGGCCTGAATTCCATAGCGACTATTCAGAATTTTCAACTGGACATATCTTTTGATTCCCGCTATCAAATTTCGATTGGTTAGATTCGTTAGAAGGATATCATCAATTAGATACTAATGTTTTTGGTCTCACTAAAATCCGGATTGTTTTGCACCCGGTATATTCAATTGAAGTTTGAAATCGAATTATCGAACTACCGCGCCATTTTCAATTCTATATATAATTATAATTAATTATATTCGTTTTCAAATGTCGATTCAAACTCAGTTTTCATCGCCATTATTTAAAATATTTATTTTAAATATTTAAAATCCATTATTTTAGCCAATTTAAAATTTTTAAATTGGTTCAGATTTTCTGGGTCGTTACAATCTCCCCCACTTAAAACTTTTCGTCCCCGAAAAGGAATAAAGTCGAAAGTGGTTTGATAAATCTACGATCACCCAATACAACAACCAATTTGTTTCTAACCTTCCAAAAATATACTAATTAATCTCTATACACTTTTCAAAATCATACAGAGTATAGAATAAATAGTGCACATCCATGAGAAGAAAATAGCAGCAGAATAGAGAATTAAATGGTAATGCAAGGTAGGGTAAATGTACCTTGCACCGGAGTCAATCAGAGATATCTACTCGGCATCTAGGATAAGCTTTCTGAATGCTCTCCTCAGTTTCCCAAGTACAATCTCGCGGATCTCCACTCCATTGCACCTTGACTAAGTGAACCTTCTTGTTTCTCAGCTCTTTGGTTTCTTTGCCGATAATCTTTAGCGGCTCTCGCCTCACAGCTAATTCTGGAGTAATTTCAATGTCCTGCTGAGCTGCTTCTTCCACGATCAAGTCTGGATCATGAACGTGCTTTCGAAGCTGAGATATATGAAATACATCATGCACTCCAGGCAGCCAATCAGGAAGTTTGACCCTATAAGCAAGAGTTCCAATCCGTTCCAGAATAGGAAACGGACCTATGAATTTGGGTGCTAACTTTCCAGTTTTACCGAACCGGATAACTCCTCTCATCGGCGATACTTTCAAATATACATAGTCGCCAACTTCAAAGGATATATCTCTTCTTCTTTTATCGGCATAGCTCTTTTGTCGGCTTTGAGCGGCGAGTAATCGCTTCTTAATGAAATCAACTTTGTCGGCCGCTTCTCGAATCATATCGGGACCCAACACAAGTCTATTTCCAGGCTCGACCCAACAAGCAGGAGATCGGCAAGGTCTACCATACAATGCTTCGAATGGCGACATTGTCAGACTCGCCTGGTAGCTGTTGTTATAAGAGAATTCAGCCAAATGTAGATGGTCTTCCCATGATCCACCGAAATCTATAACACAAGCCCGCAATAGGTCTTCTAAAATGCGATTCACCCTCTCAGTCTGACCGTCTGTCTGAGGATGATAAGCGGTGCTCAAGTTTAACTTCGTTCCGAGCTCGACTTGAAATGCTTCCCAGAATTTGCTAGTGAATATTGTATCTCTATCACTGACTATGCTGAGCGGCACTCCATGTAGTCTAACTATTTCCCTGAAGTAAATCTGCGCCAGACTCTGAGCAGTTCTATTTGATTTGACAAGTATGAAATGGGCGGTCTTCGTGAAGCGATCTACGATCACCCAAATACTGTCATTTCCTTTTCTGGTTCTGGGCAAGCCATCAATGAAATCCATGGAGATATGCTCCCACTTCCAACCAGGAACTTCTAGTGGTTGTAATAGTCCAGCCAATTTCTGTTGGTCGCTTTTAACTAGCTGGCAAGTAGGGCATCGGCTGACATATAAAGAAATGTCCCTTTTCATCGACTTCCACCAGAAAGTGCGTTTGATGTCATTATACATTTTGTTTACTCCCGGATGGATACTGAGTTTTGACTTGTGGCATTCATCCAGTACTTCCTTTCGAAGTTCAGGAATGTTAGGAACGCATATTCGACCTTTGAGCCTTAGAATCCCCTCATTATCAACTTGAAAACTCGAGGGTTCGCCTCGTTGAATTATCCTTCTGATCTTCTGAATGAAGTGATCATCCTCCTGAAGAGCAGATATCTTATCTAGCAATGAAGTCGTGATAATAAAACTGGCGATCATTACATTCTTTCTGCTTAACGCATCGGCCACGACATTGGCTTTTCCTGGAGTATATATAATTTCGAAGTCATATGCTGCAAGAAACTCCAGCCAACGCTGTTGCCTCAGATTCAAGTCCTTCTGAGTGAACAGATACTTTAACGACTGGTGGTCTGTAAACAGTTCAAACCTCTCGCCCAGAAGATAGTGTCTCCAGATTTTCAAAGAGAATATGATAGCCAATAACTCAAGATCATGAGTTACGTAGTTCTTCTCGTGTGGCTTCAGTTGACGGCTAGCATAAGCAATTACTTGGCCTCTTTGCATTAACACTGCTCCAAGGCCTTCTCTAGAAGCATCAGTCCAGACTTTTAGATCCTGGTTGCCATCAATGATGGTTAACACTGGAGCTGTTGTTAATCTTAACTTTAGCTCTTCAAAAGCCTCCTCACTCTCTTGAGTCCATTTAAATTTAGAATGCTTCTTTGTAAGCTTCGTTAAGTGGCCAGATATCTTCGAAAAGTTTTTAACGAACTTCCGATAATAGCTAGCCAATCCGAGAAAACTGCGGACTTCAGTGGGAGTACTGGGCTGTTTCCAATTCTGAATAGCTGTGATTTTGCTTGGATCCACAGCGATTCCATCTTTCGATACGACATGGCCCAGAAATTTCACTTCATCTTGCCAGAATATACATTTGGAAAACTTGGCTTTTAATACATTCCGTCTCAGAATCTCTAGAACCTGTTCCAAATGTTTTTCATGTTCGGCCTTTGATTTAGAGAAGATTAGAATATCATCAATAAAAACCAGAACGAATTTATTCAAAACCCCTCTGAACACTCTATTCATCAGATCGACGAAATAAGCTGGAGCGTTACATAAACCGAACGGCATTACTAACCACTCGTAGAACAAGTCGGGGCCTCTGAACGCTGTCATTGGAACACACTCTTCGGCAATTCGAAGTTGATGGAATCCTGTGGCTAGGTCCATTCGTGAGAATACTTGTGCTCCATTTAATCGATCCAACAAATCATCTATTCGCGGCAATGGATATTTATTCTTTATTGTCTGTTTGTTCAAATCACGATAATCCACACATAGATGTAGAGTACCATCAGATTTTGGGACAAACACTACTGCTGCACCCCAATCAGAGAAACTAGGCCTGATCAGACCCTTCCATACTAGCTGTCGTGTTTGATTGTCTAATTCCTCCTTCTCTTTCAAGGACATTCTTCGAATAGCGTGAACTACCGGCCTTGCATTTGGAATTAAAGCAATTTTGAAATCTATTTCTCTTTGCGGAGGTAAGCGAACAACTTCCTCGAACACATCCGCATAGTTCTTGACGACTGGAATATCTTTAATGAGGTCAGGAATATTCTCAGTGATTTCAGGGATATTTTCTATTTGGGCTGGAGAAACATCGAGAGCTGACCAGAAATCTTTTCTATTTGAAGTCGGGCCTTCACATGGTATGGTTATATAATTCCCCGATTGGGCCTTTGCTTTAACCACTCTCTCGGCGCATTTAACTTCAGCTTCATATCTAGTTAACCAATCCAATCCCAGAATAAGATCGAATTCATTAAAATTCATGATGATAGAGATAATAGGGAATTTATAGCAAGAAAAAGAGACGGGCACTGCACAAATCCAACTGAGATTAATGGAACCTCCAACTGGATTCTGAACAGTCATGGGCTCTTTGAGCTTTTTCAAATTCAAATCCAACTTCTTGACTGCACTCTTTGCAATAAAGCTTCGTGATGCGCCTGTGTCAAACAGTACTTTAACTGGGATGTTTTTGACATTGAGCGTGCCTTCTAAAACATCAGACCTTTCCTGAGCAGACGAAGAGGCAGGTACTTCTACCACTTCATTTATATGTATTGCTTTAGGTTTTCTGAATAGCGGGCAGGCCTTTGAAAGATGTCCGGACTGATGGCATTGACTGCACTTTCTATTCTCTTGGAACTTCTTGCCGGATTTAGATCCTTCCTTTCTTTGTTTCTTAAGAGATCGGCAACTTATCGAGAGATGTCCTTGCTTATTGCAGTTAGAGCATATAGTTGTCGTTACTGGTTCTTTTTCGGATCTGGCCCTTTTTCGATTTATTTCGGGCTCCTTACCGACTTCAGACATTGAACTTGCCTCAGGAATCTCAGTTTCCGACTCTGCTATGTCACTAGAACTGACTTCTTCTTCGTCGCGCAACATTCCTTTCTTGTCTAGATCTTCATATTGATAAGCCATATAAATCATTTCAGAGAAAGGAAGCTTCACATGCCCCAATACTTTATTCTGGTATTTCCTTTGAAGTCCGTGAATAAATCTCATATTTTTACTCTTCGGATTTTGAATTAGGTGAGGGGCAAAGTGAGAAAGTTCATTGAATTTCTTATGATATTCGGGAATGGTCATGTCCCCTTGTATTAGATAAGAGAATTCATCACATAGCCGTTCGGTCGCTTCGGGAGGAGTAAATTTTTCTAGGAAAATAACTTTGAATCTATCCCAGGTGATATCACCTTCTGGATTACCTTTAATAACTGAATCCCACCAAAACAAAGCTTCGTCTTCGAGTGCCCAGGAGGCCAGTAATCTTTTCTGGTCATCCCTCAGCTTTAATGCTTCGAAGATTTTCTCAGCCGAACGAATCCAAGCTTGTGTTCTCATAATAGATTCTTCGCCCGAGAATGGCTTTCCACCCAGATTTCTATACTTCATGAATAGAGCTTCTATATCCGGGTCAGTATTACTTCTTCTGTTTCTGGCACTCATTTTCTAGTTCTTCTGCAAATAGCAGATCAAGTGTCAGGTCACAGAAAAGGTATTTTAAAATATAGAGACAAATACTTGAAGTGTAAATGTGTCTATCGAAGTGTATTCATTCTGCTTTACTCATACTAGGACATTGCTGATCCTATCTGTATAGAGTTACCCGTCCTAGAACACTACTGGTTCTATTTCTGACGAGTTCGTTCAAATGTTATATTCCAGAACTAAGCTTAACCAAAGCTCTGATACCACGTTGAGACGACCCGATTTCCCGTTCTCACGGAAACAAGGTTATCTTCTTGGAATATAACATAGAAACATATAATAGCAGAACAGAATTAAATAAATACACCAGAATGAACAACAAAATATACTGGATAAAAGTAATCATCAGAGTTACACAGTATACAGGATCTTACTTAGTACAAATACAGTTCAGCTATACATAAATGTCTACAGCGGAAATAAACAAAATATGTACAATAGGAGCTGAACAGCATAAAAAGAAATAAATGATAGAATCCATCTTCAGCTCCAGCTATCCAGAAAGAACCAGCTAAACCTGAATACAAGGCTGCCCGTGGAGAAAAAGGGGCACCCGAGTTTGAGAGTGAAACAAACTACGAGTCAGTCATGGGACTGGTATGAGAAATCCACTCAACACATATATATAATTGGCTAATCACAGGACCACGCCACTTTCGTGGAACGGGTTTACTCCATTGGATTGCCAGTGCTTCCAAACAAATATTTCTTTTAAACATCGCTATGTTTTTTATAAAAATGAAGCCAATATAAGACTCAGTTCCCATCACACAATGCAACGCAAACCGGAGGATAGAGTTTTACCTTATAATGGCTAAAATATGATTGATACGAATAAAACAAGGGCATTTGATATTATTGCTAGTGTTTATATGTTTTGAAAACTATTTCAAATCATAACTATCAATCATAGACGGCATGGGTACCATATATCATGTCGCCATATATATATACAATCAAAACCGCACGATGTCGTATTTGGAAATTGGATTTCCGTCATGAACCAAGGCAAAAGATAGTCCTTACCGAATTCGTGACTCTCTAGCCCGAGCCACAGGATCAGAGCTCGAGTGACCCTAGGAGCGACAGGGCCGGTCCACCGATGTGGATTAAAATGCCTGAACAATACGTTTCCCCGCCCTTTGGGGCGTAAACGAGCCAACGAATGACTCCATCGGACCCGGATCGTCCGATCAAACCGAGGCGCCTCGCAACAGCAACAACCACATAGGTGAAAAGTATATAAATGTCAGGGCTGGTAGGTCACTGACACCACCCTAGCTAGAAAGAAACGCATGCCCTCCCTGAGGTCCTTCCTCCCGTTTTAGGTTCCTACCGGGGTGTGAGGCTCGCGAATTCACGTTACACACAAAGCTACGCCACACAGGCGGTGCTTTGATCATCACCACAAGACTTTGCTTTTCAACAGAAGCCCTGATCACTGCATCTTAGCATGCCACACAGAATAAATCCTATGTCAGACACACAGTCCATTTACAAGTCCGTTCTGGGTCTGAACGAAACCGGAGGCACTAAATACCTCGCAAACCCTTTGATCAACACGTACGTCTGAACGATCACCACTCATTATACATATTTCGGGATGCCTCCCAATCAGGACCTCGGTTACCATCCAAACGAGGTGAAGATCTCCGGTCTTCGACCATCGTCTTCATCTTCGAATTTCAATCGTCGGTCGATTATTCGAAATGAGAATTAACTCGGCCTTTTCAAATAATTCACGTATATTTAGAATTTCAAATCGATTTATTTCAATGGTTAAATTATTCGACAACACCAATTGTGTTCTTTAATATAGTTTTCACACCAAACACATTCAACCATCAAACATCACATAAATCAAGCAAATTCAGTTCATTTCCATTCCATATCGCTTACGATATTTTATAACTATTTATCGCTATTTTTATTTAATTTAAAATAGCCATTATATTCAAAACGACGTTTCGGGCCATAAAGTGGCCGTGGCGCTGTTTTTCTTCCGATTTGATTTACACATATCTGAAAATCTAACCGTTGGATCTTCACAAAATTTACATCATTAGAAAGGTCTTTTCAAAACGAATCCAACGGTTCCAGTTTCGGGAAAATCCGACGGTCGGATCTCCCGGTACAATCGTTTGAATTTTCGATTTCAAAATACGAACTGCAGCGTCGTTATTCGATTAAATATAATTATATTTATATATATAAATAAATATAATCGTTTCTGGCGCTGTTTTTCTTCAGATTTGAATTAAACATTCCAGACAATCCAACCGTTGGATTTCTACAAGGTTGGTGCCGTTGGAAAGATTATTCCAAGGCGGACCCGACGGTTGAGATTTCGGGAAAATCCAATGGTCGGATTTCCCGTACTAGTCGTTTGAAATCACGGTTTCAAAATACGAACTGCACGGCTTCGTTTCGTTTTAATTTTATTTATATTTATATAGTTATATAAATATAGTTCATTCAAGGATTTCTATATCGTTTTCACTTCAAAAAATTTTCTAACACCTTAAATTTTGGAAAAATTTCGCCATAACCTCCCTTGCACCGGGAGCGTCGGGAAATCGCAAATAGCGTCCCGGTCCTTCTAATCTCAAAAAGAAAAAGAAGAAGCCAAGCGGCTAGCCAATAGGCTCAAAATCATCACCCAAACAAATCAGTAAATGTGTACCTATTTGTCGGGCACAAAATTTTATTCCTCTTCTCTAGCCCCTTCGCTATAACCTGTTCAATGAATATGCATGTACATATATATACAGTCCATATCATTTTTCATTTTCTATTCAACTTCATATTCGATTTCCATTTGGTTTAAAAACACCATTCATTCTAATGTTACATAAATAGGTGCAAATCATTTCATTAGCTAATTAATGAATATTTCAACTCATCTATGTTTATTTTGAACAAGTGGCTATTTTTAACACTTCATATTTTAACGATTTATGCATACAACAAAAAGGTGATTTTTATTGTAAAACAACTCATTTCGAAACACTATTTTTTTCTATATAGTTCATGTAGGTGATAAAATAGAATTTTTATCATAAAACAATTTATTTCAAAATATGAATACCATTCAACACATGAATTTCTAAACAACGAATGAATATCAATTCAACACATGAATGTTTTCAATAGTTTTTAGATATAGATAAAAATGTGATTTTTATTATCTAACAGTTTATTTCAAAATATGAATACCATTCAACACATGAATTTCTAAACAACGAATGAATATCAATTCAAAACATGAATGTTTTCAATAGTTTTTAGATATAGATAAAAATGTGATTTTTATTATCTAACAGTTTATTTCAAAATATGAATACCATTCAACACATGAATTTCTAAACAACGAATGAATATCAATTCAACACATGAATGTTTTCAATAGTTTTTAGATATAGATAAAAATGTGATTTTTATTATCTAACAGTTTATTTCAAAATATGAATACCATTCAACACATGAATTTCTAAACAACGAATGAATATCAATTCAACACATGAATGTTTTCAATAGTTTTTAGATATAGATAAAAATGTGATTTTTATTATCTAACAGTTTATTTCAAAATATGAATACCATTCAACACATGAATTTCTAAACAACGAATGAATATCAATTCAACACATGAATGTTTTCAATAGTTTAAGCATATGAAAATAATTCAAACACACAAATATTATTCAAAATTTCGGCAGCATAACGGCAGGGTAGTTACACCGGCACCGTCCCTAGTACGGCTCCTCGCTCTACCTTAAAACCTCGCGGTTTTTGACAATGGGAAACATGCATCTAGTTCGCACGCAGGCGGCATGTATATATATTTATTCATTTCCACAAACTAATCCTAAGTGGTTTCAACCAAATATTTCACAACCACAAATGGGTATTTTTCAACCACAATCAACCAATAACAATCACAAACAATCCCAAACAATCATTCGCTATCAATCAAATTTCCACAACAATTTCAACCAATAAATATCGTCCATGGTTTGTGGACGAGGGGGCGTATATATATATATATATATTTATATATAGCAATTCACTTTTACTTCACACATATATATATAAATTTTAAATCAGAAATCTCACCAATAGCTATCCAACTTCACGACTCTTCTTAATAGAAATCTTCGCCTATTTGTCGCTTTCACCCGTATTCTCTACATAAGTAAAAATAGAATTTTTACTATGCTATTCAATATATAAAAATCGAACTTTGACTTCGCTATTCAATATATAAAAATATGATTTTTATTTTTGCTTTCATCATATAAAAATATGATTTTTACTTTTGCAAGTTCCAATCTTTTTCTACTAAAAGATTAAACCTTTTTCCTATTTTAAAGTTCAAAATAAAACCAGTTTTTCTCTTTTATAAAAATGCAGTTTTTATTCTTTATAGAAAATGCAGTTTTTATTTTTATAAAATGCAGTTTTTATTTTCTTTACAAAATGCAGTTTTTATTCTTTATAGAAAATGCAGTTTTTATTTTCTTTTCAAAACAGTTTTTCTTTTAAATTTATTCAGTTTTAAACTACTTTTAAAAATATTCAGTTTTTATACTTTTTAAAACAAAACAGTTTTAATCTTTAAAACATTTCAGTTTTTACTTTTATATAAAATCTGTTTTATACTTTTAAAACTTTCAGTTTTAATACTTAAAACCATTTCAGTTTTTTTTTTCCTTATAAAACCAGTTCAGGTTTTTAAATCTTTTTTTTTCTAAAAAAAACAATTCAGGTTTTTAAACCTTTTTCAACAAAAAAAACAGTTTAACAGAATAAAAAAAAAAAAAAAAAAAAAAAACGCTCACCGAATTAGTTGCTAAAAAAAGGGGGAGGAAAGGTCGGCGGCGGCTTCGACGTTGCCAGCGAGGGGGGGCTCGATTTGATTCGGGGGGGGGGGGGGGGTGTTCGAGACGTCGGCGGCAGCTTCGAAGGGGGGGGGGGATGCTCCGCGATGGGTCGTCGGCGTCGAGGTGTCGGGGGGAGGCTGGCGATTTAGGTTTAGGGTTTGGGTTTTTTTTTTTTCTTTCTGTTATGTTTTATAACGAACGGGGGGGCCAAGCAGAAGATAAGGGGAGGGAGGGAATTTAAAATTATTTAATTATTTTCTTATTTAATTATTAAACTTCGCAAAAAGGTTGACTTTCTTCCACGACCTCGAAACGAGGCCCACCGCCTGTCGTCCATAGCGTTTTACCCCCATTCCGAACACAATGGGATATGTATCGTAAGCTGATTTGATCGTTACAATCAGTTTCCTTTTGAATTTTCATTTAAATCACTATATTGAATTTTAAACGCACATTTCAAATTACCGGGGTCACATACTAACTAGAAAAATTCCAGAAAAATATTTTCTAGCTTCGTATTGACGATACGGTCCTAACAAAACTAGTTTCGTCAAATTCTGAGACCGTTTGAAAAATGGCCAATTTCCAGTCGATTAAAATCAACAGAAACTGGTCAAATGCGTTTTCTTTTGCCACGCTCACATATTGATTCGAAAAATTATGAAATTTGAAACCTAGCAATAACCTGACACTGCGGATCTAACAAAAGTGGTTTCGTCGAAATCCGAGGTCGTATGCAAAATGTCCATTTTTAAGGGCCTGAATTCCATAGCGACTATTCAGAATTTTCAACTGGACATATCTTTTGATTCCCGCTATCAAATTTCGATTGGTTAGATTCGTTAGAAGGATATCATCAATTAGATACTAATGTTTTTGGTCTCACTAAAATCCGGATTGTTTTGCACCCGGTATATTCAATTGAAGTTTGAAATCGAATTATCGAACTACCGCGCCATTTTCAATTCTATATATAATTATAATTAATTATATTCGTTTTCAAATGTCGATTCAAACTCAGTTTTCATCGCCATTATTTAAAATATTTATTTTAAATATTTAAAATCCATTATTTTAGCCAATTTAAAAATTTTAAATTGGTTCAGATTTTCTGGGTCGTTACAGTAGACTATACAGGCGAGGCTTCTTTATGCCTCTGCTTAGGTGCATGACCAAAGAGGAGTTTAAGATTATCTTAACGGAATTGCACGAAGGTGAATGTGGAGATCACATAGGCGGACAAACATTGGCCAAGAAACTTATGCGATATGGATATTTCTGGCTTGATGTAAACCTGGATTCTGCAACCTACACCAAGAAGAGTGATAGATGCCAGAGATTTGTGAAGATTCCAAGAGCACCATCCATGTAATTGACTCAAATGGTCAGCTCATGGCCATTTGCTATCTGGGTCATTGCTTTGATTGGGGTATTACCAACAACAAAGTCCATCTTTAAATATACCATTGTAGCAGTCGATTACTTCACCAAGTGGGCTGTAGCAGAGCCACTGACCACTATAACCTCAAAGAACATGATCAACATTGTGCTAAAGAACATCATTTGCAGGTTTGGTGTTCCATAAAAGATAATCACAGATAGTGGAACACAGTTTGAAGCGATGAATTCAAAAGCTTCTGTGCTAAGTACAAGATTCAGAAGAGTTTCTATAGCAGTGGCCCATCCTCAGGCCAATGGGCAAGTCGATGCAATGAACAAGATCATAAAGTCAACCATCAAAAAACATCTGGAGGAAGCCAAAGGTGGTTCGGTAGATGAGCTTCCATTTGCAATATGGGCGTACCCATGACTCACAAATCTACGACTGGGCACACTCCATTCTCTCTAGCATTTGGATCCGAAGCTATGATCCTGGTAGAGCTAGAAGTTCCCATTCACCTTAGGATTCACTTCAACCAAGTAGAAAATGAAAAACTATAGCTTTAAGCGCTTAACCAACTCGAAGAAAGGAGAAATGAAGCGGAGCTCAGAGTAGCTGCTCATCAAAGAAGGATTGAAAGGCATCTGAAATCCAAAGTCAAGCAAAGAACCTTTGAAATAGGGTACCTTATATTGAAGAGAGTGATGACCGGGACCGGAGTTTTGGGACCTAATTGGGAAGGACCCTACATCATAAGCCAAAAGCTCTTATATGGCACCTTCGAATTAAAGACGATAGATGGAATTCAAATTCCCAGATCTTGGAACAGCAATCATCTCCGTCGTTATTTTACTTGATTTTCATTAATATTTCTTGTAAAAAAGTTGTAAATATAATTGAACTTTGTACATATGAATGAAAAAGTTAATTTGCTTGCCTTAATCGTACACTTGTAAACTCTTGTTAAATTATCCAAAATTTGCTAAAAAGTCAATCTTGATTGCAGGCCCATTAAAGGACGCTCAAAACTTATTCAAATAAAATTTGTTTCTTTAAGATAACTATTTGTAATTACTTTAACTATCTTTCCAAATTATTTCGAATTTAAAATTCAAATTTTATTTTTTGCTTAATATTTTATTAGTAAATGTTGAATTAAATTCCAAATTGGAATAAAACTCAATTATTCAACATATAATCTAATTTATATGGATTTCACACATTCATTAGCATCAAATAACAGTCATTAACAACTAATAACATCCAATTACCACATAATGACATCATTAACATAAATGTTATGGTCATTAACGCTTATTACTAAATTAAACCATCGTTAATTAAGGTATTAAACCTCATTGACGCTTTATTTCCATAATTGTAAAAACAAATCCACAATAACACACATCACATTCAAATTGCAAATCAGTGTTAACCCAATATCAACAATGTCACACATCCATCCTACGTCACATATTTACCAATATTTTTCTTTACATAATAAGTGGATATTTTGAATCAATTTTTATTACTAAGTAATTTTCTCAACCACCACTAAAATCATCATTTTCAACCTCTTGCTAACTTAACCATTGACCAATTCAGACATGCAAATCACACCATTTAGCATTAATTAGTCAATCACATGACAACTTATCACCAACAACATCGTTAAGTATTTTAAGTATTTTTACCAAATTAGTTAACCAAATGTGAGTGAAGAGTTCTCACCATAGCTATCCACTCCTCCATTCTTTAATGTAGCAATTTGTAGCAACTACCAATGATTTAACTTTGCTAGCAACTAAAATTTGTGACTTAAAAATCACAAATACCACACAAATTATATATGTATGTGTATATATACACTTGGATTTCAGAAGAAAAGGTCGGACCTTGGAGGTTTGGAGGTGCGTGGCCAAGCCTAGGGGCTACGTCCTAGGCTATATGGGGTAGGATGGGCCCGTGGGCTCCTAGAGAGTAGGGGTAGTGTATGGGGGTGCTGGGGTGATTGGGTAGTGGAGTATGATGTGTAGGAGGAATTTTTAAGGGAACGAAAGGTTTTTTTGCAAGGTGGGGGCCCAAGACTTGGGGTAGGAGGAGGTGGCAGCTTTGGTTGGTCGGAGGGAGGGGGGATGGGTTGAGGTCGGTGATGCTAGGGTGGGAGGCGACAATAAGGAGTGGGGAAGGAAGGAGAAAGGAAAAATGGAGCTTAAGGAGAGTGAAATGGAAAATGAAAATGTTTTTCTCCACTTCTCATGACACCTGTGTTGTTAAAGCACTTGGCAGTTTTATAGCGGCGAAGGTGCAAAAAGGTGTAGCGAGGATAAGGCAGTCAAATAGTAGGGAGCGGAGGTGCAAAAAGGTTCATTAGTTGTAAAACCAAATATTTGAAAACTAATTAATCATCTTTGTCACATTATATGTGTAAAAGACACTAATATTAATTAATATATAACAAAATCGCAGAATATCATAATTATGCATGCTGAATTTGATGAGTGTAATTGATTTCACCAGATATTAGGCACTTATGTCTTAAACTTAGCCATTTGCGCTAACTTTACTAAATTTTGTAAAAAGAGAACTAGACAAATTAAGCTCTATATACTAATATTGGCAAAGCGGATGCTAAAAAGACATGAGCCGAAGGATGCGATGGAAAATAATGGGGCTAAAAGCGGATCTACCGTTCATCAGCACTAAATTGATATAACGTAGTGGTTGAAGAGCATTATGGGTTATAATAGGGATATTACAGGTCTTTAGTGGGGCTTTAACAGCATAACATAACACTTATGGAAAGAGAGAGGGATTCATGGGGTGATAACTAAGGAGGGGGAGTGGGCTTGGATGGTGTGTTGTCTAATGGTAAAATGGTGTAGGATTTTGTGCATACGGAAATTATTACTTTTAATTAAATTTTAAATTAATACTTAGGGCTTATACAAAAGAAGCTATTATCTCCACTTAAATTATTTAAATTCTATGAAACCATTAGTGCATATTAATAGGTCATTAAAGTTGTCATTAGCCATTTAAAATAAAATTAAAGGTTTTCCAATTAGCCTTTTATGAGTATAAATCTCTATACTATTTAAATTTCCGATTGAAACCAGTGTAAATGAACTAATGGTTTTTATAGATAAAATTTTGAGTAGAAAAACTATAACTGAGTTCATTATCATTTATATTTGTTTTTAAACCATTTTAAGTCTATTTTGCCAATATTTTCAAATTTTCATTATTATCCAAAATAGCTTAATTTAAATCGAATTTCAATAAAATGATTCCTATGCATTTTCAACTCGTATGATCAAACTGTAAGTCCAATCAATAAAAAATTTGAATCCTACAATATTTGACTAATACTGATCCAATGAAACTGGTTCCATCGAATTCTGAGATTGTCTCCAAAACGGTATATTTTTAGGTTATTATTAATATTATTAAATTATCGATTTTTCAATATTTTCACTTTTAAATTTATTTTAAAAGTTTATTAACCTTGTTTTAATCCCAGTTAAATACAATCAATTATTCTCAAGTCTAGATTCAATATCAAATTATTCAAAATCCTATTGAATTTCTTTAAATTTTATATTTTAGAATGATAAAAATATAGGTCATTACAATCTTCCTTACTTAAAAGAATTTCTTCCTTAACAATACTGATACATTTAGAGCAAAAAGTATCATATCATATAGCAGCATGCCACGACCAGAATATTAACTATAATCACATATATAACGTATACCCCAGTTTATAGTGCCACTTAAGGTATAAGCTATTTATATGCACCTAACCATTCCAACCTGAGTACCGCTACGTACTTGAGGTGGTCTGTACAAACGTCAAAATTATATCGTGCCCCAAAATATATACCTCATGCCTAAATTGCATCAAAATGAGGTCCAATTATATATACAACATAGATACAAACTAAGTAATAATAGATTCCCTAATCCTTTCCAGAGTCGTGGTCGAAAGGTCCATATAGAGATTTCTCCTTCGGTTCCTAGCCAACTCCACCCCATTCCAAAGCTAGCCCATCAGGTACTAGCTCCTCCTCTACCTAGAAGTCATCAGGCTCCTCATCCATAAAATCGTCCTCGTACTCGCACCAATAGTCCTCCAGATCTGCTGGGTCGTCTTCGTCATACACATCATAACCTGCCTCATCGATCTCTGGATTGTTTTCTAGCTCAATCGCCTCTTCTACCTCTGGCGCAAGATCACATAATGGTGGATCCTCGGGTATTATATGCTATGCTAAATCCTCTAACACAATATTCATCTCCTGCCCTGACTATTGCTCGTCCCATACTGGTCCGTCTAAGTTTGGCTGCTGCAGTGTAGGAAAATCCAACTCAGGCTCATAATGAACAACCTCTAGAATGATCTCAGGAACATAGTAGGAAATGATATTAACCATCAAGGGCTGCTGAATGTCTACCACTGGTGGTACTATGGGAGCGGGATCCTCCATCATAACATGGCCATCAGTATCAAACTCAAATCCCTCATCATCACATAGGCCTAAAAGATGAAGTGGCATCAGACATGTACTCATACCCACTACTATAACCAGAAAAACTACCAACGCTATCGCTGCTTTGAGGGTCTGAAGAACTACTAACCATGTCACTGGAGGAACAACTAGACGCAGTGGGCTCTCGAAACTGTGCTAAGTACTGCATAATCGAAAGCTTCTTACCAATCTACAATTTAAAATAAAGACTTTCCAATTAGGACATAAGTTAGAACTAACTTTTTCTAAACCTATATGTTTTCTAAAACTTTTTAGTTAAAAGGACAAAGAAGTTTCACTTTTAAACCAACTAATTTGATTTAAGTGTTCAACCATAAATTTAGGTCTAAACTTAAACTTTCTTATATAGCATGGCTGGACATATCCAAGTATACACTTATATTTTCCCTTAGTTAGTTGTACTAATTATCACACCGAAATAGAAATCAACTCATTGATTATCTTTCCTTTTAAATTTTTAGAAGTTATCAGAACATAACCATTTTAGTATATGAAATATTCTTTTTATATATTCAGGAATTTTTTTCTAAACCAAAATTATTTGCATTATGAAAATCAAAAATACGTTAGCCCTTTTATAACACTCCCAACTCATTCTAGGGTAATACTACCCCCAGCACTAGTGAGTTTCTCTTCTAGTGTATTACAAATATTAGCTCAGATGAATCATTTTATCTTGTTCTAATGAGTCGTACCTAAAAGCTTTGTAAACCAAAGCTCTAATACCAAATCTGTAACATCCCACTTTTGGGTTCGATCCTACTTGGTAATTAAACCGACTTAAACCGTTCTCAAAGGTGGATTGTTAGGGGAACTTACACATTGAAACAAACAAAAAGAACTTTTCATTATTTTTACAACAATTTTACATCAGAGTACAAGAATATATCTGAGTACAAATAAACGATTCACAGCAGAAAAACTACAATGGTTAGTGGAAGACCGAGATGCCATGAACTCTATCCAAGCTCCAACATGCAATGCTCCAAGAATAACAACAAAACCTTAACTATTAGTTATCGTATGGAAAATATGGGCATCCGGAGTTTAGGGAAAGAACACTAAACTCCAGATCTGTCATGGGACTAGTGTGAGAACTAAGACAAATTTTAAATCATTTTCAAAGTAAGGTGATTCATAAGACCACGCTATATAACACGGAACGGGTTTACCCGTATGAGCACCAATGCATAAAAACTGGCAATGTTTCTTGGAAAATGAAGCTACAATAAGATCTCGCGCCACACACACAATGCAAATGCACACTTGGGGTGAGGTTTTCCTTATAATAGCTAAAATATGCTTAATACGAGAAAATCTTCTTATATTTGTATTAGTGCATAGTATAAAAAAATCAATTTTGCAAATAAATGTATCAATATTAGTCAGCATATGTACCATAATATTATACTAACCTCCTACATGTTTTACATTGGGTCTACAACAGAAAATCCTATGGGCACGTAGTTGATAATCCACATAGTGGATAATCCGGGGTTTCCAACAAATGACCTGGGCTAAGGAACTTCCTTACCGAACGGGTAGGCCTCTAGAAAACGTCCCGAGAAGTAACCCTTCTCTGCCAAAACAAGGACATCGGTGCTATCCAAGCCATGTCGCACAAGTACGCCATTTACCGGTCACCTTTTCTACGAGCACCCGAATTTCCAACAAAACCACATCGGTAGAATGCTTGGGCATCGTTCCATAAAAGTACCTTGTAATAGTCACATAGAAAACAACTAGGCTCCATACCATAGTGTTGCTGCAAAAATATAGAATAAAATGGTCATCCCCTAAGGGTTGCGAACCCTATAACCTTGCTGCATCTTTTCTTTTTTCAGCCATTTTCGGGATGTGAGGCTTGCCGAAGTCTCGTTACACAAAGCTATGCTTAACTCAGCCATGCTTTGTTCATCAATAGCTCATCACTTAGTATGCCACACTGTCATTCCATACCACACAACTTAGTTCTATCAATATATAACTTCTAAGCTCACACGTTTGAGAGATGGGTGTTAAGCTAAGAGAATGAATTCTTCTCCACTAAACAGTTATATATTTAGTATAGATTAATTAGTATAGCACAAAATACAATGTCATACATACGTCCATACAAGTCCGTTCTAGGTCTGAATGAAACCGAAGGCACCTTATTCCCCGTCCAACAAATGGAGAGAGGCCCTTGTTGTTGATTCACGAAAATTTCGGTTAATGACAAAAAGAGAAGAGCAGTGGAAATCATGTCAAGAAGCTAAGTTTATATGTATATATATAAGTATTGAGTCATGTTAGATTTATATTAAAATCTATCCTCAAAGTATAACACGAATGCACGAATGGTTTGTTCTATATATATAAATATATGCTCTAAAAAACAGCTTATACTGAACTAGTTCTGTAACCAGTCGACTAGTTGCTAAGCATATTTAAATACATATATATATATATATATATATATATGAATTTCATTCTTAACCGCTCGACTAGTGACTTTTCTACCAGTCGACTGATCAGAGATTTGCAGTCATTTTTATGAAGAGTCACCTTCTTTCATGAAGATATTCCTCTTCAATAATGAACAGAAATGGATGCAACTCTTTGCTGAAACTTTTCATGAAAGAATGCTACTCTTCTATAATTATATAAGTACCGCAATTATGTTTTCCAAATCACTGATTCTCACATATTCTATCTTATTTTTGATTTGCACTTCTATACTCATTGCATTCTAAAGCTCTCTTAAATTCAAGTTGCTTATTGAATCTTTGATATTATTTCAAATCTCTTGATTCAACAAGCAACATACTTCCTTCAATATTCACATGCATATCAAATACTTGAGGATAAGATTATAGGAAGGGTGTACCCCATTGTGACTTTTCAGTGTTGATTAGAGAACACATACAAAAGTCAAAACTCTTATAATTTGTGAACTCTTGTGTGGGTGCTCAGGCGTGGACATCCTTGTTGGTGTTGGGGGTGTATTATAACCTATTCCTCCAGGTTAAGAGAGGGCGTGATAGTGAATTTCAAAGAGGAGCTTCGGGACTGGACGTAGGGCGGGAAGTCCGAACCAGTATAAAATTCCTGGTGTCTTTTACTTACTGCATTTTAATTTGTGATATATCTATATATCTTACATTTGCCTGCGTAACTATTGTAGTTTACTAGTTAGCTTATCATATACCATTCCGCTATATCCATATAAAGATCATGCTTAAGTCATACACATCGACTTTTCATTTGGTATCGGAGTAGGCCATCATTTAACCATAAAACTGTTATCTGATACATAGTTAATATGGATAACAACACTAGTACTAGCACTAATACCGGATATACTGAAGGCCAATCTACTACAAGACCACCCATTTTCAGTGGCATTAATTATAGCTATTGGGCTACACAAATGAGAATATACATGCAAGCTAATAGTTTTGATGCTTAGAATATTACACAAAAAGAGTATACACAACCCACTACTCTATATACTGAATGGTCTGCAAATGAAAAAGTTGAGGCTACCGCCAATGCGAAAGCTATGAATTTGTTGCATTGTGCCTTGGATAGAAACGAGCTTAACCGGGTTTGTATGTTCAACACAGCAGATGAAATCTGAAGAACACTCAAAGTAACTCATGAAGGAATAAGAAAGGTCAAACAAAGCAAGATATCCAGGCTTAAAAACCAGTTTTAAAATTTCAAAATGAAAGAGAATGAGTCTATAAATGACATATACTCACGATTTCAAAATATTTATCCTTCTCTATTAGGATTAGGAGAAAATACTCTAATTTTGATATAGTCTCAAAAATATTAAACTCTTTAATGGATGAGTGGAAAGTAATTTTTCTTTCTTTAAGAAAACTATTATTAATTACTTAAATTATCTTTCCAAATCATTTCGGATTTAAAATTATTTTTTTTATTTTTCACCTAATATTTTTTTAATAAATTTTCAACTTAATTCCAAATTGGAATAAAACTCAATTATTCACCATATAATCTAATCTAAATGGATTTCAAACATTCATTAGCATCCAACAACATTTAGCATCCAATAACATTCATTAACAACTACTAACATCCAATTACCATATAGTGGAATCATTAACATAAGTGTTAAGGTCATTAACACTTAGTACTAAATTAAACCATAGTTAATTAAGGTATTAAACCCCATTATTCCATAACCGGAAAAGCAAATCCATATTAACACATATCACATTCAAATTGCAAATCAATGTCAACCCAATATCAACAATATAACACGTCCATCCAACGCTGCATATTTACCATTATTTTTCTTTACTTTCTAAGTGGATATTTTGAATCAATTTTTATTACAAAGTAATTTGCTTTACCACCACTAAAATCATCATTTTCAACCTCTTCCTAACATAACCATTGACCAAATTAGACATGCTTATCACACCATTTAGCATTAGTTTGTCGATCACATTGCAACTTATCACCAAAAACATCATTTACTATTTTAACCAAATTAGTTAACAAAATGTGAGTGAAGAGTTCTCACCATAGCTATCCACTCCTTCATTCTTTAATATAGGAATTTCTAACAACTACCAAGAATTTGACATAGCTAGCAACTAAAATTTGCAACTTAAAAATCTTAGATACTACGTGAATTTTTTTACATATATATATATTAGCACTTGGAGTCCAAATGAAAAGGTTGGACCTTAGAGGTTTGGAAGGGCTTGGCCGACCCTAGGAGGGTACGTCATACGTTGTGTATAGAACGGGGTGAGTGTGTGGACTACTAGGGGGTAGGGGTAGGGTATAGGGGGTGCTAGGGTGTTTGAATAGTGGAGTATGAAGTGTAGGAGGAGTTTTTAAGGGAATGGATGGGATTTTTAATCAAGGTGGAGCCCACAACTTGGGGCAGGGGAGGCATCTACTATGGTTGATCGGAGTGAGGGAAGGAGGGGCTGAGGTCGGTAGTGCTATGGTAGAAGGAGACGACAAGTGCGACACCCCACGTCCGTTATTGTCACTCACTAAGGGAATGCATTAAGTTTCGTGAAGCGTTATAGGTAAACAGACACAGAATAATTACAAGACAGATATAAATAAGATAACAGCGAAAATTTAAATTTTTATTTTACACATAAATCATAATACCGTGGTTCACAATACCATAAGTCACAAAAACCATTACAATAAAATAACTTCTGTTTTGCACCATCAGAGTACATAACTATATATAAAAAAGCATAATTCCCAAATTAAAAGAGTTTAGCCATAGTAGAGACAAGAGCTTGAGCCATACTTCAGAAGAAGCTTCCAGTAAGATGATATCTGAGTCCTGACTAAGCCTGAGTGTTTCCTCCCTTAGAACCTAGGGGGGAGGGGGAACAGAAGAAAGAAGGAGAAACAAAAGGGTAAGACATAAAGTCTGGCGAGTCTAGTTACTTTTAGCCAGTAAATATATAAAAGTAACATGATAGGCATAGAAAGTGGATAAGAGAGATCACTACATAAATGGCAGGTGTGACAAGGTAGACAAGGTAAGGTGTATATGCTTCACTAATGATAACTCTACACTATTACTAGTATAACTAAAATGAGATGATCCTTTCCACTATAAGTTGGTAGACTTAAGGCATACATCCGAGTGTACCCTAACCACTACCCTGATTTTTCGGCTCCCTACCCCGTAGATATCCTGTGCTGGCCCCACAGTAAGAGGTATCACTCCCTAAAGTGGCAACCCTTCATTTTCCAAGATGTGCCCAACCATATCTACTAGTGTCACGGTTGTCTTATCCCTCTTTGTCCGGATAATGCACGCATATGGCCTGGTCAGTTTGCAATGCCCACACCGTCCATCTCGTTTGGATCTCTTATAATCAATTAGTAAGCGTTCCCCTTCTCCGCCTAGTATGGAGTTCTTTATTTGATACCTACTCCGGTTTGCTGATTGAAATGGGTCCCACACAATATGATACAAGCTCTCCCCTTTTCTGGTATCCCCACTAGGTTTTTCACTGACTATGCATACCCTTATGTGTCTTTAATTACATAGCCCTATGACAGTTATGCTTACCCTAAAGGGTGTCTTTAATTACATAACCTTATTGAGTTAAGTTTGTGGGCCTATACGTAAATATTACCCACCCTCTCTAATTAACTTAACCCACCCACTACCCGTCCAATTTTACTTATCCCTAACTTAAGTTCATAGTTTATACAATCCTTATGGATTAAATTAGGTTAAGTAGTCCAATTCTTTACTATGTCCATTTTTGGTTCATAATGGGCTAGACCTCCGACATAGGCCTACAACATGTGGATGCTGGATATGCTGGTCGGGTTCGGGCAGACTTATTCCACAGTTGGGCCTAACCTCGTATCATAGCCCGATTCGTATTTACGTACTTAGACCCCCCCCCCACCCGCCCCACATCAGTGGCTGGTAGATATGCCGGTCGGGTCCGGGTAGACTTCCACCACTAATGCAACCTAACCTCATGTTATAAGCACAATTACAATCCCTAATTGTAATTACTAAACATTTCATTTTTAATTGATTAATTAATCCTTTCCCTTTATAAGTGTTAAGGCCCATTTTATCCAATAATTTGATTATATGTCCAAAAATGTTTATATTCAAATTATGTCAATTATTAACCCTTTTCCCCCGTTCCCTAGCTAACTTACTCATAAACTGGTGGCATGCCTAGGCTAGACAATAGGCTAGTCATAAACGATAATAGGGAATATAATGGGAACATAACTAAAGTGGTCATCTTGTCATAATCATAAATTATCATGATAATAAGGTGAATGGACATGTAATTAACATCATAACAAGGTGGACATAAAACTGATGAACTTGTGGCAATTACTACGATGTCAAAGCAAGCATAATGAGATCTAAATTAACCATTTGGATGTCCGACTATTTAGGTCTAGGATAATTAGAGTGACGTAGTAACGCGTTTAGATCTAAAGATGGGTTCACATGTCAAGTTTACAACATATCCAAATTGATCACAATATGATAGGTGAAAGGTGATTTACATAAAGAACTAGATCCAACCAATGTTACAAATGTCCAATTTAATAGTTGTACATTCACCGCAATATAGTTGCAAGTCAAGATCCACATAGGCAACGTAATAGAATAACCACAATTGTATTAGATCTAGGAAAATAGATCTATCATGTCATAGTATAAGGTTTAACACTAGCATAGAATCACAGTTTACAACATATCAAATTCATAGTCTTTCATAATTTACTTTTATTTATCTAAACATAAAAGTAACTAGAAACTCACAGCGTTAGGTTTAGATAATTGAGAAAGAAAGGATCTTGAATTTATGAATTTGATTTTCAAAGTATGTTGTTGTAGAAAACGGTTCCGTCTCATTTCAAACCCTGATAGCATATGGTATCCATGATTTCCAATAAAGAAAATAGGAGAATAGGACACATATATATAGCTGCCAGACCCCATGAAACTAAGTGCCACGTCAGCCTTAGGTGTGTCAACACCCTTGTGGGTGGGTCGACCCCCTAGGTCGACACCCTTTAAGGGGGTTCAACCCCGGTGTCGACACGCCTCTAGGGGGTCGACCCCCTAGAGTGGGAATTCTGCCGCTATTTTTCAATTTTTGAATTTGAACAATTCTGGATAAAATTCTGACTCATCTCTGACTCATATGTGTATACATAATATTTCTGCGTGTATACAAACTTAAAACCCTCATAACTTCTTCATATGATGTCCGTTTTATGCAAACCAAATGTCTATCTTGACCAGATTTTCGAGACAGACGCAATGGTGCAATCTGTTTCCTCTAATTCTGTATATTAGATTAATTACTATTTAATTCATTCTCTTTAATTTCATTAAAAATTCGGGGTGTTACATTATCCCCTACTAAAAGGATTTCGTCCCCGAAATCTCTAAGTTGAGAAGAATGCATATCCTACCATCCATCATCCATCTACTCATCCACCAATCACCAGAATCCATTGTCCTTAAAGGTTTCTAATGCTTATATGGATATATGCAAAGGTGTGTGTGTATGTCCCAACACTAATGCGAAGATCAGGCGGTCTACTGATTCAGTTGACCTCCTTAATGCAATGTATGTTTGTGCCATGAATCCAATATATACGCAAATAATCCTATTATATCATGTGAGTTCTATATGTGTGCACATTCATTCATCCAAATGTAACATCCATATGCTAACTCATCCATTTCAATCCATGAAAGAAAAGAAAATGCACACACATCCATATGCAGTATGAGAGTGATTGAGCCGATCTTAGTGCCTAATGTGTGTGTATATGCGTCCACATGCAACCACTATAAAACACTTGCATCCATCAAACATAACATGTTTCAAACACATGTTTACATCCATAGGATTCCTATCTAAAGGCCAAAAAATACTATGGATAAGATATACTATATTGATAGAAACAAGCACTGATAAAACTTTGAAAAAGGGTTAAGAACGTACCCTCGAAAAGAAAAGGGTATGAAACACGAATCTTGTATTTGGTCTCCCAAGTCGCATCCTCTGGGCTATCTCCCCATTGAACCTTTAGCAACTTAATCTCCTTATTGCGCAGCTTTTTAACTTCTGATCCAAGAATACGGGTAGGGACTCGTCTGACTGTCGCCTCCCGTTCCACTTCTACTTCTTCCAACATACTCAGCTCAATAACTTCTGCGGTGTCATGCAGATACTTCAGCAGATGAGAGACATGGAAAACGTCATGAACACCGTATAGATTTTCTAGGAGTTTCGCTCTATAGGCCATTTGGCCAATTCTCTGATTATGGGAAATGGTCCCACAAATCTAGGTGGCAACTTCCCCACTGCTTCAAAGCAAAACACAATCCTCAGAGGTGGTACTTTGATAAAAACTAAGTCTCCTACTTCGAATTTGCAGTTCTTCTATTTTATGCATATGATTTTTGCCTATCTTGAGCTGTCTTCATCCGCCATCAAATAAGGTCAATCTTTTCGGACGTTTCTCTAACCATATCTAGACCTAATAATCTTTCTGTAGATTCCCACCAACAGGTTAACGATCTACAGGGTCGCCCGTACAATACTTCGAAGGGTACCATGCCGATGCTAGCATGATAATTATTATTATAGGCAAACTCTACTAAAGGAAGGTGCTCTTCACAAGTACCTCTGAAGTCAAGGATACACAGCCTCGAAAAGATCCTCAAGAATCCTGTTCACCCTCTCCGTCTGTCCATCGGTCTGAGGATGATAAGCGGTGCTCAAACACAACTGTGTACCTAATGCTTCTTTCAAGCTCCTCCAAAATTCGCTGGTAAAGATGGGGTCACGATCGCTGATGATGATGGAAGGTACCACATAAAGACGAACTATCTCACACACATCAATTGCTGCCAACCATAATGTCGTCCTCTTAATCTTAAATGGAATAAAGTGAGCGCTCTTAGTGAGTCTGTCCACCACAACCCAGATACTGGTGTTTCCTTTCTTTGGTCTAGGCAAATCATTTAAGAAACCCATATAGACGCTCTCCTATTTCCACTGCGGAACCTCTAACGGATGAAGTAATCCTCCGGGATTCTTTTGCTTAGCCTTGACTTGCTGGCAAACTAAACATTGAGAAACAAATTCGGCCACATCTTTCTTCATGCCAACCCAAAGAAAACCCTCTTCATGTCCCTGTACATCTTATCACCACCTGGATGAATGTTGGTCTTAGAATGGTGGGCTTCTTCTAGGACCGCCTTTATTAGGCTTCTAGTTTGAGGAACACAAAGCCTTCTATCTTGTCGCGAACCACCCCTTTTCATCAATGGCTTATCTACGGAGGTGACTAGAAGTCTCCATCTTTTGAGCTTATCCATGATGTCTAGATTCTGTGGGTCACCTTGTGGTGAAGCTCCTATCTGGTCCATAAAGGTCGGTCGTATCTCCAAGGATGCAAAAAAATCAGGCAAAACATCGATGAAGGGTCTAAAATCAAAAGATGATATGAAATCCAAGTTCTTTCTTTCCACAAACAGAGGACTTAGCGCCCCCCTCTGCCTATTTAGTGCATCTGCCACCACATTACCCTTGCCAGGGGTATAAGCAATCTCAAAATCATATGAAGCTAAGAACTCCATCCACCATTGTTGCCTTGAGTTGAGATCCTTCTGTGAGAACAGATACTTGAGAGATTTATTATTGGTGTATAACTCAAACCTTTCTCCAAGTAAATAATGATGCCATGTATTTAACGCGAATACTATGGAAGCTAGCTCTAGATCATGGGTGGGGTAGTTCTTCTCATGAACTCTCAACTGTCTACCCTCATAACATATTACTTTCCCTTCTTGCATCAGAACCGCACCAAGCCCTATACCGCATGCATCAGTGTAAACAGTAAACACTTTACTTCCATCAGGCAAGGTCAACACTGGGGTTGTTGTCAGAACCCTCTTCAGTCGTCGGAAAGCAACGTCACAGTCTATGTCCCATGAAAATGACAAATTCTTCTTTGTCAGCCTAGTGGGAGGGGCTGATATTTTCGCGAAGTCCTTAGCGAACTTCCTATAATAACCTGCCAACCCATAAAAGCTTCTCACCTTGGTTGCATTTTTGGGAATCTACCAATCTTGCACTGCAACAACCTTCGCGGGATCTACAGCTATCCCTTCTTTGGAAACTACATACCCCAAGAATCTCACCTCCTTTCTCCAAAAATGGCATTTGGAGAACTTTGCCTTTAGCTGATGGTTACGGAGAGTTTTCAAAACTTCTCCCAAATTCTGAGCATGATCTTCTTCACTTTTGGAGAAGAACAAAATATCATCAACAAAGACTACAACAAATTTGTTTAGGAACTCCCGAAACACCCTACTCATCAAATCAACAAAATAGGTGGGTGCATTTATCAACCCAAAAGGTATAACTAGCCATTAAAATAAACCTTCTGGAGTTCTGAAAGCAATATTATATATGTTGTCCTCAGCCACCCTCAACTGATGGAACCCCGTGGTCAAGTCCAACTGAGAAAATACCGAAGCACCAACAAGCTGATCAAATAAATCATCAATCCTCGGAAGCGGGTGCCTATTCTTCTTGGTGAGCTTATTCAACTCTCTATAGTCAACACACAAATGAAGTGAACCATCCGCCTTAGTTGCGAATACTACTGGAGCACCCCATTCAGATATGCTACGTTTGATAAACCCTTCCTCAAGTAGCTCCCCTACTTTCTTATTCAGCTCCTTCCTTTCCCTTGGAGCCATGTGGCGCACTTGTAAGGCAAATAGCTTTGAATTGTCCACCAGATATATGCGGAAGTCGATCTCGTGCCATGGAGGTAAACCTCGTACCTCATCAAAAACAGTGGAATATTCTCGAACCCCTGGAACAGATTGCAAATCATCTATGGATGCATCTAGAGACTCTAGGAAGCTAAGAATAACAGATTCTTAGGGGTCACAAGAAACTTTGAAGGTCTTCCCATAACAAGTCAGGAGTCTAACAGCCCTCCTCTCACAATTTAGAATGGCCCCATACGTGGTAAGCCAATCCATTCCTAGAATCAACCCATAACCCATAAACCCGAGCACGTACGTGTCACACTAAAACTCGACTCCTAACAAAGTTATTTTCAAACCCCGACAAATCATTGATAAATGAGTTGGACCACCAGCGGGGTTTGAAACAGCTAAGGGATCTACTACCATACTGGTAATTAATTGAAGAGATTCAATTATAGAACTAGATATAAACGAGTGTGAAGCGCCAGAATAAAAAAGAGTTCTAACTGGATGGTTTGAATGAGAAACTAAACTTTCTACGGAAATTTTTCTACCTCTTTCAGGAACACTGATCGTGAGAGATACACCTACCCTCCAGAAGTTCCTTCTCTTTGACCTTATCCCTATGATCCCTGTTTCTTTGGGCACTCTTTAGAGAATTGTCCGACCTCTCTGCAATTAAAGCAATTGCTCTTCCTTTTCTTGTAATCTTTGATCAAGTGACCCTCCTTCCCGCAATTGTATAATTCTCTCTTATCCTTGCCTTTATAACCATTCCCTCCTTTCTTCTATTGTTGTTGTTGCCCATTCTTGGGCCACTCCTTTGCTTCCTTATTTTCTCCCTTGTCCTCCTCATGCATTAAGGCCATATCAATAGGCTTTTCAAAAGTGGCCCCCATTGGAATATGGGACATGGCTAAACCATGCAAAGGCTCAATCGGCCCTTTAGCAAACCGCAATGCCCTTTTGTGTGGTGTATCCACCAGCTCTAACCCGAACCTTGCCATCTAGTTGAACTTTTTCACATACTCCTTCACCGTCAAGTTTCCTTGTTTGAGTGCTAAGAACCTCTCCATCTGTATGCTTCTCTCGGCTTGGGAAAGAAATTTCTTTTCGAACCTCTGTCTAAAATCTTTCCAAGTTTCCACTAGATGTCCAGCTTGAGTGACTTTGCACCAAAATGAGGCTTTGTCCTTCAATAGCCAGGTGGCTAACTGAACCTTTCTTCTATCCTCTACTTCAAAGATTATGAATAAGTCCTCGGTCTCCTTAAGCCAATTCCGATCTTCTACGAATTTCTCATTCCCATGGAATGGCTTCCCTCTCATAACACAGAAGTCTTTGCAGATCTTTGCGAAGTTATCTACGCTCGGAGGAGGAGGAGGCGGAATGACTGGTGTAACTGGGGGTGGAACGTCTTTTAGCCTTCAGCAGGCACCGTGAACTCCATATACTTACGGAACCATCTGGGTATTGTGACGCCCTCTGGGATATTAGGAATGTTTTGTTCCTCAGACATGCTGAAAAAGGAGAAAAGAAGAAATTTAGATAAAGGACAGAAGGATATTACATATGGTTTCTTGGGGGAATATTTTCAAAACAGACCTTTCTTTTTGAAAATGCTTTCTTTTAAAACCTTTTTGAAAAATAATTTTCAAAAGCTTTTATCTAATATGGTAACCTTCAACTCTAATACTAAGTGTGACACCCCACGTCCGTTAATGTCACTCACAAAGGGAATGCATTAAGTTTCGTGAAGCGTTAAAGGTAAACAAACAAAGAATAATTACATGATAGATATAAATAAGAAAGCAGCAGAAATTTAAATTTTTATTTCAAACATAAATCATAATATCGTGGTTCACAATACCATAAGTCACAAAAACCATTACAACAAATAACTTCTGTCTTGCATCATCAGAGTACATAAGTATATAAAAAGAAAGCATATTTCCCAATTAAAAGAGTTAAGCCATACTAGAGACAAAAACTTGAGCCACACTTCAGAAGTAGCACCCAGCATGATGATATCTGAGTCCTGACTAAGCCTGAGTGTTTCCTCCCTGAGAACCTGGGAGGGGGATGGTAGAAAGAAGGGGAAACAAATGGGTCAGACATAAAGTCTGGCGAGTCTAGTTACTTTTAGCCAGTAAATAAATAAAAGTAACATGGTAGGCATATAAAGTGGATAAGAGGGATCACTACATAAATGGCAGGTGTGACAAGGTAGACAGGGTAAGGTGTATGTTCTACACTAATGATTACTCTGCACTATTACTAGTATAACTAAAATGAGATGATCCCTTCCACTATAAGTTGGTAGACTTAGGGCACACGTCCGAGTGTACCCTAACCACTACCCTAATTTATCATCTCTCTACCGCGTAGATATCCGGTGCAGGCACCACAATAGGAGGTATCACCCCCTAAAGTGGCAACCCTTCATTTCCCAAGATGTGCACAACAAAATCTACTGGTGTCACGGTTGTATTATCCCCCTCTGCCCTGCTCATGCACGCACATGGCCCAATCGGTTTGCGCCGCCCACGCCGTCCATCTCGTTTGTTTCTCTTATAATCAATCAGTAAGCATGCCCCTTCTCCGCCTAGTACGGAGTTCTTTATTTGATACCTACTCCGGTTTACTGACTGAAATGGGTCCCACACAATATGATACAAGCTCTCCCCTTTGTCTTGTATCCCCACTAGGTTTTTCACTGACTATGTATACCCTTAGGTGTCTTTAATTATATAGCCCTATGCCACTTATGCTTACCCTAAAGGTGTCTTTAATTACATAACCTTATTGGGTTAAATTCGTGGGCATATATGTAAATATTATCCACCCCCTCTAATTTACTTAACCCACCCACTACCCATCCAATTTTACTTAACCCTAACTTAAGTTCATAATTCATACAATCCTTATGGATTAAATTATGTTAAGTAGTCCAATTCTTTACCATGTCCATTTATGCTTTATAATGGGCTAGACCTCCCACGTTAGGCCTACAACATGTGGATGCTAGATATGCCGTTCGGGTCCGGGCAGACTTATTCCACAGTTGGGCCTAACCTCGTGTCATAGCCTGAATCGTATTTACATACTTAGACCTCCCACATTAGGTTCAACATTAGTAGCTACTAGATATGCCGGTCAAGTCCGGGCAGACTTCCACCACTAATGCAACCTAACCTCGTGTCATAAGTACAATTACAATTCCTAGTTGTAATTACTTAACATTTCATTTTTGATTAATTAATTAATTAATTAATCCTTTCCCTTTATAAGTGTTAAGGCCCACTTTATACAATAATTTGAATTATATGTCCAAAAATATTCATATTCAAATTATGTCAATTATTATCCCTTTTATTTTGTTCCCTAGCTAGCGTACTCATAAACTGGCGGCGTGCCTAGGCTAGACAATAGGCAAGTCATAAACGATAATAGGGAAGATAATGGGAACATAACTAAAATGGTCATCTTGGTAAAACATAAACTAGCACGATAATGAGGTGAATGGACATGTAAATAACATTATAACAAGGTGGACATAAAACTGATGAACTTTTGGTAATTACTACGATGTCAAAGCAAGCATAATGAGATCTAAATTAACCATTTAGATGTCCTACTATTTAGATATAGCATAATTAGGGTGACATAATAATATGTTTAGATCTAAAGATGGATTCACATGTCAAGTTTACAACATATCCAAATTGATCAGAATATGACAAGTGAAAGGTGACTTACATAAAGAACTAGATCCAACCAATGTTACAACTGTCCAATTTAATAGATGTACATTCACCACAATATAGTTGCAAGTTAAGATCCACATAGGCAACATAATAGAATAACCACAATTTTATTAAATCTAGGAAAATAGATCTATCATGTCATAGTAAAGGGTTTAACACTAACATAGAATCACAGTTTACAACATGTCCAATTCACAGTCTTTCATAATTTACTTTTATTTATCTAAACCTAAAAGCAACTAGAAACTCACAACGTTAGGTTTAGAGAATTGAGAAAGAACGTATCTTGAATTTCTGAATTTGATTTGCAAAGTATGTTGTTGTAGAAAACGGTTCCGTCTCAGTTCACACCCCGGCAGCATATGGCCTCCATGATTTCCAATGAAGATAATAGGAGAATAGGACACATATATATAGCAGCCAGACCCCCTGAAACCGAGTGCCACGTCAGCCCTAGGGGTGTCGACACCCCTGTGAGTGGGTCGACCCCAGTGTCAACACCCCTCTAGGGGGGTCGACCTCCTAGAGCGGGAATTCTGCCGCTATTTTTCAATATTCGAATTTGAACTGTTCTGGATAAAATTTTGACTCATCTCTAACTCATATTCGCGTATACAAACTTAAAACCCTCATAACTTCTTCATACGGTGTCCGTTTATGCGAACCAAATGTCTATCTTGACCAGAATTTCGAGACGGACGCAATGGTATAGTCCGTTTCCTCTAATTCTGTATATTAAATTAATTACTATTTAATTTATTATCTTTAATGTCATTAAAAATTCGAGGTGTTACAACAAGGAGTGGGGAAGGAAGGAGAATGAAAAAATGGAGCTTAAGGAGAATGAAATGCAAAATGAAAGTGGTACTGCTTTTCTCCACTTCTCATGGAACTTATGGAATGAGTGAGGACTTTATGGGGTGGCAACTTAGGAGGGAAAGTGGGCTTAGATGGTGTGTTGTCTAATTGTAGAAGGGTGTAAGATTTTGTGCAAATGGAAGTGATTATTTTTAATTAAATTTTAAATGAACACTAAAGGTTTATATAAGGAAGGTATTATCTCCACTTAAATTATTTTAACTCTATGAAAACATTAGTGCATGTTAATAGGTCATTAAGTTTGACATTAATTATTTAAAATAAAATTAAAGTTTTCAATTAGCCTTTTACGAATATAATTCTCTAAAGGATTTAAATTTCCAATTGAATACCAATGTAAATGAACTAAAGATGTTCATGGATAAAATTTTAACTGGGAAATTTATAAATGAGTTTATTATCATTATATTTATTTTTGAACCACTTTAAATCTATTTGATCAGTATTTTCAAATTTTCAATATTATCCAAAGCTGAATAATTTAAATCGAATTTTATTAAAACGATTCCTACGTGTTTTCAACTCGTATGATCAAAACCTCGGTCCAATCAATAGGAAATTTGAAATCCTACTATATTTCACTAATACGGATCCATTGAACATATTTCTGTTGAATTCTGAGACTGTCTCTAAAACTTCTATTTTTAGGTTATTAAAATAATAAAAAATTATCGATTTTCCATTATTTTCACTTTTAAATTTATTTTAAAAGTTAACTAATCTTGTTATAATCCAAGTAGAATATAAAACCAAGTTAGAATTTATTTTCAGTTATTCTCAAGTCTAGATTCAATATCAAATTATTCGAAATCCAATTGAATATCTTTAAAATTTATATTTTAGAATGATAAAAATACGGAACATTAAAATCTCCCTTACTTAAAAGAATTTTGTCCTTGAAATTAGAAATAAGCAAAGAAAAGAATACTGAAAAATTACTGATATATCTAGAGCAAAATGTATCATATCATATAGTAGCATGCCAAAACCTGAATATCAAATATATTCACACACCTAACCTGTACCCTAGTATAAATTGCCGCTTAAGGTATAAGCTATGCGTATGCACCTAAACATACCAACTTGAGTATAGCTACGTACTGAGGTGGTCTGTACAAATGTCAAAATGGTATCCTGCCTAGAAATATATACTTAGTGCATAAACAACACCAAAATGAGGTCTAACTATATATACAACGTAGATAGAGACTAAGTTATAACCGACTCCTTAATCCTCTCCTGAGTCATGGTCGTAAGTTCCAGAAAGAGATATCTTCTCCGACTCCTAGACAACTTTATCCCGCTCCCAACCTAGTCCATCGGGTGTCATCTCATCCTCTACCCAGTAGTCATCAGGCTCCTCATCCAAAAACTTGTCCTCGTCCTCGGACCAATACTCCTCCGGATCCTCAGGGGCATCTTCATCGTCATCATCAACATAACCTGCCTCATCAATCACTGGATCGATATCATGCTTAATAGCCTCGTCTACCTCTGATGCAAGATCCCATACTGGTGGATCCTCTGGTACTATATGCTGTGCTAAGTCTCTAACACAATTTCCATCTCCTGCCCTAACAGCCACTCATCTCATAATGGTTCGTCCAACTCTGGCTGTTGTTGCGCAGGCAAATCCAACTCAGGCTCATAATGCATAACCTTTGGAATGATCTCAGGAACATAGCCGAAAATGATCTCAACCATCGTGGGCTGCTGAACGTCTAGTACTGATGGTACTACGGGAACTGGATCCTCCATTATAACATGGCCTTCGGCATGAAACTCAAATCACTCATCATCACCTAACATTCAATCAACATAGGCTCCTGTGTAACACCCCATAATTTTGTTAACATTAAAGAGGATAAATTAAATAATAATTAATTTAATATTAAGAATTAAGGGAAAAAGACTACGTCATTACTTCCATCTCGAAATTTTGGTCAAAATAGACACCTATTTTTTCGTAAAACAGATAACATATGAAGAAGTTATAGACGATAAAAGTTTGACAATTAAACCGGGTATAACTGGCGCACTTCACAAGTGCGCCAAGGGAATTTTACACAGGCGCACCTATAAAGTGCACCTATAGGGCTTTTTGGGTGTTCGAGCCTTTTTCAAGTGGGTGGCGACCCGTGACCTGATTCACTCTAGGGCGGAAGTGGCGTTCGAATTCTGGACATTAGCAGCTATAAATATACCTCAATTCCCTTGTTTTCTTCACAAAGAATCAATGGCGGCCAAACTCTGCTGGTGTGTGAATTGAGCTGGATCCCTTATCTTCTTCTATCAACTAAGGCAAATCAAATCCAGAAATTCAAGATTCATTCTTTCTCAATTCTCTAAACCTAATGTTGTGAGTTTCTAGTTGCTTTTAGGTCTAAATAAATAAAAGGGAATTATGAAAGACTGTAAGTTGGATATGATGTAAACTATGAATCTATGCTAGTGTTAAAACTCATACTATGTCATGATAGGTCTACACCTTTAGATCTAATGCAATTGCGGTTATTATATTATATTGCCTATATGGATCTTGACTTGTAACTACGTTGTGGTGAATGTAAATCTGTTAATTTTTATAGTTGCAACACTGGTTAGATCTAATTCTTTATGTAAATCACCTTTCACCTGTCATATTGTGATCAACTTAGATATGTTGTAAATTGGACATGTGAATCCATATTTAGATCTAAACATGCTATTATGTCATTCTAATGGTGTTAGATCTATTTTAACCTCTAGATCTGAATTATGTGATCTAATTTATCACCTTGCGTTATCATGTTAGATCTAAACCAATTGGACATCTAAACTGTTGATTTAGATCTTACTATGCTTATTGAGACATCGTATTTATGTTAGAACCAATTGACTGCCATAAGTTCACCAGTTTTGTGTTCATCTTGTTATGATGTTAATTACATGTCCATGTCAGTATGTATATTCACCTTGTCACCAAGCTAGTTTATGTTTATGCCAAGATGGTCACATTGATTATATTCCCATTATTTTCCCTATTATCGTTTATAACTAGGTTATTGTCTTGCCTAGGCATGCCGCCAGTTATGAGTGCGCTAGTTAGGAAACGGGGGAAAAAGGGTTAATATTGGCATAATTTGAATATGAACATTTTTGGACATATAGTTCAAATTATTGGGTAAAATGGGTATTAACACATATAAAAAGAAAGGATTAATTAATTAAAAATGGAATGTATAGTAATTACAATTAGGAATTATAATTGTACTTATGACATGAGGTTAGGTTGCATTAGTGGTAGAAGTCTGCCCGGACCCGACCGGCATATCCAGCAGCCACTAATGTTGAACCTAATGTGGGAGGTCTAAGTATGCAAAGACGAATCAGGCTAAGACACGAGATTAGGCCCAACAGTGGAATAAGTCTGCCCGGTCTCGACCGGCATATCCAGCATCCACACGTTGTAGGCCTAATGTGGGAGGTGTAGCACATTATAAACCATAAATGGACATGGTAGTAAATTGGACTACGTAACCAAATCTAATCCAAGGGATTGTATGATTATGAACTAAGGCTAGTGTTAAGTGAATTGATTGGAATAATGGATGGGTTAAGTAAATCTGGAGGAGGTAGGTAATATTTACATATAGGCCCACGAACTTAACCCGATAAGGTTATGTAATTAAAGACACCTAGTGGTATACATAACTGGAGAAAATAATAAAGTTATGTAATTAAATACACCTTTTGGGGTAAGCATAACTAATATATGGCTATGTTATTAAAGATACCAAGTGGTATACACAGTCAGTGAAAAACCTTGTAGGGATACAAGACAAAGGGGAGAGCTCGTACCATATTGTGTGGGACCCATTCCAGTTAGTAACCCAGAGTAAGTATCAAATAAAATACTCCGTACTAGGAAGAGAGTGGACACGCTTAATGACTGATTTTAAGAGATCCAAACATGGAGAACGGTGTGGGCGGCGCAAACTGACCAGTCCATGTGCTTGCATGAGCCGGACAGAGGGGGATAAGACAACTGTGACACCAGTAGATATGGGGATGTGCATATCAGTGATGGGTTGCCACTGTAGGACGTGATGCATCCTACCAATGGGCTGGCATAGAATATCTACGGAGTAGGGAGCCGATCGATTATGGTAGTGGTTTGGGTATATTTTGGACATATGCCCTAAGTCTACCACCTTATAGTCGAAGGGATCATCTCATTCTGGTTATACTAGTAATAGTGTAGATTAATCATTAGAGAAGTGTATACACCTTACCTTGTCTACCTTGTCGCACCTGCAATTTATGTAGTGACCTCTCTTATCCGCTTTATATGCCTATCATGTTACTTTTATTTATTTACTGGCTAAAAGTAACTAGACTCGCCAGACTTTATGTCTAACCCTTTTGTTTCTCCTTCTTTCTTCCGTTTCCCCCCATGTTGTCAGGGAGGAAACACTCAGCCTTAGTCAGGACTCAGAATTATCTTACTAGGAGCTACTTCTGAAGTACCGCTCAAGTTCTTATCTCCACTATGGCTTAACTCTTTTAATTGTGGAATTATGTTTTTTATATTCTTATTTACTCTAATGATGCAAGACATTAGTTAGTTTATTGTAATGGTTTTTGTGACTTATGATATTGTGGACTATGGTATTATGATTTATGTTGAAATAAGAATTTAAATTTTTGTTGCTATCTTATTTATATCTGTCTTGTAATTATTCTGTGCCTGTTTACCTATAACGCTTCACGAAACTTAATGCATTCCCATAAAGAGTGAAATTAGCGGACGTGGGGTGTCACACTTGGTATTAGAGCTGAAGGTTACCAGATTGGATAAAGTTTTTGAAAATTATTTTCAAAAAGGTTTTAAAAGAAAGTATTTTTCAAAAAGAAAAGTTTGTTTTGAAAAACATATTCCCCAAAGCCGTATGTAGTATCTCTCGATTCTCTGCTTGATTCCTTTTTCCTTTTTGTCTGGGTGACCCAATTCTTCCCGAAAGGTGTCCCCATTCTGGCATAATGTCGTAGGTATGTTTAAACTGCGGCACATGTCGAAGGGCAATGAAGTGCCTAACCTCCATCTGTAGCCGCAGTAGTTTCACCTACGGCTTCCTTTCTTGAGCTTCATAAGGATTTCCGTGCGATGGAGGCAGCTTTCGAGATACTAGTTAACTTGTTACACAAATATGGTAAAAAGGAGAATAAGGGAGTTAGGGCTAAGGAGCACAGCCCAAGGCTGAGAAAAATGATGGCCCGGGAAGGGAACATATATAAAGTTCAAAATAGAAAGGTATGGCTCAAGAAAGGACGGCAATAGCAATAGAAGAAGGGCGGAAAAAATGATAAAGGCAAGGATAAGAGAAATTCTCACCATTGTAGGAAGGAAGGTCATCTGGTTAAAGACTATAAGCGAAGGAAGAACTCTTGTTACCATCGTGGAGAGGCCGGAACTTCGCTAAAGAGTGCCCGAAGAAACAGGGATCACATGGACAGGGTCAAAGGACAGGGACTTCTGGAGGGCAGGTGCATGCTCTCACAATCAGTGCTCCCGATAGAGGTAGAAAATTTTCTGTGGAAGGTTTAATTTGTCTATCAAACCATCCTATTAGAACACTTTTTGGTTATGGTGCCTCACATTCATTTATATTAAGTTCTACAGTTGAATCTCTGCACTTAATTACTAGTATTGTAGTGGACCCCGTAGTTGTTTCAAACCCCATTGGTGGTTCGGCTCATTTATCTATGATTTGTCGGGGTTTGAAAATATCTGTGCTGGGTGTCGAGTTTGAATGTGACGCGTATGTGCTCCGGTTATGGGCTATGGTTGATTCTAGAAATGGATTGGCTTACCACGTATGGTCATTCAGGATTGTGAAAAGAGGGTTGTTAGGCTTCTGACTTGTCACGGGAGAACACTTGAGATTTCGTGTGACCCACAAGGGTCGGTTATGCTTAGTTTCCTAGAGTCTCTTGATGCATCTATCGACGATCTGCAATTTGTTCCAGTAGTCTGGGATTTTTCCAATGTTTTTGATGAGGTTCTGGGTTTACCTATGAGGCTCAAGATCGACTTTCATATATATATTTGGTGGATAATGCAAAGCCAGTTGCTTTGCAGGTGCGCCACATGGCTCCAAGGGAAAGGAGGGAGCTGAGTAAGCAAGTAAGGGAGCTGCTTGAGAAAGGGTTTATCAGACGAAGCATATCTGAATGGGGTGCTCCAGTAGTATTCGCAACTAAGGAGGATGGTTTGCTTCATTTGTGTTTTGATTATAGAGAGCTGAATAAACTCACGAAGAAGAATAGACACCCGCTCACGAGGATTGATGATTTATTTGATCAACTTGTTGGTGCCTTGGTATTTTCCCATTTAGGCTTGGCCATGGGGTTCCATCACTTTAGGGTGGCTGAGGACAGCATAGATAAGACTGCCTTTAGGACTCCAGATGGTTTCTTTGAATGGTTAGTTATGCCTTTTGGGCTGACGAATGCACCCGCCTATTTTGTTGATCTGATGAATAGGGTGTTTTGGGAGTTCCAAAATAAATTTGTTGTAGTATTTGTCGAAAATATTTTGATCTTCTCCAAAAGCGAAGAAGAGCATGCCCAACTTTGGAGAGAAGTTTTGAAAACTCTCTGTGACCATCAGCTTAAAGCAAAATTTTCCAAATGCCATTTTTGGAGAAAAGAGGTGAGATTCTTAGGGCATGTGGTCTCCAAAGAAGGGATAGCTATATATCCCGCGAAGGTGGTTGCAGTGAAAGATTGGCAGGTTCCTAAAAATGCAGCCGAGGTGAGATGCTTTCTTGGGTTATCAGCTTACTATAGGAAGTTCATTAAGGACTTCGTAAAGATATCAGTCCTACTCACCAGGCTGACGAAGAAGAACTTGGCATTCTCATGGGATATAGTCTGTGACGTTGCTTTCCAATGACTGAAGAGGGCTCTGACAACATCCCCAGTCTTGACCTTGCCTTACGAGAATAAGGTGTTTACTGTTTACACTGATGCGTGTGGTACAGGGCTCCGTGCGGTTCTAATGCAAGAAGGTAAAGTAGTGCATTATGGGGGTAGACAGTTGAGGGATCATGAAAAGAACTTGGAGTTCAAAGTGTTTGCGTTAAAGACGTGGCGTCATTATTTACTTGGAGAGAAGTTCGAGTTATATACCGATCATAAATCTCTCATGTATCTGTTCTCGCAGAAGGATCTCAATTTAAGGCAACTTCGGTGGATGTAGTTTTTAGCTTCTTATGATTTTAAAATTTCTTATACCCCTGGCAAGGGTAATGTGGTGGCAGACGCACTAAGTAGCTAGAGGGTGGCCCTGAGTCCTCTGTTTGTGGAAAGAAAGAACTTAGAGTTCATATCAACTTTTGATTTTAAACCCTCCATCGAGATTTTGCCTGATTTGTTTGCATCCTTGGAGATACGACTGACTCTTATGGACCAGATAGAAGCTTCGCAACAAGGTGACCCACAGATACTAGACATCATAGAAAAGCGCAGAAGAGGGGATACTTTTAGTCACCTCAGCAGATATGCCATAGATGAAAAGGGGTGGTTGCGACGAGATGGAAGGCCTTGTGTTCCTCAAATTGGAAGCGTGATAAAGGTAGTCCTAGAAGAAGCCCACCATTCTAAGATGACCATTCATCTAGGTGGTGATAAGATGTACAGCGAAATGAAGAGGGTTTTCTTTTGGACTGGGATGAAGAAAGATGTGGGTGAATTTTTCTCAATGTTTAGTTTTCCAGCAAGTCAAAGCTGAGCAAAAGAAGCCCGGTGGATTACTTCATCCGTTGGAGGTTCCGTAGTGGAAATGGGAGAGCGTCTCTATGGATTCATAGATGGTTTGCCTAGATCGAAGAAAGGCAACACCAGTATCTGGGGTGTGATGGATTGACTCACTAAGAGCGCTCAATTTATTCCAGTTAAGAGTAAGAGGACGACATCGTGGTTGGCAGCAATTTATGTGCGTGAGATAGTTCGTCTTCATGGAGTACCTTCCAGCATCGTGAGCGATCGTGATCCCATCTCTACCAGCAAATTTTGGAGGAGCTTGCAAGAAGCATTAGGTACATAGTTGTGTTTGAGCACCGCTTATCATCCTCAGACCGATGGACAGACAGAGAGGGTGAACATGATTCTTGTAGATCTTTCGAGGTGCGTATCCTAGTCTTCGGAAAGACATGTGAAGAGCGTCTTCCCTTAGTAGAGTTTGCCTATAATAACAGTTATCAAGCTAGCATCGGCATGGCACCCTTCGAAGTATTGTACGTACGACCCTGTAGATCACCAACTTGTTGGTGGGAGTCTACAGAAAGATTATTACTTGGAACAGATATGGTTAGGGAAACGTCTAAAAAGATTGACCTTATTCGACGGTGGATGAAGACAGCTCAAGATTGGCAGAAATCCTATGCAAACAAGAGAAGGACTGACCTCGAATTTGAAGTAGGATACTTAGTTTTTATCAAGGTATCACCTATGAGGAATGTGATTCGCTTCAGATCAGTAGGGAAGTTGGCGCCTAGGATTGGGGGACCATTTCCCATAACCGAGAGGATTGTCCAAATAACCTATAGAGTAAAACTCCCAGACAATCTATTCGGCATTCATGATGTTTTCCACGTTTCCCATCTACGGAAGTGCCTGCATGACACTGCAGTAGTCGTTGAGCCGAGTGTATTGGAAGAAGTCGAAGTGGAATGGGAGGCGACAGTCAGGCGAGTCCCTACCCGTATTCTGGGATTCGAAGTTAAGAAGCTACGCAATAAAGAGAAAAAGTGGCTAAAGGTTCAATGGGGAGATAACCCAGAGGATGCGACTTGGGAGACCGAAGACAACATTCATGCTTCGTACCCTTTTCTTTTCGAGGGTATGTTCTTAAATCCTTTTTCCAAAGCTTTATCAGTACTTGTTTCTATCATTTGAGTATGTCCTATCAATAGTATTTTCGACCTTCAGATAGGAAACCTATGGATGTAAACATGTGTTTGAGACATGTTATGATTGATGGATGCAAGAGTTTGCTAGTGGTTGCCTGTGTATGCATATACACACATTTGGCACTAGATCGGCTCATTCACTCTCATACTGCATATGGATGTGTGTGCATTTTCTTTTCTTTTATGGATGGAAATGGATGAACTAGCATATGGATGTTGCATTTGGACGAATGAGTGTGCACACATATAGAGCTAACATGTTATAACAGGCATATTGTATTCATGGCACTAACATACATTGCATTAAGGAGGTCAATTGAATTAGTAGATAGCCTGATCTTCGCATTAGTATTGGGACATATACACATACCTTTGCATATATTCATGTAAGCGTTAGAAATCCTTAAGGACAATGGATGCCAGTGATTGATGGATGGTAGGATATGCATTCTTCTCAACTTGGAGATTTCGGGGACGAAATCCTTTAAGTAGGGGTAATGTAACACCCCATAATTTTGTTAACATTAAAGAGGATAAATTTAATAATAATTAATTTAATATTAAGAATTAAAGGAAACAGACTACGTCATTACGTCCGTCTTGTAATCCTGGTCAGGATAGACACCTATTTTGCGTAAAACAGATAACATATGAAGAAGTTACGGATATTAAAAGTTTGACAATCAAACCAGGTATAACTGGAGCACTTCACAAGTGCGCCAAGGAAATTTTACACTAGCACACCTGTAAACTGCGCCCATAGGGGTTTTTGGTATTCGGGCCTTTTTCAAATGGGTGGCGACCCTTGACCTGATTCACACTAGGGCTGAGGTGGCATTCGTATTCTGGACATTAGCAGCTATAAATATACCTCAATTCTCTTGTTTTCTTCACAAAGAATCAATGGTGGCCAAACTCTACCGGTGTCTGAATTGATCTGGATCCCTTATCTTCTTCTATCAACTGAGGCAAATAAAATCCAGAAATTCAAGATCCATTCTTTCTCAATTCTCTAAACCTACCGCTGAGAGTTTCTAGATGCTGTTAGGTTTAAATAAATAAAAGGGAATTATGAAAGACTGTGAATTGGATATGATGTTAGCTATGAATCTATGCTATTGTTAAAACTCATAATATGTCATGATAGATCTACACTTTTAGATCTGATGCAATTGTGGTTATCATATTATATTGCCTATGTGGATCTTGACTTGTAACTATGTTGTGGTTAATGTAAATCTTCTAATTTTGACAGTTGCAACATTGTTTAGATCTAATTCTTTATGTAAATCACCTTTCACTTGTCATATTGCGAACAACTTAGATATGTTGTTAATTGGACATGTGAATCCATATTTAGATCTAAACATGCTATTATGTCATTCTAAAGGTGTTAGTTCTATTTTAACCTCTAGATCTGAATTATGTGATCTAATTTATCACCTTGCGTTATCATGTTAGATCTAAACCAATTGGACATCTAAACTGCTGACTTAGATCTTACTATGCTTATTGAGACATCGTAGTTATGTTAGAACCAATTGACTGCCACAAGTTCACCAGTTTTATGTTCATCTTGTTATAATTGTCCATGCCAGTATGTATGTTCACCTTGTCACCAAGCTAGTTTATGTTTATGACAAGATGGTCACTTTGATTATATTCCCATTATTTTCCCTATTATCATTTATAACTAGGCTATTGTCTAACCTAGGCATGCCACCAGTTTATGAGGGCGCTAGTTAGGAAATGGGGGAAAAAGGGTTAACATTGGCATAATTTGAATATGAACATTTTTAGAAATATAATTCAAATTATTGGGTAAAATGGGTATTAACACCAATAAAAGGAAAGGATTAATTAATTGGTTAATTAATTAAAAATGAAATGTCTAGTAATTACAATTAGGAATTGTAATTGTACTTATGACATGAGGTTAGGTTGCATTAGTAGTGGAAGTCTGCCCGGACCCGACCTGCATATCCAGCAGCCACTATGTTGAACCTAATGTGGGAGGTCTAAGTATGCAAAGACGAATCAGGCTAAGACACGAGGTTTGGCCCAACTGTGGAATAAGTCTGCCTGGACCCGACCGGAATATCCAACATCCACACGTTGTAGGCCTAATGTGGAAGGTCTAGCCCATTATAAAACATAAATGGACATGGTAATGAATTGGACTACTTAACCAAATCTAATCTATAGGGATTGTATGATTATGACTAAGGTTAGGGTTAAGTAAATTGATTGGAATAGTGGATGGGTTAAGTAAATATGGAGGGGTGGGTAATATTTACATGCAGCCCCACGAACTTAACCCGATAAGGTTATGTAATTAAAGAAACCTAGTGGTATACATAACTGGAGAAAATAATAAAGTTATGTAATTAAAGACACCTTTTAGGATAAGCATAACTGGTATAGGGCTATGTAACACCTAGTGGTATACATAGTCAGTGAAAAACCTAGTGGGGAATACAAGACAAAGGGGAGAGCTTGTATCATATTTTGTAAGACCCATTTAAGTCAGTAACCCGGATTAAGTATCAAATAAAATACTCCGTCCTCGGTGGAGAGGGGACACGCTTACTGACTGATTGTAAGAGATCCAAACGTGGAGGACGGTGTGGGAGGTGCAAACCGACCGGGCTATTTGCGTGCATGAGACGGGCAGAGGGGGGATAAGACGACCATGACACCAGTAGATATGGGGCTGTGCAAATCAGTGAAGAGCTACCGCTGTAGGATGTGATACATCCTACCGTAGAGCCGGCACAGAGTATCTACGGAGTAGGGAGCCAATCGATTAGGATAGTTGTTAGGGTATATTTTGGACATATGCCATAAGTCTACCACCTTATAGTGGAAGGGATCATCTCATTCTGGTTATACTAGTAATAGTGCAGAGTAATCATTAGAGAAGTGTATACACCTTACCCTGTGTACCTTGTCACACCTGCCATTTATGTAGTGACCTCTCTTATCCACTTTATATGCCTATCATGTTACTTTTATTTATTTACTGCCTAAAAGTAACTAGACTCGCCAAACTTTATGTCTGGCCCTTTTGTTTCTCCTTCTTTCTTCCGTTTTCCCCCCTCCCTCCCCCCCAAAGGTTCTCAGGGAGGAAACACTCAGGCTTAGTCAGGACTCATATATCATCTTGTTAGGAGCTACTTCTGAAGTATGGCTCAAGTTCTTGTCTCTACTATGGCTTAACTCTTTCAATTGGGGAATTATGTTGTTTTATATTCTTATGTACTCTGATGATGCAAGATAGAAGTTATTTTATTGTAATGGTTTTTGTGACTTGCGGTATTGTGGACCAGGGTATTATGATTTATGTTGAAATAAAAATTTAAATTTCCGCTGCTATCTTATTTATATCTGTCTTGTAATTATTCTGTGTTTGTTTACTTATAACGCTTCACGAAAATTAATGCATTCCCTTAGTAAGTGACATTGACGGACATGGGTGTCACATCCTGAGTCCTCAGGCTCGTCTAAATCTAAGTCCATGGAAGTAGCCTCTGAAACCAAGTCTTAATTAAAGGCCTCTATAGGTCTAAAAGCTGAAGTGGCATCAGTCATGTACTCACTGCCACTACTATAACTAGAAGAACCATCTACGCTATATCTTCCCTTAGAGTCTGAAGAAACACTATCCGAGATGTCTATGGAACCGCTGGATGTAGTAGGCTCTTAAAACTGTGCTAAGTACTGCATAACCGAAAGCTGCTTACTCCTCTACAATTTAAAATAAAGACTTCAAATTAGGACATAAGTTTAAAGTAATCCTTTTTAAATTTATGTGTTTTCTAATTATTTTTATTTAAATGGACAAAAAAGTTTCACTTTTAAACCAATTAACTTGATTTAAGTGTTCAACCATATATTTAGGTCCAAACTTAAATTTCCTTATACCACATAGCTAGATTTATCCAAGTCCACGCATATATTTTTCCCTTAATTAGCAGTACTAATTGTAACACTAAAATAGAAATCAACTCCTTAATTATCTTTCCTTTTAAATATTTAGGTGTTATCAAAACATAACCCGTTTAGTATACAAAATATGCTTTTTATATATTCAAGAATATTTTTCTTTCAAATCAAAAATTATTTGCGTTATGAAAATAAAAAATATGTTCGCCCTTTTTTCACACTCTTAACTCATTCTAGGGTATTACTAACCCATCTGTAACGAGTTTCTCTTCTAGGATACTACTAATCCTAGCTCTAATGAGTCTTTACGTCTTGGTCTAATGAGTCGTACCCCAAAGCTTTGTAAACCAAAGCTCTGACACCCATTCTGTTACTTCCCACTTTTGGGTCTGGTTCAACCTGGTAATTAAACCTAGTTAATCTATTCTCAAAGGTGGATTGTAAGGGGAACTTACATATTGGAACAATGAAAAGAACTTTTCTTTATTATTACAACAATTTTACATTAGTGTACATGAATATATCTAAGTACAGATAACTAATACATAGACGAAAATCTAAAGTGCTCATCAGAAGATTGAAATGCCGTGAGCTCTATCCAAGCTCCAACATGCAATGCTCCAAGAATAACTACAAAACCTTAACTATTAGCCATGTGGAAAATATGGGCTCCAGAGTTTAGGGAAAGAACAATGAACTCCATATCAGCAATGGGACTGGTGTGAGAACTACATCAGTTTTAAATCATTTTTGAAGTAAGGTGATTCATAAGACCACGCCGTATAACATGAAACCGGTTTACCCTTATCAACATTAGTGCATAAAAACTTGCAATGCTTTTTGGAAAATCAAGTTACCATAAGACCTGGCGCCACAAACACAACGCAAATGCATACTTGGGCGAGGTTTCCTTTATAATATCAAAAATATGCTTGATACATGAAAATCTTCTTATATTATTGTTAGTGCATAGTGTTAAAAAATCACTTTCGCAAATAAATGTATCAATCTCAGTCAGCATAGGAACCATAATATTATGCTGACCTTCCACGTCCCAGAATCGATAATAGAAAATCATATGAGCACATAGTTGATAATCCACGTAGTGGATAGTTTGTGTTTCCAATAAATGACCAAGGCTAAGGAACTTATTTACCAAATGGGCACACCTTTAGAAAATGTCCTGAGAAGTAACCCTTCTCTGCCAACACAAGGTCGTCTGTGCAATCCAATCCATGCCATACGAGTATACCATTTCCCGGTCGCAACCGACCTTTTCTACGGGCGCCCGAATTTCCATTAAAACAACATCCGTAGAATGCCAGGGCTTTATACTATAGCACTACCTCATAGTAGCTACATAGCAAACACTTGGGCTCCATACCAAACACTTGGGCTCCATACCATAGTGTTGCTGCAAAAATCTAGAAGAAAATGACCATCCTGTAACACCCCACACCCGCTAAGGTCACTCACTAAGGGAATTCCTTAACTTCGGTGGATTATTTTAAGTGAATATAGAACAGAAAAATTACAACAAGACAGATATAAATAATACTTGAAAATCTAAAACATCATTTCATTGCAGCAGAAGATAAACATGTTTGGTTACATATCAAAACCAACTAAAACAAGAGTCAAGTACTAAATATCCATCCTGATAAAACATAAATACATAATCCCACTACATAACTAATAGCCATAATAGAAAAGATAAGTTGGGCTTTACATCACGGTCCAAGCTCCAAAAGATAGATAAAGCAATCTGATCAAAGCCCACTAGTGCTAGGCCCACTCTGAGAACCTGAGGGTTGGGAAAAAGATAAAAACAACGGGGTCAGACATAAGTCTGAGTGAGCCCTATAACTTTAACAATACAATCATTAAAGTAATTAGGGTATGATATAAACTTGGTACGGTGATGACTGGGGATAAATGACTACACTAAGCAGCCAACTAGACATAGGATGAACTAAGATATCGGTAAAGACGCATCTACCCACCCAAGGGTAATTACAACACTGCACCACACCAGTCATTCCTACTTAAAGGTTGATCCCACCCAAGGACTTAGAAAATATAACTAGTAGTTTCTTGTACCCCTGGCTGACCACATTGGTGCCGTCTGCCCCTATCTCCACTAGGTGTACCCACTACTCCCCAAGCGATCGGCTCCCTACCGTAGATACCCGTGCTGGCCCCACAGTGGGGTGTATCAGTCCCCAAAGTGGCAACCCGATACAATCAACGGTGCACGGCTTATACCTACACGATGCAACAACGTCTTACCTACCAGCCCGGGTCCACACACGCATATGAAACCCGTTGGACTTGCGTTGTCACCGCTAACCCGTTTTGGCCTCTTATAGTCAAGCCCAGTACGCGTGTCCCGTCCTCGACATGGGTCGAACCCAATAAGATACATATGGGTTACTGGTTGAAATGGGCCCCCACAAGCTGGCCACCTAAGCTTGTCCCTTTTTCTAGTGCATCCCACTTAACCCTTTAATCATGTTTAATTACATGTTTCCACTTGGTTAAGTATTCTAATCGTATTTTCTATTGCCACCCAAGGCAACCCACTAGATTTCCACATGCCACCCAAGGCGCTTACTTGATTTCCACATGCCACCCAAGGCACCCACTTAACCCCTCATGCCCCACTACATGCTTATCTGGTTAAGTGTTTCTTAATTGATTAAGACCATAACCTTTGCAAAGACCTCTCACATTAGACTATCTTTTATGGCAGCTGGATTTGCCGGTCGGGTCCGGGCAGCCTTACGCCATAACCGAGTCTAACCTCGTGTCTTTACACTTGTCACGTATTTAGTTTATGCCTAAGACCTCTCACATTGGGCCAATCATTTGTAGCCGCTGGATTTGCCGGTCGGTTCCGGGCAGTCTTATGCTACAAAAGGGTCCAACCTCGTGTCTTAGTCGATTAATTACACCTAATTAATCACCCCCATAATTTGTATTAATTATCCCTAATTAATTACAAATTTAACGATGTACATAATTGACTCAATTATGTCCATCCACTTTATGGTATGCATAATCATACCAACTTCACACCATTTTATTAACATGAATATTAACCCCATCGTTCCCCACGTAATTACGTTGACATGACATACTTAAAAAGGGGAGATTCATCACAAACACAATGGGTTCAACTTGCATAACATTAGCATCAACATGGGTTTTAAAGGTGTCAACTTGCATATATGACCATAGCATCAAACCCAACTAGCATAAATAATCAACCCAACTTGCATGAATCACATATTTCATAAAGAGGGTAACTTGCATAAGCTACTTATGTCATAAAAAGGGGTAAACTTGCATATGTATGTATGACATACAAAGGGGTTAACTTGCATATGTATGCATATCATACAAAGGTGTAAACTTGCACATGTTACTTGCATATAATCAAACACCAAACTTGCATAACATGTCATATATGAACTTGCATATAATCAAACACCAAACTTGTATAACATGTCATATATGAACTTGCATATAATCAAACACCAAACTTGCATAACATGGTGTCATAATGGATCAATGTTTATCATAGTGATTTGCATAACTAGCATCATGAGCACATAGCATAAAACTTGCATAACTAGCATCATGAGCATATAGCATAAAACTTGCACAACTAGCATCATGAACTCATAGCATATGACTTGCATAACTTGCATAACATCATGAACACATAGCATATGACTTGCATAACTTGCATAACATCATGAACACATAGCATATGACTTGCATAACTTGCATAACATCATGAACACATAGCATAAGATAACATAACTTGCATTGATCCACATACATAACCATAACCTCATTATATCCTATCATAATTAGTTTAGAAATTGCTTGCTAAAGGCATAGAAACTCACAACTTGTTGATTAGCACTCCTATGAAGAAGATTAAGTTGCTAGAGTTGATTAGAAGTTGATTTGAGAAGCTATCTTCTTCTACAATTTGATGGAGGCTCCTTCAAGTTGCATTTTGACGGCATAACGACGTTGTATCTATTTTTAGTATGGATTAGGGTAGTCTTAGGGTGTATTTATAGATTTAGGATGTAGTTTAGGCCCTTAGATTAACCCTAGATTAGGTTAGAGCCGTCAGATTTCGTCACAAGCCCCAAAACACAGCCCAAACCCCTTCAGGTTGCACCCAGGCCAAACTGGCCGACAGGGGGGGTCGACCCCTGGGTCGACACATGGGTCGACCCCTGGGTCGACACATGGGTCGACCCCTGGGTCGACACATGGGTCGACCCCTTGTAGGGGGGTCGACACCCATGTCGACCCTAGTGTCGACACCCTCTGTCTGGCGGGAATTTTCCCGCCTCTTCTGAAATCTGAAATTTGAATATTTTAAATCTGTTTTGAATTTTCTGAAACTTCGGATGGCCATAACTTCTTCATACGAAGTCCAAATCACGCAAACTCGGACTCTATCTCAACCAGAATTCCGAGACGAACACAATGGCGCAACCCGTTTCCCTTAATTTCCACGTCTGAGATTAATTATTCTTTAATTACTAAACATTAATATTAAGTTAAATTCGGGGTGTTACACATCCTCTAAGGGTCGCGAACCCCATAATCTTACTGCATCTTTTCATGATTCGGCCCTTTCCGGGATGCGGGGATTATTGAAATCTTATTACACAAAGCTACGCTTAACTAAGCCATGCTTTGATCATCAACAGCTGATCACTTAATGTACCACATTCTCATTCCATACCATACAACTAATGTCAATCAATATATAACCTCTAATCTCATACGTCTCAGAGACTGGTGTTAAGCTTAGAGAATGAATTCTCCGCCACCAAACATATATACATTTAGTAGAGATCAATTAATACAACACAAAATACAATGTCACACATACATCCATGCAAGTCTGTTCTGGGTCTGAATGAAATCGAAGGCTCCTTATTCCGAGACGACCCGAACTTCCCCGTGAAGGAAAGCACGGATAGAATTGAGGACAAGACAAAATAGAACGCAGACGGAAGAACATTTCATTGTTATTACAACAATTCCATCAGATACAAGAATATACAGAGTATAACCGAATAAATTACATTAAACAAATATCAGAGATTACAATAAATTACATAGCAGCGGAAAAATATACAAAACACAACTAGAAGTAATGCACGGATACAGAGCTTTCCGAGCATCGTTCCAGCTGTGAATCAGGACCCTGCGAAGATAAATCTGCAAAACCAAAACTACTAGCTGCCCGTGCGGAAAATAGGGGCACCCAGAGTTTAGGTTAAAACAATAAACTCCAGGTCAGTCATGTGACTGGTGTGAGAACTAAAACAGTTATTAATATTGGTTTTAAAGTTAGGTAAATCAAGGGACCACGCCGTATAACACGGAACGGGTTTCCTCCCAAGAATACCAGTGCATATAACAAAACAACGCAATGCTCTTTGGAAAAAAATGAAGCTATTATAAGACCCAGGTCCCATCACACAATGCAACGCAAGCCGGAGGATAGGGTTTTCCCTTATAATAGCCAAACATGCTTGGTACGTTTAAAACAAATCATTTGATACTATTATAAGTGTATAGTGTCAAAACAATTTCAATCATAAGTATCAATCATAGGCGGCATGGGTACCATCTATCATGTCGCCATACTAGTTCTACAATTAAAACCGCAATACCCGTATTGGAAATTGGATTTCCGTCATGAGTCGAGGCAAGGGGCAAGCTCCTCTCCGCGTTCGAGACACTCTAGCAAATGTCCCAGGACCCCACTATGATCCTTGGATCTTCAGGGCCGGTCCTCTCATACTTTTGAGGATTAATTATTCCTGAACACATGTTTCCCGGTCCTTACAGACCTATATCCGAGGCGCCTTGTATCCAACAACCACACAGGTGAAAAGTATATAAATGTCAGGGCTGGTAGGTCACTGACACCACCCTAGCTAGAAAGAAACGTCGTGCTCTCCCTGCAGTCACTATCCCGTTTTTGACTCATACCGAGGTGTGAGGCTCGCGAATTCACGTTATACACAAAGCTACGCCACACAGGCCGTGCTTTGATCATCAACCACAAGACTTTGCTTTTCAACAGAAGCCCCGATCAATTGCCACTTACGCGTGCCACATTGGCAATTCACTCCATGCGGCTGATGTCCATCGATATACAACCTCTGAGCTCGTACGTCTCAGAGAAGGGCGTTAAGCAAGAGAATAAATTCTCTGCCGCCAAACAGATGTATATTTAATAGAGATCAATCAACACAGAATAAAATCCAATGTCAGACACACAATCCATTTACAAGTTCGTTCTGGGTCTGAACGAAACCGGAGGCACTTTCCTCGCACATCCATCCATCTCCAAGTACGTCTGGACGATCACCAACTGTTTCCCTCATCTTGGGTGTACAGCCCAATCAAGATCATCAGTAATCACCCAAACGATGTGAAGACTTCCGGTCTTCAACCACTGTCTTCATCTTCGACATCTCGTCGAATCGGTTATTTAGAATGGGTATAAACCCGGCCTTTCTAGATAACCCACGTATATAATAAACGAATGTTACACAAACACAACAAACGCCTCATTCCAATTCAGAATATTCTTTTATTCACAAAATCACTTTCTTAGGGAAATGTTCCCATTAATTTTATCCAAGATAAATTCTTCTAAATTTATTCTTTAATCCTCCTTTGGATATCATTTCAAACTAGTCGGGATTAACGAACCACACCGAAGTAATTATTTGTTTTATTTCCCAATCCCATCCTATATATCCCATGGAGCAAAACTGGTGATACTCCATTCCTAACACCACGGTGTTATCGGTAAAATTAATTACCATTTCACGTTCAAATCTAATTAAAGATTTAACTATCGCTTTGAAGCAAAACTGGTGGTACTCCATTCTCGATCACCTTTCAAATTTGATAATTTAAATTATCATTTTACACTTCAATCTAATTAAAGATTCATTAGAACTCCACTTAGTTTTAATCCTTTCAAAAATCAACATCTTGCCTTTAACTGGGGTAAAGAACCAATGTCATCTAAAACACGATTCACGATAAACCCAAATCACATTTGATATTAAATACAAGGCTCTGAATGGAAAATATATCGGCTTATATTCAATATCAAATTCTGAAACCAACATATATTGTATTGGAAATAACGATATTAAAATATATCTTTCAAATCCCCATAACAATATTTGTATAGTCACGAAATCCAACATCGAAATATCCCGAAGATAATTTCGATTCAACTCCAGTCCAATTCACGTATTGGGAATATTGATTATTTTTAAAATCACTTTCAAATTCAATTTATTTATTTCAAAAATAAATTGATTTTAATTCTAGTTCAAAACTAGTTCATTTCGATAAAAATCTATTTTAATCTTTTCAAATGTGGAATTGTTCAGCCCAATTTTTCCCAAATCATTTCTTATGATTTTACATAAATTATCAATATTTTTAATAATTTTATCAAGGCCCGTACAGTCGATTTCCAACAACGGCCATCGAACTGCACTTACAGCGACCTTTTCTAAATTTGATTTGGACATAATTCCAAATCCAACCGTTAGATTTCAAATTTCTAATATTCAATGGAAAGCTCTTTTCGATACGAACCCAACGGTTCCGGTTTTAGGAGAATCCGACGGTCGGATCTCCCGTAATGTCAATTCGAAGTCAATGGTCGAAATTCACGAACTACCGCTGCGCGGCGCGTTCTATTCAGGCCATTATATATATATATAATATATATATATATATATATATATATTTTTTATATATTTCGTCGATTTCCTTTTAAAACGTATTTTATAAATCGTTTTAAATTCGTTTTCAAAACCATTTCAACGCTACATTCAATTTCAACTCGATTTGATTTCAATTCAATTCGAATTCATTTCAAATTGATTTCGGTTCAATTTCAGTTCGTTTTTGATTCAATTTCAATTTAATTCAATTTGAATTCATTTCTATTCAATTCGAATTCAAATTCACTTTCTATTCAATTCGAATCGAATTCATTTTCTATTCGATTCGAATTCATTTCAAATTGATTCAACAAAATTTCAATTTGAATTTTAATCTAATTTAATTTGAATTTCATTTCAAAATATTATATTTTGAAATCACTTTTCAATATTCATTATAAAACGAATAAAATCGATATAAATATCGTTCACGTCAAAATAGCGCAACTCTAATCAACACAGCTTTATATTTTTCAAAAACTTCTTTATTCTATTCAACAAATGAATATTTATTCTATTCAACACATGAATCTATATTTCTTTCAACACACGACTATTTTTGTTATGTAAAATATTTTATAAAACTATGGTATCTATCGTTTGATTTTTTTATTAGACTTCAACCGTAAAGTAGTTCTAATTTTAAATATGATAAAGATGTGAATTTTTATTATTTAAAATATTTTACTCAAGACATGAACATCGTCAACACATGACTATTTTTGTATTCGACACATGAATCTTCTTTTATAATATTCATCATTTTCCTGATTGGAATGAGGCCCGATCAATCACCATATAATGTTAATTATATGGATTCCATACAACATATGTATATAATAGCATTGAAAAATAATCAACCATCAATCAAAGTGCACTACACTGTATAAGCATCAAATATAGATATCTAACGCTTATAACAGCCTGTCAATCAATCGATCGACATATTTAATCAATCAGGATGAGTGAACTTCAAATTTCATCCCAACACCCGTGTGGGGTTTCAAACAATCAAACACAGATTTTATTTGTGCAGTTGGGCGATGTGTAAAATTTATCGTCCCAATCAAAGTCCTTCAAATAGGTGTACATAAACAAACCGTTCGGTTTGTAAATGAATATTTTATTTTATTCACTTCCACGTTAAAAATTATATTTTTAACGATAAAATATTTTATTTCAACACATGAATTTCTATTCAGTTCATTTACTCAATAAAAATGATATTTTTATTTTTCTAACATATTTTAGAAAATTTCGGCGGTATAACGGCACGATACTAGAAACGGGACAAGGCCTAGCCTTATCCCCAGTCTAGTGAAGGCCCACGCCATTCACACATCAATCAAATCCATTCCATTTCACCAAACAATTCAATTCAAACCAAATAAACTAACCAACTACACAACCAAACAATTTAACAAACAAGCCATCCATGGTCTGTGGATGACGGGTGTCGGGTGCTACTAAGCACCGTCTACATCCTAGTATATATATATAACTAGAAAAAGAAGTTTAGAGTGAGAGGTTCTCACCGATAGCTATCCAACTTCACGACACTTCTTTTATAGAAATCTTCATCGTTATCGCATTCGTCACTTTCGTTGCCCGCAGCCACTACATATATAAAAATCACATTTTTACTTCGCTATTCAATATGAAAAAAAACCCAATTTTTACTTTGATGTTCAATATATAAAAATCATATTTTTACTTCAAATCCATATGGATAAAAATCGCATTTCCATACCGCTAATATATAGATAAAAATTCTATTTTTACAACGCTATTCTCTATATAAAGATTTCGCCTTTTCTAATTTAAAAATCTAATCTTTTCATTTATAAAAAAAATCTCGTCTTTTCAAATAAAGGTTTGCCTTTCTATAATATAAAAATTATATTTTCCTCGAAGTAAAAATCATATTTTTACTTCACTACTCATCTCAAAATCACGTCTTTTCATATTTTAAAAATCACGTCTTTTATATTTTAAAAATCACGTCTTTTATATTTTAAAAATCACGTCTTTTATATTTTAAAAATCACGTCTTTTATAAACAAAGTCAAATAAAAATCAGATTTTTAATGCAAAGCCATATGAATAAAAATCCTAATTTTATTCCTAAGTTAAATGCCACTAATTAAATAACAAAATAAGTAAAAAAACTCACATTTTTCTGCTTTTAACTGGGAAGAGGGGTGCTTGGCTGTTGGAGGCGGAGGAGGATGGTGGAGAAGACGAAGCAGCGGCGGCGCAGCACAGAGGGGGGGGGGGCTGTCGGGTCTGGGTCGCGGCAGGTGGGGTCAGGGAGGAGGAGAGCAGGAAGAAGGAGGCGGGCGGAGCGTCTGGAGTCGGTGGCGGTGGGTTCGAAACTGGAGGGGGGGGCTGCTTCGCGATAGGGGGGTGGGTTCTTCGCGTCGCTTCTGGCGAGGAGGGGGGGGGAGAAGAAGGCGGCGCACCTCCTGAGGGGGGCGCGATGGCGTCGGCGGTGGGTTTCCCCCTGCGCGTCGCCCCTCTCCGATTCATTTTTTTTTCTTTTTTTTTTCTGTTCGAATGAATTTAATCGGGGGGGGGGGGGGGCAGAACGAGATTAAGGGGAAGAGGGAAAGGGAGGGTTTTAAATTTTTAATTAATTAATTAATTTTGCAAAAAGTTGACTTTTACATACGACCTCGAAACGAGGCCCACCGCCTGTCGTCCATAGCGTTTCACCCCCATTCCGAACACAATGGGATATGTATCGTAGGTTGATTCGGATGTTACGATTAGTTTCCGTTGAATTTACATTTAAATCGCTATATTGAATTTTAAACGTACATTTCAAATTACTGGGGTCACATACTAACTAGAAAAATTCCAGAAAAATATTTTCTAGCTTCGTATTGACGATACGGTCCTAACAAAACTAGTTTCGTCGAAATCTGAGACCGTTGAAAAAATGACCATTTTCCAGTCGATTAAAATCAACTGAAACTGGTCAAACGCGTTTTCCTTTGCCACGCTCACATATTGATTCGAAAAATTATGAAATTTGGAATCTAGCAATAACTTGACATCACGGATCCAACAAAAGTGGTTTCGTCGAAATCCGAGGTCGTTTGCAAAATTTCCATTTTTAAGGGCCTGAATTCCATAGCGACTATTCAGAATTTTCAACTGGACATATCTTTTGATTCCCGCTATGAAATTTCGATTTTTTGGACTCGTTGGAAAAATATCATCAATTAGATCCTATTGTTTTTGGTTTCACTAAAATCCGGATTGTTTTGCACCCGGTACATTCAATTGAAGTTTGAAATCGAATTATCGAACTACCACGCCATTTTCAATTCTATTTATAATTATATATAAATATTTATATTCTAACGACGACGCGTATAACATATACGTTCGAAATATATTCAAAATAAATTTCTCGTCGATATTATTTAAAATAATCTATTTTAAATGTTCAAAATTCGCTAAAATTGCCAAAATAAAAATTTTAAACTGGCCCAGATTTTCGGGTTATTACAATCTCCCCCACTTAAAACTTTTCGTCCCCGAAAAGGAACAAAGTCGAAAGTGGTTTGATCAATCAGCTCTACGTTCGATCTGGCTTCCATTCTCCAACTGTTCAGTTTCTGAGAATTTTCAAATTTTCAAAAATTTGGCTAACACCCTAAATTTTTGAAAAATTTCGCCATAACCTCCCCTGCACCGGGAGCCACGGGAAAATCCCGAAATTGCCATATAGGCCTTCTGATCTCAAAAAGAAAAAGAAAAAGCCAAGCGGCTAGCCAATCGGCTCATAAAATCATCATCACCCAAACAAAACAGTAAATTATAGTGAACATGTACCTATTTGTCGGGCAAACAAATTTTATTCTCTGCTCTAGCCTCCTTGCTATGACCTGTTCAATGTAAGTACATGTATATGCAAGCAAATGCAACCGATTTACAATACAATCCAATATTTGGTTATATTAGGCTAAATGGTTCAAAATTATCAAACAAATAAACAAACAACACAAACATCAATCAATTAGTGAATTTAACGTTTCAAATTCATAATTTTGATATATATACAAAAAATCATGTTTTTGATGCCAATTTACAACAATGTGTTCTAGCTATATAAGTTTTGGTTCTCACACCAGTCTAATGGAAATATATAGAAATCACACCTTCGAAACACGAATATAAATACTGACGACGAGTACTCAACCATCATAATCATCTTCGGGCCACTAGAGTATGATTCCATATCTATCCAATATATTAAAACTTGGAATATACGTTCATGACGCGTATATGCAAAATCCTTATATACTCGATTGTCCATATTCAAAAATAAATAAATATTCAAATACGTTTTAAAATGGTTAAAATTTCAAAACAAAATTGTTTTCATTTGAAAAATATACTCTTCACACTCGTTCTAGGATACTACTGATCCCATCTCTAACGAGTCATTCTAATTGGATATTGCTAATCCAATATCTGATGAATTCTTTCGTATGGTTCTAATGTGTCTTGTTCTCGAGCTCTGTAAACCAAAGCTCAGATACCAAACTGAGACGACCCGAACTTCCCCGTGAAGGAAAGCATAGATAGAATTGAGGACAAGACAAAATAGAACGCATACGGAAGAACATTTCATTGTTATTACAACAATTCCATCAGATACAAGAATATACAGAGTATAACCGAATAAATTACATTAAACAAATATCAGAGATTACAATAAATTATATAGCAGCGGAAAAATATACAAAACACAACTAGAAGTAATGCACGGATACAGAGCTTTCCGAGCATCGTTCCAGCTGTGAATCAGGACCCTGCGAAGATAAATCTGCAAAACCAAAACTACTAGCTGCCCGTGCGGAAAATAGGGGCACCCAGAGTTTAGGTTAAAACAATAATCTCCAAGTCAGTCATGTGACTGGTGTGAGAACTAAAACAGTTATTAATATTGGTTTTAAAGTTAGGTAAGTCAAGGGACCACGCCGTATAACACGGAACGGGTTTCCTCCCAAGAATACCAGTGCATATAACAAAACAACGCAATGCTCTTTGGAAAAAAATGAAGCTATTATAAGACCCAGGTCCCATCACACAATGCAACGCAAGCCGGAGGATAGGGTTTTCCCTTATAATAGCCAAACATGCTTGGTACGTTTAAAACAAATCATTTGATACTATTATAAGTGTATAGTGTCAAAACAATTTCAATCATAAGTATCAATCATAGGCGGCATGGGTACCATCTATCATGTCGCCATACTAGTTCTACAATTAAAACCGCAATACACGTATTGGAAATTGGATTTCCGTCATGAGTCGAGGCAAGAGGCAAGCTCCTCTCCGCGTTCGAGACACTCTAGCAAATGTCCCAGGACCCCACTATGATCCTTGGATCTTCAGGGCCGGTCCTCTCTTACTTTTGAGGATTAATTATTCCTGAACACACGTTCCCCTGTCCTTACAGACCTATATCCGAGGCGCCTCGTATCCAACAACCACACAGGTGAAAAGTATATAAATGTCAGGGCTGGTAGGTCACTGACACCACCCTAGCTAGAAAGAAACGTCGTGCTCTCCCTGCAGTCACTATCCCGTTTTTGACTCATACCGAGGTGTGAGGCTCGCGAATTCACGTTATACACAAAGCTACGCCACACAGGCCGTGCTTTGATCATCAACCACAAGAATTTGCTTTTCAACAGAAGCCCTGATCAATTGCCACTTACGCGTGCCACATTGGCAATTCACTCCATGCGACTGATGTCCATCGATATACAACCTCTGAGCTCGTACGTCTCAGAGAAGGGCGTTAAGCAAGAGAATAAATTCTCTGCCGCCAAACAGATGTATATTTAATAGAGATCAATCAACACAGAATAAAATCCAATGTCAGACACACAATCCATTTACAAGTTCGTTCTGGGTCTGAACGAAACCGGAGGCACTTTCCTCGCACATCCATCCATCTCCAAGTACGTCTGGACGATCACCAACTGTTTCCCTCATCTTGGGTGTACAGCCCAATCAAGATCATCAGTAATCACCCAAACGATGTGAAGACTTCCGGTCTTCAACCACTGTCTTCATCTTCGACATCTCGTCGAATCGGTTATTCAGAATGGGTATAAACCCGGCCTTTCTAGATAACCCACGTATATAATAAACGAATGTTACACAAACACAACAAACGCCTCATTCCAATTCAGAATATTCTTTTATTCACAAAATCACTTTCTTAGGGAAATGTTCCCATTAATTTTATCCAAGATAAATTCTTCTAAATTTATTCTTTAATCCTCCTTTGGATATCATTTCAAACTAGTCGGGATTAACGAACCACACCGAAGTAATTATTTGTTTTATTTCCCAATCCCAACCTATATATCCCATGGAGCAAAACTGGTGATGCTCCATTCCTAACACCACGGTGTTATCGGTAAAATTAATTACCATTTCACGTTCAAATCTAATTAAAGATTTAACTATCGCTTTGAAGCAAAACTGGTGGTACTCCATTCTCGATCACCTTTCAAATTTGATAATTTAAATTATCATTTTACACTTCAATCTAATTAAAGATTCATTAGAACTCCACTTAGTTTTAATCCCTTCAAAAATCAACATCTTGCCTTTAACTGGAGTAAAGAACCAATGTCATCTAAAACACGATTCACGATAAACCCAAATCACATTTGATATTAAATACAAGGCTCTGAATGGAAAATATATCGGCTTATATTCAATATCAAATTCTGAAACCAACATATATTGTATTGGAAATAACGATACTAAAATATATCTTTCAAATCCCCATAACAATATTTGTATAATCACGAAATCCAACATCGAAATATCCCGAAGATAATTTCGATTCAACTCCAGTCCAATCCATGTATTGGGAATATTGATTATTTTTAAAATCACTTTCAAATTCAATTTATTTATTTCAAAAATAAATTGATTTTAATTCTAGTTCAAAACTAGTTCATTTCGATAAAAATCTATTTTAATCTTTTCAAATGTGGAATTTTTTAGCCCAATTTTTCCCAAATCATTTTTTATGATTTTACATAAATTATCAATATTTTTAATAATTTTATCAAGGCCCGTACAGTCGATTTCCAACAACGGCCATCGAACTGCACTTATAGCGACCTTTTCTAAATTTGATTTGGACATAATTCCAAATCCAACCGTTAGATTTCAAATTTCTAATATTCAATGGAAAGCTCTTTTCGATACGAACCCAACGGTTCCGGTTTTAGGAAAATCCGACGGTCGGATCTCCCGTAATGTCAATTCGAAGTCAATGGTCGAAATTCACGAACTGCCGCTGCGCGGCGCGTTCTATTCAGGCCATTATATATATATATATATTTCGTCGATTTCCTTTTAAAACGTATTTTATAAATCGTTTTAAATTCGTTTTCAAAACCATTTCAACGCTACATTTAATTTCAACTCGATTTGATTTCAATTCAATTCGAATTCATTTCAAATTGATTTCGGTTCAATTTCAGTTCGTTTTTGATTCAATTTCAATTTAATTCAATTTGAATTCATTTCTATTCAATTCGAATTCAAATTCACTTTCTATTCAATTCGAATCGAATTCATTTTCTATTCGATTCGAATTCATTTCAAATTGATTCAACAAAATTTCAATTTGAATTTTAATCTAATTTAATTTGAATTTCATTTCAAAATATTATATTTTGAAATCACTTTTCAATATTCATTATAAAACGAATAAAATCGATATAAATATCGTTCACGTCAAAATAGCGCAACTCTAATCAACACGGCTTTATATTTTTCAAAAACTTCTTTATTCTATTCAACAAATGAATATTTATTCTATTCAACACATGAATCTATATTTTTTTCAACACACGACTATTTTTGTTATGTAAAATATTTTATAAAACTATGGTATCTATCGTTTGATTTTTTTTATTAGACTTCAACCGTAAAGTAGTTCTAATTTTAAATATGATAAAGATGTGAATTTTTATTATTTAAAATATTTTACTCAACACATGAACATCGTCAACACATGACTATTTTTGTATTCGACACATGAATCTTCTTTTATAATATTCATCATTTTCCCGATTGGAATGAGGCCCAATCAATCACTATATAATGTTAATTATATGGATTCCATACAACACATGTATATAATAGCATTGAAAAATAATCAACCATCAATCAAAGTGCACTACACTGTATAAGCATCAAATATAGATATCTAACGCTTATAACAGCCTGTCAATCAATCGATCGACATATTTAATCAATCAGGATGAGTGAACTTCAAATTTCATCCCAACACCCGTGTGGGGTTTCAAACAATCAAACACAGATTTTATTTGTGCAGTTGGGCGATGTGTAAAATTTATCGTCCCAATCAAAGTCCTTCAAATAGGTGTACATAAACAAACCGTTCGGTTTGTAAATGAATATTTTATTTTATTCACTTCCACGTTAAAAATTATATTTTTAACGATAAAATATTTTATTTCAACACATGAATTTCTATTCAGTTCATTTACTCAATAAAAATGATATTTTTATTTTTCTAACATATTTTAGAAAATTTCGGCGGTATACCGACACGATACTAGAAACGGGACAAGGCCTAGCCTTATCCCCAGTCTAGTGAAGGCCCACGCCATTCACACATCAATCAAATCCATTCCATTTCACCAAACAATTCAATTCAAACCAAATAAACTAACCAACTACACAACCAAACAATTTAACAAACAAGTCATCCACGGTCTGTGGATGACGGGTGTCGGGTGCTACTAAGCACCGTCTACATCCTAGTATATATATATATATAACTAGAAAAAGAAGTTTAGAGTGAGAGGTTCTCACCGATAGCTATCCAACTTCACGACACTTCTTTTATAGAAATCTTCATCGTTATCGCATTCGTCACTTTCGTTGCCCGCAGCCACTACATATATAAAAATCACATTTTTACTTCGCTATTCAATATGAAAAAAAACCCAATTTTTACTTTGATGTTCAATATATAAAAATCATATTTTTACTTCAAATCCATATGGATAAAAATCGCATTTCCATACCGCTAATATATAGATAAAAATTCTATTTTTACAACGCTATTCTCTATATAAAGATTTCGCCTTTTCTAATTTAAAAATCTAATCTTTTCATTTATAAAAAAAAATCTCGTCTTTTCAAATAAAGGTTTGCCTTTCTATAATATAAAAATTATATTTTCCTCGAAGTAAAAATCATATTTTTACTTCACTACTCATCTCAAAATATCGTCTTTTCATATTTTAAAAATCACGTCTTTTATATTTTAAAAATCACGTGTTTTATATTTTAAAAATCACGTCTTTTATATTTTAAAAATCACGTCTTTTATATTTTAAAAATCACGTCTTTTATAAACAAAGTCAAATAAAAATCAGATTTTTAATGCAAAGCCATATGAATAAAAATCCTAATTTTATTCCTAAGTTAAATGCCACTAATTAAATAACAAAATAAATAAAAAAAAAACTCACATTTTTCTGCTTTTAACTGGGAAGAGGGGTGCTTGGCCGTTGGAGGCGGAGGAGGATGGTGGAGAAGACGAAGCAGCGACGGCGCAACACAGGAGGGGGGGGGGGCGGTTGTCGGGTCTGGGTCGCGGCAGGTGGGGTCAGGGAGGAGGAGAGCAGGAAGAAGGAGGCGGGCGGAGCGTCTGGAGTCGGTGTCGGTGGGTTCGAAACTGGAGGGGGGGCTGCTTCGCGATAGGGGGGTGGGTTCTTCGCGTCGCTTCTGGCGAGGAGGGGGGGGGGAGAAGAAGGCGGCGCACCTCCTGAGGGGGGCGCGATGGCGTCGGCGGTGGGTTTCCCCCTCCGCGTCGCCCCTCTCCGATTTATTTTTTTTTCTTTTTTTTTCTGTTCGAATGAATTTAATCGGGGGGGGGGGGGGGCAGAACGAGATTAAGGGGAAGAGGGAAAGGGAGGGTTTTAATTTTTTAATTAATTAATTAATTTTGCAAAAAGTTGACTTTTACATACGACCTCGAAACGAGGCCCACCGCCTGTCGTCCATAGCGTTTCACCCATATTCCGAACACAGTGGGATATGTATCGTAGGTTGATTCGGATGTTACGATCAGTTTCCGTTGAATTTACATTTAAATCGCTATATTGAATTTTAAACGTACATTTCAAATTGCTGGGGACACATACTAACTAGAAAAATTCCAGAAAAATATTTTCTAGCTTCATATTGACGATACGGTCCTAACAAAACTAGTTTCGTCGAAATCTGAGACCGTTGGAAAAATGGCCATTTTCCAGTCGATTAAAATCAACTGAAACTGGTCAAACGCGTTTTCCTTTGCCACGCTCACATATTTATTCGAAAAATTATGAAATTTGGAATCTAGCAATAACTTGACATCACGGATCCAACAAAAGTGGTTTCGTCGAAATCCGAGGTCGTTTGCAAAATTTCCATTTTTAAGGGCCTGAATTCCATAGCGACTATTCAGAATTTTCAACTGGACATATCTTTTGGTTCCCGCTATGAAATTTCGATTTTTCGGACTCTTTGGAAAAATATCATCAATTAGATCCTATTGTTTTTGGTTTCACTAAAATCTGGATTGTTTTGCACCCGGTACATTCAATTGAAGTTTGAAATCGAATTATCGAACTACCGCGGCATTTTCAATTCTATTTATAATTATATATAAATATTTATATTCTAACGACGACGCGTATAACATATACGTTCGAAATATATTCAAAATAAATTTCTCGTCGATATTATTTAAAATAATCTATTTTAAATGTTCAAAATTCGCTAAAATTGCCAAAATAAAAATTTTAAACTGGCCTAGATTTTCGGGTTATTACATCGTCCAACAAATGGAGAGAGGCTCTTGCAAATTCGGAAAATCTCCAAATATGTTTGGACCACTATCACAACATAACCACAAATGGGTGTACGACCCGAGGCACCAACATAAAGTCCTTTCGACTTGAAGATTCCCGGTCTTCAATCATCGTCATCAATATCTTCAAAAATCATCGTATAATTATTCAAAATGGGTTGAACACCGGGTCTTTTCGAATAACTTGTGCATCTTAAAAACTTGTGGAGAACATATAAGGATATCATAGGTCTCATTCCACTTTGGATTATTCTTTGATTTCATTTAAGTCTTTAACCCGAAGGTTATTTCTTAAATCAATATCCCATTCCCATTTCATTCATTCAAATATTTTCTTAAAGATTCATTAACACTCTAACTTAGTTTAAATCTTTAAAATTATTATTCAACGATAACTTAACTTTGGAAGTCAATCCTGTCTTTTGCTGGGTTGAAGAATAGATGTTATTTAACACATCATCGCGACAAATCCAAAAATCCAGATTGATATCAAATTTAAGGTTTTAAATAGAAATCACATCGACTTATATTCAACAACAAGTTCTGAAGTCAACAAATACCGTATACAGAATAATGATAGTAATATCTTCCAGACACCTCAAACAGTACATGTATAACTACATAATCCAGTGTCAAAATATCCGAAGATTATTTCCAATCAAATCCGATGAAATTAATTTTGAAAAGCTTCAGTTAATTTAATTTTAAACTTTATTTCAAATCACTAATTTACTATATTAAGTAAATTAGGTTAAAGGTCTGAAATTCAAATCATTGTTCAAAACTTCGCAATTCTCGCTCAAGTCTCTTCAAAATCATTAATTATGATTTATCAATTTTTTTTGTATTTATAGTAATTTCTATAAGGCCATTTCGATCGATTCTCAATTACGGTCACCGAACTGCATCTATAACGACCCTTTTAAAAATAGATTTTAACTTATTTTAAATTCTAACCATTTGGTTTTAGAACATTCATTTTCATTTCAAACCCAAAAATTTTCATTTTGGGAAAATCTGATGGTCGGATCTCCCGGTACGTCAATTTATAGCCAATGGTCAAAATTCACGAACTACCGCTACGCGACCTGTCCTATTCGTACCAAACTTCGATTTATAATTAAAATCGAGTCAAATTACTTCTAAAATAGCTTATTAATTATATAAATCATGTATAATTACTTCTAGAAATTATATTTCAATGATTTCACTTAAAAATCAGGTGTTCCACTATTTAATCATTATAATATTTTTTAAATCATTAAAGTAATATTATGTGAATCATTAAAATAATATTATTTTTCAAAACTTATTATTTGAAGTCTAAATTTTTCTGAAGTCCATTATAAAAATAATTAAGATAGTTTGGATAAATAAATCTTGTTAAAACATTTGTTGGATATCCAAACCAAACTTCATTTTTTAAAGTTACGATTCATTTTAAGCTTAAATTTGAAAACATGCCTTTTTTTACTTGAAAACTTGTTCAAATAAAATTTCTTTCTTTATGAAATCTATTCGTAATTAGTTAAACTATCTTTCCTAATCGTTTTGTATTTGAAATTCAAAATTTTATTTTTCACCTAATATTTTATCAATAAATGTCCAGTCAAATTACAAATTGGAATAAAACTCAATTATTCACCATATAATCTAATTTATATGGATTTCATACGTTCATTAGCATCCAATAACATTCATTAACGCCTATTAACCTCCCATTACCACATATTGGCATCATTTACATAAGTGTTAAGGTCATTAACACTTTATACTAAATTAAACCGTTGTTAATTAAGGTACTAAACCTCATTAACACTTTATTTCCATAACTAGCAAAACAAATCCACATTAACACAAATCACATTCAAATTACAAATCAATGTCAACCTAGTATCAATATTGTCACACATCCATCCGACATCACATATTTACCAATATTTTTCTTTATTTACTAAGTGGATATTTTGAATTAACTTTTATTACTGAGTAATTTTCTCAACCACCACTAAAATCATCATTTTCAACTGCTTGCTTGTAGCGACCCGAACTTCCCCGGTCTCCGAAGAGGTGAGAAAGAACGAATTACTGTGAGGACAAGACAAATCAGAACGCAGACGGAAGAACATTTCATTGCTATTACAACAATTCCACCAGATACAAGAATATACAGAGTATAATTGAATAAATTACATTTGACAAATATCAGAGATTACAATAAATTACATAGCAGCGGAAAATAATACAAAGCACAACTGAAGGTGATATACGGATACAGAGCTTTCCGGATATCATTCCAGCTGTAAACCAGGATCCTATGAATATAAATCTGCAAAACCAAAACTACTAGCTGCCCGCGCGGAAAATAGGGGCACCCAGAGTTTAGGTTAAAACAATAAACTTCAGGTCAGTCATGTGACTGGTGTGAGAACTAAAACAGTTATTTAAAGCTTTACTTCAAAAGAGAGTAATTCAAGGGACCACACCGTATAACACGGAACAGGTTTCCTCCCAAGAATACCAGTGCATAGAATAAACAGCGCAATGCTTTTTTGAAAAATGAAGCTATTATAAGACCCAAGTCCCATCACACAATGCAACGCAAGCCGGAGGATAGGGTTTTCCCTTATAATAGCCAAACATGCTTGGTACGTTTAAAACAAATCATTTGATACTATAATAAGTGTATAGTGTCCAAACAATTTCAATCATAAATATAAATCATAGACGGCATGGGTACCATATATCATGTCGCCATACTAGTTCTACAATTAAAACCGCAATACACGTATTGGAAATTGGATTTCCGTCATGAGTCGAGGCAAGGGGAAAGCTCCTCTCCGCTTCGAGACACTCTAGCAAATGCTCAGGACTACACACTCTGGGCAGCTACTTGGATCGGTTGGGCCAGTCCTCACTTACGTTAGAGGATTGGCAATTCCTGAACACACGTTTCCCGGTCCTTATAGACCTATAATCGAGGCGCCTCATTCCAACAACCACAAAGGTGAAAAGTATATAAATGTCAGGGCTGGTAAGTCACTGACACCACCAAAGCTAGAAAGAAACGTCGTGCTCTCCCAACGGCCCGTATCCCGTTTTTAACTCATACCGAGGTGTGAGGCTCGCGAATTCACGTTATACACAAAGATTCCACGTAGGCGTGCTTTGATCATCAACCTAAAGACTTTTCTTTTCAACAGAAGCCTTGATCATTGCATCTTAGCGTGCCACACAGGCAATTCATGCCATGCGACTGATGTCCATCGATATACAACCTCTGAGCTCGTACGTCTCAGAGAAGGGCGTTAAACAAAAGAATAAATTCTCCGCCGCCAAACAGATGTATATTTAATAGAAATCAATCAACACAGAATAAAATCCAATGTCAGACACACAATCCATTTACAAGTCCGTTCTGGGTCTAAACGAAACCGGAGGCACTTTCCTCGCATATCCACCCATCTCCAAGTACGTCTGGACGACCACCAACTATTTCCATCCTCTTGGGTGTACAGCCCAATCAGGATCGTCGGTAATTATCCAAACGATGTGAAGACTTCCGGTCTTCGACCACCATCTTCATCTTCGACATATCGTCGAATCGGTTATTCAGAATGGGTATAAACCCGGCCTTTCCGAACAACCCGCGTATATTAAAACAAATGTTACATAAACACAACATACGCCTCATTCCAATTCAGAATATTCTTTTATTCACAAAATTACATTTTTTTTAGGGAAAGGTTCCCATTAATTTTATCCAAGATAAATTCTTTAAAATTTATCCTTTAATCTTCCTTTGGATGTCATTTCAAACCATATTATGGTTTTCTAAACTAGTCGAGATTAGCGAACCACACCGAAGTAATTATTTATTTTATTTCCCAATCCCAACCTATTCATCCCATGAAGCAAAACTGGTAATACTCCATATCTAATACTATGGTGTTATCGGTAAGATTAATTACCATTTCACGTTCAAATCTAATTAAAGATTTAACTATCGCTTTGGAGCCAAACTGGCGATACTCCATTCTCGCTCATTTCTAAATTTGATAATTTAGATTATAGATGTACATTTCAATCTAATTGCAGATTCGTTAAAACTCCTTTTACTGGGTTAAAGAACTAAGTGTTATTTAAAACACAGTTCACGACAAACCCAAATCACATTCTATTTATTGTCGGGTTAAAGAATTAGTGTTGTTTAAAACACAGTTCACGATAAACCCACAAATCAATTCTAGTTCAATTCAAATCAAATATATTAGGAATTCCGATTATTTAAAACCCCTTTTTAAATCTAATTTATTTATTAAAAAATAATTGGGTTTTAAATTTAGTTCAAAACTAGTTCATTTCGATAAAAATCCATTTTTATCTTTTCAAATATGGTGTTTTTCACCCCAATTTTTCCCAAATCATTTCTTATGATTTTACACAAATTATTGATATTTTTAATAATTTTATTAAGGCCCATACAATCGATTTCCAACAATGGCTATCGAACTGCACTTACAGCGACCTTTTTCAAATTTGATTTGGACGTAACTCCAAATCCAACCGTTAGATTTCAAATTCCTAATATTCGTTAGGAAGCTCTTTTCGATGCGAACCCAACGGTTCCGGTTTTAGGAGAATCCGACGGTCGGATCTCCCGTAATGTCCGTTTGAAATAAATGGTCGAAATTCACGAACTGCCGCGACGCGGCGCGTTCTATTCAGGCCACTATATTATATATATAATATATATAATATATATTTCGTTGATTTCTATTTAAAACGAATTTTATAAATAGTTTTAAATTCGTTTCAAAAGCAATTTCAACTTCCATTTCAATTCAAATCGAAATTGAATTCTTCTTTATAAATTCGTTTTAAAATTCATTTCTATTCAATTCAAATTTCAATTCAATTTGAATTCATTTCAATTCGCTTTCAATTCAATTTGAATTCGTTTTCAATTCAATTCAATTCCAAAGTCGTTTTCTATTCGATTCAGTTCAAATTGGTTTTCTATTCGATTCAATTCAAATTGGTTTTCTATTCGATTCAATTCAAATTGGTTTTCTATTCGAATCAAATTCGTTATATATTCCATTGAAATCAAATTCGTTATATATTCAAATCAAATCAAATTCGTTTTCTATTCAATTCGTTTCGAAATCGTTTTCAATTCAATTCATTTCGAAATCGTTTTCAATTCAATTCATTTCGAAATCGTTTTCAATTCAATTCATTTCGAAATCGTTTTCAATTCAATTCATTTCGAAATCGTTTTCAATTCAATTCATTTCGAAATGAATAAAATCGATATAAATATCGTTCACGTCAAAATGGCGTCAATCTAATCAACACGGCTTAATGTATTTCTATTTTCAAATATTCTATTTCAAATATTTCCTATTATCAAAATATTTGTTATTATCAAAATATTTCGTTCAACACATGACTAATCTCAACGGATGAGTACAGTCAACACATGAACCTTTATTTTATATTGATAAAGATGTAAATTTTATTATTAAAATATTTCGTTCAACACATGACTAATCTCAACGGATGAGTACAGTCAACACATGAACCTTTACTTTATATTGATAAAGATGTAAATTTTATTATTAAAATATTTCGTTCAACACATGACTAATCTCAACGGATGAGTACAGTCAACACATGAACCTTTATTTTATATTGATAAAGATGTAAATTTTATTATTAAAATATTTCGTTCAACACATGACTAATCTCAACGGATGAGTACAGTCAACACATGAACCTTTACTTTATATTGATAAAGATGTAAATTTTATTATTAAAATATTTCGTTCAACACCTGACTAATCTCAACGGATGAGTACAGTCAACACATGAACCTTTATTTTATAATATTCTTTATTTTCTAAATTGGAATGAGGCCCAATCAATTACCATATAAAATTAATTATATGGATTTTCATACAACACATGTATATAATAGCATTGAAAAATAATCAAACAAAGTGCACTACACTGTATAAGCATCAAATATAGATATTCAACGCTTATAACAGCCTGTCAATCAATCGATCGACATATTTAATCAATCAGGATGAGTGAACTTCAAATTTCATCCCAACACCCATGTGGTGTTTCAAACAATCAAACACAGATTTTATTTGTGCAGTTGGGCGATGTGTAAAATTTATCGTCCCAATCAATGTCCTTCAAATAGGTGTACATAAACAAACCGTCCAGTTTGTAAATGAATATTTATTTATTTATATTCACGTTAAAAATTTATATTTTTAACGATAAAATATTTTATTTTAACACATGGATTTCTATTCAGTTCATTTACAAAATAAAAATGATATTTTTATTTTTCTAACTTATTTTAGAAAATTTCGGCGGCATAACGGCACGATACTAGAAACGGGACGAGGCCTAGCCTTATCCCCGGTCTAGTGAAGGCCCACGCCATTCACATATCAATCAAATTTACCAAAGAACCAAATTCAAATCAAATCATCTAACTAATTTATGCAACCAAACAAACAAGTCCATGGTCTGTGGACGATTGTGTCGGGTGCTACTAAGCACCGTCTGCATCCTAGTATATATATATATATAACTAGAAAAGAAATTGAAAGGTGAGAAATTCTCACCTATAGCTATCCAATCATCTTGACTCTTCTTTGATAGAAATCTTCATCGTTATCGCATTTTTGTCATCTTCGTTGCTGTAGCCACTACATATGTAAAAATCGAATTTTTACTATGCTATTCAATATATAAAAATCGAATTTTTACTATACTATTCAATATATAAAAATCGAATTTTTTACTACGATGTCATATAGATAAAAATTCCATTTCAAAAATATATATTTCGCCTTTATAAAAATAAAGATTTCGCCTTTGTAAAAATAAAGATTTCGCCTTTGTAAAAATAAAGATTTCGCCTTTGTAAAAATATAATTATAAAAATCACATCTTTATTTTGCTACTCATATAAAGATGATATTTTCAATATTCCTATCATGTAAAAATTATATTTTTAATTCTCTACATAAACAAAAATCATATTTTTACATCGTCTATATAGTAAAGACTATATTTTTAATACTTTAAAAATATATAAATCATATTTTTAATTGTTTAAAAATATAAAAATCATATCTTTTAACAAATTAAAAATCAAATTCTTTAGCAAATAAAAAATCAGTTCTTTAGCAAATTAAAAATCAGCTCTTTAGCAAATTAAAAATCAGTTCTTTTAGCAAATTAAAAATCATCCCTTTTAGCGATGTTTACATTGTAAAAAAAATCAAATCTCTTCATATAATAATAATCGACTTTTCTTTCACAATGATATATAAAAAAAATCAGATCTGAATTCTCTTTTTAATTTAATTTATAATTAAACTGAATTAATAAAAGAAATGTTGTATATAAAAAATCAGGAAAGGAAAGAGCTCACAGTCGGAGTCTGGAGAAGAGAGTGGGGGTGCTGTCGTCTGGTGCGCGTCAGTCAGAAGAGGGGGGGGGGTCTGATGGCCGCGGGTAGGCGGCGCTGGCCATGGGTGGCGACGCTCGAGCTAGGGCTTGGTGGGGAAGGAGCTTCCGATTGGGAGAGAGGAGCAAGGGGGAGAAGGAGAAGGAAGAAGGAGGGCGCGGCACGGGGAGGAGCATCGCCAGCGGCGGTCAGCTCCGGCGGCGCTGGATCGAGCCTAGCGATTTCTCTTTTTTTTTCTTTTCAGTATAATGAAATTCGAACGGGGGTGGGGGGGGCAGAGATAAAGGAAGAGGGGGTTTTTTATTATTTTATTTTGCAAAAAGTTGACTTTCACATACGACCTCGAAACGTGGCCCACCGCCTGTCGTCTATAGCGTTTTACCCCCATTCCGAACACAATGGGATATGTATCGTAGGCTGATTTGGCTGTTACAATCAGTTTCCGTTAAATTTACATTTAAATCACTATATTGAATTTTAAACGTACATTTCAAATTACCGGGGTCACATACTAACTAGAAAAATTCTCGAAAAATATTTTCTAGCTTCGTATTGACGATACGGTCCTAACAAAACTAGTTTCGTCGAATTCTGAGACCGTTGGAAAAATGGCCATTTTCCAGTCGATTAAAATCAGCTGAAACTGGTCAAACGCGTTTTCCTTTGCCACGCTCACATATTGATTCGAAAAATTATGAAATTTGAAACCTAGCAATAATTTGACATCACGGACCCAACAAAAGTGGTTTCGTCAAAATCCGAGGTCGTTTGCAAAATGTCCATTTTTAAGTGCCCGAATTCCATAGCGACTATTTAGAATTTTCAACTGGACATATCTTTTGATTCCCGCTATGAAATTTCAATTTTTCGGATTCGTTGGAAATATATCATCAATTAGATCCTAATGTTTTTGGTTTCACTAAAATTCGGTTTGTTTTGCACCCGGTACATTCAATTGAAGTTTGAAATCGAATTATCGAACTACCGCGCCATTTTCAATTCTATTAATAATTATATATAATTATTTATATTCTAACGACAGCGTGTATAATATATACGTTCTATTCTATTTAAAATAAATTTTCTCGTCGATATTATTTAAAATAATCTATTTTAAATGTTCAAAATTCGCTAGAATTGCCAAAATAAAAATTTTAAACTGACCCAGATTTTCCGGGTTATTACATTGCTAGCTTAACCATTAACCAATTTATACATGCAAATCACACCATTTAGCATTAATTTGTCAATCACGTAGCAACTTATCACCAACAATATCATTAACTATTTAACTAAATTAGTTAAACCAATGTGAGTGAAGAGTTCTCACAATAGTTATCCCCTCCTCTGTTCTTTAATGTAGAAATTTCTAGCCACTACCAAGACTTCAACTTCGCTAGCAACTTAAATTTAGGAGTTAAAAATCACAAATACTATACGAATTATATATATATATGTATATATATATATATAATAATTTGGATTTAAGAAGAAAAGATCTGGCCTTGAAGGTTTGGAGGGGCTTGGCTAAGCCTGAGGGGTACGGCCTAGGCTACGCGGGGTAAGGGTAGTGCGGGGGCTGCTAGGGGAAGGGTTTAGGGGTGCTAGGGTGCTTGGATAGTGGATTATGAAGTGTAGGGGGAGTTTTTAAGGGAATAGAAGGGGTTTTTGGCAAGGTGGGGTCCACGGCCAAGGGTAGGGGAGGCAACTGTTGTGATTGGTGGGAGGGAGCAGAGGAGTGGTTGTGGTCGGTGGTGCTAGGGTGGGAGGTGATGACAAGGAGTGGGGAAGAATGGATAAAGGAAAATTGGAGCTTAAGGAGAATCAACTGTAAAATGTAAGTGATAATATTTTCTCCACTTCTCATGACACTTATGGAAAGAGAGAGGGCTTCATGGGTTGACAACTAAGGGAGGGGAGTGGGCTTGGATTGTGTGTTTTCTAATTGTAGAAAGGTGTTGGATTTTGTGCAAATGGAAGTGATTACTTTTAATTAAATTTTAAATTAACACTTAAGGCTTATATAAGGAAGGTATTATCTCCACTTAAATTATTTAAACTCTATGAAACCATTAGTGCATGTTAATAGGTCATTAAGGTTGTCATTAACCATATAAAATAAAATTAAACGTTTTCCACTTGGCCTTTTATGAATATAAATCTCTAAACGATTCAAATTTACGATTGAAAACTAGTTTAAGTGAACTAATGATTTTTACGGATAAAATTTTAACTAGAAATTTTATGAACGAGTTCATTATTATTTATATTTATTTTTAAACCATTTTAAGTCTATTTTATCATATCCAAAACTGCTTAATTTAAATCGAATTTCAATAAAATTATTCCTATGGCTTTTCAACTCGTATGATCAAACCGTAAGTCAAATCAATACGAAATTTTAAATCCTACTATATTTCACTAATACAGAAATAATGAACTTGGTTCTTTCGAATTCTGAGACTGTCTCCAACACGATCTATTTCCAGGTTATTAAAATAATATTGAATTATCGATTTTTCAACATTTCCACTTTTAAATTGATTTTAAAAGTTTACTAATCTTGTTTTAATCTAAGTAAAATATAAAACCAAGTTAGAATATATTTTCAATTTTTCTCAAGTCCAGATTCGATATCAAGTTATTCAAAATTCTATTGAATATCTTCAAATTTTATTTTATGAATGATAAAAATAAAGGTCATTAAATAGCCTCATCAACCAGTAATAACTAAAACAATGGATATGCTTCAGGGGTAAGTGGGTAGCACCTATATAGGGTATTGCCACCACCCAAATGTTGATCGGATGACCCTTTGATATTTGTATGCTATGGTTGGTTGTTGATCACAACCAAGGGGGTGAAATATTGAATTCAATTCAAAGAGGGGTTAGTTGGTTCTAGTTCCCAAGGAGTTCATGTGAGTCTCTCGGTATGCTTTATCTAGAGCGGTACCATTCTAGGTGATTCCCTTGTGCTTTGTCATTGTATGTAATCCAAACTCCAATAGGCGCGTTTACAATTTTAGAAACGTGAGATGCAAGCATTTTAGCTATTTTTTAGGTACTTGTATTCAGACATTATTATAATATCATAAGATTTTCTATAAAGTGATTTGGTTATCATAAGCTGAAAATCCATCGGTGTTTTTGTGTGGCGTGGTCTTACGAGATGCTTTTTGTTTCCAAAGGTTTCCAAAATATAATAATCAAGTTGTTGAATTTTCTCACACCGGACTAATGTCTGACCTGGATTTTCATTTTCTTTCCCTAAAACTCTTGGGTGCTCTAATTTTTATGAGCAGCCAAGTAATTAAGGATATTCACAGTTGCATTTGGAGCTTATGATTGGGGCTGGAGTCCAAGACGTATTTCAATAGATTCTTATTTCCGCTGTGCTATTCTGTTCTTGTGTTATATATGTAGCTTGCATAGGTTATTCTAACTGTCCAGGTTATTATTTGTTGTCGACTCTGATGATTATATATGTATATCAAATAAAAGTTCTTTCTATTTGTAAAGACTTGTTATATGTTGTCCAATGCGATTGTGAGATTCCGATCGATCTTATTTTTCTTTAACCACTAATGCTTGCTTTTCTGACGCTTAGATGTTCGGTGCGTTAATACCATGGATGTATTAACGTCGACTCCGAGGGTCGAAATATCGGGTCGTTACACATGTCTTGTATCCTTTGAAGTACTTTGCACGGTGCTGTTTTAGTGAACTGCAACATTGAACTTCGTATGTTGCTTTTGTGATGTACTTGTTCTTTTTGTTATGTCACTTCGGTCGAAGTATGTAATTGTGTATTGCTATGGGGTATGTTATTTTTCTCCATGCACGGGTCTATTAGTAGTCTAGTCATTTAGGTTAGCTTGTGCACTATGAGCTTGTATAGTTGTAGTGGAGGGACAACTATAAAATCCATATATGGTGGACGCTCCACCTTAATAAGCAATATTTGTGGTTTGATAATCAGTCTAACTCCTATAATAATGTATTTATTATTTGTTATAATAAAAGTGTTACGGATCACTTTAAAGACCCATCAACCTTGCAAAAAAATACATTAGTCATAGCTGAAATGCTTACATCTCATGTTTCAGCATGGTTGGGCACACCTATGTCTATAAAAGCACGTAATTTTGATTATATTTTCAACAATGACTGGGCTATTGACGTATTGTCCGCCATAGTATACCTTTGGAAAATGTACCAAGAGCCAACCTATTAGTCCTTGACAGCACAAAGTTGGTTGCCTCTTTAACATAACATACCTGATTACAACACTCCCGCTTAAAACAATGTGCGTCAGGCTGGTGCCACACTCTCGTGTAGAAACATAATATAGATCTATTCTAGGTAAAGGAATGGCTGCTCCTAATGAGTGTGACCCACACTCTCTTGAGGATATGAACGAACAGAAACATTACTTCAACTAGAGTAACACGTACCCCTTGCACTTCATAGAGATCTATCTTCAATCATCATTAAGATGTCCTCTATTTTTAAAGATTCAGCCGGATCATAGTGGCTTTTGGATAAATTCTAATCTCGGTCCCCTATAAAAGATAAAACATATTTCTCTAGACATACTAGAAAATACATAAGAGCGTGGATTATCTCCTAACCCTTTAAGTGGAAGGATTCCTTGTCATTATCCTAAATATTTCATGACTATGACTGGATAATATTTGATAGACAGTTATTTAACTATCAAATAACAATAATCAGTCATTGATTTAATTTCCAAAGAAATTTACTAAGCCTTATTTAATTAATCACTTTTTCTTTAATTTTATTTGATTATTTCTCAAATAATTTATATATTTAACCCTCTAATATAAGTATATATATTATTATATAGTTAAGAAAGTTCTCTTCCAAAACTATATCAAACGAGTCTGTACAGATTTCATTTGAAAACAGTGGTTACTATATACATTTACTTACAAACTTAACCTCATTAAGTCCACAAAATTATATATGGAATTTTATCCAAATCATTAAATATCTACCTTAATCTAAAACTAATTCTAACCATCATGTAGCAATGAAGCCATTAAAGTTGGGGTACTATTACATCTCAAACCATGCCCGAGCAATATTCTTATCTTCAATATAGATAGAGGCTTGTTATCTTATATTTAAATTTCATAAGCTACATATAAAATATATTTTGAATTAAGGTTCTTTAAACTAGTTCTTAGATTTAAAATCTCTTTCAAATTGTAATCTGTCTTACTAAATTATTTTATTAAGTAAATCCTTTTTAAAAACTAAACTCATTATCTTTAAATCTCTTTTTTATAATCCAAATATTATAATTTAAAGCATGCTGTTAAGTAGATATAACTAATTCAAAAAACAATTAATCTATTCATTAATTAACTTCAAATAAAATCAATTGTCTTAAATATAATTAGTAAAAATATTAATTAAATTCAAATCTCATTAGTAAATAATTAATCAACTTATTCACCATTTAACAATAGTTATCATGTTTAATCCTTTCGATTAAAATAATTAGTTGATTTTAAATACCTTATCTAAAAATAATTAATCAACTTACAACTTCCTTAATTGCAAAATTAGTTAACTTAAAGCGATCATTATCTAGCAGATAATTTGTTTAATCAAGTTTAATTAAGATAATGATATCCTGAAAACTGTTGTTACTTCATTAATAATTAACTTCATAATTAAAATTTCAAATGAACTTTTAACCATTGTTAGTTTAAAATTACTTTAGCATTGTTAAGAAAATTAACAATTTATCGTTTGTAATAAACTAGACAATTCTCCGCAAAACTGTTACAAACCAAATTTTTGATTTCATATTCATTAATTAATTGATTATGAAAGAGGGTTAGCAGATATCAGTGACAATAAACCGGTTACCATTCAATTCAGTTTGACTACTTCAAGTTTTTTCGCTTGTATTTACATAACCGGGCATGTATGTAAACCAAATTCAACAGTTGGAGATCACATGCTAATCCACCGCTTATTTGATATTAATATAAGTCACACATTAATCAACTGGTATGATAATTAAATATCCCAATAATTAAATAGCAAATAATATATTTATTCCGCTAACAGACGTCATTTATCAATGTTAAATTTAATAATTAGCATAATGGTGTTTTATTCTACTACACTGATATCCAAAATAATTTGTTAATTTCCAATTAATCGACTAGTGGTATATTTGGTCAAGTACAATTCATTATTGAGGCAAACTAATTTAACGATGTTAATATTTAATAGTAACGTAATTATATTCATTCCTATTATAATATCATAAATTTTCGCATCACCAACTAACAACCAACCAAACTACTATGGTGCACTCACTGATATCAGTCTAACACAAAAATCACCATGTCAAAAAGATTAAAAATGAGTGAAATATTCGGATTTAAATTGGTCGTTTTATTTCGCATAATATAACAAATTGGTATTCCATTTATGCTAGATGCGCTTGGCCCAATTCACTAACCAAGACCATGACAACATCTTCCTCAAATCTCCATCCATCCTCCATTCAAAACTCTTGCACAAAAAAATGCTCATGTCTTGTGCATCTAATTCTAATCTTACCATGCTATTACCATTCGAGGATTGCAAATGAATCCCCATCTCACACTCATCTGATTACACCCTACCACGATTGCACCATCGTCCCTTCCAAAATCTAGTTGATGCTCTATCATAAACTTGAAATTTTGTAAGTCATGACAAAATGCGTCATACTTCATCAAACTACAACCAGACTCCACCAAACGATCTCCATAGAGCCTCCTTGCATCACTAAAGTCAAAGTTAACATTTAATTGTAAAGTCGATGCCAAATTAAGAAATTTAATCCAACCATAGTTCACAGCCATCACCTACTACTGTAACACATAGTAATATGCAACCTAAATAGACATAAAGAACTAAACTATCAAAATATAGATAATAGTAATAGGTTAATAGTATATATTTAATATATTGGAATTCGACCATGGAAGTATTTATGTTCATGGGTAGTTCCTAATCTATTTTCATATTTTATTTGATGAAAACTATGACACCCAACATCCCTTGACGTTACCCATATGAGGATGCGTTAAGTTTTGTGAAGCGTTAAGGTATAAAGTAACAACACAAAGACTAAAATTCACAAGACAAAATTGTAGAACACTACGGAAAAAAATATATAAAAAAAACGTTTATTATTAAATTAAACAAATCCAGTCACAACATTGATTACAATTCCAATTACCATAAATCATCTTCATGAAACAATAAAACTATCTCGTGGAAAAAAAGCAGAGTACAATAGTAAAACCACAAAAGTTATTTCCTTCATATGTCATTACATTAGTCAGAAAGCAAGTCCTGAAGTAATAAATTAAGCAAGAAATAGTCTATGTGATGGCCCGCCCCGCACCAGCCGACATTTCCCCTGAAATGCGCTGTGCCGATGTCCAACCAGCAAGGAACGCTCGTCAAAGGAAAAGAAAGAAGATGATGAATCTCCAAAGAACCTGTAGTATATCTCACAGCGCATGGAATAACATATAATAATAACATAACTTGACATAAAACCGGCGAGACAATGCATAAGCTGAAAACTAAACCAATATAGCAGCTGAAAATTCGAAATACATCTTATGATCCAAACCATCTTTACTACAACTTTAAAACTGTCTCTAAAGTAAAATAGAAAGGTACACTACCAATGCCCAATGTAGAGACTAGCAACAACATAGGGAGAATATATGAGAGTAATACGTGTAAGCCTCCTGCTTATCTCCGGACAGCTACTCGTGCATAACGAGCCAACCTATCTCTAGTCTGCTCGTTTAGGAGCACCCAGAGTAATAAGAAGAGATATAAAACTCTGGGTTAGACATAAGTCTGGTATGAGCGATAAGCAGCAAAACAAAACAATAACAGGTATAATCTAATCATACCCGAACCTGGACACATAACCAAAGAGTTAGCACAACAAGATGCACAGTACTCTAAGGTAACACTAACATTAAGTGTAAATGTGGGTGTGGGTCATGGTGATAGCAAACATCAAACATAGCAATCATCCTCACATCTCTCACTCAGTGCGTAAAGCATACGATATCCACCACTTGATCACCTAATCCTTTGCTACGATCGCTTTGCTCCATGGAGTCACAATGACTCCACTGCACTGGTCCATAGCCACTAATCTGTCTCTCAGTGGCGAACTAAAGTTATGGATATCAATAACCCCTTTGCACACGTCTCACAGCAAAGTCCAACTCATGAAGTTACCTTGTTGGTTCCCTTCTGGATCCTGAGTTCTAACTTCCTATTTGGACTACCTTTGCATCTCAGGTTTTGGTTGAATCGGTTCTGATCTTCAGAAGAGTTTACGATCGTAGTCGCGTGGTCCTCCCTGTATCCTTCGGCTGACAGCTCGCCCTGGCATCGACTATTGGTCCCCTTTTGTATCGGCTCCTGGTCCACTTTCCTTCCTAGCGCGGTTCACGGCTAGCCATCCTAGGGTTCGCCCTCCTAGGGGTCGCCCCCTTTGTAATGACCCGGATTTTTAGTGACTTTGGTTATCGACATAGACACGATGTCGATAACCAAAACATCGAAAAATCCCGGTAATTAATGAAAGAAATTAGAGGGTGAGGAAAGATAAGATAGAAAATTAGAATAGAAGAAGAAGAAGAACACAATATCAGAGTAACACGAATCTCACAGCGGAACGAATAAATATATTTCATAACATAACTTTGAAATACAAATCTATACTTGAATATACATATCATTATCAAAGTACAACACTTATAACACAGCAGAAATAACTATAGCTATAATGATCCTGAAGCCTCCTGCTCCAAGCGCTTCTAGTATATCTGCAAATCCTGACTACTTGACTGCCCGTACAAATTTAGGCACCCAAGAGTTTAGGGAAAACAAAACAAATAAACTCCGGGTCAGTCATGGGACTGGTATGAGTAAAACAGTTTTAAAACAGGTTGAATAAGTAATCGATATCTCATAAGACCACGCCGCATAACGGAACGGGTTTTTCCCTTATGAGAATCCAAATTATCTTTATATCAAAAACCCTTTTGATATTATAATAATGTCTATCAACACAATATAATAATCATCTAGCAGAAACGCTTTCATCTCACGTCTACATATATAGTATACAATCAAAACCGCAAGCACGTATTGGGTAATGGATTTCCAACTATGACAAGGTATGGAACCACCTTTCGCTAGTGTACCTCTAGAGAGGAATACACTGGGTTCAACAAGAACATCTTGCAACCCGGCCACACATGACCGACCACTCATTTCGCTTGAGTGTATCGAATGTATATCACCAACGGTTGGGATCAGCAACCGTTCCTGAATGGGACAGCATCAACAATAGATTTTTAGAAGTAAATGAAACTCTAGATCAGGTGATTATACACCCTACTTCGGTGCGACCGACTTAGCCATGCTGCCTGCCCGATTTCTGTCATTTACCGGTTGATGAGGCTTGAGGTTACGCTTCATCATCACATCAGATTCACTTCGAATGTCACATCGTCAAATCCATCAAATCACCGATTGACGTTCTCAACCATGCACTATGTGTTAGCTAAAAGAAGTTTCCTTCTCCGCTTCCACTCTTGGTACGGTTGGAGAAATCAATATACGTGATTGTCTGGAAATACACTGTCAGACATCCGTCCATACAAGTCATCTTGGAACAGGATGAACCGAAGGCACTATTCTGTAAACAGGATAGCCCTTGCATAACACCGTCTTCAATTATCTTTGGCATATATGATTCGCAACGCTTATGCCAATACAGAGTGGTTCTTTGGATAATAATCCAACCGGTCTCTCCATATTAACAACGTTAAAATGGTCAAAAACTTCGATAGCCTGTGATTTAACTATCGAAGAAAACAGGTGTGCAAACAACGATATCATTTGCAAATGGAAATTTATATTGATCAAACATCATTCAACATTTATTTCTTTATTTCATTAATTTACTTATCTCCTGTTTCCCTATATTCAATATTTCTTATTTTCTAAATTTGGAAAATATACGTTATTAACAATGGAAAACATTTCCATTTCTTGTTTTCCTTATTAGAAAACATTTCTGGTTTCTTATTTGGAAAACATTTCCAAAGCTTCTTCATTGGACTTAGACAGATGTTTAAACAAACATCGATATGCCAACTCAAACCATTTCCTTTACTGCCGAACCTTAAACTATTCCTTAGTTAAAAATGAAGTCAATCAAGTTGGGGTAATACTACCTCTCAGACCTTAACTGAACAACGTTTCTAACCTTGAAATAGACAAAGTTCACCCCTCTAATTCTTTAACAAACTTCCTTACGTAACTCTCTTTCAAATCTTTTCTATTCTCTTTCCTTCGATAAGGTATATTCGATAACTCTATTCAATTTATTCTATTCACTTAACTCTTTTGATTTAAGTCTAACTCTATTCACTTAACTCCTATCGAATAAACTTGAGACGACCCCAGAACCCCGTAGTGACGGCGGCAAGGGTAATCCGTGGAATATAACACAGAAACAGATAATAGCTGAACAGAATAATTAAATACACCAGATAATGAACAACAGAATATACTGGATAAACGTAATCATCAGAGTTACAGAGTATACAGGATCATACTTAGTACAAATACAGTTCAACTATACATAAATGTCTACAGCGGAAAACAAACATAATGTACAATAGGAGCTGAACAACATAAAAAGAGATAAATGATAGAATCCATCTTAAACTCCAGCTATCCAGAAAGAACCAGCTAAACCTGAATACAAGGCTGCCCGTGTAGAAAAAGGGGCACCCGAGTTTGAAAGTGAAACAAACTACGAGTCAGTCATGGGACTGGTATGAGAAATCTATTCAACACATTTCAAATATGGCTAATCACAGGACCATGCCACTTTCGTGGAACGGGTTTACTCCATTGGATTGTTAGTGCTTTAAAACAAATCTTTCTTTTAAACAACGCAATGCATTTTTATAAAAAATGAAGCCATTATAAGACTCAGTTCCCATCACACAATGCAACGCAAACCGGAGGATAGAGTTTTACCTTATAATGGCCAAAATATGATTGATACGAATAAAAAAACAAAACCATTTGATATTATTACTAGTGTTTATATGATTCAAAAACAATTTCAATCATTACTATCAATCATAGACGGCATGGGTACCATATATCATGTCGCCATATATATATATACAATCAAAACCGCACAGTCACGTATTTGGAGATTGGATTTCCATCATGAACCAAGGCAAAAGATAGTCCTTACCGAATTCGTGACTCTCTAGCCCGAGCCACAGGCAAGCGCGTAGGCAAGCCTTGGAGCGACAGGGCCGGTCCACCGATGTGGATTATTATGCCTGAACAATACGTCTCCCCGCCCTTTGGGGCGTAAACGAGCCAACGAATGACTCCATCGGACCCGGATCGTCCGATCAACCGAGGCGCCTCGCAACAGCAACAACCACACAGGTGAAAAGTATATAAATGTCAGGGCTGGAAGGTCACAGACACCACCCTAGCTAGAAAGAAACGCATGCCCTCCCTGAGGTCCTTCTCCCGTTTCTGGTTCATACCGGGGTGTGAAGCTCGCGAATTCACATTATACACAAAGCTACGCCACACAGGCGGGGCTTTGATCATCACCACAAGACTTTGCTTTTCAACAGAAGCCTTGATCATTTGCCACTTAGGCATGCCACACTAGCAATTCATGCCATGCGACTGATGTCTATCAATATACAGCCTCCGAGCTCGTGCGTTTCAGAGAAGGGCGTTAAGCAAAAGAATAAATTCTCCGCCGCCAAACAGATGTATATTTAATAGAGATCAACCAACACAGAATGAAATCTAATATCAGACACACAGTCCATTTACAAGTCCGTTCTGGGTCTGAACGAAACCGGAGGCACTAAATACCTCGCAAACCAACCGATCACCACGTACGTCTGGACGATCACCACGCATTATCCATATTTCGGGATGCCTCCTAATCAGGACCTCAGTTACCATCCAAACGAGGTGAAGATCTTCGGTCTTCGACCACCGTCTTCGTCTTCGATTTCTTATCGTCGATTCAGTTATTCAGAATGGGATAAACCCGGTCTTTCTGAGCAACTCACGTATATAAATAACAAGTGCAACACTAACCTATACACGCATCATTTCAATTCATTAGTCACTAACCGTCAATCAGTAAGAGAACGATTTTCCGAATATTAACCCCGAAGGCCGAAACCAACATCAGATCAACACCCAGGAAACCATTCGTCTTAGCCAACCTTCAGTTAATTTCTAAATCACATCCATATTGTTTATAATATTTTATAACGATTTATCGCTATTTTTATTTATTTAAAAATAGCCAATTTATTCAAAACGACGTTTCGGGCCATAACGCGGCCGTGGCGCTGTTTTTCTTCAGATTTGATTTACACATATCTGAAAATCTAACCGTTGGATCTTCACAAAATTTACATCATTAGAAAGATCTTTTCAAAACGAATCCAACGGTTCTAGTTTCGGGAAAATCCGACGGTCGGATCTCCCAGTACAATCGTTTGAAGTTTCGATTTCGAAATACGAACTGCAGCGTCGTTATTCGATTATATATAATTATATTTATATATAAATATAAATATAATCGATTCTGGCGCTGTTTTTCTTCAGATTTGAATTAAACATTCCAGACAATTCAACCGTTGGATTTTTACAAAGTTGGTGCCGTCGGAAAGATATTTCCAAGGCGAACCCAACGGTTGCAGTTTCAGGAAAATCCGATGGTCGGATCTCCCGGTATAATCGTTTGAAATCACGGTTCCAAAATACGAACTGCAGCATCGTTATTCGATATATTTCAATTCTATTTAAATATATATATCGATTCTTCGATTTCAAAACTATATTCTTTTTATACATTTGATAAAAATGATATTTTTATCTAACTGTCTTCTATTTCAACACTTCACTATTTTTAACAATTCGTTTATATAATAAAAATGTTATTTTTATTGTAAAAACAATTCATTTCAAAACACTATTATTTCGTATAGTTAATATAGGGGATAAAATAGGATTTTTATGGTAAAACAATTTATTTCAAAACAGGATTATTTTATACTTTTCATATTGATGTTAAAAATGGGATTTTTATTGTAAAACAATTTATTTCAAAATATGAATACCATTCAACACATGAATTTCAATTCAACGAATGAATATCGATTCAACACATGAAGGTTTTCTATAGTTTGTATATATAGATAAAAATGTGATTTTTATATTTTAAAACACGAATACCATTCAACACTTGAATTTCTAATCAACGAATGAATATCGATTCAACACATGAAGGTTTTCTATTCAACGAATAAATATAGTTTCAGCAAATGAAAATAATTCAAACACATGAATATTATTCAAAATTTCGGCAGCATAACGGCAGGGTAGTTAAAACCGGGACCGTCCCTAGTACGGCTCCTCGCTCTACCTTAAAACCTCGCGGTTTTTGACAATGGGGATCATGCATCTAGTTCGCACGCAGGCGGCATGTATATATTTATTTCATTTCCACAAACTAATCCTATGTGGTTTCAACCAAATATTTCTCAACCACAAACGGGTATTTTTCAACCACATCAATCAATATCAACCACAAACAATCATAATCAACAATTCTCTATTAATCAATTTTCACACCAATCACAACCAATAAATATCGTCCATGGTTTGTGGACGAGGGGCGTATATATATATGTATATATATATATATATATAGCAATTCACTTCTATTTCAACACATATATAATTTTTACAACGCATATACAACTTATACATCGAACGTACAACTTATACAACGCTTATACAAGAGGTGTACAACACTTATATAACTCATACATCGACTATATAATTTATACATCGTCGTTTTCCATATTGATTATAAATTAGAAATCTCACCTTTCACATTTTTTATATATCTACAATTCACAGTCATAACACAATCAAATAAATCGTCCATGGTTTGTGGATGTATATGAACAGTTCAGATATGCAGTTATAATATAAATAATTGTACAAGGAAATTTATAGTGAGAGAATTCTCACTTTGGGATCCACTCCGTCAGTTTTTATCTGAATTTCTGTTCTGTTTCGATTTGAATTTTCCTGAAATTCTGTTTTACCCCGTTTCAGCTCTGGTCAGTTCTGAATTGTAGAGTTCACCGACACGAGTTCAACGCAACTGACCGCTCGTCTTTTCGACCTCGTATGAGAGAGATGTGATGTTTTATACGTTAGTGACATTTTTAATTAAATTAATAAAATAATTAGTTAAAAATTAACACCTTCTTCCTCAACAAAACACAGGCCGTTGTTTCCCCTTTGAAGCTCGATTCAAAAACTCCATCGTCGCCACCTCCATGTCGCAACGGACCCCGATCAGGTAGGTCCACGTTGTTCGCCGTCCCAGCCTCTCCTTGCGCCACCAACGGCGGAGGGTTCGAACTCCCCAGGAGGCGTGGAAACTGGCTTGACGGCGGCGACATTCCCCCCTGATTCCTCCTGATTTAAAGCACCATCGATGATCAAACTGGCGTGGATAGGAAGATCTCAGTCAAACGAGGATTTTTCCCTTAAGAAGTATTGGAAATCGTCTAGCGGATTTGGAGATATTTTGGGAAGTTTTTCGGAGCTTCTCAGCCCTAGAACGATCGGTGGCGGCTGCCTGTTTTCCAAGAGGGAGGGTTTAGGGTTTCATTGGCCAATGGGGGATTTTATAATAATTTTTATTTTATTTTCGAAAATACATGCTTTCATATATGAACCCCAAATCAAACCCAACGACTGTCGCCCCTAGCTAAATACCCCCATCCCGAACACAATGGGATATGTTTCGAAGGCCCATTCGACTGTTTCAGTAAGTTTCCATTCAAATTAAAATATAAAACATTCAATATTAAATTTGAACATACATTTCAATTTGCCAAGGCCACAAACTGATTCGAAAAATTCCAGAAAAATAAATCTAGCTATGTTTTGACGATACGGTCCCAACAAAACTAGTTTCGTCGAATTCTGAGACCGTTTGCAAAAAGGCCCATTTCTGGTCGATCCAATTTAACTATAATTGACTAAAACACGTTTTCCTTTGCCATGCTCACACACTAGCTTCAAAAATTATGAAATTTGAAACCTAGCAATAACTTCACATCCCGGATCCAACAAAAGTGGTTTCGTCGAATTCCGAGGTCGTATGTAAAATGGCCAATTTCATGGGCTATATAAATTCCATAGCGACCTTTCTGAAAATTCATTTGGCCATAACTTTTGCTTTCCGCTACGAAAATTCGATTTTTCATATTCTTTAGAAAGGTATTCACTAACAGATTTAAATATTTTTGGTTTCGCAAAAATCCGTTTTGTTTGGCACCCGGTACAGTCCGACAAAGTTTGAATTAAATTTTTGAAATGGCAGCGCCCTTTCAAGCCTTGTTTATAATTAGTATTAATTATATTCGTTTTCAATCGTTGATTCAAACTCACTTTTCATTGCTATTATTTAAAATATTTATTTTAAATATTTAAAATCCATTATTTTAGTCAATTTAAAAAAGTTAAATTGGTTCAGATTTTCTGGGTCGTTACAAAACTATATTCGATAACTCTTTTAATTCTATTTGAATAATCTATATATTCGATTAACTCCTTTATTCTATTCGAATAAACTATATGTTCGATTAACTCCTATTTGCTTTAACTCTAATCGATTAAACTAACATCGATTAACTCCTTTCACTTTAACTCTAATCGATTAAACTAACATCGATTAACTCCTTTCACTTTAACTCTAATCAATTAAACTAACATCGATTAACTCCTTTATTCTACTCGAATAACTAATATTCGATTTACTCCTTTATTCTATTCGAATAACTAATATTCGATTAACTCCTTTATTCTATTCGAATAACTAATATTCGATTTACTCCTTTATTCTATTTTAATAAACTATATTCGATTAACTCCTATTTGCTTTAACTCTAATCGATTAAACTAACATCGATTAACTCCTTTATTCTATTCGAATAACTAATATTCGATTTACTCCTTTATTCTATTCGAATAACTAATATTCGATTTACTCCTTTATTCTATTTGAATAAACTATATTCGATTAACTCCTATTTGCTTTAACTCTAATCGATTAAACTAACATCGATTAACTCCTTTCACTTTAACTCTAATCGATTAAACTAACATCGATGAACTCCTTTATTCTATTCGAATAACTAATATTCGATTTACTCCTTTATTCTATTTGAATAAACTATATTCGATTAACTCCTTTTTTGAATAAACTATTCATTTATAAAGATTTACTTTTAGTAACGATTCTTCACTTTACAAATGATTTCCTTTTTATTCTAACTTATCCTTTGATTTTATAAATATTTCTTTTATAAAAATCCTTTCCCTTTTCTATATAAAATCCATCGATTTTATATAAATAATTCATTTTCAAAATACACTTTGAAAAATCCCCTTTCCCATATCCAGTATTTCTTATGGTATTTAACATACCATATAACAACGATAGATATCGTCCAAACACACATAATCAACAACAGATTATGTATCACATCATATATTACAATATATGAATCACAGTAAAATAAATGTTGAGGAATTCAGTTGGATTCCTCCAACCTGTTTCCCTGCATCACAGATGTTAAACAATATAGATAACATCACTTTCAGTTCCATATGATATATTCTGTTAAACAGAATCAATATAGAAATTCAACTAACTGACTAGCAGTTCAATCAAACAGCCAACACATAGTTAATCAGCCAATATTTAACAGTTCTTAAAATACAACATGAAATTATAAACTGTTCAGAGTTAGTGAGATTTACTCACCTTGGACGATCATCGTTAATAACGATAACCATTGGTTGATTCAAACGGACAATTTATTTTGCCATAAATTCATACGAGCCCCAATCCACTTCCAGTCAGTCCCATTTGGTAGTGCCCGTCCATACGATCCCAACGCAACTTACGGTTCGTCAATCTGATATCGTATGACCGAGATATCGAATTAACAAGTTTGTATATAAATTTTGAATTAAATTTAAACTAAAATTATAATTCTCCTTAAACACTTGGGCCATACCTTGCCACGTCAGCCCACTAAGGACTACACCCGCCTACCTTCTTCCCTGTTCCATTTACACCGTATGCTCCTCATTTACAGTGGCCATTTCCATCGGTTTGAACTCTCACCGATCCTTCCTCCTTTCATAAGAATTTACACAAAAATCACCATCGCATTCTACATCCCGTTCTCTTTCACCACACCCCCTTTTCATCCAGCTCGAACACCACTGGAAACCGCGACCTTAGCCTCCCACCGTGAAACGTGCGACCTCTTTTACCATGGAAATCTCCAAGAAAACCCTAGCCCCTTCGATTTTACACCCTGAATCCGAATATCAACACCAATTCAATGATTAAAGCCTCAACACCCCAATCTCATTAACCCTAACTAACGCTGTAAATTTTCCACTGAACAAAAATGGTGTCGAGTTCAACAATAACGGTATTAGCAGCAATCCCTTGCCAAGAGAAGACCACCAGACATTGTTTCAACATTTTAGAAATTTTCTTTTGATTTATTTGGATTTCTTTTGTTTCAAACTTTTGCTGTGTATGGTTCATTTGGGTTATATAGGCTGTTTGGGGTTAGGTAAGCTTTGTGGCTGGGAATACAGGCTGCGTGGCCTCCATATTGTCCAAGAAAAATGGGTGGATATTTTTTTATATTTGATTTTTATATTTGATTTTCTCGATTATCTCCTTGTATCTGCCTTCTAAAAAATTCCCAGTGATTACATACAATACCTAAAAATCACCAAACTGAACATGTAGCTTGAGTTCGACATTACGGTCCCAACGAAACTGGTTTCGTCGAATTCCGACTTCGTATGCTCACACAACGTATTTTTAACCATCGAAATACTGACTATTTCTCACTCTAAAAATCCGTACGACCACACAGTGACCCTAAAAATCACGAAACTGGAAATCTAACAACTATTTGATATTGCGGATCCAACAAAACTGGTTTCGTCGAATTCCGACTTTGTTTGCAAAAGTGGCTATTTTCAATGCTTTAAATAACCTGTTTAAATATATAAATATATTTAAATAAAATTAAATTTAATATTTAACAATAAATATTATCGTCTATATTCACAGTGGAATACCGTACAGCTTCAGAATATTCCTATATACATTTACAACTCTATATTACATCGTCAGAGTTATATCGATGTTCGATTTCTATTTAAATCCTTATATAAAATATAATTAAATCGTTATGGTCAGGGCGCTGCATTTCTGAGAATTTGATTTGGACATAACTCAAAATCTACACGACGAAATCCCTATGTTTCTCTTCCACTAGAAAGATATACTTCACCAGCTCCACACGTTTCTTGTTTCACAGAAATCCGATTTAAAACGAACCCTGTATACCCAGTTGAAGTTCAAATCGCCAAATAGCGAACTGCCGCGTCGTTACGCGCTCGATTTTAATTATATTATAATTATACGTTCAAACTGACGTCGATTGAATATATTTGTTATTCAAATTCAATTCCAAGCTGAATTAAATATCACAGATGATTCAGTTCACACCATATCGCCATTTTAGCCAATTCTGATTATTTCAGAATTAAATATATTATTTAATTTATTATTTTAATTAAATATTCACTATTATTTTATTAAATCACCATTTAATTCACTATATCACCATTTATATAATTAAATAAATTAATTATAATACCTCTGCCAATGCGGGTCATTACAATCTTCCCCACTTAATATAATTTCGTCCTCGAAGTTGCTAAAAGGTAGAGGACGACCCTATCGACTGGTTAGAACATATTTGTTCACTCCTTAACTTCAGTTTCAACTGAACCAATTTAATTTCAATTAAATTATTAATTAATTCTTATCATCGAAAATTTCCAAAAATCCTGAAAATTTTCTAACACTTTAACTCTTCGAAAAATTTCGCCAGCACCTCCTTTGTACTGGTCTATATCTCAAACTCCAACTCGCCTCTCTGGGCTATCTCCAATCCAAAAGAAAATCAAATAGCCAAGCGGCTTGCCAATTCAGCCCATAAATCTTATGTTTATATCGAATATAAACTTGTACCTTTTTGTCGGGCATATCAACTCTATTACTTCCATATGCTATCTACTCAGCATATACAATTTGTTATCCTAATCAAACTCCAAAACCACATTTATCTCCAACACAACCATTCGCTTTTTACCAAGCCAAATTTTCATTTCAACTCGAGTTTCTTCTCGATTCCACTCTTAACTTGATTATCACATTACACTTCAAATTCGAAACTCGATTAACTAATTCCTCTTCGACTTAGTTAATTCTATTCAATTTCTATTCAAATTTTACATCACTTCTATTATTCAAATCTATTTCACCTCTATTATTCAAATTCTATATTATAAATCCCATTTTGAATTTCTATATTCAAATTCTATATATTCAAATCCTATATTTGAATTCCATTTGAATTTTATATTCCAATTCCCATTTCACTCTATTTGAATTCTGTATTCAAATTTCATTGTTTAAATCTTCTTTATTCAAATCTCATTTGAATTTCTATATTCAAATCCCCTTTGAATTTTCTATATTCAAATCCCCTTTGAATTTTCTATATTCAAATCCCCTTTGAATTTTCTTATTTCAATTCTATTTCAATTCCATTGAATTTCATATATTCAAACTCCCTTTGAATTTCTAAATTCAATTTCTATTTCAATCTCATTGAATTTCATATATTCAAACTCCCTTTGAATTTCTATATTCAATCTCTATTTCAATCTCATTGAATTTCATATATTCAAATCTATTTTATAAATCCCATTTTGAAATTCAACACAACTTGTCTTTCCCAAAACAAATTCAAAACAGTATCTCTAGTAGTAATTCGTCACTTACAACTCGAAAATGAATACTGATGATGCAGTTGTCATCATCAGAATCTATTTTCCAGTGATCGAAGTGAGTTCAATACTATAAAACCATTTCTAAACATTTCCACTTTGAAATTCATTTCAAAATATAATTCACACGGCTTGTAAAACAATTTAAAATCTCCCAAGATCTTAAATTTTCCTTACCTTTAATCCAAATCCATTTACAAACACTTATCCAATTCTCCAGAGTTTTAACTCCATTTCTGGTTTAAATTTCAGATCTAACTCATCTGATTTCACGTATTTCACTTATATGAATTCTGATTGGTTATTTACATAACCATTTAATTTATAATCTTACTCGATTATAATAACAACCAATATATCCAATATATTATAATCTTCATATTTATATCTTCTTTATATCAAGATATACCTTAGGTAAACTTATTTTAATTTACCATCTTTCAAAACATATCGTGCCGACCCATCGTATTTGAGTGTTTAGTAACTCCTACCGATACAGTGGATCAAACTGATCGACCAGAACTCATAAACAACTCAACCAATGTATCTCTACAATATAAAACAATTTTTTTTATAAATAACAAATACGTTCACTCGTATATACACACTCAACTCAATCTAGGGTATTACTAACCCTATCTCTACAGAGTCACGCCACAGAGCCAAGGTAATTCACTTAACTTAAGCTCTGATACCAACTGTAATGACCCGGATTTTTAGTGACTTTGGTTATCGACATAGACACGATGTCGATAACCAAAACATCGAAAAATCCCGGTAATTAGTGAAAGAAATTAGAGGGTGAGGAAAGATAAGATAGAAAATTAGAATAGAAGAAGAAGAACACAATATCAGAGTAACACGAATCTCACAGCGGAACAAATAAATATATTTCATAACATAACTTTGAAATACAAATCTGTACTTGAATATACATATCATTATCAAAGTACAGCACTTACAACACAGCGGAAATAACTATAGCTAAAATGATCCTGAAGCCTCCTGCTCCAAGCTCTTCCAGTATATCTGTAAATCCTGACTACATGACTGCCCGTACAAATTTAGGCACCCAAGAGTTTAGGGAAAACAAAACAAATAAACTCCGGGTCAGTCATGGGACTGGTATGAGTAAAATAGTTTTAAAACAGGTTGAATAAGTAATCGATATCTCATAAGACCACGCCGCATAACGGAACGGGTTTTTCCCTTATGAGAATCCAAATTATCGTTATATCAAAAACCCTTTTGATATTATAATAATGTCTATCAACACAATATAATAATCATCTAGCAGAAACGCTTTCATCTCACGTTCTACATATATAGTATACAATCAAAACCGCAAGCACATATTGGGTAATGGATTTCCAACTATGACAAGGTATGGAACCACCTTTCGCTAGTGTACCTCTAGAGAGGAATACACTGGGTTCAACAAGAACATCTTGCAACCCGACCACACATGACCGACCACTCATTTCGCTTGAGTGTATCGAATGTATATCACCAACGGTTGTGATCAGCAACCGTTCCCGAATGGGACAACATCAACAATAGATTTTTAGAAGTAAATGAAACTCTAGATCAGGTGATGATACACCCTACTTCGGTGCGACCGACTTAGCCATGCTGCCTGCCCGATTTCTTTCATTTACCGGTTGATGAGGCTTGAGGTTTCGCTTCATCATCACATCAGATTCACTTCGAATGTCACATCGTCAAATCCATCAAATCATCGATTGACGTTCTCAACCATACATTATGTGTTTGCTAAAAGAAGTTTCCTTCTCCGCTTCCACTCTTGGTACGGTTGGATAAATCAATATACGTGATCGTCTGGAAATACTCTGTCAGACATCCGTCCATACAAGTCATCCAGGAACAGGATGAACCGAAGGCACTATTCTGTAAACAGGATAGCCCTTGCATAACACCGTCTTCAATTATCTTTGGCATATATGATTCGCAACGCTTATGCCAATACAGAGTGGTTCTTTGGATAATAATCCAACCGGTCTCTCCATATTAACAACGTTAAAATGGTCAAAAACTTCGTTAGCCTGTGATTTAACTATCGAAGAAAACAGGTGTGCAAACAACGATATCATTTCCAAATGGAAATTTATATCGATCAAACATCATTCAACATTTATCTCTTTATTTCATTAATTTACTTATCTCCTGTTTCCCTATATTCAATATTTATTATTTTCTAAATTTGGAAAATATACGTTATTAACAATGGAAAACATTTCCATTTCTTGTTTTCCTTATTAGAAAACATTTCTGGTTTCTTATTTGGAAAACATTTCCAAAGCTTCTTCATTGGACTTAGACAGATGTTTAAACAAACATCGCTATGCCAACTCAAACCATTTCCTTTACTGCCGAACCTTAAACTATTCCTTAGTTAAAAATGAAGTCAATCAAGTTGGGGTAATACTACCTCTCAGACCTTAACCGAACAACGTTTCTAAACTTGAAACAGACAAAGTTCACCCCTCTAATTATTTAACAAACTTCCTTACGTAACTCTCTTTCAAATCGTTTCTATTCTCTTTCCTTCGATAAGGTATATTCGATAACTCTATTCAATTTATTCTATTCACTTAACTCTTTTGATTTAACTCTAACTCTATTCACTTAACTCCTATCGAATAAACTATATTCGATAACTCTTTTAATTCTATTTGAATAAACTATATATTCGATTAACTCCTTTATTCTATTCGAATAAACTATATGTTCGATTAACTCCTATTTGCTTTAACTCTAATCGATTAAACTAACATCGATTAACTCCTTTCACTTTAACTCTAGTCGATTAAACTAACATCGATTAACTCCTTTCACTTTAACTCTAATCGATTAAACTAACATCGATTAACTCCTTTATTCTTTTCGAATAACTAATATTCGATTTACTCCTTTATTCTATTCGAATAACTAATATTCGATTAACTCCTTTATTCTATTCGAATAACTAATATTCGATTTACTCCTTTATTCTATTTGAATAAACTATATTCGATTAACTCCTATTTGCTTTAACTCTAATCGATTAAACTAACATCGATTAACTCCTTTATTCTATTCGAATAACTAATATTCGATTTACTCCTTTATTCTATTCGAATAACTAATATTCGATTTACTCCTTTATTCTATTTGAATAAACTATATTCGATTAACTCCTATTTGCTTTAACTCTAATCGATTAAACTAACATCGATTAACTCCTTTCACTTTAACTCTAATCGATTAAACTAACATCGATTAACTCCTTTATTCTATTCGAATAACTAATATTCGATTTACTCCTTTATTCTATTTGAATAAACTATATTCGATTAACTCCTTTTTTGAATAAACTATTCATTTATAAAGATTTACTTTTAGTAACGGTTCTTCACTTTACAAATGATTTCCTTTTTATTCTAACTTATCCTTTGATTTTATAAATATTTCTTTTATAAAAATCCTTTCCCTTTTCTATATAAAATCCATCGATTTTATATAAATAATTCATTTTCAAAATACACTTTGAAAAATCCCCTTTCCCATATCCAGTATTTCTTATGGTATTTAACATACCATATAACAACGATAGATATCGTCCAAACACACATAATCAACAACAGATTATATATCACATCAAATATTACAATATATGAATCACAGTAAAATAAATGTTGAGGAATCCAGTTGGATTCCTCCAACCTGTTTCCCTGCATCACAGATGTTAAACAATATAGATAACATCACTTTCAGTTCCATATGATATATTCTGTTAAACAGAATCAATATAGAAATTCAACTAACTGACTAGCAGTTCAATCAAACAGCCAACACACAGTTAATCAACAAATATTTAACAGTTCTAAAAATACAACATGAAATTATAAACTGTTCAGAGTTAGTGAGATTTACTCACCTTGGACGATCATCGTTAATAACGATAACCATTGGTTGATTCAAACGGACAATTTATTTTGCCATAAATTCATACGAGCCCCAATCCACTTCCAGTCAGTCCCATTTGGTAGTGCCCGTCCATACGATCCCAACGCAACTTACGGTTCGTCAATCTGATATCGTATGACCGAGATATCGAATTAACAAGTTTGTATATAAATTTTGAATTAAATTTAAACTAAAATTATAATTCTCCTTAAACACTTAGGCCATACCTTGCCACGTCAGCCCACTAAGGACTACACCCGCCTACCTTCTTCCCCGTTCCATTTTACACCGAATGCTCCTCATTTACAGTGGCCATTTCCATCGGTTTGAACTCTCACCGATCCTTCCTCCTTTCATAAGAATTTACACAAAAATCACCATCGCATTCTACATCCCGTTCTCTTTGACCACACCCCCTTTTCATCCAGCTCGAACACCACTGGAAACCGCGACCTCAGCCTCCCACCGTGAAACGTGCGACCTCTTTTACCACGGAAATCTCCAAGAAAACCCTAGCCCCATCGATTTTACACCCTGAATCCGAGTATCAACACCAATTCAACGATTAAAGCCTCAACACCCCAATCTCATTAACCCTAACTAACGCTGTAAATTTTCCACCGAACAAAAATGGTGTCGAGTTCAACAATAACGGTATTAGCAGCAATCCCTTGCCAAGAGAAGACCACCAGACATTGTTTCAACATTTTAGAAATTTTCTTTTGATTTATTTGGATTTCTTTTGTTTCAAACTTTTGCTGTGTATGGTTCATTTGGGTTATATAGGCTGTTTGGGGTTAGGTAAGCTTTGTGGCTGGGAATACAGGCTGCGTGGCCTCCATATTGTCCAATAAAAATGGGTGGATATTTTTTTATATTTGATTTTTATATTTGATTTTCTCGATTATCTACTTGTATCTGCCTTCTAAAAAAATCCCAGTGATTACATACAATACCTAAAAATCACCAAACTGGACATGTAGCTAGAGTTCGACATTACGGTCCCAAAGAAACTGGTTTCGTCGAATTCCGACTTCGTATGCTCACACAACGTATTTTTAACCATCGAAATATTGACTGTTTCTCACTCTAAAAATCCGTACGACCACACAACGACCTTAAAAATCACGAAACTGGAAATCTAACAACTATTTGATATTGCGGATCCAACAAAACTGGTTTCATCGAATTCCGACTTTCTTTGCGAAAGTGGCTATTTTCAACGCTTTAAATAACCTATTCAAATATATAAATATATTTAAATTAAATTAAATTTAATATTTAACAATAAATATTATCGTCTATATTCACAGTGGAATACCGTACAGCTTCAGAATATTCCTATATACATTTACAACTCTATATTACATCGTCAGTGTTATATCGATGTTCGATTTCTATTTAAATCCTTATATAAAATATAATTAAATCGTTGTGGTCAGGGCGCTGCATTTCTGAGAATTTGATTTGGACATAACTCAAAATCTACACGACGAAATCCCGATATTTCTCTTCAACTAGAAAGATATACTTCACCAGCTCCACACGTTTCTTGTTTCACAGAAATCCGATTTAAAACGAACCCTGTATACCCAGTTGAAGTTCAAATCGCCAAATAGCGAACTACCGCGTCGTTACGCGCTCGATTTTAATTATATTATAATTATACGTTCAAACTGACGTCGATTGAATATATTTGTTATTCAAATTCAATTCCAAGCTGAATTAAATATCACAGATGATTCAGTTCACACCATATCGCCATTTCAGCCAATTCTGATTATTTCAGAATTAAATATATTATTTAATTTATTATTTTAATTAAATATTCACTATTATTTTATTAAATCACCATTTAATTCACTATATTACCATTTATATAATTAAATAAATTAATTATAATACCTCTGCCAATGCGGGTCATTACACCCTTCCTCACGGTAACCCTCTTAGGGTTCGCCCTCTTTCTCATGATCGCCCACCTAGGGTTCGCCCCCTTCCTCACGGTTGCCCTCCTAGGGTTCACCCTCTTCCTCACAGTCGCGCTCCTAGGGTTCGCCCCCTTCCTCGCGGTCGCCTCCTTAGGGTTCGGCCCCTTCCTCACGGTCGCCCTTCGAGGGTTTGCCTTCTTCCTCACGATCGCCCTTCTAGGGTTCGCCCTCTTCCTAAGGGTCGCGGATATGCTTTACGAACGAGTTACTGACCAATTTCCTTCAACTTTCCAACAAACTATTTACGCCACAAGATGACGTTTTCGACCAATCTAACAGTTCTAGGCAATTACAAAACATTCAAATAGTAACAGCAGCATGTAAAGTCAACCATAAACACCAAAACAACAATTTAACATGCAAATATGGATCAAACATGCCCAAAACTATGATTTCCCCTTAATCCCCTTAATCATGATTTAACCATACGATTAGCAAAACATGTCCAAATTAACCCAAATCTCTAACAGAGGCATAAAATAATATTTTATAATTTTACAAATTTTTCCAGATTTTTATAACGCAAAATTTCATTAATTAACACTAATCACCCCTAATTAGCCGTAATTAGTGAAAACAAGGCAAATCACTCCCCTTAGCCACAAATAAATCTCAGATCCAAAAATATCTCTGATTTGGGTCGAATCTCTATGTAACACAATAGCTCTACCTCGATTTGTATGCTAATCCGCTTTAATTTGATGTTGATTAGGCTAATATGTGATTAAACTGTGATTAGAAGGTGAATTGGGAGTTGGAGGCCATTGTTAGGGTTGAAGAAATGAAAGTGGCGGCTGGAAAAATGACAAAGAAAGGTTTTTCTAGCCCCTTTGAGCCCTTAAATACCCCTAATCCCGAAATCCTCAATGGACTTTGCTGCTAATTACCAATTAAGCCCAATTAAGCTGATTTTTTCACCTTCCAAACATTATTTCAGCCATACCTCCCAGACGGTATGCCCTTTTGATTAATATGACCACTCTACGGAAAGGTAAACCATCATTCGAATCCAACAGAAGTGGTTTCAGGTCAAAACTCCTTTCCAATCAGAAGTTATCAGCAAAACAAAATTCGTCAGGGGTAAAACTGTCATTTATAAATCGGCAAAAATCATAAATGTGGGAAATGACCCCAATAGTCGCTTCCCATAGTTACACGACCACATGACTTCAAACAAGAATGAAATAAATATTCTACGATCCCTCAATGTGTCGAATGCGGGTCGTTACATTCTCCCCCCTTAAGAAATTTCGCCCCCGAAAATCCTTAACCAAAACAAATAAAGGTATCCCACATACCTACCAGCCATTTACAAAAAATCAAACATACAAAATAACTTAACAATCCTATCCTAACATGCGTTTAACTAACAAAGGGATAACTGTTACTATATGCGATCTCAACCAGATGCAAATGGTCATTCCATGACCCTCCAAAATCCAATATACAAGCTCTCAAAGATCCTATAATGCACAATTCACCCAAATACCATCATAACCCGATACAATCCTTGGTAAACCATCAATGAAATCCATTGAGATTTCTTTCCATTCCCATTCGGGAATCTCCAAGGGTTGTAACAAACCACTTGGCTTCTTTGGCTCGGCTCTAACTAACTGGCGGTTCATGCACTTGGCTATGAACTTCCCAACGTCTCTCTTCATCACTTAATCCTTTTACGTTGGTTACAAACAGCCTCTCACTCTTTCGAAGCCATTCTTATCGATCAAGTCCTTGCTTAATCATTCTGTCGCCATAGATATCCATCTCTACCTTAGGGATGATTTCTAATAGGTTAGGATTGTCCCTCTAACTGGAACCAATCCACTCAATCAAAATCGGTCTGATCGTCAAACTTTTTAACATCTCTGGATCTAATCCATACTTAGGTCTGAAATCATATCCCGCGATATATTCTAGTTGCTTCCATCCCAGGAATATAGCCCCTAGACTAGCATGTCTCCTACTCAATGCACCTGTTGCCGCATCAAGTCCGGTGCTATAGGCACTCGTATATACCATCATCTCTTTGTTCCCATCGCTAGAACCCTACATATGATAGTCTACTCAAGAGAAGAAAAATAGGAACAAACAGAGCAACCATAGCATCCATCAAACAAGTCCTATCTATTAGCTACTTAAGCCATGAATACATCGATACCCATATGACTGGTCCGACCAATCTCAAGGGCTAATAGAAGCCTCGGCTCCAAACGGACTACCGCACGTCCAAAGGACGTTTATCCTCTGTTAGCCTACTTTGTGAACTAGGAAACACAAAGTCAAGAAACCAAACATTGAAGAACATTTTTAATTAGAAGACTTCTGTTCGGATTGGAGAAGACACTACAACCTAGATTGAATGGCTGCAGTTGTTCGGGTCGGATCAGAGCAACATATCGGTTCGGGTCGGATTGAATCTTCCGTTCGGATCGGTGAACTCCTACTGAGTAAATTGGTAAGGTATATCTAATCGGATCGGAGGGCAACATAATCTCGATTGGATCGGAAAGCCACCTGTTTGCCACGAAAATGGATCGGAGCGGAGCAGATTAGAGAAGAAGAGAGCGTTGCATCCAAGCCAATCCGGGTCGGATCGGGTATCCCGATCCGAACCCCTTATCTGTGCGTCTCCGACCCGAACCCATGTTCCATATCATTCTCCTGCAAAAGCGCCTGGATATCCGGACCGGCTGTGACCAGTTCCTACCCATAACGTTCACTATTTTGATGCGTTGTCAGCACAGTAATCCATCTGAACCCGAGGCTAATGGGATGGACGACACGTGGCTCCGATCCGGATCGGGTTTTGAGCAAATTCACACCTATAAATACCCCGTCTGGAGACAAAGAGAAGGATCTTTTTTAGGCACTTTGAGAATTCAACTACCTCCATAACCCGAACTCCATTACTCCCGGAGAATCCAAATCTTCTTTCATTATTTGTTTTATTCTATTGAGTGAATATAAGCGAGTTGTGAGTGAAGTCAAGTGACAATTACATTGTATTTGCAATTGAATCATTGAATATAGTGAAAGATAAGTGGACGTAGGCACTTCTTCGCCGAACCACTATAAATCCTGTGAGTTCATCTTTATTTTTATCTCATCTTATTTGCTTTTAATCAATTTGGGTGTTAGAACCACTTTTGGGTCTAACATTTTGGTGCTTTCACTGAGAATCCTCATCTAAATTCTTTATTTTCCGGGATCTCTTTCTACGTTTTGGACCGCCGAGTTCAAAGAAGTGAATCCTTAAGTTTCTCCGCTTTTTTATATTTGTTGAAGTGATTGTCAAAAACTCATGGCCAAAGGAAAAGGCAAGGAAGTTCAGTCTGTTCGAGGAAATGGGGCTGGCGAAGATCAGCAAAATGCTGTTGTAACAATGTCTCGGGGGCAGAGTTCAGCAGCAGGAAGAACCAATGCAGGAAATCCGAGCCGCCAGCAGGGGGAAAACTCCGATCCGATCCGGGTAGGAGATTCTGAAGCAGTGCATTCCCCCAATCTGAACCGACCCGAGCTGCTTGCCACGTACCGATCCGACCAGGCCCCCCAGCTCCGAACCGATCCGACCTCCTACCTCCGATCCGACCCGATGCTTGGTGAAGCTGGAACCTCTACTCGAGTCCCTACGAATGCTCCAATTCCAGCCACCAGGGTTGGTGATCAGGTCAGTCCATCTGCGCCCATCACTCAAGGAGATTTCTCGCGCTTGCTTGACATGCTTGAGAGCACAAGGGAGGCTATGAAGGTTCACGAGCGAACTAATCTCATGATGCAGGAAAATATGAGGCTCATGAGTCGGGAGATTAGTGAACTCCGTCGACAGAGAACTCCATCACCGGTTCGTCACACACCAGTGGATCAATCTTCGTCTTCCGAGGAAGAGAGGCCCCGTGAACGAAGGCCACTCGAACGACCTCAGAACGTGGAGCAGCTGACATTTGGATCTTTGGGATCTCGTGAGGACATTGCACGAGCACTGGGAAACAATGACCCCACTCGGGGACAAAGACTCCAGTCCCCTCCTCCCGAGATCGACCGGGAGCGCAGGGAACGGAATCGAGCAGAGCCAGCACGAAGAAGAAGGGCATCTCCTGAACAAGAGCCCAGAAGGAACTCGGATGCTAGGGCCAGGGAACCTGAGCGGCCCCTAACTAATACTGATGTACAGGCAATGGTTCGCCAGATCATGTCAGAGAGCCGGAATTATACAAATGAAGATTATGGCATTGAGCGAAGCCATACTCCGTTCACCGACGATATCCTCGACTTCCAATTTCCCTGACGCTTTAACTTGCCACAGATGGACAAGTACAACGGAAGGACTGATCCGGGACAGCATTTGATGCGGTATTCGTGGCTCATGAATGCCGCTGCTGCCCCTGATGAAGTGAAGTGCAAAGCATTCCCAATCTACTTAGAAGATGTGGCCTTGTTCTGGTTTACCCGACTTCCTCCTCGTTCGATTTCGAATTACAAGGAACTAAGCGAGCGTTTCATGAACCAGTTCCGACTACATGCCCGAAAGTCCAAAAGTGTTATTGAATTATCGAGAATCAAGCAGGCACCAGGAGAATCTTTAAGGGCATATCTTGATCGTTTTAACCAAGCTGTAACTGAGGTCAGTGACCCGCATGAGCCCACTATTCTGATGGCATTGAAGGAAGGAGTCGATCCTGAATCTGAGTTTGGAGACTACCTTTCTGGGAAAACACCCTCCACAAGAGAGATATTCTACGAAAAAGCCGATATTTATCTAAGACGAGAGGAGGCCAGGGCAAACCGAAAGAGAAAGTCTGAGACGGCTTCAAAGGAGAATGTGCAGAGTAACATCGCCGTAAAGCAGTCTGGGGAAAGTTCTGGCAAGGTTGAAGTAAATGTAGGAAATAAGGGTGGAAACAGCAATGCTGGAAGCGGGGGTAACAACAACAATAATCGTAATCCAAACGGTAACAGAAGAAACAGAAATAGGGGAAGTGATCCTAACAAAAGACCCCAGTTCCAGAACTACGAGAATTATACACCATTGAACGACACCCTGGAAAATATTTACCTGGATACGTACAATGTGTTACAGTACAAAAGACCGCCACCTCGTGATTCGACCGAGAAAGAAATGGCGACAGGGAAATTTTGCTTGTTTCACGGAACTCATGGGCATTCGACCAATGAATGTCGGCATTTGAGGGATGTGATTGAGAAGCTGCTGCGTGAAGGAAAGTTGGATGAGTACAAGGTTGCCCCGAGGGACAGGGGGCAAGGAGAGCAGGCTCCAAAACAGATCCTACCTGCTCCCAAGCCTACAGCGCAGCAGAAAGGTAAAGGAATTGTCATCAACTCCATAGTAGGCGGACCTCACCCGGCAATCCGAAGTTTTAGGTCAATGGATCAATATGTAAACGCTGCCAAGCATCTAGACGTGAATGAAGGTGATGATTTGGAGGATGTCACCCCCATAAAACAACAGAAGACCATGTTTGACGACGTGGTATTTCGCAGCCGAGACAATACTGGGATACAATCACCCACCAATGATCCGTTGGTTATTACTACCACCATTGGGCCGGCCTTAGTCCATAAGGTATTAGTAGACAATGGAAGTTCCGTTAATATTTTGTTCAAGAAGTCATTTGATCAGATGAAGCTTGAGTCCGAAGATCTGAAACCTTGTGAAGGATGGATCAAAGGCTTCAACGGGGCGACGACAGCTCCCATGGGATACATAGAGTTGCCCGTGACCCTGGGGCAAGGAGAACGTAGAAGAGTGCGAATGCTTCAGTTCGTAGTATTGGATGTAGATTCGCCTTATAACGCATTTTTGGGGAGACCTGCCCTCGCTGAATTTAGAGTTTGTATCGCCCCTTGGTGCTTGTTACTTAAGTTCCCAACCGAAGCCGGAACTGGAGTAATGAGAGGGGATCAGGTTTCCGGACGGGCCTGCTATGTGGCCGAGTTAAAGATGTTGATGAAAGGACTTAACGTTGAGAATAAGGATGCCTCGTCTCCCTCGAAGGGGGACTCGGCATAGCAATTAGAGAGATTGACCCCGAGGGAGTTGCCCAAAGGAACGCCTGAAGACCTGGATCCCAGAAAAGACGAGGAACCAGAGGCTAGGAATGCAACTCCTAATGAAGCGACAGTGGAAATTCCCATTGATAAAGCTGATCCGACAAAAGTTTTGAAGATTGGTGCTCAATTGGATCCACATCGAGCTAAAGAACTAACGGACTTCTTGAAGGCAAACTTAGACGTGTTCTCCTGGACCCATGCTGACATGTGTGGGATATCACCATCCATTATAAGTCACAAATTGAATGTAAATCCGAAGCATCCGCATGTGAAGCAAAAGAGACGCATGCTGGGCCCAGAGAGGTCGGCTGCTCTCAAAGAGGAAGTAGAAAAGTTGAAGCAGAATGGATTTATTCGAGATTAGACATATCCCGACTGGATATCGAATCCCGTCTTAGTAAAGAAGCCAAACGGAAAGTGGCGGACTTGCATTGATTTTTCAGATTTAAATAAAGCTTGCCCGAAAGATAGTTTCCCACTTCCCAGGATTGACCAGCTTGTAGACTCGACAGCAGGTCATGAACTTCTCTCTTTCATGGACGCATATTCTGGATACAACCAAATTCCTATGCACGTACCAGACCAAGAGCATACGAGCTTCATTACGAATTTGGGGTTATATTGTTATGTTGTAATGCCATTCGGATTAAAAAACGCTGGAGCTACTTATCAGCGCTTGGTAAATAGAATGTTTTATGATCAAATAGGAAAAACTATGGAAGTTTATGTGGATGATATGCTTGTCAAATCAGAGCAGTCTTCCAGCCATACGCAAGACTTAGCGGAAATGTTTGGTATCTTGCGAAAGTACCGGATGAAATTGAATCCTCTGAAATGCTCATTTGGAGTGGCATCGGGAAAGTTCCTTGGCTTCATTGTGAGTTCCCGAGGAATTGAAATCAACCCTAGCCAGATAGCAGCGATTAGAAACATCAAAGAACCGAGGAGAATTAAAGACGTCCAAAGTCTTGCAGGGAAAGTAGCGGCGCTGAGTAGATTCATCTCCAAAGCCACAGATAAATGTGTTCCGTTTTTTGATTTGATAAAAAGGGGAAAGAAGAACTTCCAGTGGACTCCGGATTGTGTTGAGGCCTTTCAAAATCTGTTAGAACTGCTAGAGAAACCGCCGATTTTTTCAAAGCCCGTAGATCACGAAGAATTATTTGTTTATTTGGCAGTCTCGGCTCACGCTGTCAGCACAGCCCTGGTTCGAGAAGAAGACAAAGTACAAAGGCCGGTGTATTATGTAAGTAAGAGATTAGCAGCGGCAGAGCGCAACTACCCAAAAATTGAGAAGCTCGCTTACAGCCTCCTGATCGCATCCCGAAAACTTCGTCACTATTTCCAAGCCCATCCAATAACCATATACACCGACCAGCCCTTGAGGCAGGTATTGCAGAGACCCGAAGCATCGGGAAGGTTGATCAAATGGAACATAGAACTAAGTCAGTTTGATTTGAATTTTCAACCACGAAAGTCAATCAGGGGGCAAGCTCTAGCATACTTTATTGCGGAGTTCACCATTCCAGAGGAGGAAATAATCAATGACAGAGTGGTTAAATCCGAGGATGAGCTAGAGATGAATCCGTGGAAATTATATACATATGGAGCCAAGAATGACCGAAGGTCCGGAGCTGGAATTGTCTTAGTCACTCCCGAGGGACGGTCGTTATATTACGCCCTACGATTAGAATTTTCGGCAACTAACAATGACTCTGAATATGAAGCCCTGATTTCCGGGCTGAAACTTGCTAAAGACCTTGGAGTAAAAATGTTAGACATATTCTGTGACTCTAAAATTGTTGTTTTCCAAGTGCGAGAGGAATTTGTGGCTCGAGGACCTCGACTTATCGCCTACCTCAAGAAAGTGAAAGAGCTATTGAATAGCTTAGAGCGGTACAATATAACACATATTCCCAGAGTTGAAAACCAGAAAGCGGATAGACTGGCAAAGCTGGCTAGTTCCGACAATCCAGAAGAGACTGAAGTAATTCCAATTGAAACGTTGGAGTCGCCAAGCTTTGAGTCAATGGAAATTGAATTCGCTTTTGAAGCGGAACCAGAGAAGGAGTCATGGATGACTCCAATTAAGAATTTCCTTAAGAATGGGACACTCCCATCAAAGAAGAGTGAGAAAAGAGCTGTAGTCCGCAAAGCTACCAGATATGTCATACAAGATGATATTCTCTATAGACAAGGATTTTCTATGCCCCTGTTACGATGTATAGCACACGACGACATCAAGCGTGTACTAAGAGAAGTACACGAAGGTGAGTGTGGAGATCATACAGGAGGTCAAACTTTAGCAAAGAAAATATTACGGTACGGATACTTCTGGCCTACGATCAACAAAGATGCAGCTGATTATTCACGACGCTGCGATAAGTGCCAGAGATTCGCCAAAATCCCCAGGGCACCGTCAACCCAGCTTAAATCAATGGTGAGTCCTTGGCCATTTGCCACATGGGGAATTGATATCATTGGTGTTCTACCAATTGCTAAAGGAGGAGCTAAGTATGCAATAGTAGCCGTGGAGTATTTTACGAAGTGGGTGGAAGCTGAGCCCTTGACCAAGATCACAACAAGAAAGGTGATAAGTTTTGTGGTCAGAAATATTATATGCCGATTCGGGATCCCAAGGACGATTATAACTGACAATGGGACCCAATTTGATAGCACTGAATTCAGAAATTTTTGCCAGAAGTATAAAATAGACAAACGATATACTGCAGTTGCCTATCCGCAATCGAATGGGCAAGTAGAGGCAATAAACAAAGTAATAAAATCCATCCTCAAGAAGCGATTAGAGCATGCAAAGGCAAAGTGGGTTGATGAATTGCCCTTAGCTTTGTGGGCATATCGAACAACATTTAAAACGGCCACCGGTCATACCCCTTTCTCTCTCTCCTTTGGCTCAGAAGCTGTAATTCCAGTTGAACTAGAAGTTCCTTCCCACAGGGTGACATATTATGACCCGATGACAAATCGGGCACTTTTACTTGAGTCTCTTGATGAAGTTGAAGAGAAAAGGGACGAAGCAGATTTGCGTGCAGCAAGATATCGGCGTCAGATGGCACGCTATTACGACAAAAAAGTTCGCCTCAGGACTTTTGAACCAGGAGATTTGGTGCTAAAGAGAGTCTTTCCATCCCTTCCTCACCTTGGTCCGAAATGGGAAGGACCCTTTGTCATTCAACGGAAACTTGAAAAAGGAACCTTCAAGTTAACGACCGTGGATGGCGAAGAAGTCCCCAGAGCATGGAATGCCCAACACTTAATGCGATATTTGAATTAGAGATGCTGTACTTTGTGTTATTTTTCTTATGAACTTTGTAATAAGGCACGACTTGCCTCGGGAAAATCTGAAGATATGAATGAAGAACTATAAAGTGGATGTAGGCTACGACTTAGCCGAACCACTATAAAAATATTGTGTGTTACTTACTTTTATGCATTTACATTCATCAGTTATTTTGTCGTGATTATAAAATACAGGATAACTCAGAGCCTAAAAAGGTTGAAAGCAGTTTAGACATAAAAAGAAGCACAACGATTATTTGTGCGATAAGACATATAAGAATGAGAAAACGACATTCTTAACTCTAACTCTCCAGAGAAAGAGAGAGAGCATAAAAGCGTCTCCGACTGAGCGCTGAAAAAGAAATTCTCTTCCTAACTCTAACTCTCCAGAGAAAGAGAGAGAGTATAAAAGCGTCTCCGACTGAGCGCTGAAAAAGAAATCCTCTTCCTAACTCTAACTCTCCAGAGAAAGAGAGAGAGTATAAAAGCGTCTCCGACCGAGCGCTGAGAAAGAAATCTTTCCCCGTTGAGAGACCGGGGAATGAATAGATGACTAAGCTCGAACTCTAACTCTCAAGAGAAAGAGAGAGAGTATAAAAGAAATGCCAGAAAAAACGACAGGTACTGACGACACAGGAAGTGCTATCCCGTCAGAGAATTGGGAGCATTCAGATTGCTTGATTAAGCATTAAATAATTTGTGGGAATTGACTGGGGACACGTATGCATACGCATATTTCCCCCTTCCACAACTTCGTTTCATAACTATAGACATGCATTTTTACATAAGTGCAGAACTACCAACAAACAAACATTGCAAAAAATGAGTTATTTTTATTTACAACTGAATGAATTTGAACAGGGAAATAGCTAAAAAAGAAAGTGCAGGAGCTGCTTTTGTAGCAGCAATTATTGGTTCACAAAAATGCTAAAAAGATACAGGGCAATCCACTATTTAGATTTGGAATGAGTCTTGGATTTCTTGGCGGCTTTCTCCGCATCCTTTGCTTCCTTCTCGGCTTCGGTCAAGATTCGTTTTGATTTCTTTTTCCCTGAAGATGCGGTACTAGAGCCAGTAGACTTCTTCCCGGAGGGCAGGGCACTGGAATCAAGAGAAGATTTTTTAGCAAGTTCTTCTGTAATAGATCTAGTTGAGAGCTTAACAACTAACCTTGAACCCGCATCCACAACTGCGAGGGGCTTGAGGACCTCAGGGTCTAGTTCTTCGGCCTTTAATTGCAAGCGCTTGTCTTGATCAGCCTTCATTGCAGCCAAGGTAACGTCATCAGCACTTTTTGACTCCCCGGTTATTGCAACTTCTGGTTCCTCTTCATGCCCCCCGTCTCCGCCATCGTCCTTTAAAGCTGCTATCATTTCTTCATCATGGGGAGTGGAGACCTTAGCTGGCTCACATCCTTCTCCCAAATCTATAGAAGCAGCCTTGTCTTCCCTTTCTTTGGCCCCATCCGCGGGCTTTGTCCCAGCGGCAGCTCCTTGAGCTACATCTGTCTTTTCGGATGATTCGACACCTACAGAATGAGAAGCAACAGTTATCAACTCAGGCGAAAACAATGGCTCTTTCATCGATTGTTCGATCACGTGGCGAAAAGTAGGAATAGCCTTGGCAAATTGAGGAGAAAAGGTAGGGATACCTTCCGAAGGCTTTTCTGCGGGGGTGGCTACTACCTCTGGTGTTGCTTCAGGAATGGGGGATAGCAGAGTTGTTCGGGGAATTCCCGGATTTTCGGGATCATACCCTTCTACTTCGGGAGTTGCAGGAGCAGAAGAAGAGGAACCAGCTTCGAGAATGGTTTTTTGTTTAGACTTCCGTCTCTCTTCTTCCATGGCCTCAGCAATAAGGCGGCGCCCTTCAGCTAGGCGTTCCGGTTCATCATCTCTCAAGTATTTCTCCATCAGTTTATCTTCATCGAGGGAATCGACCTTAAGTTCCTCTTTTTCCCACTCGACGATTTGATTCCATACTTGAACTAGAGTGGATGGATAGTCCTCGATCCAAGAAATGTTTCGGCGACGAATAATATGTGCGAAGAATTCAATCATTAGCTCGCCGAAACCCTGAATATCAGCTTCCGTCTCTGATAGTTGCTTGCGGGCTTCCTCCGCAGATTTAATAGCACACTCCACATTGCCCTCGGCCAGGGCAGCCCTGTTCTCTGCCTCCAACAACTTTGAAGCCAAGTCAGCATTTTTCTTTTCTAATTCAGCACTCCTCTTTGCTAACTCGGCGTTTTTCCGTTCAAGCTCAGCATAAGCAAGGCGTGTCTTAGCAGCATCTGATTTGGCCTCGTCAGCTTGCTTTTTTAATTCAGAACGCTCCTGAGTGTGAGATTCAAGCAAATCGTGATAACGCTTTTGCATGTCCTCGAATTGTTGTTTAAAATTAGAAGCGTCCCTTTGGGCGACCGCTAGCTGAGCTTGAGTGTCTTCCAAATCTTTTCCTAAAGCTTTTAAGGCCTTAGCATCCTCCTCCGCGGTCTTTTGCATTGAATCAGTATTTGTGATTAGAGTACGGATGATTCTAGAAAGGTTGCGTGAATATTTGAACATCTCAGTATATTGTTTTTGCACCGCATCGATCTTTGCTTTAGCCTCATCTGCCCAATTAGACGAAATAGGTTCAAGGGCAGGTAAAAAAGTCAGAGTTTCGAAGTAGTGTTCGGGAAATTGCTCTTTCAAATATGCCCGTTTTATTGCAGTTCCCGCATCTGGTGGGGGAGGAGCGAGGATTGTCAATTCGGTGTCCCTTCCTGAAGAGGATTCTGTAGTCTCTTTGTCTGTCCTAGGTCGTTTAGTAGCAGGGACCTTTTGCTTACTTCGAGACCCGGTTTCTTTTGGAGGAGTTCTCTCTCTACTCCGCTTTTCGTGGGAGGAAGTGGAGTCTTTAGATGGTGGTCTATCCTCCTCCCTGCGGCTTTGATAGCTCTTATATTTCTCTTGTTCCGGTCGAACTGGTGAGCGGGAACGTGAGGGTCGAGAACGATAGGGATCATAAGGTCTTCTCTCCTCCTTACCACGATCATCCCGGCGATCATACTCGACATCCTGAGGAGGATTGGACATGCTGCGACGAAGTTTTCTTATATCATAGTAGGATCGAGACATTGTACCTGCGCGATAAAATAAACGAAGTTTAGAATTAATGGATTCATGGAGAAAGAAGTGCAATGAATGCTAATGCTGTTATGTAAAGTGTATCCTAAGTGGTGTGTTTCCCCCCAACCAACCCGAGTCTGAAGCTAGACTAGTACGGGCAGGCTCTTTGGCCTTAGCGGGAGTGGTTTCTTCAGAAGAGGAGAAGACTAAAGGATCCTTCCTGAAATCCTCTGAAGTATATATAGTCTCAGGTAAGGGGAGATCCCCTAAACCCTGAAATATGTGCTCATCAGTACTAGGAATATCCCCTTCAGAAGCATGAAGTGGCGACTCTTGGGAGGATTTTGACTTGTCTAGAGAAGTAGTTTCCTCGGGGGCAATATACCCTTCACGATGCTTTTCGGCCAGATTAGCCAATTCATCATCTTGTGTGGAAGATGGAGAAGGTGAAGTTTGAAGAGGCACTGTAGGAATTCCCGAGCCTTCTCCTGTCTCTGGAACTATCTCCACTGGAGGAATGTATGCGTAAGGGACCGTCCCATGACCGATGCTACGAAAAACGGATAGCAGCCCATGAATGTGAAGGTATTCATCTTTAAGGACCTCGTCGATAGTCAAGAATTTTTTATCGCCATTAAGAAGTCGGTGCATCCGATCAAAGAACACCTGATCTGATATCTGTTTGGGATTGTCGACTGCAAACAAAAAGGAAAACAGGTCAGGGTGATGATTCAAGTGTATAGAGTCCGGACTTAGAAAATCAACGCTTTACTTGATTTTGTCCATCTCCTGGCGCATCCAGGCTGTTGCTTCACGTAGAACCATTCTAGTCTGGAATCTCCAGCTTTACTGCTAAATGGTGTAGAGATTATCTTCCTCTTTGGAACTGATTCAAAGTAGCAGAAGGATGGAGTCTCTCGAGTACGATGCTTGAAATTATAGAAGAAGTGAACGTCATCGAACGTGAGCTCTATGCCTAGGATTTCACGATATGCTATGTACAAGGTGTGCAAATAGGCATATGAATTGGGGTGCAATTGCATGGGGGCAATCCGCATTTGTCTTAAAAAGTCAACAATGAAGGGAGAGAATGGAGGAATGGCACCGACCATGCACATCAATCGAGTGACCGTAATATATCCTTCTGGAGGGTTGTGGGGACGGTCAGAGCGTGAAGGCACTAGAGTGTCCCTTTTCATTATCCCATACTTTAAGCAAATTCGGACAAGTCGATCGTTGTCAATTGTTGATTCAACGGAGTCTGGAGGTGATTCCAATATAATGGATGATTCAAATTCGTCAGGGGATCGATCGTCACCGATTCCTCCTTCCTCCTCAAAACCCAGAGAAACCTCGTTCTCCGAAGACGCCTCGTTGCTTTCTCGACTTCCAACCCCGTAGTCTGGACCCTCACTGTCCCATTCTGGATCAGACGAAGAAGATATATCCTCAAGAGTGATTTTGTTAGAAGTTTCCGGGGCTTCTTTCCTCTCAGCTAGTCGGGAAGAGCGTCTGGGCCTCATTGTCATAGAACTATTGAAGAAGCAATAGCACGGATTAGAGTAAATTAGCCCGTACCCCCCTGTGTATGTGTGTGAACTAAAATGTGTGCGGCAAATGTGAGAAATACAAAGTAAAAGTGCAACAATGTAAGACGGAGCTTTGAAGAGAAAGTGATAGTCAGAGTTGTTCTTGATGTTCGTTTATGTCCGCAAGGCACTATCCTAACTGTTCATGAAGTTGGAAGTAACATCTTTTAAATAGTTGGACGAAATCTTGTGTTTTAGATTGAGTGGTGTTCGGTTCGGGTGCAGACACCAGGTTCGGATCGGACAAGCAAAGCTTCATGTTCAGAGAAATATATCTGGATCGGATCGGAGATTGACACTCGGAGCGGATCGGGTTAACCTGGATAACCAAACCCCTATTCTCCCTTTTTTTTCACAACCGGGTCCGATCCGAGCGCATAAGTCTTGACCTTCATTGTATTCGTAGATCCGATCCAACCCGGTCAAACAAGTTAAGACTCATTTCTTGGCCTTATTGCTCCGACCCGATCCGGCCCTGTGAATTTCTTTCTTTTCCTTTTCCTACTACTATTCTCCTATCCGAACCAATTTTCTTCAGTTTCCTTCCTCTTCCTCCTCTTGAGTAGTGAACCCGATCCGATGTCCCAGGCTTTAATTAAAATCAAGTGGGTAAGCGCTCAAGTATTCGACTACGAGTCTTAATACCCTCCTTTAACGCCTCGAAATGATGCTGATGCCATTAACGATGAAGGCGGAGCATGAAGGAAGTCGCGGCGGTGAAATTAATCAATTATTTTGTTCGAATCGTTCAACTTAGCTACGAATGTAAATTAAAAACAATTATGGCAACGAGATTCAAGATTACAAGGCTACCTATGTATTTGATTCAAAGATTGAAGCGAGAATTTTGGAGTTTCTTGGAAAGACTAAAGTTTCACTGTGAAATCGGTTCGGATGAGCAGAAACGATGAATGAGAGAAAGGAAGAAAAGAGAAGTGAATTTATATAAAAAACAAGCTGACTATTCGTATTCCCGATCGGATCGGCTCGAAAAGCCCATGAACACAGCTTGGCCCACTGGTTCATCGCAGAGTACAGGAGGAAGGAGATCTGTTCGGGTCGGAACCCAAGCCAGAAATCCGTTCGGGTCGGAATCCGAACCGAACAGGATGAAGTACGGCAACTTAGCGTGTGAATTCGAAAGGAAAGAAGAAGCTTTTGCGCTATGGCAGTCAAAGCATGCTCCGTTCCCAACAGAAGCATTCTTTGAGGGGGCAAAGTGTTAGCCTACTTTGTGAACTAGGCAACACAAAGTCAAGAAACCAAACATTGAAGAACATTTTTAATTAGAAGACTTCGGTTCGGATTGGAGAAGACACTACAACCTAGATTGAATGGCTGCAGTTGTTCGGGTCGGATCAGAGCAACATATCGGTTCGGGTCGGATTGAATCTTCCATTCGGATCGGTGAACTCCTACTGAGTAAATTGGTAAGGTATATCTAATCGGATCGAAGGGCAACATAATCTCGTTTGGATCGGAAAGCCACCTGTTTGCCACGAAAATGGATCGGAGCGGAGCAGATTAGAGAAGAAGAGAGCGTTGCATCCAAGCCAATCCGGGTCGGATCGGGTATCCCGATCCGAACCCCTTATCTGTGCGTCTCCGACCCGAACCCATGTTCCATATCATTCTCCTGCAAAAGCGCCTGGATATCCGGACCGGCTGTGACCAGTTCCTACCCATAACGTTCACTATTTTGATGCGTTGTCAGCACAGTAATCCATCCGAACCCGAGGCTAATGGGATGGACGACACGTGGCTCCGATCCGGATCGGGTTTTGAGCAAATTCACACCTATAAATACCCCGTCTGGAGACAAAGAGAAGGATCTTTTTTAGGCACTTTGAGAATTCAACTACCTCCATAACCCGAACTCCATTACTCCCGGAGAATCCAAATCTTCTTTCATTATTTGTTTTATTCTATTGAGTGAATATAACCGAGTTGTGAGTGAAGTCAAGTGACAATTACATTGTATTTGCAATTGAATCATTGAATATAGTGAAAGATAAGTGGACGTAGGCACTTCTTCGCCGAACCACTATAAATCCTGTGTGTTCATCTTTATTTTTATCTCATCTTATTTGCTTTTAATCAATTTGGGTGTTAGAACCACTTTTGGGTCTAACATCCTCCAAGGATAACTAGATCATGTCCAACGGATCCAAGGTAAATGGGCATCCCAAATACCCTTGCTTCGTGTATGCCTAGAATATGCCAAACTATCGACGATTCGTTGGCCCTCCATCAGAAGAGCTATGCACAACTCCATCTTCAACTCGAGTCCCACCCAAGTCAATCCATTTTCATGCAGCCCTCTAGAGTCCAACTCGAGTCAATCCATTACCTTACCGCCTTCTCGAGTCCAACTCGAGTCATCTCATTACCTTGCAGCCTTCTTGAGTCCAACTCGATTCATCTCATACTCCTATCGAGTCCAACTCGGGGCAGTCCACATCATCGAACAGTCTTATCATGTTCCGAGCTGCACCATATTCCTCGAGTAAACGAAGACATCATCTAATGGAAATCACAACAACTACCTATATCTCATGCAAACCATCCTAGTCGAACTCAACATTCCCCAAGCACAAGCCCCAAAGGCCTTAATCGATATCAGACAAGCACTTAAGGAAAATCTCCTCAGAATTCAGACAATCTACATGAGATGATATGAGCAAAACAACCAAACACTCGAGCACTAATAACTAACTGTGGCTATCCTCGCAAATACTGCTTCGAAATTATCGTTAATCTCATGACAGCCCATGCCATATGTTAAGCGTAAATGGCAACCATAGTTCTAACCAGACTACTGCACGTCCAACGTACATTTGCCTCCCAGAGACAACTAGAACTTACAACAATGATATTCTCTCTATAATACTAGTCGGCATCGTCGACAACTATCCAAAAACTTAGACTTAGTCTCAAGTATCCCTTAGTTCAAATTATTATTTCCATTACTAGGTAGGTACCAAATACCACCCTATACCCTTGGAGCCAATCGACTCCCAAAATAATGCTAAACCCAGTAAGGCCTAAAAGAAAACAATCACAAGAAAACATGCATCTATGACTCTATAAGACCAAATTACAACAAATCTTGAGTTCCAATTCCAACCTTTCTACCAGGTCACTAGACACGAAGGAATGGGAAGCCCCGTCAAACAAAACTTGATCAGGAACATCATAAATAGAAAGCATACCTCGAATAACAATACCCTTTCCCTTTTCCGTCGTAGTTGGGACATTCGACGAAGAAGGAACATCGTTGATACATATGCTTTCACGATCTGCTTCTCCCTAGGAGGTTGTGGACATTTATCCTTGTGATGTCCTCCTTGACCGCAATTGAAGCACCTCCTTTCCCCAGGCCTTTCCTGACAATCTTTGGCATAGTGGCCCTTCTTGCCACAGCTAAAGCACTCGCCGTCTTTCTTATTCTTCTTATTCTGACCACCCTTGGTTTGGTTCTATATCCTCTTATTCTAGGGATTATCCTTGCCTTCATTGCTTGCCAGCGGCTTTGGCTCCTTTGTAGATGTAATTGCAACCTCGGTCTTTGGCTTAGGGTAAAGGCTCTCATATCTCAATGCCTTTCCCACAATAGATTCGAAAGTCTCATCGATATGGTTTATGAGTTTCTCCCCTAAGTACTCATCTAGGCCAGTTATGAACTTCTCGTTCTTCTTCTCGCCACATCGATAAGGGACAATCCATACTTCGATAAGGTATCAAAGTCAGCAACATACTCCAAGTCTGCCCTACAATTCTGCTTAAGCTCCAAGAATTTCCTAAATAATTCTGATTTCTGAGCAACCGGAATAAACTTATCACTGAGTTAGGCCTTAAACTGATTCCAGGTAACTTGTTCCTCGGGAGTAGCCACTTTAATGGCATTCCACCAATTCATTGCCCGTCCTTGAAGTTGACGGGATGCTAGCTTTCTCTTCATTACATCCTCGATTCCCAAATCCTTGAATATGCGCTCACAACAATCTAGCCGGTCTTGAACTTCCGTAACTGACTCCGTTCCATGGAATGACTCCCTACCAAGACAAGTATAATGCTTGCATAGCATGGCGAAATAGGCTCTAGGTGCCTGCACCGCTGCACCACCACCATTAGCAGCATTAGGAACTGCCTTTTGAACATCCCTAAGCATCTCTCTCATGAAGTCAGTAAACATCGTCCTCGTGTCAGGAGCAATCCTACTATTGGCCCCTGAACCCGTATTCCTCGTATATCGGCTCATCGTTCAATATATATAGAGAAAACGATTAACCATCTCTTCAGTGGTGCTAGTGCAGTGCGACTTCATCCTTAGATATACTAATAGTATATATATAGCTTTTGAGAACCAAAATATAACAAATGCATGCTCTTCTATACGTATACTATCTCTCCCTGGTGCCTTTCCCTAGGTTAACTATGCAACCTAGAGCTCTGATACCAAGTGTGACGGCCCGCCCCACACCAGCCGACATTTCCCCTGAAATGCGCTGTGCCGATGTCCAACCAGCATGGGATAGTCGTCAAAGGAAAAGAAAGAAGTCGATGAATCTCCAAAGAACCTGTTGTATATCTTATAGCGCATGGAATAAAATATAATAATAACATAACTTGACATAAAACCGGCGAGATAGTGCATAAGCTGAAAACTAAACCACCATGGTAACGGAAAATTTAAAATACAGCTTATGATCCAAACCATATTTATTACAACTTTTAAAACTATCTCTAAAATAAAATAGAAAGGTACACTACTAACGCCCAAGGTAGTGACCAGCAACAACACAGGAAGAATATATGAGAGTAATATGTGTAAGCCTCCTGCTTGTCTCTGGACAGCTACTCGTGCATAACCAGCCAACCTGTCTCTAGTCTGCTCGTTTAGGAGCACCCAGAGTAACAAGAAGAAACATAAAACTCTGGATTAGACAAAAGTCTGGTATGAGCGATAAGCAGCAAAACAAAACAATAACAAGTATAATCTAATCATACCTGAACCTGGACCCACAATCAAAGAGTTAACACAACAAGATGTACAGTACTCTAAGTTAACACTAACATAAAGTGTAAATGGGGGTGTGGTTCATGGTGATATCAACCGTCAAACATAGAAATCATCCTCACATCTCTCACTCAGTGCGTAAAGCATATGATATCCACCACTCGATCACCCAATCCTTTGCTACGATCACTTTACTCCATGGAGTCAGAATAACTCCATTGCACTGATCCATAGCCACTGATCCGTCTCTCAGTGGTGAACTAAAGTTATGGATAATAATAACACCTTTGCACACGTCTCGCAGCAAAGTTCAACTCATGAAGTTAACTCGTTGTTTCCCGTCTGGATCCTGAGTTCTAACTTCCTAATTGGACTACCTTTGCATCTCGGGTTTTGGTTGAATTGGTTTTGATCTTCAAAAGAGTTTACGATCGTCGTTGCGTGGTCCTCCCCGTATCCTTCGGCTCGCGGCTCGCCCTGGCATAGGCTCGTGGTCCCCTTTCGTATCGGCTCGTGGACCTCTTTCCTTCAGGGCGCGATTCACGTCTCGCCATCCTAGGGTCGCCCCCCTAGGGTTCACCCTCTTCCTAGGGGTCGCCCTCCTAGGGTTTGCCCCCTTCCTCATGGTCACCCTCCTAGGGTTCGCCCTCTTCCTCACGATCGCCCTCCTAGGGTTCGCCCCCTTCCTCATGGTCGCCCTCCTAGGGTTCGCCCTCTTCCTCACAGTCGCGCTCCTAGGTTCGCCCCCTTCCTCACGGTGGCCTCCTAGGGTTCGCCCCCTTCCTCATGGTCGCCCTCTTAGGGTTCATCTTCTTCCGCACGATCACCCTCTTAGGGTTCTCCCTCTTCTTAGGGATCGCGGAGATGCTTCACGAACGGGTTACTGACCAATTTCCTTCAACTTTCTAGCAAGCTATTTACGCCACGCGACGACGTTTTCGACCAATCTAACAGTTCTAGGCAATTACAGAACATTCCAAATAGTAACAACAACATGTACAGTCAATCATAAACACCAAAACAACAATTTAACTTGCAAAAATGGATCAAACATACCCAAAACTATGATTTTCCCCTTAATCCCCTTAGTCTTGATTAACCATACGATTGTTAAAACATGTCCAAATTAACCTAAATCTCTAACAGAGGCATAAAATAATATTGTAGAATTTTACAAATTTTTCCAGATTTTTATAACGCAAAATTTCATTAATTAACACTAATCACCCCTAATTAGCCGTAATTAGTGAAAAACAAGGAAAATCACTCACCTTAGCCACAAATAAATCTCAGATCTGAAAATATCTCTGATCTGGGTTGAATCTCTATGCAACACAGCAACTCTACCTCAGTCTCTATGCTAATTCGCTTTAATTTGATGTTGATTAGGCTAGTATGTGATTAAAAAGTAATTAGAAGGTGATTTGGGAGTTGGAGGCCATTGTTAGGGTTGAAGAAATGAAAGTGGCGGCTAGAAAAATGACAAAGAAAGGTTTCTCTAGCCCCTTTCAGCCATTAAATACCCATAATCCTGAAATCCTTAGTGGACCTAGCTGCTAATTACCCAAGTAAGCTATTTTTTACCTTTCAAACCTTATTTCAGCCATATCTCCCAGTTGGTAAGTCCATTTGATTAATTTGGCCACTCTACGGAAAGGTAAACCATCATTCGAATCCAGTGGAAGTGGTTTCAGGTCAAAACTCCTTTCCAACCAAAAGTTACAGGCAAAACACAGTTCTCTAGGGGCAAAACGGTCATTTAAAAATTGGAAAAAATCGTAAATGTGGGAAATGACCCTAATAGTCGCTTCCCATAGTTACACAACCATACGGCTTCATACGGGATTGAAATTAATATTCTATGATCCCCTGATGCGTAGAATGTAGGTCATTACAATCTGAATCCAAGCCGAGTCAAAATATCAAAAGTCACTGCTGCATTTCTCCACTCTGAGAACCTGTTGGGGTTGTGGGTGGAAGATAGAGAGAAAGAGAGAGAGAGAAAACAAACTAGGTCAGACACAAGTCTAGCGAGTTCTATTAGTTTTAGCATGAGCATAAGAAAAGGAAGTATTTAGACAGATGAGTAGTAATAAACATGAAAGTATAGTAAAGTAGAAAACACGAAATAAGATAGGCTTCTCATTCATATCCAAAAATTGTTGCATGAACTACCAAAATATCATAATTAGGCTTTACCCAATTTCCACTCATCGATCATCTTCTTTCCCGGATGTGAATAACAACCTGTGCAATTTATGGAATTTAGGGTTATAAATTCTTGAATCTACCTGCTAAAAAGACATAGCCTTAATCACATGCGTCACAACGTCTTATCTTTCCCATTTGGAATAGTGCATGCTCATGGTTCTGCTGGAATGCTCCCGTACCCACCTTGTTTGGGCCTCTTATAATCCAGTTCAGAAAAGCATGCCCTAGCCTTGACCTAGTGCAAGGCTCCGCGACAATACAGAGATACTGACTGATATGGTTTCCCACAAAAAATGCACTTGACACAAGTCACCCCTAGACCTTGTCCCCAATTTAAAACTAGGATTTTATGAGCCCCTTATATCTCCCTGCAACATAACCCTAAGCTTGTTAATCATAAAATTAATTTAACATGTTTAAGTTCATTAGTAATCCCAATATAACCACGTATTATATTCCTAGCTCGTAATTAACATTTCTAACTAAATGTAATATTTTATACAAACCTTCCCCATGTCTCTTATTGTCCAATCAAGTCCAATCTATAACTAATTACATATTTAACAGTTACATGTTACTCCAATGTACAGTTAAGTTTATTTAGTTCCAATACACATGGTTTCTAATTACATGTTGCTTAATGTCTAATTACATATAATGTATTCCAACTCATAAATTTGAACATTCTTCCATTTGAATTCACCTTAGTTTACACCCCATAAATTGGATGCAATATTCACCAATTCTCAACATACCCTAAATCCCCCTTTTGATATTCTTTTAATATCATTCCCATTTTTATGCATTGTAGACGATAAAGTCCTAGGCACTGGTTGGCCAAGGCTCAGCGCAAAAAATAATAAAAACGAGATATTGGTCTTGGCTACTCATAAGGCCTAGACTTAGAAACGAAAAAAATAAACAAATATGGCATTACATGACTGTAAATAAAATAATAACAGAGAAAGGGATAAATAAGAAGAATTTACTTGAAACTAAATAACATCTGAAAAGGAATAAAGAATAAACGACAAATAAATTGAACAATAACTTTTAGAGGACAATCTTACAAACATTGTAAAAGTAAAACTTTCAGATCTAATCTATTTTACTGTCTTAATCCCTTTTATGCAAATTGTTGATCTAAAATCACATAAAACTCATTGAGAAATATTGTAGATCCAGAAAAAGACCTTTGAATAAGAAAAAGAAGAATATCGTTTCAGATCCACAATTTGAGAGCACTCTAACTTGTTCCCCAATTTTGTTTAATTGGAGCATAATGGAGTGGAGGCTAAAAAATAAAGAAGAAAAGGTGTGGGGGAAATAGTGAAGAGTATTAGTTTATTTATATATGTGGAAGACTAATTTAGGCCTTAGGATATTAAGTTTTTAATCTCATCCACTGAAAACACATCAGCAAGGAACACTCCAGAACATAACACAGCAAGCTCGACACCGACCATGAACGTTTTTGTATCTGGCTCACATTGGGTCGACTCAACTCTTATGTGGGTCGACATAGGGGTCGACCCATATACTAGCTGGGTTCTCCCTTTCACCATTGATTTATTTTTTATTATTAATTTAAAATTTCCAATTTAAATGTCAAACTTTAACTAATCATAACATATTCATTTTTCATCTGATTTACGCATACTAAAAGTTTATCTAAATCAGAATTTCATAACGGACACAATGGTGAAATTATTTTATCCCAATTCTAAATATTATTTTAATTAATATTTGTTTTATTAATCTTCTCTGTTTAGTTTTTGTTTACTAAAATTTTGGGTGTTACATTCTCCCCTCTTTAAAGGATTTCGTCCCCGAAATCTCCAAGCCTTGAAAAATGTTATGAATAATATTAACCATCATCTACAACATCTACTTAACCATTAACCATCGACGTCTATTATCCTTATAATTTCTAATGCTTGGTATGAACATACGCAAAGGTGTTGTGTATATGTCCCTAAGCAATTGCGGAAATCAAGCGGTTTGCCGATTCAGTTGATCTCCTTAATGCATTTATGTCTGTGCTATGCACCTAATATGTATGCAAAATGTGTCCTAATGATATATATAAATTCTATATGTATGCAACTATCATTCACCAAAATGTAAGATCCAAGTGATGATTCAACCATTTCCATCCATATTTGTAATAAACTGAAATGCACACACATCCATATGCAATATGAAAGTGTCCTAGTTCAGCTTATCCCTAATCTAGAGCCTAGTGTGTGTATATGCATCCACTGCATCCAGTAGCAAATATTTTCATCCACATGAATCCATTCAACCATGACATGTCCTATTGACATGTTTTAACCATTCCTATCATCCATAGGCTTGTACCTAAGAATTATGATTCAAACGATTGGAAAATAGTTTCAAAATCTTGGAAAAGAATTCAGAGCGTACTCTCAAAGAGAAACGAAAAAGAAGTGCGAATCATGTCTTAAGGTTCCCAAGTCGCATTTTCACTATCTTCTCCCCAGTGTATCTTAACTAGCTTGATCTCCATATTCTGTAGCTTCTTAACTTCAAATCCTAGTATCTGAGTAGGAACTCTCCTGACTGATACCTCCCTCTCTACCTCAATATCCTTAAGGGCACTCATCTCTACTACTACCGTAGAATCATGTAAACACTTCCTCAAGTGTGAAACATGGAACACATTGTGAACTCCTGCCATTCTCTCCAGTAGTCTAACTATGTAGGCCATCTGAACTATCCTCTCTACTATAGAAAATGACCCTACAAGCCTCGGTGCCAACTTCCTTACTGAGTTGAACCGAAAAATACTCCTCAAGGGTGACACATTAACAAAGACCGTATCTCCTACTTCAGACTCTAGGTCTATCCTACTCTATTTTGCATACGACTTCTAATTGTCCGAGCTACTTTCGTCCACCTCTGAATCAAGTCTATCATCTCTGAAGTCTCTCTAATCGTCTCAGATCTAAGTAGAAGTCTGTCCATAAACTCCCACCAACATGTAGGTGATCTGCAGGGTTGTCCATAAATCTCCTCGAAAGGAGTCATACCAATACTCGTCTGATAGCTGTTATAACAGAGCAACTCTACCAATGGGAGATGCTCTTTCCAAGTCCCTCCAAAGTTTAGAATACAAGCCTCAGTAAATCCTCGATAATCCTATTAATCCGCTCTATCTATCCATCTGTCTGAGGGTGATAAGTAGTACTAAGTCATAGTTGTGTCCCTAATGCCTCCTGCAGGCTCCTCCAAAACTCACTCATAAATATGGAGTGAAGTTGGACGAACTAAGGTATACTGATGCCAACCAAGCTGCCATCCTCTTGCACTTGACCGGGATAAAGTCGGCGCTCTTAGTCGATATGTCAACTATAACCAAATACTGGTGTTTCCCCTCCTAAGTCTGGGTAACCCATCTATAAAATCCATATAGATGCTTTTTCCACTTCCACTACGGTATGTCTAGAGGCTAAAACAATCCGTCGAGATTCCTCTGTTCAGCCTTCACTCGCTAGCAAGTCATACATCGAGCTACATACTGTACCACGTCCTTTTTCATCCTAATCCAACGAAGAACCCTCCTCATGTCTCTGTACATCTTATCACCACCCAGATGAATAGTCATCTGAGAGTGATGAGCCTCTTCTAAAACTGATCACAACAAATTACCAACTCTAGGAACATATTGTTTTCCATCTCGAACTAGCCACCCTCTCTCATCCACAGAATACCTAGCAAGGTGACTAAAGGTCTCTCCTCCACCGAGTCGGTCCATGATGTCCACTAATTGTTGATCTTTGCGCTGACCGGATCCATTGCCCTCTAAGAGAGTAGGTTGCTCCTCTAATGATGCTAATAAACCGGGTGCAAAATTTGTATATGGTCCAAAATTGAACGATGAGATGAACTCCAAACCCTACCACTCTACGAACAATGAACTTAAGGCCATTATATGCCTACTCAATGCGTCTACAACCACGTTCCATTTCCTTGGGTTATATGCTATCTCGAAATCATAAGATGCGAGGAACTTCATCCAACACTGTTGTCGCAAATAATGATCTTTCGGCAAGAATAAGTACTTGAGCGGCTTATGGTCTGTATAAAGTTCGAATACCTCACCTAGTAAATAGTGTCCCCAAGACTTGAGCGCAAACACTATCGCTTCCAGCTCCAAATTGTGGTTAGGGTAGTTCTTCTCATGTACCCTCAACTGCCTTCTCCGATAGAAAACAACCTTACCTTTCTCCATCAACACTTCACCTAAACCCGTGCCGCAAGCATCTGTGTAAATGGTTAACATCTTTGTACCATCAGGAAAAGTAAAATATGGAGCTGATTTTAGAGCCTTCTTCAATCTTAAGAATGCATCCTTGTCGATCCCAAGAAACTCCTAACATCTGTCACATTCTTGGGGGTTTTCCAATCCTGAACTATGACAACTTTAGCGAGTTCCACGGCTATACCATCTCTAAAGACAACTTGCTCTTGGAACCTTACTTCCTTCTGCCAAAAATGGCATTTAGAAAACTCCACCTTAAGGTGATGTGCTCGGAGACTACGGATAACCTATGCTGAGTGCATTGTGTGCTCTTCCTCGCCCCTAGAGAAAACCAAGATATCACCAATAAATACCATTCCAAACTTGTTCACGTACTCCATAAATACCCGACTCATCAAATCCAGAAAGTACGTTGGTGCATTGGTTAGCCCAAAAGGCATAACCAGCCACCCAAAAAACCAATTGGGACTCCTAAAAGCTGTATTGCCTATTCTGTCATTTGCTACGCTAAGCTGATAAAAACCTATAGCTAGATCCAACTGTGAGAAAACCAAAGCGATCGCTAACTGGTCAAACAAGTCATCTACCCGTGGGAGTGGGTGTCTATTGTTCTTAGTGAGTTTATTCAACTCCCTATAGTCCATACATAGATGGAGAGAGCTATTTTCCTTGGTCGCAAAGACGACTGGTGCTCCCAACTAAGAAATGCTCCAACTAATAAATCATTTCTCGAACAACTCGCCACTTGCTTACTAAGCTCCTTTCTCTCTCAGAGCCATGTGGCGCACAGGTAAAGCAATAGGGTTAGCATTCTCCACTAAGTATATCCAGAAATCTACCTCACGTCTAGAAGCTAACCCTCTCACCTCCTCTAATACATCTTGAAAGTCTCTAACTATGGGTACCAAACTGAGATTGTCAACAGAAACATCTAGGGAATCCAAGAAGCTGAGCATGACCGACCCTCGTAGGTAGTAAGAATTCTCGAGAGTCCTACCATGGCATGACAAAATCCTAACAACTCTCCTCCCACAATCAAGGACAGTACCATACATGGCTAGCCAATCCATCCGTATATAATCCAGTAACCCATAAAACCAAATACGTATGTGTCACACTAAAACTCAATGCTAAGAATAGAAATCCTTAAACTCCTATGCAACATATATAGATGTGCCGTGCCTCCTGTGGGGTTTAAGACAACTACTTGATCAGAAACTATGAAATATCTAGTTGTAGACTATCAACAATAGAGCTGAATATGAAAGAATGAGAAGCACCAGAATCGAACAAAGTCTTAATATGAGAGACAAAAAGAGAAAGCAAACCTTCTACATTGTCTTTCCTTCCTCGGTCCTGACTGCCATTACAAGTCTGAGTCGCCTCAAGTGCATGAACATGTGCTCTGGATAATCCTGCCCCATGTCCCTATTTCTTAGGGCACTGCTTGTTGTAATATCCCATCTCTCCACACAGAAACAAGAATTCTTTGCCTTCCTACATTCCTTGATAAAGTGCCCCATATTTCCATAGTTGTGACACTTAATTTCCTTTTAGATTTGTGTCTTCTCAAGTTTCTCTTCCTTCATTACTACACCCTACTTGGGCTACCACTTTTTCTTTCTAGTATTGGACTTGGCCTCCTCATTCTTATCCTCTTGCTTACTCACTTGTCCATCCTTATGCATCAATGCCATACACACAAGCCTCTAGAACGTAGCTCTCATAGGGATATGTGTCATTGACATTCCTTAAAGGGGTTGGTTCAGCCCTCTCACTAATCTCAAAGCCTTCTTATGTGTAGTATTAACTACATCCAAGCCAAACCTTGCCAATTCATTAAAGCTATTGACATACTCCATCACCGTCATGCTTCCTTGCTCCAGACTCAAGAACTTCCAATTACATTCCTTCCTCAGCTTGTGATAAGAACTTCTTATCAAATCTATCCTTAAACTCGTATGACGTCTCCACAATCCGCTCTGCCTGAGCTACCTCCCACCAATATAATGCTCCCCCTTTCAGTTGCCAAGCGGCCAACTGTATCCTTTTCCTATCATCCGGTTCCAACAATCCAAACACAAGTTCCATCTACCTAAGTCAATTGTGAGCCTCCTTGTAACTCTCTATTCTAAGAAATGGCTTGCCTCCCATCGCACATGAATTCCTACAGAGCTTAGAGAATTTAATTACTTGATTTGGTGGAACTACTGCAGTTGCAGCTGGGGGTGGGGCATTTCTTGCGCTTTGGCAGGTGTCGTAGCTTCTATATGTCTATGGAACCATGTCGGAATGGGAATGTCGTCCGCGAAATTTGGAGCCCCAGACATGTTGAAAAGAGAAAAGACAAGGATTCAAAAATTAATCATAGGAATATTGTAATTGACTTAAGGGGATACATTTTTCAAAAATTGGTTTTACTTAAAAATTCTTTACTTTTAAAATACCTTTTCAAATTTTTTTTCCTGGTCTCGTAACCTTAGGCTCTGATACCAAATGTGAAACCCTACATCCCTTAACGTCACCTATATCAGGATGTGTTAAGTTTTGTAAAGCGATTAGGTATAAAGTAACAACGCAAAGACTAAAATTCACAAGATAGAAATGTAAAACATAATGGAAATAATTAGAAAGAACTTTTATTATTAAATTGAGCCAATTTAGTCACAACATTGATTACAATTCAAAATACCATAAAATCATCATCATAAAACAACAAAACTGTCTCGTGGAAATATATCAGAGTATAATAGTAAAACAACAAAATTCATCTCCTTAATATGTTGTTAACCCTCTTTTTGGCAAGAGTCTCAACGAGCAAAGTCCAAACGCGCAGTCAAATACAAAGCCGCATTTTTGGAAGCCCAACAGCCCATAATGAGTCCAAAACAGTCACACATCGGTCCACTTCCAGATTCAACAAATAACAGCTCACTCCGGAAGAATAGGCCTCCCAGTCGACCGAGTTTATCGGAGTGAGTCGACCGATTATTTCGGGCCAGCGGGGAAATCTTCTACAGAGCCAGTCCACCTAATATCCCGACTTCCAAGGAGATAAAGGCGGTCAACCGTATGTGGACAAAGCTCTACTTTTGATATACCTCTTCATGGATGCCACGTCAGCCACAACTTCCGAGGATTCTATTCATGAACAGTGGAGTTAGTCTTCCAGCCACAACTCAAGCCAATGGATTGACTCCACGTGTCCGGGCCTTCCCGAAATGGCCGGACCATTTCACAATAGCCCAAGCTGCATTTTCCACCTATAAATACCTCCAAGCTTAAAGAGAAAAGGGGGACTTCTTTTGGCCAGACGGCTTCTATAAACTTTTCATCTATACTCCTCTCCAAAATCTCAATCTCTAAAAAGGAAGAAAAGAAGATAATCATTTTCTTTCTTTTCTTCAAACAGAAGAAACATTGTACTTGTAATCACAAAAAAAAGAAAAGAAATAATATATAAAGTGGACGTAGGCATTGCCTTTGCTGAACCACTATAAAAATTCTGTGTGTGCTCTCCGTTCTTTTACCTTTTTAATGCATTTTTTATCTTTAGTCGTGTGTTGATCACGCGATTGGGGGTTGATCGTCACTAGTGACCAACTTTTGACGTCAACATATGTCATCACAGGAGTTAGAAAACAAGTACTGAAGTAATACATGAAGCATGAAATAGTCAAAATCCAAGCTGAGTCAAAATTTGAAAGGTCACTATTGCATTCCTCTACATTGAGAACCTAGGGGGAAGGAAGAGAGAGAAAAAAACAAACTAGGTCAGACATAAGTCTGGCGAGTTCTAGTAATTTTTAGCAATAGCATAAGGTAAAGAAACATTTAGACATATGAATAGTAATAGAAATGAAATTTAGTAAAGTAGAAAAAACGAAATAGGATAGACTTTTCATTTATTTCTAATACTTATTGCACTGACTTCCATAATATCATAATTAGTTTTTACCTAATTTCTACCCATTGATTGACTTCTTTCCCAGATGTGAATAACCCGTGCCAACTATTGAATTCGGGGTTGTCAATTCTCGAACCGATCAACTAAAAAGACACCGCCTTAATCACAGACATTACAACGTCTTATCTTCCTCACTCGGAATAGTGCACGCTCATGGTTCTGTCGGAACGCTCCCATACCTACCTCGTTTATACCTCTTACTATCTAGTTCAGTAAAAAGTGCCTTAGATTCTACCTAGTGCAAGAGTACGTGGTAATACAGGGATACTAACTGATATGGGTTCCCATACAAAAATGTACTTGACATAAGTCACCCCTAGACTTGGTCCCCAATTCATAAATAGGATTTGTATGATCCCCTTAAATCTCATTGGAACGGACCTTAGCTTATTAATCACAAAATTTAACTTAACACTTTTAAGTTCATTAACAAGCCAAATATAACAACATTTTAAATTCCTTGGTTGTAATTAACATTTCTAATTAAATGTTGTCTTTTATAAAACCCTTCCTCAAGTCACTTATTGTCCAATTTAATCCAGTTTATCACTATTTACATGTTTTACAATCACATGTTACTTCAATGTATAATTAAGTGTATTTTATTCCAATTCACATGCTTTCTTATTACATGTTAATTAATCCCTAATTAAGTATAACTTATTCCAACTTATAAATTTGAACATTCTTCCATTTGAATTTACCCCAATCTACAGTCCATAAACTGAATGCAATATTCACCAATACTCAATATGCCCAAAATCTACTTTTGATATTCTTTTAATATAATTCCCATTTTTACACAATTTAGATGGTAAAGGCCTAGGATCTCATTGGCCTAGGCTCAGCGCAAAAACAAGTAAAAAGGAGAAATTTGTCTAGGCTACTTGTAAGGCCTAGACCCAGAAATGAACAAAATAAATAAATAGAGCATTACAAGACTGTAAATAAAATAATAACGAAGAAGGTGATAAAGGAGAAGAATTTGCTTATAAATAAATAACAACTTAAAAGGAATAAAGAATCGACGGTAAATGAATTGAATAATAACTTTTAGAGGATAGACTTATAAACATTATAAATATAAAACTTTCAGATCCAATCTATTTTACTATCTTAATTCTTTTTATGTAAATTGCTGGTCTAAAAGTCACATAAAACTTACAGAGAAATATTGCAGATCCAGAAAAAGACCTTTAAAAAGAAGAATAAGAATATCCTTTCAGATCTACAATTTGACAGTACTCTAACTTATTCCCTAGTTTTATTTTATTTTAGAGCATAGTGGAGTAAAGGCTATGGAAATGAAGAAGAGGTGTGGGGGAATAGTTAAGAGTAGCAGTCTATTTATTGGTGCGAAAGGATAATTTAGGCATTAGGATATTAGATTTTTAATCTCAGCAATAAAAACTCATTAGCAACATGGAATACTCTAGCACACTGGCTCGATATCGGCCAGGCACGTTTTTGTGCCTAGCTCACACTAGGTGACCAACTTCTTATGTGGGTCGGCACAGGGGTCGACCCGCGTACGCATTAGGTAGCCTATTTCACGGTTGATTTATTTCTGATTATTAATTTAAATTTTCTAATTTAAATGTTAAACATTAACTGATCATAACTTATTCATTTTTCATCTGATTTACGCGAATTAAAAGTCTATCTAAATCAGAATTTCGTAACGGACGCAACGGTGAAATTCTTTTAGCCCAATTCTAAGTAATATCTTAATTAATTATTGTTTTATTAATCTTCTCTATTTAGTTATTGTTTTCAAAATTTTGGGGTGTTACAAAAAAGTTGTCCATATGAAAAGATACGAATATAACAAGTTTTGAATTTAAAATAAATATAGATTGGAATTTTAATTTGATAAGGATTGAATTGGAATAAATAAATTTGCAAAAATGAATATTCCATATTCAAATTCAAAATTATGTATAAATATTCATATATAAGAAATAAAGAATGTTAAAAGAGATAAAAAAAATGAATTAATTTCTATTTATTAACACTAAAACAAAGCTATATAAGTTTTATTAACCATACGAAGAATAGGAGGGCAGTTGGTTGACTCTCCGCTACAAGGGTTGACCACACGATGGATCACCCTATGGGTAGGTCGACTAGTACGTAATCGTAAGTAGTAGTGAAGGCTTGGATTTTAGGTTATAATCCTTAGTTTTTGATTTCATAAATGGTTCAAATTTTATATTTTTAATCCGATAGTTTATATTTTATATTTTATTTTGACGGTAACTATGCACTTTGCATCTATAAATTGGTCCTTAGATCCATGCTCCTAACTTACATTTCTTGTGGCTTTCTTCCTCTAATCTTCTCTTCGTTGTCTGTATATAGGTGCAGTTCTTAAGACAAGTTATTTACTTTCTACTCTCTCTTTTTTCCTATTCCAATTTAGGAATTTTGGATCTAACTTTTACATGTGCATATAATTCTTTGCAAATTCTTACACATATGTAATCATAAAAGGAGGAGTATTGGAATCAGTTGTGTGGAAACAATCCAGAAGAGGATTCAAAATATGATTTTAAACACATCTATCTCTTTTAATGCCGTGGGTGGGAACTTTCTGTTTACATTTTTTTATCTTGTTAATTATAAATTTTGATTGGATATGCTTATCAGGTTTGAGGATTACTAAAGTCAAACACAAAACCTCCTCAAATGCCTAATTAAACGTACGAGTTAATCAATGCTTGTCATTTGGTTTTGGATTATACAAGTAAATGAAAAGGGGGATTTTATTCTTGTTCCTCATTTAAATCAAAATAATAATCTATTTTATTTTCTTTTCCCATCTATTTTAAATTTTAAATTCATATGAAATTGGCGGATTTGAAACCAGTAAATTATTTGTAGTCAAATCACTCTTCTATTTGTAAAATAGTAAATTTGTGTACTATAAGCTACATAGAAGCAAAATCCTTACTGTTATGCAAAATTCGCCTAAAACAGAAAGAAATTAAATTTAAATTAATATGAATATATAAGTTTTATTTGTAACTTACCCTTTTATTTGCTGATATAATTTAAGAACCTACGGTTACATGCCTACCTTAGGGATACGCTATTGATTTTTCCCTACTAAATCTTTAAATCTTAAGCTAGTTCATATATGCCATGATATGAGTATATGGAAAATGACTTATGAATCTTTTGTATTATGCACCACTTGACATTTCTTTGATTTCTATGTTTTTCCAAGCGCACAATTTATTGAGTATTTATTTATATTTATTATAGCGTAATCTACGTATGTTACATACATATCCATCGCATTTAATTTCAAATTTCGAGTTTTATCACCTGACTAGAAAATTGTATATTTGTGTACGTGTGTGTTATTGGCTCTTAATTAATATTTAATGACAAGTGGATTCAAGATTAACCCCCTTCGTAGAAGAAGGCTTCCCAGACAACCCGACTACCAGCAGTTACAAGAGGTCGGTTAATGTGAGATGTATAAGCCATGGGCTATTTAGCATGAGGATAGTCCTTCCTCGAAAAGGTATAACATAAATTACCTTCCTTTTGTGGTGTTAAGCGGTTTCACTCATCCCTCTTCTAAATGTTTCATCCTTAAGAGGTCGCGTTATACTCTTACGTCCCTTCCTTATTACATGTTAAATGGTCTATAAGTTCACTTTGTATAATGGTTAGAGGCACTAGACGACTTGGGATGAGTTAGGAGAAGCTTTCTACTTCTTCGAGGTAACTATATGGTGAGGGTCTACCAAAGGGATGGGATAATGAGTGTTCCGCCTAACATGTAAGGAAAACTGCCATAGAAATAACAAGTGACTAGGTGAAGTATTTCGTTACAGTTTGGCTCTAATTTGTTTATTTAGAATGATCTACTTAGAATTACCCTAAGTTCCGATGAACCTTTTATGTTTTGGGATTTTGGTTCATTTTGAGTGGGTTATTATATGTATATAAGAGCTTAGATTACCTGATTATAAAGAAAATTACACGAATGAGAGGCGTAATTATTATTTAAAAAAAAATTCAATTATTTTTTACTAAATCTAAGTATGTATAACTAATATGTATGATGCCCCACGTCCGTTAATGTTATTATTAAACAGAATGCATTAAGTTCAGAGAAGCGTTATAGGCAAATAGAAATAGAATCTCACAAGATAGATATATGAAATAGCAGTGGAAATTTAAAACTTTATTTTTTTAGCAGAAAACATCATGGTCCCAACATCCAATTACAACATCAAAATGAAATACTGGAATAAAACACATTAAATTAAAACTTCTGTCTTGCGCTAAAAACTATTAGAGTACAGAAGTAAAAAAGCCATAGTCCCCATAAGTAGCCATAAACAAGTAGAGAAAAAGTCAAAGTGGTACACCGAAGCAAATCCAAATCCAAGCAGAAACAGGAAAGAGAGTCCTAGTCAAGCCTGAGCGTTTCCACCCTGAGAACCCCGGGGGAAAGGAAGAGGGAGAAAAGGAAACAAAACGGGTCAAACATAAAGTCCGGCGAGTCTAGTTACTTTTACCATATATATAAGTAAAAGTATCATGATAGGCATATAAACTATATGAGAGATTACAATATCATATAACAAGTATGAATAGGATGGACATGATAAATAGAATGAACAAAATAGACTATGCTTCTCAAATACTTTTTCTCTGCACCAATACTAGTATACCGAATTAGGTGCTTTCCAATTAGTTAACAGAAACAAAATGATCCCAACAGAACATAAATGGTAGACATAGTTGTGCTTCTACTAATAAGTTTTATCCCAAATAGAAATAACAGGTACATAAACAGAAATAACTGGTGTCACCCCAATCAGAAATAACAGGTACCTAAACAGAACTAGATGTACCCTAATTACTACCCCCAATGATCGGTTCCCTACCATGTATATACCATGTGCCGGCCCCACAGTAGAGTGTTTTACTTCCTGATGTGGCAACCACCAGAAGGATACAGGCCTATTTACAGGTGTTATGGCGTCTTATTTTCCCAGACAGACCAAACCCATGCACGCACATGACCCCATTGGAACGCGCCATCAGAACACCCTATTATGAACCACTTATAATTAGCTCAGTAAGCGTGTCCTGAACCCTACCTAGTGTGGGGTGACCTTTTAATACCAGAATGGGTTATTGAATAATATAGGTCCCACACAACAGATGACACAAGCCAAACCCTTAAACTTGGGCCCCAATCAACTAGGATTTCCACATGCTAAGTTTTACACGGGTTAATAGTGTCCCTACAACCCCAACGAATTAACAAGTTTACTTAACCCCCAACATATCAAATAGATTACAAAAGTGATAAACAGTCCCATTAACATGTTCCTACGTGTTTTGCATGTTCATACACCCAATATTTCAGTTATATTCCATAGTATAAGTTACGCTCCTAATTTTAGTCATATTCATAGCATAGGTTATGCCCCCAAATTAACATTCCCACTTAACCCAATTCCGTTCGTACACATATTTCGGCGGTATTGGCCTAGGCTCGAAGGTGGCCTAGGCTATAAAAATAAAAAAGGAAAGAGAGAGAGAAGAACAAACTAGGCATAAAACAAAATAAGCATATAGTAACTGAGATGGGAATATGATAACAGAAATAGGCATATAAGAACTGAACAGCAGATCAGGTGTAAATGTAATAACAGGGCTGATTAGGTAAAAATCAGATGCTTAACATGCATAGGTTTTAGATCCAGATTTATAAACATGTTAGGATTACTTGTTAAATGTTTATATCTTAAAATATCATGAATTCACAGAGATTGGCTCTAAAGAACAAAGAATAATTAGGCTGAAGCTGTAGAAGAAATTCTTGTATGCGTATAAGCTGTTGTTAAAGAAAAATAGGCTAATTCGATCCAAGCTGGGGCAGCATCTCGTTGTCTCCATTGTTTTAGGTGAATAACACAATAGAAATGATGTCCTATATATAAGCTACTGCAACTGAATCTTGTTCAGAAACAAGTCTAGGTTCAGGAAATGAACCTGGATGGATTTGGGGTGGGTCGACCCACGTGTCGACCCTAGGGTCGACACCCCTTTGAGTGTGTCGACCTTGTCGACACCCTTGGGGCGTGGGTCAACCCCTAATGGGTCTTAATCCCATGTCCCTTTCCCGCTTCGATTTTGAATTGTTTTTAAATTTCTGGTTTGATTTTGTTTATATATATTTCTCTTATATGTATACAAACTTCAAACCTTAATATCTTCTTCATACGGTGTCCGTTTTACGCAAACTCATAGTCTATCTTAAGCAGAATTTCGAGAGAACACAATGGTACAGTCCATTTTATTTAATTCCAAAAATTAAATTAAGTTTTCCTTAGTATATCCTTATAATGTTCTTTAAAATTACGTGATGTTACATTCTCCCCTACTTAAAGGCTTTTGTCCTTGAAATCTCCAAGTTAAGAAGAATGTTATTATCCTACCAACCACATCATCTAGTCATCTATCACCGACAAGCATCCATTGTCCTTAAGAATTTTTCTAACGCTTTTATAAACATATGAAATAGTGTGTGTATATGTCTTTATACTAATGCGAAAAATTTGGCGGTCGATTGATTCAGTTGACCTCCTTAATTCAATTCATGTATGCGCCATGTAACCAAAATGCATGCAAATAATCCTAATATAACATGTAAGTTTTATATGTGTGCACAATCATTCATCCAAATGCAACATCCATATGGTGATACATCCATTTTCATCCATATAAAATCCTAATGCACACACATCCATACATAAAAGTAAGTGATTGAGCCGATCTAGTGCCTAGTGTGTGTGTATATGCATCCACAAGCAATAACTAGCAGACATTTGCATCGACTTGCATCCATCAAAATAACATGTATCAAACACATATCTGCACCCATTGGTTTTCTACATATAGGAGAAGATTCGGTCGATAGGATATATTCAAATCATAGAAGTAAGAATGAATAAAATCTTGAAAAAGAAGTTAAGAACATACTCCTAAAAAGAAAAGGGTACGAAGCACGAATCTTGTCTTCATTCTCCCAAGTTGCGTCTTCGTGGTCTTCTCCACATTGAACTTTCAACAGTTTGACTTTTCTGTTGTGAAGCTTCTTAACCTCTGATCCAAGTATACGTGTAGGAACTCATCTAACTTTTGCCTCCCGCTCTACCTCTACTTCCTTAAGCATGCTCGACTCAACTACCTCAGCTGTATCGTGTAGATACTTCCACAAATGAGAAACATGGAATACATCATGAACACCCACCAATCTCTTCGGTTGCTTTACTCTATAGGACATTTGACCTATTCTTTCCACTATGCAAAATGGCCCTACGAACCTCGGCGCCAACTTCCCTACAAATCAAACCACATTCCTCAAAGGTGATACTTTGATGAAAACCCTGTCTCCCACCTCAAACTCGATATTTGTCCTTCTCTTATCTGTGCAGGACTTCTGCCTAACTTGAGCTGTCTTTATGCATCTACGGATAAGATTATGAAGTTTCTCTAATCATTTCAGGTCCAAGTAGAAGCCTATCTGTGGAATCCCACCAACAAGTCAATGATCTACAAGGTTGTCCGTACAGTACCTCGAAGGGTGCCATGCCAATACTAGTCTGATAACTATTGTTGTAGGCGAACTCAACCAAAAAAAGACAACCCTCCCAAGTCCCTCTGAAGTCTAGGATACACAGCCTTGAAAGATCCTCAAGAACTCTATTCACCCTCTCAGTCTGTCCATCAGTCTAAGGGTGATATGCGGTGCTCAAACATAACTGTGTACCTAATGCCTCTTGTAGGCTCTTCTAGAACTCACTGGTGAAGATAGGATCACCATCACTCATTATGCTAGAAGGTACTCAATGTAGACGGACTATCTCAGGAAGATAAACCGATGCCAACCATATTGCCGTCCTCTTACTCTTAATAGGAATAAAATGAGCGCTCTTAGTAAGCATGTCTACTATAATCCAGATGTTGGTATTACCTTTCCTCGATCTAGGAAACCATTGATGAAATCCACAGAGACACTCTCTCACTTCCACTATGGGACCTCCAAAGGATGAAGCAAACCACCGTGCTTTTTCTATTCAGCTTTAACTTGCTGGCAAACTAAACATCGAGAGACAAACTCCGCTACATCTTTCTTCATCCCAGCCTAAAAGAAAACCCTCTTCATATATATATACATCTTATCACTGCCCGGATGGATAGTCATCTTAGAATGGTGCGCTTCCTCAAGGACTGTCTTCAACATACTCCCAACTTGGGGAACATAAAGCCTCACATCCCGCCTTAACATCCACTATCATCCATAGAATATCTGTTGAGGTGACTAGAAGTCTCTCCTTTACTGAGTTTAGCCAAAATGTCTGCTGGTCCTCTCGCTGCGAAGATCCTATCTGATCCATAAGAGTAGGTCGCACCTCTAAAGATGCCAACTAACTAGGTGTAGGATACGTAGAAGGACGAAAATCGAAGGTTGATATGTACTCCAAGCTCTGCCTCTCTGCGAATAGAGGACTCAAAGTCATCCTCTGCCTACTCAATGCATCCGCCACCACATTACCCTTTCTAGGGGCATAAGCAATCTCAAAGTCATAGAACGCTAAGAATTCCATCCATCTCTGCTATCTTAAATCGAGATCCTTTTGCAAGAACAAATACTTGAGAGATTTATGGTACGTGTATAACTCGAACCTCTCTCTAAGTAGATAATGTTGTAAGACTTAAGTGCAAACAACATAGCAGCTAATTCCAAGTTGTAAGTAGGGTAGTTTTTCTCTTGAACCTTCAATTGTTTACTTCTATAGCATACTACCGTTCCTTCTTTCATCAAAACGACACCGAGTCCTGTACCACATGCATCAGTATACACTATGAACACCTTGCTCCCATCAGGCAATGTCAAAACTGGGGATGTTGTCATAACCCTCTTTAATCACTGAAAGGCATCTTCACAATCAAAAGTCCAAGAAAAAGTAAGATTCTTCTTCGTCAATCTTGTGGGTGGGGTTGATATCCTTCCGAAGTCCTTAATAAACTTCTTGTGGTAGCCTGCTAAACCAAGAAAACTTCTCATCTCCATTGCATTCTTTGGAACTTTCCAATCTTGAACTGCAACTACTTTTGCGGGATCTACCGCTATCCCTTTCCTGGAGACCACATGCCCTAAAAATCTCATCTCCTTTCTCCTAAAGTGGCACTTAGAGAATTTCTCCTTAAGCTGGTGTGCTCTGAGAGTCCTCAAGACCTCTCCTAAATGTTGGGCATGCTCTTCTTCATTCTTCGAGAAAATCAGAATGTCATCCATAAAGACCATAAAGAATTTATTTAGAAACCCCCTAAACAATTTACTCATCAAATCCACAAAATACGCGGATGAATTCGTCAAACCAAAAGGCATGACTAGCCACTCAAAGAAACCATCTGGAGTTCTGAAAGCGGTCTTTCAATACTGTCTTCAGCCACCCTCAACTGATGAAATTCCATAGCCAAATCCAACTAAGAGAAAAGAGATGCGCCAACTAGTCGGTCTAACAGATCATCTATCCTCGGAAGTGGATGACTATTTTTCTTAGTGAGCTTATTCAACTCCCTAAAATCCAAACATAAGCAAAGCGAGCCATCCGCCTTAGTTGCAAAGACGACTGAAGCACCCCATTCTGATATTGTTCGCCTAATAAATCCCTTCTCAAGTAGCTCCCCTGCCTTCTTGCTGAGATCCATCCTTTCCTTAGGAGTCATGTGGCACACAAGCAATGCGGCTGGCTTTGCATTATCCATCAAATATATCTGGAAATCGATATTGTACCTCGGAGGTAAACCCCTGACCTCATCAAAAACATCTGGATACCTATAGACTACAGGAACAGATCACAAATCATCTACAGAAGCATCAAGTGACTCTAGGAAACTAAGCATGACCGACCCCCTTAGGTCACAGGAAATCTCGAGAGTCCCCCCAAGTCAAGTCATAAGTCTAATGACCCTTCTCTCGCAGTCTAGAATGGCACCATACATGGCTAATCAATCCATCCCTAGAATCAAACCGTAGCCCATGAAACCAAGCACATATGCATTGCACTCAAACTTGACCCCCAATACAGATATCCTCAAACCCCAACAAATCATAAACAGATGAGTCGTGCCTCTAATGGGGTTTGAGACAATAATGGGATCAGAAACAATACTAGTACTAAGGTGTAGAGACTCAACCACATAATCAGATATAAAAGAAGGAGAAGCACCAAAATCAAAAAGAGTCCTAACTGGATGATCGAAAAGGGAAATTAAACCTTCAACAGAAACTTTTCTACTTATGTTCGGTATGTTAGCCTCGAGAGTATGGACCTGCCCTCCAGAAGGTCATGCCCTATACCCATGTCCTTGCTTCTTCAGGCATTCCCTATAATAGTATCCAGTTTCACCCCAGTTGAAACAAGAATTCTTCTTTTTCTGCAATCCTTGATCACATGACCCAAGCCTCTACCACTATGGAATTTCTTTTTAGCCTTGTCATTCTTTCTGTCTTTCTTCTGTTGATCTTTTTGGGGCATACTTTCTTGTTTTGTGTCTACTCAATCTTAGCCTCCTTTTTCTCATCTTTACCATCTTCGTGCATCAGAGCCATATCAACCAGTCGCTCAAAAGGTGCTCTAATAGGTATGTGAGATAATGATAATGCTTGAAGAGGTTGATTCAATCCTCTTGCAAACCTCAAATCTTTCTTGTGTGAGGTATTCAGCAGCTCCAACCCAAACTTTGCCAACTGATTGAACTTGTTGACATACTCTTTGACATTCATGCTTCCTTGCTTAAGTTCTAGAGATTTCTTTATCTTCATACTCTCTTCTGCCTGAGAAAGAAACTTCATCTCGAATCTATATCGAAAATCTGCTCATGTATCTACTGGATGCCCTGCTTGCGTCACTTCCCACCAGAATGAAGCCTCATCCTTCATCTTCCATGCAGCCAACTGAATCTTCCTACGGTCGTTAACCTTAAAATTCCCAAACAAATCCTCCGTCTCTTTAAGACAATTCCATGCTTCCACAAAGCTTTCAGTTCCACAGAATGGTTTTCCTCCTATAGCACAGAAGTCCTTGCATATTTTAGAGAATTTATCCGCTCGCGAAGGAGGGGGAACAACGATTGCAGCTAGGGGAGGGGCATTTGCTTGGCCTCCGGCAGGCATCGTGACCGCAAGATATCTACGGAACCAAGTCGGTATCTGAATTTCCTCGGGAATATTTGGTTCCCTGGACATGTTGAAAAGAAATGTAAAGGGGATTCAAACAGAGAATCGAAAGATATTTTATGTGGCTTTGGGGAATATGTTTTTCAAAAACAGACTTTCCTCTGGAAATAATTTCTTTTTGAAACCTGTTGAAAATAATTTTCAAAACCTTTTATCCGATCTTGTAACCTTTAGCCCTAATACCAAATGAGACACCTCACATCCGTTAATGTCAATATTTAACAGAATGCATTAAGCAAGGTGAAACGTTATAGGTAAATAGAAACAGAATATCACAAGACAGATATATAAAATAACATTAGAAATTTAAACTTCATTTTTCAGTAGAAAATATCATGGTCTCAAAGTCCAGTTACAACATCAAACTGAAATACTGGAATAAAATACATCAAATAAAAAAATCTGTCTTACGCTAAAAACCCTTAGAGTAAAGAAGTAAAATCCATAGTCCCCATAAGTAGACAAAAAATCAAAGCGATGCACCGAAGCAAGTCCAAATCCATGCAGAAACGGGAGAGAGAGTCCTAATCAAGCCTAAGCATTTCCATCCTGAGAACCTAAGGGGGAAAGGAAGAGGAAGAAAAGGATACAAAATGGGTCAAACATAAAGACTGGCGAGTCTAGTTACTTTTAGCATGTAAATAAGTTCCTGGAGCCGTCACCCCTTTCGGTATCGACACTAAGCATGTTTGTGTGAATAGCTCTTCTTCTCAGAGACTTTGGCCTGTTCTCGGTGAATCTCTAGGGTGGATTTTTGGTCTTCCGGAAGGGTGCTTTCAGCGTACTGTTTACACCAAAAATGGTCTAAACACCCAAGGTACTAAACTGTACTTCACCAATTCGGTAAGAAATAAATGGAGCCGTGTTCAATCAGCAAAAAAAAAATGAAAAATACAAAAAAAAGTAAAGTAGAGACGAGATTTAGAGTGGTTCAGCCGTTAATGAGGCCTACGTCCACTATGAAGGTGATTTCCCGTCTTATAATGAGAATTTACATAACACATCAACTCTCTCTCTTTTCATACATCTCGATATTCACTCAATATACCTTGTCTATGTATTTCAATCTAAGGAATCATACAAGAGAATAGCAAAATTTAAGAAGAAGGGCGATGGATTAATGATTGAGCAGAAGAATGTCTTCGTCTTCCCTCTTCATCAGATTGTATTTGTCGCCATGGTAGAATTTGTGGTTGAGGATGAATTTCGGCGGCACTACGTGGTATTTTCTCTCTTCCACCTCTCACGTTGGTAGCCATGGAGTATTTATAGGTGAACTCCCCTTGGTAAATGATTTGGAATCCCTTTATCCAGGTTGTGGATCGTTCATTTTGTTAATTACAACCATGCCCTGGTTAGCTGTAGCCAGCTCTCCATGGCTGTATCTAGTTATCATGTGTGGGCAGCTCGTTGGAACGAGTATCTTGAATAGCTGAGCGGATCCATGTAAGCAAGCGTCCTATGAGCGCCTCGAGAGATTATATAAGAGTGGGATGCGGGTTTGGAGTTGAGCCTCCTCTATCCCTTGTGCGATCGTCCTTCTCAGTCTTAGGGCACTCATCTTCCTGCTACCTTTGTAAGATGCTGTTTGGCTTCGCAGCCATGTTATGAGGTCGCTCTTGCTTATGTTGAACAACGACTTGTTTGATGGCGAAATGAGGGAACAAATCGTCCATGACACCTTAGCGTGGTTATGTTTGATTTGATGAGCGAGTGATAGTGTTACGACTGACCAGGCCTCCGAAGACTGGTGTACGGCCGATCAGTAGGCTTTTGGTTTGAGTATCGAGTGATAGGTGTTGTCATCTATGGGCGGTTGTTCAAATATATACATATATGCGACCTGGATTTCCGTCCCGATATGCGTGACCGAGCTTTGATGCTAGGTCGAGCATTCCTGCTGGGAGAAGCGACTTCATGGGATATTCGATCCTTCCCTTTGTTAAGTCGTACTTCTTGTAATCATTTCGTGTCGCCATCATTGGTTATGACGGCGGAATTTGACATGTCTTAGATTTGGCATCTGCATCTTGCTTTGTGCAGTTGCACTCATCCGTTGTGAGCCATTTAAGCGCTTTGGATAACCTTTCACACGACTGGACCTGATACTTTCTATTCAATGTGCATATGGATTTTTTAGGGATTAACACGTACATCCTGCTAAAAGTTGCTTCTAAGTAGCCGGCAAGCATTGAATCCGGTAGCTGGCCTCCTGGACGCTTTTGTCTCGACCTTTTGTGCCTTCATTGTCTGTACACTTTTTTGTATCGGCATTAAGTATATCAATGCCGATAGCCCTTTTGTCTCCCTTTTCTTTGTTTTGTTCATTTTCAAGTCTTTTGTCTCAGATCATGTATTGTCGTTCTTTCTTCCTCATTTGCTTTCGGTTTTGAGGTAACTGTTTTCCGGGAATGACTCCACATTATTTATCACATATTTCAGAACTACCCTATCAGCTTCCCTTTTCCTTGCTAGTTCTAAGCTCTCCTCTTTTAGGACTGTGACGGTTGTCGGTTGCCTACATTTTCTTCTTTTAGGCTTTCGGCCTTGTCCTGGTGTCGGGAATGGGTTAGTGACGGTCTAATACCCCTTCATCAATAGCCTGTTTTGGTGTTGATTTTTGGTAGTAACAGTAAGAATAGGTTGTACAATATAATCAGGAAAATTTTGTATTCGTCCTTGATCCCAAGGACTTTATTTGAAAATTTGGTAAAGTTAAAGATTTTTTAGAATTGAGATTTGGTTTAAAATAAGATTACCGTAGACTATTTATAAATAATATGTATGGAACCGAATTTAGGGACTGGAAGTATTCATATATGGGTATAGCATAATTTACATATTAATTTGCGATTCTCAAATTCATAATATATGGATTTCAATTGGAAATTTAATGGGCAACAAATTTGTAGTTAATATGAGAAAAAGGACAATTTATGGGGGATGGCTGAAAAAGAATTAAGTTCCGAGAAAATGACATATCCTCGTACTCAAAGGAGGTTAAAGAAATGAACTAAGGATTCGTTCAATTTCGACTGTTATGGACATATTAATTAGGAATATGTACAAACACATTTACGAGAAAAGAAAAAAGGGAAAACTGAGAAGAATATGCAGTTGTGGGATAATATGTTTAGTGTGCAATAATGTATTAGAACTTTGACTTAATTTATAACACTTTATTGTAAATGATAACGTCTAAAAGAATTTCTTTCCTTGTATTTTGGAGTAATAGTTGTTAGTAGTCTCCTGTATTAATTGAATGATGGTATAAGTTGGTGAAAGTAATGCACCACTATTTGTGTCTGTGTTGATTGGGAATTAAATCGCATAGTAAATTTTATTTTGAGTAAGAAAATTTTTATGGGGACACTTGACTAGTGTTTTTCCACATGTGAAACTTGGAAGTCAATGAGGGAATTAGATTTGCAACCCATAATGAGGTATGATCCCAATCTCATTATTTTGGAATATTGAAAGAAGAGGAAGTTTTGCTCCTAAAATTTCACCCTTAAGATAAGGACTAAATACATGGGATTAAGAAATAGGTGTAGATGTAGGATTTGAGTAAATTTCCCTTTTTGGTTTCAATCTGTTAGCCTACTTTGTGAACTAGGCAACACAAAGTCAAGGAATCAGACATTGAAGAGCATTTTTAATTAGAAGACTTCGGTTTGGATTGGAGAAGACACTACAACCTAGATTGGACAGCAGCGATTGTTCGGGTCGGGTCAGAGCAACATATCGGTTCGGGTCGGATAGAATCCTCTGTTCGGATCGGTGAACTGCTGCTGAGGAAATTGGTAAGGCATATCTATTCGGATCGGAGGGCAACATAATCTCAATTGGATCGGAAAGCCACCTGTTTGCCACGGAAATAGATCGGAGCGGAGCAGATTAAAGAAGAAGAGAGCGTTGCATCCAAGCCAATCCGGGTCGGATCGGGTATCCCGATCCGAACCCCTTATATGTGTGTCTCCGAGCCGAGCCCATATTCCATATTATTCTCCTGCAAAAGCGCCTGGATATCCGGACCGGCTGTGACTAGTTCCTACCCCTAACGTTCGTTACTCTGATGCGTTGTCAACACAATAATTCATCCGAACCCGAGGCTAATGGGATGGACGACACGTGGCCCCGACCCGGATCAAGTTTTGAGCAAATTCACACCTATAAATACCCCGTCTGGAGACAAAGAAAAGGATCTTTTTTAGGCACTTTGAGAATTCAACCACCCCTATAACCCGAACTCCATTACTCCCGGAGAATCCAAATCTTCTTTCATTACTTGTTTTAGTATATTGAGTGAATATAAGTGAGTTGTGAGTGGAATTGAGTGAAGCTTACATTGTATTTGCAACTGAATCATTGAATATAGTAAAAGATAAGTGGACGTAGGCATTTCTTCGCCGAACCACTATAAATCCTGTGTGTTCATTTTTATTTTTATCTCATTTCATTTTGCTTTTAATCAATTTGGGTGTTAGAACCACTTTTGGGTCTAACATTTTGGTGCTTTCACTGAGAACCCTCATCTAAATTCTTTATTTTCCGGGATCTCTTTCTACTTTTTGGACCGTTGAGTTCAAAGAAGTGAATCCTTAAGTTTCTCTGCTTTTTTATATTTGTTGAAGTGATTGTCAAAGACTCATGGCCAAATGAAAAGTCAAGGATGTTCAGTCTGTTCGAGGAAATGGAGCTGGCGAAAATCAGCAAAATGCTGTTGTAACAAGGTCTCGGGGGCAGAGTTCAGCAGCAGGAAGAACCAATGCAGGAAATCCGAGCCGCCAGCAGGGGGAGAGCTCCGATCCGATCCGGGTAGGAGATTCTGAAGCAGTGCATTCCCCCAATCTGAACCGACCCGAGCTGCTTGCCACGTACCGATCCGACCAGGCTCCCCAGCTCCGAACAGACCCGACCTCCTACCTCCGATCCGACCCGATGCTTGGTGAAGCTGGAACCTCTACTCGAGTCCCTACGAATGCTCCGATTCCAGCCACCAGGATTGGTGATCAGGTCAATCCATCTGCGCCCATCACTCAAGGAGATTTCTCGCGCTTGCTTGACATGCTTGAGAGCATAAGGGAGGCTATGAAAGTTCACGAGCGCACTAATCTCATGATGCAGGAAAATATGAGGCTCATGAGTCGGGAGATTAGTGAACTCCGTCGACAGAGAACTCCATCACCGGTTCATCACACACCAGTGGATCAATCTTCATCTTCCGAGGAAGAGCGGCCCCGTGAACGAAGGCCACTCGAACGACCTCAGAACGTGGAGCAGTTGACATTTGGATCTTTGGGATCTCGTGAGGATATTGCACGAGCATTAGGAAACAATGACCCCACTCGGGGGCAAAGACTCCAGTCCCCTCCTCCCGAGATCGACCGGGAGCGCAGGGAACGGAATCGAGCAGAGGCAGCTCGAAGAAGAAGGGCATCTCCTGAACAAGAGCCCAGAAGGAACTCGGATACTAGGGCCAGGGAACCTGAGCGGCCCCTAACTAATGCTGATGTATAGGCAATGGTTCGCCAGATTATGTCCGAGAGCCGGAATTATACAAATGAAGATTATGGCATTGAGCGAAGCCATACTCCCTTCACCGACGATATCCTCGACTTCCAATTTCCCCGACGCTTTAACTTGCCACAGATGGACAAGTACAATGGAAGGACTGATCCGGGACAACATTTGATGCGGTATTCGTGGCTCATGAATGCTGCTGCTGCCCCTGATGAAGTGAAGTGCAAAGCATTCCCAATCTACTTAGAAGATGTGGCACTGTTCTGGTTTACCCGACTTCCTCCTCGTTCGATTTCGAATTACAAGGAACTAAGCGAGCGTTTCATGAACCAGTTCCGACTCCATGCCCGAAAGTCCAAAAGTGTTATTGAATTGTCGAGAATCAAGCAGGCACCAGGAGAGTCTTTGAGGGCATATCTTGACCGTTTTAACCAAGCTGTGACTGAGGTCAGTGACCCGCATGAGCCCACTATCCTGATGGCATTGAAGGAAGGAGTCGATCCTGAATCTGAGTTTGGAGATTACCTTTCTGGGAAAACACCTTCCACAAGGGAGATATTCTACGAAAAAGCCGATATTTATCTAAGACGAGAGGAGGCCAGGGCAAACCGAAAGAGAAAGTCTGAGACGGCTTCAAAGGAGAATGTACAGAGTAATATCGCCGTGAAGCAGTCTGGGGAAAGTTCTGGCAAGGTTGAAGTAAATGTAGGAAACAAGGGTGGAAACAGCAATGCTGGAAGCGGGGGTAACAACAACAATAACCGTAATCCAAACGGTAACAGAAGAAACAGAAATAGGGGATTCCTAACAAAAGACCCCGATTCCAGAACTACGAGAATTATACACCATTGAACGACACCCTGGAAAATATTTACCTGGATACGTACAATGTGTTACAGTACAAAAGACCGCCACCTCGTGATTCGACCGAGAAAGAAATGGCGACAGGGAAATTTTGTTTGTTTCATGGAACTCATGGGCATTCAACCAATGAATGTCGGCATTTGAGGGATGTGATTGAGAAGCTGCTGCGTGAAGGGAAGTTGGATGAGTACAAGGTTGCCCCGAGGGACAGGGGGCAAGGAGAGCAGGCTCCAAAACAGATTCTACCTGCTCCCAAGCCTACAGCGCAGCAGAAAGGTAAAGGAATTGTTATCAACTCCATAGTAGGCGGACCTCACCCGGCAATCCGAAGTTTCAGGTCAATGGATCAATATGTAAATGCTTCCAAGCACCTAGATGTGAACGAGGGTGATGATTTGTAAGATATCACCCCCATAAAACAACAGAAGACCATGTTTGACGACGTGGTATTCCGCAGCCGAGACAATACTGGGATCCAATCACCCACCGATGATCCGTTGGTTATTACTACCACCATTGGGCCGGCCTTGGTCCATAAGGTATTAGTAGACAATGGGAGTTCCGTTAATATTTTGTTCAAGAAGTCATTTGATCAGATGAAGCTTGAATCTGAAGACTTGAAGCCATGTGAAGGATGGATCAGAGGCTTCAACGGGGCGTCGACAGCTCCCATGGGATACATAGAGTTGCCCGTGACCCTGGGGCAAGGAGAACGTAGAAGAGTGCGGATGCTTCAGTTCGTAGTATTGGACGTAGATTCGCCTTATAATGCATTTTTGGGGAGGCCTGCCCTTGCTGAATTCAGAGTTTGTATCGCCCCTTGGTGCTTGTTACTTAAGTTCCCAACCGAAGCCGGAACTGGAGTAATGAGAGGGGATCAAGTTTCCGGACGGGCCTTCTACGTGGCCGAATTAAAGATGTTGATGAAGGGACTTAACGTTGAGAGTAAAGATGCCTCGTCCCCCTCAAAGGGGGGCTCGGCATAGCAATTAGAGAGATTGACCCCAGAGGAGTTGCCCAAAGGAACGCCCGAAGACCTGGATCCCAGAAAAGACGAGGAACCAGAGGCTATGGATGCAACTCCTAATGAAGCGACGGTGGAAATTCTTATTGATGAAGCTGATCTGACAAAAGTTTTGAAGATTGGTTCTCAATTGGATCCACGTCGAGCTAAAGAACTAACGGACTTTTTGAAGGCAAACTTAGATGTGTTTGCCTGGACCCATGCTGACATGTGTGGGATATCGCCATCCATTATAAGTCACAATTTGAAAGTAAATCCGAAGCATCCGCCTGTGAAGCAAAAGAGACGCATGCTGGGCCCAGAGAGGTCGGCTGCTCTCAAAGAGGAAGTAGAGAAGTTGTAGCAAAATGGATTTATTCGAGATTCGACATATCCCGACTGGATATCGAATCCCGTCTTAGTAAAGAAGCCAAACGGAAAGTGGCGGACTTGCATTGACTTTTCAGATTTAAACAAAGCTTGCCCAAAAGATAGTTTCCCACTTCCCAGGATTGACCTGCTTGTAGACTCGACAGCAGGTCATGAACTTCTCTCTTTCATGGACGCATATTCTGGATATAACCAAATTCCTATGCACGTGCCAGACCAAGAACATACGAGCTTCGTTACGAATTTGGGATTATATTGTTATGTTGTAATGCCATTCGGATTGAAAAACGCTGGAGCTACTTATCAGCGCTTGGTGAACAGAATGTTTTATAATCCGATAGGAAAAACTACGGAAGTTTATGTGGATGATATGCTTGTCAAATCGAAACAGTCCTCCAGCCATACGCAAGACTTGGCGGAAATGTTTGGTATCCTGCGAAAGTACCAGATGAAATTGAATCCTCTGAAATGCTCATTTGGAGTGGCATCGGGAAAGTTCCTTGGCTTCATTGTGAGTTCCCGAGGAATTGAAATCAACCCTAGCCAGATAGCAGCGATTAGAAATATCGAAGAGCAGAGGAGAATTAAAGACGTTCAAAGTCTTGCAGAGAAATTAGCGGCGGCAGAGCGCAACTACCCAAAAATTGAGAAGCTCGCTTACAGCCTCCTGATCGCATCCCGAAAACTTCGTCACTATTTCCAAGCCCATCCAATAACCATATACACCGACCAGCCCGTAAGGCAGGTGTTGCAGAGACCCGAAGCATCGGGAAGGTTGATCAAATGGAACATAGAACTAAGTCAGTTTGATTTGAATTTTCAACCACGAAAGTCAATCCGGGGGCAAGCTCTAGCAGACTTTATTGCGGAGTTCACCATTCCAGAGGAGGAAGTAGTCAATGACAGAGTGGTTAAGTCCGAGGATGAGCTAAAGATAAATCCGTGGAAACTATATACAGATGGAGCCAAGAATGACCGAAGGTCCGGAGCTGGAATCGTCTTAGTCACTCCCGAAGGACGGTCGTTATATTACGCCTTGCGATTAGAATTTTCGGCGACTAACAATGACTCTGAGTTTGAAGCCCTGATTGCCGGGCTGAAGCTTGCTAAAGACCTCGGAATAAAAATGTTAGACATATTTTGTGACTCTAAAATTGTTGTCTGCCAAGTGCGAGAGGAATTTGTGGCTCGAGGACCTCGACTTATCGCCTACCTCGGGAAAGTGAGAGAGCTATTGAATATCTTAGAGCGGTACAACATAACGCACATTCCCAGAGTTGAAAACCAGAAAGCGGATAGGCTGGCAAAGCTGGCTAGTTCCGACAATCCAGAAGAGACTGAAATAATTCCAATTGAAACGTTGGAATCACCAAGTTTTGAGTCAATGGAAATTGAATTCGCCTTTGAAGCGGAACCAGAGAAGGAGTCGTGGATGATTCCAATTAAGAATTTCCTTAAGAATGGGACACTCCCATCAAAGAAGAGTGAGAAAAGAGCTATAGTTCGCAAAGCTACCAGATATGTCATACAAGATGATACTCTTTATAGGCAAGGATTTTCTATGCCCCTGTTGCGATGTATAGCACACGACGACATCAAGCGTGTACTAAGAGAGGTACACGAAGGTGAGTGTGGAGATCATACAGGAGGTCAAACTTTAGCAAAGAAGATATTGCGGTACGGATACTTCTGGCCTACGATCAATAAAGATGCAGCTGATTATTCACGACGCTGCGATAAGTGCCAGAGATTCGCCAAAATCCCCAGGGCACCGTCGACCCAACTTAAATCAATGGTGAGTCCTTGGCCATTTGCCACGTGGGGAATTGATATCATTGGAGTTTTACCAATTGCTAAAGGAGGAGCTAAGTATGCAATAGTGGTCGTGGACTATTTTACGAAATGGGTAGAAGCTGAACCCTTGACCAAGATCACAGCAAGAAAGGTGATAAGTTTTGTGGTCAGAAATATTATATGTCGGTTCGGGATTCCAAGGACGATTATAACTGACAACGGAACCCAGTTTGACAGTACTGAATTCAGAAATTTCTGTCAGAAGTATAAGATAGACAAGCGATATACTGCAGTTGCCTATCCGCAGTCAAACGGGCAAGTAGAGGCAATAAACAAAGTAATAAAATCCATCCTCAAGAAACGGTTAGAGCGTGCAAAGGCAAGATGGGTTGACGAATTGCCCCTAGCTTTGTGGGCATATCGAACAACATTTAAGACAGCCACCGGTCATACCCCTTTCTCTCTCTCCTTTGGCTCAGAAGCAGTAATTCCAGTTGAACTGGAAGTTCCTTCCCACAGGGTGACATATTATGACCCGATGACGAATCGGGCGCTCTTACTTGAGTCTCTTGATGAAGTCGAAGAAAAAAGGGATGAAGCGGATTTGCGTGCGGCAAGACATCGACGTCAGATGGCACGCTATTATGACAAAAAAGTTCGCCTCAGGACTTTTGAACCAGGAGATTTGGTGCTAAAGAGAGTTTTTCCATCCCTTCCTCACCTCGGCCCAAAATGGGAAGGACCCTTTGTCATCCAACGGAAGCTTGAAAAAGGAACCTTCAAGTTAACGACCGTAAATGGCGAAGAAGTCCCTCGAGCATGGAATGCCCAACACTTAATGCGATATTTGGAGTAGAAATGCTGTACTCTTTGTTATTTTTCCTGTGAACCCTGTAATAAGGCACGACTTGCCTTGGGAAAATCTGACGATATGAATAAAGGACTATAAAGTGGATGTAGGCTACGACTTAGCTGAACCACTATAAAAATATTGTGTGTTATTTACTTTTATGCATTACGTATAAACATTTATCAGTTATTCTGTTGTGATTATAAGATACAGGATAACTCACAGCTTAAAAAGGTTGAAGACAGTTTAGACATAAAAAGAATCACAACGACTGTTTGTGCGATAAGACATAAAAGAATGAGAAAACGACATTCTTAACTCTAACTCTCCAGAGAGAGAGAGTATAAAAGCGTCTCCGACTGAGCGCTGAAAAAGAAGTTCTCTTCCTAACTCTAACTCTCCAGAGAGAGAGAGTATAAAAGCATCTCCGACTGAGCGCTGAAAAAGAAATTCTTCTCCTAACTCTAACTCTCCAGAGAGAGAGAGAGAGAGAGTATAAAAGCGTCTCCGACTGAGCGCTGAAAAAGAAATTCTTCTCCTAACTCTAACTTTCCAGAGAGAAAGAGAGTATAAAGGCGTCTCCGACTGAGCGCTGAGAAAGAAATCTTTCTCCGTTGAAAGACCGGGGAATAAATAGATGACTGAGCTCGAACTCTAACTCTCAAAAGAAAGAGAGAGAGTATAAAAGAAATGCCAGAAAAAGCGACAGGTACCGACGGCACAGGAAGTGCTATCCCGTCAGAGAATCGGGAGCATTCAGATTGCTCGACTAAGCATTAAATAGTTTGTGGGAATTGACTGGGGACACGTATGTATACGCATATTTCCCCCCTCCACAACTTCGTTTCACAACTATAGACATGCATTTTTACATAAGTGCAGAACTACTAACAAATGAACATTGCAAAAGATGAGTTATTTTTATTCACAAATGAATGAATTTGTACAGGAAAATAGCTAAAAAAGAAAGAGCAGGAGCTACTTTTGTAGCAGCAATTATTGGTTCACAAAATGCTAAAAAGATACAAGGCAATCCACTATTTAGATTTTGAATGAGCCTTGGATTTCTTGGCTGCTTTCTCCGCATCCTTTGCTTCTTTCTCAGCTTCGGTCAAGATTCGTTTTGACTTCTTTTTTCCTGAAGATGCGGTGCTGGAGCCAGTAGACTTCTTCCCGGAGGGCGGGGCACTGGAATCAAGAGAAGATTTTTTAGCAAGTTCCTCTGTAATAGATCTAGTTGAGAGCTTAACAACTAACCTTGATCCCGCATCCACAACTGCGAGGGGCTTGAGGACCTCAGGGTCTGGCTCTTCAGCTTTTAATTGCAAGCGTTTGTCTTGATCGGCTTTCATGGCAGCCAAGGTAACATCATCAGCATTTTTTGACTCCCCGACTATTGCAACTTCTGGTTCCTCTTCATGCCCCCCGTCTCCGCCATCGTCCTTCAAAGCTGCTATCATTTCTTCATCATGGGGAGTGGCGACCTTAGTTGGCTCACTTCCTTCTCCCAAGTCTATAGGGGCAGCCTTATCCTCCCCTCTTTTGGCCTTTTCTGCGGACTTTGCCCCGGCGGTGGATCCCTGAGTCACATCTGTCTTTTCGGATGGCTCAACACCTATAGAATGAGAAGCAACAGTTATCAACTCAGGCGAAAACAATGGGTTTTTCATCGATTGCTCAATCACATGGCGAAAGGTAGAAATAGCCTTGACAAATTGAGGAGAAAAGGTAGGGATACCTTCCGAAGACTTCTCGGCGGGGGTGACTGCTACCTCTGATGCTGTTTCAGGAATAGGGGATAGCAAAATTGTTCGGGGAATTCCCGGATTTTCAGGATCATACCCCTCTACTTCAGAAGTTGCAGGGGCAGAAGAAGAGGAACCAACTTCGGGAGCATTCTTCTGTTTAGACTTCAGTCTCTCTTCTTCCATGGCCTCAGCAATAAGGCGGCGCCCTTCATCAAGGCGCTCCGGTTCATCATCCCTCAAGTACTTCTCCATTAGCTTATCTTCTTCAATGGAATCGACCTTAAGTTCCTCTTTTTCCCACTCGATGATCTGATTCCATACTTGAACCAGAGTGGATGGATAATCTTCGATCCAAGAAATGTTTCGGCGACGAATGATATGTGCGAAGAATTCAATCATTAGTTCGCCGAAACTTTGAATCTCAACCTCCGCCTCAGATAATTGCTTGCGGGCTTCCTCCGTAGATTTGATAGCACACTCCACATTGCCCTCGGCCAGGGCAGCTCTGTTTTCTGCCTCCAACAGCTTTGAAGCCAAGTCAGCGTTCTTCTTTTCTAGTTCAGCATTCTTCTTTGCTAACTCGGCGTTTTTCCGTTCAAGTTCAGCATAAGCAAGGCGTGACATAGCAGCTTCCGACTTGGCCTCGTCAGCTTGCTTTTTCAATTCAGAGCGCTCCTGAGTGTGGGATTCAAGCAAGTCATGATAACGTTTTTGCGTGTCCTCAAACTGTTGTTTGAAATTAGAAGCGTCCCTTTGAGCGACAGCTAGTTGAGCCTGAGTGTCTTCCAAATCTTTTCCTAGGGCTTTTAGAGCCTTGGCATCCTCCTCCGCGGTCTTTTGCATTGAATCGGTATTTGTGATTAGAGTGCGGATGATTCTAGAAAGATTGCGTGAATACTTGAACATCTCGGTATATTGTTTTTCCACCAAATCAATCTTTGCTTTGGCTTCATCTGCCCAATTAGAAGAAATAGGTTCAAGAGTAGGTAAAAAGGTCAAAGTCTCGAAGTAGTGCTCGGGAAATTGCTCCTCTAAATATGCCAGCTTTACTGCAGTTCCCGCATCTAGTGGGGGAGGAGCGGGAATTGATAATTCGGTGTCCCTATGTGAAGAGGAGTCAGTAGTCTCTTTGTCCGTTCTAGGTCGTTTAGTGGCAGGGACCTTGTGCTTACTTCGAGACCCAGTTTCTTTTGGAGGAGTTCTCTCTCTACTCCGCTTTTCATGGGAAGAAGTGGAGTCTTTAGATGGTGGTCTGTCTTCTTCCCTGCGGCTCTGATAACCCTTGTATTTCTCTTGTTCTGGCCGAACTGGTGAGCGAGAACGCGAGGGTCGAGAGCGATAAGGATCGTAAGGCCTTCTCTCATCCCTGCCGCGATCATCACGACGGTCATATTCGACATCCTGAGGAGGATTGGACATGCTGCGACGAAGCTTTCTTATATCATAGTAAGACCGAGACATCGTACCTGCACGGTAAAACAAACGAAGTTTAGAATTAATGGATTCACGGAGAAAGAAGTGCAATGAATGCTGATGCTGTTGTGTAAAGTGTATCCTAAGTGGTGTGTTTCCCCCAACCGACCCGAGTCTGAAGCTAGACTAGTACGAGTAGGCTCTTTGGCCTTAGCGAGAGTGGTCTCTTCAGAAGAGGTGAAGACTAAAGGATCCTTCCTGAAATCCTCTGAAGTGTATATAGTCTCGGGTAAGGGGAGATCCCCCAAACCCTGAAATATTTGCTCATCAGTACTAGGAATATTCCCCTCGGAAGCATTAAGTGGCGACTCTGCTGGGGATGTCGACTTTTCCAGAGAAGTAGCCTCCTCGGGGGCAGCATATCCTTCTCGATGCCTTTTGGCCAGGTTAGCCAATTCGTCATCTTGTGTAGAAGATGGAGAAGGTGAAGCTTGAAGAGGCACTGTAGGAATTCCCGAGCCTTCTCCTGTTTCTGGAACCACCTCCACTGGAGGAATGTATGCGTAAGGGACCGTCCCATGACCGATGCTACGAAAAACAGATAATAGCCCATGAAAGTGAAGATATTCGTCTTTAAGGACTTCGTCGATAGTCAAGAATTTCTGATCGCCATTAAGAAGTCGGTGCATCCGATCAAAGAACACCTGATCTGATATCAGTTTGGGGTTGTCGACTGCAAACAAAAAGGAAAACAGGTCAAGATGATGATTCAAGTGTATAGAGCCCGGATTTAGAAAATCAGTGCTTTACTTGATTTTGTCCATCTACTGGCGCATCCAGGCTGTCGCTTCACGTAGAACCATTCTAATCTGGAATCTCCAGCTTTACTGCTAAATGGTGCAGAGATTATCTTCCTTTTTGGAACTGATTCAAAGTAGCAGAAAGATGGAGTCTCTCGAGTTCGATGCTTGAAATTATAGAAGAAGTGAACGTCATCGAACGTGAGCTCTATGCCTAGGATTTCACGATATGCTATGTACAAGGTGTGCAAATAGGCATATGAATTGGGATGCAACTGCATGGGGGCAATCCGCATTTGTCTTAAGAAATCAACGATGAAAGGAGAGAATGGAGGAATGGCGCCGACCATGCACATTAATCGAGTGACCGCCATATATCCTTCTGGAGGGTTGTGGGGACGGTCAGAGCGTGAAGGCACTAGAGTGTCCCTTTTCATTATCCCGTATTTTAAGCAAATTCGGACAAGTCGATCGTTGTCGATTGTTGATTCAACGGAGTCCGAAGGTGATTCCAATATAATGGCTGATTCAAATTCATCAGGGGCTCGATCGTCACCAATCCCTCCTTCCTCCTCAAAACCCAGAGAAACTTCATTCTCTGAAGACACCTCATCGCTTTCCCGATGTCCAACCCCGTAATCTGGACCTCGCTGTCCCATTCTGGATCCGAAGAAGAAGATATATCCTCAAGAGTGATTTTGTTAGAAGTTTCCGGGGCTTCTTTCCTCTCAGCTAGTCTGGAAGAACGTCTGGGCCTCATTGTCATGGAACTATTGAAGAAGCAATAGCACAGATTAGAGTAAATTAGCCCGTACCCCCCTGTGTATGTGTGTGAACTAAAATGTGTGCAGCGAATGTGAGAAATGCAAAGTAAAAGTGCAGCAATATAAGACGAAACTTTGAAGAGAAAGTGATAGTCAGAGTAGTTCTTAATGTTCATTTATGTCCGCAAGGCACTATCCTAACTGTTCATGAAGTTGGAAGTAATATCTTTTAAATAGTTGGACGAAAGTTTGTGTTTTAGATTGAGTAGTGATCGGTTTGGATGCAGACACCAGGTTCGGATCGGATAAGCAAAGGCCCATGCTCAGAGAGATATATCCGGATCGGTTCGGAGATTGACACCCGGAGCGGGTCGGATTAACCTGGATAACCAGACCCCTATTCTCTCTTTTGTTTTTCAACCGGGTCCGATCCGAGCGCATAAGTCTTGACCTTCATTGTATTCGTAGATCCGACCCGACCCGGTCAAACAAGTTAAGACTCATTTCTTGGCCCTATTGCTCCGACCCGATCCGGCTCTGTGAATTTCTCTCTTTCCCTTTTTCTCCTACTGTTCCCCTACCCGAACCGATCTTCTTCAATTTCTTTCCTCTTCCTCCTCTTGAGTAGTGAACCCAATCCGATGTCCCAGGCTTTAATTAAAATCAAGTGGGTAAGCACTCGAGTATTCAACTGCGAGTCTTAATACCCTCCTCCAACGCCTCAAAATGATGCTGATGCCATTAACGACGAAGGCGGAGGATAAAGGAAGTCGTGGCGGTGGAATTAGCCAATTACTTCGCTCGAATCGTTCAACTTAGCTACGGATGTAAATTAAAAACAACTATGGCAATGAGATTCAAGATTACAAGGCTACCTATGTATTTGATTCAAAGATTGAAGCGAGAATTTTGGAGTTTCTTGGAAAGACTAAAGTTTCGATGTGGAATCGGTTCGGATGAGCAGAAACGGTGAATGAGAGAAAGGAAGAAAAGAGAAGTGAATTTATATAAAAAACAAGCTGACTATTCGTATTCCCGATCGGACCGGTTCGAAAAGCCCAATGATGCAGCTTGGCCCACTAATACATTGCAGAGAAGAAGGAGATCAGTTCGGGTCGGAACCCAAAGCAGAAATCCGTTCGGGTCGGAATCCGAACCGAACAGGATGAAGTACGACAACTTGGCATGTGAATTCAAAAGGAAGGATGAAGCTTTTGTGCAATGGCAGTCAAAGCATGCTCCGTTTCCAACAGAAGCATCCTTTGAAGGGGCAAAGTGTTAGCCTACTTTGTGAACTAGGCAACACAAAGTCAAGGAATCAGACATTGAAGAGCATTTTTAATTAGAAGACTTCGGTTCGGATTGGAGAAGACACTACAACCTAGATTGGACAGCAGCGATTGTTCGGGTCGGGTCAGAGCAACATATCGGTTCAGGTCGGATAGAATCCTCTGTTCGGATCGGTGAACTGCTGCTGAGGAAATTGGTAAGGCATATCTATTCGGATCGGAGGGCAACATAATCTCAATTGGATCGGAAAGCCACCTGTTTGCCACAGAAATAGATCGGAGCGGAGCAGATTAAAGAAGAAGAGAGCGTTGCATCCAAGCCAATCCGGGTCGGATCGGGTATCCCGATCCGAACCCCTTATATGTGTGTCTCCAAGCCGAGCCCATATTCCATATTATTCTCCTGCAAAAGCGCCTGGATATCCGGACCGGCTGTGACTAGTTCCTACCCCTAACGTTCGTTACTCTGATGCGTTGTCAACACAATAATTCATCCGAACCCGAGGCTAATGGGATGGACGACACGTGGCCCCGACCCGGATCAAGTTTTGAGCAAATTCACACCTATAAATACCCCGTTTGGAGACAAAGAAAAGGATCTTTTTTAGGCACTTTGAGAATTCAACCACCCCTATAACCCGAACTCCATTACTCCCGGAGAATCCAAATCTTCTTTCATTACTTGTTTTAGTATATTGAGTGAATATAAGTGAGTTGTGAGTGGAATTGAGTGAAGCTTACATTGTATTTGCAACTGAATCATTGAATATAGTAAAAGATAAGTGGACGTAGGCATTTCTTCGCCGAACCACTATAAATCCTGTGTGTTCATTTTTATTTTTATCTCATTTCATTTTGCTTTTAATCAATTTGGGTGTTAGAACCACTTTTGGGTCTAACACAATCCATCTATGTTTTGGTTTTTTTTAATTTTTATAAAATATCTTTTTTTCCTTTTCCCAAAAAGACTCTATTTGAAATTATAAGGAATATGCACAAAATATAAAGGAAGGAATGTGTAAATTTGTGCATAGTTTATACTTTCAATTCCAAATTAAAAAATTCTCATTCCTTGTAATTGTAATATGTTAATATTGTTTAATATTATTGTTTGAGCAAATTTATGGATATTTCTACAAAAGAACTTTACTAAGTTTTGAGATTTTATAAACTAGAACATAGAAAGGTTGATCCAGTTATTTGTATGGACTAGAACAAAAAATTGTCAAATATAGAAAATTATATTTATAAAATCCATTGAATCTTAGGAATACACATAAATTATAGACAACAGGAATAATATTTATCTTTATCGGATGGGCATAGTTACCTTCTTGGAAGTAGATGGGCGCTCTCAAAGTATTTGAAGGAGGCCATATAAATCGCCAAAGTGCTGATGGGACAACCAACAACAAATTTGTACTCGAACCAAATTTATGATTAGTGACTTTAGTAAACTTAAAATTTGATTAGGTAGCTTGTGAAGGTTAGAAAAGTTAGCATTATATTTTTATGGATTTCTTAATATTTGGGAATTAAGAGAGGTTGTTGATAATCGAAGTCCATGACATTTTCATACTTTTATATTTGATAAGATACCTTCATACTATGGAAAAATTTGATAAGGCCTAATCAGAAAATAGGGAATAAGACAGAACCCTCGGCATTTTGTGTGTAACTTCCCTAATTTTGAAAGATGTTATTCAAGAATTTAATTATGTGATTAAAGAGGTATAATATAGTGGATTAAGGGAATGAGATTTGCGCTTAAATTAATTAATTATGACGTTGACTAATGAAACAAACAAACCAAGTAAATGTGCATAAGTAAGAGGGACATGAGAGGGGGAAAGTTTGCAATTTTGGATCATATATGCATATATCATATCCTCCCACATAGTTTTGATTTTACATTCACTTCTAAAAACCTAAGAGAAAAGTAAAGGGAGGTCGGTTGTTGAAGTTAAGAGAAGAAGAAAGAAAATGCTAGGAAACTTAGAGCTTCGAAACTTTCATCAACAAAGCTCATCACCTCTATCCAAAAAAGGTGAATAATATTCTCTATCGATTATGGTTTTGGTCGTCTATGTATGATCGAAATATGTGTTGTTGTTCATCACAAATTTTATGATTTATTTGGTGTTACAAGAATGTTTTGCAATACTCTTGATTGGTTTCATGTATATGATTAAAATATATGAAAATGAGTAGGTTCATAGGCCGAAAGGCTCAAAACCTATAACAAACTTATCCAAATGTAATGAAATTTTAATGTTTTAAATATAATTTTGGAGATGCTTTTTGGATTCAATGATTTTTCATGATTGCGTAATTTTGTCGTGAATTTTCAAAGCTCGAAAATTGATTTAAATAGTTAATGCTTCCATATAAATATTATCTATATTGCTGGTCTACTAGTACTATTAAAAAACATATACAACAATATTTTAATTAATAAGACTAAGGAGAATGTGACAAATATAGTGGAATGGGTATAAAGTTGCGCTTCAAAAGGAATAAGTCAATTTTTATGTATTTACAATCAGTGCCATCCCCAGAACCGGAATCACTTACCGATAAGGTCAAGAATACCCATTGTTAGCACACGATGCTTAAAGTATCACAAGTATGGTATATGAATCATTCAAGGCTTCCTCATCTTACCTTTCCAATTTGTAACTGATCCTTATATTTATAAATGTTTCAGTTTCGAAGGATAACTACTCCACAAGAGGCTTTCGCCTCGACTCTTTCTGTCGGGTCAAAGGCGTTATTTTCTATAAACTAAATGTTTTATAAAGTATTTAAAAATTATAACTTTATAAAGAACAGAGGCCTTCTCCTCTATACTTTTCGGTGGAATCCAAAGGGGTTTGTTTTCCTAAAATAACTTTTGAGTTTGTTGCCTCTGTTACATCGGTCCTCTTGACAAAGGGATCCTTTGTTGGGAAATATGTTCTCTAAACCGAAGCCTATGCTTCCGAAAACCCTTGTATCTATTTCATATGACGACATGCCTTTATAAACCTATTTTCAATAAAATAATTCCTTCTTCACAAATAAGGTCAACTAGGATCATTTTCTAAAACAAAATGATTTGAGGCTTCGCCTCTTTTGTTGTCGGCATTGTTAAAGACAACAAAGAGATCTTTTATTTAATTTTTTTCTAGAATGGAATAGTTGTTTTTCCTTTATTGTCTACCGACATTTGTGTGATAATAGGCATTAATAATTGATTTATAGGTGAAGCCGAAAGAGTTACCCTTTTAGAATGAATTGATTATGAAATTTGGCACCTTTGAAGGAGCCAAAGGGGATTGGGAATGAAACAGGTGTCGTGCCCATTGAACTTTAAGTTGGACATTGATTGAACCATTGAAATTCTTATGATGTTGGTTGTTGGCCAATGTTTAAGTCATTGCATTTGTCTGAAACCTGCGAAGGGTCCAATGGGAGGAAAATTAAGAAGCACCATTTAAATAAAAATATAAATAATGGTATCTAAGCATGTTGTTTCATGCAGTTTATGAGACTGAGGAATGAGCTTCCAGTTTCGTGTTAGCGGAGTAGGGGCTAACTTTGCAAAGCACTGAGGTTAAACAGGAAGGGCCAGTTGCTTCAGGCAGTTCAAGAGATTTAATGGTAAGCCTTCGGTCTCATTGTTAATGGGGGTTACCCTCGAAGCATGAGAGGGGGATCGAAAGGAGGAATTCCATTACTTCGCCAAGTTTTAAAATTGTAATAAGAAACAAGCTTCGTTACTTGGCACAGTATAGAAGTCAAATGAATATAAAGAGAAGTGGTTTTGTAACTAGCGGTATTTGACCCCATGAAGCACAGAAGGAAATCAGAGATGACATGTAAAAATGATGAAACCATTAAGATAGTTAGTCAATGTGATGGATAATGGGAGATACATTGTGTGTAGCATGATATATTTGTATTATTATATATCTTTATGATAGTTACACTAACCTTTGTAGTCCAGAGGCATAGGGTTAGTCGTGTTTCGTAACATGATTCTAATGAGAGGGATACCAATTCCTCTATCCGGCGTAGTCTCGTTAGGTATTAATAATGTCGAGTAGCAAGTTATTATCCACAGTAGTCCTTCTAACTGACTCATATTTTTTTCTTTTTCCCTTAAAATATTTGGTACTCAATTGAGTTGGCTCAGGGTTAAGAGCCTTCATGTATACCTTTCATATAAGCTTCTAGAGGTAAAAGGGAGGCTGTAGCTGAACAGGAGTTCCGCTGTATTATGTTTTATATTGAATATTTTGAATGAATGTATCAACATGGTTTTAAATACCACTAATATTTTGAGCAACCATGAGGCACATTATAAGTCTTTGTCGGAATGTATTTTGTAATAAGTTATATTTTCTCTAAATGTGTATTGCAAAGGGTTGTATGAATGATTGTTTATATTAATGTATGTTTTGTGAAGATTTTCATATTCCCATGTTATCTGCTATTATGGTTGATAAAAATTCGATTTTATATCACCGAAAATTGAAACTAGAAATGACTGCATCATCTATAACGTTTAGCTTCTAGACATAGAGAGAGAATGGGACGATACAATTTCGAATCGAAGCATAAGTTTATGTAAATGTAATTAACCTTTTCTCAATAAGGATTTTCTAAATAAAACCTAATATCATAGGAAATACCAAGGTTAGGAATAATGAAACAACGACGTACTTATATTTTTATATATATTATATATATAGATATACCCCCACAGTCTTAGGGTTAGCTTTGGTATCTTATTGAATTTTTCTATGGAAAAGAAATAAGGTACAGAGAGGAGTGCAGACTAAATATCATGGGTATAATAACTACAACTAATGAAAATGTTTGACCTGAAGCCAGTAGAGGACAGGGCCGAAAGCCAATGAGAACCAAGGTGCCGATACTCCACCTGTAGATTCCATATGCTCATTTAGATGTTGCATGGTGGAGTTGCTACTTGTCCCAGAAAAGTTAGTCTCGAAGAACAAGTTAGAATCAACTATGCAAAATTGAGTAGGGACTATACTATCTTGGAAGGAAAACCATTCCTCAGAACAAAAGATTCTCCCATGATGGATATTTGGTTGCTTCATTGCTGAAGAATCTTTGCAGACTTAGGCTTGGCTGATGAGTAAATGTGAAAGTTGGCATCTAGACGGCTGTAGAGAAATGCTTTTCATTGGTAGAACTATGTTAATTTTAAGATACCATAGGGAGATATTGTTAGGGAAGGCTTTTGAAGGAGTCTTAGGGCAAGGTTTGTGTCGAAAGCTGCCCAACCTATAATGAAGAGAAAATTTGCAAATTTAAAGAGCGAGCGATGATCGTGATTAAGCATTCTGCAAAGTTCGATGAATTGTCTCATTATGCATTGGGGACAATTACACTATTGTACTGAGGAATGAGAAGTTTATTGAGGGGTTATGGTTTGATATTTTAAAAGAAAGGATGCCTCATTTGCAAGATCCTAGTGACATTGTAGTTGAGGTGGCCATCCGTAATGAAGAGATACTTGAGGGGACTGAGAGACCCAATGGGTGCTAGAATTTTTTGGGAAAAAAAAGGAAATATCTCTAAAGGAAAGAAAGCTCAGGAGGGAGGAAAGACAAAGAAAAATAGAGTGGATGTGGTTTGCTTTATGTGCCATTAAAGGTTCGTTATTTGATTGAGTGCAAAGAAACCTTTGCGTGAATCACTGTTGGGAGGTATAATATATGTTTTTTTAATTGTAATCAACTGGGGCATTATAAAAACAAGTGTTCGGAAGTAGAAAAAGGGAAAATTCTTGCTATGGAGCCTTCGTCTTCTAGATCGACCTCATTCGAGAAAAGGCAAAACAGTATTGGATGGCACACTTTTGTTTCGTAGCATAGCTGTTAATGTTTTGTTTGACACTAGTGAATCAAATTCCTTTATCTCTAGTTGTGTACTAGATTAGTTGTCTTTGGATCCATCATACTTTGTTATCTCCTTTAGAGTAGTTATTTCGATAGGAGGCTATGTGACTCTTGGGATGAGATGTGATGACCTAGAAATTCGATTGTTGGTTTCCACTTTTGTTTGTCATTTGTATGTTTTGATTTTGATGGTTTCAGCATTATTTTAGGAAATGATTAGTCAAATCGTTGTACTGCTAGGATATTTCTTCAAAATAAGGAAGTGCCGTCCAGAGATCCCAATAGTAACAATAGGATTATGTTCCTAGTAGAAGGTTTGGTTCCGCAAATATCTTTATTGCTAAGTGTTTTGGAATTGGAGAAAGAGGTAGGTAGTGTTCCTATTGTGAAGGAATTTTATGATTTTTTGAACCAGTAACAGGCTTGCCACTAAAGAGGGATATCGAGTTCTGTATTCATCTTGTGAGAAGAGAGAACAGATGAATTGGCCACCTAGTCGAATGACCCTTTTAGGGATGGAAGAGTCGAAGGATCAGCTTGTTGATTTAAAAGGAAGAAGGTTGATTGTCTAAGTAGCCCAAATTAGGGTGCTGATATTGTATATGTGAAGAAACCTGAAGGGCGGTTGAGAATGCGCATTGACTATCAAAATCTCCATGAAATTATGGTAAAGAATAAACATCCACTACCTCATATTGATGATTTATTCGATCAGCTAAGTGGTGGAAAGGTGTTTTCCCAATCGGATTTGACTACTGATTTTCAATAATTGAGGATAGCAGAAGAGAGCATTCCATTGATAACCCTTCATACGAGATATAGATCGCACAAATAGACGGTTATGCTATTTGGATTGAAAAATGCATATGCTTTCTTTGCGGATATGATGAATCGAATGTTTCGAAAACACTTTGAAAGAATTTTGTTTATTTCCATTAAAGATATTTTGGTGTATTCGAAAGATGCGAAGGAGCACGAGTACCACCTTTGGATTGTTTCTTGATATTTTGCGAAAGCACCAAAAGGAAAGTTTCGTAAGTGAATGTTTTGGGAAGAGAAAGTGATGTTTCTTGGTCAAGTGGTTTCGGGTGAAGGACAAATGGTGGATCCTGCAAAAGTAGATATCGTCATTAATTAGAGGAGTACTGGAAGTGTTACGAATGTCCGAAGCTTTATTGGATTGGTTGGATATTGTCAAAGATTTATTAAATACTTCTGAAGGATCATAATACTAAATACTAAACTGACCTGAAAAGAAGTTTAGTTTATTTGGTTAGATAATTATGAGGAAGAATTTTGAAATTTGAAGCACTTATTGATCAATGCACTTGTGTTAGTGGTGTCAGATGGAAAGCAAGATTTTATGGTTTATACTAATTCCTACGGAATAGTCTTAGGGGATGTTATTATGCAAAAGGGAAGAGTTATCGCTTACGCTTCGCGACTTTTGAGGCTGCATGATGTGTGATTTATAACTCATGTTCTTGAGTAAGCTACTACAATCTTTACCTTGAAAATATGGAGGCATTTCTTATTGGGTGAGTGGTACGATTTGTTTACCAACCATTAGTTTTTGAGATACCTTTTTTCTCAAAAGGAATTGAGTATGCGATAGTAGAGATGGTTGGATTTTTTTGGCTACTTATGATTTTAGCATTGGGTATACTCCAAAAAAGGTAACAAGGTTGTCGATGCCGTTAGTAGAAGGTATCAAGGGATGGTGTCGGATATATTGAACGAGTGGAAGGACTTAGAGGCTTTGGTTGCATGTAATGTGAGAAACAGGCCAACAACATGTTCAAGTGGATGATCACTAATGGTTTCATGTTTCGAAGTTCGCCAGTTTTGATTGAGAAGATTGCTACTAAGTAGGAAGAAATTCCTTTGTTAGCCGAAAGGATCATGGAGCTCAAAGTTGCAGCTAAAGGCTATGACCCAGAAGGTTTTACCCATGGCTGAAATAAATGGTTAAGCAAGAAAGGAAGGTTATGTATTCTGGATGTTGGCTATTTAGGGAAAGAAGTACTTCCGGAGAGTCCCCGTTTAAAGTTTATGATAAACCCTAGCGGTAACGAGATGTACTATCATATGAAGAAAAGTTTTGATTGGGAAGACATGAAGAAGGATGTAGGCTTGTGGGTGAAGCAGCATCGAAGCATCCAGCAAGTGAAAGCCAAATATCAAAAGCCTAGTGGTTTTCTTAAACCATTAGATAATTCAATTTGGACATGGGATTTGATATCCATAGACTTCATAGATGGGTTATCGAGAACGAGGAATGGAAACAAAAGCATGTGGTTTGGCATGGACAGACTAAACAAAAGTTCCTATTTTTTCCTCACAATGTCCAATAGGACGGTACTGGTGTTAACTGAGTTATTTGTTAGTAAAAAAGTGAGATTTCATAGAATTCTTAATGTGTCACGAGCGACACTAATCCTTTGTTTACTAGTGAGTTCTAGAACATATTTTTGAAGGAACTGAGAATGAAGCTCAAGATGAGCACCGCATATCATCCACAAACGGATGGATAGATTAAAAGAGTAAATCAAGCACTGGAAGATTTGTTGAGAGATTGCGCCTTGGACATTGGTTGTTTAAGGGGAGGACCATTTACACTTATTTGAATTTTAACATAATATGGGATAGTATAGGAATGACGCCTTTCGAAGATTTATGCGGATAACTATGTAAATCACCATCATGTTGGTTATAGATAGGTGTAAGAATGGTTCTTGATTTCGATTTTGTAAGAGAACCCAGAATTTTTTTTTTGAGATTAACGAAAAGAAACTGAAGGAGGCTCAGTCTACGTATACGAGTTACGCAGACATAAGACATATGGACTTGGAATTTTTTATTGGATATAGAGTCTTTATCAAAGTGTCACCAATGAAGGGCATGCAATATTTTGGAAAGTCCCAAAGTCTGAGTCTAAGTTTTTATGGACTTTTCCCTATATCGAAAAGGATTGGGACTCTAGTCTACAGAGTAGAGCTAATGGATAATTATGTGGAAGTCTACAACATGTTTCACATGTCGCACTTGCAAAGTTATGTTCATGACCCCGATACTACCATGGATCCGAAGGCACTGGAAGAGATAGTGATGGAATCTGACTTGACTTTCGTATGACAACCATGACAGTTGTAGATAGAGACGAAAGTAAATTGAGAACTAAGATGGTTAAGCTGGTGAAAGTCCAGTGGAGTGCAGATGACAGGGACGGTACTTGGAAAACCGATGACATGATTAATGAGACCTATCATGGTTTGCTTTTGGTATAATCTATATTGCTTTATAGATGAGATACAAGTATGATACACTAGTGTTGATAGGATTAACGTTTGATCTTGTTTTTATGATTGTTTAGTCCTTGTATAAATTACAAGGACAAAATTCCCTAAGGAGTGAGGATGTAGCATCGCTAATTTTTGAAATACATTTGTTCAAGAATTTAATTAGGTGGTTAAATAGGAATACTGTGGTGGACTAGGGAAGGTTGGCCCATTAAACAAATAAACCAAGTAAATCGTCATAAGTATGATGGATATGGGAGGGGAAAAGTTGAAACTTTTGGTCCCCATATATGTGTGTATATATATATATATATATCATATACTCCTGCATAGTTTTCATTTTACTTTACTTTTAAAAACCTAAGAGAAAATTAAAGAGAGACCATTCATTAAAGCTAGGTTATGAAGAATGGAAAAGCTAGGAAATTTAAAGCTTGGAAACATTCATCAACAAATCTCATCACCTCTATCCAAACTAGGTGAATAAAATTCTTTATTTATTATGGTTTTTATCATTTACGTATAGCCAAAATATGTGTTATTTTTCACAAATGTTTTCATGATTCATTTGACATTACATGAATCTTTTGTAGTACTCATTATTGACTCAAATGCATGAAAATGAGTAGGTTCATAGGCAGATACGTATAATTAGACATCTCCGAATGTCATGAAATTTTGGTATGATGTTTGAATATAATTTTGGAGATGGTTTTTGGTTTTTATTTTTCAGGATTGTACAAATTTGTTATGAATTTTCTTAGATTGAATTATTTAGTAAATACTTGAAAACTTTTTAAAATGGATAATACTTTCATATAAATAATTTGTACATGGCCGGTACAAAAGTATTGTAAAAAGACAATATATTGATTGTATTCTAATTTACAAGACAGTGATAATTTCAAAAATACAGTGGAGCGGGTATAAAGTAGCGACTTAAATGGAAATAAGTCAACATTATCCATATTAATAGTTAGTATCATTGCTAGGACTAAAACCTCCGTCCGACAAGGTCGGAACCACCCTTTGGTAGCACTGGATGCTTGAAATATCACAAGAATAGTATCTGAAGCATTCAAGGCTTCCGACACATACCTTTTGGATTTGGAATTATTCCAGATACTTATAAATGTTATTGTTCTTAAAGGTAGTTACTCCACAAGAGGCTTCCGCCTCGACTCATTCAATTAGGGCACTAGGGTTCTTTCCCATAAACGAAATGTATTATACAGAAGAACTCACAAACTATAAATTTTTAAAAAATAGAGACCTTTCCCTCTGCACCTTTCAATGGAATTGGAAGGAGGTTGTTTTGCATTAAATGTCTTTTGAGGTTGCTGCCTTCGTTCCTTCAGTCTTCTTGATAAAGGGATCCCTTATTCGGAAATGAGTTTTTTAAATTGAAGCTAATGCTTCCGAAAACCCTTAAAGCTGTTGCCTATGACGACATGCATTTACAAACATATTTTTTATAAAATAGTTCCTTCCGCACTGGTAGGGTCAGTAAGGAACTTTTCTAAAACCAAATGATTTGAGGCATCGCCTCTTTGGCTGTCGGCCTCAATAATGACAACAAAGAGATATTTTATTGAATTTTTTTCTAGAATGGAGTAGAGAATTTTCTCTATTTCCGAGAGCAATTTGTGTGATGGCAGGCATTGATAATTGATTGATAGTTGAAGCCAGAAGAGTTTCCCTTTTTAGCATGAATTGAATATGAATCTTTGTGCCTGTGAGTAAGTCGAAGGTGATTGGGAATGATCGAGGTGTCATGCCAATTGAAGTGTAAACTTAAAATTGATTGAATCCATTGAAATGCTTATGTTGTTAGTTATTGGCCATTGTTTAAGACATTGCATTTGGATAAAACCTAGGTAGGGTTTAATGGGTGGAAAATTAAGAAACAAGTTAAATTTAAATGTAAATAATCGTGTCTTAGCTTGTTGTTTAGCGCAGTTAAGTGGACTTAGGATTGAGCTTTCGGTTTGTGTTGGTGGGACATTAGTCTGCGAAGCACGGGAGATTAAATAGGAAGGATCTGTTGCTTCGGGAAGTTCATGAGATTTAAGGAAAAGCCTTCGGTTCCGTTGTTAGTAAAGGGTTACCGTGTGAAGCTTGGAAGGGGACAAAATGAGGAATTCCATTGATTCACGCAATTTAGACATTGTAATAAAATACTTGCTCCCTTACTTCACGAAGTAAGGTAGTCAAATGAATACATAAAGAAGTGGTTTCATGATTACTAGGATTTGACCCCATGAATCACGGATAGGAATCACAAATGACATGTAAAAGTGTTGAAACTGTTAAGATAGTAAGTCAGTGTAACGGGGGATTGGGAATCCACTGTGTATATCATGTTATACTACTATTGTATCTACCTTAATGATAATCGTACTAAGAATTATTGTAACACCCCACCTCCGCCAGGGTGGCTCTTGCAAGCACTCTGACTTTGGAGAGGCGTTTGAATCGGGTAAACATGCATAATGATATATCAAGGCAGAACAAGAACATATGTATATATGTAAGCAGAGTAAATAAGATAAGTAAAACAGCGGAAGATTTCAAACTGTTTCAAAACAAGTCTGGTACAACATAATGTCAACTTTCCAAATACACAAGTCTAGATAAAAACATCACTGAAAAACTGAAATACATAAGTACTATCCCCAAAATAAGTGATAACCATAGCTAGATTCATGTCAAGACCGTACATGAGCTAAAATCCCACAAGCAAGCGATCAGAAATCCAAGCTAAGCTCCAATATTCCCACCCTGAGAACCTGGGGGGGGGGGGGCGGGGGGGAAACGGAAGAAAAGAGGCGAAAGAAAAACAGGTCAGTCAAAAAGACTGAGTAAGCCCTACTACAATCAATGCAAACTGATAAAGTTAACTGGCATGAGAAGCAGGGATGAACATAAGGATAACAACATACTAGCATGATGATTAACTAACAAGGTAGATAAAGGTGTCATCGCATACTCAGGTTTAAGGTTTTTGCACCATAGGTGTACTAGCAAGCTAACATGACTTGAATAAACAAGTATTGATCCCTTGGCCCAAGCTTTGGCCCAATGACATGAAATGACCCTAATACGAGGTCCAACCAAACGGTCTAATCGATCGGCTCCCTAAGCCTAACTCGTCACGTGTTGGTGTCAATACGGCCCAAACATAATTGTAGTCGGACTGTGCCGGGTCTCCCGTCGGGTGTATCAAGCCATAGGGTGTCAACCCCTGGACACCATAAACATAAGTGCACAGTCTCGATCTACTGGTACCCATGCTTGACTTCTCCAAATACGGACTACGTGCACGACCATAGTCCGTCCGGAACTACATCGGCGTACCACTCGACCGTCGTTTTGGTCACTTATACCAGTCCAGTAATCGTGCCCCCTCCCTAGCCTAGTCCCTAGGGTCTTAATGATACAAACTTGGGATTACTGCTGGAGTGGACCCCCATTGCTAGGATTTTCTAGTGGGTTAAGTATGGTTTAACCCTTTTACAAATCATGGATTAACTTGGTTAAGTGTAACGATGGGTTCACGACTTAACCCCGATTAATCCACCAAGCCCAAATTGGTTAAGTATTAAGTGGACCATGACTTAACCCTAATCATGAGGCATTAATTAATTTAATGTGCCTTAACCTCTCACATTAGACCTTGTTGTGGTTACTAGTTAAGCCGGGCGGGTCCGGGTAGCTTTACACCACAACTTGGTCTAACCTCGGGTTCAAGGTACAACATGACCAACTTCTCACATTGGGTCCTATCGTTTGTAGCAACTAGTTAAGCCGGTCGGTTCCGGGTAGTTTTACACTACAAACTCAACCCAACCTCGAGTTGGTCACACTTATATTTTCTAAGTGTCATGTCCATCATGTTTCCAAAACATATTACAAGTTTTCAAGAATTTGGGTAGACCTAACTTAATAGGTAAATTCCCACTGGGTAGACCTAACTTAATAGGTAAATTCCCAATCTTATGTTTTCATGTCTTTTAAGTTTACCCAACCCCAAACGCAATCCCATCGCTTACATAATCGCAATAGCGCATAAAGGATAGAAAGAGGGAACTTGGCATAAAGATGACAAATGGTGTTGAAGCCACAAGTTTAACATGGTGGCATATGAAATGTACATATGCTCATATACTTGCATATTGCATCATTAGGCCTCAAAAGTATGCATAAAACTAAACTTAGCATATAAGTGATACATGGTGATAAATGACATGTAGAAGTTGTCATAAGTTCGCATTTAGCCTCACATGCAAGTTATCATAAGGGATATGATAACTTACATGTTGCCAAAATGCAACCTTTAGCATAAAGCTTGAAGCTTTAAGCTCATAAACCCAAGATAAGCTTGCATAACATGATAACATGAGCAAAATGATCAACCCAAACTTTCATAAAATAACTTGCATATCATATGGCAAACTTGCATATCATAACATAGCAAACTTGCATAACATAACATGATAAACTTGCATATCATAACATGGCAAACTTGCATAACATAACATGATAAACTTGCATATCATAACATATCAAACTTGCATAACATGACATAGTAAACTTGCATATCATGGCAAACTTGCATATCATAATGATCAACCAAACTTGCATCATTCATTTAACTTTAGAGTTTAAATATGAAAGTAGAAAAGGGCTTACAATGCTTATGAAGACACAAAAATATATATAGATTGAGACAAAGCCCTTATGCAATCAAATAAACCCAAAATGCAAGCTCCAATAGAAAAATCCTTGAGCCAAAATGAATCAAAACTCTTGCTTTATGACGTAAATATGGAAACTTGACTTGAATGCAAGCTAATGATGCTCATACAAGCTTGAAAACACTTGTATGCATTGAAAATCTCTCATAGAAATGACTTAGGAATTTTATGAAGAGAGTGGAGGCCATGAGAGGAATGATTTTGCCATAGTTTAGATACTTGAATGAATAATGATGATTTAGGGTTAGGTTAGAGGCTTATTTATAGAGATTAGGATTAGTTTCAACCTTAGGATTAAACCCTAATTCCAATCTCAGCCCTTAAAACCGAATCTGGCCCCAAAACCTAACCAAAACCCCAAAATGGTGCACCAGGCAAAACTGCCCGGCTGAACCAAGTCGACACCCAAGTCGACAGGGCTGTCGACATGGGCCTAACCATGTCGACTGCCCAGTCGACAGGGCTGTCGACATGGGTGGTCTGGCGGGAAATTTCCCGCCTGCGCCCAACTGCCCTAATTTCCAAATTCAAACTTGAATTTGAAATCTGTTTTTACTTTGAATTTTTTTGAAAACTTCGTTGGGCCTTAATCGGGTCATACGGACTCCGATTTTCGAAAACTCGGACTCTATTTCGCGTATTTTTCCGAGATGAACGCAATGGCATAGCCCGTTACCCTTGATTCAGATTTATAAATTAAATTCTGCCTCGTTTTACGTTATAATAGGTTATTGAAAATACGGGTTGTTACATTCTCCCCTCCTTAAAGGATTTCGTCCCCGAAATCTTCAAGTTAGGAAGAACGTATCCTACCATCCAACATCCATCTACTCAAAACATCATCCACGAGCAATCATTATCCTTACAAGATTCTAAATGTTGTATGAACATATGCAAAGGTGTGTGTATATGTACTTATCTAATGCAAATATCATCAATGCAAATTATGTTAGTGAAATGAATCCATATGTATGCAATTCCTAACATAATGTATAACATCTATATGTGTGCACATAACATACATCCACATGCAACATCCATGTGATAACACAAAAATTTTCATCCATGAATAAGCGTAAACACTCATGCATATGCAATATGAGGAGTGTGTGAGCCGATCTAGTGCCTAATGTGTATAATGCATCCACGAGTAACCACTTGCAAACACTTGCAACCACTTGCAAACATCAAGCATAACATGTTTCAAACACATGTTTCATCCAAAGGGTTTGTACCTAAGGTTCTCATGACAAGATTAACACGATAAACTAGATAATCAAGACAAACATGGATAGCCAAAGATATGCTACAAAGAGATCGGGAAGATAAGCAGGATATACTCCTTTCAGATTACAAGAAATCCCTTCCTAATCCAACCCCAATCCTATAAAAGCCCAAAAGGTTTAGTCAACCTAACGGACCCCTTCAAACCTTGACATGTATTACTAACCGATGAGTCATACCCCCTTATGGAGTTTACAACAGAAATGGGATCGAGAATGGGACCGAGAGGATATATGTAAAAGATAACATGCAAGTAAGTTCCACAGGAAAACAAGGATCAAGAATATACTCTTAGAAAGAGATATGATGCGCGTATCTAGCCTTCAGTCTTCTAAGACATGTTTCCTTGAGCTTGACTCCACTATGTTTTGACCGTCTTTTACCTCATGATTTCTTGGCTTCTTAACTCTTATTTCCCAATATGAGTTGGAACCCATTTCATTGTCGCCTCTCGTCTTCCTCTTTCACTTACTCTTCTATCATTCTTGGCTTAAACATAACTATGACCTCAAGGTTTCATGCAAGCTCTCCAAAATTCACTAGTGAATCCTGGATCTCGTTTACTTACTATAAAGTAGTCCACGCAGCAGAACTTTTCTTTGAAATACCAATCCACGTTGCCAATTGCTCTTACTAACGTGATTTTCTATAACTCATGCTTGAACGAAATGAACCATCCGCCTGCGAATGATAGGCCGTACTTAGATTCAGTTGCTTGCCCATGACTTCCCGTAGACTATCCCAAAACTGGCTAGTGAAGATTGAGTCATGGTTACTAACTATACTTTAGGGAACCTCGTGCAACCGCTTTATTTCTTGAAAGTAAACTGTCGCTAGCTATGATGCAGTCCTTTCGCTCTTTACCGGGGTGAAATGAGCACTCTTCGTGAGTCTACCTACTATGACCCACATGCTCGTATTCCCTTTCCTTGATCTAGGCAGTCCATCCATGAAATCCTTTGTGACGCTTTACTACTTCCATTGCGGGGACCTCCAATGAATGTAATAGCCCACCGGGCTTTTTATGACTCGGCCTTAATCTGTTGGCACAACATGCACCTTGGGACAAACTCGGCCACCTCCTCGAGTGATGTGCATCTTCAAGAGCCTTCTTTCTCTTATTGCGTCTTAGCCATCCCTTGTCATCTATAGCGAGGTGTCTTAACATCTCGCCTCGAATCAACTTGTCCATGATCTCGACTAACTGCGGGTCTTCTTTCTGCGAAGTACCTACTTGATCCATAAGGGTAGGTCTAAGCTCAAGGGACGCTAACTAACTAATTAAACTGAGAAAGCTTCTTACTTCAATTGTCCTCGTCGGGGCTTTCTGGTCTTGAGCCACGACCACTTTAGCGGGATCCACCGCTAAGCCTTGTTTAGAAACTATGTGCCCAAGAAATCTAACTCCTTTTTCTCCAAAATGACATTTGGAGGACTTGGCTTTCAACTGATGGGCTCTAAGCGCATTCATCACCTCCTTGAGATGTCTAGCATGTTCTTCCTCGTTCTTTACGAAAGTCAGGATATCATCTACAAAGACTACCACAAACTTGTTCAGGAACTCCCTAGTCACCCTACTCATCAAGTCCATGAAGTAGGCGGGTGCATTAGTCAAACCGAATGGCATGACCAGCCATTCTAAGAATCCATCTGGAGTTCTGAACGCAGTTTTGTCTATACTATCCTAAGCTACTCTGAGCTGATGGAATCCAGTATCAAGATCAAGAGAAAACAGATGTTCCTACAAGCTGATCAAACAAATCATCGATCCTTGGTAATGGTTGTCTATTCTTCTTGTTCTACTCACGATAATTAACATACGGGAGAAGCGAACTGTCCACATTACTAGCGAATACTACTAGAGCACCCTCCTCGGAAATGCTTCATTGTATGAAGTTCTTCTCAAGCAACTCCTTGACTTGCTTCCTTAACTCTCATCTCGCGGGACCATGTGCCTAACCGGCCACGTAACTGGTTTGGCATTATCAACCAGATAAATGCGGAAATAAATCTCTCGCTTAGGGATAACCCCCCTTCACTTCACCCAAGATATCAGGATATTCTCGGACCACCCTCACCGATTGCAAACTATCGATAGACGAGTTGAGGGATTCAAGATAACACAACATGACGGGACCCATAGGGTTACAAGAAATTTTTAGGGTATTACCGAGGCGATTCATGAGCCTCACAACCCTATGCTCAAAAATCAAGGATGGCTCTAAAACTGGACAACCAATCCATGCCCAAAATCAACCCATACCCCATGAAACCGAGAATATAAGCATCACACGAGAACTCTACACTCAAGATAGAGATTTTCAAATCCACGTAGATAATAGACAAATGGGCGTAAACCCCAATTGGATTTGAAACACACACGGGATCATTAACTAGACTAGTACTTAGGTGCAAACTTTCAACTAGATCAGATGAAATAAACTATGCGATGTGCCAGAATCAAACAAAGTACAAACAGGAAAATCAGAAATGTAAACAGGACTTTTAACAGAAATACTACCTCGATCATGAGTTGGAAGAACGATGTTGAGGGGATGAATTCGCCCTCCAGATGGTCTTGCACACTGAGTCTGACCTTGCCCTTGCTTCTTCGGGCAATCTTTGCTGAAATGTCCAAACTCACCGCAGAAAAAGCATTCACCATTCTTTCTTTTCCTCTTCTTACAATCCTTAATAAGATGAGCCGAACTTCCACAAGTAAAGCACTTCTTTTCCTTCTTATCTTTAGACTTCTCCTCCTTCTTTTTCATTTCCTTTTTGGGCCCCGTTTTCTTGTTTTGAGACTCATTCACCTTGATTTCCTTCTTGTCACTCCTATTCTTTTCATTGAGTAGGGCCACATTCACCAAACTATCGAAGGTCGCTCCAATGGGTATATGAGATATGGCCAAACCGCGCAATGGCTCGTTTAGTCCTAGAGCAAAGTGCATGGCCTTCTTCTGAGCTGTGTTAACCAAGTCTAAACCGAACCGAGCAAGTTGATTAAACTTATCCACGTATTCCCTAATGGTCATGTCCCCTTGCTTTAGTGATAGGAACCTCTCCATCTGAAGGTTCTCCTCTGCTGACGATAAAAACCTCAGTCCAAACCTTCTTTTAAACTCATCCCAAGTCTCAATTGGTCTAGTAGTGGTGGTGACTACCCACCAATAAGCAGCTTCCCCTTTCAATAACCATACCGCCAAAAGAACTTTCCTACGATCTTCTATATCTAAGATAGCAAAGAGGTTTTCAGTTTCCTTTAACCAGTTTCTTGCCTCAACAGAAGTCTCCATCCCAACAAAATTCTTGCAACCCATCGCCTTAAAGTCTTTGCAAACCTCCGCGAAATCCTCTTGTGGATGATGAGGGGGAGGAGGAAGAGGAACCTCAGCGACAGGAGGAGGAGGAACATTAACTACCGGAGGAGGAGGAGGAACATCGGCGGGGCCGGCTTCGGTCGCTCTAGCCTCCAAAAGTCTCCTATACCAAACAGGTACGTGTACTCCCTCCGGAATAGCAAAGTTATCGGCCATACTGAAAACGAAGAAAAAGACAGATTCAGAATGGAGAAAAACGAAGGAATTTTGCTAATGGCTTTTTGGGGAATAGCCTTTAAAACAAACTAGACTTTTCTTTGGAAAATACTTTATACTTGGTTTTGAAAATAGTTTTCCAAAAGTTTTAAAAACCTTTTTGTTCCTTCTCGTAAACCATATGCTCTGATACCAATTGTAACACCCCACCTCCGCCAGGGTGGCTCTTGCAAGCACTCTGACTTTGGAGGGGCGTTTGAATCGGGTAAACATGCATAATGATATATCAAGGCAGAACAAGAACATATGTATATATGTAAACAGAGTAAATAAGATAAGTAAAACAGCGGAAGATTTCAAACTATTTCAAAACAAGTCTGGTACAACATAATGTCAACTTTCCAAATACACAAGTCTAGATAAAAACAACATCACTGAAAAACTGAAATACATAAGTACTATCCCCAAAATAAGTGATAACCATAGCTAGCTTCATGTCAAGACCGTACATGAGCTAAAATCCCACAAGCAAGCGATCAGAAATCCAAGCTAAGATCCAATATTCCCACCCTGAGAACCTGGGGGGGGGGGAAACGGAAGAAAAGAGGCGAAAGAAAAACAGGTCAGTCAAAAAGACTAAGTAAGCCCTACTACAATCAATGTAAACTGATAAAGTTAACTGGCATGAGAAGCAGGGATGAACATAAGGATAACAACATACTAGCATGATGATTAACTAACAAGGTAGATAAAGGTGTCATCGCATACTCAGGTTTAAGGTTTTTGCACCACAGGTGTACTAGCAAGCTAACATGACTTGAATAAACAAGTATTGATCCCTTGGCCCAAGCTTTGGCCCAATGACATGAAATGACCCTAATACGAGGTCCAACCAAACGGTCTAATCGATCGGCTCCCTAAGCCTAACTCGTCACGTGTTGGTGTCAATACGGCCCAAACATAATTGTAGTCGGACTGTGCCGGGTCTCCCGTCGGGTGTATCAAGCCCTAGGGTGTCAACCCCTGGACACCATAAACATAAGTGCAAGTCTCGATCTACTGGTACCCATGCTTGACTTTTCCAAATACGGACTACGTGCACGACCATAGTCCGTCCGGAACTACATCGGCGTACCACTCGACCGTCGTTTTGGTCACTTATACCAGTCCAGTAATCGTGCCCCCTCCCTAGCCTAGTCCCTAGGGTCTTAATGATACAAACTTGGGATTACTGCTGGAGTGGACCCCCATTGCTAGGATTTTCTATTGGGTTAAGTACGGTTTAACCCTTTTACTAATCATGGATTAACTTGGTTAAGTGTAACGATGGGTTCACGACTTAACGCCGATTAATCCACCAAGCCCAAATTGGTTAAGTATTAAGTGGACCATGACTTAACCCTAATCATGAGGCATTAATTAATTTAATGTGCCTTAACCTCTCACATTAGACCTTGTTGTGGTTACTAGTTAAGCCGGGCGGGTCCGGGTAGCTTTACACCACAACTTGGTCTAACCTCGGGTTCAAGGTACAACATGACCAACTTCTCACATTGGGTCCTATCGTTTGTAGCAACTAGTTAAGCCGGTCGGTTCCGGGTAGTTTTACGCTACAAACTCAACCCAACCTCGAGTTGGTCACACTTATATTTTCTAAGTGTCATGTCCATCATGTTTCCAAAACATATTACAAGTTTTCAAAAATTTGGGTAGACCTAACTTAATAGGTAAATTCCCAATCTTATGTTTTCATGTCTTTTAAGTTTACCCAACCCCAAACGCAATCCCATCGCTTACATAATCGCAATAGCGCATAAAGGATAGAAAGAGGGAACTTGGCATAAAGATGACAAATGGTGTTGAAGCCACAAGTTTAACATGGTGGCATATGAAATGTACATATGCTCATATACTTGCATATTGCATCATTAGGCCTCAAAAGTATGCATAAAACCAAACTTAGCAGATAAGTGATACATGGTGATAAATGACATGTAGAAGTTGCCATAAGTTCGCATTTAGCCTCACATGCAAGTTATCATAAGGGATATGATAACTTACATGTTGCCAAAATGCAACCTTTAGCATAAAGCTTGAAGCTTTAAGCTCATAAACCCAAGATAAGCTTGCATAACATGATAACATGAGCAAAATGATCAACCCAAACTTTCATAACATAACTTGCATATCATATGGCAAACTTGCATATCATAACATAGCAAACTTGCATAACATAACATGATAAACTTGCATATCATAACATGGCAAACTTGCATAACATAACATGATAAACTTGCATATCATAACATATTAAACTTGCATAACATGACATAGTAAACTTGCATATCATGGCAAACTTGCATATCATAATGATCAACCAAACTTGCATCATTCATTTAACTTTAGAGTTTAAATATGAAAGTAGAAAAGGGCTTACAATGCTTATGAAGACACAAAAATATATATAGATTGAGACAAAGCCCTTATGCAATCAAATAAACCCAAAATGCAAGCTCCAATAGAAAAACCCTTGAGCTAAAATGAATCAAAACTCTTGCTTTATGATGTAAATATGGAAACTTGACTTGAATGCAAGCTAATGATGCTCATACAAGCTTGAAAACACTTGTATGCATTGAAAATCTCTCATAGAAATGACTTAGGAATTTTATGAAGAGAGTGGAGGCCATGAGAGGAATGATTTTGCCATAGTTTAGTTACTTGAATGAATAATGATGATTTAGGGTTAGGTTAGGGGCTTATTTATAGAGATTAGGATTAGTTTCAACCTTAGGATTAAATCCTAATTCCAATCTCAGCCCTTAAAACCGAATCTGGCCCCAAAACCTAACCAAAACCCCAAAATGGTGCACCAGGCAAAACTGCCCGGCTGAACCAAGTCGACACCCAAGTCGATAGGGCTGTCGACATGGGCCTAACCATGTCGACTGCCCAGTCGACAGGGCTGTCGACATGGGTGGTCTGGCGGGAAATTTCCCGCCTACGCCCAACTGCCCTAATTTCCAAATTCAAACTTGAATTTGAAATCTGTTTTTACTTTGAAATTTTTTGAAAACTTCGTTGGGCCTTAATCGGGTCATACGGACTCCGATTTTCGAAAACTCGGACTCTATTTCGCGTATTTTTCCGAGACGAACGCAATGGCATAGCCCGTTTCCCTTGATTCAGATTTATAAATTAAATTCTGCCTCGATTTATGTTATAATAGGTTATTGAAAATACGGGTTGTTACAATTATAGTGCAGGTGCAAAGGGTTGGCCACAACGTTTAGCTTCCAGCTTAGAGAATAGGACGCTACATCGTGTGACCATAAATATTGTGAAGCATGGAACTATAAGGCTCTATAACATTGAGTTTGATTGATTTGAGTACATTAGGGGGAAAACTTGGTGTAATGCATGTAAATTTTAAATTTATCGCCTTTTTCCTTAAAACTTTTCTCTTTACAATTAGGATTTTTGGTTTAATTATGGTTACTAGATTGGATTATAGGAGTTATTTTCAACACTACTTAGGATTGAGCTCATCCTAGTATATTTGCGGTATATAATCACATTAATTTTGGTTGTTTTATGGATGTATAAATTAATTACTTAGTTTTATAACATGCTTATAAGAGTGAGTTGTGTAGTTTTATAGCATGCTTATAAGAGTGAGTTGTGTTTTTTACCCTTCGAAAAGACTTCAGGACGAAATCTCTTGTTAGGGGGAAGAATCACAATATATATAGGAATTTAAATTTAACAATGAAAAGTATTCCTATTGTGTCCATGGTGAGATTCTAATTCATTTTCGTATCTTATTACTGGAAATGGAGTCTATATGAAAATAATGTGAATAGTAAAGGTTTTGAATTTAAAATTAATAAGCGTGTAGATTTGAATTTGAATTTAAATTGGATATAAACAGAACAGGAGCAAAAAAGTTTGAGATAAAAGGGCATTCCATATTTGAACTAAAAATTATCTGCAAATTTACATATATAAAATTGACACATTAAAAGAGATAAGAATGAATTAATTATCATTTGTTAACATTAAAATAAAGAGGTGTGAATTAAATTTTGATATGCTTGGAATAGGTGGGCAGTTGACCGTCCTACGGGTGGAGGTTGACCACAATGTGAGCATAAGTAATGGTGGATGCTAGGTTTCTAGGTTATATTCTTTAGGGTTTTATGTCATAGATGGTTCAAATTTTATATTTTTAATCTTACTAGCCCTAGTCACTTTGTTATCTATAAATAAAGCCTTAGACACACACTCCTAACTAACATTTTCTATGGCTTTCTTCCTCGATTATTCTCCTTCATTATCCCTATATAGATCTCGTTCTTAGGACAAGTTAGTATCTTTCTACTCTCTTCCTTTTCTGTTTCAATTTATAAATTCTGGATATAACTTCTATATATGTATATGATTCTTTGCTGATTATTGTACCTATTCAATCATAAAAGGAGGAGATGGAATTATTTGCATGCTAATAATCCAGAAGAGCATTCCATCTAAGATTAAACAAAGCTTTCTCTTTTTTGGGCTTTGAGTGAGACCTCTATGTTTATTTTTGTTTAGATATCTTTTTTAGCACAAAATTTGGGTTTGATACGAGTAAGAGGTTTAGAGATCACGAAAATGAAAACACAAAACCACATCAAATCTCTAATTAAATGGAAGTGTCAGTCTAAATTTTTAATTTTGATTTGGATTATAGATATAAATGAAAAAGGGACTTTGTTCTTGTACCTAATTTAAATCAAAATAATAGTATATTTTATTTTCTTTTCCCTTTGATTTTAAATTTTAGATTCACATGAAACTAGTGGATTCGAAAACCGTAAATTATAAGTAGTCAAATCACTGATTTAGCTATAAAAATAATGGATTTGTGTAATATAAACATGGAAGCCAAATCCTACTTTTGTGTAAAAATTTCCTAAGATGGAAAGAAAGTAAATTTGGACTAAAACGAATATATAATGTTGCATTTGTAACTTGCACTTTTATTTACTTATATACTATAAAGACCTAGAATTACAAGTCTATCTTTGGGGATATGTTGTTGATTTTTCCTTGCTATATATGTGAATCTTTAGTGAGATTTCTTATGCCATGACATGAATTATAGGGAACATGACTTGTGAACTTTTGTCCTGTGTTAAGGTTGACATTTCATTAATTAGTACGTTTTCTCCATGCATGCCATTCATTGTGTTTATATTTACTATATAGCATAATATACGTATTTAATATGTTTTATCGCATTTGATTAGAAATTTTGAGTTAAATGTCCCCATTAGGAAAAATATATATGTTTATGTGTGTTAATGGTCTTTAAGGGAATGAGATAAAACCCTCCTTGTAGTAAAAGTCTACCCAAACAACGCGACTACCAAGAGCTACAAGCAGGCAGGTTAATGTGAGACGTATAGTGATATGATCCATTTAGCATGTTGATGGGCCTGCCACAAGAAGATATTAATTGATTGATTTGCCTCTCGGAGTATTATGTGGTTAGCATCTCTAGTTGTTTTATTCTTAAAAGGTCGGGCTGTAGTCTTAGGACCTGCCGTATTAGGTATTAAGTGGTCAATTTTCCTTTCTCTCATTGTTATGTGGTATTAAATGATCTAAGATGATTTTGATAGTTCTCTAGAAATTATTCGCTACTTTAAGGTGACTGTATTATAAGGATCTACTTAAGCGATGTGATAATAAGAATTTCACCTAACATATAAGAGAAACTGGATGCCTAAGTATTAAGTGACTAGGAGTTCACCTTTAGTGTCAACTACGTATTAACGTAGAGTCTGCCAAGAGGGTCTTACATGTCAAGAAGAAGTCTATCTAAAAATTGGTATTAAGAGATTGTTTAATTTCTCTTGCTTTATCGTGAGAGTATTTATATAGTTGCATGGTCTACTAGGAAACGAGGTCTTAAGTGAAAGTGGGAATCCACCCTTAATTTGTTTATCCTTAAGTGCACAAAGGGTTCATCTCTTTCCATTTGGTATATGTGTATTAGTAGACAAACATTCATATATATGTGTGTATGTTCACCTATAAATATATTTTGTAGTTTCTATACTGCCTAAGTACAAGAAAAGTGTTTTTAAGCCTAAAGATTTTATTCATAAGAACTATTGATCCGACCCTCTCTTTTCAACAATATAGGTTAGATAGGACGGTCTGATGGAGCAAGCTTGAAGATGATGGGCATAGCAATAGTGACTACTATCTTATTTTGTTATATCCGATTGGGTTTTTGTTATTATAATGATGATGTGCCCTGGTTTATTGTTTGTAACATTTTGACTAGGATGTATTCCAACATTATGATGGTTTTATGATATGGTATATATATTTCACTATTACATTTTATCTATTCTGCTGTGAGATCTGATTTTACTCCAGTTTGGTCTATTTAGTTTATTTCTCATAAAAACGAACAACCTATTAAGGGCGACTTTATGTTCTGATGCGTTTTTTCTAGGTTGGAAGTTAGATCCATTATGAGTGGGTTGTTGCAACGACCATAGAAAGATCTCGTTGAAATCATTTGAAAAGTACAACATCAACTCCCGACTCAATGGCATAAATGGCATCGCTAGATTCCAAATAATTTGTCAGAAATCTCCTTTTAATTTTTCCAAGCAATAAAACTCATAAACAGGCATATGCATATTCCTGTCAATAAACTCAATGGAAAACTCTAAAACTAATTAAAACCAAGTTTCAAGATAAACATTTGACTAATTAACAGTTTTGGTACAATTCTTATGGATAAAGAAAGCTTTATTTTTAAAGACTTGAATGGCAGAAGTAATATGATTTTTTTCAAAAGCCTATAAACAAAACTCATTCCTAGTATTTGCAATAAACACAGAAGATGTGCTAACATCATTCAGCCATTCATCCGTATTTACTAATAATTATCATGTATTTATCTACCATGAAGATATCATAAAATTACAAGAGGATCTTACAATTCCTTCAAAGCATAAGTGCCCTACTTTGAAAATTAGGAATTGCAAAGTGTTCAACATGACATTCACAAAGGATTATATCTTGTGTGAAGAAGGGTTCTTGATTCCCGCTTTTGTAATTAATTCCAAAATCCATGCTCTATAAAGCTACATGAAACTTGCCTTAAATCCTCATATATTTGAATTTTAGCACTTAAATGCATGGATGAGACTTTTATTCACTTAAAATGGGATTTTTCTCCTTTTTCAAACAATGGAAAAGGAGCAGGAGGAAATGGAGTACAGATGCAGTTTTGTAAAATGAAGGATTTACAATAAAAAGTAACATGAGATTTACTTTCCTTTTTATAAAAAGAAATGGAAGCTGTAAATCGCGAAATGGCCCTACACATGTTGGAATAAACAACTTGATACACGGTCATCCAAGGACTTACATTTCTGAAATTTCTATAACCATTTCCTTAGTGTACATAATTATTATTCCAACGTCTGACGTATGTTTCTCCTTTTAATTAGTGGGTTCCTCTATGGATCTATGTAATATTTATATTTTGAAAATACAAACACACTCGCTCACTATCTATATAGGTATCATAAACCTAAGCTCTGATACCGGATGTAACAATCCAAATTCTAGCGGGCCATAATTTTTCGCAAAATGCTAAAAATTCAAGTCTACTAAAACCATAATTGGTTTGTCTAGTAACTTGCATAAAATCAAAGATAAATATAACAAAGTTGATAATAGATATCTTACAATAGAACCGAGTAAATTATAATAAGTAAATACTTACCATAATAATGACATTGACTAGCAAGTGTCCTTGAGCTATAAAATCTCTGCCATTTGTCTAAACTACAAGTTTGTTATGAGGAGGAGGTCAGAATTAAAACTATGGTGAATGGACAAATTATGCTTTTAAAGAATTACACTACATATACTGTTCTATATGTAGTTATCTACTCCCTATTAGATCAAACTTAATAATCCATATATATGTAGCTATATTCCTAATGTATCTAGGTACTACCCATAGTGCCCTCCTTGAAACGTCTCCATCATTATGCTAAGCGTACTAAACCTCCATCACCACACTACGAACGCACACGTTCTCCATCGCCATGCTACGAAAGAGCACTAGGTCTCTATCGCCCTGCTATGAAAGTGCGCTACCTACTATCTGAGCTCTGCTCTTAGGCTAAACCCTTGCACAAAACTAATGCTCGGACGTCTACGATGCACTAATCGATGCATACACTGAGGACCTATCTGCAATCATTCTGTTTACAATTCGAGCTCCGCTATCGGGCTGACCACTTGCACGGAACTCAGTCAGGGATTTGTATATCTATAAAGAACATCTTTGTTAGGCATATATATATTTCCATAGTTTTATATGCCTCCTTTTCATGGTCGCTATGGCCCCATGCACCCCTACTTAACTAATGAAAGACCGTTTCTGTAACGACCCAAATTTTAATGAATAGTAATTGATTAACTAATTAAATATTAAGTTTTAAAATAATTGTGTTAGACCAAAAAGTGGTTCTAACACCCAAATTGATTAAAAGCAAAATGAAATGAGATAAAAATAAAAATGAACACACAGGATTTATAGTGGTTCGGCGAAGAAATGCCTACGTCCACTTGTTTTTCACTATTTTCACTGATTTAGTTGCAAGTACAATGAAATATTCACTCGATCTCTCTCACAACTCACTTACAATCACTCAATTGTTTGAAAACAAATAATGAAAGAAGATTTGGATTTTCCGGGATTGCTGGAATTCGGGTTATGAAGGTGGTTGAACTCTCCAAGTACCAGAAAAAGATCCTTTTCTTTGTCTCCAAACGGGGTATTTATAGGTGTGAATTTGCTCAAACCCGATCCGGGTCGGAGCCACGTGTCATCCACCCCATCAGCCTCGGGTTCGGATGCATTTCTATGTTGACAACGCATCAGAGTAAGGGACGTTGTGGGCAGGAACTGGTCATAGCCGATCCGGATATCCAGGCGCTTATGCAGGGGAATGATATGGAAAATGGGTTCGGGTCGGAGGGACATGTGCAAGGGGTTCGGATCGGGATATCCGATCCGACCCGGATTGACTTGGAAACAATTCTCTCTTCTCTTTATTCTGCTCCGCTCCGCTCCGACCTATCTCTGTAGCAATTGGGTGGCTTTCCGATCCGACTGGAAGTAGATTCCCCTCCGACCCGAATAGCTGTGCTTCTTTAACTCCAAGAGTATTAGTTCACCGATCCGAACAGCAGACTTTACCCTATCCGAACCGCTGTCCTACTCCGATCCGACCCGCTTCAGAGTTTTACAAGTTCTTCAATATTTCATATCTTGACTTTGTGTTGCCCAGTTCACAATGTGGGCTAATATTTTGCCCCCTCAAAGGATGCTTCTGTTGGAGACGGAGCAAGCTTTGACCATCAATGCATAGCGCTCTTCGAGGTAATTTCCCTTTTGATTTTCCTGGCGCTTTTATATTTTTCTTCAAATTTCAATTCAGTTTGCTGCTGAGCTAAAGAATTCGGTTCGGTTCGGAATCCGATCCAAACAGACCCCCTCTTCTGCTGGAGTGTTGGGCCAAGCTTCGCTTTTGGGCCGTCGATCCGATCCGAACGGGGGTTCTTCTATTGGGCTTCCGATCCGAACGGGGAGACGAATGGTCACATTCTTCTTCTATATAAACACTGCCTCCTTCCTTCATTTACTTTTACTTTTCACCGCTTGAGCTCTGGAAAAACAAGAAAAACTTAATTCGTGAACCTTCAAAATTCTTCTTAATTCTCGAAGTAATCATACTGGTAGGTTATAAAACTTTGATCGATTCCTTTTTTAATTATTTCCGACTCGAATTCGTAGGCGACTAGGATGATTTTATCATGGAATTCTGATGAACTTGCCGCTGTGACCCTCCCTCGTCGTCGTCTCGAGATTGGAATGGAGGAGACTATAACTCGTCGTTAAGTGCACCATCGTAAAATCACTTTGCTTTGATTTGGGTGAATAGCACGATATTGGCCTCGGAATTGGATAGGGAAAAAAGAGGGCGAAGGAGAAGACGATGGAGAATTGGTTCGGTTCGGAAGGATATGGAAGGTGAAAAACAAAGGAAGAAGGAAAGAAATTCAAGAGGTCGGATCGGGTCGGGGCGAGCGAAGAAAGAAAAAAGAAACGAAATCTAGGAGATCGGATCGGATCGGAGCAAGCATTTAAGACAGGAGGGAAGGAGCCTCCCTAACCGGATCGGATCGGATCGTAAAACGATGGAAGAGAAATATAACTACATGATCCGATCCGAACCGTTAGGGGACTCTGCCTCCGATCCGGTCCGACTTCAATTTCTGAGCTTCAATAAGATTTCCAAGCCTAAGGTCACGCCCCCGATCTGATCCCAATGAATGAATCCGAACCGAACCGAAGCACAGTCTATCTTAACGCATAAAAACTCGTCTAACTGGCCCAATCAAACTTCGGCATAATCTTCAATCTTATGGACAGTTAGGATAGTGCCTTGCGAACGTAACTGGACATCAAGAATTACTTTAACTCTTTATATCTTGCCAAACTTTTTCGTCGCACTTTTAAACATTTACTTTGCACTTTTCGCATACACTGTTCACACTTTAGTTTGCACACACGCACGGGGGGATACGGGCTAATTTTCTCTAATTTGTGCTATTGCTTCGTCAATAGTTCTATGACCATGAGACCCAGACGCTCTTCCAGACTAGCTGAGAGGAAAGAAGCCCCGGAAACCTCTAACAAAATCACTCTCGAGGACATATCTTCTCCGTCAGATCCAGAATGGGACAATGAGGGTCCAGACTACGGGGTTGGAAATCGGGAAAGCAACGAGGTGTCTTCAGAAAATGATGTTTCTCTGGGTTTTGAGGAGGAAGGAGGGATTGGTGACGATCGAGCCCCCGATGAATTTGAATCGGCCGTTATATTGGAATCACCTCCAGATTCCGTTGAATCAACAATCGACAACGATCGACTTATCCGAATTTGCTTAAAGTACGGGATAATGAAAAGGGACACTCTAGTGCCTTCAAGCTCTGACCGTCCCCACAACCCTCCAGAAGGATATATGGCGGTCACTCGATTGATGTGCATGGTCGGCGCTGTTCCTCCATTCTCTCCCTTCATCGTTGACTTCTTAAGACAAATGCGGATTGCCCCCATGCAGCTGCATCCCAATTCGTATGCCTACTTGCACACTTTGTACATAGCATATCGTGAAATCTTAGGCATAGAGCTCACGTTCGATGACGTTCACTTCTTCTATAATTTCAAGCATCGGACTCGAGAGACTCCATCTTTATGCTACTTCGAGTCAGTTCCAAAAAGGAAGATAATCTCAGCACCATTCAGCAGTAAAGCTGGAGATTCCAGACTAGAATGGTTCTACGTGAAGCGACAGCCTGGATGCGCCAAGAGGTGGACAAAATCAAGTAAAGCACTGATTTTCTAAATCCGGGCTCTATACACTTGAATCATCACCTTAACTTGTTTTCCTTTTTGTTTGCAGTCGACAATCCAAAACAAATATCAGATCAGGTGTTCTTTGACCGGATGCATCAACTTCTTAATGGCGATCAAAAATTCTTGACTATCGATGAAGTCCTTAAAGACGAATATCTTCACTTTCATGGGCTGTTATCCGTTTTTCGTAGAATTGGTCATGGGACGGCTCCATACGCATATATTCCTCCAGTGGAGGTAGTCCTAGAGATAGGAGAAGGCTCAGGAGTTCCTACAGTGCCTCTTCGAACTTCACCTTCTCCATCTTCTACTCAGGATGACGAATTGGCTAACCTAGCCGAAAAGCATCGTGAAGGATATATTGCCCCCGAGGAGGCTACTTCTCCGGAAAAGTCAACATCCTCCCAAGAGTCGCCACTTAATGCTTCAGAGGGGAATATCCCTAGTACTGATGACCAAATATTTCAGGGTTTGGGGGATCTCCCCTTACCTGAAACTATATACACTTCAGAGGATTTCAGGAAGGATCCTTTAGTCTTCACCTCTTCTGAGGAGACCACTCCTGCTAAGGCTAAAGAGCCTGTTCGTACTAGTCTAGCTTCAGATTCGGGTTGGTTGGGAGGAAACACACCACTTAGGACACACTTTATACAACAGCATTAGCATTCATTGCACCTCTTTCTCCGTGAATCCATTAATTCTAAATTTCATTTGTCTTATTGTGCAGGTACGATGTCTCGATCCTACTATGATATCAGGAAGCTTCGCCGCAGCATGTCCAATCCACCTCAGGATATCAAGTATGATCACCGGGATGATCGTGGTAGGGAGGAGAGAAGGCCTTATGATCCCTATCATTCTCGACCCTCACGTTCTCGCTCACCAGTTCGGCCGGAACAAGAGAAATACAAGGGTTATCAAAGCCGTAGGGAAGAGGACAGACCACCATCTAAAGACTCCACTTCTTCCCATGAAAAGCGCAGTAGAGAGAGAAGTCCTCCGAAAGAAACCGGGTCTCGGAGTAAGAACAAGGTCCCTGCTACTAAACGACCTAGGACAGACAAAGAAACTACCGAATCCTCCTCACACGGGGACACCGAATTGACAATCCCCACTCCTCCCCCACTAGATGCGGAAACTGCAGTAAAGCGGGCATATTTGGAGGAGCAATTTCCCGAACACTACTTCGAGACTTTGACTTTTTTACCTGCCCTTGAACCTGTTTCTTCCAAGTGGGCAGATGAGGCCAAAGCAAAGACAGATGCGGTTGAAAAACAATATACTGAGATGTTTAAATATTCACGCAATCTTTCCAGAATCATCCGCACTCTAATCACGAATACTGATTCAATGCAAAAGACCGCGGAGGAGGATACCAAGGCTTTAAAAGCTCTAGGAAAAGATTTGGAAGACACTCAAGCTCAGCTAGCTGTCGCTCAAAGGGACGCTTCTAACTTCAAGCAACAATTTGAGGATAGGCAAAAACGTTATCATGACTTGCTTGAATCTCACACTCAAGAGCGTTCTGAGTTAAAAAAGCAAGCTGATGAGGCTAAGTCGGAAGCTGCTAAGACACGCCTTGCTTATGCTGACCTCGAACGGAAAAATGTCGAGTTAGCAAAGAGGAGTGCTGAACTAGAAAAGAAGAATGCTGACTTAGCTTCTAAGCTATTGGAGGCAGAGAACAGAGCTGCCCTGGCTGAGGGCAATGTGGAGTGTGCTATTAAATCTGCGGAGGAAGCCCGCAAACAACTGTCAGAGGCGGAGGCGGATATTCAGGGTTTCGGCGAATTAATGATTGAATTCTTCGCACATATCATCCATCGCCGAAACATTTCTTGGATCGAGGATTATCCATCCACTCTAGTTCAAGTATGGAATCAGATCGTCGAGTGGGAAAAAGAGGAACTTAAGGTCGATTCCATCGATGAAGATAAGCTAATGGAGAAATACTTGAGGGATGATGAACCGGAGCGCCTAGCCGAAGGGCGCGGCCTCATTGTTGAGGCCATGGAAGAAGAGAGACGGAAGTCTAAACAGAAGAATGTTCTCGAAGCTGGTTCCTCTTCTTCTGCCCCTGCGACTTCTGAAGTAGAGGGGTACGATCCTGAAAATCCGGAAATTCCCCGAACAACTCTGCTATCCCCTATTCCTGAAACAGCATCAGAGGTAGTAGTCACCCCTGCCGAGAAGTCTTCGGAAGGTATCCCTACCTTTTCTCCTCAATTTGTCAAGGCTATTTCTACCTTTCGCCATGTGATTGGGCAATCGATGAAAAACCCATTGTTTTCGCCTGAGTTGATAACTGTTGCTTCTCATTCTGTAGGTGTTGAGCCATCCGAAAAGACAGATGTGACTCAGGGAGCCACCGCCGGGGCAAAGCCCGCAGAAAAGGCCAAAAGAGGGGAGGATAAGGCTGCTCCTATAGACTTGGGAGAAGGAAGTGAGCCAACTAAGGTCGCCACTCCCCATGATGAAGAAATGATAGCAGCTTTAAAGGACGATGGCGGTGACGGGGGGCATGAAGAGGAACCAGAAGTTGCTATAGTCGGGGAGTCAAAAAATGCTGATGATGTTACCTTGGCTGCAATGAAAGCTGATCAAGACAAACGCTTGCAATTAAAAGCCGAAGAACTAGACCCCGAAGCCCTCAAGCCCCTCGCAGTTGTGGATGCGGGATCAAGGTTAGTTGTTAAGCTCTCAACTAGATCTATTACAGAGGAACTCGCTAAAAAATCTTCTCTTGATTCCAACGCTCCGCCCTCCGGGAAGAAGTCTACTGGCTCCAGCACCGCATCTTCAGGAAAGAAGAAATCAAAACGAATCTTAACAGAGGCTGAGAAAGAAGCAAAGGATGCAGAGAAAGCCGCCAAGAAGTCCAAGGCTCATTCGAAATCTAAATAGTGGATTGCCTTGTGTTTATTTAGCATTTAGTGAACCAACAATTGCTGCTACAAGAGCGGCTCTTGCACCTTCTTTTTTTTAGCTACTTTCCTGTACAAATTCATTCATTCGTAAATAAATAAAAAATAATTCATTTTCTACAATGTCTGTTTGTCAGTAGTTCTGCACTTATGTAAAAATGCATGTCTTGCTATAGTTACGAAATGAAGTCACGGAGCGAGGGAATATGTGTATACATATATGCCCCCAGTTAATTCTAATAAATTATTAATGCTTAATCAAGCAATCTGAATGCTCCCGATTTTCTGACGGGATAGCATTTCCTGTGTCGTCAGTGCCTGTCGTTTTTCTGGCATTTCTTTTATACTCTCTCTCTGGAGAGTTAGAGTTAGGGGAAGAATTTCTTTTTTAGCGCTCAGTCGGAGACGCTTTTATACTCTCTCTCTCTCTGGAGAGTTAGAGTTAGGGGGAGAATTTCCTTTTCAGTGCTCAGTCGGAGACGCTTTTATACTCTCTCTCTCTGGAGAGTTAGAGTTAAGAATGTCGTTTTCTCATTCTTTTATGTCTTATCGCACAAGTAGTCGCTGTGCTTTTTCTTATGTTTAAACTGTCATTAACCTTTTCAGGTTTTGAATCATCCTGTATTCCATAATCACAACAGAATAATTGATGAATGTATATATGTAATGCATAAAAGTAAATAACACACAATATTTTAAAGTGGTTCGGCTAAGTCGTAGCCTACATCCACTTTATAGTCTTTTATTCATATCGTCAGATTTTCCCAAGGCAAGTCGTGCCTTATTACAGAGTTCATAAGAAAAATAACAAAGAGTACAGCATTTCTAATCCAAATATCGCATTAAGTGTTGGGCATTCCATGCTCTAGGGACTTCTTCGCCATCTACGGTCGTTAACTTGAAGGTTCCTTTTTCAAGTTTCCGTTGGATGACAAAGGGTCCTTCCCACTTTGGACCGAGGTGAGGAAGGGATGGAAAGACTCTCTTTAGCACCAAATCTCCTGGTTCAAAAGTCCCGAGGCGAACTTTTTTGTCGTAATAGCGTGCCATCTGACGTCGATGTCTTGCCGCACGCAAATCTGCTTCGTCCCTTTTTTCTTCGACTTCATCAAGAGACTCAAGTAAGAGCGCCCGATTCGTCATCGGGTCATAATATGTCACCCTGTGGGAAGGGACTTCCAGTTCAACTGGAATTACTGCTTCTGAGCCAAAGGAGAGAGAGAAAGGGGTGTGACCGGTGGCCGTCTTAAATGTTGTTCGATATGCCCACAAAGCTAGGGGCAATTCGTCAACCCATTTTGCCTTTGCACGCTCTAACCGTTTCTTGAGGATGGATTTGATTACTTTATTTATTGCCTCTACTTGCCCGTTCGACTGCGGATAGGCAACTGTAGTATATCGCTTGTCAATCTTATACTTCTGGCAGAAATTTCTGAATTCAGTACTATCAAATTGGGTTCCGTTGTCAGTTATAATCGTCCTTGGGATCCCGAATCGGCATATAATATTTCTGACCACAAAACTTATCACCTTTCTTGCCGTGATCTTGGTCAAGGGCTTAGCTTCCACCCACTTCGTAAAATAGTCCACGGCCACTATTGCATATTTCGCTCCTCCCTTAGCAATCGGTAGAACTCCAATGATATCAATTCCCCATGTGGCAAATGGCCAAGGACTCACCATTGATTTAAGTTGGGTCGACGGTGCTCTTGGGATTTTGGCGAATCTCTGACACTTATCGCAGCGTCGTGAATAATCAGCTGCATCTTTATTAAATGTAGGCCAGAAGTATCTGTATCGCAATATCTTTTTTGCTAAAGTCTGACCTCCTGTATGATCTCCACAGTCACCTTCGTGTACTTCTCTTAGTACACGCTTGATGTCGTCGTGTGCTATACATCGTAACAGGGGCATAGAAAATCCTTGCCTGTAAAGAGTATCATCTTGTATGACATATCTGGTAGCCTTGCGAACTACAGCCCTTTTCTCACTCTTCTTTGATGGGAGTGTCCCATTTTTAAGGAAATTCTTAATTGGAGTCATCCACGACTCTTTCTCCGGTTCCGCTTCGAAAGCGAACTCAACTTCCATCGACTCAAAGCTTGGCGATTCCAACGTTTCAATTGGAATTATTTCATTCTCTTCTGGATTGTCGGAACTAGCCAGCTTTGCCAGCCTATCCGCCTTCTGGTTTTCGGCTCTTGGGATGTGTGTTATATCGTACCGCTTCAAGCTACTCAATAGCTCTCTCACTTTCCTGAGGTAGGCGATAAGTCGAGGTCCCCGAGCCACAAATTCCTCTCGCACTTGGCAAACAACGATTTTAGAGTCACAGAATATGTCCAATGTTTTTATTCCGAGGTCTTTAGCAAGCTTCAGCCCGGCAATCAGGGCTTCATATTCAGAATCATTGTTAGTTGCCGAAAATTCTAATCGTAGAGCATAATATAACGATCGTCCTTCGGGGGTGACTAAGACGATTCCAGCTCCGGACCTTCGATCGTTCTTGGCTCCATCGGTGTATAGTTTCCATGGATCTATCTTTAACTCATCCTCAGACCTAACCACTTTGTCATCGATTACCTCCTCCTCTGGGATGGTGAACTCCGCTATAAAGTCCGCCAGAGCTTGCCCCCTGACCGACTTTCGCGGTTGAAAATTTAAATCAAATTGACTTAATTCTATATTCCATTTGATCAACCTTCCCGATGCTTCGGGTCTCTGCAATATCTGCCTCAAGGGCCGGTCGGTGTATATGGTTATTGGATGAGCTTGGAAATAGTGACGAAGTTTTCGGGATGCGATCAGGAGGCTGTAAGCGAGCTTCTCAATTTTTGGGTAGTTGCGCTCTGCCGCTGCTAATTTCTTGCTTACATAATACACTGGCCTTTGTACTTTGTCTTCTTCTCGAACCAGGGCTGTGCTAACGGCATGAGCCGAGACTGCCAAATAAACAAACAATTCTTCGTGATCTACTGGCTTTGACAAAATCGGCGGTTTTTCTAACAGTTCCAATAAATTTCGAAAGGCCTCAACACAGTCCGGAGTCCACTCGAATTTCTTCTTTCCTCTTTTAATCAAATCAAAAAAAGGAACGCATTTATCTGTGGCTTTGGAGATAAATCTACTCAGCGCCGCTACTTTCCCTGCAAGACTTTGGACGTCTTTAATTCTCCTCGGCTCTTCAATGTTTCTAATCGCTGCTATCTGGCTAGGATTGATTTCAATTCCTCGGGAGCTCACAATGAAGCCAAGGAACTTTCCCGATGCCACTCCAAATGAGCATTTCAGAGGATTCAATTTCATCCGATACTTTCGCAGGATGCCAAACATTTCCGCCAAGTCTTGCGTATGGCTGGAGGACTGTTTCGATTTGACAAGCATATCATCCACATAAACCTCCATAGTCTTTCCTATTTGATTATAAAACATTCTGTTCACCAAGCGCTGATAAGTGGCTCCGGCGTTTTTCAATCCGAATGGCATTACAACATAACAATATAACCCCAAATTCGTAATGAAGCTCGTATGCTCTTGATCTGGCACATGCATAGGAATTTGATTATATCCGGAATATACATCCATGAAAGAGAGAAGTTCATGACCTGCTGTCGGATCTACAAGCTGGTCAATCCTGGGAAGTGGGAAACTATCTTTTGGGCAAGCTTTGTTCAAATCTGAAAAATCAATGCAAGTCCGCCACTTTCCATTCGGCTTCTTTACCAAGACGGGATTCGATATCCAGTCGGGATATGTCGAATCTCGAATAAATCCGTTCTGCTTCAGCTTCTCCACTTCCTCTTTGAGAGCAGCCGACCTCTCTGGGCCCAGCATACGTCTCTTTTGCTTCACAGGCGGATGTTTCGGGTTTACATTTAATTTGTGACTTATAATGGATGGCGATATCCCACACATGTCAGCATGGGTCCAGGCAAACACGTCCAAGTTTGCCTTAAAGAAGTCCGTTAGTTCTTTGGCTCGACATGGATCCAACTGAGAACCAATCTTCAAAACTTTTGTCGGATCAGTTTCATCAATGGGAATTTCCACTGTCGCTTCATTAGGAGTTGCATTTCTAGCCTCTGGTTCCTCGTCTTTTCTGGGATCCAGGTCCTCTGGCGTTCCTTTGGGCAACTCCTTCGGGGTCGATTTCTCTAATTGCTATGCTGAGCCCCCCTTTGGGGGAGGCGAGGCATCTTTACTCTCAATGTTAAGTCCTTTCATCAACATCTTTAGTTCGGCCACATAGCAGGACCGTCCGGAAACTTGATCCCCTCTCATTACTCCAGTTCCGGCTTCGGTTGGGAACTTAAGCAATAAACACCATGGGGCAATACAAACTCTGAATTCAGCAAGGGCAAGCCTCCCCAAAAATGCATTATAAGGCGAATCTACGTCCAATACTACAAACTGAAGCATCCGCACTCTTCTACGTTCTCCTTGCCCCAAGGTCACAGGCAACTCTATGTATCCCATGGGAGCTGTTGACGCCCCGTTGAAGCCTCTGATCCATCCTTCACATGGCTTCAAATCTTCAGATTCAAGCTTCATCTGATCGAATGACTTTTTAAATAAAATATTGACAGAACTTCCGTTGTCTACTAATACCTTATGGACCAAGGCCGGCCCAATAGTGGTAGTAATAACCAACGGATCATCAGTGGGTGATTGGATCCCAGTATTATCTCGGCTGCGGAATACCACGTCGTCAAACATGGTCTTTTGTTGTTTTATGGGGGTGTTATCTTCCAAATCATCACCTTCATTCACATCTAGGTGCTTGGCAGCATTTACATATTGATCCATTGATCTGAAACTTCGGATTGCCGGGTGAGGTCCGCCCACTATGGAGTTGATAACAATTCCTTTACCTTTCTTCTGCGCTGTAGGGTTGGGAGCAGGTAGAATCTGTTTTGGAGCCTGCTCTCCTTGCCCCCTGTCCCTCGGGGCAACCTTGTATTCATCCAACTTCCCTTCACGCAGCAGCTTCTCAATCACATCCCTCAAATGCCGACATTCATTGGTTGAATGCCCATGAGTTCCATGAAACAAACAAAATTTCCCTGTCGCCATTTCTTTCTCGGTCGAATCACGAGGTGGCGGTCTTTTGTACTGCAACACATTGTACGTATCCAGGTAAATATTCTCCAGGGTGTCGTTCAATGGTGTATAATTCTCGTAGGTCTGGAATCGGGGTCTTTTGTTAGGATCACTTCCCCTATTTCTGTTTCTTCTGTTACCGTTCGGATTACGGTTATTGTTGTTGTTACCCCCGCTTCCAGCATTGTTGTTTCCACCCTTGTTTCCCACATTTACTTCAACCTTGCCAGAACTTTCCCCAGACTGCTTCACGACGATATTACTCTGCACATTTTCTTTTGAAGCCGCCTCAGACTTTCTCTTTCGGTTTGCCCTGGCCTCCTCTCGCCTTAAATAAATATCGGCTTTTTCATAGAATATCTCTCTTGTGGAGGGTGTCTTCCCAGAAAGGTAATCCCCGAACTCAGATTCAGGATCGACTCCTTCCTTTAATGCCATCAGAATGGTGGGCTCATGCGGGTCACTAACTTCAGTCACAGCTAGGTTAACACGGTCAAGATATGCCCTCAAAGACTCTCCTGGTGCCTGCTTGATTCTCGATAATTCAATAACACTTTTGGACTTTCGGGCATGGAGTCGGAACTGGTTCATAAAACGTTCGCTCAGTTCCCTGTAATTTGAAATCGAACGAGGAGGAAGTCGGGTAAACCAAAACAGCGCCACATCTTCTAACTAGATTGGGAATGCTTTGCACTTCACTTCATCAGGGGCAGCAGCAACATTCATGAGCCACGAGTATCGCATCAAATGCTGTCCCGGATCAGTCCTTCCGTTGTACTTGTCCATCTGTGGCAAGTTAAAGCGCCGGGGAAATTGGAAGTCGAGGATATCGTCGGTGAAAGGAGTATGGCTTCGCTCAATGACATAATCTTCATTTGTATAGTTCCGGCTCTCGGACATGATCTGGCGAACCATTGCATGTACATCAGCATTAGTTAGGGGCCGCTCAGGTTCCCTGGCCCTAGTATCCGAGTTCCTTCTGGGCTCTTGTTCAGGAGATGCCCTTCTTCTTCGAGCTGCTTCTGCTCTATTCCGTTCCCTGTGCTCCCGGTCGATCTCGGGAGGAGGAGACTGGAGCCTTTGCCCCCGAGTGGGGTCATTGTTTCCTAGTGCTCGTGCAATATCCTAACGAGATCCCAAAGATCCAAATGTCAGCTGCTCCACATTCTGAGGTCGTTCGAGCGGCCTTCGTTCACGGGGCCGCTCTTCCTCGGAAGATGAAGACTGATCCACTGGTGTGTGACGAACCGGTGATGGAGTTCTCTGTCGACGGAGTTCGCTAATCTCCCTACTCATGAGCCTCATATTCTCCTGCATCATGGGATTAGTGCGCTCGTGGACTTTCATAGCCTCCCTTGTACTTTCAAGCATATCAAGTAGGCGCGAGAAATCTCCTTGAGTAATGGGCGCAGACGGGTTGACCTGATCACTGACCCTGGCGGCTGGAATCGGAGCATTTGTAGGGACTCGAGTAGAAGTTCCAACATCACCAAGAGTCGGATCAGATCGGAGATGGGAGGTCGGGTCGGATCGAAGCTGGGGAGTCTTGTCGGGTCGGTACATGGCAAGCTGCTCGGGTCGGTTCAGATTGGGGGAATGCACTGCTTCAGAATCTCCTACCCGGATCGGATCGGAGCTTTCCCCCTGAAGACGGCTCGGATTTCCTGCATTGGTTCGTCCTGCTGCTGAACTCTGCCCACGAGACCTTGTTACAACCGCATTTTTCTGATCTTCGCCAGCTCCATTTCCTCGAACAGATTGAACTTCTTTGCCTTTTCCTTTGGCCATGGTTCTTTGACAATCACTTCGACAAATATCCAAGGGCGTTGAAACTTAAGGGTTAACTTCTTTGAACTCAACGGTCCAAAAAGTAGAATGATAATCCCGGAAAACAAAGAATTCAGGTGAGTTCTCAGTGAAAGCACCAAAATGTTAGACCAAAAAGTGGTTCTAACACCCAAATTGATTAAAAGCAAAATGAAATGAGATAAAAATAAAAATGAACACACAAGATTTATAGTGGTTCGGCGAAGAAATGCCTACGTCCACTTGTTTTTCACTATTTTCACTGATTTAGTTGCAAGTACAATGAAATATTCACTCGATCTCTCTCACAACTCACTTACAATCACTCAATTGTTTGAAAACAAATAATGAAAGAAGATTTGGATTTTCCGGGATTGCTGGAATTCGGGTTATGAAGGTGGTTGAACTCTCCAAGTGCCAGAAAAAGATCCTTTTCTTTGTCTCCAGACGGGGTATTTATAGGTGTGAATTTTCTCAGAACCCGATCCGGATCGGAGCCACGTGTCATCCACCCCATCAGCCTCGGGTTCGGATGCATTTCTATGTTGACAACGCATTAGAGTAAGGGACGTTGTGGGCACGAACTGGTCATAGCCGATCCGTATATCCAGGCGCTTATGCAGGGGAGTGATATGGAAAATGGGTTCGGGTCGGAGGGACATGTGCAAGGGGTTCGGATCGGGATATCCGATCCGACCCTGATTGACTTGGAAACAATTCTCTCTTCTCTTTATTCTGCTCCGCTCCGCTCCGACCTATCTCTGTAGCAATTGGGTGGCTTTCCGATCCGACTGGAAGTAGATTCCCCTCCGACCCGAATAGCTGTGCTTCTTTAACTCCAAGAGTATTAGTTCACCGATCCGAACAGCAGACTTTACCCTATCCGAACCACTATCCTGCTCCGATCCGACCCGCTTCAGAGTTTTACAAGTTCTTCAATATTTCATATCTTGACTTTGTGTTGCCCAGTTCACAAAGTGGGCTAACAAATTGAATTAGCGAGTGGGGATTGCGCCATTGAATCCATTATGATTTTCTAGTATAGATAGATATTTGGTTTGCATAAAATGGACTTAAAACAAAGGAGTCACAAAAGTTTGAAATTTGAAATTCAAATCAGAAAATTTTAACAAACAAGAAAAGAAGTAAACGTTGCCTACTGGGACGACCCAGGCCGTGGATGGGTCGACCATGTATCAACCCAGCTGGGTACTGGGTTGACCTAGTTAATTGTCAGGCACAGTTTTTGTTCTTGACACAAATAGAATGAATGGCAAATTTTCTTTGAGGATGATTTAGGGCTATGTGTCCACTTCCAAATTGCTAGCGTGACCAATCGAGTTGACCTAAGGACATGGTCCGTTTAGATTGAAACCTAAAATCTAACGACAAAGGGTCTTCTACTCCAGCAAAAAATAAACCTCCACACCTCATCTTTTCTAACAACTCATTTGTTCTTCCCTACGCATCCTCTATACTAATTTTCCTTTTGAGAGAAACGAAGTTTTAAAATAAAATATTTTATACACATATTCTAGAGGACTATATACACATACTTTGGATGTTTTACCAGGGCCACAAGAAAAGCAATTAATATATGAGATTTTGTGATTATTCAGATACTGGAATAAGTTAAGGTGAATTGGAACAATAGTCGTTGTAGATGTAATCATGTTTTCAGATATGATACTTACATATCTACTTATTGTTTCAGTTTATTTCTATTTTCTGTAATTTCTTTTTGCTGGTAATTTTTTGTAATCTTTTTGTCGATTTGTACAATTTCTATTTAATTCATATTCAGGAAACTATAAATTGTTATTCCTAGATTCCTTTTCCATTTCCCTATTCTGATTTTTCGGTTTATTTTGGTTATGCCCAAATATGCCTAAAAGGCATATGAATATGACTGATTTAGGCGTAGATCTGCATGCATATTTGCCTACGACTGATTATTATTCTTTTATTCTGTGCACTTTCGAGGAAAATTGGATTGAATTGGAATAATTGAATTTGGGGCTAATTTGACAAACAAAAAATTGTAGTAAAAAAAGAATAATTGGATTATATAATAGGCATGCATGATATGAATTGTAAAAAAGGCCATGGAATAGAACATGATAGGAAATTTAATGGTAATTTACATTTGCACATATTTGATAATTGAGGAATCATAATAAAGAAAACATAGTTTATTTGCAAATATGAATATGGTAGGAAATGGTTAAACGGACAGTTAAGCTTTAATATGGACATATTGACTTAAAAAGGTTAAGTTACGAGCCTAAAGTTTTGTGTTAGGCTTTAATATGAACATATTGACTTAAAGAGGTTAAATTATGGGCTTAAAACTAAAATCGTAGGGTTAGGCTTTAATATGAACATATTGACATAACTGGGATAAGTTACAACCCTAGGACTGCGTTAGGCGTTAATATGGACAAATGATTTACATGGATTAAGTTACGAGCCTAAAACTAAAAATATATGGTTAGGCTTTAATATGAACATATTGACTTAAACGGTTTAAGTTATGAGGCTAAGGTTGCGTTACGCTTTACTAAGAACATATTGACTTGTAGGGGTTAAGTTACAAGTCTAAAACTAAAATTATATGGGGGCCAAATCAAAGGGGATTTGAGCCAAAAAAATTTATTGGGGATCCATACCATGTAGACTACCCTTTTAATTACATACGATCTCAGTTAGGAGCGGAGCGCATGCACTATTGTGACGGCAAGGAATTTCGCTCGGTCCGAACCGGTCGCTAAACCGACCCAGACCGTTCGAAACGCCCTATCGTTTGAGAACACGACAAAACAGAACACATACAGAAGAACATTTCATTTCTTATTACAACAATGCATCAGATTACAAGAATATACAGAGTATAAATGAATAAATATTACACAGAAATATCAGAGATTTAAATTACATTTAAATACATCGCAGCGGAAAATAATACAATACACAACTAGAAAGAGATATACGGATACAAAGCTTTCCGGATATCGTTCCAGCTGTAAACCAGGATCCTGTGAATATAAATCTGCCAAACCAAAACTACTAGCTGCCCGTGTCAAAATAAGGGCACCCAGAGTTTAGGTTAAAACAATAAACCCCAGGTCAGTCATGTGACTGGTGTGAGAACTAAAACAGTTATTAATCTTTATTTTAAATCATTAGGTAAATCAAGGGACCACGCCGTATAACACGGAACGGGTTTCCTCCCAAGAATACCAGTGCATAAAACAAACAGCGCAATGCTAAATAAGGAAAAATGAAGCTGTTATAAGACCCAGGTCCTATCACACAATGCAACGCAAGCCGGGGGATAGGGTTTTCCCTTATAACAGCCAAAGAATGCTTGATACGTTTAAAACAAATCATTTGATACTATTATAAGTGCATAGTGTATAAAACAACTTCCAATCATAAGTATCAATCATAGACGACATGAGCGTCCCATGCCACTATGTCGCCATATATAGGTTTACAAATAAAACCGCAAAGTCACGTATTTGGAAATTGGATTTCCATCTATGAACCGAGGCAAAAGATAGTCCTCAACCGATTCGAGACAATCTAGCCCATGTCTCCGGAGCAGCCGCAACTGCCCCTTGGATCCTCAGGGCCGGTCCACCGATGTGGATTATAGTGCCTGAACAATACGTTTCTCCGCCCTTTAGGGCGTAAATGAGCCAACTAAACGACTCCATCGGTTCGAGAACGACCGATCAATCCGAGGCGCCTTGCAACAGCAACAACCACATAAGTCAAACTCGTCAGGGCGTGTAAAACCACTGACGCCACTTCTAGCTAGAAAGAAACGCAGGCCCTCCCTGACGTCCTCTCCCGTTTTTGGTTCATACCGGGTGTGAAACACGCGAAGTAACCATTACACAAAGCTACGCCACAAAGGCCTTGCTTTGATCATCACCACAAGACTTTGCTTTTCAACAGAAGCCTCGATCAATTGCCACTTAGGCATGCCACACAGACAATTCACTCCATGCGTTTGATATCCATCAATATATAACCCCTGAGCTCGTACGTCTCAGAGAAGGGCGTTAAGCAAGAGAATAAATTCTCCGCCGCCAAACAGATATATATTTAATAGAGATCAATCGCACGGACTAAAATCAAATGTCAGACACACAGTCCATTTACAAGTCCGTTCTGGGTCTGAACGAAACCGGAGGCACCTAGTACCCCGAATATCCATCGATCTCCAAGTACGTCTGGACGATCACCAACTGTTTCCATCTTCTTGGGTGTACAGCCCAATCAAGATCATCAGTAATCACCCAAACGACGTGAAGACTTCCAGTCTTCGACCACCGTCTTCATCTTCGACTTATCGTCGTATCAGTTATTCAGAATGGGATAAACCCGGTCTTTCCGAATAACTCGCGTATATTTAAATAAGTGTTACACAAACACAACATACGCCTCATTCCAATTCATCAGTCACTAACCGTAAATTAATCAAGAGAATAATTCCCCAAATATTAACCCCGAAGGCCGAAACCAACATCAGATCAATATCCAGAAAACCATTCTGCTTAGCTAACCGACAGTTAGTTTCTGATTTCACATTCATAGGGAAAAGTTCCCATTAATTTTATCCAAGATAAATTCCTGAATTTATTCTTTAATCTATTTTTGAATATCAATTCAAACTAGTCGGGATTAGCGAACCTTACCGAAGTAATCATTTGTTTTAATTTCCCAATCCCAACCTATTCATCCCATGAAGTAAAACTGGTTATACTTCATATCTAACACCACGGTGTTATCGGTAAATTCAATTACCATTTCACGTTCAAATCTAATTAAAGATTTAACTATCGCCTGGAGCAAAACTGGTGATACCCCATTCTCGATTATTTCAATCTAATTAAAGATTCATTAAAACTCCACTTAGTTTTAATCGTTAACTGGGTTAAAGAATCCGTGTCATTTAAAACACGGTTCACGATAAACCCAAAGTCACATTCCATTGATTATCGGGTTAAAGAACGAGTGTTATTTAAAACACTGTTCACGATAAACCCAAAATCAATATCAATTCAATTTCAATTAAATATTATTTAATTGGTACACTTCGTTAAATCTAAACAAAAAGATTTAATCTTTTCTCAACTGGGTTCAAGAACAGTGTTAGTGAAGACACCATTCACGACAAACCCAAATCACATTTGATATTCAATACAAGGCTCTGAATAGAAAATATACCGGCTTATATTCAATATCAAATTCTACGACTAACAAATATCGCATTGGAAATAACGATATATATATATATATATCTTTCAAATTTCCATAACAACATTTGTATAATCACGAAATCCAACATCGAAATATTCCGAAGACAATTTCGATTCAAATCCATTCCAATGCAATCATTGGAAATTTTGGTTATTTTCAAAACCATTTCAAATTCAATTTATTTATTTAAAAATAAATAGAATTATAATTCTAGTTCAAAACTAGTTCATTTCGATAAAAATCTATTTTCATCTTTTCAAATATGGAGTTTTTCATCCCAATTCTTTCTAAATCATTTCTTATGATTTTACACAAATTATTACTATTTTTAATAATTTTATCAAGGCCCGTACAGTCGATTTCCATCAATGGCCATCGAACTGCACTTATAGCGACCTTTTTCAAATTTGATTTGGACATAATTCCAAATCCAACCGTTAGATTTCAAATTTCTAATATTCGTTAGAAAGCCCTTTTCGATACGAACCCAACGGTTCCGGTTTTAGGAGAATCCGACGGTCGGATCTCCCGTAATGTCCGTTTGAAATAAATGGTCGAAATTCACGAACTGCCGCGGCGCGGCGCGTTCTATTCAGGCCATTATATTATATATATAATATATACTTCGTCGATTTCTATTTAAAACGAATTATATAAATAGTTTTAAAATCGTTTCAAAAGCAATTTCAACTTTCTTTTCAATTCAATTCATTTCAAAATCGTTTTCAATTCAATTCATTTCGAAATCGTTTTCAATTCAATTCATTTCGAAATCGTTTTCAATTCAATTCATTTCGAAATCGTTTTCAATTCAATTCATTTCGAAATTGTTTTCAATTCAATTCATTTCGAAATCGTTTTCAATTCAATTCATTTCGAAATCGTTTTCAATTCAATTTATTTCGAAATCGTTTTCAATTCAATTCATTTCGAAATCGTTTTCAATTCAATTCATTTCGAAATCGTTTTCAATTCATTTCGAAATCGTTTTCAATTCAATTCATTTCGAAATCGTTTTCAATTCAATTCATTTCGAAATCGTTTTCAATTCAATTTATTTCGAAATCGTTTTCAATTCAATTTATTTCGAAATCGTTTTCAATATCGTTCACGTCAAAATGGCGTCAATCTAATCAACACGGCTTCATAAATTTCTATTTTCAAATATTCTATTTCAAACATTTCTTTTTCAAAATAGTTGTTATTATCAAAATATTTCGTTCAACACATGACCAATCTCAATGGATGAGTACTATCAACACATGAACTTTTATTTTATATTGATAAAGATGTAAATTTTATTACTAAAATATTTCGTTCAACACATGACCAATCTCAATGGATGAGTACTGTCAACACATGAACTTTTATTTTATATCGATAAAGATGTAAATTTTATTACTAAAATATTTCGTTCAACACATGACCAATCTCAATGGATGAGTACTGTCAACACATGAACTTTTATTTTATATCGATAAAGATGTAAATTTTATTACTAAAATATTTCGTTCAACACATGACCAATCTCAATGGATGAGTACTGTCAACACATGAACTTTTATTTTATAATATTATTTATTTTTCAAATTGGAATGAGGCCCAATCAATTACCATATAAAGTTAATTATATGGATTTTCATACATTACACACATATAATAGCATTGAAAAATAATCAACCATCAACCAAAGTGCACTACACTGTATAAGCATCAAATATAGATATCTAACGCTTATAACAGCCTGTCAATCAATCGATCGACATATTTAATCAATCAGGATGAGTGAACTTCAAATTTCATCCCAACACCCGTGTGGGGTTTCAAACAATCAAACGCATATTTTATCTGTGCAGTTGGGCGATGTGTAAAATTTATCGACCCAATCAATGTCCTTCAAATAGGTGTACATAAACAAACCGTCTGGTTTGTAAATGAATATTTATTTATTCACATTCACGTTAAAAATTATATTTTTAACGACAAAACATTTTATTCAAACATATGAATTTCTATTCAGTTCATTCTTTAAATAAAATGATATTTTTATTTTTTTCTAACTTATTTTAGAAAATTTCGGCGGCATAACGACACGATACTAGAAACGGGACGAGGCCTAGCCTTATCCCCGGTCTAGTGAAGGCCCACGCCATTCACACATCAATCATATCAATTCATTTCACCACACAATTCAATTTCAATCAAATAATCTAACTAATTTTTGCAATCAAACAAACAAGTCCATGGTCTGTGGACGATTGTGTCGGGTGCTACTAAGCACCGTCTGCATCCTAGTATATATATATTACTAGAAAAAGAAATTGAAAGGTGAGAAATTCTCACAAATAGCTATCCTAGCTCTACGGCACTTCATTGATAGAAATCTTCATCGCTATCGCATCTTCGTCATCTTCTTTGCCCGTAGCCACTACATATATAAAAATCACACATTTTTATAACTTCGCTTTCAATATAAAAATCGGATTTTTTTATTACTTCGTTTTCAATATAAAAATCTGATTTTTTTTATTACTTCGTTTTCAATATAAAAATCTAACTTTTCGTATTCAAGAATGATGTTTTCATATTTAAAAATATCGCTACTTCATGCTATATAAAAATCATATTTTTACCGCTAACAATTTTATTTTTATCTCGTTCCTTTTATAACAAAGATCACGTTTTTCTTATAACAAAGATCTCATTTTTTTATATTATCACTCCATGAATAAAAATTATATTTTTATATCACTCTATACATTTTTATCGCTACTCTACATAGATAAAAATCAAATTTTTATTGTGCTACTCGTATAAAAATCATATTTTTATTACCCCTACTATATAAAAATCATATTTTTCTAAGTTAAAAATCACTTCTTTATATATATGAACACCATAGAAAAATTGGAACTTTATTTTCAGATTTTATAAACAAAAATATATACTTTATTTTCATATTTTACAAACGCTAATTCATATGTATAAAACCAGATTTTATGAAACAAAATAAAATAAATAAATAAAATGTATAAGAACTCACTGCAATCGGAGGAAGGAGGGGGTTTCTGCACTACCGGAGGCGGAGGGGTAGCGGTGGTTCTTTCCCAGCGGTGGCGGCTCCTCAGAGGCAGTGGTGGTAGGTGGGTTGGCGCGGTTTTCCAGTCAGTGTTAAGGTCCAAATCAACGTCGGTGAAGAGGGAGGCTGGAGGGTGAGGTCTGGTCGGAGTCTGCACTGGCGGTGGGGTGGGGAACGAGGTCTGGTGGCGTTGATCTGAGGGCGGCGGAGTTGCTTTCCGGCGATGGGTTTAAGGGGGTCTTCGATTTGAGTATGGAGGCAATAAGGGAGGCGCAGACAATCAGGGGGAGGCTCCGGCAATCGTGAAGGCGGCGCGGTGGTGTGCGGCACCTCGAGTGACGGAGGAAATCGGCGACGACGAGACATTAGGGCATCGAGGTTTTTTTTCTTTAATTTACTTCAGATCCGAAATGAACGGGGGGGGGTTAAGTGGGAAAAGGGAGATATATATATTTTATTAATTATTAATTTATTTAATTCTCCGACACAGTTGACTTTTCATACGACCTCGAAATCAAACATGCCGACTGTCGTCCCTAGCGTATTACCCCCATTTCGAACACAATGGGATATGTATCGTAGGTTGATTTGATCGTTTGAATCAGTTTCCGTTAAATTTACATTTAAATCTATATACTGAATTTTAAACGCGCATTTCAAATTACCGGGGTCACATAACAACTCTATAAATTCCATAAAAATATTTTCTAGCTTCGTATTGACGATACGGTCCTAACAAAACTAGTTTCGTCGAATTCTGAGACCGTTTGAAAAATGGACATTTTCCAGTCGATTAAAATCAACTGAAACTGGTCAAACGCGTTTTCCTATGCCACGCTCACATATTGATTCAGAAAATTATGAAATTTGGAATCTAGCAATAACTTGACATCCCGGACCCAACAAAACTGGTTTCGTCGAAATCCGAGGTCGTTTGCAAAATTCCCATTTTTAAGGGCCTGAATTCCATAGCGACTATTCAGAATTTTCAACTGGACATATCTTTTGATTCCCGCTATGAAATTTCGATTATTCGGATTCGTTGGAAAGATATTATCAATTTGATCCTAATGTTTTTGGTTTCACTAAAATCCGGATTGTTTTGCACCCGGTACATTCAATTGAAGTTTGAAATCGAATTATCGAACTACCGCGCCATTTTCAATTCCTTTTATAATTATATATAAATATTTATATTCTAACGACGACGTATATAATATATACGTTCTAAATATATTCAAAATAAATTTCTCGTCGGTATTATTTAAAATAATTCATTTTAAATAATCTAAATTCGCCAAAATTGCTAAAACAAAAATTTTAAACTGGCCCAGATTTTCCGGGTTGTTACAATCTCCCCCAATCAGGGGGAGGCTCCGACAATCGTGAAGGCGGCGCGGTGGTGTGCGGCACCTCGAGTGACGGAGGAAATCGGCGACGACGAGACACATTAGGGCATCGAGGTTTTTTTTCTTTAATTTACTTCAGATCCGAAATGAACGGGGGGGGGTTTAAGTGGGAAAAGGGAGATATATATATTTTATTAATTATTAATTTATTTAATTCTCCGACACAGTTGACTTTTCATACGACCTCGAAATCAAACATGCCGACTGTCGTCCCTAGCGTATTACCCCCATTTCGAACACAATGGGATATGTATCGTAGGTTGATTTGATCGTTTGAATCAGTTTCCGTTAAATTTACATTTAAATCTATATACTGAATTTTAAACGCGCATTTCAAATTACCGGGGTCACATAACAACTCTATAAATTCCATAAAAATATTTTCTAGCTTCGTATTGACGATACGGTCCTAACAAAACTAGTTTCGTCGAATTCTGAGACCGTTTGAAAAATGGACATTTTCCAGTCGATTAAAATCAACTGAAACTGGTCAAACGCGTTTTCCTATGCCACGCTCACATATTGATTCAGAAAATTATGAAATTTGGAATCTAGCAATAACTTGACATCCCGGACCCAACAAAACTGGTTTCGTCGAAATCCGAGGTCGTTTGCAAAATTCCCATTTTTAAGGGCCTGAATTCCATAGCGACTATTCAGAATTTTCAACTGGACATATCTTTTGATTCCCACTATGAAATTTCGATTATTCGGATTCGTTGGAAAGATATTATCAATTTGATCCTAATGTTTTTGGTTTCACTAAAATCCGGATTGTTTTGCACCCGGTACATTCAATTGAAGTTTGAAATCGAATTATCGAACTACCGCGCCATTTTCAATTCCTTTTATAATTATATATAAATATTTATATTCTAACGACGACGTATATAATATATACGTTCTAAATATATTCAAAATAAATTTCTCGTCGGTATTATTTAAAATAATTCATTTTAAATAATCTAAATTCGCCAAAATTGCTAAAACAAAAATTTTAAACTGGCCCAGATTTTCCGGGTTGTTACAATCTCCCCCACTTAAAACTTTTCGTCCCCGAAAAGGAACAAAGTCGAAAGTGGTTTGATTAATCAACTCTACGCTCGATCTGGCTTCCATTCTCCAACTTTTCAGTTTCTGAGAATTCTCAAAATTTCAAAAATTTGGCTAACTCCCTAAATTTTCGAAAAATTTCGCCATAACCTCCCCTGCACCGGGAGCATCGGGGAATTTCAAATAGCTTCCCCGGTCCTTCAGATCTCAAAAAGAAAAAGAAAAAGCCAAGCGGCTAGCCAATAGGCTCATAAAATCATCATCACCCAAACAAAACAGTAAATTATGTAATAAACATGTACCTATTTGTCGGGCAAACAAATTTTATTCTCTGCTCTAGCCTCCTTGCTATGACCTGTTCAATGTGAGTACATATATACGCAAGCATATGCGACCAATTTCAATACAATCCATTATTTGATCAAATTAGGCATAATGGTTCAAAATTATCAAACAATTAAACAAACAACATAAACAGCAATCAATTAGTGAATTAGAGTTTCAAATTCATAACTTTGATATATATAAAGAAAATCATGTTTTGATGCCAAATCACAATAATAGGCCCTACCTAATTTTGGTTCTCACACCAGTCAATAGGAAATATATAGATATCACACCTTCGAAACACGAATACCAATTCTGATGATGTTCGAACTATCATCAGAATCATCTCCGGGCGTCTAGAGTGTGATTCTATATCTATCCAGTATATTAAAACTTCAAATACACGTTTGCAAGGCGTATATGCAAAATCTTTATATACTGGACTGTCCTAATCAATATGAAATAAATAATCAAATACGAATAGTTGATTTAGATTTTCAAAACAAAATTTGTTTTTACTTAAAAAAAAAAAATATTCTCTTCACACTCGTTCTAGGATACTACTGATCCTATCTCTAACGAGTCATTCTAATTGGATATTACTAATCCAATATCTGATGAATTCTTTCGTATGGTTCTAATGTGTCTCGTTCTCTGAGCTTTGTAAACCAAAGCTCTGATACCAACTGTGACGGCAAGGAATTTCGCTCGGTCCGAACCGGTCGCTAAACCGACCCAGACCGTTCGAAACGCCCTATCGTTTGAGAACACGACAAAACAGAACACATACAGAAGAACATTTCATTGCTTATTACAACAATGCATCAGATTACAAGAATATACAGAGTATAAATGAATAAATATTACACAGAAATATCAGAGATTTAAATTACATTTAAATACATCGCAGCGGAAAATAATACAATACACAACTAGAAAGAGATATACGGATACAAAGCTTTCCGGATATCGTTCCAGCTGTAAACCAGGATCCTGTGAATATAAATCTGCAAAACCAAAACTACTAGCTGCCCGTGTCAAAATAAGGGCACCCAGAGTTTAGGTTAAAACAATAAACCCCAGGTCAGTCATGTGACTGGTGTGAGAACTAAAACAGTTATTAATCTTTATTTTAAATCATTAGGTAAATCAAGGGACCACGCCGTATAACACGGAACGGGTTTCCTCCCAAGAATACCAGTGCATAAAACAAACAGCGCAATGCTAAATAAGGAAAAATGAAGCTGTTATAAGACCCAGGTCCTATCACACAATGCAACGCAAGCCGGGGGATAGGGTTTTCCCTTATAACAGCCAAAGAATGCTTGATACGTTTAAAACAAATCATTTGATACTATTATAAGTGCATAGTGTATAAAACAACTTCAAATCATAAGTATCAATCATAGACGACATGAGCGTCCCATGCCACTATGTCGCCATATATAGGTTTACAAATAAAACCGCAAAGTCATGTATTTGGAAATTGGATTTCCATCTATGAACCGAGGCAAAAGATAGTCCTCAACCGATTCGAGACAATCTAGCCCATGTCTCCGGAGCAGCCGCAACTGCCCCTTGGATCCTCAGGGCCGGTCCACCGATGTGGATTATAGTGCCTGAACAATACGTTTCTCCGCCCTTTGGGGCGTAAATGAGCCAACTAAATGACTCCATCGGTTCGAGAACGACCGATCAATCCGAGGCGCCTCGCAACAGCAACAACCACATAAGTCAAACTCGTCAGGGCGTGTAAAACCACTGACGCCACTTCTAGCTAGAAAGAAACGCATGCCCTCCCTGACGTCCTCTCCCGTTTTTGGTTCATACCGGGTGTGAAACACGCGAAGTAACCATTACACAAAGCTATGCCACAAAGGCCTTGCTTTGATCATCACCACAAGACTTTGCTTTTCAACAGAAGCCTCGATCAATTGCCACTTAGGCATGCCACACAGGCAATTCACTCCATGCGTTTGATATCCATCAATATATAACCCCTGAGCTCGTACGTCTCAGAGAAGGGCGTTAAGCAAGAGAATAAATTCTCTGCCGCCAAACAGATATATATTTAATAGAGATCAATCGCACGGACTAAAATCCAATGTCAGACACACAGTCCATTTACAAGTCCGTTCTGGGTCTGAACGAAACCGGAGGCACCTAGTACCCCGAATATCCATCGATCTCCAAGTACGTCTGGACGATCACCAACTGTTTCCATCTTCTTGGGTGTACAGCCCAATCAAGATCATCAGTAATCACCCAAACGACGTGAAGACTTCCGGTCTTCGACCACCGTCTTCATCTTCGACTTATCGTCGTATCAGTTATTCAGAATGGGATAAACCCGGTCTTTCCGAATAACTCGCGTATATTTAAATAAGTGTTACACAAACACAACATACGCCTCATTCCAATTCATCAGTCACTAACCGTAAATTAATCAAGAGAATAATTCCCCAAATATTAACCCCGAAGGCCGAAACCAACATCAGATCAATATCCAGAAAACCATTCTGTTTAGCTAACCGACAGTTAGTTTCTGATTTCACATTCATAGGGAAAAGTTCCCATTAATTTTATCCAAGATAAATTCCTGAATTTATTCTTTAATCTATTTTTGAATATCAATTCAAACTAGTCGGGATTAGCGAACCTTACCGAAGTAATCATTTGTTTTAATTTCCCAATCCCAACCTATTCATCCCATGAAGTAAAACTGGTTATACTTCATATCTAACACCACGGTGTTATCGGTAAATTCAATTACCATTTCACGTTCAAATCTAATTAAAGATTTAACTATCGCCTGGAGCAAAACTGGTGATACCCCATTCTCGATTATTTCAATCTAATTAAAGATTCATTAAAACTCCACTTAGTTTTAATCGTTAACTGGGTTAAAGAATCCGTGTCATTTAAAACACGGTTCACGATAAACCCAAAGTCACATTCCATTGATTATCGGGTTAAAGAACGAGTGTTATTTAAAACACTGTTCACGATAAACCCAAAATCAATATCAATTCAATTTCAATTAAATATTATTTAATTGGTACACTTCGTTAAATCTAAACAAAAAGATTTAATCTTTTCTCAACTGGGTTCAAGAACAGTGTTAGTGAAGACACCATTCACGACAAACCCAAATCACATTTGATATTCAATACAAGGCTCTGAATAGAAAATATACCGGCTTATATTCAATATCAAATTCTACGACTAACAAATATCGCATTGGAAATAACGATATATATATATATATATCTTTCAAATTTCCATAACAACATTTGTATAATCACGAAATCCAACATCGAAATATTCCGAAGACAATTTCGATTCAAATCCATTCCAATGCAATCATTGGAAATTTTGGTTATTTTCAAAACCATTTCAAATTCAATTTATTTATTTAAAAATAAATAGAATTATAATTCTAGTTCAAAACTAGTTCATTTCGATAAAAATCTATTTTCATCTTTTCAAATATGGAGTTTTTCATCCCAATTCTTTCTAAATCATTTCTTATGATTTTACACAAATTATTACTATTTTTAATAATTTTATCAAGGCCTGTACAGTCGATTTCCATCAATGGCCATCGAACTGCACTTATAGCGACCTTTTTCAAATTTGATTTGGACATAATTCCAAATCCAACCGTTAGATTTCAAATTTCTAATATTCGTTAGAAAGCCCTTTTCGATACGAACCCAACGGTTCCGGTTTTAGGAGAATCCGACGGTCGGATCTCCCGTAATGTCCGTTTGAAATAAATGGTCGAAATTCACGAACTGCCGCGGCGCGGCGCGTTCTATTCAGGCCATTATATTATATATATAATATATACTTCGTCGATTTCTATTTAAAACGAATTATATAAATAGTTTTAAAATCGTTTCAAAAGCAATTTCAACTTTCTTTTCAATTCAATTCATTTCAAAATCGTTTTCAATTCAATTCATTTTGAAATCGTTTTCAATTCAATTCATTTCGAAATCGTTTTCAATTCAATTCATTTCGAAATCGTTTTCAATTCAATTCATTTCGAAATCGTTTTCAATTCAATTCATTTCGAAATCGTTTTCAATTCAATTCATTTCGAAATCGTTTTCAATTCAATTTATTTCGAAATCGTTTTCAATTCAATTCATTTCGAAATCGTTTTCAATTCAATTCATTTCGAAATCGTTTTCAATTCAATTCATTTCGAAATCGTTTTCAATTCAATTCATTTCGAAATCGTTTTCAATTCAATTCATTTCGAAATCGTTTTCAATTCAATTCATTTCGAAATCGTTTTCAATTCAATTCATTTCGAAATCGTTTTCAATTCAATTTATTTCGAAATCGTTTTCAATATCGTTCACGTCAAAATGGCGTCAATCTAATCAACACGGCTTCATAAATTTCTATTTTCAAATATTCTATTTCAAACATTTCTTTTTCAAAATAGTTGTTATTATCAAAATATTTCGTTCAACACATGACCAATCTCAATGGATGAGTACTGTCAACACATGAACTTTTATTTTATATTGATAAAGATGTAAATTTTATTACTAAAATATTTCGTTCAACACATGACCAATCTCAATGGATGAGTACTGTCAACACATGAACTTTTATTTTATATCGATAAAGATGTAAATTTTATTACTAAAATATTTCGTTCAACACATGACCAATCTCAATGGATGAGTACTGTCAACACATGAACTTTTATTTTATATCGATAAAGATGTAAATTTTATTACTAAAATATTTCGTTCAACACATGACCAATCTCAATGGATGAGTACTGTCAACACATGAACTTTTATTTTATAATATTATTTATTTTTCAAATTGGAATGAGGCCCAATCAATTACCATATAAAGTTAATTATATGGATTTTCATACATTACACACATATAATAGCATTGAAAAATAATCAACCATCAACCAAAGTGCACTACACTGTATAAGCATCAAATATAGATATCTAACGCTTATAACAGCCTGTCAATCAATCGATCGACATATTTAATCAATCAGGATGAGTGAACTTCAAATTTCATCCCAACACCCGTGTGGGGTTTCAAACAATCAAACGCATATTTTATCTGTGCAGTTGGGCGATGTGTAAAATTTATCGACCCAATCAATGTCCTTCAAATAGGTGTACATAAACAAACCGTCTGGTTTGTAAATGAATATTTATTTATTCACATTCACGTTAAAAATTATATTTTTAACGACAAAACATTTTATTCAAACATATGAATTTCTATTCAGTTCATTCTTTAAATAAAATGATATTTTTATTTTTTTCTAACTTATTTTAGAAAATTTCGGCGGCATAACGACACGATACTAGAAACGGGACGAGGCCTAGCCTTATCCCCGGTCTAGTGAAGGCCCACGCCATTCACACATCAATCATATCAATTCATTTCACCACACAATTCAATTTCAATCAAATAATCTAACTAATTTTTGCAATCAAACAAACAAGTCCATGGTCTGTGGACGATTGTGTCGGGTGCTACTAAGCACCGTCTGCATCCTAGTATATATATATTACTAGAAAAAGAAATTGAAAGGTGAGAAATTCTCACAAATAGCTATCCTAGCTCTACGGCACTTCATTGATAGAAATCTTCATCGCTATCGCATCTTCGTCATCTTCTTTGCCCGTAGCCACTACATATATAAAAATCACACATTTTTATAACTTCGCTTTCAATATAAAAATCGGATTTTTTTATTACTTCGTTTTCAATATAAAAATCTGATTTTTTTTATTACTTCGTTTTCAATATAAAAATCTAACTTTTCGTATTCAAGAATGATGTTTTCATATTTAAAAATATCGCTACTTCATGCTATATAAAAATCATATTTTTACCGCTAACAATTTTATTTTTATCTCGTTCCTTTTATAACAAAGATCACGTTTTTCTTATAACAAAGATCTCATTTTTTTATGTTATCACTCCATGAATAAAAATTATATTTTTTATATCACTCTATACATTTTTATCGCTACTCTACATAGATAAAAATCAAATTTTTATTGTGCTACTCGTATAAAAATCATATTTTTATTACCCCCACTATATAAAAATCATATTTTTCTAAGTTAAAAATCACTTCTTTATATATATGAACACCATAGAAAAATTGGAACTTTATTTTCAGATTTTATAAACAAAAATATATACTTTATTTTCAGATTTTACAAACGCTAATTCATATGTATAAAACCGGATTTTATGAAACAAAATAAAATAAATAAATAAAATGTATAAGAACTCACTGCAATCGGAGGAAGGAGGGGGTTTCTGCACTACCGGAGGCGGAGGGGTAGCGGTGGTTCTTTCCCAGCGGTGGCGGCTCCTCAGAGGCAGTGGTGGTAGGTGGGTTGGCGCGGTTTTCCAGTCAGTGTTAAGGTCCAAATCAACGTCGGTGAAGAGGGAGGCTGGAGGGTGAGGTCTGGTCGGAGTCTGCACTGGCGGTGGGGTGGGGAACGAGGTCTGGTGGCGTTGATCTGAGGGCGGCGGAGTTGCTTTCCGGCGATGGGTTTAAGGGGGTCTTCGATTTGAGTATGGAGGCAATAAGGGAGGCGCCGCCAATCGGGGGAGGCTCCGACAATCGTGAAGGCGGGGCGGTGGTGTGCGGCACCTCGAGTGACGGAGGAAATCGGCGACGACGAGACATTAGGGCATCGAGGTTTTTTTTCTTTAATTTACTTCAGATCCGAAATGAACGGGGGGGGGGGGTTTAAGTGGGAAAAGGGAGATATATATATTTTATTAATTATTAATTTATTTAATTCTCCGACACAGTTGACTTTTCATACGACCTCGAAATCAAACATACCGACTGTCGTCCCTAGCGTATTACCCCCATTTCGAACACAATGGGATATGTATCGTAGTTTGATTTGATCGTTTGAATCAGTTTCCGTTAAATTTACATTTAAATCTATATACTGAATTTTAAACGCGCATTTCAAATTACCGGGGTCACATAACAACTCTATAAATTCCATAAAAATATTTTCTAGCTTCGTATTGATGATACGGTCCTAACAAAACTAGTTTCGTCGAATTCTGAGACCGTTTGAAAAATGGCCATTTTCCAGTCGATTAAAATCAACTGAAACTGGTCAAACGCGTTTTCCTATGCCACGCTCACATATTGATTCAGAAAATTATGAAATTTGGAATCTAGCAATAACTTGACATCCCGGACCCAACAAAACTGGTTTCGTCGAAATCCGAGGTCGTTTGCAAAATTCCCATTTTTAAGGGCCTGAATTCCATAGCGACTATTCAGAATTTTCAACTGGACATATCTTTTGATTCCCGCTATGAAATTTCGATTATTCAGATTCGTTGGAAAGATATTATCAATTTGATCCTAATGTTTTTGGTTTCACTAAAATCCGGATTGTTTTGCACCCGGTACATTCAATTGAAGTTTGAAATCGAATTATCGAACTACCGCGCCATTTTCAATTCCTTTTATAATTATATATAAATATTTATATTCTAACGACGACGTATATAATATATACGTTCTAAATATATTCAAAATAAATTTCTCGTCGGTATTATTTAAAATAATTCATTTTAAATAATCTAAATTCGCCAAAATTGCTAAAACAAAAATTTTAAACTGGCCCAGATTTTCCGGGTTGTTACAACTATGCTGTGGAGTGGTACCAAGTTTGTCTAATAGAGTGGGTACGGGTGCATTCCGTGGTTCGATGTGCATGCATTGACCGGATTAGGGAAAATAAGACACTGTAACACATGTGATAATAGCTATGTAACACCTGTGGTAATATCTATGTCTTTATATGGTAGGTTAGGCCTAAAAAGCCCAAGGCGCATAGTGGGAATAGGTTAGCACTATGGGTATATGCAACCGATCGATGGGTAGTATTGGGAATATTCTTCCCAACTATATTATGTTCCGAAATTATAAAAGTGCAAACAATCAAAAGTTGAAAGTGTACGAGAACAATCAATCTTAGCTATAATCTTTTATGTTCACTTTAGGTGTACACATATACTTACCCTATATTAGATAAGATATACCGTTTTATCTGTTTCCATTGCTTAATCATAACAACTCACCAGAGTTCATATTTCTTTGCTGATTTTATCATGGAGGATTCTTACGGTAGGTGTATTTCTTTCTGTTTTTTTCCATGTTTTGTTGTATCTTTTGACTACTTGGGGAATGAAATTATTATGTGCTCCGATGTTTTTTTTGATTGGGATTTTTAGACATAATATTTAGTAATAATCTGATTCTTGTATTGATAAGGATTTCGCTCGAACCTAATCGATCGCTAAATCGACCAAGACCGTTCAAAATCCGAATACGCTAACTCTGGGCATACAACACATCAGAACAAATAACAGAACACTTTTATAAACATCATAATAATGTTACATCAGAGTACAGAATATCAGTGTACATCGAAATATAATACAGCGGAAGATAATTTACATCAAATGTAATACAATTCACAACTGAAAATAAATAAAGTAACACAACGGAAGACTATCAATGCTCTGGACACAGCTTTGAGCTTCAATCCAGAATCCTGCTCATATATCAGCAACATAAACTACTCGACTGCCTGTGTGGAAAATAGGGGCATCCGAGTTTGCAAGGGAAAAACAAACTACAGGTCAGTCATGGGGATGGTGTGAGAAACTCTACAGTTAAATTTAACTTATCAAAATGATGAGGCAAATCACAGGACCACGCCGCTAACGCGGAATGGGTTTATCCCCATGAATGCCAGTGTATAAACAACAATCAATATAGATATATGGATCTACTATGCATCAATCAACATGCAATATCCCAATCTACCCATTTAGAATAATCGCCACACTTAGGTTTTCCAAATCCAATTTAATTTACAGAAATTATTCCTTTGTACTTTATTTCCCAATTTCTATTTCAAATCATTTGAAATACATATCTTGCTTTTATATCAAAGTAGATTTCACTTCGGGATCTCAAATCAAATCATTTGGAAATATGAATTCCAAAACATAACAATGCATACAAACAAGTATGCAACCAAATATCGGGCTCCCCCTAGACAAGGCAAAGGGCACGCACCTAAGCAACTCGATATATATAGATATATGTGCACTTCCCACTATGGAGTAGGCTATACCGATGATGCACCTCCCACGCATGGAAGCATACACCGCCCGTCTCACCCATACTTTTAGTCGTCCGGGTTACTCGAATCTCAAGCCACATACCAAATCATTTCATATTTCGAAGTAGGGAAAATCATTTCACAACATAATAATCACAAGTGCTTTCAAAATATAGTACTTCACATCAGCAATTCACACATATGATTAGTCACTATTAATCACATAACCTTTGAGCTCGTACGTCTTGAAGAAGGGTGCTAAGCTAGAGAATAAATTCTCCACCACCAAACAGATACATCATTAATAGCAACTAATCGAATATGTGATGAACTACAATGTAAAACCATAATACATTTCCAAATCATTTCAAAATCACCGGGTTTTAGCCCTCGAAATCCTTTCTGTTTTATAAAACATTTTTATAAAACATTCCCTATCCAAAATCGGGAATACGTTTTTTTCACTTAAGAAAAATATCATTTCATAATCATTCATTAAATTTGAAATGAACATAACAACATCGCTACACATCTCATAGTCAAATCGTGAAGTGTTTCACAAGATGTTAGCCTACCAGTATTTCTAACCAACCCAATGCTAAATGTAAAAACATATCTTGCTCATAAACTGGTCGAGGACAATCCAAACAATCAATCAATCCAATTTGACATTAAATATAAGGTTTTGAATAGAGATAGTATCTACTTATATTCAACATCAAATCCTGAATCCAACAGATATCATATCGGAAATAACGATATCGATATCTTCCAAATTCCCATCACAATATCTGTATAATCACGGAATCCAATATCGAAATATTCCGAAGATTATTTCCATTCCAAACCATTCCAATTTATTCGTTGGAATATTCCGAAGATTATTTCCTTTTCAAATCATTTCTTTTGATCTTACACAAAATATTAATATTTTTAATAATTTTATCAAGGCCCGTACAGTCGATTTCCATAAACGGTCATCGAACTGCACTTACAACGACCTTTTCCTATTTTGATTTGTACATAATTCCAAATCCAACCGTTAGATTTCAAATCTCTAATATTCGTTGGAAAGCTCTTTTCGATATGAACCCAACGGTTTCGGTTTTAGGAGAATCCGACGGTCGGATCTCCCATAACGTCAATTCGAAGTCAATGGTCGAAATTCACGAACGGTCGCTGCGCGGCGCATTCTATTCAGGCCATATAATATATATATTATATATATTTCATCGATTTCCATTTTAAAATGTAATTTATAAATCATTTGAAAACAATTTCAATTTCTATTCTGGCTTAAGTTCTTCAACTTTTCAGTTTCTAAGAACTTTCTAATTTTTCAAAAATTTGGCTAACACCCTAAATTTTTGAAAAATTTCGCCATAACCTCCCCTGTATGGGAGCACCGAGAAAATCCCGAAATTGTCATACCGGCCTCTCCAATCCAAAAAGAAAAAGAAAAAGTCAAGCGGCTAGCCAATCGGCTCATAAAATCATCATACCCAAACAAAACAATAAATATGTACCTATTTGTCGGGCATACAATTTTATTCCTCTTCTCTAGCCTCCTTGTTATGACCTGTTCGATACATTGTATATGTATATTTTCATACAACGCCTATATATATATATATTCATTCAACGCTTTTATATATTCATACAACACATATATAATTTCACACTACACATATATAAGCTAAAAATAATATTATTAGCGAACAGATAATATTTCCATCGTATGACAATTTTATATATTCCATATATATGCCAAAAATGATAATTTTAGCAAACTAGTATTTATTTCAAGGTATGACTATTGTTAATAGCTCGTATATATGTTAAAAATGTTATTTTTAACAAACTAGAATTCATTTCAACGTATGATTATTGTTATTACTTCACATACATGATGAAAATGATATTTTTGGTGAACAAAAATTATATTTCCACTCATGACTATTTTTAACACTTCATATACATGATAAAAACAATATTTTTGGCGAACAAAAATATATTTCGACTCATGACTATTTTTAACACTTCGCATACATAATAAAAATGTTATTTTTATCGTTCAAAGAATTTATTCAACACATGAATATTTCATATACTTCATACGTACAATAAAAATGTTATTTTTATCGTTCAAAGAATTTATTTCAAGCATGAATATTTTTATATACTTTATTTCACATCACAAACCAAATTCATACAAACAAATCAATCCAAAGACACAACCAAACAAATAAGTCGTCCATGGTCTGTGGATGACGGGGAGCAATTTATATTTGCGGTTATAAAATAAATAACTGAACAGAAAATTTTAGTGAGAAGTTCTCACCTTTGGGTTTCCACTCCTCCATCCTTTATTTCTGAATGGTTTGGACTCCCTTTCGATTTCAGTCCGTTCCATCGCCATCTGTTTCACGCGGTATATGTTAAAAATCACATTTCTAAACGTTGATCTTGATAAATAAAAATCACATTTTTATTTCAAAGTTATATGGATAAAAATCATATTTCTAAACGTCAATCTTGATAAATAAAAATAACATTTTTATTTCAAACTTATATATATATATAAAAAATCATATTTTTATAATTCTAATGTATACAAAAATTATACTTCTATCATAAAGATTATATTTTTATTTTGCTAATCATATTATAAAAATCATTTCTTTGATTATTAAAAATCACTCCTTATCATTAAAAATCTCCCCTTCCATACATATAAAAGATCACATTTTTAATTCGCCACACATTTAAAAATCATGTTTTTATTCCTCTACCTATATAAAGATCATGTTATTAATCATCTACATACATAAAAATCATGTTTTTAATCATCTACATGCATAAAAATCAATTTTTTATTATGCTTTTCATATATGTAAAAAAGACTGATTTTTTTTACAATGCTATAAACAAGAACTGATTTTTAACAATGCTAAATTAAAAAAAAAAACTGATTTTTAACCTAAGTATTCCCATCAAATTGGTTTAACAAAATAATAAAAATAAATAAAAACTCACTTTTGTGTTGTAAAAATCCAGTCTTTGTTGAAGGAGGGGGTTCACTGTCCGTGCTGAAGTGGCGCAGTCGATCGCAGGGGCGGGGGGTCTTCGCGGTGGCAGGCTGGAGGCGGCGGCTTAAGTGGATTAAGGGATTGGGGAAGAAGGAGGCAGGATTTGAACGGAGAGAGGGGGCGATGCTGGAGATTGGAGACCGGAGGAGGAGGAGGAGGTGAGGGGGGAAACGACGTCGCTGGTGAGGCGCGGAGGCGGGGTTCCGATGGGGTGACAAGGTCTGGAGCAACATCGCATTTCATTTTTTATTTTATTTCAAGATGGTTCTGAAAGGATACGGTGAGGAGAGAGAGAGTATAAGGGGGACTCCATTTATTTAAATAATTTAATTATTTATTTATTTTTATTCTCCTGAAAGGTTGAGTTTTCATTTGAACTCCAAACGAGATCCAACGATTGTTGCCCTAGCTAAATACCCCCATTCCGAACACAATGGGATATGTTTCGTAACCCAGTTCGGCTGTTACGATAGGTTTACATCAAAATTAAAACATAAATATATATATATATATTCAATTTGAACGTACATTTTAATTTACCAGGGCCGTATACTAACTCTAAAAATTATAGAAAAATTATTTCTAGCTTCGTATTGACAATGTGGTCCTAACAAAACTAATTTCGTCGAATTTGAAGACAATTTGAAAAATGGAAATTTTCTGGTCGATCCAAATTGACTGAAACTGTTAAAACACGTTTTCTTTTGCCATGCTCACATATTAATTTAAAAAAATTTGAAATTTGAAATTTGAAATCTAGCAATAATTTGACATCCCGGATCCAACAGAAGTGGTTTCGTCGAACACGGAGGTCGTTTGCAAAATTTCCATTTTTAATGGCTATATTTTCCATAGCGACTATTCTGAATTTTCAATTGGGCGTAACTTTTTATTCCCGCAATGAAATTTCAATTTTTCAGATTCATTGGAAAGATATTTTCAATTAGATCCCAATATTTTTGGTTTCTCTAAAATCTGGATTATTTTGAATATTGTACATTCATTTGAATTTTTAAATCGAATTTTCGAACTACCGCGCCATTTTCAATTCCTTTTATAAATAAAAAATAAATATTTATATTCTAACGACGATTCAAATAAATATATATGTTTTAATTCTATACAAAATAAATTTCTCATCGTTATTATTTATAATAAATCATTTTAAATATCCAAAATTCACTAAAATTGCCAAAATAAAAAATTTAAATTGGTTTGGAATTTCCGGGTTATTGCAATTCTATTGAAATAAAATGGTTTTATAATTTCAATGTAAATTATTTTTTTCTTTCGGCATTATATTAAATTTTATATTGGGAAATCTTAGCCTTTGTGAATGTATTTATGTGTTTATACCCTATGAATGAATTTATGTGTTTATACCCTACAACGCTTCACATTCCCTAATGTGATTCTACTTTGATAACGTTAAGAGTTGTGAGGCATTTTTTATTTCGTATTAGAAGCTAAGGTTACAAGATCACCAAAAAAATATTATAGTAAAACTTTCTGAAAGAAAACATATTTTTTAGAAACCAAAGGTTACTTTTTAAAATAAAAAAGTGTATTCCCTCTAGTTAGTTATAACCTTCCTTTGACTCTTTCAAATTCTAAATCTCTATCCTTTCTTCGTTGGGTTATCTATAAGGAGACATATCTAAGCATTTCTATATATAGAAAACCTCAAATCTTCATAGATTGAAGTTTTGAATTATGGATTAACCTGTTTAACTCAATATTTTGGAGACATCAAAGTTAGGGAGAAATTTTCTACTTGAAAAATATTACGTAAAGCTAGCCATAGATGGGGCAACTTTAATTAACAAGGATGGCGAAGCGAAGTAAAAGTATCACTGTGGAGTTTCATAAAGACAATATTAGCTATGGGATTAATAGGAAATTAGTAATAACCTAGATTGGTTGGTTAAGAAAAAGGGATATAATTTTGTAGTTTAGCTTGTAATTAATATATAAAATGCAGTCACAAGAATAAAAAAGAATATGGACTAGTGCAAAATAGGGATTCATCCATATTACGTACTATTCAATAACCTAGAAATAATCAAAAGGAATGTCTTGCAATTACGGATTTATGTTAATTAGATTATCTTTTACTATGGAAATAGATTTTTTGTACAATTTTAGGAACCAATCAATTAATAATAATCAAAACTTCCTAAAAGATAAACTTATAAGGATGGCAAGTGAAAGAGTAACATAAATATTTAAATGTCAAAAGATCGATAAATGGAAGTAGGTAAAGGTTGGTAAAAGAAAGAGTGTTATCTATCTTTAGTTCTTTCTAATTCTCCTATTCTATCCAATTTAGGATTATTATGCCCCTTTATCTTTTGTTCATTAGTGGCGTGGTCGTGGCCATAGCCTCGCTGATATGAGATAAGCCATATAGGGCATATGTATTGTAGGCCTAACGAAGCTGACCTTTACAAATATGGTACATTCCCAAGTGTGTAGTGATGGAAATAGTTGACTGTTTGCACCGAGATTATTTTCTAGGCCTAGTAGTAGTTTCTTAACCCCATATCGAGATCGACATGGTTATCTATGGTAAGCTGTTGTTGAAACCGAAACCTTGATTTAGGAGATGATGGGGCATTTTTAGGCATCAGTTGATTTCGGGTCTAGTTAGTTTAACTATATAATCTGTTATGTCAAATTTTAAAATTGATAGTAGAGTATGATTAAGTTACTTATATTTTAAGGTTTTTTAGACAGGAAAATTCGAAGGATGGACTAGTTAGCCAAGTATAGGGCAATATTGACTGCAAGAAGAGGATTGTCAAGAAAGCATATGCAGTGAACTAACTCTTGAGATTTTTTGTGACTTGATGGGCCAGTCATGTTGTTTTCCTACTTTTCCTTAGTGAATCTCTATGTGATGTTGTGTTATATATTCCAAGTATTGTGAGAGGTTGGAAGGTTGTCTTATAGAAGAGAGAATTATATTCACATCTATATTTATGATAATGCTAAGCTTGTGGCATGAACGATAAAGCACATGGTTGTGTAGAAACAAAGGAAAATTGAGTTTCATGCTTATGACTAGAGCCTTTTTTCTAGATATTGATTTAAGCTTATAGTATTACCGACCGAGGGTTGGTTTAGAGTTTAGATAGATTAACTATATGATGAATTATCTCAGATCTTGAGAGGAGGATAGATTCTTAATGGTACGCATAGTAGATGCACCATAGTGTTGTCTTGTGAAGAATTAGTTCAGTGGGTTATTTTACTCCTTAGACCTATCTTTTGGTAGATTGAGTGAGGCACTTGTGATGGGAGCATTCCACATATTTTAAGGAAGTCATTGCACTTCAGTGGTAGCGAAAAGGTTTAGGGAAAAAAAAGTAAGGAACTTTTAAAAGAAAAAAAGTAAGGAACTTTTAGAAAAAAAGTTAATGATTTTAAACTTTTTTTTAGAGGCATCATTCGTTTTTCCTAAAAATATTAATAGACCCTTTTGTTTAGAAGTAATAACAAGTGAATTGTTTTGACATTTCTCTTTGACTCAGGTAGATGGTCTTTTTGATAAATTTTAAGAGCCATATTTTTCCTATAGCTAGATTTCTTTACTTATGGTTTCCATAAAGTTTTGAGTAACAGAAAAGGAAATAGACATGGGGTTGTTCAACATCCAATGGGTTCTAAAGAACATTGCCATACCTTTTGGACTAGCTTGTGCCTAGGCCTAGTTATTTGCTTATATGCTAGGATGATTGCTGAGGTTCTTTGGTAAGGGTTTGTGTCGATGACATAAACAAAAAGGGACTAATTTGGTATCTAGTACCTTGTAACACATGCACCTAAGATAAAGTTCTTTGTGCGTTTCTTTTGGAAGATATGTAATTTCTTTAGATTAGTGGGTTATCATAGAGAGGTTATTGGAAGTATTTACAAGATAAAGATTTTCTCGACCGACCTCAACGAGGTAAGTTTAATTTTTATGGAAATAGAATTAGAAACTTTTTATATAACAATTTTGAGGTAATACTCTAGTATCAATTCTGTTTGTAGCCTTATTAAGAGAACCAACGAGGGTAGTTACCTAGGGATAAATACTATTATTTCTCAGTTCTTAGTTAATCATGGTTGTACGATTACTGGTTGTAAGGAAAGTTTGAAATTTTAGTTATTATGGATTATTGGTTTGTTATCCCCTACAAAAAATTGGGACTTAAGACAAGGGAGATTAGTTGTGCTCGAGTACCCGATGATTTTTGGGATTTTCTTGTAAAAGCAGGAATGTAATTAACAAGTTCTTGATTTTTGTGTATAAGAGTTTACGTAACTTTTATGAAAATATCTTGTAGGGTGGTAAGATCGCTTAGAACCTTACAGAATTTAACAACTAAAGTGCATTTTATCACTTTTGACAAGAATTCACCATTATTTTACTATATGATTGAGGTCATGTGTTCATCAAGGTTATGTCATTTGGGCACGAGACGAGGATCCTAGAAATTCCGTTTGGAAAAATTATGGCCTATCTGAATGATTTGACACCTAACTATAAGAATCCGATTAGTAAGATAAATCTTTATTTGACCATAAGTCTAAAGTAAGCCAAAAGTTTTTCTAGTGGAAGAATGATTAAATGTATTTAAGGGTTTTAAAAGGATTAAGGAAATAGTAAATACTTGTGTTCCAATGAAAGAATTTGAAAATAGTGCTTTAAGGTAAAATGAAATTTGTAGAATCGTTTTGAGTCTAAAACCCCAATATATATACATATATATATACATACATACATATATATATATATGTTTTTGTGTGTGTGTGTATATATATATAATTTCAGAAATAGAAATCTTAAAAGGAAAATATGTTTTGGTGTGAAATTCATACATTTTGGAATTCCATAAAAGAAACCGTTGACCAGTTTTTAGCAAAAGCCGTAACACCTCGAAGACCGAGGCTCAATATCTAGTACCGATCGAGCTATCTGTCCCTAGAACCGACCTTCATTGTGGATCGATCAAATATAAGTCGAATCGAGCCGACTTCATAGCAAGCAAAGATATCGTCCTCGAGAATGGGAGTTCACTTCCAAAGTCAAAATCAACTGATCGATCGAGTCATCCTTGAAAGATCGGGTCAAGCCTGGAACGTTGGATCAGAGATATCATGCCAAATTATGCACCACAAGACGATGTCCTACTCAAAGGCTACAAAACCGTTTATGTAAAACCCCGTAATTCTGATAATATTAATAATCGCAAATTAAAGAATAACTAATCTCGGACGTGAGAATTGTGGGAAACGGGTTGCGCCATTGTGTTCGTCTCGGAATTCTGGTTGAAATAGAGTCCGAGTTTGCGTGAATTGGACTTCGTATGAAGAAGTTATGGCCATCTGAAGTTTCAGAAAATTCAAAACAGCTCGCAGAAGATTTAAAAATTCAAACAGAAAAGTGTTCCCGCCCAGGCAGGTCGACTGGGGAGTCGACACTAGTGTCGACCTCCCCCCCCCCAAGTCGACTGCCCTATCGACTTCCCCCCCAGGTCGACTGTAGTGTCGACCTGGGTGTCGACACGGGTCTGGCGGCTAGAGTTTCTGGCTGACCTGTTTTTAATTGACTAATGACCCATTAGGGTTTCTGACCTAATCTGGTTGGCTGGGATTAGTTCTGAACTGATCTAACGGTCTAAAATAAATCCTAACTCTATAAATACCTAGGTAGTCTCTCACCCTAATTCATAAGAAAAATAGAATAGTTACCGTCATACCGTCCCCATGGAAATCAATGGAGCCGCCGCCAACTAAGAAGGAAGAAAAGCTAATTCAATTCTAATTCTCTCAACCGTAAAGCAAAGCAAAACTCTCTCTTTTCTTCTCTAAATTGTGAGTATGATAGTCTTAACAAGATTATTATTATTTTAATTAGGTTGAGTCATGAATGGATTATGAGTAGATGATGTGAATTGTCATATGTTATCATGTATGTTATTAATCCTATACTATGTGGTGATGATATCCTATATGTTGTAAATCATGCTATGATGATGTTATGTATGTTGAAAGTATCTATGCTAAGTTGTGATGAATCATACATGTTAGAAAGCCATCTAGGCTAGTTAATTCATAAAATCATCATGTTTGGGCTATGTTGATCTATATGACAAGTTACATATGCAAGTTAGATTGATTAGAAAAGTTATGAACATATGTCGTGACATCTATTATGACACCTAAAATTATGCTATGACATATGTGATATTCTATGCTAGTTCACACCATCATTATGTTGCCTAAAAACCCCATATGCAAGTTTATGTATAGATTTGGGCTATGATCATATCATGTGAATTGTGACATTTAACAAGTTGACACCTTTTGATCCTTAACATGTGTAGTTCATGCAAGTTTCACCCCTATTATGATTAGATTTATTTTTATTGTCTATATGTTGTGGTAATTTGTCCTTGTGCTATGTGTTAGACTATTCAAGTCTAGCCTATATTATGCGTTGAATAAGCGAACGTATAAACGTGGGGTAGGGGTAATATTAAGGATTTAATAATAAGATGTTGGGGTGCAATTGATATGATTTTGCATTCCATGAGTGGATGACCATAATTGAGTCAATTATGGGCATCAATAAAAGTGGACTTAATTAATAATTTGGATAGGGAATTATTAAAACTGGGGTAAAAGATTGAAAGTGTCAATCAATGCTTAGGACACGAGGTTGGACTCGTTTGTGACGTAAACCTGCCCGGAACCGCCCGGCAAATTAAGTGGTTAAAAATGTCAGCCCAATGTGAGAGGTCCTAGGCCTAAACTAAAGCATAACAGTTGTAAAGACACGAGGTTAGACTCTTTTATGGTGTAAGACTGCCCGGACCCGCCCGGTAAATCCAGCTGCCATAAATGGCAGTCTAACGTGAGAGGTCTTTATGAGGTTATGGCCTGAATGAATTAAGAAATACTTAACCAGATAAACATGTAAGATGGGACATGGGGGTTAAGTAGGTGCCTTGGGTGGCATGAGGAATCTAGTGGGTGCCCTTAGTGGTATGTGAAATACGATTAGTAAGACTTAACCAAACACACATGTAAATGAACATGACTAAGAGGGTTAAGTGGGATATATTAATGACAAGCTTAGGTGGGTAGCTTGTGGGGGCCCATTTCAACCAGTATCCCAAACGTATCTTTGTGGGCTCGACCCAAGTCGAGGACGGGACAGGCATACTGGGCTTGACTATAAGAGGCCAAAACAAGGAGCGGTGGCAACGCAAGTCCAACGGGTTTCATATGCGTGTGTGGACCCGGGCTGGTAGGTAAGACGTTGTTGCATCGTGTAGGTATAAGCCGTGCATTCTCAATTGTAACGGGTTGCCACTTTAGGGGAGTGATACACCCAACTGTGGGGCCAGCACGGGTATCTACGAGTAGGGAGCCGATCGAAAGTGGGTAGTGGGGTTCACCTAGTGGAGATAGGGGCAGACGGCACCTATGTAGTTAGCTAGGGGTACGTAAGGCTATTTATATTGTTTCTGTGTGAAGCAAGTGGGATCAACCTTTAGGGTGACTGGTGCGGTGCAGTGTAGTAATTTGCGTTGCAGTGTAGTAATTATTCGTTAGAAATTAGGTATGCCTTTAACGTTATCTTAAACGCTATCTTTATCTACCTAATAGTTCATAGACATTTACTTGTCTTCCAGCTCATGCCTTAGTCTAGTTATTTTGATAACAGTATTGTTAGAATTGTCATACTCGCCAGACTTTATGTCTGACCCCCTCCATTTCTATCCTTTTTCCCCCTCTAGGTCCTCAGGTTGGGCCCAGCTCTAGTGGAGTTTGATTGGATTGCTTCATCTCTTTGGAAAGCTTGGACCCTTGAAGTAAAGTCCAGCTTGTTATCTTTTTAATGGCTATTTGTGTAATGGGGTTATGTATTTTGTTTTTATGAAGATGGATAATGTACTTGACTCTGATTAATGGTTTTGTGATGTAATAAACATGTTTAATTTCCGCTGCAATAAAATGAAGTTTTAGATTTCCAAGTACTACTTATTATCTGTCTTGTTGTAATTTTTCTGTTCTATATTCACTTATAACCTCCATGGAAGTTAATGCATTCCCTTTGTGAGTGACATTAATGGACGTGGGGTGTTACAGTTCAGCTTTGACCTGCACTACTTTTCATGCACTAGAATTTAAGCTCCACGTATGCCACAGTTCTCGAGGAGAACTATTCCTCAACAGAAGACAGGGTCCCTCCGCCTATAACTACTTTATAGGATCGAGTTACACGCGGCTGACCCCGAAGAAGATGCACGCCACGTTGCATTCAGCTCGGCTTACCTTCTCGCCTATAAATACATCCTTACCATAAATAGAAAGGCATATAAAAAAATCGTGGGCAATCTAGAGAAAACTTAAAAGAATTCGTATTCGGCACTACACAAATAGCTTGTTGTATACTCCAAATACATCACAAGGATTTTATGTATAAACCACTTCTTTCCCTACTTTCTTTCAATAAAAAACAACTATAACATGTGATCAATAGTACAAACAAATATTATAAAGTGGACGTAGGCTTGGTTGAAGCCGAACCACTATAAAAATATTTTGTCTTCTTTGTTCATTAACTTTTCTTGCACTCTTTGATTATAGTCATGTGTGATTAACACACTTTGGGGATTGATTGTCACTAGACCAACTTTTGACGTCAACACTTTGGCGCGCCAAGTAGGAGTCGAACCTACGACCTTCAACAACTCTTAAAGAAGCAATGGCACAATGGAAGAAGGATACAACACCTTCTCATGCTCAATATCAACCCGCTAGTGCAGCATACGCAACAACAATGAGGGTAAGATAGGAGGTTTCCCTCCATGAAGAACCATCCCAATACTTAACTAGGGACGGGATGGACAAATTTCTGGATGAACACAGAGCCCAGATGGCACATCAGGATGAACTCCTTGCAAAGAAACATGAAATAGTGAATGATTTTCTTGCTCGTATGAATGGGAGACTAAGCAATCAAGCCTCACTTCCTACACTAGGCAGAGCTGGAGCAACAACTAACTGTCAAATCAATGAAATCCGCGCCCCAAATAGGTCTACGGCTATGCTCCCACCTGGTTCAACTTCCCTTCCCGATCGGACAAATCTATGATCATCACTTCTAGCAACCAACGAAGCTGAAGTAGCTATAAATTCTCTGGTGGTCCAAACTCAAGGACGACCAACCAATTTGCTTCCGGTCCCTGGCTCGACTCAACTCCTTGGACAAGCACCTCTTGAATCAGTGCAACCCCCGGGTCGGTTAGAACATGGAACGTTGCAACCTCCAGTCCGACCTAATATATTACCACAAACTCGTCTTATGCCCCCTCACTCGACCTTCCCAACACGGCGATCCAACCTTAACTGGTGGCAACAATCCTCTATCCTAACAATACTACTCTACTATACATGTTCCTAGTAGGATAGAAGAAAACGCTACTAAAAATCACCATGACATACCCATAGGCGGGGGAAGTACCAATCCCCGTACTGTTAACGCTTTCCCAGATCGATCCGATCCTACCGGCGTGGATATGATTCAGCACAAAACACATTCCAACCGAGTGGCTCCATTCAATGCTAATACAGTAGTTGAGGCTGGGGATCACCTCCACCGGTCACTCATAGGCCACACCGAACTGATCATAAGAGCACACGACATGCTTCCACCTCGTACAGGGATTCTCACCAATGTCCATGGCGCAGAATTGGATTCGTGGCCACAACTTCTCGGGGATGGAAGGTAGATTGCAAGCATCATCAAGCGCTGCACCAGAGGCGCCTCTTCTCAACAAGACATGGATAACATCCACCGAAGCCCTTTCACATGGAAAATCAAGAATTCCCGAAATCCACTTGACTTCAAGCTTTCAGTCCTGGAACACTACAACGGAAGGACCAACCCAACCTTACATCTCATGCGATACACGCGTTACATGGTAGTACTATCAGCATCGACCAATGTCATAGCCAAGTGCTTCCCTCTCTTTATCACCGATATTGTCAGCATGTGATTTCGGCAGTTAACAAATGAATCGATCAACAGTTGGAATATGTTGGTCACCCGCTTCATCGAATAGTTCAGAGTTCATATATCTCGACCAAAAGCGTCATGTTCTGTACATCCATCAAGTCGCAGTCTGGCGAGACCCTATGTTCCTTCCTAGAAATATTCAACGCAGTCATAGCATCAGTTGATCGATCCGAGCCGTGGATGGTACTTACAGCCGCCATGGATGGTGTCTTGGATCAAACTGATTTCAAGATTTCCCTCTAGAGGGACCCTCCAATAGACATTGGAGACTTCTACTCCGAAGCCGATAGATTCCTCCAACATGAACATTCCAACATTTGAGATGGAAAATATTGATGTATTTGCTACAAAGGATGAAGGACCGACCACCGCTGTCCAAAATAAGGGTAAAAGGAGAGCCTCGAAAAGGAATGATAGGAATGTACGGTTCCGGAGAGAACCGAAATATGATCAATACACTGATCTCAATTCCTCCCTACTTTATATATACCTCGATGTACGAGGATCTCTACCTTTTCCCAAACCTCCCAGGAGGGAGCCAACCCAAAGAGAATGTGAGTCTGGAAAGCACTGCATGTACCACGATATTCCTGGTTATGGCACCAATAACTGCAGACACTTGCACGATCTCACCGTGGAACTAGTTAGACGTGGAGAGCTACCCGAGTATGTAAAAAAAATTTGCAACATCTGCACCGCCGCAGCTACCTTTCCAAGCTCCTCCGGTTGGCCCTTGAGCACCTCGAAATGGGAAGGACCCCAAGCCTAGCAACCGTGGCATCATCATCAACTGATCTGGTTAAGATCACTGTGGATACACCCCATTTCTTAGGACATAAGAAATGTATTTTGATTATTTTTAATAATGTGGTTATGCTGAAGTACACACGTACGAGGTTAGGATTTAATCCAAAGGCATGCTTTGGATTCGACTATAAACCCATTCGGATTTACTTCGGTTTTTTTGTAATAGTTTTTAGCAGCTATAAAGTTTCTTTCTCTACCATTGATTATGTTTAACAAATTCTTTGCCAGAATGTGGCAAAGTCCCCCACTCCAAAATCGAGCATGGTTTATGCTCGTCACTAAGGTATGGTTGATACCCAGATTTATTCGTAAGGATGTGACGAGCCTAACTTTCTCTCGAACTGAGCATGGTTTATGCTCGTCTCCATGGTATGTTGATACCAATTCTGAAATCCTACTTGTCAGGATGTGACAAGCTTAACTCTCTCACAATACGGGTATGGATAATACTCGAACCAAATCTCATCAGGACTTGGCATGTACTAAATTACGACTATGGTTTTTACTCGACCACTTTGGAAAAATCACATTCCGGGCATGGCTGACGCTCGACCCTAACTTTCTAGGTATGGCTTATGCCTGAAAGAAATAATTATTCTATCGGGACATGGCAGTCTAACCCAACTATGTCCTGAGCATGGTTGATACTCGATTCTAGATTCGAATGTTTGGTTTATACCCTTCTTTAAACATCCGAGTATGGTTTATGCTAGAGCACCATGGTATTGTTTTGTACCCTTCTCAATTACAAAATGAGTATGGTTTATACTCCTAACACACATCTGAGCATGGCTTATGCTTGAAAATATCGAACTACATCGCCAGGATTTGGCATGTCTATTTTAAACCCTTTATCGGCATTGTTCTATTCTGTAAGGTCTTGTTCCTTCTGCTATTATCCAAGATCGATATGGCATGATCATTAGCTCTTTTAAATTTTCGGATCTCCGGCCTTAATACGGTCATGGGTGATTGTTGGTTTCTCAGCCTTAATACGATCCTCAGTGATCGTAGGTTTTATGGCCTTAATACAATTGTCAATGATCGTCGGTTTAATGGCTCTCTACATAGTATGGTTTGGCGTAACCATGGCTTTCTGGATTATGATATATCGAATTTCTGTTCAATGTCCTCTAGAAGATCCAGAACACATCTTCTATTTTTAAAAAGATATGTTTTACTTTTTGGCAAAAGATGTGAGAACTCAAAGACCGAGGCTCATTATCAAGTACTGATCGAGCTTTCTGTCCCTAGAGTCGAACTTTATTGTGGATCGATCGATTACTAATCGAATCGTGAAGGCATCACAACAAGCAAAGATATCCTCCGCTAGAATTGGCGTTGGTTCCAAAGTCAAAACCAACCAATCGATCGAGTCATCCCTGAAAGATTGGGTCAAGCCTGGAATGTCGAATCAGAGATATCATGCCAAATTATCCGCTATAGGACGATGTCCTACTCCTTAGGTTACAGAACCGATCAGCATTGACCTGCACTATTTTTCGTGCACCAAAATTTAAGCTCCACGTATGCCACAATTCTCGTGGAGAAATGTTCATCAGCAGGAGACCGGGTCCCTCCACCTACAACTATTTTATAGGATCGAGTTACATGTGGTCGACCCCGAAGAAGATGCACGCTACGTTGCATTTACCTCGGCTTAGCTTCTCGCCTATAAATACATCCTTACTAGAAATAGAAAGGCATCTAAAAAAATCTTGGGCAATTTGGAGAAAACTGAAAAGAATTCATATTCGACACCCCACAAATAGCATGTCGTACACTCCAAAGGAAACATAGGGATATTGTGTACAAACCACTTCTTTCTCTACTTCCTTTCAATCAAAAACAATTGTGACGTGTAATTAATGGTATAAACAGAGATTATAAAGTGGACGTAGGCTTGGTTGAAACCAAACCACCATAAAAGTATGTGTCTTCTGTATTCATTTACTTTTTCTTGCACTATGTGATTATAATCATTTGTGATTAACATACTTTAGGGGTTGATTGTCATTGGAACAACTTTTGACGTCAATAGTAACTATATATATATTTCAGAGAGTTTTTTTAACTTACGAATAACAAGTTATCTCATTAAGATTTTCAATTGAGATTTTGAAAAAATTATAGTAACAAAATGAGTTTTGAATATATATATATGTATGTATGTATGTATGTATGTATATATGTATATAAATGGAAGAAAGCTTTATGGGTTAGATAATATAAGTGGAATAAATGAAGGAACGTAAGATAGTAGAGGTAAAGCCTAAAAATTGGATTGTGGATATGATTTTGAAACAAAACGACCAAGCTATGTTAAAATAGTTTAAATAGGAAGCAAAAATAAAACTTGGAAAACAATAATTAATGCACTTGAAATATTTCTTCATGAAGTATTCGCCGACAACAGCCTTGAGTACATTGATATCGAATGGCCTATCTTTGCCATCCATCAATGGCAAATACTGAACCCTTATTCTAGTCGGACTACCATACATCCTATGTACATTTTTCTTTACAAGACAACTAGGCCACTTCTAAGCGATCTAAGGCACATAATCAATCAAATCCTAATATGCGTCCTTAAGATACCCCTGCTACGAGTCTTTTAAAATCCTTTGAACTATCAACGATTGCTTGCCACTTCTGATCACATGAGCTATCCACAGCTCCATCTTTTAGTTAAATTCCATTTGAGTTGTTCTATTATCGCGTTGCCACATTCCACCTTGAGCTGCCTATTTCCTACAACTTCGACCGCCCTGCCTGAGTTCACAATCAAATAATAAACACCACATTAATGATAACTTCCACTCCGTAGATGCTATCGACAAACAAAGACCACCAGTAACCTCTTGAAGACCATTTCTTTCCACCCTAGGACCCCCAGCCCCTAATTACATTATTCGATGGATCGGTACAGATTCATTCCGTACGTATCGGTACTGATCCATATGCTTATTCATATTTGATTAAGTGTTTGGATCTCCTCCATCCCTGCTTTGAGAACTTATATTCAGTCCATACGCATGGCCTAACTTCTTTCCAAGCTTTTACTATTGACCCATGGACAACGTATTCAAGTTTCCGGACTTCAACTCATCCGATCCATTCCACACTTAATCCGTAGCCTCCTTTGGACTCTTAAATGCCACACCCAAAACCTGACTCCATTCGAGTAATTATGATGGACTGGTACCAATCCATAGGCCATGGATCCATAGGTCCATGCACCAAGTGAATTTTCACACTTAAATTTTCGGCAACCATTTTTCGACCTTCTGATCTCCTCCATCAAGTTTCGTCTGAATTTGATTATCTGAACCTCTAAATCGCTCAGTTCTTTGGTTCTAAGTCATAAAATACGCAATTATAAATGAACAAATCAAGTATAACATACAATTCAATCATACAAACAATAATTCAAAATTTTCAAACATATATAATTGTTAAAATAAAATAAGCATGATTCATATCACAACAATCATAGATCCAGAATAATTTGGCAATAAATATATGTAAAACATGATGGATCTAATCAAATTATATGGCATATGATAATATTAGGTCATCCTAAGATGTTTAGATCGGAAATAATCTTATACGATACGTTTTTATTGCAGAATTATCATCTAAATGTGTTTGAATAATCTAGTTTACACATATAAATTATAGTTGCTAAACGATAGAGCGCTATCACTCAACAAATCTTAGATCAACGCAAATGAGAAGAAATCAAATCTGGATAACAAAGAAATCCTTTAATCCTGATGCTAAATGTCGAGATTCAATTCTTATTGTTGTAGATCATGCATTCAGATGTGATTAAGAATGATTTGGAGAAGAAACAGATTAGGGTTTAAAGATTAGGTTGAATGAAGATTTAAAAACGCCCAACTTAATTTTTAAAATGAGGAGAAAAGCTGTAATTCTATTCTTAATCTATCTCTTTATAGCTGCACGTCCTTAGCATAATCGGTTCACTAATCATCCCATTGTTGTTAATTAATCTTCCCTATAGAAAAGAAAACATAAAATAGCTATTTCTTCTAAACTGCTATGCCAAATCCCCAATGTGACCACTTGACAAAATGGACAACCACCATATCGTTCCAATGAGACCAATTAGTCCACCTAATTCAACAGCTAGCAAAATTTATATCTAAAAAAGTAAATCATAGGGACAAAATGGTCTAAAAACAATTCGGTAAAAATCACGGACATGTCTGACCTCCATACGAATAATATATTAAAATATGAGAATGATAAGACAACTAGGGAATTAAATAGAATTATTTATGATCCTCTGATACATAAAAGACGTGTTGTAACATTCTCTCCCTTCCCCTCTTAAGAATTTCACCCCCGAAATCCTAGGAAAACATGAGCAAATATAGAACCCTTATGCATACCATCCACTAGTGATAATCTAGCATCCAACAATCCATGCCGCCAAAGTCCAACCCTCGCATTCAGAACTTTAATTGTATAAGATAAAGTGGTACAAGTAAAACACGATAATAGGGACATACCATTCAAAAAGTTCTTTATGGGTTGACTTTGTACTCTCTTTTATTTCCTTTGTTCAAACTTCATCATTCTCGCCTGATTGTACCTTGACTAGTTTAATAAACTTCCTCAAAAGCTGTTTTGTATCATTCCTGTAACACCTCGCATTTTTAACTTAAGATAATAAAATAAGAATAACTTAACTAAATATTCGAAATTAAGTAAAAAGGAATGTGCCACTACGTCTGTCTCGAAATTCTGGTCAAGATAGACACCTGTTTTTCGTAAATTAGACACAGTATGAAGAAGTTATTAAGTTTTGAAGTTTGTATACGTGTAGGAAGAATATATATACACATACATTAGGTGCAGAAATTCAAAAATGGGTTCAGAAATTCGAAAATCGGTTCAAAATTCAAATTTTCAGTTGGCAGTGGATTTCCCACCCAGGGGTTCTACCCCCTAAAGGGGGTGTCGACAACTTAGTTGACCCCCTAAGGGGTGGGTTGACCCCCTCAAGGGGGGTCGACCCCCCGCGGCAAATTTTGGCAAATTAGGATTTTTTGTAATTTGGACGTTTCTGATGGTTTTTGATCAAATATGAGGGTCCTGGATTCTCTAGACACCTATAAATAAGACCTTAGACCTAACCCTAAACCTCATAATTCTAAGGCTACGCTAAAGCTCTGCTATTACTCTCTTTCTCTCCTAAAATCTATTCAGAAATTTAGATTATTAATAAGAAGATTTTAAAATTCAAGACGTGGAAGAGAGAATCGACATTAATAAAAAGATTGCTCAGAATCACAAAAACAAGGTAAAATTCTAGATCCAATCCATTCAAATTCTTACTCTTTCTTTGCCTTCCCTTTTAATGAAAATAAGCAATCCATGGTTATTAGGTTTCAAATCAAATAAAAGGGGAAAAACCATGGATGCTAAAACTGGATCAGATCCAGAATTGGGGAAAGCATAAAAGGTGAGTGGATTTAAGATATACAGTTTAGATAAGAATATGTTATTGTTTACCATTCCCCTGTATGTATAATTAAAATGCAATATGTTGAGAAATGTAACATATTTTAATAATGCCTGAAGTGATGGGTACGAAGTAGGAATAATTAACATGCTAAATATTAATTTTGTTGGGTTATGAACTTGTCAAACCTTGTATAGTAATTACCGTTACTTAAATTTCATGTCCGTTTGTGTAAATTGTGTACCCAGGCAATTAATTGTAACAGTTGAGAACAATACATATTGGTTTATGTGATTTAAACAATTATCTGAGTAATTGATTACATATTAGGAAGGAATTGATTATATGTGAAGAATTATAATTATAATGATACAATCACATGTGGATTATAAATTATAATGGATAGTTGGAAGAAATAAACATGCCTAGACTGTATTGAAGTTTTACAATAAATAAGAAATTTAACCGCCCTTAGACACGAGGTTAGATTTCACTTGTGATAGAAGTCTGCCCTGAACCACCCGACATATCCAGCATTCACAAGTGGAAAATCTAATGTGATGGGTCTAAGTGTAAAAATAAAAAATATGTAATGGTGCTAAAGTACGAGGTTAAGTTAACTTGTGCTAGAAATCTGCCCGGACCCGCCTAGCAAATCCAGCGTCCATGGGTGTAGACTTTATGTGAGAAATCTAGTGCTTATATATATATATATATGTATGTATGTGTAACAACCCGGAATGTGGGGCCAATTTAAAATTTTCATGTAGGGGTGTTTAAATATTTAAAATAATTTATTTCAAGTAAAAAATGAATGGGAATTTGTTTTGAGCAAAGTTAATACAAAGTTATTCAAATAAATTGCATAAAAAAAAATTAGAAATAGGAAGGTAGTTTGAAAAGTCAAACTTGAACTTTGACCGACAGCACAGGATGCAAAATAAACCGGATTTTGGTGAAACGGAAAATATCTAAGTCTATTAATGAGTACCTTTCTAACGAATCCGAAAAATTGAAGTTTCATAGCAGAAATCAAAAGTTATGACCAAATGAATTTTCAGAAAGGTCGCTATAGAAAATATGTCGCCCTTGAAAATTGGCATTTTGCATACGACCTCGGAATTAAACGAAACCACTTTTGTTGGGCCCGGAACGTAAAATTATTGCTAGGTTTCAAATTTCATGATTTTTGAAGCTAGCATGTAAGGGTGGCTGAAGAATCTGTGTTTTGTCAGTTTCGGTCAAAATTAATTGACTGAAAAATAGCCATTTTTCAAACAGTCTCAGAATGAGGCGAAATAAATTTTGTTAGGACCATATTGACATAAGAAAGCCAAAGATAATTTTTCTGGATTTTCTGAGCTAGTATGTGGCCCTGGTGGAATTAACAAGTGCGTTCGAATTTAAATTAAATGATTTATTTTAAAAATAAAAGAAACATGACTGTAACTTCAGAATTAGACCTTGGCAATAGCGCCATCGCGTTCAGAAGACGTCAAAACATTAGGTTCGACAGTCGTTGAGCTTCGTTTGGAGATCGTATGGGAAAACACCAATTTCTAGAATTAATTAATTAAATAAAAAAAATAAAACCCTAAAATACTAGTATAAATACGGCCATATACAGTCATCTTCTTCCTCCGATATATTCCACCGCCGAAACCCATAACAACTCAATTCTTTGAGCTCCATTTTCTCCCTCATCTCATAACGAAAATCAGCAAACTAATACTCGTATCGAAGCTCTTTCCGAGCTCTACAACCTCCGACAAGAATCACCTCGAACCGCGCCCTGTCGAAGCCGCCCCACCCCCACGAAGTGCCGCCGGTCGCACGCCCCTGGGCCCCACACGCCGCCGCCGAACGCCACCCCCCTCTGGCCGAACCTGCGCCTCTCCTCCCCGGTCCTTCTCCAACAAACGGTGCCCAAATCCGTTAACTACAGCTCGCGAAAATCGGATTTGAAATTTTGAACAAAACTGAACTATAAAAGGTATTATCTATTTCAGATTTAGCGACGCTTCTAAGCATTGCTGCAGCAGTCGTTAAAAGTCTGTATATTTATAACTAATTCGTGTGAACTTCAAATCAGAAAATTTCAGATCCGGGTGAAACGTGACAACCAATACTTCGACCTAGGATCAATTGGGACATTTTCTGGATTTTATTTCGATTTTAGATCTAGATCTGAAGTCCAGGTGAGTATTCTGATTCTTAATTGATCTATTTTAATTTCAATTCAACGTGGTTGTGGTTCATAAATCATACTTTATGGATTCGTGATTCTGATCTGTGTTATTGATGTTGGTTATTGATTTGTGTGAGATATTACATGTTATCCCATGTTAGTAATTCATCTAGAAAACAATTTACACCATGTTAGTTTGATGCTGAAAGTACACCTTGCTTGCTAGATTCGCATTTTTCTTGTCAGTTATTTAGATCTGTAAATTTTGGTTGCAAATAAATAAATGTTAGAGGATGAATATAGAAAATAAGAAAGAAAATATGACGACATGAGTATGAAATACATTGAAATACATTATGATGTGGTGAAAAGACGAGATCTTGGACAGATAAGGAATTTACATTGTATGAGAAATTGACATTTTGTTTAATGTTAATAATAAGTAATTTACAATGCATGGAAAATTATCATTTATTTTTAATGTTAATATTCAAAGTATTTACATCGTAGGGTATTTACATTTATTTTTAATGTTAAAATAAAAGAATTTGACCGTAGGATGATTTAACATTATTTTTAATGTTAAAATAAAAGAATTTGACCGTAGGATGATTTAAAATTATTTTTAATGTTAAAATAAAAGAATTTGACCGTAGGATGATTTAACATTATTTTTAATGTAAAAATAAAAGAATTTGACCGTGGGATGATTTAACATTATTTTTAATGTTAAAATAAAAGAATTTGACCGTAGGATGATTTAACATTATTTTTAATGTTAAAATAAAAGAATTTGACCGCAGGATGATTTAACATTATTTTTAATGTTAAAATAAAAGAATTTGACCGTAGGATGATTTAACATTATTTTTATTGTTAAAATAAAAGAATTTGACCGTAGGATGATTTAACATTATTTTTAATGTTAATATAAAAGAATTTGACCGTAGGATGATTTAACATCATTTTTAATGTTAATAAAAAGGAAATTCATCGTATGTTAAGTTAACATTATTTTTAATGTTAATTAAAAAGAAATGTACGCCGTAGGAAACGTTACATCACTTTTAATGTAATTAAAAAGGATTTACACCGTAAGATAAATTTGCATTCTATTTAATGCATATAAAAAGAGAAAATACGTCGCATGATAAAAATTTCATTTTTCTTTGTAATTAAAAATGTGGATTTACACTGCATGAATAAAATTTCATTTTTCTAGGTAAATAGAATATGAGTTTGCATTATATGTAAACTTACATTATTTTAAAGGTAATTGAAATAGGAATTTCACCGCATGTCAATTTACACTATTTTTTAATGTAAATTAAATACTCATTACACCATAGAAAGAAAAAAGATATTTTAATTTATGTAATATATATAAGAGGTGACAAGAATGAAAATTCACATTTTATTTAATGTAAATAAAATAAGAAGGTGACAAAGAGGAAAGTTACATTTTATTCTATATAAATAAAATCAGAATGCGACATGTGAATAAAGATTACTTTTTTACATGTAATTGAAATGAAAATTACATCGCAAATTAAATTACATTTTAAATGTAATTAAAATTAAGAATGCACTCGTAAAACGAATGAACATTTTATATGTAAATAGGATTATAATGTAATTGAAAGATGAAAAGAAATGAATTGAACAATGTATTATAATTTACATTTTAATGTAAATTATAAAAGAATAAAATAAAAAGGGATAATTCATCGTCTAATTATAAATTACATTTTCACGTATGTAAAAAAAAAAGATAAGAGAATAAGGAAGGTGTATGTAAGAATGATGAGTCGAACGATATATATATATATATATATATATATGTATAATTAAAATTAAACGAATCGAGCGCGGTAGTTCGCGTTTTGAAATCGAACTTTTAAACGACTATACCGGGAGATCCGACCGTCGGATTTTCCCAAAACCGAGACCGATAGGACTGTCTTGGAAAAATCTTTCCAACGATATACACCACGTCAAAATCCAACGGTTAGATTTCGAGATATGCGAAAATCAAAATTGATTGGAAACAGCGCCAGAATCGACATTGACCTGAATCGTCGTTAATTAAGGATTAAATTATTCTTAATTAAATAAAGATAGGAAATAATCATTATAAATTAAAAATAACGATAAGAAAGAATTTTCATTATATATGAATATATATATATATATATATATATACGAAGGTTATTTGGAAAGGCCGAGTTAATCTCATTCCGAATAATCCAGCGACGTTAAGGTTTGAAGTAGAAGACGACGAATGAAGACCGTCAATCTTCCCCTCAGGAGGACAGCGATTTAGGCTTTGAATTGATTTGCTCATAAGTCAAGGTCAAGGTCATTGCCCGAACGAACATGTTGGTTGAACGGATTAGGCTTTCGCTCAGACCCAGAGCATAAGCTATTAAATGGATTGTGTGTCTGACATCATACTCTATTAAATATCACGTTATTGATCTTTTGTCGAAGGTATGGATGTTTGGTGGCGGGGAATCTATTCTCTTGCTTAACACCCGTTCATATATTTCGGCAAAGGGTTGGTAGTAGGGTATGGGGTGATGATGTGGCACGCTAAGGTGCATATGATCAAGGTTTTGTTGAAAAGCAGGCCTTGTGGGACGATCAAAGCATAGTCTGTTTAGGCATAGCTTTGTGTACAACGTGACTTCGCGAGCCTCACACACCGGCGGAGTCTAAAACGGGAGAAGGGAACGTAGGGAGAGTAGCACGTTTCTTTCTAGCTAGAGTGGTGTCAGTGACCTACCAGCCCTGACATTTTACTTATGTGGATGATGGAATGAGGCGCCTCGGATAGGTCCTATAGGATCGGGAAACGTGTGTTCAGGAATTGCCAATCCACGAAGCTGTATGTGTGGACCGGCCCTGCATCTTTCCAAGGGTTCACTGCGGGGAATCCTGAGACATTAGCTAGAGTGTCTCGAATCGGTAGGAGCTCCTCCCTAGCCTTGACTTAGATGGAAATCCAAATTCCAAATAAGACCCTACGGATTTGATTGTATTACTAGTATGGAGGCATAATATATGGTACCTATGCTTCCTAGGATTGATACATTTATTTTGAAATGTTTTGTTATATATGCTAATAATAATATTAAACCCGTATTTGCCGTATTTAGCATGTTTAATCACCATAAGGGAAAACTCTATCCTATGGTGTGCGTTGCATTGTGTGATGGGACTTGAGTCTTATGGTGATTCCATCTTTCTAAAAATCATTGCGTTGTTGCACGATTTATTTCTCTGCTTGTTCTGACACTTTTAAAATTATGCACGGCAATCCATTGAAATAAATCCGTTCCGCATTAGCAGCATGGTCTTTGGATTTGCCATATTATTAATAGTATATTAGTTAAGAATTCTCACACCAGTCCCACGACTGACCTGTAGTTTGTTTCACCTTTTTGCAAACTCGGGTGCCCTCTTTTCTACACGGGCAGCCAAGTAAACAGGTTATCTTTCGCTTGAAGTCTTTCCTTGGAGCTGCTTACTATTTCTCTTGGATTTGATTGTGGGGAGGTGATGACTAGGAGATTTGAAGACTTATCATTCGCTGCTCTTACATTTTTCTCTTTCTTTTTATTTCAGACATGAAACTTGTTTTATTCCACGTTGTTTAAGTTGGAGTTGAAACTTATTTCTTTTCTGCGAATTTGATGTAATAATGTAGAAGTCTGTGACTGTGGATTTTCTGTGATGGACGACATTATATTTCCGCTGCTATGATGTTGTTACTCTATGAATTTCCTATGCTATTTTGTATCTGTGATATGTATTATTGTATTTATGTTGTATTCCAAATGATCATCTCTTACTTTCACTTCGTGGAAGTTTTAGGGTCATCACAGTTGGTATCAGAGCTTTGGTTAAACTTAGCTTTGGAATATAGCATATTTATGATAATTCGTTCACATAGAATCACAATATTCTGTGGCAAACATTTCATGTGAATACATAATAGTCAGTCATTCTATCATTATCTTTTATCCGTCCTTTTATCTTGTTCAACTCTTCAAATCACCATTATAGTTGTTCTGACTCTTTCCTTGATCGTACAGAACTGACTAAAAATGAGTACCGCTGCCCCTAGAGCCGCTAGAGCTAGAGCAAGGAGGCAGAATGCTGCGGGAACCGAAGAGGCTACTGTCCAACAAGCACCACCACCCCAACCCTTTGATTTAGATAAGACGGCTAAGAAGTACAAAAACTTGGGAGGGGTGCCATTCAAGGGTACGGAGACTGTGACACAAGCTCAAGCTTGGCTGAGGAACTGAGAGAAGATTTTTGGAGGATTGGAGCTGGAGGATCAGAGGAAAAGATTAGTGGCTTCATGGCTGTTACAGGAGGAAGCTCAAAACTGGTGGGACACTGTCACGGTTGGAGGAATTGCAGACAATATGACTTGGATGAGGTTTAAGGAGCTTTTCAATGACAAATATATTCCAAGGCAAGAGGTAGAGAAGCTACATGATGAGTTCGCCAATCTGAAGCAAGGCGACAAGACCATTTCAGAATATGTACGAAGATTTGAAGATCTTTCCCGCTATGCGCCTGAGTTGGTTCAAGATGACTTTCAGAAGAATAAGAGATTCATAAATGGGCTTGCGAGGAAGTATATTGACAGAGCCACTGCTCACATCGACCTCTCTTTCAATAGGTTGGTGGAGTTCGCTTGTCGTTACGAGGAAAATGATAGGAAGAATTCTCAACAGAAACAGGGAAAGGAGCTTAGCTAACAACAAAAGGAAGCAAGCAGAGAAGAAGACTGAGGGAAACAACTCTGGAGCTGCTAAGGGCCACGATAAGTCAAAGGTGCAATGCTACAACTGCCAAAAATTTGGGCACTACAGCAAGGACTGCAGGAATCCTAAGAAGGCCCGAAACGACGACACCAAGGAGTGCTACAATTGCCACAAGAAAGGTCACATCAAGCCAAACTGTCCGCTATTGAGAGGAGCGCAGATAGCACATGTGTATGAAGGGTCGAGTACACCATCTTCTTCCGCTCCTACTTCTTCCGAAGGAGCAGGTAAGCCTGATGTTTTAGATGGTACCATTTCTGTTAAAAATATCCCTGTTACTGCCTTATTTGATACGGGTGCATCGAGAAGCTTTATTTCTAGCAATGCGGTCCAGAAATTGAAACTAAAGCAAAGATGTCTTAAAGAGCCAATTAATGTTCATAATCCTGTAGGAGATTCGATCGCTCTTGATTTATACTGTAGGGTGCCTATTTCTTACTCTTACTTTCGGTTCCCTTTTGACTTAACTATTATGAATTTCTCCGAGTTTGATATCATCCTCGGTCTCGATTGGCTGAACAAATATGACGCTGAAGTGTTATGTTCAGAAAGAGTGGTTAAGGTGAACACAGGTTTCAGAAACACTGTTGCTATACCTTGCCATGGGCCAAAATCTGACAGAAAGGCATTCTGGTCTTCCCTAGAGATCACTCCCATCTCCTTAGAAAATATTCCCGTGGTCAAAGACTACGCAGATGTATTTGAAGAAGTGGACAGCCTACCCCCGCGATGGGAAATCGATTTCAGGATTGATCTTGTTCCTAATGCAAGACCAGTAGTTCAGGCTATCAGAAGGATGACTCCTAAAGAAAAGGAAGAATTGCAAACCCAAACCAAGCAGCTTTTGTGGAAGGGACTCAACCGACCTAGCTTTTCAAATTGGGGTGCAGCTGTGGTGTTTGTCCCTAAATCGGACGGTACGCTAAGACTTTGTGTCGATTACCGCGATCTTAACAAACAAACATTGAAGAACAAGTATCCCTTGCCCCGCATAGATGATTTGATGGACCAATTGAATGGAGCCAAGGTGTTTTCAAAGATGGACCTAGCCACATGTTTCCACCAACTCCGCATAGCAGAGGAATGCATACCTTTGACCGGCTTCAGGGGTCCCGATATATTCTACGAATGGTTAGTGATGCCGTTCGGTCTATGCAATGCTCCAGACTACTTTGTTGACTTGATGAATAGGGTCTTCAGGGAGGTCCTAAATAAATTCGTCCTAGTCTTCATTGACGACATTCTAATCTATTCTAGAACTAAGGAGGAGCATGAAGGGCATTTAAGGGAAGTGTTGGAAATTCTGCGAAGAAATGTTCTAAAAGCAAAGTTTTCCAAATGCACATTTTGGTAAGAGGAAGTAAAATTATTGGGCCATGTTGTGTCAAAAGAAGGAATCGCAGTTGATCCAAGTAAAGTTGCCGCCATTCGAGATTGGAAGCGACCCAGTACTCCCACTGAAGTAAGAAGCTTCCTAGGTTTGGCCGGGTATTATAGAAAATTTGTTGAAGGTTTCGCCAAGCTGTTTGGCCCATTAACAAAACTTACCAAGAAGCATGCCAAGTTCAATTGGACATCAGATTGTGAGGAGGCATTCCAAATGTTAAAGGTGAGTTTGACTACTGCTCCCGTACTCACCATCATCGATGGCAACCAAGATTTAAAGGTCTATACGGATGCTTCTCAAAGTGGTGGTCTTGGCGCAGTACTAATGCAGAGGGGCAGAGTTGTTGCATATGCAAGCCGTCAATTAAAGCCGCATGAGAAAAATTATCGTGTCCATGACTTAGAGTTGCTGGCCGTAGTCTTTGCTTTAAAAATTTGGAGACATTATCTTTTGGGCGAAAAATTTGAATTATACACCGACCATCAATCTTTGAAATATCTCTTCGATCAAAAGGATCTGAATTTAAGGCAGCAAAGGTGACTAGAATTCCTTGCGGCATATGATCTCGACATCCTATATACGCCGGGGAAAGCCAATGTGGTGGCAGACGCACTCAGTAGAAAGAATGCCATTGTCGCAAGCCTTATCATTACCCCCTCTTTGATCGATAAAATTTCCGCTCTTCAAAAGGGTGATAAATTTATTCAAAGAATCGAAGATGGGGAGAACACGATCTTCCAAATTGATGGCAAGGGAATTCTTAGATTGCAAGGTCGGATTTGTGTTCCAAATATCCCGGAGCTCATAAGGGAAGTTTTAGATGAAGGACACAAATCAAAGCTTTGCATCCACCCAGGTGTGAGCAAGATGTATAAGGATTTAAAGCGCACTTTCTGGTGGAGATCTATAAAGAGGGATATATCCATATATGTGAGCAGATGCCCTACATGCCAACAAGTGAAGAGCGATCAACAAAAGCCTGCGGGGTTGTTGCAGCCATTAGAAGTTCCAGATTGGAAGTGGGACCAAGTCTCCATGGATTTCATAGATGGTCTGCCTCGTACTAGGAAAGGAAATGACAGCATATGGGTGATCGTGGATCGTTCCACCAAGTCCGCTCATTTCATACATGTCAAATCCACTAGAACTGCTCAAGGTCTGGCGCAAATCTATTTCAAAGAAATCGTCAGGCTACATTGGTAATAAAACTAAATCTTTCCTTCTCTTCATAATTTGAATGGAAGTTTTCTTTTGCAAAATAAATTTTAATCCTTTCTTTTTCACAGAGTCCCTAGTAGCATTGTTAGCGACCGTGATCCTATCTTTGCTAGTAAATTTTGGGAAGCATTCCAAAATGAGTTGGGAACGAAGTTGAATCTTAGTACCGCGTATCACCCTCAGACTGACGGTCAGACTAAGCGAGTGAATCGCATTCTTGAAGATCTATTGCGAGCTTGTATACTCGATTTTGGAGGGTCTTGGGAGGATCACTTGCATTTAGTGGAATTCTCGTACAACAATAGCTATCAAGCAAGTTTGAAAATGTCTCCATTTGAAGCCTTATATGGTAGGCCATGTAGATCGCCAGCATGTTGGGTTGAAAAAGGAAATCGGCTTGTGTTGGGTCCTGACATGATCCGAGAAGCTTCGGACAAAGTTGACTTTATTAAGAAGCGACTATTGGTGGCCCAAAGTAGGCAGAAAAGTTACGCAGATGTAAGAAGGCGAGAGCTAGCTTTTGAGGTGGGTGACTATGTCTATCTGAAAGTCGCTCCAATGCGAGGTGTTATCCGTTTTGGAAAAACAGGGAAATTTGCACCCAAATTCATCGGCCCTTTCCCTATTCTTGAAAAGATTGGCACCCTAGCTTACAGAATTCAGATGCCCGACTGGTTGCCTGGAGTGGACGATGTATTCCATGTATCTCAACTTCGAAGGCATGTCCATGATCCGGATCTAGTTGTGGAGGAAGCTGCGCAGCAAGATTTGGAAATTACCCCAAGCCTAGCAGTGAGAAGAGAGCCACTGAAAATTATTGGCAAAGAAACTAGAGTGCTGAGGAATAAAAGAATCAACCTAGTCAAGGTGCAGTGGAGTGGTGATCCTAAAGACTGCACTTGGGAAACTGAAGAGAGTATCAAGCAGGCCTATCCCAACTGCAGAGTGGATATCTCTGATTAAGTTTTGTTTTGAGGTACGCTTAATCTTTTCAGTATTCTCTGTGTTGGTTCCTACTCTTCTATTTTTCCATTTTCCTTTTCGAGGACGAAAAGTTCTTAAGGAGGGGATATTGTAACAACCCGGAATGTAGGGCCAATTTAAAATTTTCATGTAGGGGTGTTTAAATATTTAAAATAAATTATTTCAAGTAAAAAATGAATGGGAATTTGTTTTGAGCAAAGTTAATACAAAGTTATTCAAATAAATTGCATAAAAAAAATTAGAAATAGGAAGGTAGTTTGAAAAGTCAAACTTGAACTTTGACCGACTGCACAGGATGCAAAATAAACCGGATTTTGGTGAAACGGAAAATATCTAAATCTGTTAATGAGTACCTTTCTAACGAATTCGAAAAATCGAAGTTTCATAGCAGAGATCAAAAGCTATGGCCAAATGAATTTTCAGAAAGGTCGCTATAGAAAATATGTCGCCCTTGAAAATTGGCATTTTGCATACGACCTCGGAATTAAACGAAACCACTTTCAATTCAGATAATTTGGGTGTCAGAGCCACTTTTGCATATAACAAAAAATTAAATTATTTCAAGCATATACCTATGTACAATATATAATTTTATAAATTCATTATATATGTATATATATTTTAAACAAAGTACATGAAACATAAGTAGGTAACAAAATTAATAATTAGTGTTTGAACAAATATTTCATATTAAAAAGACGTCCTTTCAATTCTTTCAAATCCAATCAAATAGTAATGAAAATTAAGCTTGGAATAAGAAAAGATTTTAATTAGAATTGTAACAACCCGGAAAATCAAAACCAATTTAAATTTTTTATTTTGGCAATTTTAATGAATTTTGAATATTTAAAATGATTATTTTAAATAATAACGATGACAAATTTCAAGGGAATTGAAAATCGTAGGGTTCAATATTTAATGAATCGTCGTTAGAATATAAATATTTATTTTTAATTATAAAAGGAACTGAAAATGCCGCGGTAGTTTGAAAATTTGATCTCAAATTTCAAATAAATGTACCGAATACGAAATAAACCGGATTCTAGTGAAACCAGAAATATTTGAATCTATTTGAAAATATCTTCCCAAAGAATCTAAATAATAAAAATTTCATAGCGGGGATAAAAAGTTATTCCTAGTTGGAAATACAGAATAGTCGCTATAGAAATATAGCCCTTAAAAATGAAAATTTTGCAAACGGCCTCCATTTTTGATGAAACCACTTTTGTTGGATCCGGGATGTCAAGTTATTTCTAGATTCTAAAATTCACAATTTTTTGAATAAATATGTGAGCGTGACGAAGTAAAACGTGTTTTGATAGTTTCAGTCAATTTCAGTCGACCAGAAAATGGCCATATTTCAAACGGTCTTCAAATTTGACGAAATTAGGCTTGTTAGAACCGTATCGTCAATACGAAGCTAGAAATATTTTTTTCTAGAATTTTTGGGGTCCGTGTATGGCCCTAGTAAATTGAAATGTGTGTTCAAATTCAATATATAGATTTATATTTTGATTTTGACGGAAACTTCTCGTAATAGCCGAGCTAGCTTATGATACATATCTCATTGTGTTCGAAATGGGGGTATTTAGCTAGGGTCGATAGTCGTTGGGTTCAATTCGGGGTTCAAAAGAAAAGTTACTTTACGGATTTAAAATAAAATAAATATTTAAATTAGATGCCCCACTTACTTCTCTCTCGTTTCCGCTTTCCTTCCCCCTTCCCCCGTTGACCAATTCAGAAAACGAAAAAAAAGGGAAACGGAAGGAGGAGCCGCCATCGCCACCCACTCCATCGCCGATGTGCCCCAACACACACCCCCCTCCGTCGCGGCCTCCCCCTCAAGCCCTAGCCACAAATCGAACATCGCGACATCCCTCCTCATGCCCCCATCGCAAGCCCTACCACCGCTCACGCAAGGAGACCGCCGCCCCTCTGCCACTTCCCTCGACCACCGTGAACTCCTCCCTGATGCCAGATCCCCGGCGCGACGGTTTTCCCCCTCCGGCGATGTCAAACATTAAGTTTACTGTTATTTATATTTTATTTTATTATTTATTCATATGTATAAAAACTTGGTTTTTATATAAATTTATAGCATATAAAAATTAGATTTTTCATATATACGTATAGGGTATAAAAACTGGATTTTTATTTTATGTCTATGGCAACAAAATACGATCTTTATTATTTAAATGGGTTTTTGATTATATAGAAATATGGTTTTAATTATATAAAAAGATTATATTTTCAATGTAGAGAAGGTACGATTTTTAACTGTATAAAGATACGATTTTTATTTATGTAAAGATACGATTTTTATTACCATAAGGATGAGATTTTTATGTATATAAAAATATAATTTTTAGTTCATGGAAAAGTATGATCTTTGATTAGAGAAAACACGATTATATACATAGAAAGATATGATTTTTAGAACCATAAAGATTTGATTTTAAAATAATAGAGAATATAGATATATTATTTTTATATTTGTAGTAAAGTAAAAATATTATTTTTATATATGTAGCAAAGTAAAAAAATTATTTTTGTATATGAAGTACCAATATAAAAATGTGATTTTTAAGATAAACATCATATTAAAAATGCAATTTTTACTATGAATAGCGAGAAAAGATCGCATTGGAATTTTGGGAAAATCCGAACCGTTCAGAAATAAAGAATGGAGTAGTGGATCCCAGAGGTGAGAACTCCTCACTTTTATTTTATTTTCTAGTTAAAATATATACTAGGATGCAGACGGAGCTTAGCAGCACCTGACACCCGTCGTCGACAAACCATGGACGACTTGTTTGATTATGATGTGTTGTAAAAATTGATTGTGATGTGGAGTGATAAAATAAATTCATGTGTTGAATGAAAATATATTCATGTGTTGAATGGAATAATATTCATGCGTTGAAATAAATATTTTATAGTTAAAAATATAATTTTTAATGTGTATATGAATAAAATAAATATTCATTTACAAATCAGACGATTTGTTTATGTACACCCATTTGACTGATATGAATTGGAATGATAAATTTTACGCATCGCCAACTGCACAAATAAAATTCATTATTTGTTGATTGAAACCCCACACGGGCATTGGGATGATATTTGACATACACTAATCCCAATTGTTTAGTTGTATGTCAATCGATTGGTTGACAGACTGTTGTAAGCGTTAAGTATTTAAATTTAATGCTTATGCAGTTGTGTAGTGCACTTTGGATGATGGTTGATTGTTTATCATTGTTATTATATACATGTGTTGTATGGAATCCATATAATTAACATTATATGGTAATTGATTGCGTCTCATTCCAATTTGGAAAATAAAGAATATTTTAAAATAATATTTAGAAAAGGGTTAAAAATATTCATGCGTTGAATAAAATTAATTCATGTGTTGAATAAAATAATACGTTCATGTGTTGAACATAATATATTCATGTGTTGAATAAAAAAAGAATATTCATGTAATGAATAAAATATTTAAACAATAAAAATATCATTTTTGTTGAATGTATAAACCATTAAAAATATTCATGTGTTGAATAAAAGTCGTGTTGATTAGATATGCGCCATTACGACGCGAACGGTATTTATATCGATTTTATTCATTTTTATAATGAATATCGAAAAGGAAGTGATTTCGAAATATAATATTTGAAAATATTATCATTTATATATATCGATGATGTGGAATATTCAATTTTGATTTGAAATTAAATATGAAGTTGAAATCGTTCTGAAAACGAATTTAAAACGATTTATAAAATACATTTTAAAAAGGAAATCGATGAAATATATATATATATATATAATATATATATATATTATATACTTAATGGCCTGAATAGAACGCACCGCGCCGCGGTAGTTCGCGAATTTCGACCATTGACTTTGTATTGACGTTACCGGGAGATCGGACCGTCGGATTCTCCTAAAACCAGAACCGTTGGGTTCGTATCGAAAAGAGCTTTCTAAAGAATACAAGAAATTAGAAATCTAACGGGTGGATTTGGAATTATGTCCAAATTAAATTTGGAAAAGGTCGCCGTAAGTGTAGTTCGATGACCGTTTATGGAAATCGACTGTACGGGTCTTGATAAAATTATTAAAAATATCAGTAATTTATATAAAATCATAATAAATGATTTGGAAAGAATTGGGTTGAAAAATTCCAAAATATAAAAATATATTTTATCGAATTGAACTAGTTATGAACTAGATTTGAAATCCATTATTTTTAAATAAATAAATTGGATTTGAAATGGTTTTAAAATAACCAGAATTTCCAATATATGAATTGGAATGTATTTGAATCAAAATTATCTTCGGGATATTTCGATGTTGGATTCCGTGATTATATGGACATTGTGGAGGAATTTGGAAGAAATGTATATATCGTTATTCCAATACAATATTTGTTGGTTTCCAAATTTGGTATTGAATATAAGCCGATATATTTTCTATTCAGAGCCTTGTATTTAATATCAAATAGGATTTTGGGTTTGTCGTGAACAATGTCTTTAATAACACTGTTCTTAAACCCAATGAAGTTAAGAAAATTAGAAACTAATTGGAGATTAGCTAAGTTGAATGGTTTACTGTGTATTGATTTGTTGTTAGTTTCGGCCTTCGAGGTTTATACTTAGGGAATTGTTTTCTTACTAATTTATAGTTAGAGACTGATGGAATGTGATTTTGGGTTTATCGCGAACTGTGTTTTAAATGACATTGGTTCTTTAACCCAGTTAAAGACATGAATTATTTTACTAGAAGTTGAATAATCATTAATATTGATTTTTGGGAAGATTAAAACTAAGTGGAGTTTAATGAATCTTTAATTAGATTGAAATAGGAATTGATAATTTAAATTATCAAGTTCGGGAAATGATCGAGAATGGAGTGTCACCAGTTTTTCTTCAAAGCGATAGTTAAATCTTTAATTTGATTTGAATGTGTAATGGTAATTGATATTTACAGATAACACCGTGGTGTTAGATATGGAGTATTACCAGTTTTGCTCCATGGGGTGAATGGGTTGGGATTGGGAAATAGAATAAATGATTACTTCGGTGTGGTTCGCTAATCCCAACTAGTTTGGAAAACTTTAAATGGTTTGATATCCAAAGGAAGATTAAAGAATAAAATTTAAATAATTTATCTTTGATAAAATTAATGGGAACAAATCCCTAAAGACGTGAATATTTAAATAAAACAATATTCAAAAATGGGATAAGGCGTACGTTGTGTTTATAGCACTTGTTTATTATATACGCGAGTTATTCGAAAAGACCAGGTTTATACCCATTCTGAATAACTGATTCGATGATAAGTCGACGATGAAGACGGTGGTTTAAGACTGGAGGTCTTCACATCGTTCAGATGAATACTTATGTCTTGATTGGGTTGTACACCCAAGATGAGGTAATAAGTAGTTGTCGTCCAGACGTACTTGGAGATCGACGGATATGTGAGGGCCTCTCTCCTGTGTTGGACATATGGGATGAGGAATAAGGTGCCTCCGGTTTCGTTCAGACCTAGAACGAACTTTTAAATGGATTGTGTGTCTGACATTGGATTTTATTCTATGTTGATTATCTCTATTATCTGTTTAGCGACAGAGAATTTATTCTCTCACTTAGCACCCTTCTCCGAGACGTATGAGCTCAGAGGTTTTATATTGATAGACATCAGTCGCATGGAGTGAATTGCCTATGTGGCAAATGATCAACGGTTCTGTTGAAAAGCAGAGTATTGTGGTTGATGATCAAAGCACGACCTGTATGGCATAGCTTTGCGTATAGCATTAATTCGTGAGCCTCACACCACGGTATGAGTCAAAAACGGGATCGTGACAGCAGGGAGTGCACGACGTTTCTTTCTAGCTATGGGTGGTGTCAGTGTTTTACAAGCCCTGACATTTATATTATTTTTAACTATGTGGTTGTTGGAATGAGAGGCGCCTCGGATATATCGGTCTCTACGGAGCCGATGGATTGGTCCTATAGGACCGGGAAATGAGTGTTTAGGTATAACTAATCCGCTATGTGTGGACCAGCCCTGATGATCCAAGGGTTCGCCAGCGTCCGAACCCTGAGGCGTTTGCTAGAGTGTCTTGAAGCCGGCGAGGGTGATCCCTTGCCTCGACTCATGATGGAAATCCAATTTCCAATACGTGACATTTCAGTTTTGATTGAAGAGCCTAGTATTGGCGACATGATAGATGGTACCCATGCCGCCTATGATTGATACATTTATATTTGAAGTTGTTTTAATACACTTTACACTATAATAGTATCAAAATGATTTGTTTTAAATGTACCAAGCATGTTTGGCTATTATGAGGTAAACCCTATCCTCCGGCTTGCGTTGCATTGTGTGATGGGACCTGGGTCTTATAATAGCTTAATCTTTTCCAAAAAGCATTGCGTTTTTTATACTATGCACTGGTATTCTTGGGAGGAAACCTGTTCCGTGTTATAAGGCGTGGTCCCTTGATTTACTTTATTTTTAAACTAAAGATTAATAACTATTTTAGTTCTCACACCAGTCACATGACTGACCTGGAGTTTATTGTTTTAACCTAAACTCTGGGTGCCCTATTTTCCACATGGGCAGCTAGTATTTTTGGTTTTGCAGATTTATATTCACAGGATCCTCACTTACAGCTGGAACGATATCCAGAAAGCTCTGTATCCGTTTATCTCTTTCAGTTATGTTTTGTAATATTTTCCGCTGCTATGTAATGTATTGTAATCTCTGATATTTATCAAATGTATATTATTTGTTCACACTCCGTATATTCTTGTACTCTGATGTAAATTGTTGTAATAAGCAATGAAATGTTCCTCTGTTTGCGTTCTGATTTGTCTTGACCTCAACTCAATCCGTTCTTTCCTTCACGGGGAAGTTCAGGTCGTATTAAGAATGGTATATTGATAAGTATATTATGGTGTGTCAACATATAAACTAATTTATCTAAAATTATAAAAGAGACAAATATCTATACCGAACTATGTGCATAGATCTATATTCCTAAATATACTAATAATTATGAAATTATTGTAAGGTGTACCTATTTTTGCAATCCTTCTTTTTGTTGTTCTTCCATTGTCATAAATCACTCATTCACATCTTCTAGAATTTGATGATGAAATTTGCTCTATTCCACGGTCTCGTTTTTTTGATCAGGATTGTATATTCATTTGTTGAATTTGAGCACTATATGAGAAAGATATTGAAGATTTAGTAGTTCAACCAACTTGGCGCCGAAATTTTGAATTTAAATTTTGAATTTGAATGAAAAGACACTTCAGCCATTATAAATCGGCCCAAAAGTCAAGTCTCTTCACAATCTTTTCTCTTTTTCTTTTTCTTCTCGTTTTTCACTCTTAATCGAACTTTCAAGAGGCAAAACTTCATTGTTACTTTACGGAATTGGACGAAATCAATGGCAAATCAAAGAGGAATGCAAGGACTACGATCTTTGGATGCAATTTGAAGATAATCATCAACAGTTTTGGTTTGCTTCTTTCTTTATTCACCAAAACTTCATTTGATCATTACTTGGTCAATTCTTGATGGATTCACGTGAAACCAATGACATTACGAAGCAAATGAAGAGAAGTACAGTATGAATATAAGTTGTAGATGAAAATCCAAAGTTATAAATTGATCCGGTACCCATTTCTTTGTTGATTTACATTATATATGTCAATTTCTTCTTGATGTCTTTTAACCAACCGTCGTTACTCTTCTCCTGCAAAACAAAACAACTTTTCAAATAATTATATAACTTTTCAAATAATCAAATGACTTTTCAAAATAAGTAAATACAATTTTAAACAATAATATCATGATGGTTTTGTAACATATCCATATAACAAAATTTTCAAAATTTAAAATAATTCAAAATTCAAAATTTTAATTTTTAAAAATAAAATTTCAAAATTCATACTATGAGTTTAAACTAGTGTTATAAATCATTTTAAAATTTGCCATTTAATATTTTCAAAAATCAGATTATGAACTTTTTGAAAGACCATGCTCTGATACTAATTGTTTAGGAATGTCGAATGGATCATTAAGGCAAAATTAACACTACAGGGGGTGAATAGTGTATTTAAGGAATTTAAGAAAATCTAAAACTTATATGATCAATTATATGAATCACACACCATAGAAATAATCACAGACACAAAATCAAATACAAACACAAAAATAAACATAAATAAAATGTAGAAAAGGAAAGAACACACCGGATTTTATACTGGTTCGGATTTCTCCTACGTCCAATTCCATGCAACGCTGGATTGCGCAAAGTTTTATTACTATATCAATATCCAAGTACAATCTTCTTGATTTCACGATCACAAGGTTACCACCATTTCCAAACTCCCTTGATGAAGTATATTTCCCTTGATTTCCCCGGCTACAAGGTTACCACCGTTTCCAAACTCCCTCGATCAAGTATATTTCCCTTGATTTCCCAAGCTACAAGGTTACCACCAATTCTTTTCCTTGATTTCAAGGCTACAAGGAACAAAACTTTTCCAAAAACTTCCCAAACAATTACAACGGCCCAATATCTCTTCAATAGCACATTGATTTAGAGAGTAATGAGTAGAGAGCGAGAAGAGAAGAAGTTTTATATAAATAGAATTGAAATCGGTAGAGTATAATTGTAGAAATCGTAAAAATATGAAATATTAATGGTACAAAGAAAGGGGATGAAGATGAAGAAGAAGAATGATGAAAAAATTCGAAATCAGCCCCTGTTTATAAGATTTGAAAGATTGCAACACTTCTAGAACGTTACAAATAGTGAAAAAACAATTCCTTTCAAAATAAAAAATATGACACTTATACGTTGACATCCCTATCTTCGTATGTCGACATATCCTATTAAAAATTTGAATTTTAATTATTTTTCAAGCGTTTTGATATATATATATATATATATAATTCAGGAAATTTTTGAATTAAAACATGGTGTTATAAATAAGTATTGTAAAGTAAGAAATTATATGAAATCATAAATATAAATTATATAAACACATTAATAAAATTATAGAGTTTGAAATTATATAAATATAAGTATATAAAAGTGTATGACTATATAAATATATAAACTAATAGTAGTTAAAAACTTGAGTTTAAAATCAAAAGAAAGATAGAAAATTAATTAGAATTAGATAGGATTTGAAAATGGAATTTAAATTTTGAAAATTAGAATGGAATTTGAATTTGAACCTAGAGTGTTATTCAGAATCTTACATAAACTAGACTCTATTACCTTATTTATCTTTTAATCTTGATTACTCATGAGTCTTGAATCTTCTCTGAATTCTGAATCTATAAAAGCTATTAAACTGTACAGTCTTCAGTATTAATTCCTGTATACAAATCCTGCACACACACACATATGTACATATATATTATAGACAATAGTGCTAGTATAAACTTTATAATCGATTAATATTGGAATAAGGTTGTTGTCATCAAAACTCCATTCTTCAACACACACAACAATAGGCTTTGTGGTCAGGGCTAATCATCCCACATAGCAACTGGCTCTGGTTCTTCTTTGTGCCACTCACTAAAAGTTGTACGAAAATATTGAATACCGATAACTCATTTGCTCACATCATCCACAACATAGTCCATCTTAAGATTTTTCATACGACTCCCCTCTGAAGTTGATCAAGAAGTAGGCTATCCTTGAGGAACTGTACTACTGTGAGACCACATTAACTGCCGTCTAATTCGTAATGACTACATATCACCCCATCCTTAAATGGAAGGCACCTTGGTACGATCCAATGTTGTCTTTTCTACACCTCGAAGTAAAACCACCCATGGCAGTAGCCTCATCTATATCGTAGAATCATCGTTGTTAAATGACGAATTACTACATAGAAGAACCACATATTTGCTTCACATCGAAGTCATTGATCAAAGAGCCATCACGTCAAAATAGCTATTGAATGATCAATGAAACCCCATTCCTCGAAATTGCCCTATCGTCCGTGTTAAATTGGCCAAATGGCCAATAACAATGGTAGTCGATATTAATCGCGTCAGAGTAATCGATAACGGCTACTTGGATTATGTACTTAGGTAAATTTGGTTAAATACTCATCCAAGATAAACATCCACCTTTAATCGCAAAGTCCGGCTTATTGCCAAGTGCATCCACCATCTTCAGATCGACCACCAAGCAAGCTCCAAAGTCGCTCCGTCTTCAAATCTACCTCCAAGCTCCAATGATGCTCACTTATCAAATCCATCCATGTGTTCTAAATCTCCTTCTCGAATTTATCTCATCCATACAAATATATCATCCTTGTTTATTAAATCAATGCATAACGACACTCTATTTGATCGCTAAACACCCTGAACTCTAATGGATGGAATATTTCCTAACACTGGATCGCCTATGAATAGCGTGTTAAGCTAATCTAAGCAAACAATAGCACTATGCAATCATTATTCGTAAAAATTCCTAATATAACATGAAAACATCCATAATAGCATTAATAAATTTAATACAACCTACCTATGGTAATCAAAGTGAAATATTGTCCAAATAGCTTAAGTCTAATAGTATGGTCAAAATAGCATGCAATAGCGCGTAATAATGTGCAAATGGCTAGAATGTGACAACCGGTTTAAATATACTTGAATCATTATTTACTGGGTTCAACCATCCTAAATATTACGTTTTATTACTAGAGACTGATTTAAAATGCAAAGTTTATACTATCTGAACAAACACAGTTTAGTAAGAGACAATATCACTAATCTTAGCCAAATCAGCACAAACAAGCTCTAATGCATAGAGCTCATCAATACGAATCTAAAAGAAGAAACTACATCAAATTCCGACCTCGTACACAAAAGTTATACATGACATAACTTATCACATTATTTTAATAATTAATTAGATCCAAATGTAATTAACTACTTAATTACCTTTCATATCCTTCTTCCCCAAAATCAGAAGCATTCACATTACAAGAAAACAATGAATCCACTTCCTTAATCCCCCTCTCTCCTCTTTTCTCCAACATTTCTCAACAGAATTATAAATTGTTTCCACTGACAAATTCCTCTATGAACAAGCTTCTCAACATGCGCTATACGGTTAAACTCAAATTCCCCTATAGGTTATGATCTGGAAGTTGATCCTACTAATAAAAAGACGTATTTTGCATTTCATGGCCGTATGTGGCCAAAATTTGATGATAAATGCCATTTTCGACGAGAAATCCAAATATAATCTTGTTTCAAGAATCGATGCTCCAATCTTTGACAAACATAAACCCTAAGCAGCCATCCATTTACAACCATTCCTTCGATCATCTCCAAACTCGAGAAAAATGATATGTCTTTGTAAATAAACTAGAATCATGAATTTAGGAAATTCTTTCGTGATATAGGCAGAGTGATTTGTGAGATATTAATTTTGAAATAAGAGGGAATGAGTTTTTGAAGAAGTTGGGTATTTTCTCAATGGAACTGTAAAATGAACTAGAGAGGAGAAGCATAATGGGTACGGTCCAAACAATGTAGCATAAGGATAGGGTTTATCTTAGTATTATAGCCTTTTTATTCGCAAATGAGGCCCAAAACCCGTGAACTCCAATTGACATGTGCCACCTAACATCACCTATGTAAAAAGGCCTTCTAAAAACAATACAACTTACTTGAGGCCAAACTCAATTGTATACCAAAATTACCCTTTAAAATCTGAATTATATGATGTTTGTTTGTTAAAGAAATTGACATGCATTTTATTTACACATAACCAAATTGTAAATCTGATCTCTATGAAACTAGGTGGCATGTAACCACACACTACTACGATTTTAGAAAAATGAGTTTCATCTTAATCCAACATTGTACTCCTAGAACGACAATTTACGCGTATTTCGGAGCTGTTTTGACCTTAAAGTGGTCCAAACTTGAAATATGGCAATCCATATTCAGACGCATTAGAACTGGTTTAGAGTCCCAATTTGACCGCTTGTGAAAAATCCCATTTTAGAACTATAAAATGATTAATTAACAATCAATATTTTTAAAATATTTAAAAGTCTAATTGCTAAAATATGGGTCGTTATAACTTTTTATAAATCTTATCGCTCATACCCGACCAATTTTCGATTCATGCTTTTTTGTCTTTTCTCTTATAATGGGTACTCATAGATAATGTTGACGAGTAGACTAGAAGGTAGGTCATGTTTTATGATATGCTGAGCCAAAGATTGACGGATCTACGGCATATACACTTGTACATGTTTTCTTTCCACTATTATGAGCATACTCTGTAGGTTGTAGTGGGGATGACATGCATTCAAATATTATTGGATTTTATGTGCTTGACTATATAATTTTGAAGGTATTATGATCCTTTGAGTTTTGCCATCTCTCACCACATTTCCTTTTATTTTTCTTATTATATCTTATCTATAAGCTATGAGACATACAACAAGTCTGCCTTTGACTATCACTCGTGATGGCCGGCTCATATCAGCTTGGCATGCTTCAGCACGTTATTTCCTAATATTATATGTAAGTGGTATGGGATATTCGTCACATTTGGAATCAGAACTTTGACTATATGATTTAACCAAATAATTAGGACAACACGCGAATGAGAGGCGTATTTGTAGATTGATGGTACTACACTATTTACAGTAGAATATATAGCATTCTGCATTCGAGCACAATTACTGCATTTTTCAAGTCAAGAGTGACTATTCTTGTTATAGATTCACGATGAGTCAAGCTGCTAGAAGCATGGCGAAGAATAATTCTACGATAGGGGTAGTCGATGAAGGTGAATCAGCGATGGGAACTCTCGACTATGAAGCTACGTTTGATGTCTTGATGGCATTGATCGCTGGAAGAGCCAGAGCTATCCCTAGAGCACCAATAGGTGGATGTGGAGATGGAGCTTCTAGGCCGATACCATGGATGGACTTCGCCAAGCTACGCGAGGATTTCTTTGCTTTAGGAGGCAAGCCATTCAATGGTTTTGAATGTACTATCGAGGTGTGGTTGGAAGCTTGTGCTTGTATTATTGGAGACTTAGGTATTTGAAGATGTACGAAGTGGAAGTTCGCTTCTTTACAGTAGAGCTATGTCCTGGTGGAACTCTTTCATTATTATTACCCAAGAGGATCTGGTTACTTGGGATGACATTAAGGCTATGTTCTAGAACAAGTCTATTCCTATGGTCCAGAAGTATATCTTATTCATGAAGTTTTCCAATGTAAAACAGGAGGATAATACAGTCTCGAAGTATGTCGCTGAATTTGAGGCTCTGTCCAAGAATGGATGCTTTTTTACCGAAACGCTTAATTAAAAGAATGAGAAGTTCATTTGTGATTGGACGATCATTTAAGAGAGAAGAATATAGATCACATTGAGGATCCGTTTAAGAAATTGATTAAGAATCCCTTAGGAATGAGGGTGTATTCCCGAGGAAAGATGCTTGAGAGGTTGCTATAGTACGAGATCTATGATAGAGCCTTAGAGGTAATAAGAAAAAATAGAACGAAAAGAGAAAGTAGCAGCAAGGCAAGGGCAGGAAAAGTAAGAAGAAAGACTTGAGTGAGGTCGTCTGCTTCACTTTCCATAAGAAAGCACGTTATGCCAGTAGGTGTCTAGCCAAGATGGGTGAGTAGAAGTGCTTTACTTTTGATAAGGTAGGTCATTTGAATAAATATTTCCCATAGCAGTTACGTGATAAGCAAGTTGTGAAGGATTCAGCTTTGGATACAGTTTCGACCTCTCCAAATGCGCCCATTACTACGGAAAAGGGGGAAACATCATTGTGCAAGGTATGCTTTCTTGCAGAGATGTTTTTCTAAGAGTTTAATTTGATACTGAAACTAAACATTCTTTTATCAGCAGTGACTTAGCATGTAGATTTAATTTGCACCATGAACTTGTATATGAGTATTTGGTTGTGACTAACCTGGTAGGAGGTTCTGCTAGTCATTGTATAATTTATCATGGTCTTATTTTACAGAATCATGGATGCTCCTTTGTTTGTAATTGTTTAATCTTTAACGTTACGGGGTTAGGGATTATCGTGGGTATGGAGGGCTTACGAACTTTTTGGTTATTGTGTGTCGCAAGTGGCTTAAGTTGACAATCGGGAATGTGGAGGGGTGAGTGTGGTGCTTGACTGTTTACCAAGGGATGATGTAATGGTCAACTATTCATATTCATTTGGGATTCCATAGGAAGTTTTTTCATCTACACTTACTATTTATGAGTATCCAGATGTCTTCGCGGAAGTTACTAAATTGCTGCTACATCGTGAAATCGATTTTTGGATCAATTTAGTATATGCAGTCGAATTCATTATTATTCCATTGAGGCGGATGGCACTAAGAGAGCAGTGGGAGCTAAAGGTGCAGGTTAGATACAATTGAGAAAAGGATTCATTTGGAGGATCGCACCAGAATGAGTGCACTTGTTATGTTCATGACAAAGGCAGAAGGCTCATTGAAATTATGCATAGATTATCATGAGCTAAATAAAGTGACTAAGAAGAAAAAGCATTCATTATCGAGGATTGATGACTGACACGATCAACAGCATAACTAGAAGGTGTTTTCCTAGATGGATTTAGCTATGGGATTTCACTAGCTAAGAGTGGCAAACGATAATGTGCCAAATACTATTTTTAGGACACTACCCAATTTCTTTGATTGGTTAGTGATGCCATATGGATTGAATAATGCACCTGACTATTTTGCAGATCTTATGAATATGGTATTTAGAGATCAATTAAACAAGTTTGTTCTTTTTTTGTGGATGGTATTCTTATCTACTTTGGGATGGAAGGGGAACATTAGACTCACTTGAGGATTGTGTTTAATGTGTTGAGTAGTCACATGTTGAGGGTCTAAATTTATAATTGTCACTTCTGGAAGGAAGAATTGAGATTATTAGGCCATGTAGTATTCAGACATGGGATAGCAGTGGATCTTACAAATGTAACAGAGATATAGGATTGGAATTGACCTAAGAACGTTATAGATATTAGGAGTTTCCTTGGACTAGATGGATATTAGACAACTTATCAAGGGTTTTTCTAAGACAGCTGCACCGTTAACTCGCTTGATGGAAAAGAATCATGTTCTGATTGGGATGCGCGGTGCATGCATGCTTTTTTGGTTTTGAAAGACAAATTAGCGAGTGCACCAGGATAGTTGTTCCTAGTAGAAATAAGAGAAGACTATGTACACGGATGCTTGTGGTATAGGTCTTAGTGCCATATTAATGCAAAGAGGAAGAGTTGTCTCCTATGCCAGTCGATAACCAAATTTGCACGAAAAGGATTACCCTAATCATGATTTTGAGTTGGCAGCGATTTTATTTGCTTTAAAGATATGGAGGCATTACTTAATGGGAGAAGGTTTTGAGTCATTTACGGATCATAAGTCATTGAAATAACTTTTCTCTCAAAAGAATCTTAATCTTCGACAACAAAGATGGTTTGAGTTTCTAGACTCATATGATTGTAGTATTACATATATTTCAGGAAAGCCTAACGCAGTGGAGGCTGCATTAAGTATGATTCATGCTGAACTTGGAGCTATGTTTCTAGAGTGGATGTATTTAGAGTATTTACCTGGATTTGATTTTTGGCCTCGTTGTGAGTAAGAGCTTGAAATGTTAGAGATTTCATCCATCAAACCTACTCTCTTTGAAAGGATTGGAGTAACTAGAAGTTGGATGCTAAGCTAGTGGAGATTTTGGATAAAATTGGGACCAGCTGATTCGTCTAATAGGGCTTGAAGTGATATGAGATTGATCAAGATGGCTAGCTTCGCAAGGATAGATGATTGTATGTTCGAGATATCGATGGTCTTCGAGAGGAAGTTTTGAGAGAGTGTCATCATTCTGGATCGAATGTTTATCCTAGTAGTAACTGTAACACCCCACTCCCGCTAAGGTCACTCACAAGGGGATGCCTTAACTTCGGTGGAGCATTTTAAGTGAATATAGAAAAGAAAAATTACAACAAGACAGATATAAATAATACTTGAGATCTAAAACATCATTTCATTGCAGCGGAAGATAAACATGTTTAGTTACAACACCATAAAAGAGTCAAGTACTAAATATCCATCCTGATAAAAACATAAGTACATAATCCCACTACATAACTAATAGCCATAATAGAAAAGATAAGCTGGGCTTTACATCACGGTCCAAGCTCCAAAAGATAGATAAAGAAATCTGATCAAAGCCCACTAGTGCTAGGCCCAACCTGAGGACCTGAGGGGGAAAAAGATAAAACAACGGGGTCAGACATAAGTCTGAGTGAGCCCTATAACTTTAACAACACAATCATTAAAGTAATTAGGGTATGATATAAACTTGGTATGGTGATGACTGGGGATAAATGACTACACTAAGTAGCCAACTAGACATAGGATGAACTAAGATAACGGTAAAGACGCATCTACCCACCCAAGGGTAATTACTAACTGCACCACACCAGTCATTCCTACTTAAAGGTTGATCCCTCCCAAGGACTTAGAAAATTTTCCCAGTAGTTTCGTGTACGCCTAGCTGACTACATAGGTGCCGTCTGCCCCTATCTCCACTAGGTGTACCCACTACTCCTAAGCGATCGGCTCCCTACCGTAGATACCCGTGCTGGCCCCACAGTGGGGTGTATCACTCCCCAAAGTGGCAACCCGATACAACCAATGGTGCACGACTTATATCTACACGATGCAACAACGTCTTACCTACCAGCCCGGGTCCACACACGCATATGAAACCCGTTGGACTCGCGTTGCCACCGCTAACCCGTTTTGGCCTCTTATAGTCAAGCCCAGTACGCGTGTCCCGTCCTCGACATGGGTCGAGCCCAATAAGATACAAATGGGTTACTGGTTGAAATGGGCCCCCACAAGCTACCACCTAAGCTTGTCATTTTGTCTAGTGCATCCCACTTAACCCTTTAATCATGTTTAATTACATGTTTCCACTTGGTTAAGTATTCTAATCGTATTTTCCATTGCCACCCAAGGCAACCCACTAGATTTCCACATGCCACCCAAGGCACTTACATGCCACCCAAGGCACCCACTTAACCCCTCATGCCCCACTACATGCTTATCTGGTTAAGTGTTTCTTAATTGATTAAGAACGTAACCGTTGTAAAGACCTCTCACATTAGACTATCTTTTGTGGCAGTTGGATTTGCTGGTTGGGTCCGGGCAGCCTTACGCCATAACCGAGTCTAACCTCGTGTCATTACACTTGTCACGTATATAGTTTGTGCCTAAGACCTCTCACATTGGGCCAATCATTTGTAGCCGCTGGATTTGCCGGTCGGTTCCGGGCAGTCTTATGCTACAAAAGGGTCCAACCTCGTGTCTTAATCGATTAATTACACCTAATTAATCACCCCCATAATTTGTATTAATTATCCCTAATTAATTACAAATTTAACGATGTACATAATTGACTCAATTATGTCCATCCACTTTATGGTATTCATAATCATACCAACTTCACACCATTTTATTAACATGTATATTAACCCCATCGTTCCCCACGTAATTCGCAAACATGACATAAAAGGGAAGATTCATCACACATACAATGGGTTCAACTTGCATAACATTAGCATCAACATGGGTTTTAAAGGTGTCAACATGCATATAGCATCAAACCCAACTAGCATAAATAACAAACCCAAACTTGCATGAATCACATATGTCATAAAGAGGGTAACTTGCATAAGCTACTTATGTCATTCAAAGGGGTAAACTTGCATATGTATGTATGACATACAAAGGGGTTAACTTGCATATGTATGCATATCATCCAAAGGTGTAAACTTGCACATGTTACTTGCATATAATCAAACACCAAACTTGCATAACATGTCATGTATGAACTTGCATATAATCATACACCAAACTTGCATAACATATCATATATGAACTTGCATATAATCATACACCAAACTTGCATAATCACGGTGTCATAATGGATCAATGTTTATCATAGCAATTTGCATAACTAGCATCATGAACACATAGCCTAACACTTGCACAACTTGCATAACATCATGATCATGTAGTATATAACTTGCATAATTTGCATAACATCATGAACATGTAGCATATGACTTGCATAACATCATGAACATGTAGCATATAACTTGCATAACTTGCATAACATCATGATCACATAGCATATGACTTGCATAACTTGCATAACATCATGAACACATAGCACATAACTTGCATAACTTGCATAACATCACAAACACATAGCATATGATAACATAATCTTGCATTGATCCACATTCATAGCCATAACCTCATTATATCCTATCATAATCATTTCAACAATTGGTCATTAAGGCTATAGAAACTCACAACTTGTTGATTAGCACTCCTAAGAAGAAGATTAAGTTGCTAGAGTTGATTAGAGGTTGATTTGAGAAGCTATCTTCCTCTTAATTTGATGGAGGCTCCTTCAAGTTGCATTTTGACGGCATGATGGCATTGTATCTATTTTTAGTATGAATTAGGGTAGTTTTAGGGTATATTTATAGAATTAGGATTTAGTTTAGGCCCTTAGATTAACCCTAATTTAGATTAGAGCCGTCAGATTTCGTCACTAGCCACCAGAACACAACCCAAACCCCTTCAGGTTGCACCCAGGTCACACAGACCGACAGGGGGGGTCGACCCCTGGGTCGACCCCTAGGGAGGGGGTCGACACCCATGTCGACCCCTGGGTCGACTCCCTCGGCCTGGCGGGATTTTTCCCGCCTCTTCTGAAATGATTAAATTTTATATTTAAATCTGTTTTGAATTTCTGAAAACTTCTTCGGGCCTTAACTGGGTCATACGGACTCCGATTTTCGAAAACTCGGACTTTATTTCGCGTATTTTTCCGAGACGAACGCAATGGCATAGCCCGTTTCCCCTGATTCAGATTTTTAAATTTAATTCTGCCCTGTTTTATATCATAGCAAGTATTCAACATACGGGGTGTTACATTCTCCCCTACTTAAAGGATTTCGTCCCCGAAATCTCTAAGTCAAGAAGAACGTATCCTACCAACCAAACAACCATCTACTCAAATCGTCAACCACTGGCATCCAATGTCCTTAGAGTTTCTAATGCTGTATGAACATATGCAAAGAGTGTGTGTATATGTTCCCTGTCTAATGCAAAATCAGGCAGTCTACTGATTCAGTTGACCTCCTTAATGCAAACCATGATAGTGCCATGCATCCAATATGTATGCGAAAGAACCCTATCGACACATACAATTTCTATATGAGTGCACAATCATTCACCAAAATGCATCATCCATATGATAGCACAACCATTATACATCCATTAATATGGCTACCTACACACAATTATATGCAATATGCAATATGAAGTGATTGAGCCGATCTAGTGCCTAGAGTGTGTGTATACGCATCCACGAGCAACCACTAGCAACCACTCGCATCCACTCGCATCCATCAATCATAACATGTCTCAAACACATGTTTCAACCATAGGTTTTACCCTATCTAAAGGTCAAAGGTACTAATGAGAGGACATACCAAAGATAAGATAAGTACTAGACAAACGATAAAGGAGAAGTTAAAAGACATACCCTCAAAAAGGAATGGGTACAGCAAACGCATCTTCGCTTCTGTCTCCCAAGTAGCATTGCTCTCATCCTTTCCCCATTGCACTTTGACTAGTCGAACTTCCCTGTTTCTCAACTTCCTAATCTCTGACCCAAGGATGCGGGTAGGAGCTCGTCGAATAGTCGCATCACGCTCTACCTCCATTTCTCTAAGAAAACTTGGCTCTACCACCTCTGCGGTCTCATGTAGGCACTTCCTCAAATGTGACACATGGAATACGTCATGTACCCCACTAAGTCTCTCAGGTAAATCCACTCTATATGCCATCCGTCCAATCCTTTCCTTAATAGGAAACGGTCCTACAAATCTTGGTGCTAACTACCCAACGGACCCAAAGCGAACAACGTTCCGTAATGGAGATACTTTGACAAAGACCATGTCCCCAACATCAAACTCCAGATCCGTCCTCCTCTTATCCGCGTAAGATTTCTGTCTGTCTTGCGCCGCTTTCATCCTTCTTCGAATCAAATCAATCTTTTCCGAAGTCTCTCTAACCATATCAGGCCCAAGCAAGATCTTATCCGTAGATTCCCACCAACATGTAGGTGATCGACAAGGCCTTCCATAAAGAGCTTCCAAAGGAGCCATACCAATACTGGACTGAAAGCCGTTATTATACGCGAACTCCACCAATGGAAGATGCTCTTCCCATGTACCTCCAAAATCCAAGATACAAAGCCTCAAAAGGTCTTCTAGAACACGATTCACCCTCTCGGTCTGGCCGTCCGTCTGAGGATGATATGCGGTGCTCAAACACAACTGAGTCCCCACTGCTTCTTGCAAACTCTTCCAAAACTCGCTAGTGAAGATAGGATCTCGATCACTCACTATGCTAGAGGGTACTCCATGCAATCGAACTATCTCTCGAAGGTAAACTGGAGCTAGCCATGGAGCAGTCCTCTTGCTCTTCACGGGTATGAAATGGGCGCTCTTAGTCAGTCTGTCTACCACGACCCAAATTCCCGTATTACCCTTCCTCGTTCTTGGTAACCCATCAATAAAATCCATCGAGACGCTATCCCACTTCCATTGCGGAACTTCCAATGGGTGAAGCAACCCACCAGGTTTCTTTTGCTCCGCTTTCACTTGCTGACACACCAAGCATCTAGCGACATACTCGGCCACATCTTTCTTCATACCGGCCCAAAAGAAAACTCGCTTCATGTCTTGGTACATCTTGTCCCCACCGGGATGAATGGTCATCCTAGAACAGTGTGCATCATCAAGTATAGCCTTCCTCAAACCCTCGTCTTGCAGTACACAAAGTCTACCGTCTCTAAGCAAGCACCCCCTATCGTCTAGGGTGTACCTACTCAAATGGCAGGACGACTCCCCCCTTATGAGCCTCTCTACCAACTCAACCAACTGTGGGTCGTCCCGCTGTGCCTCGCCAATCCGTCCCAAAAGAGTAGGTCTGACATCTAAAGATGCTAGCAAACCGGGTACTAAGTCAACGGAAGGTCTGAAATCAAACATCGAGATAAATTCCAAGCTTCGTCGTTCCACGAACAATGGACTCAATGACAACCTTTTTCTGCTCAAGGCGTCCGCCACTACGTTACCCTTGCCAGGGGTATACGCTATCTCGAAATCATAGGATGCTAAGAACTCCATCCACCTTTGCTGTCTCAAGTTCAAATCCTTCTGAGAAAACAAGTACTTCAATGATTTGTGGTCAGTGAACAATTCGAACCTCTCGCCAAGAAGATAATGGCGCCAAATCTTAAGCGCAAAAACAATAGCGGCCAACTCTAAATCATGGGTAGGGTAATTTTTCTCATGCTTTCTCAACTGCCTTCCACCGTAGGCTATTACCCTTCCCTCTTGCATTAAGACTGCGCCCAGTCCTGTCCCACAAGCATCGGTATAGACAACAAATGGCTTACTCCCATCTGGCAACACTAAGAGTGGAGTTGTGGTTAAAGCTCTCTTTAACCGTTGGAACGCATCATCACAATCTACGTCCCATGCGAAGACTAGATTCTTCTTCGTCAAGCGAGTTAATGGGGCTGATATCTTCGCGAAGTCCTTGATAAACTTCCTATAGTAGCCAGCCAACCCCAAGAAACTCCTCACCTCGGTAGCATTCTTCGGAACCTTCCAATCCTGGATGGACACTACCTTCACGGGATCCACAGCTATCCCTTCCTTGGAGACCACGTGCCACAAGAACCGCACTTCCTTCCTCCAGAAGTGACATTTAGAGAATTTATCCTTAAGGCTATGCGCTCGAAGAGTCTCCAACACTTCCCTAAGATGTAGGGCATGCTCTTCTTCACTCTTAGAAAAGACTAAGATGTCATCCACAAAGACCACCACAAACTTATTAAGGAACTCCCTGAACACCCTACTCATCAAATCAACAAAGTATGCAGGGGCGTTCGTCAAACCAAATGGCATCACCAGCCACTCATAGAAACCATCCGGAGTCCTAAAGGCAGTCTTGTCTATGCTATCCTCAGCCACTCTCAACTGATGAAACCCCGTGGCCAAGTCCAACTGAGAAAATACTGAGGCGCCAACCAACTGATCAAAAAGATCATCAATCCTCGGCAATGGGTGTCTATTCTTCTTTGTGAGCTTGTTGAGTTCTCTATAGTCTACACAAAGTCTGAGGGACCCATCCGCCTTCATGGCAAAAACTACTGGAGCACCCCACTCCGATATACTTCGTCTTATGAACCCCTTCTCAAGCAACTCCCCTACTTGCTTATGGAGTTCCCTCCTCTCACGAGGAGCCATGTGGCGCACTGGTAAAGATACTGGCTTAGCATTGTCCACCAGATATATTCGGAAGTCTATCTCCTGCCTCGGAGGTAAGCCCTTCACCTCCTCAAACACATCCGAGTATTCCCGGACCACTCTAACAGATCGCAAACTCTCGACTGAAGCGTCAAGCGATTCAAGATAACTTAGCATAACAAAATCTATGGGATTACAAGAGATCTCGGGAGTGTTCCCCAAGCGAGTCATGAGCCTAACAACTCTCCTTTCGCAATCAAGAACGACACCATTACTGGATAACCAGTCCATGCCCAAAATCAACCCATAGCCCGTGAAGCCCAAAACAAAAGCATCACATCTAAACTCAACGCTAAGTATAGAAATTTTCAAACCCAAACATATCATGGACAAATAAGTGGAGCCCCCAATTGGGCTTGAAACAACCAAGGGATCATCTACTAGACTGGTGCCTAAGTGCAGTGACTCAACTAATGATGATGAGATAAACGAATGCGATGCGCCAGAGTCAAACAATGTACGGACAGGAGGATCAAACAGAAAAACAAGACTTTCAACGGAAATAGTGCTACCTCTTTCCTGAGTCGGTGGAACCGCGAGAGCCTGAACTTGCCCCCTTGCCTGACCTGGTGCCATAAGAGCTTGCACCTATCCTCCTGAGGTAGATCCCGTCCTTTGCCCCTTCTTAGGGCAATCCTTCACTAGATGCCCTGCTTCGCCACAATGGAAGCAGCCAATCTTCTTCTTCTTCTTTCGACAATCTTTGCTTAGGTGGCGTGGTGTCCTGCAATTGAAGCACTTCTTCTCTCCCTTGCCACCGTTGCCTTTCCCACCCTTGTTTTGCTGTTGCTGTTGAGGTCTCTTTTGATCTCCTTTCTTCTCGGGTGCCGTATTAGCATTGGGACCCTTCTCTTCCTCATGCATGAGTGCCATGTCTACTAGCTTCTCAAAGGTGGCCCCCATAGGGATATGAGTCATAGCCAATCCATGCATCGGTTCATTCAAGCCTTTAACGAACCTCAAAGCCTTCTTCTCCGGTGTATTCACCATGTCTATGCCAAACCTTGCCAATTGATTAAACTTATTGACATATTCCTTCACTGATAGGTTTCCTTGCTTTAGAGTCAAGAACCTTTCCATATACAAGTTTTCCTCCACCCTTGAGAGAAACTTTGCCACAAACCTTTGCCTGAAATCCGCCCAAGAGTCAACAGGGCGCTCTCCATTAGTGACCTCCCACCAGAATGAGGCCTCTCCCTTCATTAACCAAGCAGCTAACTTGACTTTCTTTCCTTCTTCCATCTCAAAGATATCTATCAACTCTTCCACTTCCTTAAGCCAATCTCTAGCCTCCACAAAAGTTTCTGATCCTTGAAAGGGTTTCCCTCCCATAGCCTTAAATTCCTTGCAAGTCTTAGCAAAAGTATCCGTACGAGGAGGAGGAGGAGGAGGAAGATCGGGTGCTACAGTTGGTGGAGGAACATTTGCTAGACCCGCAGTGGCGGCCCTAGCCTCCATCAATCTCCTATACCATACTGGTATCGCTACACCCTCCGGAAAGTTAAGATCCTCAGCCATGCTGAAACGAAAAAGGAAAGATTCAAAATGGAGAATTCGAAAGATAAAGATATGGCTATTGGGGATTATGTTTTTCTTTCAAAAACTTTTCTCTTAAAAGACATGTTTTTGAAAATACTTCTTCCAAAAATGTTTTTAGAAAAATAGTTTTCTAAAAATTTTATCTGTTCTGGTAACCTTCGCTCTGATACCACGTGTAACACCCCACGCCTGCTAAGGTCACTCCCAAGGGGATGCCTTAACTTCGGTGGAGCATTTTAAGTGAATATAGAACAGAAAAATTACAACAAGACAGATATAAATAATACTTGAGATCTAAAACATCATTTCATTGCAGCAGAAGATAAACATGTTTAGTTACAACACCATAAAAGAGTCAAGTACTAAATATCCATCCTGATAAAAACATAAGTACATAATCCCACTACATAACTAATAGTCATAGTAGAAAAGATAAGCTGGGCTTTACATCACGGTCCAAGCTCCAAAAGATAGATAAAGAAATCTGATCAAAGCCCACTAGTGCTAGGCCCAACCTGAGGACCTGAGGGGGAAAAAGATAAAACAACGGGGTCAGACATAAGTCTGAGTGAGCCCTATAACTTTAACAACACAATCACTAAAGTAATTAGGGTATGATATAAACTTGGTATGGTGATGACTGGGGATAAATGACTACACTAAGTAGTCAACTAGACATAGGATGAACTAAGATAACGGTAAAGACGCATCTACCCACCCAAGGGTAATTACTAACTGCACCACACCAGTCATTCCTACTTAAAGGTTGATCCCTCCCAAGGACTTAGAAAATTTTCCCAGTAGTTTCGTGTACGCCTAGCTGACTACATAGGTGCCGTCTGCCCCTATCTCCACTAGGTGTACCATCTACTCCCAAGCGATCGGCTCCCTACCGTAGATACCCGTGCTGGCCCCACCGTGGGGTGTATCATTCCCCAAAGTGGCAACCCGATACAACCAATGGTGCACGACTTATATCTACACGATGCAACAACGTCTTACCTACCAGCCCGGGTCCACACACGCATATGAAACCCATTGGACTCGCGTTGCCACCGCTAACCCGTTTTGGCCTCTTATAGTCAAGCCCAGTACGCGTGTCCCGTCCTCGACATGGGTCGAGCCCAATAAGATACAAATGGGTTACTGGTTGAAATGGGCCCCCACAAGCTACCACCTAAGCTTGTCATTTTATCTAGTGCATCCCACTTAACCCTTTAATCATGTTTAATTACATGTTTCCACTTGGTTAAGTATTCTAATCGTATTTTCTATTGCCACCCAAGGCAACCCACTAGATTTCCACATGCCACCCAAGGCACTTACATGCCACCCAAGGCACTTACATGCCACCCAAGGCACTTACATGCCACCCAAGGCACCCACTTAACCCCTCATGCCCCACTACATGCTTATCTGGTTAAGTGTTTCTTAATTGGTTAAGAACGTAACCGTTGTAAAGACCTCTCACATTAGACTATCTTTTATGGCAGCTGGATTTGCCGGTTGGGTCGGGGCAGCCTTACGCCATAACCGAGTCTAACCTCGTGTCCTTACACTTGTCACGTATATAGTTTGTGCCTAAGACCTCTCACATTGGGCCAATCATTTGTAGCCGCTGGATTTGCCGGTCGGTTCCGGGCAGTCTTATGCTACAAAAGGGTCCAACCTCGTGTCTTAGTCGATTAATTACACCTAATTAATCACCCCCACAATTTGTATTAATTATCCCTAATTAATTACAAATTTAACGATGTTCATAATTGACTCAATTATGTCCATCCACTTTATGGTATGCATAATCATACCAACTTCACACCATTTTATTAACATGTATATTAACCCCATCGTTCCCCACGTAATTCGCAAACATGACATAAAAGGGAAGATTCATCACACATACAATGGGTTCAACTTGCATAACATTAGCATCAACATGGGTTTTAAAGGTGTCAACATGCATATAGCATCAAACCCAACTAGCATAAATAACCAACCCAAACTTGCATGAATCACATATGTCATAAAGAGGGTAACTTGCATAAGCTACTTATGTCATTCAAAGGGGTAAACTTGCATATGTATGTATGACATACAAAGGGGTTAACTTGCATATGTATGCATATCATCCAAAGGTGTAAACTTGCACATGTTACTTGCATATAATCAAACACCAAACTTGCATAACATGTCATGTATGAACTTACATATAATCACACACCAAACTTGCATAACATATCATATATGAACTTGCATATAATCATACACCAAACTTGCATAATCATGGTGTCATAATGGATCAATGTTTATCATAGCAATTTGCATAACTAGCATCATGAACACATAGCCTAACACTTGCACAACTTGCATAACATCATGATCATGTAGCATATAACTTGCATAACTTGCATAACATCATGAACATGTAGCATATGACTTGCATAACTTGCATAACATCATGAACATGTAGCATATAACTTGCATAACTTGCATAACATCATGATCACATAGCATATGACTTGCATAACTTGCATAACATCATGAACACATAGCACATAACTTGCATAACTTGCATAACATCACAAACACATAGCATATGATAACATAATCTTGCATTGATCCACATTCATAGCCATAACCTCATTATATCCTATCATAATCATTTCAACAATTGGTCATTAAGGCTATAGAAACTCACAACTTGTTGATTAGCACTCCTAAGAAGAAGATTAAGTTGCTAGAGTTGATTAGAGGTTGATTTGAGAAGCTATCTTCCTCTTAATTTGATGGAGGCTCCTTCAAGTTGCATTTTGACGGCATGATGGCATTGTATCTATTTTTAGTATGAATTAGGGTAGTCTTAGGGTATATTTGTAGAATTAGGATTTAGTTTAGGCCCTTAGATTAACCCTAATTTAGATTAGAGCCGTCAGATTTCGTCACTAGCCACCAGAACACAACCCAAACCCCTTCAGGTTGCACCCAGGTCACACAGACCGACAGGGGGGGTCGACCCCTGGGTCGACCCCTAGGGAGGGGGTCGACACCCATATCGACCCCTGGGTCGACTCCCTCGGCCTAGCGGGATTTTTCCCGCCTCTTCTGAAATAATTAAATTTTATATTTAAATCTGTTTTGAATTTCTGAAAACTTCTTCGGGCCTTAACTGGGTCATACGGACTCCGATTTTCGAAAACTCGGACTCTATTTCGCGTATTTTTCCGAGACGAACGCAATGGCATAGCCCGTTTTCCCTGATTCAGATTTTTAAATTTAATTCTGCCTTGTTTTATATCATAGCAAGTTATTCAACATACGGGGTGTTACAATAACAAGATGTATCGGGACATGAGAAGACTAACTACTAGGAACGTATGAAGAGAGATGTGAACAAGTTCATCTTGAAGTGTATGGACTGTCAGATAGTGAAAGCTGAGCAAAATAAGCCAAGTGGATTGCTTCAACCGTTATGAGTCCTAGAATGGAAATAGGAACAAGCATTTCTGGACTTTATCAATGGATTACCATGGATTAGGGTAGGTTATGATAGTATTTGGGTTATAGTGGATTTCTTAACCAAGAACGCAAGATTCATAACTACCAAGTCTATGACGACATCGAAGTTGACTAACTGAATATGAAGTGGATTATTCGGTTCCCTTGTATGCCAAAAGAAATAGTAAGTGGCAGAGATCCTTTGTTTACTTGCGAATTCTTGAAAGGTCTGCAGGAGATGTTGGGCAATGAGCTACATTTGAGTACAGCTTGTCATTCTTAGATAGATGACAGACTAAGAGGGTGAATCAAGTTTTAGGAAGGTCTCCTTAGAGCTTGTATCTTTGATTTTAGAGGATCATGGGATGATCACCTTCATTTGGTAGAGTTCGATTATAACAACAGTTATCAAGTTAGTATCGGCATGGTGCCTTATTAGGCCATGTATGCAAGATCCTGTAATGCACCTTCATGTTGGTGGGAAGCAAGAGAGAAGGCGATTGGGCCATAGATAATTCAAGGGATTTCGATTACGATAGTGATCATTCGTCAACGAATGAAATCGTCTCAAGATCATCAAAAGCTCTATGTAGATAAGAGAATGAGAGATTTGGAATTCTCGAGTTATGATATAGTGTTCATTAAGTTTTCCCCTCTTAGGAATGTACTCTGTGACACCCCACGTCCGTTAATAGTCACTCACTAAGAGAATGCATTAAGTTTCGTGAAGCGCTATAGGTAAATAAACACAGAATAATTACAAGACAGATATAAATAAGGCAGCAGCGGAAAATTTGAACTTTTATTTCAAACATAAGTCATAATACCGTAATCCACAATTTCATAAGTCACAAAAACCATTACAATAAAATAACTTCTGTCTTGCACCATCAGAGTACATAAGTAAATAAAAAGCATCATTCCCCAAATAAAAAGTGTTAAGCCATAGTAGAGACAAGAACTTGAGCCATACTTCAGAAGTAGCTCCTAGCGAGATGATATCTGATTCCTGATTAAGTCTGAGTGTTTCCTCCCTGAGAACCGGGGGGGACGAAAGAAAAAAGGAGAAACAAAAACAACAGGGTTAGACATAAAGTCTAGCGAGACAAGTTACTTTTAGCCAGTAGATAAATAAAAGCAACATGATAGGCATATAAAGTGGATAAGAGAGATCACTACATAAATGGTAGGTGTGATAAGGTAAGCAAGTTAAGGTGTATGTGCCTCAGTAATGATTACTCTTCATTACTACTAGTATAAAAGAAATGAGATGATCCCTTTCACTATAAGTTGGCAGGCTTAGGTCATACGTCCAAGTATACCCTAACCCCTACCCTAATCGATCGGCTCCACGCCCTGTAGATATCCTGTACTGGCCCCATAGTAGGAGGTATCACCTCCTAAAGTGGAAATCTATGGCGTGCACAACCATATCTACTGGTGTCACGGTCGTCCTAGCCCCTCTGCCCAGCCCATGCTCGGACATGTCCCCGATCGGTTTGCGCCGCCCACACTATGCGTTTCGTTTGGATCTCTTATAATCAATCAGTAAGCGTTCCCCTTCTCCGCCTAGTACGGAGTTCTTTACTTGATACCAACTCCGGGTTACTAACTGGAATGGGTCCCACACAATATTATACGAGCTCTCCCCTTGTCTTGTATACCCCACTAGGTTTTCCACCGACTATGTATACATTTAGGTGTCTTTAATTACATAGCCCTATACTAGTTATGCTTACCCTAAAGGGTGTCTTTAATTACGTAACTTCATTACATTATCTATCGGTTATGCATACCACTAGGTGTCTTTAATTACGTATCTTTATTAGGTTAAGTTTGTGGGCCTATATATACATATTACCCACCCCTTCTAATTTACTTAACCCACCACTACCCATCCAATTTTACTTAACCCTAACTTATGTCCATAGTCATATTGAATCAGGTTAAGTAGTCCATTTCATTACCATGTCCAATTATGGTTATAATGGGCTAGACCTCCCACATTAGACCTACAACGTGTGGACGCTGGATATGCCGGTCGGGTCCGGGTAGCCTTATTCCACAGTTGGGCCTAACCTCGTGTGTTAGCCCGATTCGTATTTGTGTACTTAGATCTCCCACATTAGGTTCAACATTAGTGGCTGCTGGATAAGCCAGTAGGGCCCGGGCAGGCTTCCACCACTAATGTAATGTAATCTCATGTTATAAGTACAGTTTACAATTCCTTATTGTAAATTACTAAACATTCCAAATTAATCCAAATCGACCTATGTCATTATAGGTAACTATTTCTATGTTTTCTTCATTTGAATTACATGTCCCATTTCATATAAACATTACATAAATTATGCCAATTATAATCCCTTTTACCTTGTTTCCTCCCTAAAGTACTCGTACATATTTTGGCAGCATCCAGGCTATAAAGTAGCCTAGCTATAACAATGAAAAGGGAATATGACGAAGGTGACAGTTTCAAAATATCTTGGCATAAACATGAACATAAACTGGCATAATAACAAAGTGAATGGACATGTGGTTAACATCATAACAAAGTGGACATCAAACTGGTAACTTGTGGCAATCACTATGATGTTCAAGCAAGCATAATGATATCTAGATTAAACATTAGGTGTCCAATTACTTAGATCTAGCATAGTTAGGGTGACATAGTAATATGTTTAGATCTAACTGTGGATTCACATGTCAAGTTTACAACATACCTCAATGTATCAAAATATGACAGGTGAAAGGTGATTAACATAAAGATCTAGATCCAAGTAATGTCACAATTGTCCAAATCAGTAGATGTACATCCACCATAACATGGTTACAAGTCAAGATCCACATAAGCATCATAATCGAATCACCACAATTTTATTAGATCTGGGTAAATAGATCTGTCATGACATAGTATAGAATTTCACATTAACACAGAATCATACTTAACAACATATCCAATTCATAGTCTTTCAAAGTATACTTTTATTTATCTAAACTTAAAAGTAATCTAGAAACTCACAGCGATAGGTTTAGGGAATTGAGGAAGAACGGATCTAGAATTTCTGAATTGGATTTGTAGAATATGTTGTAGAAAACGGTTCAGTTCGCACTCCAGTAGCATATGGCTTCCATTACTTCCAACGAAGAAAATATGAGAAATAGGACACGTATATATAGCTGCTAGACCCCCTGAAACCGAGTGTCACCTCAGCCCTAGGGGTGTCGACACCCCTGTGGGTGGGTCGACCCATAAGTCGACACCCCTTCAAGGGGGTCGACCCCTTAGAGCAGGAATTTTGCCGCTCAGAGGAATTTTTTGAACTTGAATTCTCTGGATAGGATTCTGACTCATCTCTGACTCACTCTGACTCATGCGTATATATAAAATATTTCTGTGCGTATACAAACTTAAAACCTTCATAACTTCTTCATACGGTGTCTGTTTTACGCAAACCAAACGTCTGTCTTGACCAGAATTTCGAGACGGTTGCAATGGTACAGTACATTCCCTCTAATTCTGAATATTAAATTAATTATTATATAATTTGTTCCCTTTTAATGTCGTTAAAAATTTGGGTGTTACATAGTCCGACTTGGAAAGAAGGGTGAATTGGCTTCGAGTTTTGTTGGACCATTTCTGACTGTCGAAAGGATTGGGAGTTTGAATATAAAGTGGTTCTACAACCGAAAATGGAGGGTGTGCACTATATGATTTTTGTATCTTATCTATGAAAGTTTGTGCACGAATCAAGTATTATAGTGGTACCAGATCAGCTTGAAAATTTAGAAGTTGAGCAAAAAGTTTCAAGACTTCATAAGCCGCTTTGAATCATGGGGAATCATGCGAAAAAGCTTAAGAGATGGTAGTTAAGATACAATGGGGGCGAGGTAGAGATTGTAAACGGGAGACGGAGGAAAGTATGAGGGAGGTGTATCTAGAACTCTTCAGATGGTATGTCCCATTTTTCATATCTCCTTATATCATTGTATCTTATACAATTAGATTCTGCATGCTAGGTTAGGACGTTGCTTGCATGGATTGCCGAATTCTATATTGCAAGCTAGACTGATTGCTCATAGTCGATAGGCATGTAGGATATTGTTTTTGTTTATATTTTTTTGGACTTTAGAGGCGAAATTCCTAAAGGATTGAGAATGTAGTGTCCTGTATTTTATGTAACAGAGGATCGCAAATAATTTTACTTAATTCACACAAGGTCTTACCATTTTCATATTTTGATATACTACTATTTTGGATGTTTTATACATCCATTATTTTTTTTGGATAGTTTTGTAACCATTTTACCTTGAGTATCTTGTTCTGGCTGTATCTTTTGATTGGTGCATAATTAGATTCTCAAACTTGTGCCATTAGAAAAATTTGATGGTTGGTCATTTTATAGAATGGTTAAATTAATGATTTGGTTATGGGTTTGGGGTTAGGGAAATACAACAGTTTTAAGTTTTTAGGATTACCAGGCATATTTAATTATCTTCCAATAGGCTGGTTAGGTTAGCCCATTAGGATTAATTATCTATAGTATAAATAGAGGCTGAAGAGATTAGGTTATCCTCTTTTCCTCATTTCCTTAGTAACCACAAGAACTTGGATTCTCTGGTCATTGCTCCTAAAACCACCAAACACTCTAAATCACTTCTAATCTCTCTAAACACATTATAGAGGTTAGATCTTCATTGATCTACATATTCTGCATCATTTAGAGCCTATCCATATTCATTTCCTAGCTTCCTAAATCATTTTAGAATTGATTTCCATAGATTCATTGATTTGATGGGTGATTTAGATCATCATGTTATGTTGCATTATATGCTTATATTAGATGTTTTTATCAAATTTGCATGTTGAAAATTTATATTCATTACGGTTTTGAAACTTTAGAGATAATATAACTAGTGAAAATGGGTTAAATGACGAGTTTAGATTCATTAACAAGTGGATACACACTAGAATTATGTGCATGATTAATTTTTCATGTTTTATATGAATATTCTGTTCGGATATGATTAGTGATTCATATGATTGTTGTTTGTATTGTAAAAATCATCATCTATATGTTATACTTGATTTTTGTGCTAGAATCATTGAAACTAGGACTCGAAATGAAGACTGAAGGGCATTGGGATCAAAGTTCATTGGAATCGCACAAAAATGGGTGGTTGAGCTTTGGAAGGCGACGCGAAAACATATAGAAAATTTAAGGTTGAAATACTCTCGTTACATGGATCGGTACCAGCACCGGTCCATAGGGAAGTAGTATTTCACCTTTAAACTTTTCATGCAAACTCCCAGGGTAAAAAGAAGGATACTAGTCACGTTTAAAGTCAAAAGGAGTTAGCATGAGACTTGGAGAATTTTTCAGTGATGGACCGGTAGTAATTCAATATGGACCAGTGGAGGATGGACCGGTAGGAAATGGGAACCCATAGTTTAAGAATTTTGAGGATCTCAAGCACTTAACCAATTGTATAAGTACATGAATAGTACCGTTCCATAGCCTATAGACAGATATTGATCCCTCATATTGATGAATTATGGCGTGAGATCTATGTTGGGAAACTTGAGGCTTCAATGATCACGCAGTTAGTCTTTGTTTCACAGTTGCTTCCCGAGTTGGATAAATATGGCATTATCAAGTAAAAGACTCTTAGATTTGAGACTTGGATGGAGGGTGACTCGAAAGGGTACTATGGGTAGTTTGTGGAGAATGTAGGTAAATGAAAATATGGATGTTCATAGAGAACGAGGCTTTAGGATTAACCCACGGCGAGCAAGATTATGGACATAGCTCATGGTGAACGACGATATGAGGATGGATTAAGTTCATGGAGAACAAGCCTGCACGACAATGGACTAGGAGGAAGGGGACTCAAAGCTTAAGTTTGAAATAAAGGAGTAACTCTACTTGTGATTTGTTAAGGAATCATTTCTTGATCGAGATGATCTAGGGGAACTCAAGGCAATGGGTATTGTGGGAAGATTTATTCTATCGGTAGGATCAGATTGTTCTACTAGATCAGGGATTTCCATTAGTCCCTAGTTAAGACAAGATTGATGTTGGCTAGCTTTTGGGCCAAGCCACCAAGATTGACACATATATTCACTATTGAATTTTACATATGGAAGTCATCAAATTCCGACCGTGGTCACCAAGTCCTCATCACGATCGCGATCGCCCCCTGTCACACGATCCGTCCTCTCCCTTCCTACGCGATCCGATCCGACCCAGGAAGCCAGATAAGACCACGACCGAGTCTTTAACGTTCCGAGGACGAAGGATCTCACGACACCTGTCCATAACTGCGATTGTGACCAATTCTCCACCAAGCTACGAACCAATCCGAGATACTCGGGATTTGTGCCACGTATGACCGCGAACTGCCTGCAGATATCAGCTAAAAATAGCCCAGAACTTGGCATTTTTAGGAACTTTTTGGCAATTCTGAGCTCTGACGCCACCATTATTATATCTCTATTATTATTATTGTTCAGAGTTGTCTCAGATTTATTGAGTGAATCAACATTGTAAAAGCGAGGTTGAGGGATAAATCATCGATTGTACTTGAATTTTAAGCATAATCATAGATATAAAGTGGAAGTAGGCTCGTTAACGCCGAACCATTATAAATCTCGTGTCTTTCCTGTTTCTCTTGCATTTTTTCTGATATTAATCCCTGCATAATTGAACAACTTGGGTGTTGGAGCCAATTTTGGATCTAACATTTTGGTGCTTTCACTGAGAAAATGCCTCAGCACATTGGATTGTAGTTCTATTATTCGGACAATCAAGCTCGAAGAAAACGGTCCAAAACTCTACTGTTTCAATTTTTGAAGATTTCAGTAAAGCTCAGGTATCGTGGCTGGAAAGAAATCTAAGGAAGTACGAGCTTCCCAAGCTGCTGAAGCTACGAACGAAGCAATTGAAGTGAGCGTTCAGGAGCGGATCGAAGTTCTGTCCCCGGATCGTGGAGAAGAGGGGGCGATCCGATCCAATGAAGGCATTGCGACCGGAGCAGCTGAGGGTGTCATGACCCGATCCAAAGATAACATTGCCATCCCCCTACTAACCCTTCCGCGATCCGATCCCAGGGAACTACCACGAACCGACGCGAGGAGGGTACCGCGAGCCACCAGCATAGGAGGACCATGATCCGAACTGATAATCAGACTACTACCCGACCTGGGAAGGAATTTATGGCTCGTCCTGCTCAACCCGGTTCAAGTTCCTTGCGTATAAGAGAAGATGAAGATGACCAGTTCGACCCTTCTGTCCCAGTTACCGAAGGACATCTAACTCGAATACTTGAAGCATTGGACATACAAACCGATGAACTAGCCACTCAAAGGCAGGAGAGCTCGTTGCTGCGCCAAAATATTACTGCCCTAGGCAGAAGAATTGACGATATTCAAAGGCATGTTTCGCCCCCTCTAGCTCACCATTTCTCTCCGTAACATACGTCATCGTCTGAAGAACCCCGAAGGAACCGACGATGGCCCCAGTTAGAAGGGGCCGAGAACATAGAGCAGCTTCAATTTGGGTCACTTCCATCTCGTGAAGAATAGGCACTTAATCAGGGAACTAGTAACCGCAACTTAAATGAGCCCACTCTGCCACCAATAAACGGCTTGCCTCCCGCTCGTCGCGTGATCGACCGCGGCAATAAGGGGCAAGGCAATTCTGCTCAGGGCCCAGATTTTGTAGCAGCACATCAAAGAAATGCTGGAGGAGGCCGTTGGGAAAGAAGTGTTGATCCCGAATCTACCCTGACCCGTGCAGAGGTTGAAGCAATGATTAGGCAAGTCATGGTAGATAGCCGTGGACAGAGGAATGAAGATTGGGGGCATAGATCGTTGTCATACACCTTTTACAGATGACATACTGGATGTTACATTCCCGAGGCTCTTCAACATGCCAACCTTGAATCGCTATATGGGCAGAACTGACCCCATCCAGCACCTAATGCGATATTCCTGGTCAATGAATGCCGCTGCAGCTACAGACGCGGTAAAATGTAAATCATTCCCTATATTCCTGGAAGATGTGGCGTTATTGTGGTTTACCCGCTTGTCGGCACGGTCAATATCCAACTTTAGGGAATTGAGTGAGAAATTCGTGAACCAATTCCGTCTTCATACCCAAAGGTCTAAGAATGTAATTGAGTTATCCCTTATTAAACAAAGACCAGACGAAAGCCTGTGGTCGTATTTAGATCGTTTTAACTTGGCTGTCACGGAAGTCAAAGATCCGCATGAGCAAACAGTGTTGATGGCCCTGATAGATGACGTCGATAAAGATACCGAGTTTGGAAGATATCTGGCCGGCAAGCCACCCCTAACCAGAGAAATATTTTATGAAAAAGCCAATGTTCGCCTGCGTCGGGAGGAGATATACGCTAATCGAAAAAGAAAAGCTATAGATAAGGAAGATATCCAAAGCAACGTGGCCATCAAGAAAACAGGAGATAGCTCAGGAAAAGTTGAAGTTAACGTTGGGAAAAAGAATCAAGGCAGCAGTCGCCAATCAGGGAATGATAATAACAATAATCGGAAAAGAAATCGAGGAAATGACTCTCAGGGGAGACCCCGGCCCAGACTGTTTGAGAGCTTCACACCGTTAAATGATACGTTGGAAAACATCTTCCTGGATACATATAATGTCCTCCAGTATAAAAGGCCTCCTCCGAGAGATTCTACAGAGAAAGAGCATGAAACTGGGAAATTCTGTCTTTTTCATCAGATCCATGGTCATTCCACAAACGAATGTCGTCACTTGAGAGACGCAGTTGAAAGGCTGCTCCGAGAAGGGAAGCTAGATGAGTATAAATTCACTCCTAGGGACAGGGGGCAAGCCGTACAAGCCCCGAACCAAAGCCAACCCGCTGCCAAACCGACGGCTCAGCAAAAAGGAAAAAATATCGTTATCAATACCATAGTTGGTGGACTTCACCTGGAAGGGCACAGTTTCAGGGTTATGGAACAATACATAAATGCAACTAAACAACATTTCGATGTAGGGGAATGTAGTAACCCCGAGGACAACGCTCCGGTTAAGCAACAAAAGACGATGTCTAATGACGTCATATTTCGTGAACGAGAGAGTATTGGGGTACACTCCCCAACTGAGGACCCATTGGTGATCACCGTCACCATCGGCCTGGCTATAGTTCATAAAGTTTTGGTAGATAATGGGAGTTCAGTCAACATTTTGTTCATGAAAACATTCGACCAAATGAAACTCGAGCCGAAGGATTTGAAGGCATGTGGAGATCGGATACGCGGATTTAATGGGGCCTCGACCACTCCAATAGGATACATGGAATTATCAATAACCCTTGGGGAAGGAGAATGCCAGAGAGTGAGGATCTTCCCCTACGTGGTCCGAGATATTGAATCGCCATACAATGCCTTCTTAGGCCGACCTGCCCTAGCCAAATTCAGGGCCTGTATTGCACCCTGGTGCTTATTGTTGAAGTTCCCAACGGATTCCGGTGTAGGGGTAGTTAGAGGAGATCAAGTTGTTGCCCGAGCATGCTACATCGCAGAGTTAAAGTTGCTCCGCAGAGGGGAAGATGTAGAAACAAAAGGTGGTTCCTCCCTTCCAAGGGAGGAATCGTCATAGCAACTAAAGGAAATAACTTCAGGAGGGTCGCCCAGAGAGTTGCCCGAGGACATAGATCCCAGAGAGGATGAATAGCCTGGGGGCAGAATGGCGACTCCCAATGAAGCGACTGTGGGTGTGCCAATCGATGATAGTGACCCAGAGAAGGTCCTGAAGATTGGATCCCAGTTGGATCCTGTTCGAGCCAAAGAATTAGTAAATTTCCTGAAAGCTAACTTGAATATATTCGCCTGGACCCATGCGGACATGTATGGGATATCTCCCTCGATTATGAGTCATTCGTTAAGCATTAACCCGAAACATCCTCCTGTCAAATAAAAGAGGCGGATGCTTGGCCCAAGAGGTCTGCCGCCTTGAAAGAAGAAGTCGAAAAGCTGAGAAGTAACAGTTTTATTAAAGATTCAACTTACCCAGACTTGATTTCAAACCCGGTTTTGGTAAAAAAGGCCAATGGAAAGTGATGCACATGCATCGACTTCTCAGATCTAAACAAGGCCTGTCCGAAGGATAACTTCCCATTGCCTAGAATCGATCAGTTGGTAGATTCAACCGCAGGTCATGAACTTCTTTCATTCAGGGATGCATACTCGGGGTACAATCAGATCCCCATGCATGTCCCAGACCAAGAGCATACCAGTTTCATTACGAATTTGGGACTATACTGCCATGTGGTGAGGCATTTCGGTTTGAAAAATGCCGGCGCTACATATTAGTGATTGGTGAATAGGATGTTCTACAACCAATTTGGGAAAACGATGGAGGTATACGTCGACGATATGTTCGTAAAGTCCAGACAGTCATCCGATCATACTAACGATTTAGCAGAGATGTTTCAAAATCTCCGAAAATATGGGATGAAACTGAATCCTTTGAAATGCTCATTTAGGGTAGTGTCTGGAAAATTCCTAGAGTTCATTGTAAGCTCGCGCGGAATTGAGATCAATCCAGACCAAATTACAGCAATCTGAAATATCCAAGAACCAAAGCAGATTAAAGATGTGCAAAGCCTTGCTGGAAAAGTGGCAACGCTCAGCAGATTTATCTCAAAAGCTACATACAAATGCATCCCTTTTTCGAATTAATAAAGCGAGGCAAGCACAGCTTTATATGGACTCCTGATTGTATAGAAGCATTCCAGAATCTATTGAATCATCTAGAAAGACCCCCGATACTGTCTAAGCCTGTGGATCACGAGGATTTATTTGTGTACTTGGCAGTGTCATCCCACGCAATCAGTTCGGCTTTGGTAAGAGAAGAGGATAAGGTGCAAAGACCGGTGTACTACGTGAGTAAGAAATTGGCAGCTGCAAAACGAAATTACCCAAAGATAGAAAAGCTTGCGTACAGTTTGCTGATTGCATCTAGGAAGCTTCGTCACTACTTCCAGGCTCATCCCATTACTATTTATACTGATCACCCGCTTAAGCAATTCCTACAAAGGCTAGAAACATCGGGAAGGTTGCTCAAATGGAACATTGAGCTAAGTCAATTCGACCTGAACTTCCAACCCCGGAGGTCGATAAGACGGCAGGCACTTGCAGACTTTATAGCAGAATTTACCATCCTAGAAGATGATGCGGTAACCGAGGAAGACGATCCGCCAAAGCTACTCCTTGACCCTAATGCCTGGAAACTATACACTGATGGGGCTAAAAATGACAGATGATCTGGTGCTGGAGTGGTTCTTGAAACTCCATAGAAATGGTTAATATATTATGCTCTTAGATTGGAGTTCCATGCAACTGATAATGATTCCGAGTATGAAGCTCTAATTGCCGGGTTGAAGCTTGCAAAGGAACTAGGGATAACAAAGCTAGACATATTTTGCGACTCCAACTTAGTCGTGAACCAAGTTAATGAAAAGTGTCAGGCTAAGAGTCCAAGGTTGACATCATATTTGTAAAAAGTAAGGAAGTTGCTAGATGGTTTTGATCACCACAGTATATCTCACATTCCTCGAGCAGAGAATCAAGGGCAGACAAGTTAGCAAAGATGGCTAGTTCCGATAATCCAGAACATATAGAGCTAGTCCCGACTGAAGTACTATAGTTCCCTAGCGTGGATCAGATGGAAGTTGATCCGGTACTGGAGATTGAACCCGAAAGAAAGTCATGGATGACCCCCCTAAAAAAAATTTGATGAATGGAACGCTCCCATCAAAGAAAAGTGAGAGGCGTGCAGTTATACCGAAAGCTTCCCGATATGTGTTGCAAGGCGAAGTCCTATACAGACAAGGTTTCTCAATGCCTCTCCTCCGGTGCATCGCCCATGACGACGTCAAGCGTGTACTGAAGGAAGTCCATGAAGGTGAGTGTGGCCACCACACTAGAGGGCAAACATTGACAAAGAAGATATTGCGATAGGGCTATTTCTAGCCCACCATAAACAAGGATGCAGCCAAGTATGCACGATGTTGTGATGCTTGCTAGAGGTTTTCCAAGATTCCTAGGGTGCCACCTAACCAGTTGACGACAATGACAAGCCCGTGGCCTTTTACTATGTGGGAAATTGACATAATTGGGAGCCTTCCCATAGCAAAGGGCGGAGCAAAGTTTGCTATTGTGGTCGTGGATTATTTTACTAAATGGGTTGAAGAAGAGCCTTTAACCACGATCACAACCAAGCGAGTGATCACCTTTGTCGTTAAGAACATTATATATCGATTTGGAATTCCAAAAATCATCGTAACCGATAATGGGACCCAATTCGACAGCACAGAGTTTTAAGATTTCTGTCGGAAGTATCACATCGAGAAAAGATACACCTCTATGGCACATCCGCAATCAAATGGACAAGTTGAAGCAGCAAACAAGATGATTAAATCCATTCTAAAGAAAAGATTGAAGAGGACCAAAGGCATGTGGGTTGATGAATTACCCTTGGCATTATGGGCCTATAGAACAACGTACAAGCCGGCGATGGGTCACACCCCGTTTTCCCTTGCTTTTGGAGCTGAAGTAGTTATTCCGGTCGAGTTGGAAGTACCATCCCGTCGAACCATTTATTATGATCTGATGACCAACAATGAATTGCTCCTTGAATTCCTAGACATGGTTGAGGAAAAAAGGGATGAAGCCGACTTACGTGCCCTGAGGCACAAACAACAAATAGCTCGGTACTACAACAGAAGAGTACGAGCTCGGACATTAGAACCGGAGACTTGGTTCTGAAGCGTGTCTTTCTGCCCCCAGTACATATGGGCCCGAAATGGGAAGGACCGTACTCCATTTTACGAAGGCTTGATAATGGAACCTTCAAGCTGACAACCGTAGATGGAAATGAAATCCCCAGAGTGTGGAATGCCCAACATTTGCGGCCTTATCTGACATAAAAATGTTAGTTTTACTCTTTTGTTTTTAGAACCATGTAAAAAGGCTCGACTTGCCTAGAACAGTCTGGTTATTTGAACAGAAGATTATAAAGTGGAAGTGGGTCATGATTCGACCGAACCACTATAAAAATATCGCGTGACATTTACCTTAACTAAACCATTTCTTATTTACTCTTTAATTTTGATCAATATAAATTGTTACCATTTCAAGATTTGTTTTAAATTTATGCAGTAATCTCAAAACAGCTGATTCAAAATGTCGTCTGTCAGATCGAAAGGCTCACGGTAATTAAAGCTCCAAAAGGTGCAGTGAGGTAAATCGCACTACTGCTTGCACTCTAACTCCTGAGATTAGAGAGAGTATAAAGGACGCGGAGATAACGTCCCCAAGACATGAAGGTGCACCATGATAAAACCACCTTGATATCACTCTAACCCGCTGAAGGATCGCGAGAGTATGAAGGCGCCAGAGACTTAGCGCCCCTAGAACTTCTGCCCCGTTAAAGGATCGGTTAGCAGACCAAGAATCGAGCTTGAACTCTAACCCGCTGAAGGATCGGGAGAGTATAAAGGTGCTAGAGACTTAGCGCCACATGAACTCTAACCCGCTGAAGGATCGGGAGAGTATAAAGGCGCCAGAGACTTAGCGCCACATGAACTCTAACCCGCTGAAGGATTGGGAGGGTATAAAAGCACTGGAGACTTAGCACCGCAGGCATCATTACCCCGCTGAAAGATTGGGATAGTACGAATATAATCCTAGTCGATCACCAATAAGCCCCGGCCAGGCATTATAATGACGACTGATTAAGGGTATATACGTGCACCACGACACATTTACTTAGCACGTGTATTTTTTGATAATTGTTTCGATCATGATTAATAATTGTTACTTATGACTTTAATAGTTAACTACGAATATTTCAATTATGACCATTTAGGTTCTGCTAACATGGTGAATTCGCAGGAACGCAGTGGTGCAAAAGAAATAGATTTTTATTTTACTGAAAGCGGATTTACAAAGAACGAGAAGCTAAAAAAAAGTGAGGGCCAATCTCATGACTACATCTTTTGGCTAAAGGAAATCCTAAAACTAGAACATGAGCTAGTGACTGCATTCTATTTATGCCTGGGAGATGGTTTTGATTTCTTGTCCTTTTTCTGTTTCTCCAACTCATCTTTATCAGTACCAGTGCGGTCACTTTTCTTCCTCTTCCTCTTATTGACAAGAGGCTCCGGGGGAGGACTGGAGGTTTCGGAGGCAAGCTGCTAATTTATTTATTTGGAAGAGAATCTTATGAGCAACCCAGTTTTAGGGTCGATTTCAGAAATAGGGGGCACAAATACAGGATCCTTTTCCCACTTCCTAAGAACCAACTGCTTCTCCTTCCTAGCCTGTATGTCAGCCAAGGTTTCACTATCATCATCCTTGGCCTCGTCTATGATTTCTACCTCCTCTTCCTCATCTCCATGACCGCCATCTGTGTCATGCAAAGCAGCAATGATCTCGGCGTCTGCAGGAGTGCCAGTACCAGACTCCATGGGTGCTACCATAACCCTTTCACTTGTTGAGCCCTCGGTTTGCTTTGGAATCTCGGAAACTTCAATACCAGAACCTGGAGGGATATCAACCTTCTCTACCACTACCTTCTCCTCTGCACCCTTTTCGACCACTTTGGTACCTACACCATTAGAAGCAAAGGTTAGTGAATCGGGAGGAGATGTGGCCATGTCAGTTGTCTGTCCCGTGGGATGACGACAAGTTACGATTGCTTTAATGAACTGTGGAGAGAATATGGAGATACCTTCAGTCGACTCATCTCCCAGACTTGTACAAGTGGTCCCGACAATCGGAGGAGTAGGAGCCAAGGGGATCAACGGATCATCAGGGTTATATCCCTCAACTTCGGAGGTTTTGGGATCTACCGCCGAGCTCAAGCTTTCCCCAACCTTATCCTTGCCCTCGAGCCTATTCTTCTCCCTCTCCATCTCCTCATGGATGAGGCGTCTACCTTCCTCCAAAGCCTCAGGTTCTTCACCTCTGAGGAAGGTCCGCATCAGCTGGCTTTCATCAATCTCATCAGCCCCTAATCGCCGCTTCTCACCCTTGACAATTGCGTCCCATACAATGACCAAGGTAACATGATAATCTGGAATCCAAGAGATGTCTCGAGTCTTGATGACTTGGCCAAAGAAGTCGAACAACAGTTCCTCAAAACCAGCTATGTCTTTCTCTTTTTCGACGAGCTTATCGGCTGCAGCAGTTGCCGACTCAAGAGCATTATTAGCATTACTTTCGGTGAGAGCTGAGCGCTCCTCAGCTTGAGCAAGTTGATCATTTAAAATCTCTCTTTCCTTTTTAGCGAGAGTGAGGTCATTTTTAAGCTCGTTTTCTCTTTCTCCCAGGCATCTTTCTCAGCAGAAAAGCGTTCTTGTGCTGTATTTAGTTCGATATTAACTGCCCTGAGATCTTCCACTTCCTTTCTTAGGGCCACTCGTTCCTGGCTGTTTAAGCTCGTTGCGAAAATGCTCCCTAGCACTCTCCAACTCGGACCTGTAAATCTCTGAGTCTCGCCGAGCTAAAGCCAATTGGGCATGTGCATCCTCTAGTTCTTTTTCCATTTTGCTCCTAGCCCTAGCATCATTATCAATCTTTACTATGGCTCTGGCCGCGTCTGTCTCCATTCGGTGGATGATAGTGGAAAGTGTAGCGGCATGCTTCTTTATTACCCCGTATTGTTTAGTCACATGGCAGACGTACCCTATCACCTCTGTGTCCCAATCCTCAGGGACCGGTTCAAGATCTGGGGCGAACACCATCCTCTCAAAATAAATATCAGGGAACTGCTTTCGCAAGCGCTCCAGCCTGGCCGTAATCTCAGTACTGGGGGCAACATCCTTTGCGGCAGTTGTATCCAAGCCACACTCACTAGAGGAAACATGACTTGTCTTCCCCTTTTCTGTAATCCTGCCCTCATCTTTGTTCTTGCCGTCTGGCTCGAGGTGTTTTCTGGAAGTTTGGGAGTGAGAAGGAGTACTTTTAGGAGGAGTTAGATCTCTAGGAAGTTGCTTTCCCCCAGCCGGTGGCAATGGGCAACTATGTGGATTTCCATAACCTTGCTTCGGTGGAGATCGAGGTCGTGCAGAATAAGATTGATGAGAATCCCGGGGCCGGCGGCTATCCTTTCCCGACTATCGCTACGAGTATGCTCGGGATCTGGAAGGAGGCTTGGTGTGCCCTCGCAAAGGGAGCGATAAGAATAAGACCGCTTGCGAGACATCTTCCCTGCAAAGGAAACAAGTGCATGTTAGAACTATGAGCCACAGTAGCAAAAGAGTGTTATAATAAATGGTGCATGTGATTTGTGCATCCCGTGAAATCCCCTTTGTAAGCAGACCAGGGCCCGGAGTTAGGCTCGTTTGGGTGACTTCTTTTGCTCCAACTGGGGCACTCGTCTCTTCGGAGATGGGAAAAATTGATTCCCCTCCGAAATCTTCTTGAGTATAAATATCGTTTGGTAAAGGAATTTTATTTAATTCCCCGAGTATTTGTTCCTCCGTTAATTCATCTTGGGCGACAGACTCAACTGGTGATGAAGTTCTTAAGGTAGACTGCCCCTCAGAGGTCGGAACCTCCTTTGATTCATCGGCTCGTCCCTCATCTCCTTTATATACGTTTAAATCCTCGTTATCCTGATTAATCATTGGTAAAGGACTCTTGCGAAGAATAGTTGTCTTTACAGCTTGAGAAGTTCCTTCTCCTTCAGTCGGGGGTATATACTTGTAAGGTTTACCGCCCGCTCCAAGTCAGAACCTTATGTCTAAGAGACTGTGTTTGTGAAGGTTTTCGTCAGTGATTCATTTTTTAATCCTTAAGAAATCTGAGTTACTTTTGAGGAGGAGAGACATTCGGTCTTCGTATACCGATCCTTCCGTTCTCTCAAAGTTGTGATCTGTATGGAATAAAATGAATCGTTAGCACTGAAGTTATGCATTCGAATTAAACGTGGAAAAGTGGGAAACATACTTGCTTGTAGCCACCTCCTCACGCATCCGGCTTGGTGTTTTATATAGAACCAGTCAGATTTGACGTGATTCGAAGAAAGAGAAATTGGGAGCTCCCGCAGAACGATGTTTGAAATGGTAATAGAACTTCAAATCTTTAAGAGTAAGTTCGGTCTGCAGAATCTCCATATAAGCAATGTACAGAGTATACAAAGCCGCATAAGCATTCGGGTGGAGTTGCATGGGGGAAATGTGTAACTGTCTCAAGAGATCAACAACAAGCGGAGGAAAAGGAGGAATAGCGCCTACCCAGCACATGAGTCGACTAGTGGTCGTGTACCTCTCTGGGGCAGAATGAGGTCTATCTTCGTTTTATGGAACTTTCACGTCGTCCCAGGGAATTCCAAGTCTAAAACATATCTTCATAAGTTTTATATCGTCTAGCTTAGAGGGTAAGGAATCTGTGAATTTTTCTATTTCCTTAGCACTCGGAATTTCATTGGGAGCTCGATCATCCTCATCTTCAAGGGACGTGCTTTCAGAAGTTGTTGATTCTATATCCGTCCCTGTCTCGTAATCAGGATCGGATTTTTCCTCACTTGAATCTGAGGAAAGCACATTAGGATTATGATGTATTAATGTCTCTGATTCGGTACTGTCACTTGATGTCTCAGTCACTTGTTTATCCGACATAGCTGTATTGGCAAGTAAAAATTAGAACATAGTTACCCGTTCCCCTGTGTGTAAGTGTAAGTGTGTGCATCTGCATACATTAAGAAAAACATGAAGTTAATCAGATAAGCAGGATATTGGCAATGGTCTGCTGTTGAGTTATGTTGTTGCCCAGTTCAAAAAGTTCATCTCGAGGGCTCTAGCCTAACTGTTCAGTATATTGTGATCATGATGCGTTGTTTAAGTCAAAGTGTGTATGGGATCGATGGCCAGCCTGGTTCGTAAGAGATGCAGGGATCAGATCATAGGATGCGTCTCGGATCGAAGGGAACAAATCGCCTATTAGTATCGCCAACAGATCGTTGTTGTATCGTGGTGCAGCACGGATCGAAGTATATAAGCGGATCGTGGAACCCCTATGGTCCATTTTAACACCAGACGCCATGATCCGCCCCTTTCTCCATTGCCGCGATCTGATCCACTGCCTGACTTCACACCACGAGTTCTCCCCTGATCTTTCTATCCCCACGATCCACCTTAGTTCCACGACCCGATCCGATTGACGCCATGCACACCCACGATCCGAACTGGACAACTCCTTCTTCCTCTTCTCTCCTCCTCCCCATTCACGAACTCGAGCAGTTGAACCCATTAACTATCGTCGCCTTCAAAGCCTTAAACTCCACAAAACTCCGCCCATCTCTCCTCTCAATTCTGTAAAAACTCAAGAAAAACGAGGATGAAATTGCAGGAAAGCATTTTTAATATAATTACATTTCTAAAAGTTAGGAGACGAGTGGGTTTTTTGAAATTCAAAGTTAGGGTTTAACTCAAAAGGAGGGGCGGCGGAAAAAAAAAGGAAGGGAGAGGAAGGAGGAGGCCCGGTTTATATAGGCAAACCCGTGACCCTTTGTATTCTCTTTTTTGTCTTATTCGAACCGTGGAGACTGATGGGCCACGAACCGAAGCCCACTATAGAAAAAGAAGGGTCGTTTGTATTCTCTTTCATCGTCAAATGGCTCGTGATTGAAGTAGGGAAGCCCATTGTGCTTCGCGGGAAAGCCCGAACGATCCCTGAACCGAAACCAGTACCTCATCCCACGGACTGTGGGTGTTTCGGCGATCCGGCTAAATAAATAATTGTCAGAAATAAAAACTCAGAAATGCATACGAAGACTTGAAAGTTTACATGACAATTTGACGATGAAATCTCCGAAAACTCCAAAAAATGAGAATTACCCAGTGATCAAAGAAATGATAGAAGATTTAACTGGATATTTATACAAATCAAGAGACACAACTTCCTGCAACCATACAACGTTTCAGATAGACACGACCTTTGATTTGCATCACTTCATGAAAAGATATCTTAGTAATTTCGAAGCATATTCCATCTCTGATAAAACATAATTCGAGGGGGCAAAATGTTGGCCAGCTTTTGGACCAAGCCACCAAGATTGACACATATATTCACTATTGAATTTAACTTATGGAAGTCATCAAATTCCGACCGTGGTCACCAAGTACTCATCACGATCTCGATCGCCCCCTGTCACACGATCTGTCCTCTCCCTTCCTATGTGATCCGATCCAACCAGGAAGCCAGATAAGGACCACGACTGAGTCTTTAAGGATCCGAGAATTAAGGATCTCACGACACATGTCCATAACTTCCATTTTGACCAATTCTCCATCAAGTTACGAACTAGTCCGAGACACTCGGGATTTGTTCCACGTATGACCGCGATCCGATTATAGATATCAGCTATAAATAGCCCAAAACTTGGCATTTTTCAGGACCTTTTTGGCAATTCTGAGCTCTGACTCCACTATTATTATATCTCAATTATTATTGTTCAGAGTTGTCTCAGATTTATTGAGTGAATCAACATTGTAAAAGCGAGGTTGAGGGATAAATCATCGATTGTACTTGAATTTTAAGCATAATCATAGATATAAAGTGGACGTAGGCTCGTTAACGCCGAACCTGAAACACCTCACTTCCGTTAAGGTCACTCACAAAGGGAATGCCATAACTTTGGTGGAGGTTTATAAGTAAAAGCCACATATAAACTCAAGACAGATATAAATACACATATTTTAAGCGGCGGAAACCAAACAGACTTTTATTTCATCAGTACGTGTTCAAACAAAACATTTCCATAATTGTCTCAAAATACTTCCAACATTACAACCTCATTACTGTCTTGATTATTAAAGAAGCATAAAACATAAATAAAGTGAAAAAAATCCCCATAGTGATACCCAAAGCCATAATCCGAGCAAAAGAGATCCAAATCATACATCTACGGTCTTGGAGCTTGTAAAGAGTCTGACTGAGCTGAGTTGTTTCCTCCCTGTGGACCTGGGGGGGAACAAAAGAAAAGAAGACGAAAAGAAAATAGAGTCAGACATAAAGCCTAAGTAAATCTAGTAACCCTTCAGTATGTGAATAAGAAAAGGGCCTGATAGATATAACTGAAAACAGGAGGGTGTCACAAGCTAAGGAAGTGTCGTTTAGAATCGAATGTGTTATCGCACCCATACTATATCTCTGCACCTACTTGAGCTTATTTTATCTGGCACCCCATGCTGAGGGTGAAGTGATCCCCATTTTCTAAAGATCGGCTCCTACTCGCGTTAACATGTGTCATACGGCCCCCATGAATTGTAGATACCTATGTTGGTCCCACCATCGGGTGTATCAAGACCCATGGTGGTGGCCCCGACACAAATTCAAGAAGGCATAGGTTATACTACTGGTGCCCCCAGTGCCCTGTTTGTCTGCTCCGGAGTGTGTGCACGCCCGCATCCCGTTAGAACCTACACTGTTGCACCCACTGCCGTTGCTTTGACCGCTTACAATCAACCCAGTAATCGTGCCCCACCCTGCCTAGTTTCAGGGTACCATGATACCTAACTTGGGTTACTGCTTAAACGGGTCCCTCATTACCGGGTTTTTCTAGTCAAACATGTTAAGAGGTTAAGTGTCTGTATTTACCTAACCTCACCCATCAATTCTTGTTAACATGTTGAATTTGGTTAAGTGTTATAGTTGACTTAACCCTACCATTTGTTCTTAGCCTCTTAGAGCACCTGACCACCCACATTAGACAGATATTGCTACGGTCGCTGGATGTGCAGGTCGGTTCCGGGCAGGTTTACACCATAGCTCAGTCTAACCTCGGTTCCTTATTGGGCTCAATGCTTAACCACCCACATTGGATAGGTATTGTTGTGACTACTGGACAGCCGGGCGGGTCCGGGCAGGTTTACATCACAACTCAATCCAACCTCGGGTTAAGCATATCATGTTTTCTTAATTTACATATTTTATTACTTCTCAATTATATATGTAAATGTCATATCTTTTATTCTTGGGTATATCAATTCATACTGCTTAAATGTCATTGTCGTTGGCATGTGCCAACCATGCCAACATATATTTTTAATATTTTACACCCAACGTTATTACCCCCGTTTGTACGTTCGCAACATTATAACAAGTGTTGGGCTCGACATAATTCAGCCCAACTTTATAAACGTGAGAAAAGGGGAAATCAAGCACATGTAGTATTTCACATAAAGGTGTGTGGCGCATGAACTTGCAATTTAGCGATTCAACATAAATTATGGGTCATGTGAACTTGCATTCAAATCAAAGTATAACTAAGTAGGTGACATATGAAATGGCATAGTTTAGGCTTATACAAACTTGTGTTTAAACATGTTTAACTCGGCATAACGTCAACCACAAAACTAGCATGTTGTACATTCACCAAAATGTCCAATTTTAACATCTAATCATATAGCCTATTTCAACATGAACTTGCATAGTTTATGAAACCCAAACGATACTTAACATAGATCCAATTATACTTGCAAATAAACATAAGAATGATATCATAGGTTTTGGGTCATGTAGGCATAAAAGGTCTCAAATCTAGAACATGTTTACATAAGCCTTAACTTTGACTTAGCGAATGTATATAGTCCATGCCGTAGGCATAAACATAAAGGGATCAAATTCTAGTTTTTACCACAAACTTGCAAGTACCATTGTTTTCATATACAATTGTTCAATAGGCTTGCATCAATCAATTTAGGCCACAAATATCTATACACAAGTCATAACAGAATCATTACAATACACAGAATTTATATCATACAGTAACACAATTCTATTTTCATTTACATCGAATCACATCACAGTTTTTATTCATATTCTGAAAGGTCACTATACTTACAACGAATGCAGAATCTTGAATTCTGGATTCTGAATTCTGAAATTGAGATACGCTCCTTTGGGTAGATTAACGTTGTGTTGATTAATTTGGTTAAGCTATAATCTTCTTCTTAATTTGATTCGTCTCTTGGCTTTTCTCTCTTGACGGCTATGCTCAATTCCTCCCTGGCAGCATGACGACTCCCATCTTATTTTTTTGTGTGAATTTTCAGTTGAGACTTAGGGTGTATTTATAGATTTTTAAATTGTTTTGAGCCGTCAGATGAAGACAGGAGGAATCTAGACCATACAAAGTTCAAAGAGCCAATCAAGAGGTGACATGTTAGCCCTAGTGACACACCGAACCACAGAAATTCGAGCTAGAGCCAGACCTAGCCAACCAGGTGGACCAGGCAGGTTGACTGGCAGGTCGACACCCAGGTCGACACTATGGTCGACCTGGGGTGGCCAGGTCGACACCATGGTTGACCCTATGGTCGACCTGGTCTCTGGGCGGGAATTTTCCTGCCTAGCCCAGTTTGAACCTGTTTTTCGAATTTCGAATTTTAACTGAGCTGTTTGAATTTAAATTTTATTCTGAAACTTCCGAAGGTCATAACTCCTTCATACGGAGTCCGTTTCGCGCAAACTCGAACTCTATCTCAAGCAGAATTCCGAAACGAACGCAATGGCGTAACCCATTTCCCTCAATTCTTTCATTTAGAATTAATTACACTTTAATTTGTGAAGCTTAATGTTATAAAATTCACGACGTGTTACAGAACCACTATAAATCTCATGTCTTTCCTGTTTCTCTTGCATTTTTCTGATATTAATCCCGGCATAATTGAACAACTTAGGTGTTGGAGCCAATTTTGGATCTAACAATTGCCATATGGTTATCAATGGATTCACGGCTTTAGAAGACAACACGTAGGGTTTGGATGATGATTCCTATGTTTTCATTGTTGATTATCACCTTCGCTTCTTGTGTAGGCTATCACTTATAAGGCATGGAGGAGGAGATAGGAAATAGGAACCGAGAGGGGTTGACATATTATCTTATCTTGTGACTTTGTCAACTTCTTCCGTAATTTCCTTTGTATAATTATTTCTTTGACTAGCATATATTATCATGTAATTATGTGTTGGTTCTTTGGTTGCAGGGACAGGTCAGGTACGAAACTTTTCCTGTCTATCTACATATATTGCAGTACAACTTTTGATATATCTTGTTGCTCATACTAAGAAGACCATGCGGGAATTAATCCCCTTGGGGGTCAACCCACACCCCAGGGGGGTTGACCCATGGGTCGACCCACTCAAGGGTGTGTCGACCCTAGGGTCGACCCACCCAAGATCTGGCCAGGTTCATTTCCTGAACCTGGACTTGTTTCTGAGCGAGATTCGTTGGCAGTAGGATATATATAGGACGACATTTCTGTTATTTGTATTCACCTAAAACAATGGATACAACGAGATGCTACCCCAGTTTGGATTGAATCAGCCTATTTTTCTTCAACAACGGTATATACGTATACAACAATCTCTACTGCAACTTCAACATATCATTCCTTGTTCTCTAGCTCCAGTCTCTTTGAGTTCATGTCAATTTTAGATATAAACATTTAACAAGTTATCCTAACATGTTTATAAATCTAGATCTAAACCTATACCTGTTAAGAATCTGATTCATACCTAATCAGTCATGTTCCTGATCCGCTGTTCAGTTCTCACATGCCTATTTATGATATGCCTATTTCTGTTATCATATACTTATTCTGCTATTATGCCTATTTCTTCTCTTCTTCCTCTCTCGTTCCCTTTTTTATTTTTATAGCTAGGCTACCTTCGAGCCTAGGCCGATATCGCTGGAAGTTTATGAATGAAATTGGGTTAAATTGGGAATGATAATTTGGGGGAATTACTTGTACTATGAATCATGGCTGGGATTTGGGGGCATAAACTATAATGTGAAATACGAATAAAACTTAGGGCATATCTTAGACTATGAATTATGACTTGTGGTTTAAGGCATATAAATCTGTATGCTTAATTTGAAGACTAAGAAGAAGGTGTTAATGAAACTGTAATTAACCTGTGAAACATTTTGGGAGTTATGCATACATGTTAACCTATAATACTTAACCTGTTTAATCTATGGGGGATTATGAACCTGTTAAACTGTGGGTGGGGGTTAATTAAACATGTTGAATCTATGGGGTTAAGTAAATGTATTAAATCTGTGGGGGGTTATACGAACCCGTTAAACATAACCTATGGATTTCCTAGTTGGTTGGGAATACAATCCTAAGGGGTGGCTTGTGGCATCTGTTGTGTGGGACCTGTATCAGTCAGTAACACATTCTGGTATTAAAGGGGGACCCTGCACTACGTAGGGGTCAGGGCACGCTTATTGAGCTGATTATAAGAGTTTCATTTAGGGAGAGGTGTTCTGATTGCACGTTCCAATAGAGTCATGTGCGTGGATGGGTCAGGGTTGCTTGGGAAAATAAGCCGCTATAACGCCTGTAAATAGGTTTGTGTCCTTCTGGTGGTTACCACTTCAGGATTTAATACACCCTACTATGGGGCCAACACAGGGTATTTACGTGGTAGGGAGCCAATCGCTGGGGGTAGTAATTGGGGTACATCTTGTTTTGGTTAGGTACCTATTATTTCTGTTTGGGGTAACACCCGTTATTTCTGTTTTGGTGCCTATTGATTCTGCCTGGGGTAAAACTCTTTAATAGAAGTACACCTGAGTCTACCATTTATGTTTCTGTTAGGATCATTCTGTTTCTGTTAAGTAACTAGAAAACACTTAATCCGGTATACTAGTATTGGCGCAGAGAAAAGTATTTGAGAAGCATAGTTTATTCTGTTTATTCTATTTTATCATGTCCGTCATGTTCAAAACTATTATATGATACTGTAATCTCTCATCGAGTTTATATGCCTTCCACGATACTTTTACTTATTTATATGCTAAAAGTGACTTGACACGCCACACTTTATGTATGACCCGTTTTGTTTTCTCTTCTCTCTCTTCCTTCCCCCCTCCCAGGTTCTCAGGGCGGGAACGCTCAGGCTTGATTAGGACTCTCTCTTCTGTTTTTGCTTGGATTTGGATTTGCATCGATGTACCGCTTTGACTATTTGTTTACTTGTTTCTGGCTACTTATGGGGGCTATGGCTTTTTATTTCTGTACTTTGATGGTTTTTAGCGCAAGGCAGATGTTTTCCTTTGATGTATTTTATTCCTGTATTTCAGTTTGATGTTGTAACTGGATTTTGAGACCATACTGTTTTCTGCTGAAAAATAAAGTAATTTACGCTGCTATATCTATCTTATGATGTTATGTTTCTGTTTACTTATAATGCTTCATCGAACTTAATGCATTCTGTTAAAGAGTGACATTAACGGACATGGGGTGTCTCAAGACTAGATACCAAGTTAGGTTATACGAGATTCTGAGCCGAAGATGAGCTTGGAGGTGCTATAGCGTATACATACTTGTATGTATCTTGTAACAGCCCAAATTCTAGCGGGCTAAATTTTTTGCAAATTGCTACAATCTAAGTCCCCTCAAACCCGATTTGATTGTCTGATATATTGTAGAAAGACAAAGATAAAATATATTAGGAGTCAAATAAAAAGCTCCTAGCGAAACTGAGTAAAATTTGATAATAAATAAATACTTATCTTTATAATGACATCGACTAGCAAGTGCCTCTAAGCTGTAAAATCTTTGTCAACCATCTCACCAAGGGTTTGTTATGAGAAGAGGATCAGAACTAAAGTTCAGGTGAATGAACAAATTATACTTTTTAAGAATAACAGTATACGTACCATTTTATCACCGATTTACCTTTTATTAGATTATTAAGGTTTATACCACTTGCGCCTCTTTGCATAAATCATATCCATCTACTCTCTAATAGATAAACATATGATTCCATATATATGTAGTTATATTTCCAGTATATCTAGGTACTACCAATAGTACCCTCCTCAACAGGTCTCCATCATCATGCCATGAAAGAATGATCCAACTACATATGTATAGGATAGCTTTGTGAGGCCTAAAATACATATGTTTTGTTGTTAGATAAGAAAATGTGAAATTGCATCTGCATTAGGTCGACTCAATGCTCGAACATCCACAATGCACTACCTTATTCATTCATCGAGGACTTATACATAATCGTACTGTCAACAACCTAAGCTCTGCTCACAAGGTCTACCCTTGTTTGGAACTCCATCAGGGATTTCTATATTTGTAAAGGACAACCTCATTAGGCCTATGATATATATATATATATGGGGTCGGTTATTCGGACACAAAATTAGACACAAAGATAGAGACACAAAGCCTCGACCATTGGATCTTTTGGTCCTTATATGGAGAGTTGGAATTCAGGAGACAACCCAATGGTGCAAATCAATTGTGTCGCCAATTGTGTTTAAATATTTTGTCTAAATAGACTCTCCCCTATATATATGTATATATATAATTTAGTCTTCATTATTTCTTGTGGCTATGGCTCCACTTTTCCATGATCAACTAATGAAATAGCAATCAAGAGCTAAGTGATTGTGCCCTACAACAAACAATCTAAACATCCAACTATAGTTTTCCCTCATCCAATGTCTCGATGGTGAAATATCATTGGCATATTGGTTTAGCTCTAGCCTTTCCTATACTCGGTCTAACTGTTGATGATGGGTATCTGAATGATTACTATCATTGTTTGGACCTGACCATGAAGCCTGCTCTTAGAGATGAGGCAACCACTGAATCATAAAGTCACCCTTCGGTCTTTCGGCTGCCCTCGATATAGATTACAGCCACGGCGTACATTCTTGATGGAACTGCTACAGACCCACCTTTGATGCCCCACCTCTGTGCTCGCATTGGCTAAGGACATTAGATGTTATGTTTTTAACTAACCTGAAAAATCAGGCTGTTAATGAGCAACCTTCTGTATAATAGCTTTGAAAGAGTATTAACTATGCTGGATATGTGGTCTTACTTTTGGAATCTCAAGAGGAAGTCTGATATATCCAATTCAAGTTAAAACCCATTACACAGTGGCTATATATAATTCAGAAACAATATGAAATTGCATAACAATATAACCAGAGTCATACACAGATATTCATATCACTAAGGCAGAAACAGATATGAATATAACACATAAGTGTGTACACAAAGATAATGTCATACTCGATCCATTATACGACAAAAGAATAGGTACAAGGTCTATCCAAAAGAATATGTATTCATAGAAGTCTCATATACATATAACCTAAAATACTACAATGCTAATGTAGTTGAAAAAAGTAAAGAGATGGTCCCCGCTAGAAGTCATAAAGAAACACCTGTAACACCTCAGCCGAACCCGAGTATTATTTATAAGAAAAATAATAATAAACGGATCAGTCTAGTTGTACTTATCAAAATAAACTGAGATAGGATAAGAAATATAAATAGATAATGACATATACATAATAAAAACAATGTTTACATGCAGATGTGAAACCCCAAGAATGTCCACACAATATCTCAAAAAAATGTCAAAGCTATAAAATAATATCTCATTCTAAACTATGTAGTTACTTACGAGAAATGATATATGTAACAACCCGAAAAATCAGAGCCAATTAAAAATTTTTAATTTGGCTATTTTAAAGGATTTAGAGTAATTGATATAATTTATTATAATTAAATAATGAGTAAGAAATAGCGCGAAGGATTAAAAATTTGAATTCGAACTTTGACTGAACGTACAGGATGCAAAATAAAACAGATTTTAGCGAAACAAAAAATATTTAAATCTGTTTAAGAATATCTTTCTAATGAATCTGAAAAATCGAAATTTCATAGCGGGAATCAAAAGTTATGGCCAGTTGCATATGCAGAATGGTCCCTATGGAATAAATATAGCCCTTGAAAATAAACATTTTGCAAACGACCTCCGTTTTCAACGAAACCACTTTTGTTGGATCCGAGATGTTAAATTATTACTAGGTTTCAAATTCCATGATTTTTGGAATTAATATGTGGGCGTGGCAAGGTAAAACGTGTTTGTTTAATTTCAGTCAAATTGGATCGACCAGAAAATGGCCATTTTTCAAACGATCTCAGAATTCGAGAAATCAGTTTTGTTGGGACCGTATTGTCCCAACATAGCTAGATTTATTTTTTGGGAATTTTTAGAATCAGTATGTGGCCCCGGCAAATTAAAATGCACGTTCAAATCCAAATTTCAATGTTTTATATTTTAATTGGAAGAATAACTGACTGTAACAGTCGAATGGGCTTACGAAACATATTCCATTGTGTTCAGAATGGGGGTATTTAGCTAGGGGCGACAGTCGTTTGGTTTGAAATGGAGTTCATATGGAGAAACACTAATTTTTGAATTAATATAAATATCGGCGAATAGAATAATTCCATTCATTAATTAAATTCATAAAAAAAATCAGAAAACCACCGACCCTCTCATTATCGTGCGGCGTAAGCTGTTCTTTCCATCCCGGCCAATTTCAGGCGATTCCGTTCATCAATACACCCCGAACCTTTGCAACTTTTTGAAGCTCTCCCTCTCCTCTTCAAATCCATATAAGGAGCACCCCCTATCGTTGCGCCATCATCGAGAATCGCTCCTCCAAAGTTCATGTCTTCATCGCACTGCCTCCTCTGATTCAGGCCACCGAGGAGGACCCCCTTGCCATTGACAGGCGCGCCTTTCCAGGCTCTAGGCCGTGGCACAACCAGATCCCGATGAAGCGCATCAGATTTCACGCAATTTGAAACCCTAGTTTCGAACCTTCGCTGAAAGGTATCGGCTTTGGTTTTTTTAAATGAAATATAACACTTTTAATTGTTGCAAATTGTGATTTTCAAATAAAAATCTTATCTTTTTGCTATGTTGATGAAAGTCGGTGAAACAAGAGACACCGGGCTCGTAGCGACATTATCTACCTTCTAGAGGAAGCTAGAACGTATTCCGAGCTCGCTACAAATTTTAGAAGGATTATAATCAATGTGAGACTTCTGAATTCAAATATGGAATGGCAATGCATTGTATAAATTATATGAGCGAGATATAAATTATATATGCATTGTACACCTTATGTATGAGCATTGTATAAGTTATATGAGCGATGTATAAATTATACATGCATTGTAAAAATCATATATGTGTTAAAATGGAAATGAAATATATTTATATACGTATATATAAAAAATATACTCCCCTCATCCACAGATCATGGACGATATGAATTGATTGTGATTGGCGTGAAAATTGGTTGATAATGCGAATGGTTGAGAATTAGTTGAATTGCGAATGGTTGGAAATAATTGTTTGTGGTTGAAAGAAATTATTTGTGGTTGAAACAAATGGGAATTGTTGTGGAAAATTCGTATGATATGAAATTGATCTTAGATCATTTAGATGGGCCGCTAATGGAATGCCGCGATGCCTAAGGTAGTGCGAGGAGCCGTACTCGGGATGGTGCCGGTTTTAAACCCGTTACCGTTATGCTGCCGAAATTTTTAGAAATATCTATGTGTTTGAGTTATTTTCATATGTTGAATTATATTCATGTGTTGAATAAATCGCTTAGATATTAAAAATCACATTTTTATTTGGCATATGAAGTATATGAAATATGCATGTGTTGATGTATTCACGAGTTGAGAAATTCATGTGTTGCACAGCATTCATAAGTTGAGTAAATTCTTTGGAAGATAAAAATCACATTTTTTATTATATATATGAAGTATATAAAATATTCGTGTTTTAAATAAATTGTTTTAACACCAAAAATAACATTTTTATCTTATGTATGAAGTATATAAAATATTCGTGTTTAAAATAAATTGTTTTGACAATAAAAATATCATTTTTGTTATATGTATGAACTATATAGAATATTCATGTATTGAGAAGGATTCATGTGTTGAATAAAAGGATTGGACAATAAAATATACATTTTTATTGTGAATATGAAGTGCTAAAAATAATCATGTGTGGAATAAATATTTTGAACGATAAAAATATCATTTTTATCATGTATACGACTCGTTGAAAATACACATGTGTTAAAACATATTTTTGCTCGCCAAAAATATCATTTTATCCTATGTATGAAGTGTTAAAAATAGCCGTGTGTTGAAATAAACATTTGTTCGCTAGAAATATTATTTTTATCTTGGTTCTGCATATATATACATATGTTGAACAGGAATACGGATTAGCTGTTGAGTAAAGAATATATTTGCATGCCCGACAAATAGGTAAGCCTTAATGAGTTGGCTGCGCAATTTAATTATTATATAAACTCCTGTGAATGCCATTGGATGCAGAGTGCTGGTTGTTCTGTGTGAAATCATAACCGTCGCCATAGGATAGTAATAATTAATTTTGAACTATACTACATGGCATACTTCTAGAAGATTCCATACTTTATAATATACCACATAAGCATTTGGAGCTTATGTGATGAGGTTGAAGATTTACCATACAAGCGAGAGGCTTGTATGGCGGTGACTATATTTCAGGTTGAACTGAAGACTGATATGGACTATATAAAATGTAACGGTAAATTGCCACATAAATAAAAAACACAAACAGGTCTGGGGAAGACAATAAACATGTCTCTCTAGTCATTAAAGCACAAAAACCATTTATAGGGTGATGGGAATTTATTCTCTGGAGTTATGAACTATACACACTCCCTTGTGGACACCGAAATATATCACTATAAATATGTGCATGTTTTTTGGATTTATTGGGTACCTAATACGGCCCAATAAATTTCCAAACCCCTCCCCGTACAAAGGAGGTTATGGCGAATTTTTTTAAAATTTAAAGGCGTTGGTGAAATATTTGAAGTGAAAAACAATATGGAAATCGTTGAATGAATTATATATATATATATATATATATTAAATAAACGAATCGCGCAACTGCAGTTCGTGTTTTGGAATCATAACTTTAAACGATTATATCGAGAGATCCGACCATCGGATTTCCCCGAAACTGGAACCGTTGGGTTCGCTTTGGAGAGATCTTTCCAGTGGACTTAACTACGTTAAGATCCGATGGTTAGATTTTGAGAAACGTGTAAATCAAAATTAGAGAAAACAGCGCTACGGCCAAGTTATGGCCTGAAAAGTCGTTTAATTAAATGACACTATTTTTAAATAAATTAAAATAGTGAAATATTGTTATAAAATATCATATGCGATATGGAATGGAAATAAACCGATTCTACTTGGTTTGCTTGATATTTGATGGTTGAATGTGTTCGACATGAAAATATATAAGGAACTGAAATGTGGATGTCGAATAATTTAACCATGGACAGAATTGATTTGAATCCGAATATACGTGAATTATTTGAAAAGGCTGAGTTAATTCTCATTTCAAATAATTGATCGACGAATAAATGTCGAAGATATGAAGACGGTGCAAGATCGGTGATCTTCACATCGTGTAGATTACTACTGATGCCTTTGAGATGGGTAGCTCCGTTAACGAGGTTACAGTGGTAGTGATCTGGAAGTACTTTTTGATCGTCCGGATGTGTGAGGGCCTCTCTTTCGTATTGGACATATGGAACGAGGAATAAGGTGCCTCTGGTTTCGTTCAGATCCAGAACAGACTTATAAATGGATGTGTATCTGATGTGTATTCTATGCTGTATTCGTTTATCTCTACCAAATATACATCTGTTTGGCGGTGAAGAATTTATTCTCTTACTTAACGCCCTTCTCTGAGACGTACTAGCTCTGAGGTTGTATATCGGTAGACATCAGTGGTATGGTGTGGATTGACACCGTGGCATGCAAGGATGCAAATGATCAAGGCTTTTGTTGAGAAGCAGAATCTTGTGGTTGATGATCAAAGTACGGCTTTAATATGGCATAGCTTTTTGTATAGCGTTGATTCGTAAGCCGCACACCTCGGTATGAGTTAAAAATGGGATAAGGACTGTTGGGAGAACATGACGTTTCTTTCTAGCTATCGGTGGTGTCAGCGTTTTACTAGCCCTGACATTGTTGATTATTATACCTTTGTGGATGTTGGAATGCGAGGCGCCACAGTAATATCGGTCTCTACGGAGCCGATGGATAGGTTTGATAGGACCAGGAAACGTGTGTTCAGGAATTGCCAATCCACTAATGTAAGTGCGGACCGGCCCAACCGATCCAGGGTTACCCAGAGTGTGTAGTCCTGAGACATTTGCTAGAGTGTCTTGAAGCAGAAAGGAATATATCCCTTGCCTAGACTCAAAATGGAATCAAATTTCCAATAGGAAATTACTGATTTGATTGTAACTTATAAATGGCGACATAGTGGTATGGGGCACTTATGCCATCTAGGATTGATATTTGTGATTGAATTTGCTTTTGAAAGATATATGCACTAGTAATAATATCAAATGATTTTGCTTTACACGTATTAAGCATATTTTGGCCATTATAATGTAAAAATCTATCCTCCGATTTGCGTCGCATTGTGTGATGGGACTAAATATTAAAACGGCTTCATTTTTTATAAAAAACATTGCGTTGTTTAAAAGATTTACTTTATTTCATGCACTGGCAATCATTAGAGAAAACCCGTTCCACAAAAGTGGCATGGTCCTATGATTTTCTTTATTATTGTTGTTTAAAAGTAAAGTAGATTTCTCATATCAGTCCCATGACTGACTCTTAGTTTGTTTCACTTTGCAAACTCTGGTGCCCTTATTTTCACACGGGCAGCCTAGTGACAGGTTATATTTTGGCTTTTGCACTGCAGCATGGAGTGCACCTTTAGGCTTGTATGCGAAGACTAGATTTCTCAGTATTTTGGCAATTTGATATTCCGCTATTAGTATCTTATGTATATGATTCCTCTTATCGCGAGGTAGACAGATTTACTTCTATCATGTACTCTATGATGTATATATCCTAGTGATCTTGATATAGACTGATCATTTCTTTTTATGCACTGAGTTGTATCATGCACTATGCTACTCTGATGTTTATTACAATTTATGATTCCGTTGTCATATTGATGTAAATTATTCTATTTTCTGTTTATGCTATTATCTGTACGCTGCTAATGATGATTAATGTGTTATATTCCGATGATTATCCATAACATTGTCGTACGGGGTTTTGGGATCGTCACAGGTGTTATCAGAGCTTTGGTTAATCTTAGTTTTGGAATTTAACACATTAAACAGCTCGTCAAAATAGAATCAGTAGTGTTCTCATTAGAGATAGGATAAGTAATGTCCTAGAATGAGCTAAGCAGAATAGCAAAATAACTTGATCAGTACATCGTTATATTTCCATATATTCTTCGGCTTTTACCATATGTTAAAATTATCATTTCTGTGAGCTTGACTCTTTTCTTGCTTATACATAACTGACTTAGATGGCTAACCAAGCAGCTGGAGGTAGAGGAGGCCGAGGAGGCCGAGGCGGAGGACGGGGGAATCTTCCCGTTGTCGAGGAGCCTTTGATTCAGCCACCTTAGCCCCTCACAACCGTTCGGTTTAGACCGAATGGCAAAGAAGTATAAGAATCTTGGAGGCAAGACATCCTCTGGCATGGGCACTGTGATTGAAGCCTTAGGTTGGATAAAAACATGTGAGAAGATCTTCGGTGGCTTAGGTCTTGATAATCATAGGAAAAGCTTTATGGGTGCTTGGCTATTGCAGGACGAGGCATAACTGTGGTGGGAAGCCATTACCTTGAATGAGCAAGCGGTGGAGATGACCTGGAATGAATTCAAAGATGTATTCAAAGAGAAGTTCATTCTCGGGCAAGAGAAGGAGCGCTTGCAAGATCAGTTTGCCAATCTCCAACAACGAGATCGCACCGTTCAAGAATACCTCAATAGGTTTACTCAGCTATCCCGCTATGCTCCAGAGCTTGTTCTGACGGTTAAGGCGAAGAATAAGAGGTTCATACATGGAATTCAGCGCAAGTACCAGAATAGGGCAATGAGCCCCGTTATGCTTGCATTTGTCGACATGGTTGATATGATGTGTAATTATGAGAGATTGGATTTGAGGAACATGCAAGTAGATCGCGCAAAGAATCAAGCGGGAAACAAGCGCAAGACTTCTGAAAAGCAGCTCGAATCCAGCAACATAGTAGCAAATGCCAAGCCACAAACAAATAGGCCACCCAGGGGAAGTTGTTACAGCTGCTGTCAGGCTGGAAATTACTCCAATGTATGCACCACTCCAAAGCGGTAGAAGGCCAACTAACCATGCTCTAGACAAAATCCTCGCAACCCTAGTGAGTGCTTTAACTGCCACCAGATGGGGCACGTTAGAAGGAACTGTCCTTTGCTTAAGAATTCACAGGTTGCACATGTATATGACGGGGTGAACCCGCCAGCTTCTTCTCCTAGAGCAGGTGAACCCGATGTTTTGGGAGGTACCCTTACTATTAAAAATATTCCTGTTTCCATACTATTTGACATGGTGCGTCACAAAGTTTTATGGCAAGTAACACTGTTAAAAAGTTAAAGTTAAATCTAAGAAAGCTTAAAGAATCGGTTAGAGTTCATAATCTGATAGGAGGGTCCATTGTTCTCGGTTCATATTGTAAAGTACCTATTTTGTTTTCTCGACATAGGTTTCCCTTTGATTTGATTGTTATGGATTTTCCTGAGTTCGATATTATTCTGGGGCTGGATTGGTTAATGAAATATGAAGGCGAAGTTAAATGTGCCGAAAGAGCCGTTGAAGTTAAAACGAAGCTGGGAAATATTGTCATACCGAGCCATGGCTCAGACTCAGATAGAAAAGAGTTTTGGTCCGCGCTGGAAGTTATTCCCACTTTGTTAGAAAACATTCCTATCATTAAACACTATGTGGATGTGTTCGAAGAAGTCGATAACTTACCTCCATAAAGAGAAATTGAATTCAGAATTGATCTAATTCCGAATGCCAGACCCGTAGTACATCCAATTCGAAGAATGACTCTAAAAGAAGAAGAAGAATTAGGCGATCAAACTCGTCAACTGCTATGGAAGGGTTTGATCAGACCTAGCTTTTCTAATTGGGGTGCAGGTGTAGTGTTTGTTCCTAAGACAGACGGTACTCTCCGATTGTGTGTTGATTACCAAGACCTCAACAAGCAGACGCCCAAGAACAAATATCCATTACCCTGCGATGATTAGTTCGATCAACTGAATGGAGCGCGAGTATTTTCCAAGATGGACCTAGCTACAGGTTTCCATCAACTGAGAATTGCCGAAGAATGTGTTCCTTTGACAACTTTCAAAGGTCCAAACATATTTTATGTGTGGTTAGTAATGTCGTTCGGCTTATGCAACGCTCTAGCATACTTCATCGATTTGATGAATACAGCGTTCAGAGAAGCCTTGAATAAATTTGTTTTAGTATTCATCGATGATATTTTAATCTACTCCAAGTCAAAAAGCGAGCATGGAAAACATTTAGAACAAGTATTGGCAATTCTGAGGAAGAACGTCTTCAAAGCTAAATTCACTAAATGTATCTTCCGGCAAGATGAAGTGAAGTTCCTTGGCCACGTCGCGTCAAAGAAAGGAATTTCTGTAGATCTAAGCAAGATAACAGCAATTCAAGATTAGAAGCAGCCTACTACACCCACAGAAGTCCGAAGTTTTCTTGGACTAGCTAGTTATTATCGAGAATTCATTAAGGATTTTTCAAAGATATCCGGTTCATTAACAAAGCTTACAAAGAAGCATGAAAGATTTAAGTGGACTCCAGAATGTGAGGAAGCTTTCCAGGAACTGAAATTAAAATTAACAACCGCTCTAGTATTAACAATTATCGATGACAATCAGGATTTGACGGTCTGGATGGATGCTTCTATTAGAGGTCATGATGCAGTATTAATGCAAAAAAGTCAAGTGGTCGATTATGCTAACCGTCAGTTGAAGCCGCATGAAACGAGGTACGCTACTCGTGATCTCGAGTTGCTTGCCGTCGTATTTGCTTTGAAAATCTGGAGGCATTATCTATTGGGTGAGAAGTTTGAATTATATACTGATCATCAATCATTGAATTACTTGTTCACCCAGAAAGACTTGAATTTGAGACATCAGTGTTGGCTAGAATTCCTTGCAGCATACAATCTAGATATTTTGTATACGCCAGGGAAAGCCAATGTGGTAGCGGATGCACTTAGCAGGAAAACCGCAATCATTGCCAATCTATTTATTATGCCTTCGTTGATTGACAAGATCTCCGTTCTTCAGAAAGATGATAATTTTGTTAAGGAGATGATCAAAAGAGTTCAAAAGGGCGAAGACTACAGTTTCTAAGTGAATAGTGAGGGAGTTCTGAGATTGAAAGGGAGACTCTGCGTTCTCGACATCCCTGAGCTCAAAAGAGAAGTATTAGATGAATGTCATAAGTCCAAACTTTGTATTCATCCTGGAGTAAGTAAGATGTTCAATGATCTCAAACGCACATTCTGGTGGAAGGTGATGAAGAGAGACATTTCTCTATATGTTAGCAGGTGCTCTACTTGCCAACAAGTCAAAAGCGATCAGCAGAAACTTGCCGGATTGTTGCAACCATTGGAAATTCCAAGTTGGAAATGGGAGCAAATATCCATGGACTTCGTAGATGGTTTGCCCCGAACCAAGAAAGTAAATGACAGTATTTAGGTGATCGTAGATCGTTTCACGAAGACCGCCCAATTTATACTTGTCAGGTCCAATAAAACCGCTAAAAGTCTAGCACATATTTATTTCAAATTCTGGGAAGCATTCCAAATAGAATTGGGAACAAAACTGAATCTGAGCACTACATATTATCCTCAAACAGATGGCCAAACAGAGAGGGTGAACCGTATACTAGAAGATTTACTGCGGGCTTGTGTTATAGATTTTGGCGGATCATGGAAAGACCACTTGCTTATAGCTGAATTCTCGTACAACAACAGTTATCAAGCGAACTTGACAATGTCACCGTTCGAAGCCTTGTACGGTAGACCATGTAGATATCCTGCATGTTGAATAGAACTTGGAAACCGACTTGTATTGGGTCTCGATATGATTCGTAAAGCTTCAGACAAAGTCGATTTCATTAAGAAACGATTACAAACAGCTCAAAGCCGACAGAAGAGTTATGCAGATTCTAGAAGAAGAGATTTAGCATTTGCTATTGGTGATTATGTTTATTTGAGAGTTTCTCCGGCGAGAGGAGTAGTCCGATACGGTAAAACTGGGAAGTTGGCACCTAGATTTACTGGTCCATTTGCTATACTTGAGCGAATAGGAACTCTTGCATATAAAGTTCAATTACCTGATTAGTTGCATGGGGAACATGATGTGTTTCACGTATCTCAACTCCGAAAACAAATGCATGATCAGATCTGGTCGTAGAAGAAGTAGCGCAACAAGACTTGGAAATTACTCCATAATTGGCTGTGAGAAGAGAGCCGATAAAGATTATTGGCAAAGAAACTAAAGAGCTAAGGAACAAGAAGATTCATTTAGTTAAAGTGCAGTGGAGTGGTGATCCCAGAGACTGTACTTGGGAAACTGAAGAAACCATTAAGCAAGCTTATCCCAATTGCAGAGTGGACATCTCTGACTAACTCTGGTGCAAGGTACATTCACAATACTTTGAGTTTTCATTTTGTTTCCTACTTTACTGTTATTTCCTTTTCGGGAACGAAAAGTTTTAATTGGGGAGATTGTAACTACCTGAAAAATCAGAGCTAATTTAAAATTTTTAATTTGGCTATTTTAAGAGATTTGGAATAATTTAAATAATTATTATAATTAAATAATGAGTTAGAAATAGCACGGTAGTTTAAATTTTTGAATTCGAACTTTGATTGAACGTACAGGATGCAAAATAAAACGGATTTTAGCGAAACCAAAAATATTTAAATCTGTTTAAGAATATCTTTCTAACAAATATGAAAAATCGAAATTTCATTGCGAGAATTAAAACTTATGGCCAGTTGAATATTCAGAATGGACGCTATGGAATAAATATTGCCCTTGAAAATAGATATTTTGCAAACGACCTACGTTTTCGATGAAACCACTTTTGTTGGATCCGGGATGTCAAATTATTGCTAGGTCTCAAATTCCATAATTTTTGGAATTAATATGCGGGCGTGGCAAAGGAAAACATGTTTGGTTAATTTCAGTCAAATTGTATTGACCAGAAAATGGTCATTTTTCAAATGATCTCAGAATTCGATGAAATTAGTTTTGTTGGGACCGTATCATCCCAACATAGCTAAATTTATTTTTCGGGAATTTTTAGAATCTGTATGTGGCCCCGGCAAATTAAAATGCACGTTCAAATCAAAATTTGTATGTTTTATATTTTAATTCAAATAATAACTTACTGTAACAGTCGAATGGGCTTACGAAACATATTCTAGTGTGTTTGGAATAGGGGTATTTAGCTAGAGGTGGCAGTCGTTGGGTTCGAAATGAAGTTCGTATGGAGAAACACTAATTTTTGAATTAACATAAATATCGGCGAATAAAATAATTCCATTCATTAATTAAATTTATAAAAAAAATCAGAAAACCCCCGACCCTCTTGTTATCGTGCGGCGGAAGGTTTTCTTTCTTTCCTGGCCAATTTCTGGCAAATCCGTTCATCAATACACCCTGACCCTTTGGAACTTTTTGAAGCTCTCTCTCTCCTCTTCAAATCCTTATAGGGAGCACCCCCTATAGTTGCGCCATCATCGAGAATCGCTCCTCCAAAGTTCCGGTCTTCATCGTGCCACCGCCTCTGATTCAGGCCACCGAGTAGGACCCCCTTGCCATCGATAGGCGCGCCTTTCTAGGCTCTAGGTCGTGGCACAACCCGATCCCGACGAAGCGCATCGGATTTCGCGCAATTCGAAATCCTAGTTTTGAACCTTCATTGAAAATAATCGGCTTTGGTTTTTTTAAATGAAATGTAACACTTTTAAGTGTTGCAAATCGTGATTTCCAAATAAAAATCTTTTCTTTTTGCTATGTTGACGAAATTCGATGAAACAGGAGACACCGGACTCGTAGCGACGTCATCTATCTTCTAGAAGAAGCTAGAACGTATTCCGAGCTTGCTACAAATTTCAGAAGGATTAAAATCGATGTGAGACTTCTAAATTCAAATATGGAATGGAAATGCGTTGTATAAATTATATGAGCGGAATATAAATTATATATGCGTTGTACACCTCATGTACGAGCGTTGTATAAGTTATATGAGCGATATAAATATACATGTGTTGTAAAAATCATATATGTGTTGAAATGGAAATGAAATACATTTATATACGTATATATATACTCCCCTCGTCCACAGACCATGGACGATATGAATTGATTGTGATTGGCGTGAAAATTGGTTGATAATGCGAATGGTTGAGAATTAGTTGAAATGCGAATGGTTGGAAATAATTGTTTGTGGTTGAAAGAAATTGTTTATGGTTGAAACAAATGGGAATTGTTGTGGAAAATTCATATGATATGAAATTGATCTTAGATCATTTAGATGAGCCCCTTATGGAACGCCGCGAGGCCTAAGGTAATGCGAGAAGCCGTACTCGGGACGGTGTCGGTTTTAAACCCCCTACCGTAATGTTGCCAAAAATTTCAGAAATATCTATGTGTTTGAATTATTTTCATATGTTGAATTATATTCATGTGTTGAATAAATCATTTAGATAATAAAAATCACATTTTTATTATGCGTATGAAGTATATGAAATATGCATGTGTTTATATATTCACGAGTTGAGAAATTCATGTGTTGAATAACATTCATATGTTGAGTATTGAAAAATAAAAATCACATTTTTATCGTATATATGAAGTATATAAAATATTTGTGTTTTAAATAAATTGTTTTAACACCAAAAATAACATTTTTATCTTATGTATGAAGTATATAAAAAATTCGTGTTTAATATAAATTGTTTTGACAATAAAAATATCATTTTTATTATATATATGAACTATATAGAATATTCATGTGTTGAGAAGGATTCATGTGTTGAATAAAAGGACTAGACAATAAAATTTACATTTTTATTGTGAATATGAAGTGCTAAAAATATTCATGTGTGGAACAAATATTTTGAACGATACGAATATCATTTTTATCATGTATATGACTTGCTAAAAACACACATGTGTTGAAACATATTTTTGTTCGCCAAAAATATCATATTATCCTATGTATGAAGTGTTAAAAATAACCGAGTGTTGAAATAAACATTTGTTCGCTAGAAATATTATTTTTAGCTTGGTTCTGCATATATATACATATATTGAATAGGAATATGGATTAGCTGTTGAGTAAAGAATATATTTGCATGCCCGACAAATAGGTAAGCCTTAATGAGTTGGCTGCGGGATTTTATTATTATATAAACTCCGGTGAATGCCATTGGATGCAGAGTGCTGGCTGTTCGGTGTGAAATCATAACCGTCGCCATAGGATAGTAACAATTAATTTTGATCTACACTACATGGCATACTTCTTGAAGATAACATACTCTATCATATACCACATAAGCATTTGGAGCTTATGTGACGAGGTTGAAGATTTACCATACAAGCAAGAGGCTTTTACGGCGATGACTGTATTTTAGGTTGAACTGAAGACTGATATGGACTATATAAAATGTAACGATAAATTGCCAGATAAATAAAAACCCCACACGGGTCTAGAATGACAATAAACACGTCTCTCTAGTCATTAAGGTACAAAAACCATTTATAATGTGATGGGAATTTATTCTCTGGAGTAATGATCTATACACATTCCCTTGTGGACACCGGAATATATCACTATAAATATGTGCATGCTTTTTAGGATTTATTGGGTGCCTAATACGGCCTAGTAAATTTTCAAACCCCTCCCTGTACAAAGGAGGTTATGGCGAGATTTTCTGAAATTTAAAGGCGTTAGTGATTTATTTGAAGTGAAAAATGATATGGAAATCGTCGAATGAATTATATATATATATATATATATATATTAAATAAATGAATTACGAAGCTGCAGTTCGTGTTTTGGAATCATAACTTTAAACGATTATATCGAGAGATCCGACCATCGGATTTCCCCAAAACCGGAACATTGGGTTCGCTTAGGAGAGATCTTTCCAACGGACTTACCTCCGTTAAGATCCGACGGTTAGATTTTGAGAAATGTGTAAATCAAAACTAGAAAAAAAGCGCCAGGGCTACATTATGGCCTGAAACGTCGTTGAATTAAATGGCACTATTTTTAAATAAATAAAAATAGCTAATACCTTTATAAAACATTATAGGCGATAAGGAATGGAAATAAACCGATTCTACTTGGTTTGCTTGATATTTGATGGTTGAATGTGTTTGACACGAAAATATATAAAGAACTGAAATGTGGATGTCGAATAATTTAACCATGGACGGAATTGATTTGAATTCGAATATACATGAATTATTAGAAAAGGCCGAGTTAATTCTCATGTCAAATAATTGATCGACGAATAAATGTCGAAGATATGAAGACGGTGCAAGACCGGTGATCTTCACATCATGTAGATTACTACTAATGCCTTTGAGATATGTAGCTCCCTTAACGAGGTTACAGTGGTAGTGGTCTGGACGTACTTGTTGATCGTCCGGATGTGCGAGGGCCTATCTTCCGTATTGGACACATGGAACGATGAATAAGGTGCCTACGGTTTCGTTCAGACCCAGAACGGACATGTAAATGGATGTGTGTCTGACATGTATTCTGTGCTGTATTCGTTGATCTCTACCAAATATACATCTGTTTGGTGATGTAGAATTTATTCTCTTGCTTAACGCCCTTCTCTGAGACGTACGAGCTTAGAGGTTGTTTATCGATAGATATCAGTGGTGTGGTGTGGATTGACAGCATGGCATGCAAGGATGCAGATGATCAAGGCTTTTGTTGAGAAGCAGTGTCTTGTTGTTGATGATCAAAGCACGGCTTTAATATTGCATAGCTTTGTGTATAGCGTTGATTCGCGAGCATCACACCTCGGTATGAGTTAAAAACAGGATAAGGACCATTGGAAGAACACGACGTTTCTTTCTAGCTATGGGTGGTGTCAGCGTTTTACTAGCCCTGATATTGTTGATTATTATACCTTTGTGGATGTTGGAATGCAAGGCGCCTCGGTAATATCGTTCTCTATGGAGCCGATGGATAGGTCTGATAGGACCGGGAAACATGTGTTCAGAAATTGCCAATCCACTAACGTAAGTGTGGACCAGCCCAACCGATCCAGGGTTACCCAGAGTGTGTAGTCCTGAGACATTTGCTAGAGTGTCTAGAAGCGGAAAGGAATATATCCCTTGCCTAGGCTCATGATGGAATCCAAATTTCCAATACGAAATTACAGATTGGATTGTAACTTATAAATGGCGACATAGTGGTATGGGGCACTTATGCCATCTAGGATTGATATTTATGATTGAATTTGCTTTTGAAAAATATATGCACTAGTAATAATATCAAATGATTTTGCATTACACGTATTAAGCATATTTTGGCCATTATAAGGTAAAACTCTATCTTCCAGTTTGCGTTGCAATGTGTGATGGGAATTGAGTCTTATAACGGCTTCATTTTTATAAAAAGCATTATTTTGTTTAAAAGATTTACTTTATTTCATGCACTGGAGATCGCTGGAGTAAACCCGTTCTGTGAAAGTGGCGTGGTCCTATGATTTGCTTTATTATTGTTGTTTAACAGTTAAGTAGATTTCTCATACCAGTCCCATGACTGACTCGTAGTTTGTTTCACTTTGCAAACTCGGGTGCCTTTATTTTCACACGGGTAGCCTCGTGACAGGCGACAGGTTATATTTTGGCTTTTGCGCTGCAGCATGGAGTGCACCTTTTGGCTTGTATGGCGGAGACAATATTTCTCAGTATTTTGGCTATTTGATATTCTGCCATTAGTATCTTATGTATATGATTCCGCTTATTGCGATGTAGACAGATTTACTTCTATTATGTACTCGATGATGTATATGTCCCAATGATCTGGTTGTAGACTGATCATTTCTTTTTATGCACTAAATTTTATCATGCACTGTGCTACTCTGATGTTTATTACATTTTATGATTCCGCTGTCATATTGATGTAAATTATTCTATTTTCTGTTTATGCTATTATCTATACTCTTCTAATGATGATTAATGTGTTATATTCCGATGATTATCCATAACACCGTCGTATGGGGTTTTGGGATCATCACAATATCCCCTGTCAAATCGACACGAATGTTATAACATAATATCAAAATGCCAATATGGTCCTAAACCAAAATGATATGAAGATCGTCATACACCACACAAGTTGGCCGACGTACCCCACGAATTTGTGGATCACCACAAAAGATGAACTAAAATTTCTTATCCAATGATCCACCTATACCAAAGTTCCTCAAAATGTGAAATAAATTCCACAACACCGAGATGTCACATAAAGATGGTCTAAACCTCAAAAGATCATGGTTGATCAAGGAAAGTGTAAATTACTCCAAGCTAGCAAAATATAAGAGTTGAGCTGCATGTCCTATAACCACTTGCTCTACTGGAATATTTACGAAAAAGTTGTATATTTCACTAGAAACACAAAATGATTATTGCCACAGTTTTCAATTGAATGAGTTTAAGAATTAACCGTCGAAGAAAAAGCAAGCATTTCATACCACTTGTTCTACTAAGGCATTTAATTAGATTTCTCATATGAGCGAGGAAAATGTTTACAACATACATACTAGTAGATTGGGAAAAAAATATAAAATATCTTCGTATGACGAAGTAGGATTAGAAACCATTTTAGTAAAAGTTTTGGTACCAAGTAATAATATAAAATCCTTTATAATTTGAAGTGGAATATCTCGTAAAATTTTGATTTTAATAAAAATCGCTCCCAGAATTCACATTTTAATAATGTAAATTAATTCTCATAAATATCAATTATAAATTCGTTCATCACGAATAAATCGAAAGTCCATCTAACTAAGTTGTTGAAATTCACAAATTAGAGCAATTGAGAAAACATAGGAAATGAGCAAATATGTCGCACATCTATAAGTTTTGTTCTAGCATGGTGTGTAGGATTTTTAGATAGATTAATAGCACTCGTGTTATCGCAGAAAATTGTTGATTTGTTAATATTTAAACTTAAAATCTCTTAGAGTTTGTTGCATATATATTACTTCTGAACAAGCTAAAGCAACAGATAAGTATTCTGCTTCGGTTGTTGACAAGGAAATGGTATTTTGCTTTTTACTAAACCATGAAACCAGGGAATGACCCAAAAAGTGACAATTTCCACTTGTGCTTTTTCGATCAATTTACAACCGACCTAGTCAGCATCGCAATGTGAAATTAAATCGAATGATTCTTTCTTTGGATAAAATAATCCAAAATCTAACTTATGTTTAATGTACCTTAAAATATGTTTTATGGATTTCAAATGAGTTTCCTTAGGTTGTGATTGATATCTAGCGCAAAGATAAATATTATGCATTATGTCTGGTCTACTAGCAGTTATATGAAATAGAGATCCTATCATTCCTCTATAAAGCTTTTGATCTGCATGTTTTGAAGAGTCATCGATCCTTACTTAAGGCTTCATTAGTTGCCATAGGAGTGGATATACCTTTAGCACTAGCGATATTAAATTTATTAACCATATCCCTGGCATATTTTTCTTGACAAATATTCCATCTTCTAGTTGTCTTATTTGTAATCCTAAAAAGAAACTTAGTTAACCTATGTGACTCATTTCAAATTCTTTTGTAATTATTTCAGAAAATTCTTGATTCATTTTATTATTAGTAGGTCAAAAAATTATGTCCTCTACATATATTTGTACTAGTTGAATATCATTTCCATTTCGTTTAATAAATATTGTATTATCTACCTTACAATTTCAAAATTAGATTGTAACAAATATGTTCTTAAATGGTCATACCAGGCTCTAGGAGCTTGTTTTAAATCATACAAGCTTTCTTTAATTCAAAAACATGATTAGGAAATTTTTCATCTTCAAACAACGGGGGTTGTTCAACATAAACATATTCTTTAACAATTTATTTAGAAAAGCACTTTTTACATTGATATAATTTGAAATTACTATGATTAGCGAAAGAAAGTAAAATTTTAATAGCTTCTAATCTTGCTAAAGGGACAAAGGCTTCACCATAATCTATTCCTTCTTCGTAACAGTATCCTTGAGATATTAATCGTGCTTTATTTCTAACGACCTCACCAAGTTCATTCATTTTATTTTTATATACCCATTTAGTCCCTATTATAATTTTATCTTCTGGTCTTAGGACAAGTTCCCATCCATCATTTCAGGCAAACTGAATCATCAGTCGATGCTTCCTTTGGATTTTTAGGTTTAATAGTTGATATAAAAGCTATATTATTCATATTATTTAATTGATTTCTGGTTCTAGCAATAGATTCAATATCTCCTAGAATATTTTCTTCAGGGTGATCTATTAAAATCCTAATTCTTTTATTAGGTTGATTAATTTCATTATTTGTTTCATTTAATTCATCATTATTATCAAATTCATCTTCATTTTGATTCAAATCTTCATAATTTTCATCAAAAGATACATTCAATTTTTCTTTAATAGTATTAGTTTTTAAATTAAAAACTCTATAACCTTTACTTCTATTTGAATATCCAGTATATATACCTTTACCTTACTTAGGGTCAAATTTATGTAGGTTATCTTTCTCGGTCATGGAGAACCCTGGATAATTCTAAACTACTGACTGTGGTCTCCACAGGTTAACAGCTAAAAAATAGATTTAATCGGTTGAATGCTTCATGTAGTCGACTAAACTGGGCATCATCATTTTTCTTATGCATGTACAAGATTCAGCCGATTGATCTTCTCCATTCTGTTGACTGAAATAGTATTCATCCGGCTAAATGGATAATTCAGTCAGTTGACCTTTGCACTAACTCATTACCAAGAAAAAACAATAATTCAATCGATTGAATTGCCTAATTTGGTCGGTTGAATCTGTTATTATGTGCTGATTTTAATATTTTGATGGAAACATCGATATACGACAATTCCAGTCGAGCATGCATGAATGGCGAAGGCTTATAACATTATATAAGTGGCAATGAAGCTTCTAAGGCTCGACAAAACAAGTAATATCGCACGAATCAAACCTATACAAAGACTTACCCTAGAATTCGTGTAATCAAATTCAAAACTCATAAACTGGAAAATTCGCGTTCAAACAATCCAAATCACGCGATGCATACACAACATATGCATGCCAAGGGTACACTAGCCAAGCATATTAATTTGAGCCACGAATGTGAGTTCATGAGAACTCACCTTTACCTTTAAGTGGAAATTTTGAACGATCTTTGAGCTTTCATCTCTTCAAAAATGTCTCTAGAATCTTCATTTAGTAACATGCAAAGATCCTAAGTGTTATAATCATGGAAATAACTCTCATAAGAATGAAAGATTGAGTTATATGCTAAACTAAAGATCAAAGAAGATCGAGAGGGATGTAGAGAAGCTTACTTAACTTGTCTCTTTGATTTTCCCACTTGATTTGCATCTCTAGAAGCCAACCCTGGATTTGGAATTATAATTTCCAATTCCCTTCTCCTTTTTTGTCCAAGTGTTAGGAAATGAAATGAACGAGGGAGAAGGGTGGTTAAGTGGGGTTATAAGGAAGTGGGGTAGGTTTACAAATTTAAGCCCCACCCGAAGTCCAAAATTTCACTAAGTCTAAACATACAATATTTACAGTTTTAAATATCATAAACAACATTTCGAACTCAATGGGAGTGTACCCAAGTCAAAATCCATCTGTTTATAAGAAGCCATAAATTTTGGGTTTTAAACCGAAGATATGGTACGATACTTAATTAAATCTCTCAATTAAATAAACATAAATTATGCGGGCTGTTACATTACCTCGGTGTACCGCTTTTTTAAGCCAACCTTGAGGGTCAATCTAGAGTTTCCTTACATCTCGTTGAAGTCTTGAAATTCTCTCCATCCTTACAGAAACAACAAATTGGATGTTCCCCAACTGTCTACGATGATCTTGCTTTATTAGGCACTCCATCCAGACTCCATTCGAACTGATCCAAACGTACCTCGCTATTTTATTAGATCCTATGTCTAAGGTTTCATTATGCATTTAACTTACTTTTCTCCTTTTTATTATGATGCTAATTAGCGCCATTTGTTCTGTTCTCTAATCTTAATCTTATTTACTTATCAACTTTATTGATCAATTATTTTCCTCAATCAGCATTTGCCATCAGAATGGACCACAACTGTTACATACTTATTAAACTTAATCTCAAATATAATCTTTTCCTATAATAAGCATTTGTTACTGAATTTTCTTTTAAATATATACATTATTTTATTATTCTATTTATGAACACATCCATTCTGTCTATTATTATTTATTTTTGTGCCTGCACAATAATCATAATATTATTCATGATCTGTCTATTATGACCTATTTATGTGTACGTACAATTATTATAATAGGTTACTTTCTTTTCTTGCTAATGTGTCTAACTAGATTCCTTGCCCTTTTTCTTTGTATAACATCTTTTAGTTATGTTACTCTTTTACTTAACATATATGTAAGTTTGTCTTTTAGGAAGTTATGCCTATTCCTAATAGGTTGATTACCGAAAATGCACAAAAGTCTTTTTCGGCGGTCTAATATAAAACAAGATATGTTATTGCAAGACGTTCCTTCTAATTTATTAGATAGTGCGTAAAATGGAAAAATCCCTATTTCGCACTGATCTGTTTCTTTATTCATTCATTCTTGCAGTTACATTTGTTGTTTTACTTACAAAACAAACTATGCAAATATATTCCTTTTTCTAGCTAACAACTCTAGGTTGTTCCTAACTTCCTTTAATAGGTATATTTTAATCCTCATTCTTAATTTATTTCCCAAATTTGACATAATTACTGTGAATTTAAACAATTGGGATTGTACCTATAATACCCCTCTTAAAAATCTAACAAAAAGGTTCTTTAACATAGCTGGTTAGTGCATTGTGCTGTTTTCTGAGAGGTCAGGGGTTTGAGTCCTATTGTTGTCACAATACCCCTTATTTATTTCTCTTGTCTAAACAATACTTATATTTGCCTAGGATTAATTCTAAACACTTAATTTCTGTACATAAATAAAACTTTCTCAAATTCACAGTTTAATTATAGTTTGTTGTAAACATCCCTAATTGTACTATGTCAAATTAAATTACAGTAGGAATTAAAACATTGTAAATAACCTAATCAAACTATACCTAAGTTCAATAGGTAAAATAAACTATATTAAATTAACATGAAATAAACAATAATATATACCATTACTAAACGATATAATTCAAATCCACTCGCGCACCGTCCTAAGTTTTTTTATAGGGTGTTACAGATCCTACCTCAAAAATATCATTATAAAAATATTTAATTACATAAACCTTATCCCTTATAAAAATTTAGATCAGGTTTGTCTCAAAAAGAGAGCTCGTAAAGCAAAAGATTACGTTGTGAGAAATTATCTAGGCCCAGGGGTATAAATATAGGTAAGGATAAAGATCCTAGACCATTGGATTCCCAACTAAATCCATTCAACCATTAGGAGCTCGCCACGTCGGCTTAAATATCAAATCCAGAAAATGAAAAGAGGCTATATCGGCAAAAAGAAGCGAAATAACGCCATTCATGCTTTCGGGTTCGTGTCTAGGCAAATCACACCCAGGCCAAACAGGCAGGTCGACATGGGCAAAACGCGGGTCGACCTATCTGTCTACTTGTCCCATTTTATTGTTTTTCCTTGTTTTGTTTCTAAAACTTCTTTTCGCGATTACTTCTTCGCTTTAACTCTATTTTCTGCAAACCATAGGTCTAAATTGAGAAGAAAATCGCCAAGGAAACAATGGAACTAGTCTGATGACCAAATTCTGACAATTCTAAATTTTTCGGTTATTATTAATTATTGAAAATGCGGGGTATTATATTCTCTCACCCTTTAGAAATTTCATCCTTGAAATTTTGTAAGAGTAAAATTATGTAGTTCCTCGCATTATTTATAACCATTATGTGTGTACCTAATTTAGCAACCATCCTTGTACTTGTCCAAGTTGCAATACATCATTAGTATTCATGTAATACGATGATCACATTTTAAATATACTTGTAATTTAGGCATGAATTCAATATTTTATAAGTCAAAATATGTTTTCTTCCAATTTTTTCCACATTTTGTTATATAACGTTGTTTAACCAATTTTTGCATCCAAACCCTACCAAAAAACTTTAAATTATCAAGTTTCAGAAATATCTTATTTTCTGAACCAGATTTATTATGTTAGAAAAAGGTAGAAAATGAAAAATTATATATTTTCCACTTCACTCTTATGCACCTTTTTTCCCACACTTGGGACTTCCTACCGCTACCTACAGAAATTCTTATTTTTTTTTCCATGCACATTTTACATTAGAAAATTTTCTTTTTGAATTCCCCAAACTTAATTTAGAAGAATTAATATTCTCTTGTCATTCTCATTTATTGTAGTTATCGTTTTTGTTGCTTTCTATAAATTCTATTTATTCTTCTTTTAATTATTTGTCTTTTGCTTCAAATGTTATTTTATTTACAATATCACACGTCTTTATTCTTTTTTAGCGAACATCAAAAATACTTAGAAGGAAAATGTCACACTAAACAATACTTTTTTTTAGAAATAAAACAGAATTCTACATAGGAATGCTAATTCATACCATAAGAAATCAAGCTCTAGTGCAACCAATATCGGGTAAATATATATACAATGGCTAAATGCGGCTATCCACTTAGACTACGAGGTCCAAGACCATGTCTCCTCTGACATAAAAAAATCGTAATCACTGAATCTAGATAGCCAACGCATTTCTCCTTTCCATCTACCACTCTCTGAAAACTCGTGCCACGTACCCGCTAGTCCTATGAGCCATCTTAAATTACCTATTGAAAATATACTGATACTCATAGGCTTATTATTTCAATATCTCGTTAGAAATAAATCTAACGATATTTACTTCAGTATGAAGTAACTCCATATTCTTGGGCCTAGTTCTTACTCCATCATAAAGTAAGATAACATGCTTCTATTTCTCAGGAAGTCCTAAAAAGGATTTCCATTAATTCCAAACCATATCATAATTTTTCTTAAAAAACCCAAACTTTTTCATATATATAATTTCCTCCTTATTTCAATTATATAGGTTCTAAACCCATCCTTGAAAAATCAATCCTTTACCATTATATTACTAATTTAGATGGGAACTCAATTCTCGTTTGAATTAACATACACTATTGTATAACCTTGATTTTCTCATTCGAATTTACATGGGAATCTATCTTCTTCTATCCTTCCCACATAATCTATACAAATTTAAAATTACCTTGAACTTTTCTCAATCCACATACACTATTGTAGGACCTTTGAGTGTCGACCATTTCTCGCTCTTACTACTTAATTCCTCTCTTAATACTTCCTATTATTGTTGCTCATGCTTTATAGTCTATTCACATACTAAAATAATTCCTCTAAGTTCTACTTATTGTCCCACGCACAACACTGGAATCATTCCACAAAACCAAATTTAATTCTCTAGAATTTAACTTCTCCAAAACATTTCTCGAATGTCAAAAACCGAAGAAGATAGGATTGACTACTTTTATTCATTCACTATGGTTTCCTCTTTTTTAAAGGGTTATGCACGTTAACTCAGTTGGAGTTTTTTTATGTATTTTAATACACGTTTCTCTTTCAAGAGGGATTATTAAGATCAAGTTTCTACGAATCTTTTCTAAAGATTGCTTTTTGTTATGTGTGAAGTAACAACAATACTTTATAAATTTTATATTTTTCATTTCTTTGTTAAAATAGGTAGCACAAAGAGGGGTGCTTCACGTATATTTTATATACCTCACTCACTACACATTTCCTTGTTATTTTTTTCAATTGTAAACTGATTGATTCATAAATCTTATCCTATAATCCTTCTTGTTTCAATGAGTAAAAATTTCACAACCCATTGTAACATCCCGCATTTTATGACAATAAAATAAAATATGATAATATAATTGTATGTAATAAGTTCATACATTGAAATGAAGAAAAGATTAATAAATTACATGCAATAAGAAGAAATGAGATGCATATTTTTTTATTAAAAAAAAGAAAAATTTGAAGAGCTTCAAGAATTTGGCTACGGGATTAGCGTCATTGCATTCGTGGTGATTTTCTGGTCAATTTAGACCCATTGATTGCAGAAAACTAAGCTAAGGTGAAAGAGATACATTTATATGAAGTATTGTAGCAAAACATGAGAATAAGGTAAAAGAAGGAGAACAATGACTGCCATTGTTTCTAAAATTATTAACAAAAGACATCATAGCTCAGTTGGTTAAGGCATAAAATTTTCAACATAGAGGTCGGGGGTTCGAACCCCGATGACAACATAATTTTTATCTTTGTTTTAGAGAGGGCCAACGGAGCATACAAATATATGTACGTATACAAATTCAAAATTTGAAAGGATAAGAATGTACATATAAGGAAATAAAGAAAATATATGTATATGTATATATATATATATGAGAATATATATATATATATATATATATATATATATATATATAGAAATATATGTATACGAGATAAAATTCAAGATAAGGCTGCAGTCAATGAAATATAGCAAGAATCAAATAACGGTGCAACACCATTTGAATTTTGAAAACAGAACAAAAAAAATGTGTGTGTATATATATGTATATATAGGCATAAAATGGTAGTTATAAGAATTGTATACACATAGGAAGATTACATTTGAATATAAAAGTTAAATAAATTCAAACATTCAAAAATCAAATTTCTATGTCAAAACAGCTTGTGGGACCCAATGCTGACTCAGCACTGCGTGTATGATAAGATCCAGCTAGATTTATCTGCGAACCTGGACTATTTTCTAAACCGGGGACAATGCTGACTCAGCGCTGCGTGTACGATAAGGTCTTGAGCACCTATAAATAATACCATAGACCTAAACCTAAACTTCTTAATTTGGCGGCTACTCTAGATCTCTGCCATTAATCACTTCCTCTCCCTCCTCAAATTATATTTAGAAATTTAGATTTATAAATTATAAAATCTTAAATTAAGATCTGGAGGGAAGAGATTGATGTTTTATTAAGGTGTTCAGAATTACGTGAAAAGCAAGGTAATGTTCAAGATCCAATCTATTCAATTTTTTCTCCTCTTTCATTTCCCTTTTCTCTTTTAGTAAAAATAGTAAATCCATGACTATTATGTTCAGAATTCAATTAGGGGAAAATCATGAAAGATTAGATCTGGACCAGATCCAGGATATGGAAAGCCTACGAGGTGAGTGGATTTAAGCCATATTATTTTAGATAATGGTACATAATCGTTTAGCATTCCAACTTTTATTAATTGTGAAATTTACAGATTAATTATAAATTGATGATGTAACGAGTTGAAATGTTAATATTAGTATGTCAGGAAATTCCTATGTTGAATTGGCTAAAGTATTGAATGTTTACGTGTTGGAGAAAATAAACTTGTTAGGATATGAAAAGCCAATTCAGGGATTGTAACTACAGGATCTACTTGGGGCATATTATTGAGTAATTGACTCGTAACTTGTTAGATCTGAACAATCACCCGATTAAATGCTTACAAGTCAAAAATTAGAACTAAATACATGTTAAAAAGGACATGCGCCAAAATATAGGCATAACTTGGCGACATGTAAATTGGATTACAATAGACATATGAAGAGGGTAATATTCCAAAATTTTACATGGAAAAAAAGGTAAATTATTAAAATATGAACATGCCTAAATACACAGTAATTTGAATTGTAACGCCTAAGACACGAGGTTAGATTGCTCTTATGATAGAAGTCTGCCCGGACTCGCTCGGATATCCAGCATTCACAAGTGGTAAATCTAATGTGAGAGGTCTAAGTGCATAACTAAAAATGGTGCTAAGGCACGAGGTTAAGTCGACATGTAGTAGAAGTCTGCCCGGACCCGCCCCGCAAATCCGGCGTCAACAAGTGTAGGCCTAATGTGAGAGGTCTAGGCATATGTATGTATATATATATAAATATATGTATGTAACAAGATATGAAAAATTGCAATGATAATAATTAAATGTCTAACTCAGAAAATAGGAAAGGAAGGAATGTAATGAACTGAGTTAGTGTGATACGAAGGAAAAGTGATGTATTTCCCTAAATGACCTATTTCTGAGAACATAGTTGCAAGTAAGCCACAGTAAATAAAGTAAAGAAATTACTTGCTACCACGAATTTAGATGGGAATACGTTATGAAAATAAATCATTGATTCCTTCTATCAAACTGATAAGGTGTGAGAGAACCCGTAACTTCCCCGTGAAGGAAAGAGCAGATACTTTGAGAACAACCCACAACAGAACGCAGACGGAAGAACATTTCATTGTATATTACCACAATTCCATCAGATACAAGAATATACAGAGTATAAATGGATAAATTACATTCGATAAATATCAGAGATTACAATAAATTACATAGCAGCGGAAAAATAATACAAAGCACAACTGAAGGTGATATACGGATACAGAGCTTTCCGGATATCATTCCAGCTGTAAACCAGGATCATGTGAATATAAATCTGCAAAACCAAAACTACTAGCTGCCCGTGTAGAAAATAAGGGCACCCAGAGTTTAGGTTAAAACAATAAACTACAGGTCAGTCATGTGACTAGTGTGAGAACTAAAACAGTTATTTAAAACTTTACTTTAAAAGAGAGTAATTCAAGGGACCACGCCGTATAACACGGAACGGGTTTCCTCCCAAGAATACCAGTGCATATCAATAAACAACGCAATGCTTTTTCGAAAAATGAAGCTATTATAAGACCCAGGTCCCATCACACAATGCAACGCAAGCCGGAGGATAGGGTTTTACCTTATAACAGCCAAACATGCTTGGTAGTTTAAAACAAATCATTTGATACTATAATAAGTGTATAGTGTCAAAACAATTTCAATCATAAATATAAATCATAGACGGCATAAGTGCCCCATACCACTATGTCGCCATACAAGGCTCTACAAATAAAACCGAAATAAACGTATTGGAAATTGGATTTCCGTCATGAGTCGAGGCAAGGGGCAAGCTCCTCTCCGCTTCGAGACACTCTAGCAAATGCCTCAGGACTACACACTCTGGGTAACCCTGGATTCGGCTGGGCCGGTCCTCTCTTACGTTTGAGGATTAATTATTCCTGAACACACGTTTCCCGGTCCTTACAGACCTATAATCGAGGCGCCTCATTCCAACAACCACAAAGGTGAAAAGTATATAAATGTCAGGGCTGGTAAGTCACTGACACCACCAAAGCTAGAAAGAAACGTCGTGTTCTCCCAACGGTCCGTATCCCGTTTTTGACTCATACCGAGGTGTAAGGCTCGCGAATTCACGTTATACACAAAGCTGCCACGTAGGCTGTGCTTTGATCATCAACGACAAGACTTTGCTTTTCAACAGAAGCATTGATCCATGCAACTCAGCGTGCCACACAGGCAATTCATGCCATGCGATTGATATTTATCGATATATAACCTCTAAGCTCGTACGTCTCAGAGAAGGGCGTTAAGCAAAAGAATAAATTCTCCGCCGCCAAACAGATATATATTTAACAGAAATCAATCAACATAGAATAAAATCCAATGTCAGACACACAATCCATTTACAAGTTCGTTCTGGGTCTGAACGAAACCGGAGGCACTTTCCTCGCATATCCATCGATCTCCAAGTACGTCTGGACGACCACCAACTATTTCCATCCTCTTGGATGTACAGCCCAATCAGGATCATCAGTAATTATCCTAACGATGTGAAGACTTCCGGTCTTTGACCACCGTCATCATCTTCGACTTATCGTCGAATCGGTTATTCAGAATGGGTATAAACCCGGCCTTTCCGAACAACCCGCGTATATTAAAAACAAATGTTACACAAACACAACATATGCCTCATTCCAATTCATTAGTCACTAACCGTAAATCAGTAAGAGAGCAATTCCCCAAATATTAACCCCGAAGGCCGAAACCAACATCAGATCAATACCCAGGAAACCATTCTTCTTAACTAACATACAGCTGGTTTCTAAATTTCAATTCTTAGGGAAAGGTTCCCATTAATTTTATCAAAGATAAATTCTTTAAATTTATTCTTTAATCTTCCTTTGGATGTCATTTCAAACCAAATTATGGTTTTTCAAACTAGACGAGATTAGCGAACCACACCGAAGTAATTATTTATTTTATTTCCCAATCCCAACCTATTCTTCCCATGAAGCAAAACTGGTAATACTCCATATCTAACACCACGGTGTTATCGGTAAAATTAATTACCATTTCACGTTCAAATCTAATTAAAGATTTAACTATCGCCTGGAGCAAAACTGGTGATACTCCATCCTCGCTCATTTTCCAAATTTGATAATTTAACTTATCAATTCACATTTCAATTTAATTGCAGATTCATTAAAACTCCCTTTACTGGGTCAAAGAACTAATGTTATTTAAAACACAGTTCACGATAAACCCAAATCACATTCTATTTATTATTGGGTTAAAGAACAAGTGTCATTTAAAACACCCTTCACGATAAACCCATGTAACAACCCGGAAAATCTGGGCCAGTTTAAAATTTTTATTTTGGCAATTTTAGCGAATTTTGATTATTTAAAATGAATTATTTTAAATAAAACGACGAGAAAATTTATTTTGAATATAAATCGAACGTATATATTATACGCATCGTCGCTAGAATATAAATATTTATATATAATTATAAATAGAATTGAAAATGGCGCGGTAGTTCGATAATTCGATTTCAAACTTCAATTGAATGTACCGGGTGCAAAACAATCCGGATTTTAGTGAAACCAAAAATAATGGGATCTAATTGTGAATATCTTTCCAACGAATCCGAATAATCGAAATTTCATAGCGGGAATCAAAAGATATGTCCAGTTGAAAATTCTGAATAGTCGCTATGGAATTCAGGCCCTTAAAAATGGACATTTTGCAAATGACCTCGGATTTCGACGAAACCACTTTTGTTGGGTCCGTGATGTCAAGTTATTGCTAGATTCCAAATTTCATAATTTTTCGAATCAATATGCGAGCGTGGTAAAGGAAAACGCGTTTGACCGATTTCAGTTGATTTTAATCGACTGGAAATTGGCCATTTTTCCAACGGTCTCGGAATTCGACGAAACTAGTTTTGTTAGGACCGTATCGTCAATACGAAGCTAGAAAATATTTTTCTGGAATTTTTCTAGTTAGTATGTGACCCCGGTAATTTGAAATGTACGTTTAAAATTCAATACAGTGATTTAAAATGTAAATTCAACGGAAATTAATCGAAACGATCAAATCAGCTTGCGATACATATCCCATTGTGTTCAGAATGGGGGTAAAACGCTATAGACGACAGGCGGTGGACCTCGTTTAGAGGTCGTATGTAAAAGTCAACTTTTAGCAGAATAAAATAATTAAAAAAAAAAAAAAAAAAACATCTCTTCTCCCTTTTACTCTGTCCCCCCCCCCCCGTCATTTTTCAAAACGAAACAAAATTAAAAAAAAAAAAAAATGCTGCCCTAACCCCACGACGGAGCCGCCGCCACCGACGTTCCCCCCCCCCTCAGCCTCCAGCTGCCTTCGCCTTCCTCGATTCCCGTCCCCCTCCTCTTCTGAATAAATCGAAACACCCCCCCCCCCCTATCGCGAGGCACACCCCCCCCTATCGCGAGGCACACCCCCCCCCCCAGTCTCGAACCCGCAACCGAACCCCCCTCCCTTCGCCTGCGACCTCGAGTCCCCCGCCTACCCCGCTGCCGCCACCAGCACAAATCTCCCCCCCCTCGGAAAAACCGCTGTAAGTTAGTTTTTATTTTCGCTTTTAGTTTAATTATATTTATTGTTTAATTAACTGATTTTGGTTTTAATTTAAAAACTGATTTTTAAAGTATAAAAAAACTGATTTTTGTTTTAATATTAAAAAAACTGATTTTTTTTTTTAGTATTAGAACTGAAATGTTTTAAAGAAGAAAACTGAAATGGTTTTAGGTATAAAAACTGAATGTTTTAAAAGTATAAAACTGAAAGTTTTAAAAGTAAAACAGATTTTTATAAAAGAATTTTTAAAACTGGATTTTTTTGTAAAGAAAGTAAAAACTGATTACTTTTAAAAAAAGAATTTTAAAACTGATTTATAAAAATATAAAAACTATTTTTTTTCTGAGATTTAAAAAAAACTGAATTATAAAGGAATATAAAAACTGAATTTAAAATGATTTATAAACTAGAAGAAGATTAGAAATTTAAAAGTAAAAATCAGATTTTTATATATGGAAAGCCGAAGTAAAAATCATATTTTTATATATGGAAAGCCGAAGTAAAAATCACATTTTTATATATTGAACTTTGAAATAAAAATTCGATTTTTATATATTGAACTTTGAAATAAAAATTCGATTTTTATATATTGAACTTTGAAGTAAAAATTCAATTTTTATATATATAGTGGCCTTGGGCAACGAAAGTGAAGAAAGGCAAGAACGACAAGATCTTCTGCAAATGAAGTGCCGTGGAGCTAGGATAGCTATATGTGAGAATTTCTCACCTTTCAATTTCTTTTTCTAGTTATATATATACTAGGATGCAGACGGTGCTTAGTAGCACCCGACACAATCGTCCACAGACCATGGACTTGTTTGTTTGACTGTTTGGTGATTGATTGCGATATTGGTTTGAATGTGATTTGTGGTGTGAAAAATCGAATCGATAAATTGGTTAGGATTAGACGTGCGCCGTTATAAGGCGAAGGAGTAAGGCTAGGTTAGACTCTTACTCCAAATTTTGTGGTTTGCATAACGAATTGATTTGATTGATGTGTGAATGGCGTGGGCCTTCACTAGACCGGGGATAAGGCTAGGCCTTGTCCCGTTTCTAGTGTCGTGCCGTTATGCCGCCGAAATTTTCTAAAATATGTTAGAAAAATAAAAATACCATTTTATTGAATAAATGAATTGAATAGAAATTCATATGTTGAAATAAAATGTTTTGTCGTTAAAAATATAATTTTTAACGTGAAGTGAATAAAATAGAATATTCATTTACAAACCAGACGGTTTGTTTATGTACACCTATTTGAATGACATTGATTGGGACGATAAATTTTACACATCGCCCAACAGCACAAATAAAATATGTGTTTGATTGTTTGAAACCCCACACGGGTGTTGGGATGAAATTTGAAGTTCACTCATCCTGATTTATTAAATATGTCGATCGGTTGATTGACAGGCTGTTATAAGCGTTGAATATCTATATTTGATGCTTTTACAGTGTAGTGCACTTTGGTTGATGGTTGATTATTTTCAATGCTATTATATACATGTGTTGTATGAAAATCCATATAATTAACTTTATATGGTAATTGATTGGGCCTCATTCCAATCGTGAAAATAAAGAATATTTTGATAATAAGAAATATTTGAAATAGAATATTTGAAAATAGAAATTTATGAAGCCGTGTTGATTAGTTTGACGCCATTTTGACGTGAACGATATTTATATCGATTTTATTCATTTAGAATTGAATTGAAAACGATTTCGAAATGAATTGAATTGAAAACGATTTCGAAATGAATTGAATTGAAAACGAATTCGAAATGAATTGAATTGAAAACGAATTCAAAGTGAATTGAATTGAAAACGAATTCAAAGTGAATTGAATTGAAAATGAATTCAAATTGAATTGAAATTTGAATTGAATTGAAATTTGAATTGAATAGAAATGAATTTTAAAACGAATTTATAAGGAAGAATTCAATTTTGCTTTGAATTGAAATGGAAGTTGAAATAGGTTTTGAAACGATTTTAAAACTATTTATATAATTCGTTTTGAATAGAAATCGACGAAGTATATATTATATATATTATATATATAATATAATGGCCTGAATAGAACGCGCCGTGCCCCGGCAGTTCGTGAATTTCGACCATTTATTTCAAACGGACATTACGGGAGATCCGACCGTCGGATTCTCCTAAAACCGGAACCGTTGGGTCCGTATCGAAAAGAGCTTTCTAACGAATATTAGAAATTTGAAATCTAACGGTTGGATTTGGAGATATGTCCAAACCAATTCGAAAAAGGTCGCTATAAGTGCAGTTCGATGGCCATTGATGGAAATCGACTGTACGGGCCTTGATAAAATTATTAAAAATAGTAATAATTTGTGTAAAATCATAAGAAATGATTTAGAAAGAATTGGGATGAAAAACTCCATATTTGAAAAGATAAAAATGAATTTTTATCGAAATGAACTAGTTTTGAACTAGAGTTATAATTTTATTTATTTTTAAATAAATAAATTGAATTCGAAAAGGGTTTTAAAAATAACCAAAATTTCCAATGATTGCATTGGAGTGGATTTGAATCGAAATTGTCTTCGGAATATTTCGATGTTGGAATTCGTGATTATACAGGTGTTGTTATGGAAATTTGAAAGATATATATTGATATCGTTATTTCCAATACGACATTTGTTAGTCGTAGAATTCGATATTGAATATAAGCCGATATATTTTCTATTCAGAGCCTTGTATTGAATATCGAATGTGATTTGGGTTTGTCGTGAATGGTGTCTTCACTAACACTGTTCTTGAACCCAGTTGAGAAAAGATTAAATCTTTTTATTTAGATTTAATGAAGTGTACCAATTAAATAATATTTAATTGGAATTGAATGGATATTGATTTTTGGGTTTATCGTGAACAGTGTTTTAAATAACCCTTGTTCTTTAACCCGATAATTAATAAATGTGATTTGGGTTTGTCGTGAATGGTGTCTTCACTAACACTGTTCTTGAACCCAGTTGAGAAAAGATTAAATCTTTTTATTTAGATTTAATGAAGTGTACCAATTAAATAATATTTAATTGGAATTGAATGGATATTGATTTTTGGGTTTATCGTGAACAGTGTTTTAAATAACACTTGTTCTTTAACCCGATAATTAATGGGATGTGACTTTGGGTTTATCGTGAACCGTGTTTTAAATGACACTGATTCTTTAACCCAGTCACAGATTAAAACTAAGTGGAGTTTTAATGAATCTTTAATTAGATTGAAAAGATCGAGAATGGAGTATCACCAGTTCTTGTTGCTGGCCCTGAGTAGGCCGGGTACACATGATAGGGGGTTCTCGCTTCGCGGTTTGGTGGCGAACGGGAGACTCTTACCCCTACATGGCGCCGGGGAGGGCGTTGGTTCGCCAATAGGCGCGAGACTCGAGAGGGTCGCCGTAAAACAAGGGACTGGGGGACCATGTGGGAGCCACGGTGGGTATTACCTGCTGCTTGGGGGATGAAGGGATGGTTGCAAAGCCTACCGGATTTCTTCCGTGTTATACGGCGTGGTCCCTTGATTTACCTTTGAAAATAAAGATTAGCTGTTTTAGTTCTCACACCAGTCCCATGACTGACCTGGAGTTTATTGTTTTAACCTAAACTCTGGGTGCCCTTATTTTGACACGGGCAGCTAGTAGTTTTGGTTTTGCAGATTTATATTCACAGGATCCTGGTTTACAGCTGGAACGATATCCGGAAAGCTTTGTATCCGTATATCTCCTTCTAGTTGTGTATTGTATTATTTTCCGCTGCTATGTATTTAAATGTAATTTAAATCTCTGATATTTCTGTGTAATATTCATTTATACTCTGTATATTCTTGTAATCTGATGCATTGTTGTAATATACAGTGAAATGTTCTTCTGTATGCGTTTTGTTGTGGCTTGTTCTCGAACTATCCGACGCTTTCTTTTATGGGGAAGTAGCGGGTTTTCACATTTGGTATCAGAGCTTTGGTTTACAAAGCTCAGAGAACAAGACACATTAGAACCATACGAAAGAATTCATCAGATATTGGATTAGTAAAATCCAATGGGAATGACTCGTTAGAGATGGGATCAGTAGTATCCTAGAACGAGTGTGAAGAGTATATTTTTTTAAGTGAAAACAAATTTTTGTTTTGAAAATCTAAATCACTTAATCGTATTTGATTATTTATTTATATTGATTAGGACAGTCCAATATATAAAGATTTTGCGTATGCGCCTAGCTAGCGTCTATTCGAAGTTTTAATATACTGGATAGATGTAGAATCACACTCTAGTCGCCCGGAGATGATTCAGATGATGAGGCATCATCATCAGTGTTTATATTCGAGCGACGAAAGTGAGATTTCTATATATTTCCTATTGACTGGTGTGAGAACCAAAAATTAGATAAGGCCTATTGTTGTGATTTGGCATCAAAAACATGATTTTTGTATATGTATCAAAATTTATGGATTTGAAACTCTAATTCACTAATTGATTGATGTTTGGGTTGTTTGTTTATTTGTTTGCAAATTTATAGCCATTATGCCCAATTGAATCAAATATTAAATTATATTGAAATTTAGTCGCATCTGCTTGCATATACATGTATATCATTGAACAGGTCATAGCAAGGAGGCTAGAGCAGAGAATAAAATTTGTTTGCCCGACAAATAGGTACATGTTTACTACATAATTTCCTGTTTTGTTTGGGTGATGATGATTTTATGAGCCTATTGGCTAGCCGCTTGGCTTTTTCTTTTTCTTTTTGAGATCTGAAGGACCGGGAACGCTATTTGCAATTTCCCGATGCTCCCGGTGCAGGGGAGGTTATGGCGAAATTTTTCGAAAATTTAGGGTGTTAGCCAAATTTTTGAAATTTTGAAAATTCTCAGAAACTAAAGAGTTGGAGAATGGAAGCCAGATCGAACGTAGGGCTTATTAATCAAACCACTTTCGACTTTGTTCCTTTTCGGGGACGAAAAGTTTTAAGTGGGGGAGATTGTAACAACCCGGAAAATCTGGGCCAGTTTAAAATTTTTATTTTGGCAATTTTAGCGAATTTTGATTATTTAAAATGAATTATTTTAAATAAAACGACGAGAAAATTTATTTTGAATATAAATCGAACGTATATATTATACGCATCGTCGCTAGAATATAAATATTTATATATAATTATAAATAGAATTGAAAATGGCGCGGTAGTTCGATAATTCGATTTCAAACTTCAATTGAATGTACCGGGTGCAAAACAATCCGGATTTTAGTGAAACCAAAAATAATGGGATCTAATTGTGAATATCTTTCCAACGAATCCGAATAATCGAAATTTCATAGCGGGAATCAAAAGATATGTCCAGTTGAAAATTCTGAATAGTCGCTATGGAATTCAGGCCCTTAAAAATGGACATTTTGCAAATGACCTCGGATTTCGACGAAACCACTTTTGTTGGGTCCGTGATGTCAAGTTATTGCTAGATTCCAAATTTCATAATTTTTCGAATCAATATGCGAGCGTGGTAAAGGAAAACGCGTTTGACCGATTTCAGTTGATTTTAATCGACTGGAAATTGGCCATTTTTCCAACGGTCTCGGAATTCGACGAAACTAGTTTTGTTAGGACCGTATCGTCAATACGAAGCTAGAAAATATTTTTCTGGAATTTTTCTAGTTAGTATGTGACCCCGGTAATTTGAAATGTACGTTTAAAATTCAATACAGTGATTTAAAATGTAAATTCAACGGAAATTAATCGAAACGATCAAATCAGCTTGCGATACATATCCCATTGTGTTCAGAATGGGGGTAAAACGCTATAGACGACAGGCGGTGGACCTCGTTTAGAGGTCGTATGTAAAAGTCAACTTTTAGCAGAATAAAATAATTAAAAAAAAAAAAAAAAAACATCTCTTCTCCCTTTTACTCTGTTCCCCCCCCCCCCCCGTCATTTTTCAAAACGAAACAAAATTAAAAAAAAAAAATGCTGCCCTAACCCCACGACGGAGCCGCCGCCACCGACGTTCCCCCCCCCTCAGCCTCCAGCTGCCTTCGCCTTCCTCGATTCCCGTCCCCCTCCTCTTCTGAATAAATCGAAACACCCCCCCCTATCGCGAGGCACACCCCCCCCTATCGCGAGGCACACCCCCCCCCCAGTCTCGAACCCGCAACCGAACCCCCCTCCCTTCGCCTGCGACCTCGAGTCCCCCGCCTACCCCGCTGCCGCCACCAGCACAAATCTCCCCCCCCCTCGGAAAAACCGCTGTAAGTTAGTTTTTATTTTCGCTTTTAGTTTAATTATATTTATTGTTTAATTAACTGATTTTGGTTTTAATTTAAAAACTGATTTTTAAAGTATTAAAAAACTGATTTTTGTTTTAATATTAAAAAAACTGATTTTTTTTTTTAGTATTAGAACTGAAATGTTTTAAAGAAGAAAACTGAAATGGTTTTAGGTATAAAAACTGAATGTTTTAAAAGTATAAAACTGAAAGTTTTAAAAGTAAAACAGATTTTTATAAAAGAATTTTTAAAACTGGATTTTTTTGTAAAGAAAGTAAAAACTGATTTCTTTTAAAAAAAGAATTTTAAAACTGATTTATAAAAATATAAAAACTAATTTTTTTCTGAGATTTAAAAAAAACTGAATTATAAAGGAATATAAAAACTGAATTTAAAATGATTTATAAACTAGAAGAAGATTAGAAATTTAAAAGTAAAAATCAGATTTTTATATATGGAAAGCCGAAGTAAAAATCATATTTTTATATATGGAAAGCCGAAGTAAAAATCACATTTTTATATATTGAACTTTGAAATAAAAATTCGATTTTTATATATTGAACTTTGAAATAAAAATTCGATTTTTATATATTGAACTTTGAAGTAAAAATTCAATTTTTATATATATAGTGGCCTTGGGCAACGAAAGTGAAGAAAGGCAAGAACGACAAGATCTTCTGCAAATGAAGTGCCGTGGAGCTAGGATAGCTATATGTGAGAATTTCTCACCTTTCAATTTCTTTTTCTAGTTATATATATACTAGGATGCAGACGGTGCTTAGTAGCACCCGACACAATCGTCCACAGACCATGGACTTGTTTGTTTGACTGTTTGGTGATTGATTGCGATATTGGTTTGAATGTGATTTGTGGTGTGAAAAATCGAATCGATAAATTGGTTAGGATTAGACGTGCGCCGTTATAAGGCGAAGGAGTAAGGCTAGGTTAGACTCTTACTCCAAATTTTGTGGTTTGCATAACGAATTGATTTGATTGATGTGTGAATGGCGTGGGCCTTCACTAGACCGGGGATAAGGCTAGGCCTTGTCCCGTTTCTAGTGTCGTGCCGTTATGCCGCCGAAATTTTCTAAAATATGTTAGAAAAATAAAAATACCATTTTATTGAATAAATGAATTGAATAGAAATTCATATGTTGAAATAAAATGTTTTGTCGTTAAAAATATAATTTTTAACGTGAAGTGAATAAAATAGAATATTCATTTACAAACCAGACGGTTTGTTTATGTACACCTATTTGAATGACATTGATTGGGACGATAAATTTTACACATCGCCCAACAGCACAAATAAAATATGTGTTTGATTGTTTGAAACCCCACACGGGTGTTGGGATGAAATTTGAAGTTCACTCATCCTGATTTATTAAATATGTCGATCGGTTGATTGACAGGCTGTTATAAGCGTTGAATATCTATATTTGATGCTTTTACAGTGTAGTGCACTTTGGTTGATGGTTGATTATTTTCAATGCTATTATATACATGTGTTGTATGAAAATCCATATAATTAACTTTATATGGTAATTGATTGGGCCTCATTCCAATCGTGAAAATAAAGAATATTTTGATAATAAGAAATATTTGAAATAGAATATTTGAAAATAGAAATTTATGAAGCCGTGTTGATTAGTTTGACGCCATTTTGACGTGAACGATATTTATATCGATTTTATTCATTTAGAATTGAATTGAAAACGATTTCGAAATGAATTGAATTGAAAACGATTTCGAAATGAATTGAATTGAAAACGAATTCGAAATGAATTGAATTGAAAACGAATTCAAAGTGAATTGAATTGAAAACGAATTCAAAGTGAATTGAATTGAAAATGAATTCAAATTGAATTGAAATTTGAATTGAATTGAAATTTGAATTGAATAGAAATGAATTTTAAAACGAATTTATAAGGAAGAATTCAATTTTGCTTTGAATTGAAATGGAAGTTGAAATAGGTTTTGAAACGATTTTAAAACTATTTATATAATTCGTTTTGAATAGAAATCGACGAAGTATATATTATATATATTATATATATAATATAATGGCCTGAATAGAACGCGCCGCGCCCCGGCAGTTCGTGAATTTCGACCATTTATTTCAAACGGACATTACGGGAGATCCGACCGTCGGATTCTCCTAAAACCGGAACCGTTGGGTCCGTATCGAAAAGAGCTTTCTAACGAATATTAGAAATTTGAAATCTAACGGTTGGATTTGGAGATATGTCCAAATCAAATTCGAAAAAGGTCGCTATAAGTGCAGTTCGATGGCCATTGATGGAAATCGACTGTACGGGCCTTGATAAAATTATTAAAAATAGTAATAATTTGTGTAAAATCATAAGAAATGATTTAGAAAGAATTGGGATGAAAAACTCCATATTTGAAAAGATAAAAATGAATTTTTATCGAAATGAACTAGTTTTGAACTAGAGTTATAATTTTATTTATTTTTAAATAAATAAATTGAATTCGAAAAGGGTTTTAAAAATAACCAAAATTTCCAATGATTGCATTGGAGTGGATTTGAATCGAAATTGTCTTCGGAATATTTCGATGTTGGAATTCGTGATTATACAGGTGTTGTTATGGAAATTTGAAAGATATATATTGATATCGTTATTTCCAATACGACATTTGTTAGTCGTAGAATTCGATATTGAATATAAGCCGATATATTTTCTATTCAGAGCCTTGTATTGAATATCGAATGTGATTTGGGTTTGTCGTGAATGGTGTCTTCACTAACACTGTTCTTGAACCCAGTTGAGAAAAGATTAAATCTTTTTATTTAGATTTAATGAAGTGTACCAATTAAATAATATTTAATTGGAATTGAATGGATATTGATTTTTGGGTTTATCGTGAACAGTGTTTTAAATAACCCTTGTTCTTTAACCCGATAATTAATAAATGTGATTTGGGTTTGTCGTGAATGGTGTCTTCACTAACACTGTTCTTGAACCCAGTTGAGAAAAGATTAAATCTTTTTATTTAGATTTAATGAAGTGTACCAATTAAATAATATTTAATTGGAATTGAATGGATATTGATTTTTGGGTTTATCGTGAACAGTGTTTTAAATAACACTTGTTCTTTAACCCGATAATTAATGGGATGTGACTTTGGGTTTATCGTGAACCGTGTTTTAAATGACACTGATTCTTTAACCCAGTCACAGATTAAAACTAAGTGGAGTTTTAATGAATCTTTAATTAGATTGAAAAGATCGAGAATGGAGTATCACCAGTTTTGCTCCAGGCGATAGTTAAATCTTTAATTAGATTTGAACGTGAAATTTAGAAACTAACTGTCGGTTAGCCAAGCAGAATGGTTTTCTGGATATTGATCTGATGTTGGTTTCGGCCTTCGGGGTTAATATTTGGGGAATTATTCTCTTGATTAATTTACGGTTAGTGACTAATGAATTGGAATGAGGCGTATGTTGTGTTTGTGTAACACTTATTTAAAATATACGCGAGTTATTCGGAAAGACCGGGTTTATCCCATTCTGAATAACTGATACGACGATAAGTCGAAGATGAAGACGATGGTCGAAGACCGGAGGTCTTCACGTCGTTTGGGTGATAACTGATGATCTTGATTGGGCTGTACACCCAAGAAGATGGAAACAGTTAGTGATCGTCCAGACGTACTTGGAGATCGATGGATATGCGGGGTACTAGGTGCCTCCGGTTTCGTTCAGACCCAGGACGGACTTGTAAATGGACTGTGTGTCTGACATCGGATTTCATTCTGTGTGACTGATATCGGTTGCATAGGATGGTTTGCCTGTGTGGCACGCTAAGATGCAAATGATCAAGGCTTCTGTTGAAAAGCAAAGTCTTGTGGTGATGATCAAAGCACGGCCTTTGTGGCGTAGCTTTGTGTAATGTTTACCTCGCGTGTTTCACACCAGGTATGAACCAAAAACGGGAGACGGACCTCAGGGAGGACTTGCGTTTCTTTCTAGTTAGAAGTGGCGTCAGTGGTTTTACACGCCCTGACGAGTTTGACTTATGTGGTTGTTGCTGTTGCGAGGCGCCTCGGTTATATCGGTTTCGGCCGATGCATTCTGGTCGGCTGACGGACCAGACTTACACCCCATAGGGTGGGGAAACGTAGTGTTCAGGCATTTTAATCCACATCGGTGGACCGGCCCTGTCGCTCCAAGGTCACTCGAGCTCTGACCTGTGACTCGGGCTAGAGAGTCACGAATCGGTTGAGGATCTTGCCCCTAGCCTCGGTTCATAGACGGAAACCCAATTTCCAAATACGTGACATTTGCGGTTTTATTTGTAAAACTATATATGGCGACATGATATATGGTACCCATGCCGCCTATGATTGATACTTATGATTTGCAGTTGTTTTATACACTATGCACTTATAATAGTATCAAATGATTTGTTTTAAACGTATCAAGCATTCTTTGGCTGTTATAAGGGAAAACCCTATCCTCGGCTGCGTTGCATTGTGTGATGGGACCTGGGTCTTATAACAGCTTCATTTTTCTTTATTTAGCATTGCGCTGTTTGTTTTATGCACTGGTATTCTTGGGAGGAAACCCGTTCCGTGTTATACGGCGTGGTCCCTTGATTTACCTTTGAAAATAAAGATTAGCTGTTTTAGTTCTCACACCAGTCCCATGACTGACCTGGAGTTTATTGTTTTAACCTAAACTCTGGGTGCCCTTATTTTGACACGGGCAGCTAGTAGTTTTGGTTTTGCAGATTTATATTCACAGGATCCTGGTTTACAGCTGGAACGATATCCGGAAAGCTTTGTATCCGTATATCTCCTTCTAGTTGTGTATTGTATTATTTTCCGCTGCTATGTATTTAAATGTAATTTAAATCTCTGATATTTCTGTGTAATATTCATTTATACTCTGTATATTCTTGTAATCTGATGCATTGTTGTAATATACAGTGAAATGTTCTTCTGTATGCGTTTTGTTGTGGCTTGTTCTCGAACTATCCGACGCTTTCTTTTACGGGGAAGTAGCGGGTTTTCACAACCCACAAATCAATTCTATTTACAACCCATTTCAAATCCAATTTATTTATTTAAAATAAATGGGTTTTTATTTTAGTTCAAAATTAATTCATTTCGATAAAAATCTATTTTTATCTTTTCAAATATGGAGTTTTTCATCCCAATTTTTCCCAAATCATTTCTTATGATTTACAAAAATTATTACTATTTTTAATAATTTTATCAAGGCCCGTACAGTCGATTTCCAACAACGGCTATCGAACTGCACTTACCGCGACCTTTTCCAAATTTGATTTGGACGTATCTCCAAATCCAACCGTTAGATTTCAAATTTCTAATATTCGTTAGAAAGCTCTTTTCGATACGAACCCAACGGTTCCTGTTTTAGGAGAATCCGACGGTCGGATCTCCCGTAATGTCCGTTTGAAATAAATGGTCGAAATTCACGAACTGTCGCGGCGCGGCGCGTTCTATCCAGGCCATTATATTATATATATAATATATATAATACATATTTTGTCGATTACTATTTAAAACGAATTTTATAAATAGTTTTGAATTCGTTTCAAAAACAATTTCAACTTTTATTTCAAATTCAAATCAAAATTGAATTTTCTATTATAAATCCTTTTTACTTTCATTTCTATTTGATTTCAATTCAAATCGATTTTTTTCCGATTCGAATTCATTTTCTTTTCAATTCAATTCGAATTCGTTTTCTTTTCAATTCTGATTCAATTCGTTTTCTATTCAAATCAAATTCAATTCGTTTTCTATTCAAATCAAATTCAATTCTTTTCCTATTCAAATCAAATTCAATTCGTTTTCTATTCAAATCAAATTCAATTCGTTTTCTATTCAAATCAAATTCAATTCATTTTCTATTCAAATAAAATTCAAAAACGAATATAATCGATATAAATATCGTTCGCGTCAAAATAGCGCATCTCTAATCAACACGGCTTTATATATTTCAATAATATCCTGTTATTCTATTCAACAAATGAATATTTATCCTATTCAATACGTGAATCTATATTTTTGGTCAACACACGACTAATCTCAACGAATGAGTACTGTCCACGTGTGACTCTTTTTGTTATTTAATGTATTTTATAAAAAATATGGTATCTATCGTTCGATTTCAAATCAGACTCCAACCGTAAATTAGTAAGAGAACGATTCCCTGAATATTAACCCCGAAGGCCGAAACCAACATCAGATCAATATCCAGGAGACCACTCATCTTATCTGTTTTCCAGTTAGTTTCTAATTCTATATATGATAAAGATGTAAATTTTATTATTAAAATATTTCGTTCAACACATGACTAATCTCAACGGATGAGTACTGTCAACACATGAACCTTTGTTTTATAATATTAAAGATGTAAATTTTTTTGTTAAAATATTTCGTTCAACACATGACTAATCCCAATGGATGGGTACGGTCAACACATGAACCTTTGTTTTATAATATTCTTTATTTTCTAAATTGGAATGAGGCCCAATCAATTACCATATAAAGTTAATTACATGGGTTCCATACACACATGTATAAAATAGCAATGATAAATAATCAACCATCATCCAAAGTGCACTACACTGTATAAGCATCAAATATAGATATCCAATGCTTATAACAGCCTGTCAATCAATCGATCGACATACAACTAATTATTGGGATTAGTGTATGCCGTATTTTATCCCAATACCCATGTGGGGTTTCAAATCAACAAACACAGATTTTTATTTGTGCAGTTGGGCGATGTGTAAAATTTATCGTCCCAATCAATGTCATTCAAATAGGTGTACATAAACAAACCGTCCGGTTTGTAAATGAATATTTATTTATTCACATTCACGTTAAAATTATATTTTTAATGACCGAACTATTTTATTCAACCTATGAATATTCTATTCGGTTCATTTATTAAATAAAACTATATCTTTATTTTTCTAACTTATTTTAGAAAATTTCGGCGGCATAACGGCACGATACTAGAAACGGGACAAGGCTTAGCCTTATCCCCGGTCTAGTGAAGGCCCACGCCATTCACACATCAATCAAATCAATTTCCATTCACCAAACAACCAACTCCCAATCAAATAATTTAACTAATCTATGCAACCAAACAAACAAGTCCATGGTCTGTGGACAGTGGTGTCGGGTGCTACTAAACACCGTCTGCATCCTAGTATATATATTTATAACTAGAAAAGAAAATTTAAAGTGAGAAGTTCTCACCGATAGCTAACCCAATCATCTCGACTCTTCTTTTGTAGAAGTCTTCGCCGTGCTCGCCTTTTTGCCAATTTCAATACCCGTAGCCACTACATGTATAAAAATCACATTTTTACATTCTTGCCATGTATATAAAAATCATATTTTTACTTCGCTATTCAATATATAAAAATCGAATTTTTACTTTGCCATTCAATATATAAAAATCGTATTTTTCCTTCGCTATTCAATATATAAAAATCTCGCCTTTTCACATATAAAGATTCAATCTTTATTTCACTACATATATAAAGGTGATATTTTTACTATCTTACCTATATAAAAATTATATTTCTACAATATAAAATATTATATTTTTATTATCTATAAAATATGAAAACTACATTTTCTACCTTTACATACGATAAAAATTATATTTTTATACTTCACATATGCTAAAAATCATATTTTTAACTTTCCTATATTATATAAAAATTATATCTTTACTCTTCTACTATAATAAAAATTATATTTTTAATCTTCTACTATATTAAAAATTATATTTTTATTATCTCTACTTTATAAAAATCATATTTTATTATACTATGGTGCAAATAAAAATCATACCCTTTCAAGGTTAAAAAATCGAACCTTTCTATGTCATGAAAATTATACCTTTATTCCTTTTCTATATAGATAAAAATCAAATTTTTATTACATTAAAAACTGAAAATGAGTTGAGCGCTCCTTATATATAAATTTGATTTTTATTTAAAGTTTATTACACAAAACAAAAACGAAAACTGAAATGAAAATAATTAAAACAAAAAAAACCTTTCTGTGGTTGATCGAACGGGGAGGAGAGCGTCGCTGGGGGGGTCTTCGGTCGGTAGTAGGAGGAAGGGGGGTCTTCGATCGCGGCAGCCTAGGGTAGGGGGGGTCTTGGTTGCGGTGGCGATTTGGTCAGGGGGGGTCGGATTCGAGCGACAGAGGAGGGAGTCGGGGAAGAAGGAGGAGGTGGGGAAAGAAGAAGAGGGGGCGGCGGCGACCGCCAGGGCGCGGCTGCGGCTGCGCCTTCTCCTTTTTTTTTTTAATTCGATTTCTGTTTCGAAGAAAATGGGGGGGGGGAGAGGAATATAGAGAGGAGAGAGGGAGAGTTTAATTTATTTAATTTACAAAAAGTTGACTTTTTATTTCAACCTCGAAACGAGGCCCACCGCCTGTCGTCCATAGCTAATTACCCCCATTCCGAACACAATGGGATATGTATCGTAAGCTGATTCGGCTGTTGCAATCAGTTTTCGTCGAAATCAACATATAACTCTATATATTGAATTTGAACGCGCATTTCAATTTTCCGGGGTCACATATGAACTCTATAAATCCCAGAAAAATATTTTATACCTTCGTATTGACGATATGGTCCTAACAAAACTAGTTTCGTCGAATTCTGAGACCGTTGGAAAAATAGTCATTTTCTAGTCGATTAAAATCAACTGAAACTGGTCAAACGCGTTTTCCTTTGCCACGCTCACATATTGATTCAAAAAATTATGAAATTTGGAATCTAGGAATAATTTTACATCACGGACCCAAAAAAAGTGGTTTCGTCGAAATCCGAGGTCGTTTGCAAAATTCCCATTTTTAAGGGCCTGAATTCCATAGCGACTATTCAGAATTTTCAATTGGACATATCTTTTGATTCCCGCTATGAAATCTCGATTTTTCGGATTCGTTGGAAAGATATTCCCAAATAGATCCTATTATTTTTGGTTTCACTAAAATCCGGTTTATTTTGCACCCGGTACATTCATTTGAAGTTTGAAATCGAATTATCGAACTACCGCGCCATTTTCAATTCTATTTATAATTATAAATAAATATTTATATTCTAACGACGACGTATATAATATATACGTTCTAAATATATTCAAAATAAATTTTCGTCGATACTATTTAAAATAATCTATTTTAAATGTTCAAAATTCGCTAAAATTGCCAAAATAAAAATTTTAAACTGGCTCAGATTCCCGGGTTGTTACAAGGTGCATGAAGTGTTTTCCTTTATATAATAAGGAATATATATTACGGTGAATGAAGAATAATGGTTTACATCAATAAAAGGTTTAAAAGGGGAATGATAATAACCTATTATAAATAAATAACAATGTTGTATAATATGTAGACTTGACCTAGGGACAAGTGAATATTATAACTAAGGTTATAATAAACTAGTAAGGGAACGGGATAACTGGTGAACTAAGTTAAGGGACACTTAATTGAAATCTAAGTAATCAGTAAAGGAGAAAACCTGAAACCAGTTAAGAAAAGGGGGAAAATATATTGTACTTAACTATAAATTAAGTAATCCGTAAACTTGGAGGTCTGGAACCTGATGATAAAAATAACATGTTCAGACTTGTCCTAGGGACAAGGGGAAATTATAACATAGGTTATAATAAATGGGTAGAGAAACTTATTAATGGGCCATAGTTAACAGAACTAAGTTAATAATTAAACAAAGATAAGCTGTATTAATGATGTAAAGTGGAATTATGATTAAATGAAAAAGGATGAGGAAAACTTACGAAATAAAATAAGTTATATTTAATCATAAATGGTAAGTGACATGTTTATTGGAAAACATGTGAATTGAGATATGCTTAATTACATATTAAGTAAAACATGTTATTGTAATAATGAAATCAAACAAGGATATAAAAGAGATTGTTGATTACAGATCTTGGTCCATAATCTAGAGAATATCATGTTGTGGGCTTATTAATAAACTTAAATGGGTTAAGTTATAATTGAAATGAATAAGCAAGAGGATCTTGGTAACAGATAAAGAATTCAATGTCAATGGGAATAACCAAGTTAAAAGGAAACTTGGTATGGAAAAGCATACGCGTAAAAAATATATTTAGACATAGGGTCTAACAACATATTAAAGTGAGGCGATTGGACCAGTCCATACGTTTGAGGGTGAATAACACAGTGGGGTATATCATCGAGGTGTTATAAGGCACAAGGGGAGCGCACATTCATCTGATCGTTCTGAGGCCCCCAAAGGACTGGAAGGGGAAGCAGGCGGCTTCCAGAGGTACGTAAGGTGCTCCTAGTAGTCCTCTGTGCAGTGACAGATGTCTTAGGCTGTGCTCGCAGAGGTTGGGTCTGCGCGTAACTACTACGTGGGTGGTCCTTGACTGTAGAAGTAGCTATGCAGTCAGAATGCTGTGACGCGGTGACACCAGGGTGATTCGGCGGTTGCCTCAACGGGGAGGCGGAGGGTCATGACCAACAAGGATAGTAGATCATCGAATACCTGTCATCGACAGCCAGTGGGATGCGAAAAGACTAGAGCTAAACCTAAGATACCATTCACCCTTCACTGTTGGGGTAAGGGGTTGAGGGGAGACGCCAAATAGATGTTTTGATTGTTTGCTATTAGGGCCAGCAGCTTAGCTCTTGTAGTCTTTACTAGTTAAGGGAGGGACCGAGGTGGGGACATAGCCACCGTGAAAACAGACCCCTAGGTATATCTGTAAATAAAGGCTCTTCAAAAGACGGGCCTGCACAAATATGGAAAAGCTCCCGAACGAGTTCCATGTTTCTTGCATCGCATTGCCATGGAACTCGGTGCACATTAGAGGAAGTGCGATTGAGGCATCGAGCTACAAATGAAGATACGTATGGCAGATAGTCTAGATACATGCATGTCGGCTCTGGGTGGTTTATCGTATGCTTGAAGGCATTACTCCGGTATTAATTTGGATTCGAACAAAGGTGGCAGTTCGTACGCTTGTGTAGCGTAGTAATGACAGATACATGCAGAACGTAATATTGTTATCCATACGTCACTACGGCGTAGGATGAGGGACTGCGTATATTTCGAAGGTGTTGCGGTGGAGACCGTGCGAGTGGGGTACCATGGGGTGTACCTCAAAATTGGGGGTAGCTACATGTATACTATATTTGGTTAATTCACTGGAAAGTAAATGGGTACGACGCGCGTGTAAGCCTTGAGTGCTGATAACCGAAGTAACCTAATAAATAAGATAATATGATTGAACGGTATATGTAGGATTATCCAAAGTGTATAGTTTAAATCCACTCATAGAACTTGTGTTCTGACCCACTCCTCATAACATACTCGCAACTTAGATTTGTGGTAGAGACATGACAGCTTTGGATACTAGTTAGGCAATATTAATAATACGGTAAGACTATGTTTTGATTATACTATATTTTATCCATTCCGCTATGAGATATTTTCTGAGCTTGGACATATTTTATGTCTCTGTCTTTTCTGCAGGATACGAGAGCAAACTAATCCGAGTTTCGATGGAATGGAGTATTGAAAAAAAAAATTGGTCTATCGGAATTCGGGTTGTTACACCCATCCTATAAGAAAATTTCTATGTTTCTTTTTAAAACAAATATGTAGTCTACCTTCTTTCAAAAATTATTTTATTGGAACTCTCTAGATTTAAAACATTAAATTTTTGAAAGCTTGAAAAATATTCCCAAAACTTTTTCTATTCAAGTTCCTAAAAGTATTAATTATGGCATTAGACACAAAATGGTTTCTTAATTTCCATTTTAAATTGTACTTTATTTAAGACTATCTGTTTATATACTGAACATAACATTAGCACATCCATGCAAAACATATATGCCTAGCCCATTTACATTTGTTGTTTTCCTTAACCACTTATAATGCTTAACCCCACAACTTGCTTACGCACTTTACTCTTGCAAACAGATTTGTACATTTTCCTCAAAAATTATTTCAATGCTAATCTCAATATTTCAACTTACAGAATTACAAAAAAATGTCAACTTTTAAATTTGAGTCTTGAAAACCTTTCTACGAATCTTTTTCTCAATATAAATATTTACTTCAATTTCATTTTAAAAGTTTAATTATGAGCTTGAGTACAAAGTGTTTTCTTAATTTCCATTCCCAAAACCCTTTACGCGAAATTCCCTTTAATACTACTTCCTCTAAAGCTATGTCTAAACTAAAATTTCAATCTAATGCTACCTTTGAGCCAAATATATATGTATATATTCCTATTCCGTTTTCTTTTTATTCCTTCTCGAATTATAAGGATCTACTATCTAATCCACTAGCCTAAAATATTGAAATTTTAAATATGAACATGTGGAACTTTCCTTTTTATTTAAAAACATATTTTGCACTTTATACTTGAGCTATTCAAGGATGTACTATTCTCAAATTTCCATAACCATTATCTTAGTGTGTAAAATTGTTGTTCGAACTTTTTTCCATATGTCGTCCACTTTCGTAGTGATATTTTTACGGATCTAGGAACATATATATAATATTTATAATTTGAAAATACAAATACGTTAATTCATCCTTTAAGTATGAATCCAATACCTTAGCTTTAATAAAAGATGTAACATCCCAGATTCCAACGGGTCCAAATTTTTGTGAATTGCTAAAATCCAAATCTATCGAAATCTAAGTTGATTATTTGTTATCCAGGAGAAGTGTAAAGATAAAATATATCAGAGCTCAAATAAACATCTTACGGCGGAACAGAGTAAAATATGGCAATAAGTAAATACTTACTATAATAATGACACTGGCCGGCAAGTGTCTTTAAGTTGTAAAATCTATGTCACCGATTAAACCTATGGTTTTTTTTGAGAAAGGGGTCTGAATGAAAGGTTTGTGTTGTATATGACGTGGTTGTATACACAATTATTTGATTTCTGTTAGATGATAACAACCAAATAAATATTATTTTAAATGTGTTTGTTACTGTACTGTTCTATATATACATCACAGACATGAATATAATATTTACATTTAAATAGAATACGACTGTACACACATTCATATATTCATAAAGTATTTTATTTGAATTAAATATTATATTTCAGACATTCAAACAGTACAACTATTTATAACTCCACTATTTATTCAATTCACATGAGATTGTACTTGTAAATAAACTAAATACGATAGAAAAGTTTGTTTGACGACAATAAAATAATATTTTATTTCAATTAAATTTGTTTATTACATATATCAGTACGATTCTCTCGCAGCTCCTTACTACAGTTCATTCATCACTCTGTACATTTTCATATTCACTACACTCAGTTTACAGACTCACTCATATACAGATATTCTTATATATTTTTCTCTGTTATTTTCAGTCTTCTATCTTCATAGATTTCAGTCAGTCCAATCTGCTTACCTATCAAATGAGAAACACACATGTAGTAAACCGGAACAAAAATAAAATTAAATAAAAGCAAATTTAAATTTATTTAAATTAAATTTGCCTAAGAATTACTGTTTGTTTCTCATCATTTTTCTAGACTTGGTCTGATACGCAGGGACAGGAAAAATCTATATTGAATGGCTGCATGCACACACGTGTATAAATATACATGTGTGCACAGCCTCGCCAATCAAAATACAGCGATCAACTGAGAAGCAGCCACATGGACATACTCGAGTCAGTGTAACTCAAGCAATACAGACATGGTCGAGCTAGTGTAATCATGGACATACATGTACATGGTCAAATAAAGTGGTGTAACTACAAGGTGCGACAACAGCAAGCATGTATGGACAAGCCATTGTGAAAGCATGGCACAACATATATACACAGCAGCGAAAATTGTGATAGCATGGACAAATGAACATGTAACAATCTCATAGGTAGTGATCGGGCACAAGGTCGAGCCAACATATTTGGATGATTTTCAAAAATGGTGTGGGCATGTCTCAATGATTCAAGATGGTGATGCAGTCTCAAAAATCAAGTAATGCAACAGCTGTAAACACGAACAAGTTCAAGTAAACGAACAGGCTGACAATGCATGTGTACCAAGACAAATGGCACGACGAAATAGAGCAGCAGTGCAGGCACCAGGTTAGTGGAGCAAGAAATGTTCAAAAGTGGCCAAACAATGTTGGCAAAATGCAGCATACAAGTAAAACAGTGCACAAATCATGGTGCAGCTATATCAAATAAAGTGAGTAAAAATGGTCAGGCACTTTTAGTTTACAACAAAACTTGTTTGCCAAGATAGCTCAAAGCACAGTGGACGTACAATATATTTTTGAAATGTTAAAAACAGGCAACACAAGTTTAAAGTATACAACATACAAGCTCCAGGTTCAAATATACAAAACAATGTTATGTAACAAGTGTCAAGTGGGACAAATACATGGGTACATAAGACAGTTGCGAAAGTTTACAAGGTGATGCAACAATAAAAGGGTAGTGATCAAGTAAAGAATTTGTTCTTAAGCAAGGCAGCGTCAAGAAAAGTATCTTCTCTTAAGCAGCACAGTGTAGTAGTTTTTTTTTCAAAACTAAGGTAGTAATTAGATAAAAAAATATGGCCAATCAAGGGAAATATCTGTTCAAATAAACCATGACAAATGAAGATATAGCAACTATTAAATTGTTTGGACAACAGACGACTCGAGCAACAACAGGCCAACAAGAATGCAACTGATCATCTCAAGGATACAAGTGAAACAAGTACAGTATTTGCTCTCATCTCAAGGATACAAGTGCAACCGATCATCTCAAGGATAGTATATGTTCTTATCAATTCAAAGAATGATAACTGGCAAGTTCAAATACAAAAGAAATCATGCCAAACTGATCAAGTATTATATTCATTCTTATCAGTTCAAAATCAAGGAAAATATATTCCAAAAAAACAATTCAAGGTTGAAATCAATCAAGACCAATTCAAAGTTCAAAATCCACATGCAAAGTTCAAAAGTTCCAGAATATTTGATTTCAGAAATATATAGACGGCAATTATTTTAAGGACCAATTCAAAGCAATAAAGTCACATGCAAGTATCAAATAAAGGTTGAAGTTTTCAAATCCAAAGATTACAAAAAGCCCCAAAATTCATAGCCAAAAATAACGCACAAAATCAGCCAGTCATATGACGAAATCAGAGAATCTTTAGGATATATAATCCTATATAAACACCCTTTCATCATCGGCTATGACTATCGAAAACCAAATTCACAATTTCAAAGAGAAACAATCAAATTCAGAAATTCTCACATAGTTTTTCGATCAAGAATAACCAAATCGTTGATAAGCAATAACAAAGACACATAAAGCTTCAGAGAACCACTTCTTCCATCAACCAACATCCAGGAAATCGATTTGGGAAAGTAGAGAAAAACCATAGTTAGAAGCCGCCTCCATTTTCAAGCAAGAAAGGAAAGTGATCGGGTGATTAAACAAAAGGGTGGAACCAATTGAAAAGAGGCCGGCTAAGAAACTAAGTGAAAAAGGGGATAACCCTCTATATTTAAATCCTAGGGATTTTCTATTTTTTTATTTATATTTGTTTTGTTTAATTTGTGTTGTAAAAACAAATGAACAGTTTCTAGATCTGTAAAATCTAGGGAAGACAATTATAGGATTTGTAATTCGGAGAAATCTGGTTTTGGGGTGAGAAACCAGTGTAGGGTTTTTGGCATAGGGTTAAGAACAGTTGGGAGCGCGTGTCGTGAGTTTACAGGGGATTGTAAGCGTAGCGATTGTTTTAAATCCTAGTAGAAACCTTGGGGAATGCAGCAGTAGGCAGGGTTTTGCCGAAGCTGGGTATATCTATGTGTTATTTATTTTCCGCATTTATTCCGATTATTATCTGTGACGTTATTATTTAATTACTCTGCAAAAATCTGCGATAAACCCTATTCATCCCCCCCAGGGTTAATTTAGATCCTACAAGTGGTATCAGAGCAGGTATTTTTTATTTTATTTTAACTCTAGTGTCATGAATCTATCTAATAACGCTTTTTCTGAGGGTCAGTCCATAGCTAGGTCACCAATGTTTAATGGAACTGATTATGCTTACTGGAAAGCTAGGATGAAAATTTATTTGAGTTCTGTCGATTATGATGTGTAGGATATTATTTAAACGGGTTATAGATCTCCTACTATTATTGTTAATGGTATTGAAGTTCCGTAATCAAAAGACAGGTGGAATGCTAATGATAAAAAATTATTTTTAACTAATGCAAAAGCTATGAATGCGTTAATCTGTGCTCTTGATAAAACAGAATTTAATCAAATTTCTAATTGTGAAACTGCACAGGAAATATGGCATACGTTTGAGGTCACACACGAAGGTACATCTCAAGTTAAGGAATCTCGTCTCGCTCTACTCAGCAATGAATATGAAAATTTCTCTATGCAAAAGGACGAAGATATAAAAGAGATGTATGGACGCTTCTCATCACTAGTCTACAATGCAAAAGATCTTGGCAAAACTTATACTGAAGTGGAATTGATTAGAAAAATATTAAGAGTGCTACCGATGAATTTTGAAGCTAAGGTGACGGTGATTCAGGAATCAAAAGATCTAAACAAAAAGAGCATGGAAGAGTTGATCGGAAATCTGATTATTTACGAGATGGAGTTAAAAGCAAGAGAAGAACGAAAGAATTTTGAATCAAAGAAAAAGATGATAGCTCTAAATAATACTGTTGAAAGTGATGATGAAGATTCCGCTGAAGAGATAATCATGGTTTTGAGAAAGTGGGCCAAAGCAAATTACAAGCCACAAAAGGAGAATTTAAAAACTAATAAGTCTGAAAGTTCAGAAATTTCAGACGATGAAGTATTTTGCTACAATTGCAAGAATCCCGGACATATCAAACCAAATTGCCCACAGCTTGAAAATGAAAAGAAGAAGAAGTTCAAAAGAAAGAAGAAGGCTTTTGTTGCTACATGGGATGGCGAGGAAGGAGAAGAAGTTTCTAAAAGTGATTCAAGCGAGGTAACGAAATTTACTTACAAAGAATTAATTTTAATGTGTCATGATCTCACAAAAACCGTTGATTCTCTTGAACTAAAAGTTAAGAAGTTGAAATCTGATAGGTCAAAATTAGTTCAAGAAAATAACAGTTTAGAAAGAAAACTTGAAAAAGTTAAGAATTCACTGTTTTCAGAATGCGAAAAAAATGCCAAATTTTGAGTAATGATCCTTTGAAATTCAAAACTGATTTTGAATTACTTAAAAGTGAAAACGTAAATTTGAAAAACGACAATCGTGATTTTGAGAAGAAGAATGAAAAGCTTAGAGAATCTGAAAAACTTGATTTTGAAAAGCGAAAACAATTTGAAATCGAAATTTCTAAGTCCAATGCTAAAATCAAAGCACTTGAAAACGAAAATTTTGTTTTAAAACAAACTGATGCTGAAAAAAAGAAAATCGCTATTAATCGTTTTTCAAATTTAATGAAAGAAAATAGCGATCTTAAATTTAAAATTCAACGACTTGAGTTAACTTTGACTAAATTTTCTAAAGGAGAGAAATCGTTGAATATCTTGTTAAAAACCCAACTTTTTGTTCAAAATAAAAAGGGACTTGGTTTTGGATTTGATCAAGTTGAAAAACGAAATCCTAATTATTTCAAAAATCCTTTAAATGATCCAGAAAACGATCAAATTGAAATTTTGAAATCTAATAATTTCGAAGGGTTTTTAAATCATAAACAGAATAATAAATCATTTAAAAACAATTCATTTGAACACGTTTGGATTCCAAAAAATAACAAAATGATTTTGAATAAGTCTAAACGAATTTGGGTTCCAAATGGTGTGCTAGTGGATAGCAATGGATTGTTTTATAAACGGGTTTGGGTACCAAAACATGTAAACGAAGATAGAGTGGTAAAACAATTTTTGTTAGACCACTCAATTCTATAAACATTTAGGTACCGGGGATAGGCTAAGGAACAAATGTGTTTAAGAGATAAAAATTCAAATTGTTCCATTTTATCGAATTGTTCCTTAGCCATAGATTCAGAGTTGGAGATTCATTGGATCACATGGATTATGGTAAGTCAGGTATGATCTCTAAACTCGTATTTTTATTTTATTTTATTTCCCTTTTAGTTTTTTATTTCTTTTATTTTTTTATGCTGATTTTTGGTTGATAAGGCTGCAATTTTTTTAGCATATCTTGAACAGGTAAATTGGATTTTCTAAAAAAAAATTATGATGTTCTTGAATGACTACTGAAATTTCACACATTTTAGCTGTTTTGAGTTTTTCTGTATATTCACTTTGAATAATATTGAAATACTGAATTCAATACAGCAGACTACTTGAAAGCCATGATTGAGTAGTTGTAAAAATTTCATTTTTTTTTTACTCGGCTTGATTTTGTAAACATTCGTTATTGATTGTTGAATTTCTTGGATTATAAAAATTTGATTTTTTCTCAAGTGATTTCAAATAATTATCTTCAAATTTGATCGTTGACAGTTTCTTACTCTTATTTTAAAAAATTCTCTGAAAAATTCACTTGTGATTCTTTCTTTGAAAATGATCTTGTGCTGCTCTGATAAGGAAATTGATTTGATTTGTTGATTGGACGATGGGTTGGAAAATCAGTGACTGGATTTCATTAAAATTCATAGGCAATTTGAATTAAATATATAAGTGGTTTTAAAATTGTTTAGGAGCAATCAGCTTTAGAAATATTAGACAATTTCACATTCTGATTGATTTTTGAAAATGATTTTCAACTTGCATTGATAATTTCAAAAACTCCTCTTGAAATGGAAATTTTCAATTTTAAAATTACTTTTGATTATTTATCCAAAAATTGAAAGTATTGATTGATTTGAACCATTTTGAGACTTATCAAAATTATTAATAGATTTATGAAGCTGTGATGAGTTATGACTATAGTATAATTTATAACTAGAGGTGATGTTATTTTAAATCTCATGATGATTCGATGGATTTTATAATAACTCTGAATTAGAGCTTATTTCACGACCATCTTCTATATCTACCATATTTCTGTCATTCATCGTGGTTTTATTTAATTTGGGGAGTTCAAATTATTCTTGGAAGTAAAAATAAAATTAAAAGTGGAGAAAAAGAAAAAAATTTATAAATATATATAATGTATCCTTTGTACTCACTCCCATTTAAAAGTCCTCGTGGTTATGCGTGGGTGAATTACCTTAATCTCTGTGTGCTTCCATTCTCACTTAAAAGACCTTTGGGATGTGCTTGGATGGAACTCATTTGACAGGATAAAGTTAATTTACTACTAACCCCGTTTAAAAGACCTTTGGGCTATGTGTGGTTAGCAAGTGCTTAACACATTTTGAGCATATTTTAAATCTTCAAAATTCGTATTTAAATATTAAATTTTTATTGAACTCTCCTCATTCTATAAATCCATTGTAAATCCATTCCATCTGAAAGTGAAATTTGCTTCTAATTTAAATATTATTATGATTTTTGTTTGATTAAACGGGATTTGAGATACATATTCTCTCGCTTAATCTAAATTAATATTTATGGTCTATATTCATCAATGTTTCGGTTTCTATTATCCTTTTGATGATAACAAAAGGGGGAGAATAGTCAAGATTTTGATTGATGAGTATTTAATTCAAAAATATTTTAGGATTGGAAATTAAATATCTAGAGGGAGAATGATCAACTGGATTTCATCATTCATATTTTTCCACGTATACAGGGGGAGTTCAGTTGTAGGGGAAGCTAATAAATAGGGGGAGTTCAATATTCACTGCAAACACATTTATTGTGCTCAAAATCTTTTATTTTTTTGTCATCATCAAAAGGGGGAGATTGTTGTATACGACGTAGTTGTATACACAATTATATGATTTTTGTTTGATGATAACAAAGAAATAAATATAATTTTAAATGTGTTTGTTACTGTACTGTTCTATATATACATCACAGACATGAATATAATATTTATATTTATATAGAATACAACTGTACAGACATTCATACATTCATAAAGTATTTTATTTAAATTAAATATTATATTTCAAACATTCAAATAGTACAGCTATTTATAACTCCACTATTTATTCAATTCACATGAGACTGTACTTGTAAATAAACTAAATACGATAGTCAAGTTTGTTTGACAATAATAAAATAATATTTTATTTCAATCAAATTTGTTTATTACATATATCAGTACAATTCTCTCACAACTCCCCACTACAGTTCATTCATCACTCAGTACATTTTCATATACACTACACTCAGTTTATAGACTCACTCATATACCGATATTCTTATATAATTTTCTCTGTTATCTTCAATCTTCTGTCTTCCCAGCTTTCAGTCAGTCCAATCTGCTTATCTGTCACATGAAAAACACACACGCAGTAAACTGGAACAAAAATAAAATTAAATACAATAAAATTTAAATTTATTTAAATTTTATTTGCCTCAGAATTACGGTGTGTTTCTCATCATTTTTTTGACTTGGTCTGATATGCAGGGACAGGAAAATCTATACTGAACAGCTGCATGTACACTCGTGTATAAATATACACGTGTGCACTGCCTCGCCAATCAAAATACAACAAGCAACCGAGGAGCAGCCACATGGACCAACTCGATTTAGTGTAACTCAAGCAACACAGACATGGTCGAGCTAGTGTAATCATGGACATACATGTACATTGTCAAATAAAGTGGTGCAACTACAAGGTGCGACAACAACAAGCATGTATGGACAAGCCATTGTGAAAGCATGGCACAACATATATACACAGCAGTAAAAATAGTGACAGCATGGACAAGTGAACATGGGACAATCTCATAACAAGTGATCGAGCATAAGGCCAAGCCAACATATTTGGATGATTTTAGAAAATGGTGTGGGCATGTCTCAATGATTCAAGATGGTGATGCAGTCTCAAAAATCAAGTAATGCAACAGCTGTAAACACGAACAAGTTCAAGTAAACGAACAGGCTGACAATGCATGTGTACAAAGACAAATGGCACGACGAAATGGAGCAGCAGTGCAGGCACTAGGTTAGTGGAGCAAGAAATGTTCAAAAGTGGCCAAACAATGTTGGCAAAATGCAGCATACAAGTAAAACAGTGCACAAATCATGGTGCAGCTATATCAAATAAATGAGTAAAAATGGTCATGCACTTTTAGTTTAGAACAAAACTTGTTTGCCAAGATAACTCAAAGCACAGTGGACATACAACATATTTTTAAAATGTTAAAAACAGGCAGCACAAGTTCAAACTATACAACATACAAGCTCCAGGTTCAAACATACAAAACAATGTTATGTAACAAGTGCCATATGGGACAAATACATGGGTACACAAGACAGTTGCCAAAGTTTACAAGGTGATGCAACAATAAAAGGGGAGATATTAAGTAAAGCATTTGTTCTTAAGCAAGGCAGCATTAAGAAAAGTATCTGCTTTTAAGTAGAACACAGTGCAACAGTTTTATTTTGTAAAACTAAGGTAGCAATAAGAAGAGAAAAAATATGGCAGATCAAGTATAATGTCTGTTCAAATAAATCATGAAAATTAAGATATAGAAACTGTTAAATTGTTTGGACAACAGACTACTCGAGCAACAACAGACCAACAAGAATGCAACTGATCATCTCAAGGATACAAGTGAAACAAGTATAGTATTTGTTCTCATCTCAAGGATACATGTGAAACCGATCATCTCATGGATAGTATATGTTCTTATCAATTCAAAGAATGATAACTGGCAAGTTCAAGTACAAAAGAAATCATGCCAAACTGATCAAGTATTATATCCATTCTTATCAGTTCAAAATCAAGGAAAATATATTCCAGAAAAACTGTTCAAGGTAGAAATCGATCAAGACCAATTCAAAGTTCAAAAGCCGCATGCAAAGTTCAAAAGTTCCAGAATATTTGATTCCAGAAAGATATACACGGAAATTATTTTAAGGGCCAATTCAAAGCAACAAAGTCACACGCAAGTATCAAATAAAGGTTGAAGTTTTCAAATCCAAAGATTTTAAAAAGCCCCATAATTCATAGCCAAAAACCAGGCACAAAATCAGCCAAGTCATACGACGAAACCAGAGAATTTTTAGGATTTATAATCCTATACAAACACCCTTTCATCATCGGCTATGACTATCAAAAACCAAATTCACAATTTCAAAGAGCAGAAATCAAATTAAGAAATACTCACATAGTTTTTCGATCGAGAACAACCAAATCGTTGACGAGCAATAACAGAGACACATAAAGCTTCAGAGAACCACTTCTTCCATCAACCAACATCCAGGAAATCGATTTTGGAAAGCAGTGAAAAACCCTAGTTAGAAGCCGCCGCCATTTTCAACCAAGAAAGGAAAGTGATCGGGTGATTAAACAAAAGGGTGGAACCAATTCAAAAGAGGCCAGCTAAACAATTAAGTGAAAAAAGGGATAACCCTCTATATTTAAATCCTAGGGTTTTTCTACTTTTTTTTTAATTTATATTTGTTTTGTTTAATTTGTGTTGTAAAAACAAACGAATAGTTTCTAGATCTATAAAATCTAGGAAAGACGAATTACGGGATTTGTAATTCGGGGAAATCTGGTTTCGAGGATAGAAACCAGTGCAGGGTTTTGAGCGTAGGGTTAAGAATAGTTGGGAGCGAGTGTCGCAAGTTTACAGGGGATTGTAAGCGTAGAGATTGTTATAACTCCTAGTAGAAATCTTGGGGAATGCAGCAGTAGGCAGGGTTTTGCCGAAGCTGGGTATATCTGTGTGTTATTTATTTTCCTCATTTATTCCGATTATTATTTATGTTGTTATTATTTAATTACTCAGCAAAAATCTGCGATAAACCCTATTCACCCCCTCCCCTCCCCCTCTAGTGTTAATTTAGATCCTACATTTTGGTGAATGGACAAATTATACTTTTTAAGAATAACATTACACATATCGTTCTATAACTGATTTTACTTTCCATTGGATTATTAAGGTTCATAACAATCTTGGCTCTACGCATAAATCATACCCATCTAACACTTAGTAGATCAAACCTATTAATCTATATATGTAGATATATGCTTAGTATATCTGGGACCACCCATAGTACCCCTCTTGACAGTCTTTATTGTTATGCTTTGAAAGCATATTCCAACTATATCTATAAAGGACAGCCTCGTGAGGCATACAATACAGATGTTCCATTGTCTGATATGAAAATGTGAAAATGCATCTACATTAGCTCGGTCCAATGCTCGGACATCCATGATGTACCACCCAGAGCGTACACCAAGGACTTACACATAATCATACTATCTACTACCTGAGCTCCACACACAAGGTCTACCCTTGTACGATACCTCATCGGGGATTTCTATATCTGTAAAGAGCATCTTCGGTCGGTCTATAATACAGATATCTAATTTGGGTTATCTCTTTTCCTTTGGCTATGGCTCCACTCAACCTCCCTCAATTAATGGAAGACTAATCAAGAATTAAGTGACTGTGTGCAACAACAAATAATCTAAAAAGCTAATTTGTGTTGGTCCCACGTCCAATGTCTCGATAGTGAAAGATCATTGGCCTGTTGGTCTCCAGTCATTTCCATACTCGCTCAAATCGATGATGATAGGTATATAAATGTTACCATCCTTATTCGGTCCTGACCACGAAGCATGCTTTCAGAGCTAGAGAAATCACCAGATTCTAAAGGCCCACTAGTTTTCCAGCAGCCCTCGATATAGATTAGAGCCAAGGCATACTCTATTGATGGAACTGCTGCAGACCTGCTTGAGGGAACAGCTCCACTAAGCCTACCTTTGAGGGCCATCCTATAGTATCCTTAAATCCTGTAGAAATCTCGAACTTCTTCGCAGCCATGCTGAAACAACAAGTTGGAAATGCTCCAACTGTCAGCGACGATCTTGTTTCAATAAGTTATCCATCTAGACTCCATCCGAACTACTGCAAATGCATCTCATTATTTTATTAGACCCTATGACTAGTATTTCATTATGCTTTAAGCTTACTTTTCTCTTCTTTTATTACAACACTAATTAAAATCATTTGTTCGATTTGTCTAATATGAATCTTATTTACTTGCTTATTAACTTTAGTGGTCACTTATCTTCCCCAGTTAGCATTTACTACTGGAACGGACCAGTATTATTACATGTTTATTAAACATAATCTCAAATATAAATTTTACTTATAATAGGCCTTTATTAATTCATTTTCTTTTAGTTATAACTCACATGTTATTACTTTATTTGCAAATACATCCATGAATGTAAATTGTCATTAAGAGGTACACGAATAATAGTAATTATCCCAATAACACAACAATAATCACAATATTCTCATAAATAATAACTAATAGCTATGGATCCTCTTCTATCAGGCTCCACACTCCAAGACAATACTAATCTAGTGTCTTCACCTACTAACCAGTTTATTTTTTATGACAAGAAAGGTCAGAATAATAGTTCTAATAAATAAAAATCACATAACTTTAAATAATGAATATTTATTAAACTTGTCAATATGAATTTATCAAATTGTGTTTGTGACATCTAACACATAATCAAATATATGAAATAGTGAGATGGACTCTCCTTACATCACTTAAGGCCTACATTTTATTTATAAGGGCAGATTATACTATAACTTAGCCTCATATGAGGTGGTCTCTATTTGGTCGCTTAAGATCATCACATAAATACTCATTTATGGGTGGATTCCTTTGATCACTTAAGACCCGATGACAAAACGTAGCCACTTAAGACCTCATCTTATAATCATGAATTCTATCAAATATTCTCTCTCTTGTAGTACAAGAAATAGTAAGCATTAACTTAATAGTGTTATGGTAGACCCTCATAGTCATTTAAGACCCTCTGGCAGACCCCTTTATTATTATTTAACTGCTATTACAGGTGAAATCCTGTCCAATTAACACTTCACATAGACAAGCACTCTTTTAGAAAGCTTTCCAATTTAGAGCCATATATATACACACACAAAAATTCCAAAATCTATATATCGATTTAGATTAGAAAATATAAATAATAGATTAGAGATAAGAAGCCTTACCTTACTTCTGGAATTAAAAAAATATTGAAGAAACAAGACATAGGCGCACAATTAGAACAAGTGTAGAGTTTGGAAGGAGCTTAAGCGCTCTATTTATAGTTGCTTGCGTGTATATAGGATATTAGGTAAGTTTGATTTAATCCAGACAATCCATTTAAAGAAAAACTATAAACAAGTCCGTTAAAAAACAACCTTCTCCACCATCTACAATAGAGGGCGATTGACCTCCTATATAGAAAGGAGGTCGCCCCCCTTCTTTAGGGGCGGTCACCCCTCTTGCGTCGAGCCAGAAATTCGAATTCCTTGTAACATCTCTTGGTATTGACAATTTAATTTAAATCACTTAATGGATTCAGTTTCTTGTTTATTCTTGTCCCTTATATATACGTGTGTATATATATATCTACTGATAATAAAGAAAATTCATTACAATGATTTACTTGGTGTCTTTTCGAAATCACTAAATTACCCCTAACACACTCCTACCATCGTTTGGTCGTACCCTCATCCTACATATACCTACTGTACCCCTTTTCCCTCATATAAACATATATTATAATTTAAGATTTGTTTTATAAGCAATATCTGCTGCTACAATAGCGGTGGGCCTTAATAAAGCAAGGATACGCTGGCAGTTCCAAACAGCTTGGGAATCTTACTAACTTGGAGCTTTTGGACATTTCACGTAGGAAAACAAGTGGATTTTTTCCAAAGAGTATTGGAAGCATCCACAAACTGAATAAATTACGCTTAATTCAGAATAACATTGAAGGTGTAATACCAAATTCAGTTGGATATCTTGGAAATTTGAACACTTTGGAAGTTTTACCGAATTTGATCTTCGAATAGATTCCAAAATCTATTTGTAATCTGACTAACTTAATTGTAACGGATTTATCTGATAACAATATTATTGGAAAGTTACCAAAAGATATAGGAAAATTGCACAATTTAAACATGGCAGATTTATCGAGCAACGGAATAAGTAACCTATTGTCTAAGTTTGCTTCAACCCAAAGCCCGCTTTGGCCCAGTGCTACCTGGGCCATCGCACGGCGCATGAAAACCGCAAGGGGCATCACGATTGGCACTACGTAGTTAAAAAAAGCGAAGGCAGAAGTAGCGTTGGACCAAAAGAGAGCGAGATGTGGAAGAGAAGAAGAGCGAAGTGGTGCGGATTGATTTCTCTCAGCTTCAGATAGGAACCCTAATTCTAATTCACTAATTGCTATTGTATGTCAGATTGATTTCTCTCAGCTTCAGTTAGGAACCCTGATTCTAATTCACTAATTACTATTGTATGTAAGCTTTTTTTTCTTTCATAGGGTTATAGGAAATCCCTTTAATGCCACAAACCCAATTTTGAGAGAAAACTAGAAAGCAGACGTGCGGCGTCACTTGAGTGCCAACATAATGGCCTTACAAAGCTTTTAAAAAAAAAGTTACGATCCTATGTTTTTGTGTGTAATGATGTATTTATTTATTTCAATTAGAAATTCAGGAGAAAACAAAATCAACCAATTTGATCGTGTAATTGATTTGAGGCTTCACGTAAAAACCCTAATTTCTAAATGCTATGTTTTCAAATAGAAATTGTAGAGATTATAAAATAAACTAATTTGATTATGGTTTTTATTTTGTTCAATAAATTGATTTAAAATTTTATATACATATTTGTCTCATATTTTATAGAAAACGATTGAATATGAAGATGTCATTGATGTTTTTGCTCCCAAAAATGCAAGAAGAAAACATTTTAAATGATAAATTTTGAATTTCTCATGGTAGATAGAAGATGAAAAGGCATGTCATATATTTCACATACTGCCTATTTACGTGTATTAATGTCTTTTATTTTATAATTGCATAATTAAAAAATAAACATGTTATCGATATCTTAATTGCAGATATATCAAGTGCTAGTACATATAATGGTACAAAGGATGCAACTGATGATTTCTTATAGTTGAAGCGGTTCAAGTCTTGTATTTACGAAATTTTTATATTTTAACCAATTTTTCGAAACTTTTTCCATTATAACTGCCTTATTTTTATTCATCTTATTTGTATGTTCCAATGTTAGTTCATAGTATTATTGAGTTTTTGAAAAAATAATTAAGGTTGCTTGCAAATATGAATCTCGTTCAATATCATTATGTGCATTTTACAACATGAGGCATCATTTAATAAATCGCACTGGGCACTCCAAACCTCAGAACCGGCTCTGCTTCAACCTTAATGCACTATATAGATTTATCAAACAACTCACTTTTTGGTCCCCTTCCCCCAAATTTTGTTTCAAGGGCGAGCATTTAGTATATCCTTATATTAATGGTAGTATAACGTTTAATTTCTTTAATATCAGTTCAATTGAGGTGGTTGTCCTCTCAAACAATATTTTGCAAGGCACTCTACCTCATTTCCATAACACATCTTTAGAAGTTCTTGATTTATCGAATAATCTCCTTTCTGGGTTCAGATTCAATTGGATCACTCACCTTTATCCAATCACTACATTTGAGAGAAAATAACTTGCCCGGAATAATCCCTGTGTCTCTAAGGCAATGCCAACAGTTAGTTACATTTGACATTGGCACGAATAAACTATATGGAACTGTGCCAACATGGATAAGGGAGAATTTATTGCATTTGATAGTATTGTCTTTAAGACCAAATTTATTTGCTAGTAATATTCTTGTGCAACTCTGAAATGTGCTTGGTTGTAGCTGAAACGGTGCAAAGGAGCAACACTTTACCACTAAAGGTTGGTATTAAGAAACAAATAAACCTATATCCCAATGATTTTGTTTCAAAAAAAGAAACTTTGTTAAATTAAAAAATTAATATTTAGTCATTTAAGTAGTTATGTTTTGGATTTATAATGCAATAGCTTTCAAAAAAAGAAATCTTACCCCAATGAGATTTTAATTGTACAATAAATTACTATATCCTAACCACGGTTAAAATTGTATATAGACTATGCTTGCTAGTTTCCAAAAAATCAATCTATTAGAACCCTGTAACAACCCGTATTTTCAATAACCTGTTATAACATAAATGGAGGCAGAATTAAACTGTAAAATCTGAATCAAGGGAAACGGGCTATGCCATTGCGTTCGCCTTGGAAAAATACGCGAAATAGAGTCCGAGTTTTCGAAAATCGGAGTCCGTATGACCAAGATATGGCCTCGCGAAGTTTCACGAAAAATTCCCAAATTAAAGTATACTTAATTAAGTGAAATGGGTTGCGCAGAGAAATATATATATATATTGATATATATATATATATATATATATATATATATATAATTGAAAATTAAATAAATAAATATGCAAAAATGTTCAAAACAGCGAATTGGGAGAGGGGAATAACCGAACCGGCCGATTTTTGAGGTCGACCCGAGCTTGCTGGGTCGACTAGGGGTTAATCCAGGGTGTTTGGCTGTCAACCCGTGGGCTGATTCGCTCAAATGCAGATTTTGCATTTGGATGGTTCTCATGGTTCATCTTTAATCTAAAGGCCCTAGATGGTTCCTACACTTGACTTCTTCCCCATGACATGCTTTGATGGCTTGGATTGAATCTAGGTTTAATCCTATGGCCTAAAACACTTGCTTAATCTATAAATAAGACCCTAACCTATCCTAAATCCTCATTATTCATTCATGCAACTAAACTATGGCAAAATTGCTCCTCTCATGGCCTCCACTGAAAATCCTAGCCTCCACTTCATTTCTATGAGAGGTTTCATGATCATGAGAGTGTTAGAGAGTTTCTATGTTAGTATGAGAGCCTCTCAAGTTGATTTCAAGGCTAAAGCTTTGATCTTTTTCATAAAGATGGGGTTTTGGTTGATTTGGAGCTTTCATTTTTGGGTTTTAGGATGATGATATGCATAGGCTTTGTCTCAATCTTTCATCAAATCGATTTGTGCCTTCATAGCAATGTAAGCCCATTCCCTACTCTTAGATATTAACTATGAAGTTAAATGTTCATGTTGCAAGTTTGGGTTTGATCATTGAGAATGATACATGCTATCATGTCATGCAAGTTTATGAAGTCATTATCTTGATCTCATGAGCTAAAAGCTACAACCTTTATGTTGAAATGTTGCATTATGCAACATGAGAACCTTCATAATCTTTATGTCAACTTGCATATGAAGTCATAACCCTTATATGATGATATATGCGAGTTACTAGTCATCATTCCATGTCTTTTGTCACCATGATTCGTTTATGTGCCAAGTTTGGGTTTATGCATGTTTTTGAGGCTTAAGAATGTAACATGCAAGCTAATGAACACATTTGTGCCTCATTTGCCACCTTGATTAACTTGTGGCTTAATATCCATTTTTGTCATGCCTTTGTCAAGTCTCTTCTTTTAATCCATTACGTTGTTGCGAACGTATATGCGAGTTTAAAAGCGTTGGGGTCACATTATGGGAAAACATAATGACATGAACATGATGTGGGTAAATGGGTATAAACATGACAACGTGTAACGTTAAATATGGCATGTGTTTATACTTGAAAACATGACTTGAAATATAACATGGAAGTTGACATGTAAGTATGCATAAAAACACAAGCTTGGGAATTTACCTATTAAGTTAGGTCTACCCTTTGGGAATTTACCTATTAAGTTAGGTCTACCCAAATGCTTGAAAAACTTGTAACATGTTTTGGAAACATGATGAACATGACACTTAGATAATATAAGTGTGGCCAACTCGAGGTTGGGTTGAGTTTGCAACGTAAAACTACCCGGAACCGACCGGCCTAACTAGTAGTTGCAAACAATAAGACCCAATGTGAGAAGTTGGTCATGTTGTGCTTGAACCCGAGGTTAGACCAAGTTGTGGTGTAAAGCTACCCGGAACCGACCGGCTTAACTAGTAACCACAACAAAGTCTAATGTGAGAGGTTGGGGTGCATTAAGTAATTAATGCCACATGATAGGGTTAAGTTAATTTGATTAATGACTCTTAACCAAATATGACATGGACAAAGGGGTTAAGTAAATTGATTAGGCTAATGATACTTAACAAAACATGACAAGGTTGGGTAGGTTAAGTAACTTGATTTGCCTAATGACACTTAACCATTTTTATACGACTAGTGGACGGGGTTAAGTTAACCAACACTTAATCAATCCAACACGATAATTTGGTAAGGTTAAGTAAGTTTTCTTAATGACACTTAACCGAAAGATACAGTTAATGGATGGGGTTAAGATTAGACTCAACTAGTCTAAACATGATAATCGGATGGGGCTAAGTTAGCCTAGACTTAATTAATCCCACTTGGTAGTTTAATGGGGTTAAGTTAAACACTTAACTAATCTAACTCGTTAATTTGATGTGGTTAAGTGACCTATACTTAACCAATCTAACCCGTTAATTTGATGTGGTTAAGTGACCTAAACTTAACCAATCTAACTCGTTAATTTGATGTGGTTAAGTGATCTATACTTAACCAATCTAACTCGTGAATTTATTGAGGTTAAGTTAACCCATACTTAACCAATATAACGTGAAAACATGATAAGGCTAAGTCATGAATCGCTTGAATACACTTGACCGGTTTGACTAAGTAATTTGATAGGGTCAAGTTAATATATACTTAACCAACTTGAGCATGGTTTGTAGGGTTAAGTCTTGAACTTGGATACTTAGCCAATTTTGACATGATTTGTAGACGGGTTAAGTCTCGAACTTGGATACTTAGCCAATTTTGACATGATTTGTAGACGGGATTAAGTCATGAACTTAAGTGACACTTAATCTGTTATATAAACCCTAATTCGGAGGATTAGGTGGGTAACTGTAGTTAACAAGGATAACGGGAATAAGGCTAAGTGGTAAACCTTAGTTGAAGAATAACTAAGTAATGATTCTTAGTCAAGGAAATTTGGACCAGTTCATAGAAAAATGAGTAACCTGATACGGTAGGTCATCGTTTAAGTATACGAGTAGGAGCAAGTATCTGATTTAGATAAAAGCTCCAGCGAACTGGGTAGCGAAGAAGCGGCTTCGGGGGAACGTGAGGATATTCTTGGGATCCCTCTGTGAGCTGCCAGGTGATCATACTAGGCTCATGAGAGGTTAAGGTCTGCGTTAGAAGAACCAAGAGTATGCCTTGGTTGCTATACGAGCAACCTAAAGACGGGGATGGATAGGGGATAGTCGACGATACACGGTCGTACCCTAGATAGCATTTTCGTCAGGCTACCTACCATATTTGGTCAAGCGTGTACGTACGGAAAGGCAGAGAACACCCAATAGACCATAATTGCTATCTAATTATGGTTGCGGTAAGGCTTGGATGTGGGTTGGCCAGTGTTGTGTTCTCATACAGGATTTATCCTGTCTTGTCTTTCACTAGTTGAGGGAGGGGTCGCGTGGGACCATAGCCACGTATAAAAAAACAGACCTTAGCATCTGCATCGGCAGATAAATCGAAAGCTCCCGACCGAGTCCTGTATTTCCTGGTCTGCCCTGTGACAGGACTCGGATGGCACGATGTGATACATGTGCATACAGTCATGGAAAACGATTCACGATGAATGCGTGGGAAAAAGGGCGCGGTTGACGGTTAGCGTAAATCCCAGTGGCCCTGGGTGGTTGAACCAGAACCGAGATACGAAAACGTGCAATAGGTAAGCGTAATCCCTGTTAGCCCTAGGTAGCATAAGTCCTAGTTGTACAAACGATAATTCATGCTGGAAGACCCTAGCTAGGTTTAGGGTAACAGTCCAAACCGATCTTAAGGATCCTGGAACTATGTTAAAGTAGTATAGAACCTCATGGGAAAGCCCGTATGGTCTACGACAAGGGACTGAACACTTTCATGGAATAAAACATACGAGTTGAGTAACCTATATATGCGATATATTAGGTTGACATGGACCATTATACGACTTTTGAGTAAGGGTCATTCACGGATAACACATGATACAGTTGGGATACTAGTACGGTAGGTGCAGAGCAGATGTACAGGATAGATACCATGTGACGTTATACGTGATAGATATCTTGGGGATATTATACTTGATAGAAACCTGACGATGTGATACCTTGTTTTATCTTGACATCATAATTTATCATGACACCTTAGTTTATCTGAGTTCAGTAGTTCATCCTGTTATTTTGATTTAGCTTATCTATCTTGTTATCATGCTTATGTTCATCTCAGTTTCTCATGTCAGTTAACTTTACTAGTTTTTATGCTAATAGTAGATAGGGCTTACTCAGTCTTTTTGACTGACCCGTTTTGTTTTGCCTCTTTTCTTCCGTTTCCCCCCCAGGTTACAGGGAGGAAATACTGCTGTTTAGTTCGGACTTCTTCTGCTTGAAGGTCATCATGGATGGCTTGGACTTTCCTTGGCTATGGCTACTTTACTGTTTTTACTTGGGGAATAATTTATGAAAAAGTCTTTATGCTTCTTTATTATTACAAGACAGGTTTTGATGTACTCTGATGTAAAAGGCTTTAGACCTTAATTATTAATGTTTATGAAAGTTTGATTTTACTTCCGCTATGTTATATGTTCTGTCTTGTGATATTTCTGTGCATGTTTACCAATAATGCCCCTCTAAAGCTAGTGCATTCCTTTGCGAGTGACCCTAGCGGAGGCGAGGTGTTACATTTGGTATCAGAGCAGAAGGTTACCAGACTGGGCAAAAGTTTTTAAAGACCTTCTGAAAACTATTTGAAAATCGTTTACAAAGAAGCATTTTTCAAGAAAATTTTCTTTTAAAAGAAAAAGGCTATTCCCCAAAGGCCATTAGCACTATCCTCGTTTCCTTAATTGAATCTCTTTTCCTTTCTTTCCTCCATCTGTAGTCACAGTGGTTTTAACTGCGACTAGTCTTTTCTATCTACGAAAGTTCTTTCCATTCGATGGAGGTGGTTCTCGGGAGACCAGTGGCCGCGTTATAAGGAAGGATAGTGAGAAAGAGGATAAAGGATACGGGCTTAAGGATGAGCAAGTTGTTGGTATGGCTTAGTCCTCAAAGGAGGGAGAAAGATGAACAACGAAACCCATGACGAGAGAGTACCTTTGGCATGGTAAAACCGGGTGGATAGTTAAGTATTATGGGACAAGGACAAGATCATCGGGAGGGCAGTAGTATGCTCTCATTTCTAGAGTACCTCGGAAGGAGGGTAACGATCTTGTTAAAGGTTTAGCTTTTCTTCTCTATCATCCCGTTAGGACTTCGTTGTTCGTATCATTTAAGTCTGCTTCGATAGTTGAGTCTCTGCACCTTAAGTACTAGCGTAATAGAGAATCCCATTTTTGTCTCAAAGTCCTATTGGAGAATCAGTCCATTTATACATGACTTGTTTGGATTTGGGAATGTCTATGCCAAGTGTTGAGTTTGGAAATAATGCTTATGTTTATAAGCTATGGATGGATTCTAGGGATGAAGTGGTTATCCAGTAGGGGGTGCCACTCTCGGTTTTTGATAGGAGGGTAGTTAGACCATTTGACTAGCCTTGGTAATACCCTCGAAGTATCGTGTAACCTTTTTGAGGTTCTATCATGACTAGTTACTTAGAATCCCTTGATGCCTTTATTGGAAATTTGAAGCCCGATCGAGTGGTGTTCGCCGATAAGACGGATGGTTTACTTCATTTATGCATGGGTTATAGAGATCACCCTAGTAAGTGCGCTTGATAACCTGGTTGGCATCTGTTTACTTTCAAGAGGAAGTTCTTCTACGAGAAATACCCTGTGGTACGAGGTCCGAGATTCACTAGTGAATTTTGGAAAGCTTGCATGAGATCATGAGTACGCAGTCATATTTGCGTCAAGTATTCTAGGAAAAGGATAAGTGCAAGTGGAACGAGAGGCGACGAAGAAATGAGTTCCAGCTCATGTTATGGAAACAGGAATAAGAAGCTACAAAATCGCGAAGTTAAAAGACGACTTTGATGGTCAAAGACTAGATACGCGCATGATATCTCTTTTTGGGAGTATATCCTTGATCCCTGTTTTCTGTAGAGCTTACTTGTAGGTTATCTTTTGTGGACATCCTCTCGGTCCTATTTTCTGTTACAAACCCCGTAAGGAGTTTGTCCTGTTTATCTTCTCGACCCTGTTTCAGGGAATCCTAGGTAGAACCCTATGGATGTAAACATGTATTTGAAACATGTTATGATTGATATGGTTGCAAGTGGTTGCTCGTGGATGCGCGAATACACATTAGATACTAGCTCGACTCGGTCACATTGCATATTGCATATGCACGAGTATTTATACTTGTTTATGGATGAAATCGAATGTATTATCATGCGGTTGTCGCATATGAATGAATGATTGTGCACGCATATAGTATCTATATGGCTAGGACTATTTGCATACATGTTGGATTCATGGCACTATACATATTTTGCATTAGAAAGATTATTCAGGCCTGATCATTAGCATTAGCTAAGGAACATGTACACACACGTTTTGCATATATTCATACAACATTAGAAATCATCTAAGGACAATGGTTGCTTGTGGATGATGATTTGAGTAGATGGATGATGGATGGTAGGATATGTTCTTCCTAACTTGGAGATTTCGGGGACGAAATCCTAAAAGGTGGGGAGAATGTAACAACCCGTATTTTCAATAACCTGTTATAACATAAATGGAGGCAGAATTAAACTGTAAAATCTGAATCAGGGGAAACGGGCTATGCCATTGCGTTCGTCTCGGAAAAATACGCGAAATAGAGTCCGAGTTTTCGAAAATCGGAGTCCGTATGACCAAGATATGGCCTCGCGAAGTTTCACGAAAAATTCCCAAATTAAAGTATACTTAATTAAGTGAAATGGGTTGCGCAGAGAAATATATATATATTGATATATATATATAATTGAAAATTAAATAAATAAATATGCAAAAATGTTCAAAACAGCGAATTGGGAGAGGGGAATAACCGAACCGGCCAATTATTGAGGTCGACCCGAGCCCGCTGGGTCGACTAGGGGTTAATCCAGGGTGTTTGGCTGTCAACCCGTGGGCCGATTCGCTCAAATGCAGATTTTGCATTTGGATGGTTCTCATGGTTCATCTTTAATCTAAAGGCCCTAGATGGTTCCTACACTTGACTTCTTCCCCAAGACATGCTTTGATGGCTTGGATTGAATCTAGGTTTAATCCTATGGCCTAAAACACTTGCCTAATCTATAAATAAGACCCTAACCTATCCTAAATCCTCATTATTCATTCATGCAACTAAACTATGGCAAAATTGCTCCTCTCATGGCCTCCACTCAAAATCCTAGCCTCCACTTCATTTCTATGAGAGGTTTCATGATCATGAGAGTGTTAGAGAGTTTCTATGTTAGTATGAGAGCCTCTCAAGTTGATTTCAAGGCTAAAGATTTGATCTTTGTTCATAAAGATGGGGTTTTGATTGATTTGGAGCTTTCATTTTAGGGTTTTAGGATGATGACATGCATAGGCTTTGTCTCAATCTTTCATCAAATCGATTTGTGCCTTCATAGCAATGTAAGCCCTTTCCCTACTCTTAGATATTAACTATGAAGTTAAATGTTCATGTTGCAAGTTTGGGTTTGATCATTGAGAATGATACATGCTATCATGTCATGCAAGTTTATGAAGTCATTATCTTGATCTCATGAGCTAAAATCTACAACCTTTATGTTGAAATGTTGCATTATGCAACATGAGAACCTTCATAATCTTTATGTCAACTTGCATATGAAGTCATAACCCTTATATGATGATATATGCGAGTTACTAGTCATCATTCCATGTCTTTTGTCACCATGATTCGTTTATGTGCCAAGTTTGGGTTTATGCATGTTTTTGAGGCTTAAGAATGTAACATGCAAGCTAATGAACACATTTGTGCCTCATTTGCCACCATGATTAACTTGTGGCTTAATATCCATTTTTGTCATGCCTTTGTCAAGTCTCTTCTTTTAATCCATTACGTTGTTGCGAACGTATATGCGAGTTTAAAAGCATTGGGGTCACATTATGGGAAAACATAATGACATGAACATGATGTGGGTAAATGGGTATAAACATGACAACGTGTAACGTTAAATATGACATGTGTTTATACTTGAAAACATGACTTGAAATATAACATGGAAGTTGACATGTAAGTATGCATAAAAACACAAGCTTGGGAATTTACCTATTAAGTTAGGTCTACCCTTTGGGAATTTACCTATTAAGTTAGGTCTACCCAAATGCTTGAAAAACTTGTAACATGTTTTGGAAACATGATGAACATGACACTTAGATAATATAAGTGTGGCCAACTCGAGGTTGGGTTGAGTTTGCAACGTAAAACTACCCGGAACCGACCGGCCTAACTAGTAGTTGCAAACAATAAGACCCAATGTGAGAAGTTGGTCATGTTGTGCTTGAACCCGAGGTTAGACCAAGTTGTGGTGTAAAGCTACCCGGAACCGACCGGCTTAACTAGTAACCACAACAAAGTCTAATGTGAGAGGTTGGGGTGCATTAAGTAATTAATGCCACATGATAGGGTTAAGTTAATTTGATTAATGACTCTTAACCAAATATGACATGGACAAAGGGGTTAAGTAAATTGATTAGGCTAATGATACTTAACAAAACACGACAAGGTTGGGTAGGTTAAGTAACTTGATTTGCCTAATGACACTTAACCATTTTTATACGACTAGTGGACGGGGTTAAGTTAACCAACACTTAATCAATCCAACACGATAATTTGGTAAGGTTAAGTAAGTTTTCTTAATGACACTTAACCGAAAGATACAGTTAATGGATGGGGTTAAGATTAGACTCAACTAGTCTAAACATGATAATCGGATGGGGCTAAGTTAGCCTAGACTTAATTAATCCCACTTGGTAGTTTAATGGGGTTAAGTTAAACACTTAACTAATCTAACTCGTTAATTTGATGTGGTTAAGTGACCTATACTTAACCAATCTAACCCGTTAATTTGATGTGGTTAAGTGACCTAAACTTAACCAATCTAACTCGTTAATTTGATGTGGTTAAGTGATCTATACTTAACCAATCTAACTCGTGAATTTATTGAGGTTAAGTTAACCCATACTTAACCAATATAACGTGAAAACATGATAAGGCTAAGTCATGAATCGCTTGAATACACTTGACCGGTTTGACTAAGTAATTTGATAGGGTCAAGTTAATATATACTTAACCAACTTGAGCATGGTTTGTAGGGTTAAGTCTTGAACTTGGATACTTAGCCAATTTTGACATGATTTGTAGACGGGTTAAGTCTCGAACTTGGATACTTAGCCAATTTTGACATGATTTGTAGACGGGATTAAGTCATGAACTTAAGTGACACTTAATCTGTTATATAAACCCTAATTCGGAGGATTAGGTGGGTAACCGTAGTTAACAAGGATAACAGGAATAAGGCTAAGTGGTAAACCTTAGTTGAAGAATAACTAAGTAATAATTCTTAGTCAAGGAAATTTGGACCAGTTCATAGATAAATGAGTAACCTGATACGGTAGGTCATCGTTTAAGTATACGAGTAGGAGCAAGTATCTGATTTAGATAAAGGCTCCAGCGAACTGGGTAGCGAAGCAGCGGCTTCGGGGGAACGTGAGGATATTCTTGGGATCCCTCTGTGAGCTGCCAGGTGATCATACTAGGCTCATGAGAGGTTAAGGTCTGCGTTAGAAGAACCAAGAGTATGCCTTGGTTGCTATACGAGCAACCTAAAGACGGGGATGGATAGGGGATAGTCGACGATACACGGTCGTACCCTAGATAGCATTTTCGTCAGGCTACCTACCATCTTTGGTCAAGCGTGTACGTACGGAAAGGCAGAGAACACCGAATAGACCATAATTGCTATCTAATTATGGTTGCGGTAAGGCTTGGATGTGGGTTGGCCAGTGTTGTGTTCTCATACAGGATTTATCCTGTCTTGTCTTTCACTAGTTGAGGGAGGGGTCGCGTGGGACCATAGCCACGTATAAAAAAACAGACCTTAGCATCTGCATCAGCAGATAAATCGAAAGCTCCCGACCGAGTCCTGTATTTCCTGGTCTGCCCTGTGACAGGACTCGGATGGCACGATGTGATACATGTGCATACAGTCATGGAAAACGATTCACGATGAATGCGTGGGAAAAAGGGCGCGGTTGACGGTTAGCGTAAATCCCAGTGGCCCTGGGTGGTTGAACCAGAACCGAGATACGAAAACGTGCAATAGGTAAGCGTAATCCCTAGTAGCCCTAGGTAGCATAAGTCCTAGTTGTACAAACGATAATTCATGCTGGAAGACCCTAGCTAGGTTTAGGGTAACAGTCCAAACCGATCTTAAGGATCCTGGAACTATGTTAAAGTAGTATAGAACCTCATGGGAAAGCCCGTATGGTCTACGGCAAGGGACTGAACACTTTCATGGAATAAAACATACGAGTTGAGTAACCTATATATGCGATATATTAGGTTGACATGGACCATTATATGACTTTTGAGTAAGGGTCATTCACGGATAACACATGATACAGTTGGGATACTAGTACGGTAGGTGCAGAGCAGATGTACAGGATAGATACCATGGTACGTTATATGTGATAGATACCTTGGGGATATTATACTTGATAGAAACCTGACGATGTGATACCTTGTTTTATCTTGACATCGTAATTTATCATGACACCTTAGTTTATCTGAGTTCAGTAGTTCATCCTGTTATTTTGATTTAGCTTATCTATCTTGTTATCATGCTTATGTTCATCTCAGTTTCTCATGTCAGTTAACTTTACTAGTTTTTATGCTAATAGTAGATAGGGCTTACTCAGTCTTTTTGACTGACCCGTTTTGTTTCGCCTCTTTTCTTCCGTTTCCCCCCAGGTTACAGGGAGAAAATACTGCTGTTTAGTTCGGACTTCTTCTGCTTGAAGGTCATCATGGATGGCTTGGACTTTCCTTGGCTATGGCTACTTTACTGTTTTTACTTGGGGAATAATTTATGAAAAAGTCTTTATGCTTCTTTATTATTGCAAGACAGGTTTTGATGTACTCTGATGTAAAAGGCTTTAGACCTTAATTATTAATGTTTATGAAAGTTTGATTTTACTTCCGCTATGTTATATGTTCTGTCTTGTGATATTTCTGTGCATGTTTACCAATAATGCCCCTCTAAAGCTAGTGCATTCCTTTGCGAGTGACCCTAGCGGAGGCGGGGTGTTACAAACCCTTTTATAAAACTTAATCTAATCTGTTGTTTTGCTTATTTAATTTGTCGATTTGCTTAATTATTCTGAAATGTGCTTGGGTTATATGGGTTTAGGGTTTTTCTTCCATACATTGCAATTCAAAATATGTTACTTTAGTGTTCACCTATGTCAACATTATGTTTTATAATTAACATACTATCGATGCTTTTTTGTTTATCTCACATCTAAATAATATGAAGTTGGGCTAATTTTCTATAATATTTGGTTTGTTGTTGTAAAATATATAAATGTTGTGAATATGCTTTTATTAGTTCTCTGTTTAGTCCCACATCATGGTAATAAGTAAATATCATCTCCAAAGCCTATATATAAAGGAGCCAATGTAATAGAAATAATGACACATCTGAATGAATAGAGTCCTCTCTCCCTTGTTTCTTCTATTTTGGGTTCGTTTTATAACACATTATCAGCACGAAGCTCTAGATGCAGTTCAGATCTAAGTTCCTGAAAGCAGCAACTATGGATTCAGATCTAATGCTTACGTCAGGTTTGATAATCAGATCCATGACTTAATTTGGTTAATCTTCTCTCTGTAAACATCTGGATTCAAGTATGGCTTCCGCTAATTCATCTTACTTTCTCTCTGATTTATTCTCAATTAAATTAATATAAGGACATCTTTTCAAATATGGAATTTCATGATTTGTCAATCGTCAAGTATATAGAAATTCCAACAAGTGGTATCAGAGCCGGCCATAATTGATTTTATTGGGAAATTTTCTAGTTTGAAGAATATATGAAATTAAGGTTTTGATGTTTACAGTTTGTGGTTTCATCCGATAATTTTTTTTTTTGGATTTAGATCTGAACATATAACTTATGTTTCCACGTGCAATCTTTGGTTTGCTTTTGCATTGAAAATTAAAGGTTGACTTATGAAACTCTTTTGGCTTCAAAATATAGATCTAGAAGATTAAAAATTTTAAGTCATTTTTTTGGAAATAATCTAAATCACTCTAAAAATTGGAAAACAAATTTTGTCAGTCATAACATAAGTTATTGCATATTATTTTGAATCACTTAGAAAGAACATTTTGAATATGTTATGAACAATTGTTTTCCTCTACTGTTTATTGATTGAATATAATGGTTTAAATAATCTAGAACCATTTATGCAAGGAAATCAGCTCCTTGATTTAACTAATTTGGACATACAGCTATATATATGGTATTTGGGATATTTTAAATTTTTTGAATCAAGTATGCATGCCTAGATCTGAGATGAAATGTTTTTTGTTTCATTGTTTTATATATATTTGCAATTAAACCAATTCGCTGTAATATTGGTTTACATTTTTTTAGCCACATAACGGTCCATTGCATTTTTCTTTTATTATAAATGCATTAATCGTGGTTGTTATGGTAATATCATAAATGCATTAAATGCTTTGGTTATGAATATTAAGTAATTCAGCTTTTTTCTATTAGTAATAAGAAAAGATTTTTTATTTACTTAATGCATTTATGTTTAATATATACATATATTTTATATGTATGGCGCATGTGAAAGATATGCTGCACTTTCATGTTTCAGTCAACATAAAATAAAAGGAGCAATAGTCTGCATGTTTATCTAAATTGCATCATTTATGGCTTAGTTAAGTATTCCAATAATAAGCTAAAGGAAAAATGACATAGTAGAATTTTATATAGCTATACTATGGTCAGATATACATCATACTATTATTATGTTCATTAATGTTATCTAACACATTTGCTATGTCATTTATATGTAATTTTTATGTGGCATTAATTCCGGCATTAATTTACGACATTTTTTATGTAATTTATTTATGATGCTTGGTATCGTATTTATTAAGGAAATGACTATCATATGTGAATAAAAGAAAATCTAGAGGATTTGCTTCCGTTTAAAATATACAATAATAATATATGAATAATAATAAAACCTGAAGTTTTATTACAGTAATTTTAGAACATATCATAGTTCCAGAAGAAATGTTTTTATTGTTTCTTAGGAAAACTTTTATAAAGAAAATACGCATCCTGAAGATCGTATTATGTTAAGATCTAAATATTGATCTTAATTCTGCACACCGAAAGTGAATGCAAAAACAATTTTTGTCATTACATGAAAATTTAGAACCTGTAGTTTCTAAAAAAGCAAGATGCAATTTTGATATAAAAAGAAAGATCTAAAAGATCATTATATAGGTTGTATATTTTGAATATAAAAAAATGTAACTTTTTATGTTTGTGAATTTTATGTATAAATTTAGAAGTTTTTCAAATCATTCATATTGAAGAATAAGGAAAAAAAATTGAGTATGAGACATGTAGTTTATTTTTGTTTATAGTTATGAATTTTTTGTACAGATCTGTAAATTTTTGAATCATTCATGTTAGAGAATGTAAAATGTTGATTATATGATTGATAAATATATTATATTACCTTATTGTCATAAATGCATTGAATGCATTAGTTATTGTTAGTTAATTAATGCATGTTTATATTTGGAATAAGAATAAACATATGTATTATTATTCGATGTATTTAGCTAGTAATAACTTATGTTATGGAAGAAAGGATAAAACCACAACCTGAAGTTGTGCAAAGAAAATATTTATACTGGAAGTTGTATAACTCAAAGTGTTGGACCTTAAGTCTTGAATTATATATATATATATATATATATATATATATATATATATATATATGTGTGTGTGTGTGTATGTATGTATGTATGTATATGTATATGTATATGTATAAACATTTTTTGATAAAGTATACAAGTTTGAGATCTTGTCAATTAGCAAAAATGTAAAAGCTTCTAAATTAAAAGTATGTTAAAATCAGAAGTTCATCATAAATTAATAAAATTGATATACGTGTGTATATATTTGCATAGGTACTCGAAGTTCCTCAATCTATGAATTTGAAACATTTCAGAATTTAAAAGCCTGAAGCTTTATTCAAACCATATGAAATAATAACATTACACTTCTTAAAGAAGTTAAATCATATGAGACAATAATAATGCATCCAAAGATTGCACAATTTTCAAAATGAGCTATATCTTGCTTATATATTTATATTTACATATTGTATTGAAGAATAGATTTTAACAACTCGAAGTTGTTATATATTTTATTTGAACCAGAAGTTCAACACAGTGGAACCAGAAGTTCAATACAGGGGAACCAGAAGTTCAATACAGTGGAACCAGAATTTCAATACAGTTGAACCAGAAGTTCAATACAGTTGAACCAGAAGTTCAATACAGTTTAATAAAACTGAAATTGTTTATATATTATTTGAACCAGAAGTTCAATATAGATTAATAACTTAAAGTTGTTCATATATTTCATTTGAACCAGAAGTTCAATACAGTTCCAAATCAGATATTTTGGATATTATGATGCGATCTTTAAGATTCGCATTGACATTGCTTGATAAGCAAAAATTAACGATTGGAACCTTATGAACAATTTGTTTTAAAATAGGAAACTCGAATAAGAAAGAATATGAAAATTAATTACATATGGAATACGTGGACGAACTTATATACACGTATATGCGAATATTTAATTAACAACCTGAAGTTGTCATGAGCTCATATAATAAATTATGCATGTACTATTTAATATTTTAGAAAGTCGATTGACATCAATATTGATTGACCTGAAGTCATGTGCATATTCAAATGATAGAAAACTCCACCAAGTCATCAGATCAATGAAAAGGAATAAGCAATTCAATATGAATGCATCTTATCAACTAATAAGAGCATTATCCTCCTATAATTGAAATACATCTAATGTATTTGCTAGCTATGATGCTATAATGGATCGAAAATAAATCCAAAGTAGGTTTATTACTTAAAGTGACAATGTTTGTCAACATTGAGGGGGAGGATAAAGGAATCATCGATGTTAAATATTTTCTAACATATAGAATTATGCAAAGTATTAAGTAACTTGCATAAATTATCAATTATGTCCCTAATAGACTTTCTCTGATATACATTTGAATCACCGAAGGATTATAAGGTGTAAATCACAACTGAAAATGTGGTATAAAAGTCAGTTCAAAAAACCTTTAGAGTAAGTCATAAAGATGCAAAATAAAGGAGGTGAGTGTTCCTGAAGAAACACAAAAGGTGCTTTTCATCGATGATAAATTAACAAATAATAAAGCGCGTATATTTATAAATGGATTAAAAATCTCACATTAGAGAGAAACATGATTGGCCATCAAGAAATTCTCCTAAATAAGATATATAGACCTGTAGTCCATAAGATATGAACCTGTAGTTCATAAGATAAAAATAGAAATATATATAATGACAAAAACACACGGAAGTTACTGAAGCACCATAGAGTGTCAACAACATGGTAAGTGCCATGAGCACTGTATTTTCAGAGAAAATTGAATTAATTAAAGTGGTGGAAGTGTTTAAAATACTTACAATACCCTGAAGATATGAATGATGAAAGTATACAAATTTCAGAAGAATTTAAATAACTTTGGTAGTGATAAAGAGCAAAAAATGTAGATTACAATATTCTTTTAGGTATTGTTGTGATGAAAATCTTGAAACAATTCATGATGAGTAGATCACTTTGTTGTAATAAAACTCTTAATATCCATTAAAGTGGTAGTTGCAATATGCAAAACTTATTATAATATACAAGTTCCTAAAGAACATAAATAACATTTGTTATTATAAAGAATACCAAGAACATGGATGATAGATTGCAACATTCTTCTAAGCATTGTTGTAATGAAAATCTTGATATTCTTCAAGGTGAGTAGACTACTTCCTGCTTAGTGTTGTTGTAATGAAAATCTTGACATACTTCATTCTTCCATGTGTTGTTGTAATGAAAATCTTGATATACTTCAAGATGAGTAGATTACTACCTGCTTAGTAATGAAAGTTTTCTTATTCATTAAATATGTATTGCAACATGCAAGTCCGATTGAAACAGAAAATTATAAGCACTTGAAGTGTATTCATAAATGAATATTAATATCATACAAATCACAAAAGGGAGGCGTTTTAAATAAGAAAGCATGCCTGAAGCATGGAAATACACATGAAGTTTTAAAAGAAAAACTTCATTAAGAAATATTTGTAAGCAATTTGAGTTATTGAAAGAAGAATACGAATTCAGAGGAAATTATTAAATTAGGGGGAGCATCCATAAGTATGATATAATGCACTCTTTTTCCTTAACTAAGTTTTTCTCCACTGGGTTTATTTAGTAAGGTTTTAATGAGGCATGAGTCATGATCCAGAAGTATCAACCCAAAAGTAACATACAAAAATAAGTTATAATGTATTCTTTTTCCTTGTTTAAGATTTTTCCCACTGGTTTTTTCTTATAAGGTTTTAACGAGGCATAACATTGATCCACAAGTATCATACTACTTTTGACGTAGTAAATATGACATTTTATATTTTAATATTTTTCCTTCACTAAGATTTTTCCCATTGGATTTTTCTTAGTAAGGTTTAAACGAGGCAACATTTTGATCCAGAAGTATCAAACATCTTTTGATGCAGTAAACTATTACTTATGAAGACAAGGCAATTTGCATGGCTCAAATTCAAGTGAATTATATCAAGGCTGATAGGATGGAGCAAATTTCTTCTGAATTTCTCTTCACACATAAATGAAAGGATAACAAGAATGAGGAGAAACAAATTCAGTTCAAGAAAAGTGGGTAGATCTGTTCTCAAAGGCGATTTCAAAATCAACATTCCAGAAGATGATGTTCAAAATTGGCATGCGTCGACTACATCAATAGACTAATTAAATAATGATTTATAAATAAGGAGGAGCATATAAAATTATGCTGTAATGTAATCTTTTCCTTCATTAATATTTTTCCCACTGGGTTTTTGTTAGTGAGATTTTTAATGAAGCATTATCTTGATCCTGAAGTATCAACCCTTACGGTAACATTGTAAAACATGTTACCTAAAAGGGAAATAAATTTGCACTCTTTTCCTTGTTTATGATTTTTCCCACAGGGTCTTTCATAAAAAGTTTTTTAATGAGGCAATGTTTTGATCCTGAAGCATCAAACACTTTTAAGAAATATCATTTTAATATGATATCCATAATGTCAAACGTTGTGTACTTTTTTTCTCGTTCAAGGTTTTTCCCACTGGGGTTTCCTAATAGAGTTTTAAAGGCAACGAATAATAGTTGTATCGACTGGATGGATATATGCAATCAAGATAGTAATTAGAGGGAGCAATCATCATATATGTTTTAAAAGGGAAAACTTCAAGTTAGCAGAGCATTCAAGATTTTGAAGAAGCATATTCAAAGGGGAGTGTTGTAAAATATACAAATGTTGTGAATATGCTTTTGTTAGTTCTATGTTTAGTCCCACATATGGGATTAAGTTAAACATCAGCGCCAAAGCCTGTATATAAAGGAGCCAATGTAATAAAATAATGACACATCTAAATGAATAGAAATGTTGTAACAACCCGGAAATCTGGGCCAATTTAAAATTTTTATTTTGGCAATTTTAGCGAATTTTGATTATTTAAAATGGATTATTTTAAATAATAACGACAAGAAATTTATTTTGAATAGAATTCGAACGCATATATTTATATAGCTCGACATTGGAATATAAATATTTATTTTAAATTATAAAAGGAATTGAAAATGGCGCGGTAGTTCGATAATTCGATTTCAAAATTCAAATGAATGTACCGGGTGCAAAATAAACCGGAATTTAGTGAAACCAAAAATATCAGAATCTAATTGAGAATATCTTTCTAACGAATCCGAAAAATGGGAATTTCATAGCAGGAATCAATTGTTATGTCCAGTTGAAAATTCAGAATAGTCACTATGGAGTTTCGGCCCCTGAAAATAGTCATTTTGCAAACGACCTCGGTTTTCGATGAAACCACTTTTGTTGGATCCGCGATGTCAAATTATTACTAGGTTCCAAAATTCGTAATTTTTCGAATCAATATGTGAGCGTGGTAAAGGAAAACGCGTTTGACCAGTTTCAGTTGATTTTAATCGACTGGAAATTGGCCATTTTTCAAACGGTCTCCAAATCCGACGAAACTAGTTTTGTTAGGACCGTATCGTCAATACGAAGCTAGAAAATATTTATCGTGAATTTTTCGAGTTAATATGTGACTCCAGTAAAGTGAATTGCGCGTTCTAATTCAATATATAGAGTTATATTTTGATTTTAACGGAAACTGATCGAAACGATCGAATCAGCTTACGATACATATCCCATTGTGTTCGGAATGGGGGTAATTAGCTATGGACGACAGTCGGTGGGCCTCGTTTCGAAGTCAAAATAAAAAGGTTGCTTTTTGAAATTAAATAATTATATATATATATATATATATATATAATTCCTCCTCCCCCCTTTCATTCGTTCAGAAGAAATTAGAAAAAAAAGAAAAAAACATCGCGCCCTAGCGCGACAATTTCCCCCACCGCCACTGACGATCGACGGCGCTTCATCCTCCTCCTCTCGCCGACCCTCTCTCCTTCCCCCCTTCCTCCTTGCCCACGTCGAGACGCTCTTCCCGATGCCCCTCCTCGCGCATCAGCTCGACGACAGCTTCCCCCCTACACCACAGCGCGCCCCCTACGCATCCCCCTGACCCCCCCCCCCAACGTCGAACTCATCCCACCCTTCAACAGTACATCGCAGGACAGCCCCTTCCCTTTTTACTGTAAGTTTTGTTTTTAAATTACTTTTATTTATTTATTTTTTTCCTTTTTAGGTTTATGTTATTTATTTAAAGGCAATTAGCTTATTAGATATAAAATTAGGGTTTTTATATTCTTAGCATAACAAAAATCGGATTTATATATATGTAAAACAATAATGATAAAAATTAGATTTTTCTTATGAATGTGAAATATTAAAAATATGATTTTTATACTTGTGAAATATTAAAAATATAATTTTTATAAAGTAGAGATGTTAATAATATTATTTTTATATAAGTAGAGTATTAAAAATATGATTTATAATATAGAAAGAATAAAAATACGATTTTTATATTATATAGATAGTAAAAATTCGATCTTTATATATGAAATAGAAATATAAAAATATAATTTTTATATAGAATGAAGTGTCGGGAAAAATATATATGAAGTGAAATAAAAATATGATTTTTATTTATTGAATGAAGCAATAAAAATATAATTTATATTTGAACAGCGAGAAAAGAACTGCATTGGAATTCCAAGCAAATCCAGATCTTCAGCAGTTCGAAAGAAAAGCACGGCGGAGTGGAACCCTCGGTGAGAACTCCTCACTTTTAAATTTATTTCTAGTTGAAATATATACTAGGATGCAGACGGTGTTTAGTAGCACCCGACACCCGTCGTCCACATACCATGGACGACTTGTATGCTTGGTTGTTTGATTTTGATGTGTAGTTGATTGTGTGATGTGATGTGAAATGAAATAAAATATTTATATAGTTGAAAATATTTTATAGTTAAAAATAGAATTTTTAATGTGTATATGAAATGAAATAAAAATAAACAAATCGGATGATTTGTTTGTATACACACATTTGACTGATATTGATTGGGACGATAAATTTTACACATCGCCCAACTGTACAAATAAAATCTGTGTTTGATTGTTTGAAACCCCACACGGGTATTGGGATGATATATGACATACACTAGTCCCAATAATTAGCTGTATGTCGATCGATTGATGGACAGACTGTTATGAGCGTTAAATATTTATATTGGATGTTTATACGGTGTAGAATGCACTTTGGATGATGGTTGATTATTCATCTTTGTTATTGTATACATGTGTTGTAGGAAATCCATATAATTAACATTATATGGTAATTGATCGGGCCTCATTCCAGTTTTGAAAAAGAAATATTTGAATAAAAATATTTGAAAAAGGAATATTTGAAATAGAATATTTGAAAATAGAATATATGAAGCCGTGTTGATTAGATTGACGCCATTTTGACGTGAACGATATTTATATCATATTAGATCAAAATTTGGACCTAACACCCAAATCGTTATAATATGCAGAGAATTATATGTAGAGAATAGAGAAAAATGAAGAAACACACAGGATTTATAGTGGTTCGGCGTTAACGAGCCTACGTCCACTTTATATATTATTGATTATACTTTGAATGCTAGTACAATCAATGATTTCTCTCAAACTCACTCTTACAATTATGATTTCTCTCAGTAATCTCGAAGTAAAACTGATAAGAAATAGTGGTATGACAGTAATGGTGGAATCAGTACTCAATACTGCCAAAAGATCCTCAAAAATGCCAAGCTCTGGGCTATTTATAGCTGATTTCTGGTGACGGATCGCGGTCATACGTGGCCCACATCCCAAAGATCTCGGACCGGTTCGTAGCTTGATGAAGAATCAGTCAATATGACAGTTGGTGACACGTGTCGCGAGATCCTGCATTCTCGGATCGTGGTGGACTTGGTCTTGGTCATCATCCATCAGCCTAGGGGATCGGATCGGATCGAGCTAGCGATGGACGGATCGGATCGTAGTCAATGGGGGGATATCACGAACCGAGGGGGGTACGGCGATCCGATCGGGTCTTCGAGGGTTAAAGGCGTGAAACTTCATATTTTCTTCTTATGTGTGAACCTTGGTGGCTTGGTCAAAAAGCTAGCCAACATTTTGCCCCCTCAAAGTATATTTTATCAGAGATGGATTATGCTTCGAAACCGCGGAAACATCTTTTCATAGGAAGATGCAAATCAAAGGCCGTGTCTGTTCATATTGTTGTGCCGTTTCTGAAAAGTTGTGTCTCCTGATTAGTATAAATGCCCAATGAAATCTTTAATCGTTTCTTTGGTTATCGAGCAGCTCTTCTCTCTGGGATTTTTGGATACTTTAGGTAAACTTTTATTAATTTTCCTTCAAACAATTTCCGAAATTTGATTTTGACAAAAGTTTGTCGAGTCGGATCGCCCAAATCCCCCATGGTTCACGACACGAGGCGTTCGTCCTGGTCCAATTTTCGTGTGGGCCTTGTGCGGTGGGGCACCTTCCGTTGTGAGTTGATCCGGGGACCGACCTCCTCTTTTCTGATGGGCTCGGATCCGCGGCCCGCTAGACCCCCCGTGGATCGAGTAAGACAAAGAGAGGAAGATTATAAGTCACCCATTCGCCTATATATACCCGACCCCTTTCTTCTCTTCTTTCCTTCTTCTTTCTCGTTTTTGGCTGCCGCTGCTTGGAGATTCCGACCAAAAATCCAACCTTAATCTCCCCATACCCCATCAATTTTAAACCCAAGGTTATTGAACACTTTCGTTTTCGCTTCCATCGATTTAGAAAGTGGAGAGCTCCGATTTCAATGGTTTGAGATCGAGGGGCTGAGTTGAGGAAGAAGGAGAAAGAGGGGGCCAGGTTGGTCCGTGGGTGAAGAGGAGAAACGAGGGGGAGGAAAGGAAACAAGGATTTGGACGACTCGTGGAGGGGAGCTTCATGTCGGATCGCGAGAAGGGTGGAGATAGGAAAGTGGGAGCAGTATTCTGGCCAACGGTTGGGATCGGGGGAAGCGGGATCGTGGAGATATGGGATCGGTAGTCCGTGGGATCGAGTCGTAAGCTGGATCGTGGTGGGTTCTCACGATCCCCCTGGCAAAATACACGACTTGAAGCCTTCCACGATCCGACAAGAACCTCGATCCATGCTGCCTTGCGATCCGAAAGAGGGCGATCCATTATATGTATCGCGATCCGACCCGTAGCCCACGATCCAAATGTATTCTGAACTCTAAACAATGCCTTGCTATTGCCAGATTCTGAACAGTTACGTTAGAGCCATCAATACGGACTTTCAGGACCGAACGACAACATAACTTGACCGCATATGACGACTAATACTTTGATGATCTTGATAACTTTTACGTTTTTTCTTTAATACATGCACAGGAACACACTTGCACTTGCACACACGGGGTACGGGTAATTATATTCTTAATTCTCATGTTTACTCGCCTAAACAGTAATGTCGTATAACCGTTCCCCTTCAAGATCTGACATAGAGATGGATCCCGAGACATCTGAGCACCACAACCCCGAGGTTCTTCCAATTAATCCAGAGGGTGCGGATTTTGGATCCGAATATGAAGCAGAAACAGAATTGGATCCGTCCGAGAGTACCTCGCTTGATGAGGAGTCCGAAGTGGACGACCGAGCTCCCGACGAAATTCCTGGTGCAGTAGAAATAGAGAAATTCACTGACTCTTTAGCTTCCAAACTTGATGACATAAAGCTTAAGAGAATTTACTTGAGACACGGGATCCCCTGCGATGATGTGAGTACTCCTGGTAGCGAAGATAGACCTCATTTGGCTTCGGAGGGGTATATGACAGTTAGCCGACATATGTGCTGGGTAGGCGCTATTCCTCCGCTTCCTCCAATCGTCATTGAGACCCTAAAACGATTGGGTATTGCTCCAATGCAGCATCATCCCAATGCCTACGCAGCCCTATACACCCTATACATCGCATAAGTGGAAATCCTGCAAACTGAGCTCACGTTTAAAGATTTGAATTTTTTTTACCTTTTCAAGCATCGCTCCAAGGCAACCCCAAATTTTTCTTTCTTCGAATCGGTAGCAAATAGGAAGGTTTTGTCTGACGGGTACAGCAACATAGGGGATCCCAAGGCCGATTGGTTCTATATAAAGAGACAGGCTGGGTGTTCAAGAAGATGGCTTAAATCAAGTAAATTTTAAACCTTTGAATGAATAACTCGTTTAAGAAATCGAAGCGCTAACATGCTTCTTTTCTCTAAGCAGATCACGCCTTTCCAAAGATGGAAGGCTCGGTGTACAATAATCGACTGTCCCTTCTTCTGCAAAGCAAATCCGGCTTCCTAAAGATCAAGAAATGTATTACTGACGAGAATCTTCACAAGCACTGCCTTCTGGATATAAGGTTTGGACATGGTGCGGGTGACAAACCTTACAAATACGTGCCCCCGACTGAGGGAGAAGGAACGTCACAGGCAGTAGAAACAACTAAATTTCGTAAGAGTCCTTCGCCGACAATTATCCAGGACGACGAAGAGCTAAATGTATACAAAGGAGATGAGTCCCGTGCTGACGAGTCCAAGGAAAACCCAGTCTCTCCGGGGGGTTTCTCCTCAAAGGCCCCTCTACCAGCTGAACCTGCTGCTCCCGATGATTTAACAGAGGAGCAGTTATTTAAAGAACTGAGCAAGATTCCTTTACCTGATGATGTATATACACAGGGAGACTTCGAAGGGGAACCATTTTTCCCTATTTATGAGGAAACAACTGTTCCAGTTGGAGAACGAGAGACTACCCAGATGAGCCTGACTTCGGGCCCGGGTCTGTTAGGGGGAATTATATGGGATGCACAAATCACATGCACTGTCTGACCCCACACTTCTATACCAATAGTATTCAAGGTTTTAATATGTACTTGTTTCTTTTGCAGGAAAGATGTCTCGCAAACGATCTTATTCCTATCGCTCTCTTCGTGAAGGCACATCTAGTCTTCATCCAAATCCTGAGCGTGCTCGTAGCAGCAACCGAGGGGGAGACATTCATTGGTCCCGGGATTCTCATAAGCCTACTTCTTCACAGTCCAGATCTTCATCAAAGCAAACCTCTGGAAAGCCTCCCAGCAATCCGGTGCCGCCTACAGGTGGAAAACAACTTCCCAAAGACTTAACCCCTCCGAAGAGTGCACTCTCTCACAGCAGATCATCCAAAAAGCACCATGAGCCCAAGGATATAAGCAAGGATCCAAACAAGGATCCTGGGAAGGAGAAAATTGACATTGTCCCTTCCAGCCAACAAAGTTTGAGTGCCCCCGGGTCACGAGACTATATCCATGGCCCTGAGACTCAGGCCAAGCTGGAAAAATTACGAGAACAATTCCCCGATATCTTCTTCGAAAGGATGATGTTCGTTCCAACTTTGGAACCAGTCCCTAGGAATTGGGATACTGAAGTCATCGGACACGTTCGCCATGTAGCCAGACAGCATGAGGCGATGAAGAAACATGCTGTCAATCTTTCAGACGTCATCCGAACGCTTGAGATGGAAGCGCATAGGTCCAAAGTGAAGATAGATAACAATGAAAGGGCCAGGATAAAAATGGAGAAGGACTTAGAAGATGCACAATCTTTGCTTGCCTTGGCTCAGCAAGATGCTAAAAATTACAAAACAGAGCTGAAGGAGGCCAGGCAACGTTTTCATAATGAGCTCGATTCTAACAGCAGAGAGCGAGCGTTATTGAAGAAAGAAGTGGAAGATCTCAGGATGGCCAACACCGAAATGAAAATAGCACAGGATCATTTCGAGGTCGAAAAAGCTGCTTGGGAGAAAGAAAAGGCAAGCTTGCAAGATAGCTTAGCTCTGGCCGAAAAAGAAAGGGTGATTCTGAATGATCAACTCGCGCGTGCAGAGAAGCGCGCTATTCTTGCTGAGAATAATGTGGAAAGTGCCATTGAAATGGCCACTGTTTCTAATGAAAAGCTCCTCGAGAGAGAGAATGATATCGAAGGATTTGAAGGAATGTTGTTCGACTTCCTTGTCCAGGTCATCAAGACCCGTAACATCTCCTGGATCCCAGACTACCATGTCACTCTAGCCAACATATGGGATGCAATCGTTGAGAGCGAGAAACAGCGATTAGGAGTTGATGAGATTGATGAGAATGAGTTGATGCGGACCATTCTTAGGGATAATGAACCTGAGGATTTAGAGAAAGGCAGACGCCTACTCCGAGAAGAAATTGATAAAGAGAAAACTCAGGCGAAGGGCAAAGATAAAATGGAAGAAGGCCCGAGCTCAGCTGCAGAGCCCAAGGCCTCCGAAATTAAGGAATACAATCCAGACTATCCACTGATTCCTCTGGGTCCAACCCCTCCAGCTGTCGGGGGTTCTGCTGCTAGCTTGGATGGAGGATCGGCGGAAGGTATCTCTATATTTTCTCCGCAACTTGCCAAAGCAATTGTCACTTGTCGTCGTCTGGTCGGACAATCAACTGAGCAAACCGCATTCTCTCCCAAAATAACATTTGTTTCTCATGATACACGTGGCGGGCCAGTTGATAAGGATGCTGAAAAGAAGGCAGAGGCAGAGAAGATTGACATCCTGCCAAGTGTTGGTGCTGATGTCCCCCCAGATGCTGAACCTATCAAGGCTTTGAGAGACATGGACGGGCACCACGACGGCGATGAATAGGAAGTCGCCATTATCAAAGAAAGCAGAGGCGATGATGAGGAAACCTTGACTGAACAATAGGCCGAAGAGGAGGAGCAGTTGCTCCTTATGAAAGGGGGACAGGATCCAGTATATGTGCCCCCAATTTCCGAGATCGACCACAAAACTGGGTTGGTCGTAAGATTTTCCTCCCGATCAATAACTTCACAACTAGCTTCTCAATCCTCTAGTTCTTCGCCGGAGCCTCTTGTTGATAAGAGGAAGAGGAAAAAAGGTGATCGTTCGGATGTTGATAAGGAGGAGTCGGGGAAGCAGAAAAAGAGCAAGAAGCCTACATAGCCCCCTCCCCCCCAGCATAAGTAGGATGCAGATATCAGTTCATATTTTGTCCTTAGGATTTTTAGGCTTTCCACTGGCCATGAAATGTAATTGTGAGAATGGCCCTCACTTTTGTTTAGGTTCCTCATTATCTTGTAGGTTTGCAGTTTATGAATGAAAGTTTATTTCTTTTGCGTCATCGTGTACCTGCAGTCAATAAACTCTTCATATTTAGTCACAAGTCATTTGGCTATAACCAAACTAAAATTATATTACAGATCATTCAAGCAACAGAAAGAATTTAACAATTTCTATGCATGTTGCCCCCTATATTTGAATACGGGGGACTTGGAATTTTTTAGTAGAATTATAGTCCTTGAGGCGCCGAATCTCCGGTGCCTCTATACTTTCCCGATCCATCAGCGGGTTAAAGTTCGAACTTGTATCATGATCTGCTCACCGGTCCTTTAACGGGGCAGGAATTCTGGGGACGCTGAGTCTCCAGCATCCTTGTCAGCACTTAATCACAGATGTTTTTATACTCTCCTTGAGGTCGCCAAGGTTAGAGTTCGAGCTCGGTTGTTCAGTCGCCCCCCGATCCTTCAGCGGGGTAAGAGCTCTTTCTCAGCGCTTAATCGTAGACGCTTTTATACTCTCCTGGCGGTCGCCAAGGTTAGAGTTCGAGCTCGGCTATTCAGTCGCCCCCCGATCCTTCAGCGGGATCAGATCTCTTTCTCAGCGCTTAATCGTAGACGCTTTTATACTCTCTTGGCGGTCGCCAAGGTTAGAGTTCGAGCTCGGCTGTTCAGTCGCCCCCCCGATCCTTCAGCGGGGTAAGGGCTCTTTCTCAGCGCTTAATCATAGACGCTTTTATACTCTCCTGGCGGTCGCCAAGGTTAGAGTTCGGTCAAGGCGGTCCTTATCCTGGTGCATCGCCTTGCCATGTGGACGTTATTTTCGCATCCTTTACGTTTTCTCTCTGCTCTGGAGAGTTAGAGCGCAATCAATGGTGTGATTCACTTTATTGCACCTTCCTCATTCTGGCTGCGGATTACTCTCCATTCAGATGGAAAGCACCTGGAATTACATGTTTCTGTAATTGCTGTATGAATTTTACAACAAACTTTATAAAGATAGAGGAGCAGATAAATAATGGTGCAAATAAAGGTAAACGACACACAATATTTTTATAGTGGTTCGGTCAAATCGTGACCTACGTCCACTTTATAATCCTTTGCTCAAGACATTGGACTATTCTAGGCAAGTCATGCCTTTTACATGGTCCTATGAAACAAAAGGATAAAATCTGATGACTTTACGTCAGATAAGGCCGCAAATGTTGGGCATTCCACACTCTGGGAATTTCTTCTCTATCTACGGTTGCTAGCTTGAAGGTTCCATTATCAAGCCTTCGTAGAACGGAGTATGGTCCTTCCCACTTCGCACCCATATGAGTCGGGGGCGGAAAGACACGCTTCAGAACCAAGTCTCCGGGTTCAAAGGTTCGGGCTCGAACCTTTTTGTTTTAGTATCGAGCGACCTGTTGCTTGTGTCTCAAGGCACGCAAGTCTGCTTCATCCCTCTTCTCTTCTATTGAATCTAGGGATTCAAGGAGCAACTCGTTATTAGTCATCGGATCGTAATAAGTAACTCGGTGAGATGGTACTTTTAGCTCAACCGGGATGACTGCCTCTGCTCCAAAAGCAAGGGAGAAGGGGTATGGCCTGTTGCCGATTTATATGTCGTCCCGTAGGCCCATAATGCCAAGGGTAACTCATCGACCCACATAGCTTTGGACCGCTTCAATCTTCTTTTGATAATGGACTTAATCACTTCATTTGCTGCTTCGATCTGTCCGTTCGACTGCGGACGTGCCACAGAGGTGTACTGTTTCTCAATGTGGTATTTCTGGCAGAAGTTCCTGAATTCGCTGCTGTCAAATTGGGTTCCATTGTCAGTTACGACGATCTTCGGAATCCCGAACCGGCAAATAATGTTCCTAACAACGAAATTGATCACTCGCATGGTTGAAATTGCAGTCAACGGTTCGGCCTCAACCCATTTGGTGAAGTAGTCTACAGCTACAATGGCGAACTTTGCTCCGCCTTTTGCTATAGGGAGGGTTCCAATGATATCAATTCCCCACATAGCGAAAGGCCACGGACTTGTCATTGTTTTTAACTGACCAGGAGGTGCTGTGGGAATCCTTGAAAATCTTTGGCAAGCATCACAACGTCGCGCATACTTTGTCGCGTCTTTGTTTATAGTAGGCCAGAAATAACCATACCGCAACACCTTTTTTGCCAGAGTTTGTCCTCCAGTGTGATCGCCACATTCACCTTCGTGCACTTCCTGCAGTACATGTTTGATGTCGTCATGGGCTATACACCGAAGGAGAGGCATCGAAAATCCATGTCTATACAGGACTCCGTCTTGCAGAACATATCGGGAAGCTTTACCAATTACTTTACGCCTCTCGCTCTTCTTGGTCGGAAGCGTTCCATTCAATAGGAAATTCTTTAGAGGGGTCATCCATGACTCCCTTTCCGGCTCAGTTTCTAGTACCGGATCAATTTCCATCTGATCTATACTAGGGAACCGAAGCACTTCAACTGGGGCTACCCTGATCTCTTCAGGATCGTCGGAACTAGCCATCTTGACTAATTTATCTGCCTGTTGGTTCTCTGACCGCGGAATACGAGAGATAATGAAGTGATCAAAACCTATCAGCAACTCCTTTACTTTCTCCAAATACGAAATCAATCTTGGGCTCTTAGCTTGGAACTTTCCAGTGACCTAATTTGCAACCAACTTGGAATCACAAAATATGTCCAGCTTTGTGATCACTAACTCCTTTGTGATCTTTAGCCTAGCTACCAGGGCCTCATATTCGGTGTCGTTGTTGGTGGCATGAAATTCCAATCGGATAGCATAGGATATCAGTCGCTTTTCAGGAGTTTCCAGCACCACTCCGGCACCGGATCGTTTATCATTCCTAGCACCATCAATATACAATTTCCATGCACTAGGATCGAGAAGTAACTTTGGTGGGTCAGCCTCTTCGTTTACCATGTCATCCTACGAGACAGTAAATTCTGCTATGAAATCTGCCAGCATCTGCCCCTGTATCGATCGTCGAGGCTGAAAATTCAAATCAAATTGACTCAGTTCAATGTTCCACTTGAGCAGCCTACCAGAAGCTTATGATCTCTGTAGAACTTGCTTGAGCGGATGATCTGTGTACACAGTGATAGGATGAGCTTGGAAATAATGTCGAAGCTTCCAAGATGCAATCAATATACTATACGCCAGCTTTTCGATCCTCGGATAATTTCGTTCAGCTGCCGCCAATTTTTTACTCACGTAGTACACTAACCTTTGAACCTTGTCTTCTTCTCTCACTAACGCTGAGCTGATCGCGTAGGACGACACTGCTAAGTACACGAATAAATCCTCGTGATCCACCGGCTTAGACAGTATTGGGGGTCTCTCCAGATGATTCAGCAGGTTCTGAAATGTTTCAATGCAATCAGGAGTCCACTTAAAATTGCGTTTTCCTTGCTTTATCAATTCAAAGAACGGAATGCATTTGTCTATCGCTCTAGAGATGAATCTGATTAATGCTGCTACTTTCCCCGCAAGGCTCTGCACATCTTTGATTTGTCTAGGCTCCTGAATGTCTCTAATTGCTGCAATCTGGTCTAGATTAATTTCAATCCCGCGCGAGCTGACAATGAATCCCAAGAATTTCCCGGATGCAACCCCAAATGAGCATTTCGTTGGGTTGACTTTCATCCCATACTTTCGAAGAATACCAAACATCTCTGCCAAGTTTGTAGTGTGATCGGACGATTGTCTGGACTTAACCAACATGTCGTCAACATACACCTCCATCGTTTTCCCAATCTGGTCATAGAACATTCTGTTCACTAACCGTTGAAATGTAGCGCCTGCGTTCTTCAAACCAAAAGGCATTACCACGTAGCAGTATAATCCCAGATCTGTAATGAAGCTAGTGTGTTCTTGATCTGGAACATGCATAGGAATCTGGTTATATCATGAATAAGCATCCATGAAAGAGAGAAGCTCATGACCTGCCGTTGAATCTACCAACTGATCAATTCTGGGTAACGGAAAACCATCTTTTGGGCAGGCTTTATTCAGATCCGAAAAATCAATACACATACGCCACTTCCCATTGGCCTTCTTTACCAAAACTGGATTTGAAATCCAATCTGGGTAGGTTGAGTCTTTGATGAATCCGTTACTTCTTAACTTTTCAACTTCTTCTTTCAAGGCTGCGGACCTCTCTAGGCCCAGCATTCACCTTTTTTGTTTTACATGGGGATGCTTTGGGTTAATGCTCAATGAATGGCTCATGATTGATGGAGATATCCAACACATGTCCGCGTGGGTCCAAGCAAATACATCCAAGTTATCTTTCAGGAAATCCATCAGTTCTTTAGCTCGAACTGGATTCAACTGGGATCCAATCTTCAGGACCTTCTCTGGGTCGCTATCATCGATTAGTACATCCACAGTCGTTTCGTTGGGAGCCGCCAATCTGCCCCTAGTCTCTTCGTCCTCTCTGGGATCTATATCCTCGGGCAGTTCTCTGGGCGATTGACCTATGGTCATTCTCTTTAATTGCTATGACGTCTCCCCCCTTGTGGGAGAAGAAGCGTCTTTAATCTCAATATCTTTTCCTTTTTGGATAGCTTTAGTTCTGCAATGTAACATGCACGTGTAGCAAACTGATCTCCTCTGACTATGCCAACACCAGCTTCCGTAGGAAACTTCAATAACAAGCACCAGGGGGCTATACAAGCTCTAAACTTTGCTAGGGCCGGTCGGCCCAAGCAGGCACTATAAGGCGATTCAATATCCAAAACTACGAAGGGAAGAATTCTCACTCTCTGGCGTTCTCATTCCCCAAGTGTTACCGGCAGCTCTACATATCCCATTGGAGCAGTTGAAGCCCCGTTAAATCCACGGATCCATCCTTCACATGGCTTTAAATCTTTCAATTCAAGGTTCATTAGATCGAACGTCTTTTTGAATAGAATGTTGACTGAACTCCCATTATCCACTAAAACTTTATGGACAGTAGCCGGGCCAATAGGAACCGTGATTACAAATGGATCTTCGGTCGGAGCGTGGACTCCAATACTCTCTCGGTTGCGGAAAATGACGTCGTCTGACATCATCTTTTGTTGTTTTACCGGGACATTGTCCTCAGGGTTGCTACAATCTCCTGCCTCAAGATGATGCTTTGCTGCATTTACGTACTGGTCCATCGCCCCGAAACTATGCCCGGCTAGGTGAAGCCCTCCGATTATGGTATTGATAACAAGATCCTTTCCTTTTTGCTAGACAGTTGGCCTGACAGTAGGTTGATTCTGGTTTTGGTTCGGGGTCTGAATAGCTTGCCCCCTGTCTCTAGGAGTAACCTGGTACTCATCCAACTTCCCTTCTCGGAGCAACCTCTCAACTACGTCTCTCAGATGACGGCATTCATTTGTAGAGTGGCCGTGAGTCCGATGGAAGAGACAAAACTTCCCCGTCTCACGTGTTTTCTCCGTTGAATCTCTTGGAGGAGGCCTTTTATGTTGGAGAACGTTGTACGAGTCGACGAATATATTCTCCAAAGTATCATTTATTGGCGTATAACTTTCGAAAGACCTAGGACGGGTCCTTCTCTGGGAATCGTTCCCCTGATTTCTCTTCCGATTATTGCCATTACTGTTGTTACCATTGCTTCCTGACTTGCGGCCGCCGCCCTGGTTTCGGTTCCCAACGTTGACTTCAACCTTTCCCGAGATGTCTCCGGTTTGCTTGATGGCGACATTACTTTGGATTTCCTCCTTATTTTCCATTTTCATCTTCCGGTTAGCATATACTTCCTCCTGACGTAAGCGTACGTTTGCTTTCTCGTAAAACAATTCTCTAGTATGAGGTGGTTTGTCGGCCAGGTATCTCCCAAATTCAGTATCTTTATCTACCCCATCAATTAGAGCTGCCACAACAGTCGGCTCATGGGGATCCTTGACTTCGGTGGCGGCTAGGTTGAAACGATCCAGATACCCCCTCAAGCTCTCACCTGGTCGTTGTTTGACAAGGAACAGATCAATCACACTTTTCGACCTTTGTGCATAAATGCGGAACTATTCTACGAACTTTTCACTCAATTACCTGAAACTGGAAATTGATCTTGCTGGTAAGCGTGTAAACCATAATAACACTACATCCTCCAAGAATATAGGGAATGCTTTGCACTTTACAGCGTTGGAAGCTGCGGCAGCGGTCATTGACCAAGAATATCTAATTAGATGTTGAATTGGATCAGATCTACCCGCGTAACGGTTCATTTGAGGCATGTTGAAGCACCTCAGAAATGTTACATCTAGAATGTCGTCGGTAAAAGGGGTGTGGCTGCGACCAATTCCCCAGTCTTCATTCCTTTGTCCACGGCTATCCGCCAGGATTTGATGGACCATAGCTGCAACATTTGCACTGGTCATCGGAGGCTCGGGGTCAGTGCTCCTAGCTCGGTGGAATTCTCCAAACTCTCTTCTAGGAACATACACGAAGTCCGGAGCTCGGATTGGGCTTCGCTGCCCCCTGCTATTGTGAGTATTTGTACGGCGGAGGAGCTGAGGTGGTCTATTCTCAACAGGATCATCCACAACTCGAGCTCTAGGAGTTGCGGCGTGATTATTCAAGTTGCAGTTTGAGGGTCCTACACCAAGTGTCTCTACCTCTCGTGCTGGCAAGGTTCCAAATCGGAGCTGCTCTATGTTTTCAGCCCGCTCATACGGTCGCCGCGGAGGTCTTGGCGATTCCTCCGATGAAGAAGAGTACTCTGGGGTGAGCAGACGGACTGGAGGAGGCGTTCTTTGCCTTGCAAGATCATCCAGACGTCTATCCATAGCAGTCAAATTCTGTCGCAGCATGGAGCTTTCCTGCTTTTGAGCAGCTATTTCGTCAAACAGCCTATCCCACATTTCAACGAAGCGAGAGAGATCTCCTTCAGTAACTGGAGCAGAGGGGTCATACCGATCATCAACATTTTCCCTTATGCGCAGAGAGCTTGAGCCAGGTCGAACAGAGGGACCAGGACGGGAAGAGCGACCATAGGCTCCTTTCCAGGTCAAGTTGTAATCCGGTCATCACTTCGGATCGTGGTGGATCGGTGTCGGTGGCTCGCAGCGCCCCCCGGGATCGGATCGTGGTCACATTGGGAGGGGGGTTCGTGGTGGTATCGTGGGACCGGGTGACGACCCCTTCAACTATTCGGTTCGCGTCACCCTCCACGGTTCGGTTCGCCATCTCCGTTCCGCGATCCGAGGGTCCTTCGTTGACCTGTTCATGCACGCTCTCCTCAACCGCTTCATTCGCAGCCTCATTCGCCTCTGAAGCTCGTACTTCCTTAGACTTCTTTCCAGCCATGATATCAGGTATCGTTAAAATATTCAAAAGTCTGAACAGTGAGGCTTCGGGACTGTCTTCTTCGGACTTGAATATCCAAACAACGGAGAAACAATCCAATATCCTGATTTCAAATACTCAGTGATAGCACCAAAATGTTAGATCAAAATTTGGACCTAACACCCAAATCGTTATAATATGTAGAGAATTATATGTAGAGAATAGAGAAAAATGAAGAAGCACACAGGATTTATAGTGGTTCGGCGTTAACGAGCCTACGTCCACTTTATATATTATTGATTATACTTTGAATGCTAGTACAATCAATGATTTCTCTCAAACTCACTCTGACAATTATGATTTCTCTCAGTAATCTCGAAGTAAAACTGATAAGAAATAGTGGTATGACAGTAATGGTGGAATCAATACTCAATACTGCCAAAAGATCCTCAAAAATGCAAAGCTCTGGGCTATTTATAGCTGATTTCTGGTGACGGATCGCGGTCATACGTGGCCCACATCCCAAATATCTCGGACCGGTTCATAGCTTGATGAAGAATCAGTCAATATGACAGTTGGTGACATGTGTCACGAGATCCTGCATTCTCGGATCGTGATGGACTTGGTCTTGGTCATCATCCATCAGCCTAGGGGATCGGATCGGATCGAGCTAGCGATGGACGGATCGGATCGTAGTCAATGGGGGGCGATCGCAAACCGAGGGGGGTACGGCGATCCGATCGGGTCTTCGAGGGTTAAAGGCGTGAAACTTCATATTTTCTTCTTATATGTGAACCTTGGTGGCTTGGTCAAAAAGCTAGCCAACATATCGATTTTATTTGTTTTTAATGAATATTGAAAAGTGATTTCAATAATCGAATATTTTAGAAAATGAGTTCGAATTGAATTGAATAGAAAAGAAATTCGAATTAAATTGAATTGAAATGAATTAGAATTCGAATTGAATTGAAAATAAAATGAATTCGAATCGAATTGAAATTGAATGTAAATCAACTTGAAATGAATTCGAATTGAAAATGAATTCGATTTGAAATTGAATAGAATTGAATAGAAATGAATTCGAATTGAAATTGAATTGAATTGAAAACGAACTGAAATTGAATTAGAAATCAATTTGAATTGAAATCAATTTGAAATGAATTTAAATCGAATTTATAAGGAAAAATTCAATTTTGATTTGAATTTGAAAAGAAGTTGAAATCGTTTTGAATACGAATTTAAAACGATTTATAAAATACGTTTTAAAAGGAAATTGACGAAATATATATAATATATATATATATATATCATATATATAATGGCCTGAATAGAACGTGCCGCGCCGCTGCAGTTCGTGAATTTCGACCATTGACTTCGAATGGATATTGCGGGAGATCCGACCGTCGGATTCTCCTAAAACCGGAACCGTTGGGTTCGTATCGAAAAGAGCTTTCTAACGAATATTAGAGATTTGAAATCTAATGGTTGGATTTGGAATTATGTCCAAATCAAATTTGGAAAAGGTCTTTGTAAGTGCGGTTCGATGACCATTGATGGAAATCGACTGTACGGGCCTTGATAAAATTATTAAAAATAGTAATAATTTGTGTAAAATCATAAGAAATGATTTGCGAAGAATTGGGATGAAAAACTCCATATTTGAAAAGATAAAAAAAGATTTTTATCGAAATGAACTAGTTTTGAACTAGAATTATAATTCTATTTATTTTTAAATAAATAAATTGGATTTGAAAAGGGTTTTAAAAGTAACCAGAATTTCCAATAATTGAATTGGAATAGATTTGAATCGAAATTGTCTTTGGAATATTTCTATGTTGGATTTCGTGATTATACAGATATTGTTATGGGAATTTGAAAGATATATTAATATCGTTATTTCCAATACGATATTTGTTGGTCGTAGAATTTGATATTGAATATAAGCCGGTATATTTTCTATTCAGAGCCTTGTATTTAATATCAAATGTGATTTGGGTTTGTCGTGAATGGTGTCTTCATTAACACTGTTCTTAAACCCTATTGAGAAAAAGATTAAATCTTTTATTTAGATTTAATGAAGTGTACCAGTTAAATAATATTTAATTCGAATTGAATTCGAATTGATTCTTGGGTTTATCGTGAACGGTGTTTTAAATAACACTCGTTCTTTAACCCGATAATTAATGTAACGTGATTTTGGGTTGTCGTGAACGGTATCTTCAATAATACTGTTCTTAGACCCAACAGAGTTAAGAAAATCAGAAACTAACTGGGGGTTAGTCAAGTTGAATGGTTTCCTGTGTATTGATCTGATGTTGGTTTCGGCCTTCGGGGTTAATACTTAGGGAATTGCTCGCTTGCTAATTTACAGTTAGGGACTGATTGAAATGTGACGTGATTTTGGGTTTATCGTGAACCGTGTTTTAAATGACACTGATTATTTAACCCAGTTAAAGATTAAAACTAAGTGGAGTTTTAATGAATCTTTAATTAGATTGAAAATATCGAGAATGGAGTATCACCAGTTTTGATCCAGGCGATAGTTAAATCTTTAATTAGATTTAAGCGTGAAATGGTAATTGAATTTACCGATAACACCGTGGTGTTAGATATGAAGTATTACCAGTTTTACTTCATGGGATGAATAGGTTGGGATTGGGAAATAAAATAAATGATCACGTCGGTCTGGATCGCTAATCCCGACTAGTTTGGATAAACCCAAAAATTTGGTTTGAATTGACTTACAAAGAATGATTAAAGAATAAATTTAAAGGAATTTATCTTTGATAAAATTAATGGGAACCTTTCCCTAAGAAATGTGAAATTTTAGAAACTAAAAGTAGGTTAGCTAAGTAGAACGTTTTCCTAGGTATTGATCTGATGTTGGTTTCGGCCTTCGGGGTTAATATTTGGGGAATTATTCTCTTGTTAATTTACAGTTAGTGACTGATGAATTGGAATGAGGCGTATGTTGTGTTTGTGTAACACTTGTTTATTACATATGCGAGTTATTCAGAAAGACCGGGTTTATCCCTTTCTGAATAACTGATACGACGATAAGTCGAAGATGAAGACGGTGGTTGAAGACCGGAGGTCTTCACGTCGTTTGGGTGATTACTGATGATCTTGATTGGGCCGTACACTCAAGAAGATGGAAACAGTTGGTGATCGTCCAGACGTACTTGGAGATCGATGGATATGCGGTGTACTAGGTGCCTCCGGTTTCGTTCAGACACAGAACGAACTTGTAAATGGACTGTGTGTCTGACATTAGATTTCAGTCTGCGTGATTGATTTCTATTAAATATATATCTGTTTGGCGGCGGAGAATTTATTCTCTTGCTTAACGCCCTTCTCTGAGACGTATGAGCTCAGGGGTTATATATTGATGGATATCTATCGCATGGAATGAATTGCCTGTGTGGCATGCCTAAGTGGCAAATGGATCAAGGCTTCTGTTGAAAAGCAAAGTCTTGTGGTTGATGATCAAAGCACGGCCTGTGTGGTGTAGCTTTGTGTAACGTTTACTTCGCGAGTTTCACACCCCAGTGGTGAACCAAAAATGGGAGAGGACCTCAGTGAGGACATGCGTTTCTTTCTAGTTAGAAGTGGCGTTAGTGGTTTTACACGCCCTGATGAGTTTGACTTATGTGGTTGTTGCTGTTGCGAGGCGCCTCGGATATATCGGTCGTTCTCGAACAGATGGAGTCATTTAGTTGACTCACTTACGCCCCAAAGGGCGGGGAAACACATTGTTCAGGCATTTTAATCCACATCGGTGGACCGGCCCTGTCGCTCCAAGGGACGATGCGTTCTGTTCCTGAGGGGCAGACTAGTGCATCTCGAATCGGTTGAGGACTATCTTTTGCCTCGGTTCACAGATGGAAATCCAATTTCCAAATACGTGACATTTGCGGTTTTAATTGTAGAACTAGTATGGCGACATGATATATGGTACCCATGCCGTCTATGATTGATACTTAAGATTTGAAGTTGTTTTATACGCTATAAACTTATAATAGTACCAAATGATTTGTTTTAAACGTACTAAGCATGTTTGGCTATTATAAGGGAAAACCCTATCCCCCGGCATGCGTTGCATTGTGTGATAGGACCTGGGTCTTATAATAGCTTCGTTTTTCTTTATTTAGCATTGCGTTGTTGTTTTATGCACTGGTATTCTTGGGAGGAAACCCGTTCCGCGTTAGCGGCGTGGTCCCTTAATTTACCTAACTTTAAAATAAAGATTTATAACTGTTTTAGTTCTCACACCAGTCCCATGACTGACCTGGAGTTTATTATTTTAACCTAAACTCTGGGTGCCCTTATTTTGACACGGGCAACTAGTAGTTTTGTTTTTGCAGATTTATATTCATAGGATCCTGCTTTACAGCTGGAACGATATCCGGAAAGCTTTGTATCCGTATATCTCCTTCAGTTGTGTATTGTATTATTTTCCGCTGCTATGTAATGTATTGTAATATCTGATATTTATAGAATGTAATATTCATTTATACTCTGTATATTCTTGTATTCTGATGAATTGTTGTAATATACAATGAAATGTTCTTCCGTCTGCGTTCTTCTGTGTGTTGTTCTCGACTCAATCCGGGCTTTCCTCACCGGGGAAGTTCGGGTCGTTTCATCGTTTACAAAAGCTCAAAGAACAAGACACATTAGAACCATACGAAAGAATTCATCAGAAATTGGATTAGTAATATCCAATGGAATGACTCGTTAGAGATGGGATTAGTAGTATCCTAGAATGAGTGTAAAGAGTATATTTTTGAAAATGAAAACAAATTTTGTTTTGAAAATTTAAATCAACTATTCGTATTTGATTATTTATTTGATATTGATTTGGACTATCCAGTATATAAAGATTTTGCATATACGTCTGATCCACGGATATTCGAAGTTTTAATATATTGGGCAGATATAGAATTACACTCTAGTCGCTCGAAGATGATTCTGATGATCGCTCGAGCATCATCAGAATTTATTTTCGCGTTTCGAAGGTGTGATATCTATATATTTCCATTAGACTGGTGTGAGAACCAAAATTAGATAGGGCTTATTGTTGTGATTTGACATCAAAATCTGATTTTTTTGACTATGTATCAAAGTTATAAATTTGAAAAGCTAATCAACTAATTAATTGATGGTTGTGTTGTTGATTATTGGTTGATTAATTAAAATTTGTACCCTATAACCAAATTGTATCAAAAAGTGAATTGTATTGAAAATTAGTCGCATTTGCTTGCATATACATGTACTTACACTGAACAGGTCATAGCAAGGAGGCTAGAGCAGAGAATAAAATTTGTTTGCCCGACAAATAGGTACATGTTTATCATAATTTACTGTTTTGTTTGGGTGACGATGATTTTATGAGCCGATTGGCTAGCCACTTGGCGTTTTCTTTTTCTTTTTTAGATCAGAGGGCCTGTATGGCAATTTCGGGATTTTCCCGGTGCTCCCGGTGCAGGGGAGGTTATGGCAAAAAAATTCGAAAATTTAGGGTGTTAGCCAAATTTTTTGAAAATTTTGAAAAGCTCTTAGAAACTGAAAAGTTGAAGAACTTAAGCAGTAACGAAAATAATGAAAGTTGAGTTGATTAGTTAAACAACTTTCAGCTTCGTTCCTTTTCGGGGACGAAAAGTTTTAAGTGGGGGAGATTATAACAACCCGAAAATCTGGGCCAATTTAAAATTTTTATTTTGAAAATTTTAGCGAACTTTGATTATGTAAAATGAATTATTTTAAATAATAACGACGAGAAATTTATTTTGAATAGAATTCGAACGCATATATTTATGCTCGACGTTGGAATATAAATATTTATTTTAAATTATAAAAGGAATTGAAAATGGCGCGGTAGTTCGATAATTCGATTTCAAAATTCAAATGAATGTACCGGGTGAAAAATAAACCGGATTTTAGTGAAACCAAAAATATCAGAATCTAATTGAGAATATCTTTCTAACAAATCCGAAAAATGGAAATTTCATAGCAGGAATCAATAGTTATGTCCAGTTGAAAATTCAGAATAGTCGCTATGGAATTTCGGCCCCTGAAAATATCCATTTTGCAAACGACCTCGGTTTTCGATGAAACCACTTTTGTTGGATCCGCGATGTCAAATTATTGCTAGGTTCCAAAATTCGTAATTTTTCGAATCAATATGTGAGCGTGGCAAAGGAAAACGCGTTTGATCAGTTTCAGTTGATTTTAATCAACTGGAAATTGGCTATTTTTCAAACGATCTCAAAATCCGATGAAACTAGTTTTGTTAGGACTGTATCGTCAATACGAAGCTAGAAAATATTTTTCGTGAATTTTTCTAGTTAGTATGTGACTCCAGTAAAATGAAATGCGCGTTCAAATTCAATATATAGAGTTATATTTTGATTTTAACGGAAACTGAACGAAATGATTGAATCAGCTTACGATACATATCCCATTGTGTTCGGAATGGGGGTAATTAGCTATGGACGACAGTCGGTGGGCCTCGTTTCGAAGTCAAAATAAAAAGGTTGCTTTTTGAAATTAAATAATTAAATATATATATATATATATATATAATAATAATATAATTCCTCCTTCCCCCTTTCATTCGTTCAGAAGAAATTAGAAAAAAAAAAACATCGCGCCCTAGCGCGACAATTTCCCCCACCGCCGTTGCCGATCGACGGCGCTCCCCCCTCCTCCTCTCGCCGACCCTCTCTCCTTCCCCCTTCCTCCTCGCCCGCGTCGAGACCCTCTTCCCGATGCCCCCCCACGCGCAGCAGCTCGACGATATCTTCCCCCCCTTCGCCACAGCGCGCCCCTTGCGCCTCCCCCTGACCCCCCCCCAACGTCGAACTCATCCCCCCCCTTCAACAGTACATCGCAGGATAGCCCCTTCCCTTTTTACTATAAGTTTTGTTTTTAAATTACTTTTATTTATTTATTTATTTTTCCTTTTTAGGTTTATGTTATTTATTTAAAGGTAATTAGCTTATTAGAGATAAAATTAGGGTTTTTATATTCTTAGCATAAGAAAAATCGGATTTATATATATATGTAAAACAATAACGATAAAAATTAGTTTTTTCTTATGAATGTGAAATATTAAAAATATGATTTTTATACTTGTGAAATATTAAAAATATAATTTTTATAAAGTAGAGATGTTAAAAATATAATATTTATATAAGTAGATTATTAAAAATATGATTTTTATAATATAGAAAGAATAAAAATACGATTTTTATATTATATAGATAGTAAAAATTCGATCTTTATATATGAAATAGAAATATAAAAATATAATTTTTATATAGAATGAAGTGTCGGGAAAAATATATATGAAGTGAAATAAAAATATGTTTTTTATTTATTGAATGAAGCAATAAAAATATAATTTTTATTTGAACAGCGAGAAAAGAACTGCATTGGAATTCCAAGCAAATCCAGATGTTCAGTAGTTCGAAAGTAAAGCACGGCGGAATGGAACCCTCGGTGAGAACTCCTCACTTTTAAATTTATTTCTAGTTGAAATATATACTAGGATGCAGACGGTGTTTAGTAGCACCCGACACCCATCGTCCACAGACCATGGACGGCTTGTATGCTTGGTTGTTTGATTTTGATGTGTAGTTGATTATGTGATGTGATGTGAAATGAAATAAAATATTTATATAGTTGAAAATATTTTATAGTTAAAAATAGAATTTTTAATGTGTATATGAAATGAAATAAAAATAAACAAATCGGACGATTTGTTTGTATACACACATTTGACTAATATTGATTGGGACGATAAATTTTACACATCGCCCAACTACACAAATAAAATCTGTGTTTGATTGTTTGAAACCCCACACGGGTATTGGGATGATATATGACATACACTAGTCCCAATAATTAGCTGTATGTCGATCGATTGATGGACAGACTGTTATGAGCGTTAAATATTTATATTTGATGCTTATACAGTGTGGAATGCACTTTGGATGATGGTTGATTATTCATCGTTGTTATTGTATACATGTGTTGTAGGAAATCCATATAATTAACATTATATGGTAATTGATCGGGCCTCATTTCAGCTTTGAAAAAGAAATATTTGAATAGAAATATTTGAAAAAGGAATATTTGAAATAGAATATTTGAAAATAGAATATATGAAGCCGTGTTGATTAGATTGACGCCATTTTGCCGTGAACGATATTTATATCGATTTTATTTGTTTTTAATGAATATTGAAAAGTGATTTCAATAATCGAATATTTTAGAAAATGAATTCGAATTGAATTGAATAGAAAAGAAATTCGAATTAAATTGAATTGAAATGAATTAGAATTCGAATTGAACTGAAAATAAAATGAATTCGAATCGAATTGAAATTGAATGTAAATCAATTTGAAATGAATTCGAATTGAAAATGAATTCGATTTGAAATTGAATAGAATTGAATAGAAATGAATTCGAATTGAAATTGAATTGAATTGAAAATGAACTGAAATTGAATTAGAAATCAATTTGAATTGAAATCAATTTGAAATGAATTTAAATCGAATTTATAAGGAAAAATTCAATTTTGATTTGAATTTGAAAAGAAGTTGAAATCGTTTTGAATACGAATTTAAAACGATTTATAAAATATGTTTTAAAAGGAAATCGACGAAATATATATTATATATATATATATATATATATATATATATAATGGCCTGAATAGAACGCGCCGCGCCGCGGCAGTTCGTGAATTTCGACCATTGACTTCGAATGGATATAGCGGGAGATCCGACCGTCGGATTCTCCTAAAACCGGAACCGTTGGGTTCGTATCGAAAAGAGCTTTCTAACGAATATTAGAGATTTGAAATCTAACGGTTGGATTTGGAATTATGTCCAAATCAAATTTGGAAAAGGTCGCTGTAAGTGCAGTTCGATGGCCGTTGATGGAAATCGACTGTACGGGCCTTGATAAAATAATTAAAAATAGTAATAATTTGTGTAAAATCATAAGAAATGATTTGCGAAGAATTGGGATGAAAAACTCCATATTTGAAAAAATAAAAATAGATTTTTATCGAAATGAACCAGTTTTGAACTAGAATTATAATTCTATTTATTTTTAAATAAATAAATTGGATTTGAAAAGGGTTTTAAAAAGTAACCAGAATTTCCAATAATTGAATTGGAATAGATTTGAATCGAAATTTTCTTTGGAATATTTCGATGTTGGATTTCGTGATTATACAGATATTGTTTTGGGAATTTGAAAGATATATTAATATCGTTATTTCCAATACGATATCTGTTGGTCGTAGAATTTGATATTGAATATAAGCCGGTATATTTTCTATTCAGAGCCTTGTATTTAATATCAAATGTGATTTGGGTTTGTCGTGAATGGTGTCTTCATTAACACTGTTCTTAAGCCCTGTTGAGAAAAAGATTAAATCTTTTATTTTGATTTAATGAAGTGTACCATTTAAATAATATTTAATTGGAATTGAATTCGAATTGATTCTTGTGTTTATCGTGAACGGTGTTTTAAATAACACTCGTTCTTTAACCCGATAATTAATGGAACGTGATTTTGGGTTGTCGTGAACGGTATCTTCAATAATACTGTTCTTAGACCCAACAGAGTTAAGAAAATCAGAAACTAACTGGGGGTTAGTCAAGTTGAATGGTTTCCTATGTATTGATCTGATGTTGGTTTCGGCCTTCGGGGTTAATACTTAGGGAATTGCTCGCTTGCTAATTTACGATTAGGGACTGATTGAAATGTGATGTGATTTTGGGTTTATCGTGAACCGTGTTTTAAATGACACTGATTCTTTAACCCAGTTAAAGATTAAAACTAAGTGGAGTTTTAATGAATCTTTAATTAGATTGAAAAGATCGAGAATGGAGTATCACCAGTTTTGCTCCAGGCGATAGTTAAATCTTTAATCAGATTTAAGCGTGAAATGGTAATTGAATTTACCGATAGCACCGTGGTGTTAGATATGAAGTATTACCAGTTTTACTTCATCGGATGAATAGATTGGGATTGGGAAATAAAATAAATGATCACTTCGGTGTGGATCGCTAATCCCGACTAGTTTGGATAAACCCAAAAATTTGGTTTGAATTGACTTTCAAAGAATGATTAAAGAATAAATTTAAAGGAATTTATCTTTGATAAAATTAATGGGAACCTTTCCCTAAGAAATGTGAAATTTTAGAAACTAACTGTAGGTTAGCTAAGTAGAACGGTTTCCTGGGTATTGATCTGATGTTGGTTTCGGCCTTCGGGGTTAATATTTGGGGAATTATTCTCTTGTTAATTTACGGTTAGTGACTGATGAATTGGAATGAGGCGTATGTTGTGTTTGTGTAACACTTGTTTATTACATACGCGAGTTATTCGGAAAGACCGGGTTTATGCCATTCTGAATAACTGATACGACGATAATTCGAAGATGAAGATGGTGGTTGAAGACCGGAGGTCTTCACGTCGTTTGGGTGATTACTGATGATCTTAATTGGGCTGTACACTCAAGAAGATGGAAACAGTTGGTGATCGTCCAGACGTACTTGGAGATCGATGGATATGCGGGGTACTAGGTGCCTCGGGTTTCGTTCAGACCCAGAACGAACTTGTAAATGGACTGTGTGTCCGACATTGGATTTCAGTCTGCATGATTGATTTCTATTAAATATATATCTGTTTGGCGGTGGAGAATTTATTCTCTTGCTTAACGCCCTTCTCTGAGACGTAAGAGCTCAGGGGTTATATATTGATGGATATCCATCGCATGGAATGAATTGCCTGTGTGGCATGCCTAAGTGGCAAATGGATCAAGGCTTCTGTTGAAAAGCAAAGTCTTGTGGTTGATGATCAAAGCACGGCCTGTGTGGTGTAGCTTTGTGTAACGTTTACTTCGCGAGTTTCACACCCCAGTGGTGAACCAAAAACGGGAGAGGACCTCAGTGAGGACATGCGTTTCTTTCTAGTTAGAAGTGGCGTCAGTGGTTTTACACGCCCTGATGAGTTTGACTTATGTGGTTGTTGTTGTTGCGAGGCACCTCGGATATATCGGTCGTTCTCGAACCGACGGAGTCATTTAGTTGGCTCGCTTACGCCCCAAAGGGTGGGGAAAAGCATTGTTCAGGCATTTTAATCCACATCGGTGGACCGGCCCTGTCGCTCCAAGGGACGATGCGTTATGTTCCTGAGGGGCAGACTAGAGCGTCTCGAATCGGTTGAGGACTATCTTTTGCCTCGGTTCACAGATGGAAATCCAATTTCCAAAAATGTGACATTTGCGGTTTTAGTTGTAGAACTAGTATGGCGACATGATATATGGTACCCATGTCGTCTATGATTGATAATTATGATTTGAAGTTGTTTTATACACTATACAGTTATAATAGTATCAAATGATTTGTTTTAAACGTACTAAGCATGTTTGGCTATTATAAGGGAAAACCCTATCCCTCGGCTTGCGTTGCATTGTGTGATAGGACCTGGGTCTTATAATAGCTTCATTTTTCTTTATTTAGCATTGCGTTGTTGTTTTATGCACTGGTATTCTTGGGAGGAAACCCGTTCCGCGTTAGCGGCGTGGTCCCTTGATTTACCTAACTTTAAAATAGAGATTTATAACTGTTTTAGTTCTCACACCAGTCCCATGACTGACCTGGAGTTTATTGTTTTAACCTAAAATCTGGGTGCCCTTATTTTGATACGAGCAGCTAGTATTTTTGGTTTTGCAGATTTATATTCACAGGATCCTGGTTTACAGCTGGAACGATATCCGGAAAGCTTTGTATCCGTATATCTCCTTCAGTTGTGTATTGTATTATTTTCCGCTGCTATGTAATGTATTGTAATCTCTGATATTTATAGAATGTAATATTCATTTATACTCTGTATATTCTTGTATTCTGATGAACTGTTGTAATATACAATGAAATATTCTTCCGTCTGCGTTCTTCTATGTGTTGTTCTCGACTCAATCCGGGCTTTCCTCACCGGGGAAGTTCAGGTCGTTTCAAATGTCCTCTCTCCCTTGTTTCTTCTGTTCTGTGTTCGTTTTATAACATTTATGTATTTGTTAAAGAATTATTAGACACCTCGCTTTTCATGCTCAAGTAATAATAAATGGAACATTTTTTTCAAATGTCTTAATGATCCCTTGATCAAGTTCCTTTTTTATCTTTATTTTCTTTACTGAAAATTCTGTGAATTCATAACCCTCCGCCTAACAAGTTTCATTTGTTTTTTCATTCAAATATGATACATGATTCTTGGCTGAATTCCGGTTCAATGGTCGGAACCAGACTGGAATGGGATAATTTCTGGCATGCCAGTCGGAACCAAAATTTCAAACCATTCCGTGAAGTTTTTTTCTGTTAAAGGAATCGGTCTAAAATTTGAATAGGGTAGGGTTCTGGATAATGCACACAAGCCTTTTCCATGCATATTTACGATACAAATACATGAGCGTAGAGGCTTTCTCCTGAATTTAGTTTACAGGGGTGGATGTGAATCTGGAGCTAGAAAATAAGGAATCTGGACGATATTGGTATCAAAGGTTGAAATTTTGTTAAATTTCTATACATGTTATTATATTTCCTCCTCAAACCATAAAATATACGAATATTGATCTACATAAACGTATGCGAATGGAAATTGAAAACTGGATTTCCACCGACAAAACCCCTTCTTTTTTAAAAGTTTTGAAAACTATCATGCTAACATCCTGTATTTATATGGATAGTTTTATATGATAGTGCAGAAGACGTATATTAAATTGTTTGTCCCAAAGCATTAGTAGATTCGGTTAAGTAATTATGTTGTAATCTTTACCATAGTTTTCTTTAAAAGAGTGGGGTTTGCCTTTGGGGTTTTGCGTCCTATTATATGTTTAAATACAATAGATTTATGATATACGATATAGAAATTTTTGATCGATTTACTATCAAATAAAGTATGGTTGAATAGAAATTAGATGATTTAACTCCTAAAGAGAGGATAATTGACATGCTATTAATGCATACATATTATGATTAGATGCAGGTCCACCTGGATGTGCATATATACTCGTGCATATATGCATACCCTACCTGCGTATATACCGGGTGAAGTATGTATTTTAATGTGTAATATCATCCCTACGTGAAGTGTTTTTTATTGTAGTCTAGTAAATTAGCTAGCTCCAATGCTCTGAGCCTGTATAGCTAGAGTGGACAGAACATTATAAACTTTGTAGGTAGTAGACGATCCACCTTAAAAACTGAATTAGTTGACTGCTAACTACAGTCACCTGTATTATATTGTATTTTTTTATCATTAGTCATAATAAAAGGTGTTTGCGATCGCTGTAAAAATTGGTCGGCTATGCCAAAATATATACATACACACACATATACATATACATATATATACACACACACACATATATATATATATATACACATTTATATATCTACACATAATTTCAAATCTTCGACGAATAATCTATTACGCCAATTAATATTTATTTATATTCCTGATTTATATTTAATTTGTTTGAAATTAAAACATTGTGCGTATATATTTCATGTACTTGTTTTATTAGTAACTTCTTTATATGGACTTCGTTTTTGATATATTAAATATGAAAATGGACCAGAATCTCTCTATTAACACAATAGTAATATTTTAATGGCCCTATTCTTAATCATCCAAAATTCTTATTTCTAGCCCATTAGTACTTTATTAATTTATTATTGTTTATTTTAAGTTTAATTACCTAGGTCTATTTAGGGTATATTATATGCGGTGTTACATTCTTCCCCCTTTAAAAGAGATTTCGTCTTGAAATATTTTCGAAGGGGCGAAAAACACAACTCGCTCTAGCAAACATTTTATACACCCATATTATTTATACGCATCCATTACTTGATATGGTAATGTGCCGCAGACTTGCTAAAATGAGCTTAGTCCTAGCGTGCATGAGTAATAACTAATCTGAATGTATGTAAAACACCTTACTATGCATAATTTTTTTATATTTGTGCCAGTACATATTTGTTGCAAATTATTCCGACCGTCCAACCTAGTAACCATAATGCAACCATAGAATCCTAAAATTTCCAAGAAAGGCTACAAAATTTAAAATTTTCATGCCTTTTAGCAAATTTTCTTCCTTATGTACTCAATCCAATCTAACTAATATGGCGGAGTCTTGAAATCTCATGCTCCACAATATTTATGATGGTACAAGATCCCCAAGGTTCCATCTTTATCTCCATTTGTTGATTGGACCTACCAAACTTAGCCATAGTGCAAAGGAGTCTTATCAAATATAAAAGTATAAAAACGTCATTGGCTACTATCAACAAAAATGACCTTCATTTCTCTAATATTGGGAAAAAGGACAAAATATAATGCATAATTTTTAACCTTCATAAACCGCCTAATCTATCACGGCTTTTCCCAAAGTCTAATCACAAATTTGGTTCCAGTATAAAGATGCCAATAGTTATCCCATCAACACTTTGGAATTTCTATATTACCCCCTTGAAATACTTCAAGAGCGCCTACTAATCACAAAAAAGATAACTACACTACTCTCACAAAGATAAATTTATTTCTACTGTCTAAGAGTTCCAACATGCAACTTTTTCTCTCATCCCCAAAGCTTTGGCTGTCTGTAGTTTGCCATTTAGTCTTCAACTGAGGTGTGACCCAAAAATTCAATAATTTCCTAAATCAAGATTCTAATTCTAACTAACCAACATTCTTGTCTATAATAATAACTAGAATATTTTCCTATGCTCCAGTTTTCTAGAATCAAATTTTCCTATAAAAGGTCCTTTGCTATAATTTTCATAAATTTGCCCAAACAATAATATTGACGTATTTAAAATTACAAGGAATGAGTACTTTTTAATTTGAATAAATTGTGTGAACCATGTGTAAACACGTTACATTGCACCTCGTACATTTTTTTTGTATATTCCTTATAATTTCAAATATAGTCATTTTGTGAAAAATGATAAAAAAGGCTAATTTCCAAAAATTAAACAAATATCCTTAATCAAATTAAAACATTGTCATATTTAGACTAAAAAGACCAATTTACGCAGATCTAATATTTGAGCCTATTCACCAATCTCATGCTTTAAGTTCTTCTTCTTAAGGAATGTATACTAAAAAATTAAACTTTTTCTATTCTTAGTATTCCAGAATTTCGAGACCAATTTTCTTTCTCCTTGTAGGCTTCAACTCTAATTATATCGTTAACTTCCAAATTTCATATATTGTAAATCGCCTAGTTAGATGCATCCATGAAATTTTTTCTTAATCAGTTAACTTAAAATTTAATAAGGGTTTTAAATCCTAATAACACTGGCATAAACATGGATTCATTACTTATATCACTTTACGCCCTTACCAAATCAATATAGGAGACCACTAGCTATCACAACCTAAAAAAATCTTTTGGAAGTTTTCTCCTACGATTAAGTAGTTTAAATAGTGCTGCGGTCTTAATATTTTTATTTCAATTACAATCTCAATGTCACCCAAATTCTAGCAAATAAATTTCCTATCCATTCTCTTCCATATGTGACTATCTATTTCGATTATCCTAGCAAACCCTTATATGTCTGTCTTTTCTTCCTCCTTTTATTTCTATTTAAACATCAAAATTATTACATTAATTTGTACAAGATTTTGAAAAAAAGAATTGTTGCTAATTCGTTTATTTCATTGCAACTTAACATATGAATGGACAAACAAAAGTTGGAATCTCTTGATTCTTTAAACTTTTTTTCCTTAAAACTCATGAACACAAACTTTATAATTTACCTTAACTATTTAGTATTTTTTAAAAATTCATTTTTTGTTTTATAAAAAAATTATACTTTTCATTTGCTTATCAGAGAAATTGTTAAATTTTCCAAGGCTTTATAGAAATATCTCTATTTATAAAAATCTTATTTTTCAACTATTTCTTAAATATGAAAATTTTCATAACTTAAGCTCTTCCAAAAAAATATTTCACATTTTCTATAAAATTTCATTTTTACCAATACTTTGGTGGTATTATTAAAAAACGATTTTTATAAGTTTTTTAACATTTTTGATATGTTTTTCAAATTTGCTTACCACGCCTCATATCTTCTAACACACTATTCTGCGGAAGTTATCTCCTTTATTAAATCCTTTCTTCCGTGTTCTTATTTTTCCATTTCTTGATGTTCCTAATAGTTGATCCTATAAATGCCCTTTATATCCATCTTATCTATTTAATAACGCTTATTCCTATGGACATTTAATTACCTATTCAAAATCGTACATACATACCTTCACATAAATGGTCTTTATTGTCTTATTAATATTTCTTACTTATAATATCTTTTTACTTATTGACCAATTATTGTTATTTTTAAATTTCGAATCTTCATATTTTTCTAATATGGAAGTTTATTCCATTTAACAAAAGATATTCTTTATGCTCTAAAAAAAATAAAATATATTCTTCCGTCTTTTCTGAAACCTTAACATATCCTTATGCCATGGACGTTAATAAGCACTAAATTAATCTGCATTTATGACCAATTAAATTGGGATTTGAAATCCTTTCCACTTTTCCAACCTTGTGGTCCTCACAATCATTTCGTACTTACAGATTTCTAAATTGATGAGGAAGCTACTAAATCACTACATGGTCACGATGACATTTCTAGAAATTAAGGTCAATTCTTTCCTAAAAGGACTTACAGATACTATATTCTAAAGACACATGTACCTTAAATAACTATATATATATATATGTGTATACTTATATATTGTAAAACTTTTGAAAATTCTTCTTTTTCAAAATAACAAGTACGCCTCTTATAAGTATAATTTCCTTATAATCGGGTAACCAAAGCTCTAATACCAAATGTAACAACCAGCCCCGGAATGGGCTTAAGTCCCAACCACGAAAAGGCCCATTGGAACTTAGTGTCTTTTTAAACGGATCATTGGTTCATATGAGGAAATATTTTAATTGATATACTAACTAAAATAAAAATCTCACACGGCATAAGGGATAAAATATAATATTCTGAAATAGATGTACCATAAATTAAAAATCATCTAAACATAGATTACAACAAATGTCAACTATCATTAAGAGGTATATCAATAATAGTAATTATCCCAATAACACAATAATAATCATAATACTACCATAACTAATAGTTATGAATCCTCTTCCATCAGGCTCCACACTCCAGGGCATCACTGATCCAATGTCTTTACCTACTAACCTATTTCTATGTTATGAGGAGGGAGGTCAGAACAATAAGTTCTTGTGAATGAAAATCACATAAGTTTAAGGAATAACTATTTCCTATACTTGGCAGTATGAATTCATCAAATTATGACTTCGAACTCCAACACATTATCAAACATACGAAATAATAAGACGAACTATATTACTGTCACATAAGGCCTATATTTTATTTATAAGGGCAAATTCTACTATCATTCAATCCCCTATGAGTTGGAATCCATTTGATCACTTAAGGTCATTAGATAAATACTCGTTTATGGGTGGATTTCTTTGATCACTTAAGACCCTATGGCCTACCCTAGCCACTTAAGACCTTGTCTTATAATAATCAACGCTAACAAATATTCTCTCTTGTAATACGAGAAATAGTAAGTTGACATTTAAAAATGGTTTAGGTAGAGCTTCATAGTCATTAGGACTCTTAGGCGCATCCCTTTATTACTATTTAACTGGTATTACGGGTGAAATCATAGCCACTTAATTCTTCTAGTAGATAAGAAGTCTTTTAGAAAGCTTTCCAATTTATCGTCGTTACGTTATTACAACCTATCTCTAAGTAAGCTCGCACACAATCGCTAGAGGTAACGATTAACTTCCGGGGAATTGCCTTACTCGACATAAACACGTAAGACCATTTAACACCTCATGAATATTTAGAAAGGCGGACCTCGTGACCACTTAACACCATTATAAGGGTGAGTCTGGGTCCTAAACCAAGGAGTGAACCATATACTTAATACACAAACTAGGTGGGTCACTCCTTAATACCTTCCTCGAAGCAGGCCTACTGCATGCAAATACATACACACACACACAAGCATCTCACATTAAACCAACCACTTGTAGATGATGGATTTCCCGGGAAGTACTGAGTAGATTTAAACTACATGTTGGGATTAACCTCACGTCTTTGTGCAACAGTGTAACGCCCTACACTTGTTTGAGCCTAAATTTCGACAAAAATCGAAACTTGAAAACATCCAAGATTGGAGCATGTAAATCTGGTACCTGAAAATAAATGAACATGAGCATAATCTGAGTGCGATAAAAATAACTCATAGTGGAAAAAAATTAGGATAGAATAGTACTAACTTAAGTAACAACCTATTTAAAAGTAAGTCACTTTGCCAATAGCGAGCATGAGAGAGAACGAGAACCAAAAGCCAAACTTAAACAAGTTGAGAAACCGACCTTCTATAAAAAACCTGGGACGGTCAAAACAACAGGATTTTAGTGAACTGGAAATGTACAACACAGTTTACGATAGCAAATGTATTGCATTTAGTTCAACCCAAGATATATGCCTACCAAGGCTAGTAGTTCTAACCTAACCATGTAAACATTTATGCACGATTCTAACTACCATTTCCAAGTGATAACGATATTTTTCGTCAACACCAGGGATAAGTCAACGGAAGTGGACCTAAGGGAAAATTTGGTTATTTAGCTTTTCATGATTTTGAGTTAGTTCATTGTTTCCTAGATATCAAGGTTTTGAGCCCAAAAGATTAGTTACTCTTCCCTCAATGGGGCGAGCATCATGCTTAAGCGACTCAAGAACCAACAGTTATCTTGGGACAAGGATTCCCTAAGCACCACCCCCCGATAAGGACAAAGTGGCTTGTAGGAAGGGGTTCCGCACTGACTTTGCGGAAGGGTTTAGGCTGGGGTAAGGGCTTGTGAGAAGGTAGAAAGCAAATAATATGTTGCACTGATAATAGCTAAGAAATTGCATGAGAAACTCATAAGGGGATGTACTAAGTGTCGAACCACTCTTTATTGATCTTTAATTTAGAATACACAAGTGATTACAACCAAAATCCCTAATTTGATTTAGGAGTTAGGGTTTACTCTAGAGAAAAGAGTACAAGAATGAGAATAAGAAAATCGCCCCGAAAATAAGACCCATCGGGTCTTATTTAGAGAAAAATAGGGTCCCTTTTGCTATTGGGCTAGAAGTACCCCTGTCGTCCGTTTTTCCCTTCGGTTCCGGAAGTACTAGCTCTCAGCCGCACTTTCTTTTAGGATCTAAAGGCTTTGCCTACGGCTTTTTGAGGTTCTAGTTCCAGCTCTCGAGAGGAAGGTCCCGGTCTGCGGAACTCCTCTTTGATTGCTTGTCCACCCACTTTTTATTGATCGTTAGTTTGTTGGTGCAAATGGATTTCGGAAGATTATGGCTTCCGGGTGTACGCTTTCGGACGTGGACTCTTGGTTTTGTTATTAACACTTTGTGGAGTTTCTATTTGTGATTCAAGTGAAATGTTTTCGGGTCCGTTACCCCTACTGGTATTGACACTAAGCAGATTAAAGCCGATAGCTTATCCCTCTTCGGGGTTCCGACTTGCCTTTCGGTAGATTCCTGAAGCGTATCCTTGCTTTTTCGGGATATTGCTTCCGGTTCTTTGTTAGTTACTTATTAAGGTAACTTCTTGGGAACTGACTAATGGAGGTCTCGGTAATTGTCTCCGAGTAGTCTCCATTTTCCTCAAACTTTGTATCTTTTATGTTTTTGTCTCCTTATGTATCGGTATTAAGTAATTTAATACTGATAGCCCTTTCATCCCTCTAGGTCCCGGTTTGTAGGATTATTGGTCTATCTCTTCATTGGCTTTCGGTCTTGGGTGACCTTCCGCTCTTTACTCGTTGTATTGGAACTGCCCTGCGTTATTCTTTCTTGGTATAGATTTTGAGCTCCATACTTCGATGATGGTGTCGGTTGCACAGTTCTCTGAATGTTCTCTTATGCTGTCGGCTTTTTCTGGTGTTGAACCTTTGCTGACGAAAGATTTCTTCATGCTTGTGTCGGTCTGCTACCCCTTCACCATCAGCCTGTTCCGGTGTTTTATTTTGGTAGTAACATTTACCCCCTAGTATTTTTGACTTTTCAAGCCAAACCTCTGAATGGATCAATTACTTCCTTCTTCTCGTACCCTCCTTGTTTTGCATTATTAGCTCTTTCTCTTCTTCATCATTTCCTGAAAATTTTATCTTGGAAAAGTATCAGCAATCTTAAAATAAGTCTCTCGGTAAGTTATTCGTGCTTTGTTTTGAAATCAAAATGTTGTTAGCTAATTCCGAGCTGCGGTGACTATCGGCCTCGCCTGCTATGAACTGATCTTAGTTTCCTAACTATCAATTCTCGACAATTGATTCTGAACTTACTTGGCAGCTCAAGCTGGCATTTTTAGCTTGATTCCATTTTAATGATTGCATCGGAGGTATAGCCTCGTGTTATTATTGGGGTCTTTCAAGAGTAACAAAGTTCCTACTCCTTCGAATATTATTCTTACCTTGTAACATAAAATTAAGCAAATTATACCTTGCACTATAGGGAATAAGTATATTGCCTTTAAACCTGATAGGACTGTCCTTTGCTGAATGACCCTTTTGCTCTTAGGAAGGTTGGTGCTATCGAGAAGCATTCCTTGATTTCGTCTCAAGAGAAAGTTAATGACATTCTTCGGGATTTTGGGATATCGGGTGCTGAAGCCATTCCTCCTCGTGAAATGGACACCATCTCCTCCCCTCCGGAGGGCTACTTTGCCTATTTTATGATCCACATCTGGCATAGAGGTTTCATCCCCATTCCTGGCTTCCTTCATCGGTATCTACAATATTTGGGGATTGCTCCCATCCAACTTTCTCCTAACACTTACACCTATTCGTTCGTCTTAGAATTGTTAACCTTGGAATCAGGTAACGGTTCTTTAAGCTCTTCTATGCTTGATTACTTGGTTCGCCCTTCCAAACTTAGTGACACAAACCCTCAGATCTTTCGTGCAAACCCCAATTTTCTTTGTCCGTCATCCTCTCGGTATTTCCGGCAGCTTCAACACTTCGAGTATACTCGAAAGCACTTCTCCTTTTTTTACCATTCGTTTGTGCTTTTGTAGATGTTGCACCCAAACTGCCGAGTTTTGAGGACAAAGAGGTAATTGACCTCCTTGGCACTACTTCTGTGCAATATGATAACAGGTCTTCCCTACTTCTTCTACCCTTCAGAGGCACTCCATGTTGTCGGTCGGTTAATCCATAATTGGGTACCCACCTTTGGTCTTGTTTAGTAAAAGGACCCTCTCTTTGTTACTGGGAATAATTTCCCCTTTCGCTCCCAATGCTCCTTTACTTCTTGACAATCCAGGTACACTCTTTGTGTGGTACTTTTATAATGGAGTCATAATTGAGATTTTATTCAGTTTTCTTTCACTATATGTTAGGAACTGTCCGTACTGAGTCCAGTAAAACTGGCTTCGTTTCTTCAGTTCCAACAGTTGGAGTTTCTTCTCTGAAGGATGCATTATTAAAGTCCACGGAAAATGTAAAAACGAAGCTTATAAAAAAGAGTTTATAAGATCCTCTCAAGAAAAATCAAAAGATTTGGCAGGTCCATCTCTTTGTTCAGATGCGGTTTCTGATGCCCTGGAGATCACTTTTCTGAAGAAGGCCCCCGGTTCGAGCACTCATCTTGCCGGGTATTCTGAGGTTTCTAATGATTTGCATTATGTGATGGGCTTTTCTTCTTCTTCTGAAGATATTTCTCCTCCTATCCTTGTCAGACCAATGGTGGTGACAGCTTTAGTGAATTAATCGGGCAGATTATTTCCTCTTCTACCTTTTCAATGTTGATCTTTCACTTGACTTCCTCGGTGGCTGTCAAGCTCTAGTCGAACAGCTCCGATTAGTATGAATCTTTACCTTTCTTTTTTACCTGCCTTTCTTTCACCTGCCTCATCTATGTCATTTGTGTTCCTTATAGGTTATTAAGCGGTGGGTTTTGACACAAGATAATTCTTCTGATCTCTCTTCGGAGTTGTGGTGGTTTAAAGAAGAAAACACATCTTTAAGAAAGAAAAACATGCTCTTAACCTAGTTAAAGAAGGTTTGGTTGTGGTGCAAAGTAAGTTGGAGTCAATTCTGGCAGAGGCAAAGAACTCAAATGTGGTGGAAAAGGAATACTGTTTAGCGATGGCTGAAGAAGTTAGGGCTTTAAAGGAAACTTTGTACAAGTCCAAAGAAAACATTGCATTGCTTGATTCTAGTTGTTTCTCTTTACAAAGGAAAATTTCTCTTTTATAAAAAGAAGATCGAGCTTGGTAGGAAGGATACTTTATTGGCCAACTACGCTAGAGTGGTGAACATTGCAAACAGAAGATTTCTTGTTTTCTCCAAACCATCTTGGATGAGATTATGGTTAATTATTTTGAGGATGCTTTCCTTCTTCTTTATGAAGACAATATGGACAAATGTTCGGACTTAAACTTTTCTTCTCTCAATCCATCTTTAGTGGAAAGATTTATGTCTAAGATATCCTATGTGAGAAGTGGGGAAGATATTCCTGTGAGAGAGGAAACAAGCATAGCCGAACTTTTGTTTATTGAAGATACCCCTTTTGAGGAACCGTATGTTGATGATGAAAGAGCTCTTATTGAGGTACCAAAGTTTGTTACTTTGGTACCGATGGTAATAATCTCAATTTCATAGATTCTGCTGAGGCCCGGGGAGAGAATAGTTGTGGATTTGCTGATGTTGGTTGTCCCTTCTCAGCCCTCATGGTCGAGATGAGGTATGTGGCGAGGATGTTGAAATAGCCAAAGGTGATCCTGTTTTGGTTGAATCTCCCACTCCTTTTGGAGTGCGGAAGGTGAGGAAAGATCCGGGTTTCAAGGGCACTTCCTTAATTGGGACCTCTCGAGCTTCTGCTTATGCTTCTACGTTACGATAGTCTCTATGACACATACTTCTTTTATTTTTCTTCAACAATTGATCTCTTCCCCTTTTCCGCTTAGGCGAAGAGGAGGAAATTACGCTCTATATTCTGTTCTTAAAAAGGATCAGTTAGAAGTGATTCATCTTACTAGGGAACTGAACAAACAAATAAATGAATATAACATCTTGTCCAACAGATACCATCTCCTGGATAGAAGTGCTGCAAAACTACTTGATTTTAAAGAGAAGGAGGTTGCCCTTAGGTTGAGAACTGACCGATTATGATGTGAGAGGCTTTTAAAAGAAAATGTCGAGCTCATGACATCGTTCTAGATGTTAATTGAAGATAGGGACATATTAGTAGATTTTTTGTATCAACTTTACAGTAGATATGAAACAGTGGTTTTTTCCTTTTTAGTTGATTATAGCACGGGCATGCTTAGACATCTCCACAGAAGGTGCATAGATGAGTGTGTTATGGACCTTCAGTGAAACACCCCAGCTCCGTTAAGTTCACTCACAAAGGGAATGCCTTAACTTTGGTGGAGCATTTTAGGTAAAAGATGTAGATAAACTACAAGACAAACAAATAAAGCAGCAGAAAATAAAGTCATTTTATAAACAATATGGTTCAGTCAAGCTTCTACAACAGTTGTCTCAATCATACTTAAAAGTAATACATAGAACTTCTGTCTTGATCTAAAAGCTTCCAAATATAAAAGAAGCATAAAAACAACAATGATATTCCCCAATAAAGCATGAACCAGCCATAGCAGTGGAAGAGAGAGTCCAAAGCAATACATTGACTATCTTCGAGCTTGGAAAGAAAACTGAGCTAAGTGGAAACATTTCCTCCCTGTGAACCTGGGGGGAGGGGGGAGAATGGAAGAAAAGAGGCGAAACAAAACTAGGTCACACATAAGTCTAGTAAGTCCAGTGACTTCCAGCATATAAACATGCAAAAGCATCATGACATGAATAAACTAAATATAAGACAATACCGTGATAACAGGGATAACAAGATAACATAGGATAAGCATAAGGTATGATAAGACAAGATAAACTGAATGCGCTTCTACCCTTTCTCTGCTTTGCTACTACTATGTTATCCTGATTTCTATATCTATTTCTGCACCACCTAACTACTGTCCCAACTAGTAATCTGTATAAAATGATAACGTGATCCCAATCCCCATAATTTTGCTAACCTTCAGGTGTACATCTATCGTGAGGATTCCACCTCAATCTGCCTATTTGCCATAAACATGTTAGATGTACCCTTACTACCTTATCGATTGGCTCCTTACTTGCATTAATGTTCCATGTGTCTGTGTCAATCGGCCCTCACTTGCATGTAGATACCCTGTGCTGGTCCCACCATAAGGTGTATTAATCCTTATGATAGCGAACCGACACGATTCAAAATGCACAGTGTATAACCACTAGTACCCAGTGCCTGCTTTTTCCCACTTTGGAGTACGTGCACGCCCGTAAACCATTGGAACCTACACTGACATACCCCCTGCCGCTGTTTTGATCGCTTATAATCAGCCCAGTAATCGTGCCCCTCCCTGCCTAGTTCAGGGTACTATGATACATCTATGTGGGTTACTACTGAAATGGGTCCCCGTTACTAGGGTTTCCTACTGGTTAAGTTTGTGGGCCTATATATATACAAATATTACCCACCTACACGAGACGTACTTAACCCTCCCACCGATTCTAGCATGTTTTCTACACGGTTAAGTTTGTGGGCCTATATGTACTAATATTACCTACCTACACGAGATGTACTTAACCCTTCCATCGATTCAAGCATGTCTATTTAAATGTTAAGTTTTGTGGGTCTATATTTATTAATATTACCCACCAACCCAATATGTACTTAACCCTCCCACACATTATGTCATTTTGGTTAAGTGTTGTCCATTCATGTTAACTTAACCCGCCCATTCATCATGTCATGTTGGCTAAGTGTTTCCTATTAACTTAACCCTTTCGTCCATCAAGTTATATTGGTCAAGTATTCCTTGTTAACACAACCCCACGTATTCATCATGTTGTACTGGTTAAGTGTCATCAATCAATTCAAGTTAACTTGACCCCACGTATTCACCATGTTGTATTGGTTAAGTGTCATCAATCAATTCAAGTTAACTTAACCCACCTACTTGTCATAATTACTTTGGTTAAGTGTTACCTTCTTGTGTTAACTTAACCCTACCACAAATCAAGTCATATTGGTTAAGTGTTAATTATTACTTAACCCTACCCATTCACCATGCTATACTGGTTAAGTGTTTCCTATTAACTTAACCCTAGTCATTCATCTTGTTATATTGGTTAAGTGTTCTTATTACTTAACCCTAGTCATTCGTCTTAGCATATCTTGTTTATTAGAATTAATTGATTTATTAATGCACCAACCTCTCGCATTAGATATGTGTTGTTGCGGTCAATGGATGTGCCGGGCGGTTCCGGCCAGTTTTACACCACAAATCAATATAACCTCGGGTTTTTCTTAGGCATGATGCACTAACTTCTCACATTAGGTAGGTTTTGTTGTGGTTACTGGATGTGCCGGGCGGTTCTGGGCAGTTTTACACCACAACTCAATCTAACCTCGGGTTAGGCATATTCCTCTTTTCACATATTTACATATTTATAGTTTATATGTAAATTATTCACAACTGTTGTCAATTTCATATTATGCCACATTTTCCATAAATCTCCAAGTCTAGATTTATATGCTAATTATCCCAAGCAGTCATATTCCAATTCTCAAGTTATGCCCAACAAAACTAGTTGCAAGTTATGGCCCCCAAATTCAATTTCGAGTTATTACTCAAAATAGGCTACACCTAATCTTCCCAAGTTTATACTAATAGTCATGCCCCAATGCCCCAATATACATCATTCTTTGGCATCTCAACCAATGGTTATGCCCAATCTTGATTAATATGCTAATTTACAGTTTTGCGCCCAATCTAGATTAATATTCCAATTAACAGTTTGCGTCAAATCTAAATTTAATATTTCAATTTACCCCAAGTTCGCAACAAAGACAAATTATGCCCCAAATCATAAGTTACAAAATTATGTTCCACCATTACCAAATAGACTATTCCCTATTACCCCCACATTCCAATCGCATGTATAATAAGTTTCAGCCTAGATTCGAGGTTAATCTAGATTCATAAAATAAAGGGGACGAAAGAGGAACATAAACGAGAGTAGGCATAAAACAGGCATTAAAATGGTATATCTGTCAAATACTTTGGACCTAAGAGGATTACAGATCTTTTAGAGTTGGGGTATAACAAAGATATATCCAAAACAAACTGACAGAAATAACCTCACAGACATATAGATCCGATATAAATAACATCATGAACCTAAAAGGATTATATATCAGATGTCCAACAAAGACAAGCATGATTGAATAATAATCTCCTATGCATGTAAATCATTGATTCAATAGAAAGATAGGAATTAATCTAAAAGATTTATCATCAAGCATGGACTTAGATCCATTTCATTATACGCCAAAATCACTATTAGGTGTTTAAATCTGAAAATAACTTGAACTTACATGTTTACAGTTCAATTTACGCCCCAAATCCCAAGTTATATGTCCAGTATACTTTATGCCTCAAATCTCAAGTCATATGTCCAATACTTTATGCCTCAAATCTCAAGTCATATGTCCAATACTTTATGTTTTGAATACAACATGTTTTATGTCCTCAAATCAGTTACAACTCAATTATGCCCAATTATACACAATTTAATACTTTTCCCAAGTTTTAGCGCTGGTCATACCCAATTTTATTTCCAACGTACGTTCATCTCTTATGAGATCTGGCTCAGGCTCGCAGTAGCCTGGCTATAAAACAAAAAGGGAAGAAGGAAAGAAGAGACAAAGAATGGACATAATATTATCAATGAGATAGATCCAAAGGATATAGAAAGATAGATAGAAATAGCCATAATCTCAGATCCAGATTTATTACAATGTCAGAATCCCAACTAACTTCTATTTCTGAAAGTAACATGAACTTACAAATTACAGAATGGACTTGAATTCTGGGATCTGTATTCTGAAACTGAATAGCTCTCCCTTGAAGTAGACTATTTGTTCTTCCTATTAGATTTGATTCGATCCTTAGAAAATAGTTGTTGAAGTTGTTGAATTAGCCTTTGGATGTCTACTTGAATTTTAACTTGATTCTATGAAGGACTTGGGAAGCATAAACCCGTCTTTGATTTCTTTTTATATGAATTAGGGTAGAGTATAGGAAAAATGAAGTTGTGTAGAGAAAACTGTAGCCTTATGGGCGTTTATATAGCATAGGGATCAATGAATCTGGCCAGAACGGGCGTCCAGATGCAGAAAAATGAATCAGTCCTCGGATCTGGAAATAGGGGGGAGGTTGTTGGATCTAGAATAACCCTAGAGGGGGGGTGAATAGGGTTTTTCACAGTTTTTAAAACTGAATTTAAAAACTGACAGGAAATTAAAATGATAAACAGATCACAGAACATAACAGAAACAGAAATGCAGAAAATAAATCACACACAGTATACCCAGCTTCGGCAAACCCTGCCTACTGCTGCATTTCTAAGGTTTCTACTAGGTGATAGAACAGATCCCGCATACAAGACCATGTACACTCGCAAACCCTGCTCCTATTCTAACCCTACGCTCAAAACCGTAGACTGGCCAATATCCCCTTGACCAGATTTCCCTTGATTACAACCCGTAACCAATATCCTAGATTTTACAGAATTCTAGTACTGTCAGTTAACTCCTAACTGAAACTCCCCTAGAAATTTTACAGACTTCTAGAAACTGTTCGACGGTTTTTACAAACAAATTAAAACAATACAAAATAAAATAAACTAAAGTAAAAACCCTAGGAGATAAATAACAAGGGTCATCCCCTTTTAGCCTTTAAACAAAAACGTGGCCGGCCCAATATCCTTTAGGCCATTGTCATTCTTGTTTGCCCGATCTTCTTTGTCCCTGAAAAAAATGGCGGCTAGGGTTCTGAAACTTCCTCCCCAAATCGAATCGACTGCTTGAAGGATTCTGAAACTCTGATGCTTCACTTTAGTTGATGCTGGTCGATTGATGCTCCTCTCCGATTTGGGCTTTTTCTCGATAGAAAAACAAGTGAGTAGCTTCTGATTTTAATCGATTACTGCTCTTTGAAATTTTGGGTTCTGTTTTTCCGATGATTCTTGCCAGTGATGTATTGGTGTTTACATAGGGATTACCAACCCGAAAAATTCTCTGATTTCAATTAACTGGCTTGACTGATTTTTCGGGTTTCCCCTTTTGACAAACTCTTGATAAAAACGGCTTTAATTTATCTGCGTAAATTTCTTGATTGAAAGTTTGTGGCCCCTTTTTGATTGCTCTCGATTAGAGCCGTGAATTTGTGATTGAATTGTGATAAAGACTTGCCGAATATATATTGAAAAATCCATTTGCAATTCTTGCCATTATTGGTTCCTGGAATTGTTTCTGAAACCACCTTGATTGAAAACTGAACTTGATTTGCACACGTATTCTATTGCCTTATATGAATGAATGGATTTGTACACAGATTGAATTCTTGCCATAAAAATTTTACTGCGATTTTCTGGAAATTGTTCTTGCCAAAATCATTTTTGCTGAGTTGTTATTCTTGCCAAAAAATTGATGAAGGATTTTATCTCCTGCTTCTTTTAACCATTGTCAAAAATGACTTCAACATTAATATCCAACTGAATTACTTCCTTGCGAGATTTAATCATGAATGAATCTTCCCATTCATGCCACCCATGCTGCTTGTATACACCTCCACTCATGTATGTTCTGAAATGTTTGCCAAATATGAAAACTGAAACTGATTTTCTTGGGTTACACCATGTCAATGCCATGCCATGTTTGTAGTTGAACTTGTCACCATGCTTTTACTTCTGGTTTGATCATGCCATTACCTTTGCAAACTAACTTGACTTTGTTGCCATTGCAATTACTGAAAGTCTTCATATTTGTGCATGCATGCAGTAACCAGTTTTGTTACTGAACTTCATCTTGACCAATATGTACTCTAGCTAGTTGATTTGTTCCATGCAGACGAGTAGGCATGTACATGAACTCGACTCCATTATGTACATTTTCATGTTGATGTCCACAATCTTGCTTGCATTGGTGTTACCAGACCTGATGCATTATGTACTGTCTTGATTAAGCTGTCATGTTGATGTTGCCATGTATGAAATTTGCAAAACTGAACTGATCTTGCTGAAATCATGTTGGCATGTACATGTTAGACTCGACTACTTTTCATTGCTGTTGCCATCACTTGTATATTCATATACGTTGCCATTTTCACCATATTGATGCTGAGTTGCAGTTGACACCACCATTCCACTATGTTGTGTGACCATCTTGGCTTGCGCTCGACGTTTGTACTTGAACTTGAACATTTTTTATTATGCTTACTTGATCACTGTTGCACCACAACTTGAGTTGGCTTGTACATGGCTCGACCATTGATTGGGCTGTTTGAAAACATGTTTGACTTGTATTGTGCTCGGCCATTCCATACTTGTACTTGCTGAAACTTTTGCTATGCCACTTTGTTCATTGTTAATGTTTTATGCTGCTCGGCCATTTTTGCTTGAATTTGTTTTGTCCCTTTATGTTGTGAACTGAGTCGAGCAGGTCCATGTGGCTACTCCTCAGTTGCAATCTGATTGGCGTGGCAGTGCACACGTGTACACGTGTGTACATGCAGCCGTCAGACGAGTTGTCCCTGTCCCTGCATTGAGATATATGTGTTGTCTGCCTTGTGGTATTTACAGTGTATCACTGTGAATATCACAAGCTGTCTAGACACAGAATTATGGTTTTATAAATCAGATCAAGTCATGAAAAAGGATGAGAAACACACCAGAAAACTGAGGCAAACAAAATTAAAAAAAAAAATTATATTTGCATATATTCAGTATTATTTCTATTGCAGTATACTGTGTGTTTCTGTTTCATGTGTGACAGGTAAGCGGGGATGACTGGACTGACTGTGATGACTGGACTGACAATGACTGGACTGAAAGCTGAGGATAAGAAGACAGTGTGTGGTGTCAATGAATGTATGAGTCTGTATATACAAGTGAAAATGGATATATATGAAATGTAACTGTGTATATGTTGTGTGTATGTATGACTGAGTGACAATGAATGAACTGTACTGAGGAGCTGTGAGAGAATTGTACAGATATATGTAATAAACAAATTTGATTGAAATAAAATATCATTTTATTGTTGTCAAACGAACTTGTCTACAAGTACAATATACAGTGAATGTTTAAATAGTGGAGTTACAAGAGTTGTACTGTTTGAGTGTATGAAATATAATATTTATATTTAAATAAAATACTGTTGAGTATTTGAATTCGTTGTGAAGTCGTATTTTATTTAAATTTAAATATTATATTCCTGTCTGAATGTGTATATATAGAACAGTACAGTAACAAACACATTTAAAATAATATTTATTTGGTTGTTATCATCAAACAAAAAATCATATAATTGTGTATACAACACCGTTATATACAACAATCTCCCCCTTTTGATGATGACAAACAAATAAAAGATTTTGAATCCAACAAATGTGTTTTACAGTGAAAATTGAACTCCCCCTATTTATTTGCTCCCCCTACAACAGAAAACTCCCCCTATAACTGTGCATGAGTGAATATGAACTAAATAATGAATTTTCAGAATTAAAAATATTTATAAAATATTCACTCATAAATCAAAATCTAATCCATTCTCCCCCTTTTGTTATCATCAAAAGGATACAGAATTTAAAATACAGATGAAACACGACTAAAAATATAATTTCAGCATAAGAGGAAGAATAATCATCATATATCTCAATCAGTCAAACAAAAATCATAATAAACTGAGAACTAGTGGCACATTTCATATTGCAGAAAATGACTGATTTACGATGAAATTTATATAAACGAGGAGAGTTATAAAAATGAATTTCAATTGATTTTCAAACGAATTTTTATAAAAAATGAGGCTAAAAAAAAGTGATGAATTTGGATTATAATTATAATTCAATTTAAGTGACAAAATCGAATAATCTCAAATCCCAATATCTATCAATCAACAAATCATAATACGTCATCAAATTTCAACACATTTCACAGATTAGAAAGTGGATTGATAGGCTGGTTATTATACACCAAGGAGAATTTCACATAAAAATTTATTTATTGCAAATTATTTTCTTTTCTTTTTCTTTTGACTTAAGAGCACCCTGACCACGCATAACCAGAGCTTGGATTTTTAAATGAGGTCAGTCGCAGCTTAAATTATAAGTTGTCTCATAACCATGCATGACCAGAGCTTGGATTTTTAAATGAGGTTAGAGACACACTTATGTATTAATTAAATATTTATCGTTTTCAGCTTTAAATAGAAAAACTCCTCGGTATTTACAACCAATATGAATGATAGAAATGTGGTAGGTACAGAAATGGATTGTGAAATAAATTTCTAAATTAATAATATTATGAAATATGACCAACTGTACCGGGATTATTGAAAATTTTCAAATATCACTAATTCTGAATAAATAATATAGTCCCATTTCTATCACAAATTCCCACTGTTTATTAATTTTTTTTTATTTATTTAAAAATATTAACTCTCCACATTAATATAAAATCATGATGGATGGCAGAATGATGATAGATAAAGAAAATGATCGTGAAATAATTGCCAGTTCAAAGATATTATAATAAATATTCAACCATCATGAAAATCCAAATAAAATCTCCTCTTATTATGGAATATATTGCAGTCATAATTCATCACAATTTCAAAATCTGATAATAATTTTGATGAATTATAAATACAGTTCAATTGGATATTGATTTCAATTTCTAAATGAATAATCAACAAATAATTTTAAAGTTGAAAATTAATTACAAGAGGAAATGTGAAAAGCTATACAGGACAAGAGAAAAAAAATCAGCACTTCTGATACCAATTGTTCTCTCTTCTCGAGGATTTGAAATAGACACTTGAGACGAACAAGAATATCAAAGAGTTTCAAACACAGAGCCCGCGCAGACAAGATTTACAAATTTGGCAAGCAACAGACAAATCAAAACAGGCAGTTATTTGAAAACAGTATCAGAGCAGCACAAAAATAGTTTCAAAAGAAACTTGTCAGGAAGATGGTCACATAAGATGGTTCATGATCCAAGATTAAAAATACCATTTATTTTAAATCATTTGATGAATATGAAATACTCTCGATTCAATGAATCGATTACACCAAATTATTAGTGTCAGATTCAAGATATGTGTGTGATTCAATAAATCAATAATTTCAAATGATTTTAAACAAATAAATATTTAAATCAATTAATCATGAAATATCAATGATTTTCAAAGACCATTTTCAAAAAGAACTTTTCAAGAATTTCTCAAAAACTATTTCTTACAAGCTCAATAGAAATGTCAGATCATTTACATCAAATTTGAGAGGTATTCATGATACCAGAAATTAAAAAATAATTTATTTGAAATCACTTGAATCAATGTCAAGTTTGAGATATAATGAATCATTCACACAAGATCGATAATTTCAAATTTAGGAGGTGTGTGAATATTCAGAATATCAATAGTTTCAGATGATTTCAAACAAACAAATTTTAACTATAATGATCATGACTAACTATGATTTTCAAGATGTATCACTGGTTCACGCCAATCCAAAAAAAAAAACTGGAATTTTCACAACTGATAAATAACAAAGTGCTGTAATGAGTATAATATTTTGAGCTTTTCTAAAATGAATTAGAATAAACTCAGAATAGCAAACGTGTGTGAAATTCCATCAATTTTCAGATCTTCAAAAATTTAGAATTCAAATTAATTAACAGTGTTCAAGATATGACATGAATACAACAACACTGTTATGAATTCAGAATTAGGAAAATAAACTTCAAAACAATTGCAGATATTTACACAAATAAATTCAAGATCTGGAAATGATTACAAACACGAGAGTTTTCTACAAATAAAATGAATTTCCAGACAAATATGAGTTTTGCAATTGGAAGTTAATGGAGCACAGAATAAACAAAGATATGGTAGTGACAAATCAAATAAAGACAAATAGAAGAAGATAAAATAGAAAGGGGTAGAAGAAGCAGGAATAAACAATAAAAAATATTTACAAGGTTGAGATCAGAAATCATACCTGATTCACAGAAAAAACGTTGTGGATCTCTAACTCATCAGATTTTGCTAAGGAACAGTAGATGATTCAATGATGTGAAGTAGTTTGAATCAGTTTCTCTTTTCAGCACAGTCGTTCCTCAGCCTCCTTTGGTAGCTAACTATTTAGAGGATTGAGTGGTCTAACAAAGGCAGTAAAACCACTCACAGTTGTATTTGTTCGTTTTGGTACCCAAACCTGTTTATATAACAAACCATCAGAATAAACCTTTGTACCCTTAGGAACCCAAATCTGTTTGAATTTCACGAAGTTTGGTTTATTTCCTTTTGGGATCCAGGATTGGTTAGAAGGATTTTTCAAATCATTTGTAATTCGTCTTTCAAAAACATTATTTTTCACAAACCCAAGTCCACGTTTATTTTGAACAGAAAATTGGTTTTTCAACAACATATTCAAAGATTTTTCACCGTTTGAAAAATTAGACAAGATTGTTTCAAGTTGTTGAATTTCAGTTTTAAGATCACCATTTTCTTTCAATAAATCTGAACAACGATTTTTAGTGATCTCACATCTTTTAAAATCAGATTTCAAAATCAAATTTTCATCTTTGAGTAACTTTATTTTGGTTTGGGACTCAGCAATCTCAGCCTCAAAATGTTTTCGACTTTCAGACTCAAATTTCTTGAAATTTTCAACCTCGTTTTCAAGTTCTTTCAAAATCGAATTCGATTTCAACAGATTTTCCTTTTCTGCAATTTCAAGTTTGGAATGAATATTAGTTTTAAAAATTTCAAATTCCTTTTGCAGATGATTGTTCAAATTTGATAACTCAATCTTGTTTGCTTTTAAGACCAAAATTTCATCTTCAAACTTTTGAATATTTTTATTGAGATGAACAAGATTGGTTTTCGATTTCAAACAATTTTTACAATCTGAATCTGAAAGGTTTTTAAAATATTCAAGCCGTGATTCCAAATCATCAATTTTGCTGTTCAACTCAGAATTCGTAGATTTTAGAGTTTTGTTTTTAGATTTGAGTTTATCAACAGATTTAGTTAAATCAACACACATATAAACCAAATCTTCATATGAGAAATTTTCAACTTCAGCATCCGTTGATTCTCCATCATCTGATCCTTCTGAATTCTCATTTGTAAATCCTGTTAAACAGAATTCTGAATCTGAGTTGACAATCTGGGGTTTTGAGCTACAGTTGTCAATTTGACCATACTTCGTATTGAGAGCTATCCAGATTTCCTGCGCAGTTAAGCAATGTGAGATCAGACTGTATTGATCATCATCAAGATAAGAATATAGAATATGTGTAGCACGAGAATTAAAAACTTTATCTACCTTATCGTACCCATTGATAATAACATCCCAACATTTAATATTAACAGATTTTAAATAAAATTCCATTTTGGATTTCCAGTTTAAAAAATCTGTTCCATCGAAAATTGTTGGAGATGAACTGGACTGACTCTCTATCGGTTGACAACTAGGGAACACCATCTCTAGAGTTAATGAAATAACCTGCTCTGATACCACTTGTTGGATCTAGAATAACCCTAGAGGGGGGGTGAATAGGGTTTTTCACAGTTTTTAAAACTGAATTTAAAAACTGACAGGAAATTAAAATGATAAACAGATCACAGAACATAATAGAAGCAGAAATGCAGAAAATAAATCACACACAGTATACCCAGCTTCGGCAAACCCTGCCTACTGCTGCATTTCTAAGGTTTCTACTAGGTGATAGAACAGATCCCGCATACAAGACCATGTACACTCGCAAACCCTGCTCCTATTCTAACCCTACGCTCAAAACCGTAGACTGGCCAATATCCCCTTGACCAGATTTCCCTTGATTACAACCCGTAACCAATATCCTAGATTTTACAGAATTCTAGTACTGTCAGTTAACTCCTAACTGAAACTCCCCTAGAAATTTTACAGACTTCTAGAAACTGTTCGACGGTTTTTACAAACAAATTAAAACAATACAAAATAAAATAAACTAAAGTAAAAACCCTAGGAGATAAATAACAAGGGTCATCCCCTTTTAGCCTTTAAACAAAAACGTGGCCGGCCCAATATCCTTTAGGCCATTGTCATTCTTGTTTGCCCGATCTTCTTTGTCCCTGAAAAAAATGGCGGCTAGGGTTCTGAAACTTCCTCCCCAAATCGAATCGACTGCTTGAAGGATTCTGAAACTCTGATGCTTCACTTTAGTTGATGCTGGTCGATTGATGCTCCTCTCCGATTTGGGCTTTTTCTCGATAGAAAAACAAGTGAGTAGCTTCTGATTTTAATCGATTACTGCTCTTTGAAATTTTGGGTTCTGTTTTTCCGATGATTCTTGCCAGTGATGTATTGGTGTTTACATAGGGATTACCAACCCGAAAAATTCTCTGATTTCAATTAACTGGCTTGACTGATTTTTCGGGTTTCCCCTTTTGACAAACTCTTGATAAAAACGGCTTTAATTTATCTGCGTGAATTTCTTGATTGAAAGTTTGTGGCCCCTTTTTGATTGCTCTCGATTAGAGCCGTGAATTTGTGATTGAATTGTGATAAAGACTTGCCGAATATATATTGAAAAATCCATTTGCAATTCTTGCCATTATTGGTTCCTGGAATTGTTTCTGAAACCACCTTGATTGAAAACTGAACTTGATTTGCACACGTATTCTATTGCCTTATATGAATGAATGGATTTGTACACAGATTGAATTCTTGCCATAAAAATTTTACTGCGATTTTCTGGAAATTGTTCTTGCCAAAATCATTTTTGCTGAGTTGTTATTCTTGCCAAAAAATTGATGAAGGATTTTATCTCCTGCTTCTTTTAACCATTGTCAAAAATGACTTCAACATTAATATCCAATTGAATTACTTCCTTGCGAGATTTAATCATGAATGAATCTTCCCATTCATGCCACCCATGCTGCTTGTATACACCTCCACTCATGTATGTTCTGAAATGTTTGCCAAATATGAAAACTGAAACTGATTTTCTTGGGTTACACCATGTCAATTCCATGCCATGTTTGTAGTTGAACTTGTCACCATGCTTTTACTTCTGGTTTGATCATGCCATTACCTTTGCAAACTAACTTGACTTTGTTGCCATTGCAATTACTGAAAGTCTTCATATTTGTGCATGCATGCAGTAACCAGTTTTGTTACTGAACTTCATCTTGACCAATATGTACTCTAGCTAGTTGATTTGTTCCATGCAGATGAGTAGGCATGTACATGAACTCGACTCCATTATGTACATTTTCATGTTGATGTCCACAATCTTGCTTGCATTGGTGTTACCAGACCTGATGCATTATGTACTGTCTTGATTAAGCTGTCATGTTGATGTTGCCATGTATGAAATTTGCAAAACTGAACTGATCTTGCTGAAATCATGTTGGCATGTACATGTTAGACTCGACTACTTTTCATTGCTGTTGCCATCACTTGTATATTCATATACGTTGCCATTTTCACCATATTGATGCTGAGTTGCAGTTGACACCACCATTCCACTATGTTGTGTGACCATCTTGGCTTGCGCTCGACGTTTGTACTTGAACTTGAACATTTTTTATTATGCTTACTTGATCACTGTTGCACCACAACTTGAGTTGGCTTGTACATGGCTCGACCATTGATTGGGCTGTTTGAAAACATGTTTGACTTGTATTGTGCTCGGCCATTCCATACTTGTACTTGCTGAAACTTTTGCTATGCCACTTTGTTCATTGTTAATGTTTTATGCTGCTCGGCCATTTTTGCTTGAATTTGTTTTGTCCCTTTATGTTGTGAACTGAGTCGAGCAGGTCCATGTGGCTACTCCTCAGTTGCAATCTGATTGGCGTGGCAGTGCACACGTGTACACGTGTGTACATGCAGCCGTCAGACGAGTTGTCCCTGTCCCTGCATTGAGATATATGTGTTGTCTGCCTTGTGGTATTTACAGTGTATCACTGTGAATATCACAAGCTGTCTAGACACAGAATTATGGTTTTATAAATCAGATCAAGTCATGAAAAAGGATGAGAAACACACCAGAAAACTGAGGCAAACAAAATTAAAAAAAAAATTATATTTGCATATATTCAGTATTATTTCTATTGCAGTATACTGTGTGTTTCTGTTTCATGTGTGACAGGTAAGCGGGGATGACTGGACTGACTGTGATGACTGGACTGACAATGACTGGACTGAAAGCTGAGGATAAGAAGACAGTGTGTGGTGTCAATGAATGTATGAGTCTGTATATACAAGTGAAAATGGATATATATGAAATGTAACTGTGTATATGTTGTGTGTATGTATGACTGAGTGACAATGAATGAACTGTACTGAGGAGCTGTGAGAGAATTGTACAGATATATGTAATAAACAAATTTGATTGAAATAAAATATCATTTTATTGTTGTCAAACGAACTTGTCTACAAGTACAATATACAGTGAATGTTTAAATAGTGGAGTTACAAGAGTTGTACTGTTTGAGTGTATGAAATATAATATTTATATTTAAATAAAATACTGTTGAGTATTTGAATTCGTTGTGAAGTCGTATTTTATTTAAATTTAAATATTATATTCCTGTCTGAATGTGTATATATAGAACAGTACAGTAACAAACACATTTAAAATAATATTTATTTGGTTGTTATCATCAAACAAAAAATCATATAATTGTGTATACAACACCGTTATATACAACAGAGGTCGACCCCTAGGTCGACCTGTCTGACCCAGGTCGACCCTCTGGTCGACCTAGGTCCTAGGCGGGAAATTTCCCGCCCAGCCCGGCTGTGTGATTTGAATTTCGAATTTCAAACCTGAGCTATTTTATTTAAACCCTTGAAACTTTTGAAGGTCATAACTTCTACATACGGAGTCCGATTTACGCAAACTCGGACTCTATCTCAGGCAGAATTCTGAGACGAACACAATGGCGTAACCCATGTCCCTTAATTATTCTCTTAAAAATTAAGTATACTTTAATTTGTTACATTGACGTTCACCGAAAATACGGGGTGTTACATTCAGCCGAGTGAATGTTGGAACCTTCCCCGAGTTACCTCTATCCCCAGAGTATTACCTTTAGACAAACTTCAGTTTAATAAGCTTCAATTTGTATCCGAGACTTTTAAAAGATCAGTATTATATGAGCAAGAGGGTTATTATTAATGAATGTACTTGTTTAGCTTATGACGTAATGAATTGTTCTTTCTTCTAATCTCTTTGATATTGCCTTCAGAGTTTGTCTTTTGCTTCAAGTTTTCTTTCTAGGGATTTCTTAGGGGACTATGTTAAATTAAAAAGAGAATATTGGGAGAAGACTCTTCTCATTAAGTCTTGCTTATTGGCTCGGTATTGCTTCTTGAGGGACCTCAAGAAGTATTACACTCAATATCTTCTGATCCGCCTTGACTTTCTTGGCAGGGAAAAGGATCAGATTTTAAGAGAGATTTGTACATATTGGCTGAAGCTGACTCGGGGTTATGATAATCCTCCTTCCGGAGATTGGGATTATCGCAATTTTCCTCTGATTTATACACCAGATGGATTTGGGAGTTCATTTGATTCCTCACTTAGCCTTTCCGCTGACACCTTAGATAAGGTGAGGGAGGTCATTTTTTATTCTGAAATCCATACTAAGCACCTGTAATGGTGCTTTTGTGAACTAAGTCATGCCTATACATAGGTTTCATTATTAGAGTAAGGATGCCTTTCCTTCTGGAAATGCGCTTAATTTAAAATCCTTTTGTAAATAATTATGCAGAATGTAAGGTACACAGTGTACTATATTTCATATGTAATGGCCTACTATATTTCATATGTAATGGCCTATAACGATGGTGCTTATGAACAACGTTATGACTTATAGAAGTGTTACTTTAACAAGTGGCCATAGCCTATGATGGAAATGTTCCATTTTCATAATTTCATCATAGCATTGTACATAAAGTTAACGCACTTTTATTAGAGGTCGGTTAAAAAGATATTCATAGATTATCACACTGCAACAAAAACACCATATTACAACTTTAATTTTACAACGGTGGTAAAAGCACCATTGTAATATATGGTTTTTTACAACTTTTTCCTAGAAAAGTTGTAATAAACTTATTTTTAACAACTGTGTTATTTTGATAGTTGTAATAAAAGCCTATCATAACTTTTATTTTTTGACTGTTGTAATATATGACTATATTTTAATATAATTAACAACTAATAATCAATATTTAATACATTTATGTTGATTATTTATAATTAATAACTAATAATTACTATTAATAATCAATTAGGAAGTAATAATTAATAACCAATCCGTAATATTTAATACTTAGCAATAATTAATAAACAAGCCGTAATAACAAATAATTAAATATTAATTATAATAACTAATAAATAGTATTAATTATTTTCATTGAATAATTAATAATCAATAAATAAGTTTTAATAATTATTATCTAACATTCGTAATTAGTATAATAAGTAATAGATAATAATAATTAGTATTAAATAATTAATAATAAATTTTTAACAATAAATAATTAAGAACTAATCATTAATATTCATAACTAAGAAGTAATAATCAAGAAGCAGTATATAATATTTAGTATTTAAATTTTTATGATTAGCAATTAAAACGTTTTTATTAGAAAATTATAAAAACTTATTTTTAATAGATCATTTTTCCACTTGTTAATAATAAATTGTTATATTTGATTTTATAAATTTGGATAAAATTTTAATTATAGCCAATAAAAAAAATTGAATCTGCCTTGTAAAAAAAAAGTGGTTGCCCTCTTGATGCAAAAGACGAAATTTTGGCGGAAGTCTGTATCTCACTTATTGCGTATACCTTATGTGGGCCGACCTCTCCGCTTCCCAAATTCAAAGTCGATCTCCAATCTCTTCGATGGGGGCTAAGGCTTCTTTCACGCCGCCTCTCTTTTTCTCGTTTCTTTTCTTCATGTTCTCTGTTCACACTTCAATCTCCTCATCAGTATACTCGCTAGTCTCTCTCTTATCAAATCTATTCCCCCAAGATCCATGGCAAATGAAGTACTTTTGATTGAAACGTGGGTGAGCCCATTTCCTCAAAGAGCTAAAATCACTTTTGAAGAGAAAGGAATCAAATACGAAATAAAACAAGAGGATTTGTAAGAAGAAAGCAAGTTGTTTCTTAAATTGAATCCAATCCATAAAAAGATCCCTTTTTTGATTCACAGTGGAAGGTCGGTTTCTGAATCTACTCTGATCGTTGAGTATATTGAAGCTGAATGGGGAAGCCAGACAAGATCCGAAGAAGACACTCATACACATCATCAAAGTATGGAAAGGACAGCTCGGTGGACAAGAAGTACTTCGATGGAAAGGGATTCCAAAGCCTTCAATCTACTAAAAGGTAAAATGATCAATTATTTGCCCAACACGAATGTTTTTATTAGATTTAAATCTGATGGACAAATATGAAACAAAGTTTATTGATGAAGATGATCCATTCTTTGCCCAACATGGTCCATCCTAAACTCCAATTATTGCTCCAAACTAAGCTCTTCCATATGCTTATGATTCCGTCTATCTGAATTGTTTGCTTTACTATTTCAATTAATGCTTCATCTTGCACATCAATTTTATGTAATTTTACACCTTTGTCGCGTACAATGTCCTAAAAACGAACTACTTGATACTTATTATTTTACTTGTGCCAGTAACTTCACTTTGACCTTTGCGACCTCCAGTCTTTTTATCCATATTAATTTGGGCATTGCATTATGGCACTCTACTGTGTTTGTAGATGTTCAAGTTGCGCATAGATGGTATTGGACATGGTTATTACCTCAGTCTTACCTGGAAAAAATGTGTGAACTAAGAGACATATAATGGATACAAGTAAATCCATGGTGTTGTAATCTTGTAATTGACAAGTTGAGTGGGAACAATGTCATCGAAGATCCTGATTTGCTAACCAAGCTACAGTAGCTATGGACATCCAACTATAACAGCTTCATGCATCGAGTTGCAGATCTGATCTCCAAGTTACTGCAACTTCATATCCAAGCTGCAGCAGCTCCACTGTCCATGTTGTTTCTGCTTCAATGCTTGAAATGCAATGATATGTGCTTTAAGCTGCAACAGATTTGTTTATGTTCATTAAATTTTGCTCAGTTAATATATACATTGATTTAGTATGCTTTTTCTTTGTAAACTGGTTGTGACATGATTTCACTAATGTTTTATGAAGACAATTGTAAACACACACTGACTTATTACCACTCCCTGAACTCTTTAACTCTTGCTCCAACCCACTCTTCTAAGATTACAAAAAGTAACATCTGAGAAAATAATAATTCCCACGTTGTACTACAAGAATCAATAAATTACCCTTTTCTTTGAAATACGGTTCTTTTATTGATTAATTTTTAGTGTATTACTGAAATAGTAATTCTACCATTTAGCTTTCTTACATGTTTTAATTTGATGCTTTTTAACATGTTAAAAAAATATGCAAAGGTTAACATTGGAGATGCTATTTTATTTAGTCAATAAATTATCATATCAAATTAGTTTTTGTTTGTGATTGGATTGTAGGGTGCGGGTGCAGCGGATGGCGAATTGAAGAGCTTGGTCATAGTTTTGGTGGTCATATTGCAGTGATGTGTTGATGGACTGGTTCTCTGCTTGTTTGGAGCTGGAGAAATATGTAGCAGGAGGTGATGAAGTTATAGGTCAATTTTGAGGACAATATTTTATGCACTTGAATAGTTGGTCGACAGTTGAGATGCAGATATGCAATTTTTGTGGATAACTTGTGCTTTTACCAAGTTGCTTTGTAATGGTCAAGTATGCAATAATGAGTGAAATGTTTTTTAAAACTTATTGTTTGTAATACTGAAAATTTGAGTATTTTAATAAATTAGTTTGCAAATAATTGTAGTATCTGATTTTCTTATGGGTATTGCTACATATAGTGTATTGTTCATTTCAGTTGCAAAAGGTTAAATTTTTTTAAAATGCAACTATCAATCACAATAGTGCATAACAGTTGTAGTATATATTATTACAACGGTGCATAGCTGTTGTAATAAAGTTTATCAAAATAGTGGAAAAAAGTTGTAAAATATACATATTACAATGGTGTTGCAACAATGCAAAATAGTTGTAAAAGATTTTAGTCTATTAAAACTTCTTAACACACAACGGTTATCCCACCATTGTAAATTTATATTACAATGGTGTTCCACCATTGTAATAGGGTCATTTTGTTGTAGTGTCATTTGTTCTTATCGAAAGTAATAGCATAATGATATTGAAAGCATAAAATAAGTAATGAGTTTACTTATACTTCAGGCATTAGTACAAATCTCTTAATGTAACGGGTATTTCCTAAAAATCTCCCTCTATGGGATTATTAAGAAATAATGCAACTCCTATCCTAGAGAATTATTGTAGGGAACTGAAGATACATGCTTGATATTTCGCCTGAATTTGTATTCTAGTATTGTGTGATAATATGTACCACATATATATTTGGCATAATGAATAACGAATTGACGTATGTATAGTTTTAAGGAAACTTCCCTGAGCAGTACATAAGGCTCCTACCCTTGTTAACAGGTCTTTCGGTTAAAGGCTCTAGCAGTTAGGTTGATCGTATATCACTTCCTCAAGGATTAGCGCTTAATGACTCAGATTAGCGTATTAAGGATATATTTCCAGAAGTCGCTTTCTAATAGCAATAGGACTCTGATTCATCTCCTGGATTAAGTTGAAAGACTAGAATTTTCTTTCGGTGGCATTGGAAGTCTGGTTCCCAACCAAATTCAGATTATCAAGATGGTCAAATATATCTTTTTGATAACAGTTGAGCTTCTGAACCAACCCAGATTCGGGAATTTAAAGATTGAAGACCAGAATTCTACCTCTGGTACTAATAGAAGCCCCAAACCAACCCTTATTTAGGAATTTAAAGGTTGAAGTACAGAAATCCACTTCTGGTATTAATGTTTCGTTACCCCTTTGGGTTTGATTCATGAAGCAGAGGTTGTACGTGCTTCTTAAGCCACTCTCCGGAATTTTATTAACAAAGCAGAGGATGTACGTGCTTTGTTGGCCACTCTCTGGGCCTGTGCTTCCAGTGCGCTTGGCTAGCTTATCCACAAGCATGGCCCAAGGACTTACCTGACCTCCCTCCAGGAGGCGACTTATCCTGGCCATTGTAACCAATGATAAGGTCTTAGGTGCTTAAAAAGGACCGTTATAGATGTGGAATTAACGATTACTCCTTTGATGCTCTACCCTGACCAACGTAGGCGGTGATAGAGGCTTAAACTCCATACCCTCCAAGGGGCGCCATATCCTGACCATCTCAGGCAATGATAGGGCTTTGCTTTCCCTTCTGTGGGTAACACAGAACATAAGCAGAGGTTGGGCGTGCTCTCCTATGAGCAGAGGTAGGACGTGCTTAGTTCATAGTAGATGTAAGACGTACTCTTCTTCGAGCAGAGGCAGGGCATGGAAATTAGATGCTTTATCACAACTGTTTCCGGTGTGGGTCGGAGGCTTATGCTTTCGATGCTTTAACCAGGCCCTTTCTGATTTGGGCGCAGCGAAAGGCTTACACACTACCCCGCCACTCCGGGGGGTGCCTTGCCCCGGCCAACTCGGCAGTAACAAGGTTTTTTATCCCTTTTTTATTTAACCCACCTTGGGTTATTTAGAATTCTGGAGAGGGTTTCCACACCCTTAGTTATTTAGGTAATCCTTTTCCTAAGGATCTCATTAGGCTAGACTTGATATTTTTACAAATTCTCGTAGTTGGTCATAATGGAAGAACTTAATGATTATCCTTTCGAGAATTTTACAGTGGTTAGTCTGATGTCCATTCATTATGTGATAGTGATAGTCAGGACCTCTCAATTTCCTTTCGTACTTGGACTTCTTTCTTGAAGATAGCCAATAATTGTTCTCGTGTTTGGTTAGGAAATAGATATTTTCAATTGAAGTGGTAAGGTAGTATCCTTTGGGTAGCCTTAGTTTAAACTTCCTTTCTTGCTGTTGAGACTTAGCTCTTCTGTTACCGAACACAATACTCCACCCATGCCCTTGTTTCCTCTTTCCATGATAGGATGGGATTGTAGTGATATCCTCTTAGACCATTTGGAAGCAAAGTGGTTGAAATCGTTTGTTATTTTTTGATTGGACACCATTCCTTCGATTTGTTCAAGGAGAGATTTCCTTATATGAGAGAAGATGTTATAATCATTTCATGTAGAGCCATTTAGAGTACAGGTTAGGGTTTGTTTTATGTAGGAAGGGATACTGCTCTGATAACCATAATCACATTGCTCTACTTTCCTTTTCCGCTAGATTAATCACAAGGCTTCCATTCTCACCGTTATTCTTCCGTCACTCTTGGGTCAGTAGTACCTGACATGTCCATTAGAGCTCCGGAAGATTCCCATTGGGACTTTTTCCCCATTGTCTTGCTTCTTCAAAGCTTAGTCCAACTTTGGACAGAACAACACAGTTAGATATGCGGCTGTTAACCACAAGGTCGGAGGTTCAGGCCCTCCTTCTAATGCCATAATGTTAACGATATTTTTTGTCAACACCGGAGATAGGTCTACGGAAGTGGACCTAGGGGAAAATAGGTTTATTTAGCTTTCTCGAGTTTGATTTAGTTCACTGTTTCCTAAATATTACGGTTTTGAGCCTAAAAGATTAGTTACTCTTCCCTCAGTGGATGAGCATCAAGCTTAAGAGACTCAAGAACCAATAGTTATCTTAGGACAAGGGTTCCCTAAGCACAACCCTCGATAAGGACTAAATGGCTTGTAGGAAGGGGTTCCACACTGACTTTGCGGAAGGGTTTAGGCTGGGGTAAGAGCTTGTAAGCAAGTGGAAATCAAAAAATATGTTGCACTGATAATAGTTAAGAAATTGCACGAGAAACTTATAAGGAAATGTACTAAGTATGGATCCACTCTTTATTGATATTTTATTTAGAATACACAAGTGATTACAACCAAAATCCCCAATTTGATTTAGGAATTAGGGTTTACTTTGGAGAAAAGAGTACAAGAATGAGAATGAGAAAATCACCATGAAAATGAGACCCCTGGGGTCTTATTTATAGACAAATCGGAGGCCCTTTTGCTTTTAGGCCAAAAGTACTCCTTATCGCCGCTTTCCCTTTAGTTCCGGAAGTACTAGCTCTCAACCGCATTTTTTTTTGGTTCTGGAGGCTTTGCCTACGGCTTTTTGAGGTGTCGGTTCCTACTCTCGGGAGGAAGGTCTCGACCTACGGAATTCCTTTATGATTGCTTGTCCACCCACTATGTATTGATCTTGAGTTTGTTGATGCAAATGGCTTTCGGAAGATTATGGCTTCTGGGGGTAGACTTCCGGATGTAGGCTTCTGGACATGGACTCTTGGTTTTGTTTTTAACACCTTGTGGAGTTTCCCTTTGTGATTTAAGTGAAAGGTTGAAGGCCCCGGCACACCTACGGTATCGGCACTAAATAGATTAGTGTGGATAGCTTGTCTCTCTTCGGGGTTACGGCTTGCCTTTCGGCAAATTCGTGAAGCCTGTCTTTGCTTTTTCGTGAAGTTACTTCCGGTGCCTTGTTAGTTACTTATTAAGGTAACTTCTTGGGAACCAACTAATGGAGGTCTCGGTAATTGGCTCCCGATAATCTCCATTTGCCTCAAACTTTGAATCTTTGATGCTTTTGTCTCCTTATATATTGGTACTAAGTAATTTAATACCGATAGCCCTTTCATAACTCTAGGTCCCGGTTTGTAGGAATATTGGTCTATCTCTTCACTGGCGTCCGGTCTTGGGCGACCTTCCGCTTTTTACTCATCATGTCGGAATTGCCATGTCAGTATTCTTTCTTGGTATAGATTTCGAGTTGTTTACTTCGGTGATGGTGTAGGTTGCACAACTTTCGGAATGTTCTCTTATGTTGTCTGTTTTTTGTTGTGTTTAACATTTGCTGAAGGAAAATTTATTCATGCTTGTGTCGGTCTGCTATCCCTACACCGTCAGCCTCTTCCAGTGTTTTGTTTTGGTAGTAACACCAAGGTAGTATTCCCAATAATATAGATACCGAGATAGAACGTTTATATATATATATATATGAAGCCTTTAAACCAAGAATTAACTAATTATTTACCGAAAAGTGAACTCCTAATTACGGAGTTTATATATTCATAGACTCATCCTTAGCCACTTAACGCCTCACTATCGAACGATAGATAGGGTGGATTCTCACTATCTTTTAAGACCATGGGAGGACCTATTGGTCACTCAATACCTCCCAATGATTTATTCAATTTATTATAAACTAGAGGACACTAGCTACGGGCCCCTACTAGCTAAGGATTCTGTCATTCACGCATATAAACCCATACCCCGTGTAAGGTGAGAGATATGGTCTTGTTTTACCATCTACCTGACCATATTGATAATCTCCTTAATCACTTAATACATCCCGTAGGATAGTTAGTCCTACAGAATGATCATACTGGACTGTTTGGGTAGGCCTCGCACACACGATTTAAGACCCTAGACTGGAAGACCTGCTCCCAGGTGGACTGCTCGACCCAAGCCACTTAATTGCCAAGGAAGATGACTATACACGAAGATTATCGAGCTCGTACCCAAATAGCCTTTAATGCCTCTTTTTATGGAAGTAAAGAGGCTACTTTATTGAGTTGTTCCCATTTACTTTCTCTTCATGGAAATACCATACACACACGGTTAATTACCGTCACGAGTTCATATGGTTAATAATGCTTCCCATCATTAACCTACCAAGCCCAATTCTAACTTTTAGTTATAAGCTCTGTATTAAGTAGTACAAATAAGGAAAGTTATATCCTTCTTAACCTTGGATATTTATTTGATAATTTTCCCTAATTGGACTCGGTGTTTAAAACGACAACCAATACCCATTAACCCCTTTTTTATTTCATTTTTTTGAAAGATAAGCGCAAAATTTTATTACTAGAGAATTCTTAGAGACCCGTCGAGCACATCAACTCAAGGCTAAGTTCTCCGAATGTCATTTTTGGAGGAAGGAAGTGAGGTTCTTAGGGCATGTGGTCTCTAAGGAGGGGATAGCAGTGGATCTCGGGAAGGTGTTGGAAATCCAAAATTGGAAGGTTCCTAGAAATGCAATGGAAGTAAGAAGTTTTCTAGGGTTGGAGAGCTATTATAGGAGTTCATTAAGGACTTCGCAAAGATATCAGCCCTACTTACACAGTTGACGAAGAAGAACTTGACCTTTTCTTGGGATGTTGACTATGATGATGCTTTTCAACGATTGATGAGGGCATTGATGACAACTCCAATTTTAGTTTTGCCGGATGGGAGTAAACCATTCATCATGTATACCGATGCTTGCGGGATAGGGCTTGGCGCAGTTTTGATGCAAGAGGGAACGGTGATATGCTATGGAGGAAGGTAGTTAAAGGTCCATGAAAAAAATTACCCTACCCACGACTTAGAGTTAGCTGCCATAGATTTTGCGCTTAAGTCTTAGCATCACTATTTGCTTGGAGAGAGGTTTGAGTTGTATACAGAACTTAAGTCACTAAAACACTTGTTCTCTCAAAAAGATCTAAACTTAAGGCAACAGAGTTGGATGGAGTTCTTAGGATCCTACGATTTTGAGATTCATATACCCTGGCAAGGTTAACGTTGTAACTGGCGCCTTGAGTAGAAAGAGGTTGACTTTGAGTCCTTTGTTTGTCGAGCGGTAGAGTTTAGAGTACATATCTACCTTTGACTTTGGACCCTCTATCGGTTATGCACCCGGTTTGTTGGCATTGTTAGAGGTGCGACCTATGATTTTGGGACAGATAGGAGCGACACAGCTAGATGACCCACAGCTGATAGGGATAGTAGACAAGCTCATAAGAGGGGAATCTTCGAGCCATCTTAGTAGGTATACTATAGATGAAAAAGGTTGGTTGCGTAAGGATGGGAGAGTTTGCGTATCATGAGACAAAAGCATGAGGAGGACGATCCTTGAAGATGCATATCGTTCTAAGATGACCGTACATCCCGGTGGGTCCAAGATGTATAGGGACATGAAGAGTTTTCTTTTGGGTCGGAATGAAGAAGGATGTGGCTGAGTTCGTTTCTAGATGCTTAGTATGCCAGTAAGTCAATTGAGCAAAAGAAGCCTGGTGGTTTGCTTCACCCTTTAGAAGTTCCGTTGTGGAAATGGGAGAGATTTCCATGGATTTCGTCGACGGGTTGCTGAGGTCAAGGAAGGGTAAAACGGGGATATGGGTAGTAGTAGATGGACTTAACAAGAGCGCCCATTTCATTCCTGTTAAGAGTAAAAGAACATCAGCATGGTTAGCATCTGTTTATCTCCGAGAGATAGTTCGTCTACACGGCATACCTTCTAGTATCGTAAGCGATCGAGATCCCATTTTCACTAATGAGTTTTGAAAGAGCTTGCAAGAGGCGGTAGGAACACAATTGTGTTTGAGCACTGCATATCACCCTCAGATGGACGGCCAAACAGAAAGAGTGAATAGGATTCTAGAAGATCTTTTGAGGTTATGCATCTTGGACTTTGGAGGGACATGGGAGGAACACCTTCCATTAGTAGAGTTCGCCTACAACAACAGCTATCAGACTAGTATTGGCATGGAACCTTTTGAAGCTCTATATGGACGACCTTACTGATCACCGACTTATTGGTGGGAATCTACGGATAAGATTTTGCTTGGGCCCGAGATGTTTAGGGAAACCTTGGAGAAGATAGAATTGATTCGAAGACGCATGAAGATGGCACAAGACCGGCAAAAGTCATACGATGATAAGAGACGAACCAATCTTGAGTTCGATGTTGGAGACACAGTTTTATTAAAGTATCACCGTTGAAGAATGTAGTTCGTTTTGGATCTGTAGGGAAATTGGCACCAAGATTCGTAGGGCTATTCCCCATTACAGAAAAAATTGGACAGATGGCCTACAGAGTGAAATTGCCTGAGAAGCTTGGTGGTGTTCATGACGTATTTCACGTCTCGCATTTGAGGAAGTGTTTACACGATACCGTGAAAGTAGTATAACCGAGCAGGCTTAGAGAAGTGGAAGTAGAGCGAGATTCCACAGTTAGATGAGTTCCTACATGCATCCATGGATCGGAGATCAAGAAATTACGCAACCGAGAGGTCAAGTTGGTTAAGGTCCAATAGGGAGATGATTAAGAAGACACGATTCGGGAAACAGGAGACAAGACACGTGCGTCGTACCCTTTTCTTTTTGAGGGTATGTTCCTAACTTCTCCCTTTTCTACCGCTTTGTTTATACTTGTTCTAACGTTTAGTATATCCTCTCGATTGTATCCTCGATCTTTAGGTATAAAATCCTATGGTTGTAAACATGTGTTTGAGACATGTTAAGTTTGGTGGATGCAAGTGTTTTCTAGTGGTTGCTCGTGGATGCATTTACACACACATTAGGCACTAGATCGGCTCAATCACTTTCATATTGCATATGGATGAGTGTGCATATTAAAATTAATGGATGTATATTGAATGTGTTATCATATGGATGTTGGATTTGGATGAATGGTTGTGCACTCATATAGAAATGATATGTATCATTAGGATTCTTTTTCATATATAATGGACGCATGACACTATCATGTTTTGCATTAAGTAGGTCAACTAAATCAGTAGACCGCCTGATATTGCATTAGGATAATGACATATACACACACTTTGCATATGTTCATGAAAGCATTAGAAATATTTTAAGGACAATGGATGCCAGTGATTGATGGATGAGTAGATGGATGATGGATGGTAGGACATACATTCTTCTTAACTTGGAGATTTCGGGGATGAAATCCTTTAAGTAGGGCAGAATTTAACATCCCATAATTTTAAAATATTAAAACTAACAAATTTAAGAATACTTAATTTTTAGAAGAAGAATTAAGTGAAACAAGTTACGCCATTGCGTTCGTCTTGGAATTCATCTTGAGACAGAGTTCGAGTTTGCGTAAAACGGACATCGTATGAAGAAGTTATAAAGCTCGGAAGATTTAAAGTTTAAAGCTGTAAAACAAGTCGACCGCCCATTTTTCACCATTCGATCATTTTTAGACAGAAGTGAAAATAGTCGACTGCCCATTTTTCACCATTCGACCGTTTTTAGAAAAAAGTGAAAACAGTCGACTGGTTGAAATTGGCCAGTCGACTAGTTGATTCTGGGCAGCTTCCTAATGATGCGTTTTTCTAATTTGAGTGGGTCGGATGGTTCCTAGTCAAATCTAAAGGTCCTAATTCACCTAATACATCTATAAATTAACACCTTACCCTAACCCTTATCTTTTTAACCCTAATCCATCGCGCCTCCATGCTGCTGCTCCAACTCAAATTAATTTAGCTTTTCTGCTTCAACAATCAAAGAAGAGGTTATTCAAGATCAGATTTGCTACAACAACGCCTAATTCTCTTTTCTGAGAATCCTATCGCTGTGAGTTTACATTACTTTCACATATAATTAAATTAAAAATAAATTGTGATAGGATTGTAAATTGGATTTAATGAACATGCATGTACGTAAGATGAATCTTATCAGTTTGTAAATCATTATCTTTCAGATTCATACCCATAAATCTGTCGTATGCCTTTCTGATCCATTTCATCGTTATATGCCTGTTCTTATGTTTATGCCAGTCTTGATGTTTTCGTTCTCTTCCCTACCTCTCTTCATTTTTATTTTTGAAACTAGGCTAACTTCGAGCCTAAGTTGAGATTTGCGTACGATTAACGTTTGAAAGATTGGGAAAGGTTTGGGAAATATGTAAAATAAAGTAATTGGCATAGAACTGTTAATAATTATGAAATTGGTTTGGGCATAATTCGGTACAACTTGTACATATGGAATTATAGACACAACTTGGATTAGAATTATAAACATAACTTGAATTAGAAATTATAGGTAATTGGAAAATATGCTATAATTCAGAACTTGAAACTGGGCTTGAATAAAAGAAGAGATAATGAAGGTCTAAGACACGAGGTTGGATTCAGATTGCGGTGGATGTCTGCCCTGAACCGCCCGGCATATCCAGCAACCGCAAAACGGAAATCTAATGTGAGATAGTAGTGTAATAGTGCCAAGACACGAGATTAGATTCAGATGGCGGTAGAAGTCTGCCTAGAACCGCCCGGCATATCCAGCAACCGCAAACGGTAGTCTAATGTGGGAGGTCTTGCACAATTACGGATATAATGAATTAATGAACACTTAACCAAGATAAGACATGTGGTAAGACATGGGTATAGTAAAACGGTTAAGTTGGTGACATAGGTGATATGTGAAACATAATTAAAGCACTTAACCAAGATGGGACATGTGGGAAAACATAGGAATAAATATAAGGGGGTTAAGTGGGAAATCCTAGTGGAGACCAAGCGTAGGAGTGAAGCTTGTGTCAAGTATGGGGACCCTTTTCAACCAGTAACCCATTTTTAGTATCAATATAAGCTCAAACTAGGTCGAGGACGGGACGCGCTTACTGGGGTTGATTGTAAGAGGTCAAAAGAGTAAAGAGCGATGGCAACTCAAGTCCAACGGATTCATGTGCATGCGTGGGTCCGGGCTGGTAGGTAAGACGTTGTTGCATCGTGTAGGTATATGCCGTGCATTTTAGTAGTATCCGGTTGCCACTTTAGGGAGTGATACACCTTACTATGGGGCCAGCACAGGTATCTGCGAGTTAGGGAGTCGATCGAATGGGGAGGGTAGTGGGTACAACTAGTGGGGGTAGGAGCACGTGGGCACCTACGAGAGCAGCTAGGAGTACACGAAGCTACCGTTATTATGATTAGTAGGGAGGGATCACCTTTCAGTATGAGACTAGTATTGGTGCGGTGGAGGAAATATCTTATAGTGGTTAGAAGCGCAATCGATGTTATACCTTGTTCATCTTGTTTACCTTGTTATACTTGCTTATGTTACAGTCATTTCTTATATCAAGTTTATGTTTTTATCCTGTTACTTTACTAATTATATTGATAAAGTCACTGGATTCGCTAGACTTTTTGTCTGACCCTTTTTGTTTCGCCTCTTTTCTTTCCTTTCCCCCTCCCCCTTCCCCTCCAGGTTCTCAGGGTGGGACTAGCGAGGCTTGATTTGGAGTTCTCTCTCTCTCTACTGGAAGTGCTGAAAGTAATGCTCAGCTTTGTTTCTCTTTCTTATGGCATTTTGTAATGGGATTAGGGTTTTTCTTTTATGTACTCTGATAATAATTTTGTTCCAGATGGATATTTGTGTACTTGGCTTTAGTATGTGGTTTTGATGTTGTAACCAGACACGTTTTGCTTTTCCACTGCAATGAATAAATTTTGAATTTTTATGTACCATTTTATATATCTATCTTGTGATGTTCTGTTCTATGCTCTTATAACGCTCCACGAAAGTTAATGCAATCCCTTAGTGAGTGACATTAATGGACGTGGGGTGTCACAAGTCCAAACCATTTTTTTGACCTTTTACTAATCATAAAGTGACAGAAAAATGATCAATCTTGTGTTAAAACATTGCTGGTGTTGTTAAAGGTTTTCACATGACCATCCCCTCTAAGAGAGAATTTGCGATGAGAAAAGAAACCTACCGCAAAACTGCTCCTTAAGGAATTCTACCTAACATTGTCTTAAGACAAAATGGGTAGGTGAAATTATAGAAAGTAACTCCATGAGACAACAAACAAGAACAACAAGCTGAATCAAATATGATGCAGCACAAATTGATGGTTACTCCATCGATCAAAGAAAACATTGATTTCTGCATCATGTGATAAATCTGGCCACGACTTCCCATTATTGGAACAATGTGTTCAATAAGCCACACATCACCATGGGTAGTTTTGACATAGATCTCCGAATACAAAATGAAACATTAAGAAAAAGAGATTTGCTGCAAAATCTCCAAAGCCGGTCAAAAAAAAGACCATTCAAGTCTGTGTAATACACGAATGCGTCTAAAAACTCATCGAGATTTTCCGAAAAAACCATCCAAAGATATCTTAATTTCCATCTCTGAAACGACGATGGCCTTCATCCAAGTCTATTTCAACAAGATAGAGCAAAGACGGTTGCAACACAAACAACAATCCTATTCTTTGATATCGAAGCAAAGGACTGGTGCAAGTCCAACTGCCATGACAAATTTTCTTAGCCCTAAAGCTTTAAGACCTTTTTGTTCATTCTGATCCAACCAAATGATTTCTCCCTAAGGAAGAAATCTAAATGGTAAATGAAAGATCGGATAGCACAATCCGATATTATGGACTAAGAAATGGTCAGAGAGAAGAAACTGGGTTAGATCTTAGGTATTAATGAGACGAAATCTAACACGCAAACAAGCGCGGGAAAGGAGGAGAAGAGGTGATGACAAAAAAGGATAAGAATATGGTTCAATTAGATGAGGAAGGAGGGACGAAAGAAAGAAGTTAAGGGGGTGATTTGGATGCAACTTTTAGGTTGAGTCCTAGGTCAAAGTTGTACCAAAACTCGTCAACAAGTTGACCGCTCTAGGTATAACGCTAAACAGTCAAATGTCAAATGGACTTCAGGAAAAGGTCGAACCTTGACCTTATTAGGCTGGATTGAAATATTAATCATCCCACGTCATCTTTTAAGGTTTGACGCTCATCACGGTGGTATCAAAGACCGCATTCAAACTCCGAACCGTCCCCAAAGATTCCAATAGGCTCAACAACTATGCTGCAACCTCAAAATGAACGAACAAATTCCTGAAATAATTTTGCCAGAAATCCATAATTAAAATAAAATGAATTTTCCCCTTACCTAGCTGTTAAACAAATAAACAATTCGAAATCAAATACCCTAAAAATCCGGATGAAGGATTTTCCTTAAACTTTTTGAAGGAAAATTTAAAACTTTTCAAAGTGGAATTTATCATAAACTAATAGTTTCGTATTTATAAATCCAATTTTTTTTTATTATTATTATTTATATTCCAGTTTATTTTTTTACGAACTAAAAAACCTTTTCGCATTCAAAAATGTCGGAACAATAAAATATTGTGGATTATTTTTAATGATTTCAATAAACCATCCAATATATAAAAAGAGAGGGATATAAAAAATCACAAGGAATGGGTATTCATTATTTTTAACATTAATGGCATATTCCTTGTCATTTCCTATTCCGTTCTTTCTACCAATCAGATTATATTTATTATAATCATACGAATCCCAAAAATTTTGAAACATGGATAGATTAAAATTTTATAAACCGTATCTTCATAAAACCATCTTGTGAAACAAAATTTCGAAAATTTCGAAATCCATTTCATTTATCCAAATAGTTTTAAAAATAAAATTTCCTCGAATACAAGGTTAAGAACTCAAATGAATACTTTTAATAAAGGAATATCCGAAAATTTAACAAAGTAACGAATGGATTCACCTCCTAATCATTTTCGAGTGGATACAGCATACTAACGTGAATTTTTCCCGTTTTGGGTCGAGCAAAGGTCTCTGATCGGAACTACCAACGAAACCAAACCAGAAATCACAACAATCTCACTTGTGGCCAGAATTTTTTTCAGTATCCAAACTCGAACCAACAGACTCCACCATATGTCGTCCTCATGCTCTTCACGATGAGGACGCTAACATACTGTCGGGTAAGAAAAAGTTGGCTAGATACCCGAACTCAACTTGTTTCAACTCTTAGTCTTTTAAAGCACATTTTAAATAATTAGGCCCTTGACTAATTCATTGTCGAAAAAAAACAAAGTCGATTAAGAAAGACGAAGAAAAACCGAAAGGAAAATCGAGCTACGTTCTCTCATGAATCCTAATTTAACTGATTCCTCTCATCGTCTATCCTAATCTTTGATTCCAAATGTAACACGCCACACTTATCTAAGCCAAAATTTCAAAAAAAAAATCGAAACTTGAACACATCCAAGCAAGTAGCGTGTAAATCCGGTACCTGCAAATAAAATGAGCATGAGCATAATCATAGTACGATAAAAATAACTCACAGTGGAAACAAAATAGGATAGACTAGTATTAACTCAAGTAACTACCTTTCTAAAAGTAAGTCACTTTGCCATTACCGGGCACTAGAGAGAACGAGAACCGAAATCCAAACTTAAACACCTGTGACAACCCGACCTTTTATAGAAAACCTAGGAGGTTGTAATGAGGAGGGGAGTCAGAACAACAAGATTCTGGTGAACATGAAATGTATAAAAAAGTTTATGATACAAAGATGTGTCGTGTTTGGTTCAACCCAAGATATATACGTACCAAGGCTAGTAATTCTAACCTTACCTTGTAAACATTTACGCATGACATTAACTACCCTTCCCAATGTAGTATTCCCAATAATATCAATACTGAGATAGAACGTTTATGGATATATTTATGAAGCCTTTAAACCAGAGCTTAACTAATTATTGTACCAAGAAGAGAACCCCTAATTACGGAGTTTATTTATTCATGCACTCATCCTTAGCCACTTAACGCCTCACTATAAAATGACAGATAAGGTGGATTCTCCCAACTTCTTAAGACCCTAGGCGGATCTGTTGGTCACTCAATACCTATCGATGATTTATTCACTGTTATTATAAACTAGAGCGCACTAGCAACAGGGGCCTACTAGTCAAGGTTTCTGTCATTCACGCATATAAACACGTACCCTGTGTAAGGTGAGAGACGGTGTCTCATTTTTCCATCTAGTTGACCTTATTGGATAGTCTTCTTAGTTGCTTAATACTTCCCGTAGGATAGTTAGTCCTACTAAATGAACATACCTGACATTTTTAAAATTCCAGGTTTGGGTAGGCCACGCACACACCATTTAAGACCCCTAGATTGGATGATCTACTCCCAGGTGGACTGCTCGACCCAAGCCACTTAAAACCCAAGGAAGCGGACTATATGCGAAGATTATCGAGTTCGTACCTAAATAGCCTTTTATGCCTCTTCTTATGGAAGTATAGCTGGCTACGTTATTGAGTTATTCCCGTTTAGTTTCTCTTCACGTAAATACCATATGCACATGGTTAATTATCGTCATGAGTTCATATGATGAATAATGTTTCACATCATTAACCTGCCAAGCCCAATTCTAACTTTTAATTAAAAGCTTTGTACTAACTAGAATAAATAAGGAAAGTTATACTCTTATTAACCTAGGATATTTATTTGATTATTTTCCCTAGTTGGACTCGGTGTTTAAAACGACAACCAAAACCTATTATTCTCCCTTTTATTTCATTTATTTTTATTCATAAAGTTATTGTCATTTATAACCATAACGGTCGTTTTTTCCAGTGGAAACCTTTAATTACTTATTTATTCCCATTGATTGTAATTATTGCCACTTATGAACCAAATGGTCATAATTCCATAAGACATTAATCAAGAATGGAGTATCTTTATTTTACCAGTCCCAAAATATCTATTTGTTGTACCCCAATAGATATTACTAATTTTTATTTGTTTATTGCTTTTCTGTATATATATATATATATATATATATATATATGCACTTGACCTCTTACATTAAGTTGACCACTTGTGGATGTTGGATTTTCCGGGCGATTATGGGCAGACTTATGCCACAAGTTGAACTTAGCCTCGTGTCTAAGTGCAATTATATTTACGCATCAGACCCCTTACATTAAGCTGACCACTTGCGGAAGCTGGATTTGTCCGGTAGTTTCGGGTAGACTTCTACCGCAAGTTGAGCTTAACCTCGTGTCTCAGTGTGGTTATAATTTAATTTCCTAATTGGGATGTAAAACAATAATACTAACCAATTTAGAAATTGTAGCCACTAAGCTTAATTGACTAATTAAATTTGCTTTTCCCCAATCAATATCAGTTACAATAGCTATTTATTTATTTATGGCCATATTTATAACAATCAATTACATTAATTGCTAAAACGGTCCCCATAAATATACTCGTTTAATATGGATTACATTTACATGTATAATTCCATAAAATGAATACCATTCAAACATTAATTATAATATATAATTCGTGGATTACGTAGATCTAAACAGATAATATGTACATATATTCATATTTTTGTGCAGTTAACGCAGTTAATTTCTTTTATTATTATTAATATCGTTGAGTTTAATAATTTGGTTCAACTAATGACCAAACATTCCGTTTTGTATTCAATCTTGCAATAAGGTTCTAAATCTTACAAAAAGACTGTCAACTGTAGTTATTGTAAATGTGACGGCCCGCCCCGCACCAGCCGACATTTCTACGAAATGCGTTGTGCCAATGCCCGACCGACAAGGAACGGTCGTCAAAGGAAAAAGGGTTTGAAGCTATGAATCACCAAAAACCTGTAGTATATCTCACAGCGCATGGAATAAAATATAATGATAACATAACTTGACTTAAAACAAGCGAGACAGTGCATAAGCTGAAAACAAAACCATCATAGCAGCGGAATCCAATATGCAGTTTATGATCCAAAATATTATTACAACTTCAAAATACATTCTCTAAAGAAAAATAGAAAAGGTAAACTACTAATGCCCAAAGGAGTGATTAGAAACAACACAGGGAGAATATATGTAAATAGTACGTGGAAGCCTACTGCTCGTCTCTGAACAGCTACTCGTGCATGACCACCTAACATGTCTCTAGTCTGCTCTCTTAGGAGCACCTAAAGTAATAAGAAGAGACATAAACTCTGGGTCAGACAAAAGTCTGGCATAAGCGATAACAGCAAAATAAAACGATAAAAGGTATAAATAATTATACCTAAACCTGGACCTGCAACCAAAGAGTTAGCATAACAAGATGTACAGTACTCTAAGGTAACACTAACATATAGTGTAAAAATGAGAGTATGTGTGTCATTGTTATAGCAAACATCAAACATAGAAATTATCCTCACATCCCTCACTCGGTGCGTAAAGCTTTCGATATCCATTGCTTTTGTAATAACCCGAAAAATCTGAACCAGTTTAAAAAATTTTAATTTGGCTATTTTAGTGGATTTTTAATAGTTAAAATAAATTATTTTAAATAATAACGACAAAAAGTATGTTGAATCGATGATTGAAAATAAATATAATTATTTTAAATTATAAACAAGGCCTGAAATGGCGCGGCAGTTTCAAATTTTGAATTCGAACTTTGACTGACTATACTGGGTGCAAAATAAAACGGATTTTAGTGAAACCAAAAATATTTAAATTTGTTTATGAATATATTTCTAACGAATCTAGAAAATCGAAGTTTTGTATCGGGAATCAAAAGTTATGGCCAAATGAATTTCCAGAAAGGTCGCTATAGAATTTATATAGCCCTTGAAAATAGACATTTTGCAAACGGTCACAGAATTCGACGAAACCACTTTTGTTGGATCCGGGATGTCAAATTATTGCTTGGTTTCAAATTCCATAATTTTTTAAGTTAATATGTGAGCGTGGCAAAGGAAAATGTGTTTGGTCGATTTTTGTTAAATTGGATCGACCAGAAAATGGCCATTTTTCAAACGGTCTCAGAATTCGACGAAACTAGTTTTGTTTGGACCATATCGTCAAAAAATAGCTAGATTTATTTTTCTGGAATTTTTGGGATCAGTATATGGCCCGACAAATTGAAATGTACATTCAAATCAAATATTGAATGTTTTATATTTTAATTTGAAGAGAAACTGACTGAAACAATCGAATGGGCCTACGAAACATATCCCATTGGGTTCGAAATGGGGGTATTTAGCTAGGGACGACAGTCGTTGGGTTTGGATTGGAGTTAGTATGTGAGGAGGGGTATTTTTGAGATTTTAAAAATATATAAATAAAAAAAATCAGCCAATCATTTCACTTCTCTCTCCCCGATAAAAAAACCCGCTACCCCCTCCTACGAACGACGGAAATACCTTCTCTCTTCTTTTTCTCTTAATCCACTCAATAAAAACCCATGGCCCTTTGGAGAATTTTGTAGTGCTCCTCACGATCTTCACATCCATATAAAGATTGGATTTTTTCCTGGCCTGTAGCTCGCGAATCACCTCAGAGAAGTGGTCGACTTCCCACCGCCGTCGCCGCTAGGAGCCACCAAAGTGGTCCCCCTTCCTGGTGCACGTGCGCCTCTCCACGCCCTACGACGTGGCACCCTCTGATCCTCCAACCATTGCAACGTTTGATAGCAAAATCAAAACCTAGTTCTGAACCTTTTGCTGAGAGGTACAGGTTTAATTATTTAAACAGATTTCCACATTTAAAAGCATTGCAAATTTCTAAAAATCATATCTTTCTCATTTGTTGTCGAAATACAGTGAAACAGGAGACAGTGGACTCTTGTGGACGTCTTCTACATTCTAGAAGGGACCGGATATTTTTCTGAGCCTTCTACAATTTTTGGTGTAGTGGAACCCAATGTGGGATTTCTAATTTATAAATAATATGGAAACGACGATGTATAAATTATGTAGTCGAAGTATGAGTTATATAAGCGTTGTACACCTCATGTATAAGCATTGTATAAGTTGTATGTTCGATGTATAAGTTATATATGCGTTGTAAAAATGATATATGCATTGAAATGATATTGAAATGAAATCGAAATATAGTTATATACATATATATATATATATATATACTCCCCTCGTCCACAAACCACGGACGATATATATTGGTTGTGATATTGTTTGGATTATTGGTTGATGTGAAATTTGTTTAATATCATGAATGGTTGATTGGAAATGATTGATTGTGGTTGAAATCCCAATAGGATTAGTATATGGGAAAATTCGTCTGCGTACGAACTAGATATTGAAAATACCCATGGTCGAAAACCGCGAGGTTTTGAGGTAAAGCGAGGAGCCATACTCGGGACGGTGCCCGTTTTAACTACCCTGCCGTTGTGCAGCCGAAATTTTCAATAATACTCATGTATTTGAATTATTTTCATGTGTTGAGAATATATTCATGTGTTGAATAGAAATTCATGTGTTGAATAGAAATTCATGTGTTGAATGAAGTTCATGTATTGAATAAATTCTTTGAAAAATAAAAATAACATTTTTACTATATATATAGACTATATAAAATATTAGTGTTTTAAATAAACTGTTTTACAATAAAAATAACATTTTTACCTTATGTATGAACTATATAAAATAATCGTGTTTTGAAATAAATTGTTTTACAATAAAAATCACATTTTTATTATATATATAAACTATAGAAAACATTCATGTGTTGAATAAAGGACTAGAACGATAAAAATCATATTTTTTTCATATGTGTGAAGTCGAAAACATTCATGTGTTGAATATATAGATTGAACAATAAAATCTACATTTTTATTGTGAATATGAAGTGCTAAAAAAATATTCATGCAATGAAAGATATTTTTTTTCGCTAAAAATATCATTTTTATACGAAATATGAAGTGTTAAAAATGGTGATGTGTTGAAATAAATATCTACTGAATAAAAATATCATTTTAATCGAATATATGAAGTGAATATGGTTTTGAAATCGAAGAATGAATTTTATACATACATATATATATAATTAAAATATATCGAATAACGAAGCTGCGGTTTGTAATTTGAAACCGTGATTTCAAACGATTAGTGCGGGAGATCCGACCATCGGATTTTCGCAAAACCGAAACCGTTGGGTTTGCTTTGGAAATATCTTTCCAACGACACCAACTTTGTAAAGATCCAAAGGTTGGATTATCTGGAATGTTTAATTCAAATCTGAAGAAAAACAGCGCCAGATACGATTATATATATATAATTAAATTAAATCGAATAACGATGCTGCAGTTCGTATTTTGAAATCGTAACTTCAAATGAATTTACCGGGAGATCCGACTGTCGGATTTTCCCAAAACTGAAACCGTTGGATTCGTTTTGAAAAGATCTTTCTAATGATATAAAATTTGTGAAGATCTAACGGGTAGATTTTCAGATATATGTAAATCAAATCTGAGGAAAAACAGCGCTACCGCCGCGTTATGGCCTGAACCGTCGTTTGAGTGAATTGGCTATTTTTAAATAAATAAAAATAGCAATAAATTGTGATAAAATATTATAAACGATATGGAATGGGAATAAACAGAATTTGCTCGGTTTATTTGATATTTGATCGTTGAATGTGTTTGGCGTGAAAATTACATAAAAGAACAGAATTAGTGATATCGAATAATTTAACCATTAAAATGAATTGATTTGAAATTCTAAATATACGTGAATTATTTGAAAAGGCCGAGTTAATCCTCATTTCAAATAATTTATCGACAATTAAAGGTCGAAGATATGAAGACGGTGCAAGACCGATGATCTTCATGTCGAATGGAGGGGTGCTACTGATGTTCATGACAGGAGTAGCTACCTTGAGGGGGCTGAAGTAGTAGCCGTCCAGACGTACTTGTTGATTGTACGAATAGCGAGGTATAAGGTGCCTCCGGTTTCATTCAGACCCAGAACGAACTTGTGAATGGACTGTGTGTCTAACATTGGATTTTGTTCTGTGTTGATTGATCTCTATTAAATATATATCTGTTTGGCGGTGGAGAATTTATTTTCTTGCTTAATGCCCTTCTCTGAGATGTACGAGCTCAGAGGTTATATATCGATAGTAATCAGTTGCACGAAGTGAATTGCCTGTGTGGCATGCCTAAGTCGCAGATGATCAAGGCTTCTGTTGAAAAGCAAAGTCTTGTGGTTGATGATCAAAGCATGGCCTGTGTGGCATAGCTATGTGTATAACGTGAATTCGCGAGCCTCACACCATGGTATGAACTAGAAATGGGAGAGGACGACAGGGAGGACATGCGTCTCTTTCTAGCTAGAGGTGGTGTCAGTAACATACCAGCCCTGAAATTTATATTATTTTCACCTGTGTGGTTGTTGGAATGCGAGGTACCTCGGAAATGGAGTCATTGGGCTCATTTCCGCCCCATAGGGTGGGGAGACGTATTGTCCAGGGATTAAGTTTAATCCACATCGGTGGACCGACCCTGTTGCTCCAATGGGGCCACCTGTGTCTGGGTCCTGAGACATGGGCTAGAATGTCTAGAATTTGGTAAGGACTATCTTTTGCCTCGGTTCATGACGGAAATCCAATTTCCAAATACGACACTGTGTGGTTTTGATTGTATACCTATATATGGCGACATGATATATGGTACCCGTGCCGTCTATGATTGATACTTATGATTTGAAATTGTTTTTGAAACATATACACACTAGTAATAATATCAATTGCTTTTGTTTTATTCGTATCAAGCATATTTTGGCCATTATAAGGTAAAACTCTATCCTCCGATTTGCGTTGCATTGTGTAATGGGAACTGAGTCTTATAATGGCTTCATTTTTATAAAATGCATTATGATGTTAAAAGATTAACTTATTTTAAAGCACTGGCAATCCAATGGAGTAAACCCGTTCCACGAAAGTGGCGTGGTCCTGTGATTGGCCATATTATAAAATATGTTAAGTAGATTTCTCATACCAGTCCCATGACTGACTCGTAGTTTGTTTCACTTGCAAACTCGGGTGCCCCTCCTTCTGCACGGGCAGCCTTGTATTCAGGTTTTAGCTGGCTCTTTCTGGATAGCTGGAGCTGAAGACGGATTCTATCATTTATCTCTTTTTATGCTGTTCAGCTCCTATTGTACATATTATGTTTTGTTTTCCGCTGTAGACATTTATGTATAGTTGAACTGTATTTGTACTAAGTATGATCCTGTATACTGTGTAACTCTGATGATTATGTTTATCCAGTGTATTCTATTGTACATTATTTGGTGTATTTATCTATTTTTGTTCTGCTATTATTTGTTTATGTGTTATATTCCAAAGATTACCCTTGCCACCGTCTTGCCACCGTCGTACGGGGTTTGGGGTCATCACAAACGTGGTACCAGAGCTTTAGTTAAGCTTAGCTCTGGAATATATCATATTAACGAACTTGTCAGAAATAGAACCAGTAGTGTTCGAAGATGGATCGTACATTTCAAATAGGATTAGTAATATCCTAGAATGAGTGAAGCAGAATGAGATACACCCTAATAGACATATTTACATTTAATTATATGTCTCTATATTTTAAAATTGCCTTTTCTGTTGGCCTAACACTTTATCTGCTATTTGCAGACATTGAAAAATGAGTGGCAGATGTAGAAGAGATAGGTTGGAACCAGATGTTGAAGCTCTACTTAAGAAATATAGAAATATGGGTGGAGTACCATTCTTGGGAGAAGAATCTATTATTAAAACACAAGCTTGGATTCATTCTGCTGAGAAAATCTTTGAAGGTTTAAACCTAAGAGATGACCAGAAGTGATTACTGGCATCTTGGGCACTCAAGACGAAGCTTTGTTCGGGTGAGATTCGATTATTAAGGATAATCCAAAAGGTAATATTACCTGGGATAGATTTAAAGATATTTTCAGTGAAAGATTTATTCCTCCAGAAGCAACTGAGAGGTTATGTGATGAATTCTATTATCTGATACAAGGAGATATGACCATTCCAGAATATCATAAGAAATTCAATGAACTTTCTCATTTTGCCCCTCATCTAATCCAAGATCCAAAGAGGAAGAATCTGAGGTTTATTAATGGTCTTCAAAGAAAATACCAGAATACCGTAATGGGGAATGTGAAGCTTCCTTTTTCTAAAATGATATACATGGATTTTCAGTATGAAGATCTATATAAGCGAGGCCTTTTTGACGACGAAGAAGAAGTCAGTTCTAGCAACAAAAGGAAATTTGAAACTGATAGCCCAGAGACAAGTACACAGCCAGAGGCTAGTATGCAGCCTGAGGTAAGTACAAAGTCTGAAGGCAATAAGAGGCCAAGGGCCAGTCAGAAAAAGGTTAAAGCAGTCGTATGCTTAAAGTGTAATCAGCAAGGGCATTCGATGAGAACTGTAAATCTTCGAACAAGCGAAAGAATAATGGGGCTAAATCTAAGAAGTTTCAGGAGGATAGAAAATGCCATAAGTGCATCCAAGAAGGACATATTGCAAGGGATTGCCAGCTCTCAAATAATTCTGAAATAGTACACGTCAATGAAGTTGCGGAAACTCCAGGACCCTCAGCTAGTCAGGGAAGGCCTGATGTTTTGGAAGGCACACTTACTGTCAAAAACATTCCTGTTACAGTACTGTTTGATACAGGCGCGTCGCGAAGCTTTATTGCAAAGAATGCGGTTAAGAAACTGGATCTGAATCTGAGAAAGCTCAAAACAGCCATGACTGTCCCTAATCCAGTTGGGGGCTCCCTCGATCATAGTTGGATTTGTGGGGTGCCTGTTTCTTTTTCTGATTATTGGTTCCCTGCCATCTAGATCGTCATGAATTTTACCGGATTTGATCTTATTTTGGGATTGGATTGGTTAACCAAATATGAAGCCGAGGTTAAATGCGCTGAGAGAGTTGTAAGGGCAAAGGCTAAATCAGGGAATTGTATAACCATTCCATGTGAAGGCCTGAATTCTGATAGAAAAGACTTTTGGGCAGCTTTAGATGTTTCTCCTACTCAATTAGAACCTGTTCCTGTCATTCCAGAGAATATTCCGGTCGACATTGAAAATATTCTTGTCGTAAAGTACTATGTGGATGTGTTCGAAGAAGTTGTTAGCTTACCTCCGCATAGAGAAATTGATTTCAAAATCTCTTTAGTTCTGAATGCAAGGCCAGTAGTTCACGCTATTCGAAGAATGACCTTGAAGGAAAAAAGAAGAGCTAGACAATCAAACTCGACAGCTAGTATGAAAGGGTCTAATCAGGCCTAGCTTCTATGATTGGGGAGCAGCAGTGGTATTTGTCCCGAAGTCAGACGGTATTCTCAGATTATGTGTGGATTATCGTGACTTGAATAAGCAGACGCTGAAGAACAAATATCCATTGCCACGGATTGATGATCTGCTGGATCAATTGAATGGCGCACATGTGTTTTCACGAATGGACCTAGCTACAGGTTTCCATCAGCTTCGTATTGCAGAAGAGTGTGCTCCTTTAACAGCATTCAGAGGTCCAGACTTATTCTACGAGTGGTTAGTAATGTCATTCGGCTTATGTAACGCTCCAGCTTGTTTCGTCGATCTAATGAACCGTGTATTCAGAGAAGTATTGAATAAATTTGTTCTGGTTTTCATTGATGATATTCTAATCTTCTCTAAGTCAGAAAGCGAGAATGAAAAACATTTGGAACAAGTGTTAGAGATTCTGAGAAAGAATGTTTTAAAAGCAAAATTTTCCAAATGTATATTCTGGCAAGAGGAAGTCAAATTTCTTGGCCACGTCATGTCAAAACAAGGAATTTCAGTGGATCCCAGTAAAATCACTGCTATTCAGAATTGGAAACAGCCTCGTACACCCATAGAAGTTAGAAGTTTTCTCGGATTGGCCAGTTATTATCAGAAATTTATTAAGGATTTTGCGAAGACATCCAGTCCCTTAACAAAGCTTACTAAGAAACATTCGAGATTCAATTGGACTCCCGAATGTGAAGCAGCTTCCCAAGAGCTGAAGTTAAAATTGACAACTGCTCCAGTGTTAACAATTATTAATGGCAATCAGGATTTAGAAGTCTGGACTGATGCTTCTAAAGAAGGCCTTGGCGCAGTGCTAATGCAAAGAGGCCAAGTAGTTGCTTATGCTAGTCGCAATTGAAGCCACATGAGAAAAATTATGCAACTCACGATCTTGAATTGCTAGCCATCATGTTTGCTATGAAAATCTGGAGGCATTATCTATTGGGTGAGATGTTTGAATTGTACACTGATCATCAATCATTGAAATATTTATTCACCCAGAAGGATCTGAATATGAGGCAGCAGCGTTGGTTAGAATTTCTCGCGGCATATGATCTTGATATTTTATATACTCTGGGGAAAGCCAATGTTGTAGCTGATGCGCTCAGCAGGAAGAATGTGATCATCGCCAGTATTATCATTACACCATCGTTAATTGATAAAAAAGCTATTCTTCAGAAAGATTATAGTTTTGTTAAATAGATGATCAAAAGAATTCAAAAGGGAAAAGTCTCCAGTTTTCAAGTGGATAGCGCAGGAGTTCTCAGATTGAAAGGAAGAATTTGTGTTCCCGACAACCTTAAGCTCAAAAGAGAAGTATTGGACGGGTGTCACAAGTCCATGCTGTGTATCCACCCAGGGGTTAATAAAATGTATAATGACCTCAAGCGAACTTTTTGGTGGAAGCCAATGAAAAGGGATATCTCTATATATGTTAGCCGGTGTTCCACCTGTCAACAAGTCAAAAACGATCAGCAGAAACTCACTGGATTGTTGCAACCTTTGGAAATTCCAGGTGGGAAGTGGGAACAGATTTCTATGGATTTCATAGATGGTTTGCCCAGAACCAGGAAAGGAAATGACAGTATTTGGGTGATCGTAGATCAATTCACGAAGACCGCCCATTCCATACCTGTCACATCGAATAGAACTGCTCAGAGTCTGGCGCAGATTTATTTTAGAGAAATTGTTAAACTTCATGGAGTTCCCATGAGCATCGTTAGTGATCGTGACCTGATTTTTTCTAGTAAATTCTGGGAAGCATTCCAAGCAGAATTGGGAACGAAACTGAACTTGAGCACCGCTTATCATCCTCAAACAGATGGTCAAACTGAGAGGGTGAATCGTATTCTAGAAGATTTATTACGGGCTTGTGTTATTGATTTTGGCGGATCATGGGAAGACCATTTGCATTTTGCCGAGTTCTCATACAACAACAGCAACCAAGCGAGCCTAACAATGTCACCATTCGAAGCATAGTATGATAGACCGTGTCGATCTCCTGCTTGTTGGGTAGGACCTGGTAATAGACTCGTATAGGGACCCGATATGATTCGCGAAGCTGCGGACAAAGTCAATTTCGTTAAGAAACGATTACTAGCCGCTCAAAGCCAACAGAAAAGCTATGCAGATAAGAGAAGAAGAGATATACCATTTGTTGTTGGCGACAACGTGTATTTGAAGGTATCTCCGATGAGAGGAGTAATCCGGTTCGGTAAAACAGGGAAATTGGCACCCAAATTTATTGGTCCGTTTCGTATTCTTGAACGAATTGGACCTCTCGCTTATAGGGTTCAATTACCAGATTGGTTGCCTGGAGTACATAATGTGTTTCACGTATCTCAACTTCGAAAGCATGTACATGATCCAGACTTGATCGTGGAAGAAGCAGCGCAATGGGATATAGAAATTACTCCAGAATTGGCTGTGAGAAGAGAGCCGCTAAAGATTATTGGCAAAGAAACCGAAGAACTGAGGAACAAGATGGTTCACTTAGTCAAAGTGCAATGGCGTGGAGATCCACGAGATTGTACTGGGGAAACTGAGGATAGTATTAAGAAAGCCTATCCTAAGTGCAGGGTGGATATCTCTGATTGACTCTGATGCAAGGTACATTTACCATACTTTGCATTACCATTTTGTTCTCTACTTTGTTGTTGTTTTCTTTTCATGGATGTGAAATTTTAATTATATATTCTGAATGATTTTAAAAGAGTATATGAATTAATAAGTATATTTTTGAAAAGTTAAAAACAAATTGATTGTTGTTTGTGTTGTGTGATTGTGGATTTGATTAATTGAATTATTAGAATGATAGTTAATTTAATCAATAAGAGAATGATGGTAAATTTATGCAATTAAATCACACATTGAACTGATTTAAAAATAGATAGAAATACATACATTGCATTATATATGTTTGAACAGGTAAATGGATTAGTTGTTGAGTATAGAATTTATTTGCATGCCCGACAAATAGGTAAACCTTAATGAGTTGGATGCACAATTTTATTATTATATCAACTCCTGTGAATGCCATTGGATGCGGAGTGCTGGTTGTTCTGTGTGTAATTATAAATGTCGCCATAGGATAGTAACAATTAATTTTGGACTACACTACATGGCATACTTCTTGAAGATAGGCATACTTCATCATATACCACATAAGCATTTGGAGCTTGTGTGATGAGGTTGAAGATTTACCATATGAGCGAGAGGCTTGTATGGCAATGACTATATTTTACAGGTTGAATTGATGACTGATATGGACCATATAAAATAGAACGGTAAATTGTAAGATTAATAAAAACCCCATACGGGTCTGGAGATGACAATAAACACGTCTCTCTGGTCATTAAGGCACAAAAACCATTTACAGGGTGGCGAGAATTTATTCTCTGGAGTTATAATCTATAAACACTCCCCTGTGGATACCGGAATATATCACTATAAATATGTGCATACTTATTAGGATTTATTAGGTACCAAATACAGCCCAATAAATTTCCAAACCCCTCCCCGTACAAAGGAGGTTATGGCGAAATTTTTCGAAAATTTAGGTTGTTAGCCAAATTTTTGAAGAATTTGGAAATTCTTAGAAACTAAAAAGTTGAAGAATGGAAGCCAAGATGAAACATGAGTTGATTTTTTAAACAACTTTCGACTTCGTTCCTTTTCGGGGACGAAAGGTTTTAAGTGGGGGAGATTGTAACAACCCGGAAAATCAGAACCAGTTTAAATTTTTTGGCTATTTTAGTGGATTTTTAATATTTAAAATAAATTATTTTACATAATAACGGTGAAAAGTATGTTGAATCGATGCTTGAAAATAAATATAATTATTTTAAATTATAAACAAGGCCTGAAATGGCGCGGTAGTTCCAAATTTTGAATTCGAACTTTGACTGACTATACCGGTTTGCAAAATAAAACGGATTTTAGTGAAACCAAAAATATTTAAATCTTTTATGAATATCTTTCTAACGACTTTGGAAAATCGAAGTTTCGTAGCGGGAATCAAAAGTTATGGCCAAATGAATTCCCAGAAAGGTCGCTATAGAATTTATATAGCCCTTAAAAATAGACATTTTGCAAACGACCTCAGAATTCGACGAAACAACTTTTGTTGGATCCAGGATGTCAAATTATTGCTTGGTTTCGAATTCCATATTTTTTGAAGTTAATATGTGAGCGTGCCAAAGGAAAATGTGTTTGGTCGATCTCTGTTAAATTGGATCGACCAGAAAATGGTCATTTTTCAAACGGTCTCAGAATTCGACGTAACTAGTTTTGTTTGGACCGTATCGTCAAAAAATAGCTAGATTTATTTTTCTGGAATTTTTGGGATCAGTATGTGGCCCCGGCAAATTGAAATGTACGTTCAAATCAAATATTGAATGTTTTATATTTTAATTTGAAGAGAAACTGACTGAAACAGTCGAATGGGCCTACGAAACATATCCCATTGGGTTTGGAATGGGGGTATTTAGCTAGGGACGACAGTCGTTGGGTTTGGATTAGAGTTAGTATGTGAGGAGGGGTATTTTTGAGATTTTAAAAATATATAAATAAAAAAAAATTCAGCCAATCACTTCACTTCTGTGTCCCCGATAAAAAACCCGTGACCCCCTCCTGCGAATGACGGAAATACCTTCTCAACTACTCTCTTCTTTTTCTCTTAATCCACTTAATAAAAACCCATGGCCCTTTGGAGAATTTTGTAGTACTCCTCACGATCTTCACATCCATATAAAGATTGGATTTTTTTTCGTGGCCTATAGCTCGCGAATCACCTCAGGGAAGTAGCCGACTTTCCACTGCCTCCGCCGCCGCTAGGAGCCACCGAAGTGGGCCCCTTCCTGGCGCACGTGCGCCTCTCCACGCCCTACGACGTGGCACCCTATGATCCTCCAACCGTTACACTGTTGATCGCAAAATCAAAACATAGTTTTGAACCTTTTGCTGAGAGGTACGGGTTTAATTATTTAAACTGATTTCCACATTTAAAAGCGTTGCAAACTTCTAAAAATCATATCTTTCCCGTTTGTTGTCGAAATCCCGTGAAATAGGAGACAGTAGACTCGTGTGGACGTCTTCTACATTCTAGAAGGGACCGGATATTTTTCTGAGCCATTTACAATTTTTGGTGGAGTGGAACCCAATGTGAGATTTCTGATTTATAAATAATATGGAAGCGACGAAGTATAAATTAAATAGTCGAAGTATGAGTTATATAAGCGTTGTACACCTCATGTATAAGCGATGTATAAGTTGTATGTTCGATGTATAAGTTATATATGCGTTGTAAAAACGATATATGCATTGAAATGAATTGAAATGATATTGAAATGAAATCGAAATATAGTTATATACGTATATATATATATACTCCTCTCATCCACAGACCATGGACGATATATATTGGTTGTGATATTGTTTGGATTATTGGTTGATGTGAAATTTGGTGAATATCATGAATGGTTGATTGGAAATGATTGATTGTGGTTGAAATCCCAATAGGATTAGTATATGGGAAAATTCGTCTGCGTACGAACTAGATATTGAAAATCCCCATTGTCGAAAACCGCGAGGTTTTAAGGTAGAGCGAGGAGCCGTACTCGGGACGGTGCCGGTTTTAACTACCTTACCGTTATGCTGCCGAAATTTTCGATAATATTCATGTGTTAGAATTATTTTCATGTGTTGAGACTATATTCATGTATTGAATAGAAATTCATGTGTTGAATAGAAATTCATGTGTTGAATGAAGTTCATGTATTGAATAAATGCTTTGAAAAATAAAAATTACATTTTTATTATATATATAGACTATATAAAAATTAGTGTTTTAAATAAAAAAAATTACAATAAAAATAACATTTTTACCTTATGTATGAACTATATAAAATAATCGTGTTTTGAAATAAATCGTTTTACAATAAAAATCGCATTTTTATTATATATATAAACTATAGAAACATTCGTATGTTGAATAAAGGACTAGAACGATAAAAATCATTTTTTTTCGTATGTGTGAAGTCAAAAACATTCATGTGTTGAATATATAGATTGAACAATAAAATCTACATTTTTATTGTGAATATAAAGTGCTAAAAAAAATCATGCGCTGAAAGATATTTTTGTTCGCTAAAAATATCATTTTTACACGAAATATGAAGTGTTAAAAATGGTGATGTGCTGAAATAAATATCTACTGGATAAAAACATCATTTTTATCGAATATACGAAGTGGATATGGTTTTAAAATCGAAGAATGAATCATGTATATATATAATTAAAATATATCAAATAATGTAGCTGCAGTTCGTATTTTGAAACCGTGATTTTAAACGATTAGCTCGGGAGATCCGACCATCGGATTTTCCCGAAACTGAAACCGTTGGGTTCGCTTTGGAAATATCTTTCCAACGGCACCAACTTTGTAAAGATCCAACGGTTGGATTTTCTGGAATGTATAATTCAAATCTGAAGAAAAACAGCGTCAGAATCGATTATATATATATATATATAATTAAATTAAATCGAATAACGACGCTGTAGTTTGTATTTTGAAATCGTAACTTCAAACGACTGTACCGGGAGATCCGACCGTTGGATTTTCCCAAAACTAAAACCGCTGGATTCGTTTTCAAAAGATCTTTCTAATGATATAAAATTTGTGAAGATCCAACGGGTAGATTTTCAGATATGTGTAAATCAAATCTGAAGAAAAACAGCGCCATGACCGCGTTATGGCCTGAAGCGTCGTTTGAGTGAATTGGCTATTTTTAAATAAATAAAAATAGGGATAAATCGTGATAAAATATTATAAGCGATAAGGAATGGGAATAAACAGATTTTTTTCGGTTTATTTGATATTTGATGGTTGAATGTGTTTGGCGTGAAAATTACATTAAAGAACATAATTTGTGATATTGAATAATTTAACCATTGAAATGAATTGATTTGAAATTCTAAATATAGTGAATTATTTGAAAAGGCCGAGTTAATTCTCATTTCAAATAACTGATCGACGATTAAAGGTCGAAGATATGAATACGGTGCAAGACCGGTGATCTTCACGTCGAATGGAGGGGTGCTACTCATGCTCATGATAGGAGTAGCTACCTTGAGGGGGCTGAAGTAGTAGCCGTCCGGACGTACTTGTTGATTGTACGGATATGCGAGGTATATGGTGCCTCCGATTTTGTTCAAACCCAGAACAAACTTGTAAATGGACTGTGTGTCTGACATTGGATTTTGTTCTGTGCTGATTGATCTCTATTAAATATATATCTGTTTGGCGGCGGAGAATATATTCTCTTGCTTAATGCCCTTCTCTGAGACGTACGAGCTCAGAGGTTATATATCGATAGAAATCAGTCGCATGGAGTGAATTGCCTGTGTGGCATGCCTAAGTGGCAGATGATCAAGGTTTCTGTTGAAAAGCAAAGTCTTGTGGTTGATGATCAAAGCACGGCCGGTGTGGCATAGCTTTGTGTATAACGTGAATTCGCGAGCCTCACACCCTAGTATGAACTAGAAACGGGAGAGGACGACAGGGAGGACATGCGTCTCTTTCTAGCTAGAGGTGGTGTCAGTGACCTACCAGCCCTGACATTTATATTATTTTCACCTGTGTGGTTGTTGGAATGCGAGGTACCTCGGAAATGGAGTCATTGGGCTCATTTCCGCCCCATAGGGTGTGGAGACGTATTGTCCAGGGTTTAAGTTTAATGCACATCGGTGAACCGGCCATGTTACTCCAAGGGCCCACCTGTGTCTGGGTCTTGAGACATGGGCTAGATTGTCTCGAATTCGGTAAGGACTATCTTTTGCCTTGGTTCATGACGGAAATCCAATTTCCAAATACGACACTGTGCGGTTTTGATTGTATACCTATATGTGGCGACATGATATATGGTACCCATGCCGTCTATGATTGATACTTATGATTTGAAATTGTTTTTGAAACATATACACACTAGTAATAATATCAATTGCTTTTGTTTTATTCGTATCAAGCATATTTTGGCCATTATAAGGTAAAACTCTATCCTCCAGTTTGCGTTGCATTGTGTGATGTGAACTGAGTCTTATAATGGCTTCATTTTTATAAAAGGCATTGCGATGTTTGAAAGATTTACTTGTTTTAAAGCACTGGCAATCCAATGGAGTAAACCCATTCCGCGAAAGTGGCATGGTCCTGTGATTGGCCATATTACAAAATATGTTAAGTAGATTTCTCATACCAGTCCCATGACTGACTCGTAGTTTGTTTCACTTGCAAACTTGGGTGCCCCACTTTCTACATGGGCAGCCTTGTATTCAGGTTTTAGCAGGCTCTTTCTGGATAGCTGGAGCTGAAGATGGATTCAATCATTTATCTCTTTTTATGCTGTTTAGCTCCTATTGTACATATTATGTTTTGTTTTCCGCTGTAGACATTTATGTATAGCTGAACTGTATTTGTGCTAAGTATGATCCTGTATACTATGTAACTCTGATAATTATGTTTATCCTGTGTATTCTATTGTACATTATTTGGTGTATTTATTTATTTCTGTTCTGCTATTATTTTTTTATGCGTTATATTCCAAAGATTACCCTTGCCACCGTCGTATCGGGTTTGTGGTCGTCACAGCTTTGATCACTAGAACCATTGGGGCCATGACGGAGTCGCACCCTGTCCAACTACCACTACGACCACTTTGCCCTTAGGGGCCCTGATGGAGTCCAACTCCATACAACCTCTGACCCCACCGCATTGGTCCATAGTCAATGCACACTCCTTCAATGGTGAACCAAAGTTATAGATGTCGATAACCCTTTTTCACGTCCCGCATCAAAGCCCAACAATAGAAGTTAATACGTTGTTTCCCATCTAGATCCTGAGTAACAACTTCACACATGGACTTCCTTTGCATCTCGGGTTCTAGTCTTCTCTGGTTCGATTCGGTTCAGTCCCCGTTCAGTTCAAGTAAGGCAACGACTCACGGTTTGATTCGGCCTTTCTTCAGTTCGAGTGGGAGCTTCTGTTCGTGGGTGCATAATTCTCCAGGTCTGTTTGGAGTATTTTATGGCTCGCGGTACGTGGTATGCTGCTCAGGTCAGTTCGTGAGGAGCATCCGGGTCGGGTTGTGGTGAAGCAACCGGTTCGGATCGGTCGTGATGCATCCTTCATATCGGGTCGTGCTCTCTTCGGGTCGGGATTGGTTTGTGGCATCGGTTCAGGCTCGTGGTGTCTATGTTACAAGCGAGTCATGGTGCTCACGGGTTCGTGGTACCATAGCCACGAGCCAGGTCGATTCGACGCTCATGACCCGATTCGATTTCCAGCACTTCTTACAACAAGCTTACTACGCCTCACGACCGCGTTTTCGACCATTCTGACTTTCCTATGCACTCACAAGTCATACCAAACAATAGTAGCATCATATAAAATCAATCAAAAGCATTAAAACATCAATCACATAGGCTAGTTAGGACCAAACATACCCAAATCTATGATTTTCCCCTTAACCATGTTTAACCATACATAACAATAGGTTTAGCAAACTTAATCCAAATTAACCCTATTTTTTGCCAGTGACATAAAATAATATTTTAGAATTTTTACATATTTTTATGAGTCATAATTTCACTAGTTATCACTAATCACCCCTAATTAGCCGTAATTAGTGAAAAAACATGCTAATCACTCACCTTAGCCACAAATGAATTATAGATCTGAAAACTCCACTGATTTGGCATGGATCATTATGTGTAGCAGCAGCTCTATCTCTGATTCGATGCTAATTTGACTTGATTTGATGCAGTTTTGTTTAATATGTGATTAGAAAGTGATAAGAGAGAGATTTCAAAGATAAAGACCATTATAGGGTTAGAGAAATGTTTGTGGCGGCTAGAAAAATGAAAAGGAAACATTCTCTAACTCCTTTCAGCCCTCCCATAACCTTGTTCCTGAAATGGGTTATGGGCATAGCTGCTAACCACCCTATTAAGCCCGATTAGGCTGTTTTTCCATCTTCAAATCTTATTTCAGTCATATCTCCCAAACAGTAAGTCCGTTTGATTATTGTGACCACTCTACGAAATGGTAAACCATCATCTGAATCCAATGGAAGTGGTTTCAGGTCAAAACTCCTTTCCAGTCAAAAGTTATAGCGAAACAAGATTCGCCAAGGGCAAAACGGTTATTTAAAATTCGGCAAAAATCGTGAATGTGGGAGGTGACACCAATAGTCACTTCCCAAAGTTACACGACCATATGACTTCGTATGAAAATAAAATAAATAGATCCTCCAATATGTAGAATGCAGGTCATTACACTAAATTATGCCTAAATATTGCAATGACAAATTTTCAAACCACAAGAAATATACTTTATGTGTGTTTTGGAGTAGTTGATGCAAAATATGTACAAATATGTATATTTGTATCCATACGTAAATTTACATAACTTTTCCCCTTTTCAATATTTGACATATTTCTTATTGGTTCCAAATAATGTCCTTTTTTATTTTAAAAGAGGAAAAAGACATATTTACAACAACCAAGTCAAAACCCTAACGACATTGAACACAAATAGGTTTATGTTTTTTTAGTCAAAATTACATAATTTATTATTTAATACTAAATCTACAAATCTGGAATAAAACTATCGTAACTGTGTTTAATGGCACCTATTTCCAGATCTACGGTGTTTTGCAATAATCACAATATAATTTCAAGCACAATTGTAGGCAATATGTATAAACAATGAAGTGAGTCTTCAAATAATATTATTCAAGACCACAAATTTATATTTTCAGGTTTTTAACAACATTCATAGATAGATCTGATAGGTATCATTTCATATTTTCTAATATATAAACAGATCTGATATATTTAGGCATATATTTAAGATCTCATCTAAATGAGATAAATAAGCTATTGTAACTTCATATGTGAATTTCCCACTCTCCTGAAAGCATCCAAATCTGAAATCTTAATAACCTTTTAGGTCTACAATTCTTAAATTCCTACAGATCTACAATTATTTTGAAAAGGGGATATTTTCACATTTGTAGATTTGCAAGAAAATAGGAAAAGATAGGAGAATCCGATGAAGAATAATTTAGCCATCAATTCATTCCCTTTTCCATTTAAATCTGAAAATCACTTTTCAAATCTGAATGATTTGTTTTGGATTGATTGTATATGAATATACATTTGATTAAGAAACTGATTTGAAGAGAAAGGGAAATGGCAGAGCTTCGCTGCTGCCTACAGATTTGTGTGGAAAAGAATGAAGCCTTACCCCTTTATTTATAGGAGTGGAATTGACCATGAACCATTAGATTTGTTTTAATTAACATCCATTCATTTATTAATATAAATTAACTAAACCCGTTAACCGTAGCCGTCACTGGTCATTTTGGAACCCAGTAGGTCGACCGCTAGGTTCGACTGTCGGTCGACCGCTAGGTTCGACAGCCGGTCGACTGCTAGGTTCGACTGCCGGTCGACCGCCTGGGTTGCCAATCGCCTAGTGAAGGCAGTTAAATATGGTATAAAAAATATAATTAATATAGTTTATTAGTTTTTCGTTTGTTATCGTATTTCGTCCGTTATCGTATTTCGTCCGTAACTTTCTAGTACAGACTTCGTTCACGAAACACCAGACTTGAAAGTTGACCAGAATTCCGAGACGAACACAACGGTTACATGGTTAAATTCCATCGTTTTCAGAAATTCTTATTTTTGAGAACTAATTAAATATCTAATCTATTTTCAAACTTCCGGGTTGTTACAAATAGTTATAATGGCCTACTACCTACACCTCTCACATTAACCATACTATAAGATGCTAGATATGCCGGTTGGTTCTGGGCAGGATTCTACTACAAGTAATGGTTAATCTTGTGTCTATCTTTCATTAATACTAATTAATAAATTAACTCACACAAATGCAGATTCCTCTATGGACATTTAATTTCTACTTTCTTATTTTAAATGTATTTAATATGCTACCTAATACAAATTTATTATGCATTAATAATTCATTAATTATGCAAATAAATAGTAGTGAATAAACGTAATTCAAGTGCGCAAGAGTAAGTGTCTTAATGTGTTCGTGTTAACGACAAAAATTATCAATGCATAATTGAGAAATGGCAGAGAATATATATATAATGAAATTAGAAGATGATTAATCCAGACAACTCCTTTCTAAGCAGGCCGGCCTAAGCTATATTGAGTTTGAGCATTATACCCTCTTAACTAATCGAGCTTTAGTTGTCTCTTGGAATATCGATGCATCCTCTTGAATGCAAAACTTACCCTCTTTAAAGTGTATCAACAATGCATTTTTAAGTGAAACAGGGATGACATTCTAAGAGCTAGTATTAGTGTTTGGGGGTATTCATGTATTGATCCTCTCATATACGTAGGCAACCTTGTTATGAAGGTGTGCTTAAGATTCAAGGCAAAATAATGTATATTGTGCTAAGAGTAAACAAGCTAAGATATCACAATGTTCACTTTTGATGATGTATCATAGTCTTTAACTACGAAAAGTGATACTTCCACATCGATCCAACCCACTGAAGGCTTTGGTTGTGTCAGTTATCATGTTGTAAAGTTATAATATATCATTGAACATTATGGTGTATTAGAAATATTCAAAAAGGTTTAACACACAAGCACAAATCATGAGGGAAGAATCGTTGATTTGCTTGATGTTCCTCCTTCTGATGTGCTTGTTCTTGAATCTATTGTACATGATATTAATTGATAACTCCCTATTAAAATAGTTTGATTACAATATGATAATATATTCGAGAATAAATATGATCTCAGTCTCCCATTTTATTCAACATGAGTATATTACAATTGGTGAGAAAATTCCCCAATCTGATTTAGGGTTACAAGATTTGAGTTTATAAAAAGAGCTAAGAGGTCAGAATAATTCTCCCAAAACGTGACCCCCACGGTCTTATTTATAGAAGATTCGGGCCACCTTATATAGCCACCGTATGGGAAACCATCGTTTCGCATCAATCCCTTAATATCGGTTCATGTCAGCGCTTTCTGGCTTCGGTTCCGGCTTTAATCCCTCGTTTCTTGCACTTATGGGTGTCGCCTTTATGCTTTTACCATCGTAATTTTTTTTTCCGCCTTTGTGAAATGGTATTGATGCCAAGCTTGTTGTTGTCGATAGCGTTCTTTTGTTCCCAACATATTTGTTACCATCCATGTGTTTGCCCTTCATGAATTTGGTTTTGGTCTCGCACTTCGAGCTTGTGTGTTTGGAGCCGATTTAATTGCTTCCTATTCTTTATGTTTGTTATCGCCTCCAACAACACTGGTTTTCAGTATTTAGTTCTGTCTTTATGCTCAGTGTACTAACTTTTGGTTCGTGCTTCAACCCCGTTTCACTTGGTATCGGTTCCACTGTCTCTTCACTTATACTTGGTATCGGCTTTATTGTTTTTCAATCCCACATTTTGATGTCGGCTCTATTGGCTTTCTCTTTATATTTTTTTTTACTGGTTTTGTAGCTTCCAACCCCAACTTTTGGTTTTTACTTCGTGTTACTAGGCCCTAAAATTTGGTGTCGGTTTAGCTTCCCCCAAAGCCTTTTCTTCTTGGTTTCGATTTCGTTACCTCAAGCCATCTTTTTTCAGTAACGTCTTTGGGTTTCGAAGCTTCTACTTCTTTGCATTAGATTAATGTAAACTTTAGTGATAACGTTTAGAGTCCCTTAATATAAAGGGCTTTTGTTTTAAGGACAAATATCCTATAATTCTTGTACTTCCTTCCTATAACTCGAGAATCATTAGAGAAATTTTTACTTTATTAGTTTTGCATAATCCACAATAATGACATAAGAAGAAATATTAAATCTTCTCAGATGGCAGAATTGGATTTAAGATTTATGAATTAAGATAGGCCTCTCCATGGTAAAGAGTTTGTAATTTGGGGTTTAAACTATATATTAAATATATAACGTGTGAACCCAATAATGTTTCCGTTTGGCCCCTTATAATGAAAATTCAGAGAATTAGGACTTTTTTCCATTAATAGGAATAGAAAATCCAAGATTTTGATTCGGGTACTAATTCTCAGGAGTCCATTCTTGAAAACGTGGAATTGTAAACCTAAAATCCAGGCTCGAATATTTGTGATAGAAATATAGAAATCTGTCTTAGAACTGTGGATATAAGATTTGAAAGTCACATTTACGCACTTATAATAGTAGTTCAGATATCCACTTCTGCTAATGAAAATAGAAGAACTAAAGCCCTAAAATTCGGACACTTTGTATTAGTGGTTCAAAAATCCACTTCTAGCATTATAAACAGAAAAACCAAAATCTATATTCGGGTACTTTTGATGGAAGACCAGAAACCCACTTCTAGTAAAGTAGATTAGAAGACCCTAAACCCATATGCGGGTATTTATAATAGAAGGCCAGAAATCCACTTCTAGTAATGTAGAATAGAAGACCTGAAACTTAAATTTGGGTATTTGTAGCTTGGCTTTGAGTCGTCATTTCGGCTTCGTGTCGCACTCCTCGGGCTTTGATTGTCCGTTTCAGCCTTGTGAGCCACTCTCTAGGCTCTAATTTAATTTTTAACCATTTCTTGCGCTTCGACTGGGCGTTTCATCCTTGTAAGCCACTCTTTGGGATTTGTGCGTCCGATGCGCTTGGTAAGCTTATTCTCAAGCAGGGCCCAAGTACTTACCCGACCGCCCTCCAGGAGGCACCGTATCCTGGCTATTGTATATGTAACTAAGTGCTAAGATGCTTTATGCGGATAAAGGCTTGCTCTTTGAGGCTCTATCGGACCATCGTAGGCGCGGATTAACGATTACGCCCACCTCCTACAAGGGGCGCCTTACCCTAGCCATCGTAGGCGCGGATAAGGGTTTGTGATGCTTTACCTGGCCCTTTCTGATTTGGATGTGGATAAAGGCTTAAACCAACCTCCCTCCAGGAGACGCCTTAATCTGGTCATCGAAGATGCAATTAAGGGCTCAGATGCTGTTGCTTGGCCATTACTGGCGCAGACAGAGGCTTGCTCCTTCGATGCTTTAACCTAGCCCTTTCTGGTTTGGGAGCGGCTAAATGATTACACACCATCTCCCTCTAAGAGATGCCTCACCCTATCCATGTAGACAAGGGTTATTTACCATCGTCAGTAGCTTTACCCTTTTCTGGTAGTTCCCAATTTTAAAGAGTTTCATACTCCCGACCGCTTGCAAATTCTTGAAAAGATCTTTAATTCAATTACCATTAAAAAGTATTGTCTCAAGTTTTCCCCATTCCATGTTCAAGGTACTTGATCACCATTTGTTTTACAGAGTCGATATGTTACAAGCACGAGTTCTTGATGAATGATCAAGGGTTCTTCCCAGTTTGGGCCAAGGGGTCCGTCTATCGGATTAGTAGTATTTTCCATTACCGTTCGTAAGAATAAGTCTCCCCTTTGGAATGTACTAGTTCTTACTCTTGAGTTGTACTTAGTGATTCTTCTTTGATATTTGGTTGTTCTAATAGTAGCTTCATCCCTTAAGCCTTGGATTATGTCTAAATATTCATTTTTCAACTCTTATTTTAGATCGAATGCATAAGCTATTCTTTTGTGTAAAGGAATTTCAACTTCAATTGGAAGGATGGCCACACATCCATATGTTAAAGAATATGGGGTGTGTCCCTTTGCCATTTTTAGCGGAAGTTCTATACGCCCAAGTACCAATGACAATTCATCTGGTTTTATTTCTTCAAGATTGTCTTTATAGTTTTATTTGCAGCTTCGATGGCTCCATTTGCTTTTGGATGTGCCACAAAAGAGAAATACTTTATGATTCCATTTTTGTTGCAAAACCGTGTGAATTCTTCATTTTCAAATTGTGTTCCATTATCAGATATGATTTTGTAGGGGATTCCGAATCGAGTGATGATTTTTTATCACGAATTTGAGCTTCTTTTTCGATGAGATGTTCGGAAATGGTTCTGTTTCTACCCATTTTGTGAAGTAGTCGATCGCCACCACTGCATATTTAGCTCCTCCTTTTAGATATTGGTAGGGATCCAATTAAATATATTCCCTCTATATCAAAAGGCCATGGGATAGAGATTGTGGTTAAGTCACTTGAAAGTAATCGAGATATTCTAAAATATATTTGGCATTTTTCACATCTCTTGACATATTTCATTGCCCGATCAGCCATTCGTGGTCAGTAGAAGCCTTATCGCATAACCATTTTTGATAAGTTGATTCCATTAGAATGGTCCCCATAAAGTCCTTCGTGTGTTTCCTTTAATAATTTGAGCCCATCCTAAAGGATTACACATCTCAGGTATGGGAGTGAATGCCTTTTCTTATTGAGTATCTTGTCCATAATAACAAATGTTGGGGATTGATGCTTAATCATTATAGCCTCTTGTTTATTGGTACGTAACGTTCCATTTATGATGTAATCCATAATGGGGATCATCTAACAATTTTCATAATGGTAGTCCATTTGCATGTGCTCTTCAATAGGGATCCCATCCGTATCTTTTTCCTTTTCGGTATCACTTCTCAAAGCTCGGGATCTAGTTAAAACTAGCAACTCTTTTCCAGGTTCAGATGTCTCTTGTTCGATGCTGGGTTTTTCTTGATATATTACTGGTATAATGCGAGTTTCAAGAGCTCCACTAAAGCTAGCCGACTTTGCTAAATAATCAACTTGAGAATTTCCCCCTCTTGGAATGTAATGTACAGAAAAGTCTTCATATTGAGTAAGCATTTTCAATATTTTATTCAAGTATAGTACTAGCAGGGCATCCTTGGTTTGACAAGTCTGCTTTATCTGATTTACCATTAGCTGCGAATCACTAAAGATTTCGATTTGGGAAATTTTCAATTCTAATGATAGGTTCAACCCTGCTATCATTGATTCATACTTAGCCATGTTATTTGTTGTGACAAACCCAAGTTTCATTGCATAATGTAAACGGTACCCGTCAGGGGTAATTGTCACATATCCTACCTTGCTCCTTGCTAGTTTGAAGCTCCGTCTACAAATAGTTATCATTTGGACTTAAGATCATTTTCCTTTGTCGATTGTTCTTTAACAAAGCTAGTACAATCATTAACAAAACCTGTTAAGGCTTGTCCTTTAATTGCCGCTCAGAATTGATTTTCAATTTCATATTGAATAAGCTCGATTCCCCATTTGACCAACCTCCGTGATGCTTCTGGTTTACTAAAAACCTGTTTGAGCATAAAGTTGGTTAGGACTTTAACTGGATGTGCTTGAAAGTAACCTCCAAGTTTTCGAGCTATAAGTATCAAACAATAAGCAAACTTTTCTATTACGGGATATTGGATTTCTACATCTTTTGACCTTCTATCAACATGATGAATTGGAAATTGCGTTCTGTTGCTTTCCCTAATAAGAACCGAGCTGACCGCGTACTCTGAAACATCTATGTAAAGATACAACTCTTCTCCACTTTCGGGACAGGATAAAATTGGAGGTTTTCCTAAATAATCTTTCAATTTCTAAAAAGTCTTTCTGATCTCCTCGGTCCATTCAGAATCTTCTTTTTCTTAATTATTTCAGAGAAAGGTATGCACTTATCGGTGGCTTTAGAAATGAACCTATTCAAGGCTGCTATCCTCCCAATTAGACTCATGACCTCTTTACTTGACTTGGGTTCATCTGTATTCCTTATGGCTTTAATTTGGTCGGGGCTAGTTTCATCCCATATTCACTAACAACATATCCTAAAAATTTCCCACATTGACCCCCCGAAAGAACATTTCTGTAGATTCAACTTCATTTGATATTCCCTTAAGACATCGAACATTTCTTTTAGATCTTCCAAATGACGTTCTACTTCGTTGGATTTTACTAGCATGTCATCCATATATACCTCTATATTTTGCCGTATTTGCTCTTGGAACATTCTGTTGGCCAGTCTTTGTTATGTAGCACCTCCATTTTTCAATCCAAAGGGCATTACCTTATAACAATATGTACCCCAATCAGTAATGAAGCTTGTATGCTCTTCATCTGATTTGAACATAGGAATCTGGTTATATCCTGATTAGGAATCCATGAGTGATAACAACTTGTGTTAACTAGTTGTGTCAACTAACCGATCTATTCGGGGAAGGGGGTAACAATCTTTTGGACATTCTTTGTTTAAATCTGTGTAGTCGACACAAATTCTCTATTTTCCGTTCGACTTTTTCACTAATAGTGGGTTGGCTAACCATTTAGGATAGAAGACCTCTCAAATGAATCCATTTGCAAGTAATTACTATACTTCCTCTTTTAAGTCTTTGGATGTATGCCTGTTATACTGCCTTTTCTTTTATGGGATATGAGTTACAACTAGGTTGATGTTTAGAGTATGGTTCTTGATATACGGGTTGATCCCTATCACGTCTGAACGGGTCCAAGCAAATACATCTTTATTGTGATACAAACTTGAGTCAGATTCATTCATAATAATCCTTCCAACCTTTTCCCTATTTTGATGGTCTTGATCGAGTCGGTTGAATCTATGCATACTTCATCTAAATCCTCTATGGGTTTGATTCTTTCTATATCTCCTTAGGAGTCTAGTTCCGTTTTGATTTCCCCTTCTTCGGTTAAGTTTATCTCTTCAGCCCTTTTCCTTTTGTTTCCCAAAGGATTGTACCTATCATTCACACGCTTGTTAGTCTTATTAATTCTCACTTTTGCTTCGAATGTCAAATGTAAAAATCTATCATACAAAGGCTGAAAAATTGGAAATGAATCAAAGTAAGCAAAATACTCCATTTTATATTAATCGAGAGTAGAAAAGTACAGTTCACAGGAGCTGAATTTCTCTCCCCTAATGGTTCCCTAAACTTGTTTAGTTAGAAACTTCAACATGAGATACTTTGATGAGACAATGGCATCCACTTCGTCAAGAGCTGGGCAGCCGAAGAATGCGTTGTAGTAAGAAGGTTGGTTGATGATAAAAAAATGAGTCTCTAAGGTTCGTCAAAGAGGAGGCAATCAAACCTAAACCAACAGCTTAATTTTCCGAATCAAGGTGAACCTCTTACTGGTAAACCCGAAGATGGGTTCACTGCTAGATTCAAGTTCTTGTTTAGAAAGAGCCATTCAGTCAACTGCATGCTTGAAGATCACATTAACTGCACTTTCTGTATCAACAAGAATTTTCGAAATAATTGAAAGCCCAATATGTATTGTGATCATTAAAGGGTCATTATGCGGATGATGGATACTCTTCTGCATCTCGTTTGGTGACACCACCAATTTGTGTGTTTTGATGTTAAATTGGGCATTCTTAAGCAGTGGCTCCACCTAAATGGAAATTATCCCCTCACGGACTTCTTTTAGACATCTTTTTTGGGTAGTTTGACCATCTTCGGTAGGATGTGGCCCTCCATGGATAACATTTATCCAATTTACCGGAGGACCCATATTTAGTGGACCTTCTTCAATTGGGATCTCTACCGTGTTAGATCAGATCTTCTGGTGTTTGTTGGAATGTTGAGTTGTTTTTTGTTTGTCTTGGATGAACTCTTTTAGGTATCCTTTTTAGATAAGTTTCTAAACTATACCCTCGAGCACTTTGCACTCATCAGTTCTACGCTTATTAATCTTATGATACTCGTAATATTTCCCTCTATTGAACGGTTTTGGAAAAAATTTAGCTTCGAAAGAAACTGGGAAGTTGACTCTCTCCTTCGCTATAACATATATGGACGTGATGGGTTTGCTCAAGGCTACAGAATTTGTATTAGAATCTTCCCACTTTAGCTTTTTCTTATTTCTATCAAATCCGAATTTCCTGCCTTGAGGTTTATGAATTCGATTAAAGCCAAATTTCCCTTCTTCCCCACGGATGCCAAGCTTCTTCTTTGAATATTATACTTAATCCATGCGGATGAATCCATCTACTTGGAAATGATAATTTGTTAGCCCTTGCATCCACGGATGTATAGTTCTTTCCAAAATGGAGCATTCTCAATCAATCTTGAATGAATAGCAATGAGTTTGTCTTGGTTGTCCATGTCCTTCACTTTCAAAGACTCAACATTAAATCTCTTTAGGTAACCACCCAAAGATTCTCCTTGCTTTTGTTTTAAACTGGCAATGATAGTGTAGTTCACAGTTGGATCTTTGCAAATGCAGAATTATGTAGAGAACTCATAGTAAAGCTGCTCCCAAGAGTAGATGGTTTTCTCTCGATAATGGTGATACCATTCAGGTAGCTGCTCCTTGAAGAGTCACTAGAAATAATCAACATCGAACAACCCCTGAAGCATTGTAAAGGTCCATTTGGCTATCGAAAGTCATGAGATGATCGTTTGGGCAGTAGATCCATGATATTTCATGGTGGGAATCTTCACTTATGACGGTATCACTGTGTTCATGATTTCATCCGTGAAGCGGGCAACTCTTTGATTATTGCTAACCTACTCATCCACCCTTGCTTCCAAGTAAGTCTTAGACAACCTTCTCTACCATATCCTTGAAGTAAATTTTTGAGTTATTTATGTTTATCTATAGGATACTATCCTTCAGTAGTTGAGCTTCCAGATTGCTCTTGACTTTTATTGCTTTTTGGGGTTTCTAGTAGCCTACCTCTGAAAGATTGGGTCTTTTTTCTTGGAAGAAGTCAAACTGATTTTCTCCTTTTCCCTGTGTAACAGCCCGCATTTTACGTATCGGAAGATCGTAAAATATATTTTTTTATTCTCTAAGGGCTGGATCATTCTCATCTCTTAATATGTTGTTTATGGGTATATGAGACATGTCCATAATTTTTACCGATTTTGTTTGTGACAATTTTCCCCTTATCATCCTTGTACAGGGCATAACTTTTGACTTAGGTCGAATCAGAGGGTGAGACCTGTGCCATTGGAAAGGAATTGATGATTGCCTTTCCGTAGAGTGGTTACATTAAGGATCTGGCTCAGCGGTTTGGGAGAAATCGCTATTTTAAGGTTTTTCAGTTGGCTATTCAGGTTTTGGAGCCTTAGTGGAATCCTATAAATAGGGGGTGAGAGTGGAGGAAAAAGGTTAACTTTTTCCAATTCTCTCATTTGAAGGCATTTCATCTCCTTCTCCCTCCTACACCTTTCCACCATTAAAAATCCAAATCTAAGGGAGGAAATCAAAGATCTACGCAATCCAAGGCAAGATCTACGTCATTTCAAAGGCAAATTCATCGGATCGAGGATTTTGATTTGGAGTGCTCGCTGTCCAGATTCTTATTTCTATTGTTTTAGATTGTTTCGGCAAATCGGTGAGTGATTTACATCTCTCACATGAATGCAATGAAGTATATGAGTGTTTGTCCACGTTTCTCATCAAGTTGTGATGTTTTATCATATATTTACACCATTATAAGTTCATTTTCATATGCATCACCCTATGATCTAATCTAACAAGTTTTACTCATTAATTTCATGTCATTTTACATGTTTATGTTAGTTAGATCTCTCATTTTGATCATACGTTCATTTTAATGGTTTTTGGTGAGATTTACATCATTTTTGTGGTAATTGTCATATTCATGTGGATAGTAATGTTATGATATGTTTATGATTGTGTTTGATGATTTTAGTTGAGTTGGTTTCATCGGATTTGTCGTTTGGCGAAGTTTTGGTCGAAATTGGAGTTGAATTGCAATATGCAGAAATTGGCTCGGTCAGGGGTTGGCTCGGCCATAGGTCGAATCGGCTAGGAGTGGATCAGATCAAGTCATATTTGGATCGGATCCTATTTGGATCGGGTCATGCTTGGATCGGGTCGGTAGGTTGCAATTGGATCGGTCGGATCGAAGGTCATATTCGCGATAGCACAACTAGGTCGGGTCAGGCCAGACTGGATCAGATCAGGCTAGACTAGATCGGGTCGGACTAGACTGGATCGGGTCAGGCTAGACTGGATCGGGTCGGTTGGTTGTTATATGGATTGGATCGGTCATCTTGGATCGGATCTACCTTTGCATCGGGTCAGGCTAGACTGGATCGGGTCGGGTTAGACTGGATCGGGTCGGTTGGTTGTTATATGGATTAGATCGGTCATCTTGGATCGCATCGACCTAGTTTGGATCGGGTCGGTCTAAAAGAGGACGGATCGGTCATGTTTTTAACAGCGCTTTTAAACGCTGTGGTTGATAGTGATGATGTTATGGTTTGATTCCAATAGGGTCAATTTTTGAAAAAGTACATTTTTCGGGTACGTCTCAGATTTGGAGAAAAAGGTCTGGAAAAAAATATATTTTTCAGAGGCAACCCCCCTCCCCCCCCCCCCCGAACCCTAGCCGCAACACAGTGATGTAATTAGCTCGGTGATGGTGTGAGTTCAAAGTAAGTTCAAGTAGGAAGATTCGAAGAGTTGAGAGATGTTCGTTGATTGGAGTAGAGCATCGAATGAAGTAAGATCTAATTCGTTTGTGGTTTATTTATCATGTCATGCTAGATCTACCTTTGCAGATTTAATTCGCTTGTGGTTAATTTATCGTGTCATGCTAGATCTACCTTTATAGATCTAATTCGCTTGTGATTAATTTATCATGTCACATTTGTGGATCTTAAACATTATCATGCTTGATCTACCTTTATAGATCTGATTCGCTTGTGATTAATTTATCATGTCACATTTGTGGACCTTAAACATTATCATGCTAGATCTACCTTTATAGATTTAATTCGCTTGTGATTAATTTATCATATCACATTTTTGGATCTTAACATTTATCTATGTTCGTGGCTAAGTTGGATCTGTCATTATTTGGACAGTTAAAACCATGCTTAGATCTAATTTTACATCTAGATCATCTTGTACCTATCATGTGGGATTAATTTAGATCAAACATTAATTGGAAATATGAATCCTTATTTATTTATGCCTATTATGACATCCTTAGTATGTTAGATCTGTTTTTATTATCACATGCTCACTAGATCTATTTTTATATGTTCACCCTATCACTATGCCAATTACATGTTTATGTCACTTTTGCTAAAATAATCACTAACCCTTTTATTGTTTATGGCTAGGCTACTTTCCAGCCTAGGCATGACACCAAATATATGTGAATGCGTTAGTTAGGGAATGGGAGAAAACATTATAATTGACATAACTTGAATGACGAATATGAATTCGGATATATAATCCATTATGAATATAATTGGGTAAATGGGCATGAACACCTATAAAGACATAGGTATAATTAATTGGTTAAGAATTAAAATGCATTGGATTACAGTAACTAGAAAACTGTAACGGCACTTATGACATGAGGTTAGATTGCATTTGTGGAGGAAGTCTGCCCGGACCCGACCGGTATATCCAGCAACCGCAAATGTTGAGTCTAATGTGAGGGGTCTAAGTGAACAAATACGAGATGGGCTAAGACATAAGGTTTGGCCAAACTTGTGGAAGAAGTTTACCCGGACCCGATCGGCATATCCAGCATCCACAAATTGTAGGCCTAATGCGGGAGGTCTAACCCATTATAACCAAAAATGGACATGGTAATGAATTGAAATAAACAAGGAAGGATAGTAACCTATTATCATCAATTACTTTAATAAAGAATGTTATATAATAGGTAGGCTTATCCTAGGGACAAGTGGAAATTATAACATATGTTATAATAAAAAGGAAAGGAATTTTATTAGTAAACATTAGTTAAGAAAACTAAGTTAATAAGTAAACCACGTCAAGTTGTAGTAATATGTAAAACAGAACACAGGTGAACTGAGATGAAGTATACTTAATTACATATTAACTAAAATATGTTATTGTTACTATGGGATCAGACAATGAATAATACAAAGGGATTGTAAGAATACTTCCGATGATTACAATCCAGGGGTGATAGATTGTAAGATTACTTCTGTTAATTACAATCTAAAGAATAACATGTAATGGGGCTTATTAATGAACTTAAATGGATTAAGTTATATTTATATGAAATTAATAAGCAAGTGGAATTTCGGCAAGTGAAAAGAAGTCTATGTGAATGGGGATAACCTGTTAGTCTGTAATACTTAACCTAATTGAATCCATAAGGATTGTATGAACATGACAACTTGATTAGGGGTTAAGTAATTTTTGAATGAAACAGTGGGAGGGTTAAGTACATCTTTGGTTGGTGGGTAATATTTGTATATACAGGCCCACAAACTTAACCGGTTGGGGTTATGTAATTAAAAACACTGTTAGGTAAACATAACCAATGGAAAACCTAGTAGTGGGGATGCAAGACAAAGAGGCGTGCTTGCATCATCTTGTGTGGGACTCATTTCAGTCAGTAACCCTTAAATAGGTATCAAATGGGTACTCCGAACTAGGTTAAAGTCGGGCACGCTTACTGAACTGATTGTAAGAGATCCAAACGTGGAGGACGGTGTCATGACGGCGTGTTCCATCAGGGTCATGTGCGTGCATGACTCCGCCTGCCTGGGAAAATAAGACGCTGTGACATCAATAGATATGGTTGTGCACATCCTGAAAATGAAGGGTTGCCACTTAGGGAGTGATACACCCTACTGTGTGGCCAGCACAGTGTATCTACGGAGTAGGGAGTCGATCGATTAGGGTAGTAGTTAGGATACTTCTAGACTCTGGTAAGTTTAGAAGTTCGTTATTGGGGCTGCCTGTGGATAGTATGGGGTTAAAACCTCTCATCAGAAGTATGCCGAAGTGTACCATCTTGTACATGTTGGGGATCATCTCATTCTGGTTATACTAGTATTAGTGTAGAGAAATAGAAATCATTAGAGAAGTGCAACACACTCTATCATATTTATCCTGTTTATATTGTTACACTTATTGTTTATGATGTTATCTTCCTTATCCATTTTGTATGCCTCAAGATATTTTTACTTATTTACTTGCTAAAAGTAACTGGACTCGCCAGACTATATGTCTGACCCTTTTTGTTTCCTCTTCTTTCTTCCGTTCCCCCCCCCCCACCCCCCAGGTTCGCAGGGTGGGAATTCTCATGCTTAGCCAGGACTCAGTTATCATCTTACTTGGAGCAGCTTTTGAAGTATTGCTCAAGCTCCTATCTTTACAGCGGCTATGTCTTTATTTGGGGATTTTGCTTTCTTTTTTTGTTCTCTGATGTTTAAGTGCAAGACAAAAGTTTTTATTATTCTAATGGCTTTTATGTATTTTTTAGATATATGCTTTTTTGAACCATGTTGCTTTATGATTAATAAAGTTTGTTTTTATTCCGCTGCAAAAAGTTTATATCTGTTGTGTGATATTTCTGTTTATATTTACGTATAATGCTTCACGAAACTTAATGCATTCTCTTAATGAGTGACATTAACGGACGTGGCGTGTCACATTATCTTCTTCTTCTGCTAAGAATTTTTTGCTTTATGTCTTGTGAAATCTTTGTCTCTATGATATTTATTGTCTTTATACCTACAATGCTCCATATTTCTTAATGGGATTCTATATTATGATGACATTAATGGGTGTGGGGTGTTACATTTGGTATCAGAGCCAAAGGTTGCAAGAACACTAAAATTTTGTTTTAAAATAAAACTTTTTGAAAAAAAAAACATTTTTCAAAGGCCCAAAGTTATTTTTGAAAATAAAATATATCCCCTCTAGTCAAGTTACAACATTCCTTTGATTCTTTCGAATTCCAAATTTCTATCCTTTCTTTTGCACAGCATGTCGGGAGCCCATAATCTTCCTGAAGGTGTTCCTATTCCTCCTTGGTTCCATAGATATTTAGAAGCTATAGCGCCCGCAGAGGGACGAAACATGCGCAGGTTCTAGCATCCGCTGTGGTCCCTAACCCACCTGTAGCTGCGAATTATTCTAAGCTTTGTAAGGACTTCTCTAACTTGGGCACCAAGACTTTTTTACCTATTGAGGCTTTTTGAAGGCGCGCACCTGGATTAAAGAGTCCAAGAGGATTTTTGAGTTGTTGGAACTTGAGGATGGGTTGAAAGTTTGACCTGTAGCTTGGCAACTTAAGGAGGAAGTCTCATTCTGGTGGGAGGCTATAGACCGAGAGAAGATATATGGATTGGCCAGATTCAGGAATAATTTTGAGAGAAAATTTATATCTCCTATTGAGGAGGGAATGCAGTTGGAGCGGTTTTGAGCTTGAAGCAAGGAGATCTGTCAGTAAAGGAATACATCAACCGGTTCAACGAGCCATCAATATTATGTATGAATTTGGTTAATACTGCTAACAAGAAAGCTGTCAGTTTGTGATAAAATTGACTCAACCTCACCAAGGTTTGGCGATGACTCAGATTCCTATAGGAGCGACAAATAAGGCATTGATTGAGATAATGGTAATGCATAAAGATAAGAAAGAAGAGGTTAAGGATGATAAGAGTAGAGTTTATAAGTTTTATATTCCTAAAAAGAAATTTTGGAATAAGTAAGACAAGAAGAAGCAAGTTGAGAATTCTCAGAAAGGGAAGATCAAACTTAGATAAAGTGTCATAGGTGTGTAACACCAGGGCATCTTATTCGGGATTGCAAGAAGCTAAACGGAAAGTGTTTTAATTGTGGGAAGCCATGCCATCTGAGTAAGGCTTGTCCATATAAGACTGGACATGGTACTAGTATAGCAACGACTCAGATGCACGTATTGGAGGTAGCACCGACTAGCAATGGCCTGTATAGGGGTAGGAAAGTTTTTGTTAAAGGTTTGATCTTTATCTATGATTTACATGTACACACTCTTTTCGACTCGGGAGCCTCTCATTCTTTTGTTTTTAGTACTTTGGTTTATATTTGCACTTAGAAATCTCACTAGTTATCGATCTCATAGTAGTTTCAAACCCTATAAGTGGATCGGGGCACTTATCAATGATTTGAAGGGTCTGAAATTTTCTATTTTACGTGTTAAGTTTTATTGTTATGCATATGTGTTGGGATTTTCATGGTACGGGAAGATCTTAGGGATGGATCAATTAGCCATGTATGGGGTTGTACTCGACTGTGAGAGGAGGGTCGTTCATTTGACGACATGTCGTGGTCGGACCCTAGAGATTTCTTGCGACCCACGAGGGTCAGTCATGTTGAGTTTTCTTTACTCAATATATTCTTTTGTTAATATTTATTCTGTACCAATTATGTGAGTATCTAGGTGTATTCGACGAGATTAGAGGATTATCACTTAAGCCACAGACTGATTTCTGAATTTATCTTAGTGAGAATGCAAGGCCTGTACCATTATCTGCTCAGAATATGGCTCCGAGGGAACCTAAAGAGTTGAGCATGCAAGTGGATGAGTTTTTCGAAAGAGTTTTCTTAGACGGAGTATATTTGAGTGGGGTGCACCAGTTGTCTTCGCCACTAAGGCTGATGGTTCCCTCCATCTACGCGCGGATTACCTAGAGTTAAGCAAGCTCAAAAAGGAAGAATCGTTACCCACTCCCTCAGATAGATGATTTGTTTGATCGTTTAGTAGGCGCATATGTATTCTCTCAGTTGGATTTGGTTGCTAGTTTCCATCAGTTACGCATGACAGTCTTTTTGATTGCGTAAAAAGGACTAAAAACGATGAAGTTATTACCAATTGAAGTTTTGAAATTCAAAATCAAAACTAAATCAAACAAAATGAATTAATGTAAAAAAAATAACATTTTATAATATTAAACCGGGACGACCTAGTCCAAGACTGAGCCGACCTAGGGGTCAACCCAGGCCGAAGATGGGTCGACTTATGTGTCGACCCACCTAGGAGATGGTTCATCCCTAGTCGATTTCTAGGCATGTTTACATGCCTGGCACAGAACTGAAGAATTCTGAAGACTTCAGGACCTTTGTTGCATCGGATATTTGAGATTTTTAACCTAAAATCTGATTGTCTAAGTTACTCCACTTCAACTATAAATAAGCCCATACTCATCCTCCTCATTCCACAAAATTGCTTCTACATTTCTATGCCTCCAGTACACCATTTTCTCTCTAAATAAATATAACATTTTAAATATAGATTTGTTTGCGCGCAATTTTCTGAGAGAGGATTATTTATTTTTGAAGAATTCTACCGAGGCCACTAGATAAGCATATTTAGTTGAAATTTCTATGATTACCAGATTTCTAATAAGTTAAATTTAAATTTATACAATAGCAGTTATAGTCGTTTCAGATATGGATTATTCGTAGTTCTCAAATCTAGAATATTACAGTTGTTTTCACATTCAGCTTCCTCCATTATCTTTTTGAATTCCTTCTGTCTATTTCTACAATTTTTGTTTGGATTTCTGTAAACTGTTGTGTTGGATCTCTTTTTTCCTTTCTTTTTTTATATTTTGCAGCTATGCCAAAAATATGCCTAAAAGGCATATGAATATGATTAAATCAAGCAATAACCTGTATTCCTAATAACTTGGGATGGAATATTACTCTTTTTCTTGTATTCGGCGTTTGTATTGGGAATAAAACTAATTGAATTGAAGTATTCAAATTGAGGCTAAATTTAATATGTTGAAAACTGCAATTTAGAAGGGAATAATTGGATTGAGTCAGATCTGGAGTGTATAAATGCCTATTTAACGGATTATGACATAAGTTGGACTGTAATCACTAAACTGTATAAATATGATAACTGGAAATCATAATAAACATGAACGATTTATTTACAAATTTTAATATGACTTGGAATAATAAAAAATGACAGTTAGGCTTAATATATGCATATTGTTTTACATGGTGTAGGTATATTGCATGGCCAAAACTTTCATCGTTAGGCTTTAATATGACATATTGATTTATAGTGTGTGGGTAATCTACGAGCTTAAAAACTAAACTGTCATGGTTAGGCCTTAATATGTACAAATTGATTTATAGTGTGTGGGTAAATTACAAGCATAGAACTTTCATCGTTAAGGTTTAATATGAACATATTAATTTACGATGTATAGGTAAATTACAGGCCTAATAATTGAAATTGTTTGTGGGGGCCAAATCAAGGGTTGGAGGTTTGAGCCAAGTTATTTGTAGTTGGGATCCATTTCATGTAGCATACCCTTTTTTATCATTTTCGGTCTTAATATAAGGCAAGGGTATGCACCATGTTATGTTGTGGATGCAAATCGCTCCAATTGGAGAGTATAGGTGCGTATTGGCTAGTAAATGTGCATGCACTGGTCCAATTGTAGAGCCTTTGAACGAATTTCGAGATATGGTCAATCAATTGGAAAATTTGAAGGTCAAATTGGATGATGAGTTATAAGCTCTTTTGTTGATGAATTCGCTTTGAAAAAGTTGGGAGGCTTTGGTTGTTTTCATTGAGTAATTCCAATGCTAATTGAGCTATTTATTTGGAAGCGGTACAAAGTAGTCTTTTAAATGAAGAACTAAGAAGAAAACGGTTGGGGTTGAAATTAGTTCAAGGTGAGGCTATGGTAGCAAGGGACTCAAAGAAAGATACAAGATAGAAAAAAAAGGGAGTTAATGGTAAAGGTGCTACCACTTGTCATTATTGTGGTAAAGAAGGTCACATATGCAAAAATTGTTATGCTTATAAGAAGGATCAGAAGAATGTTGCAGATGGTGATAGTAGTGATAATGCATAGGCAGGTTTTGCAGAAGGTTCTATTAGTGATGCTTCTTGTGATATCCTGTTTAGTGAAGCTAATCCTTGGAAGATAGATTCGAATGCCAATTTTCACATTTGTAAGGATGTGAAGTGTTTTTCTTTTTATGAGAAAAATGTTAACATAATTAGAACAACCAACGGAGTAGAGTTATGAGTTTGTGGTATTGGATCTATTCGGTTTCGTATGCATGATGGTGTGATAAGGGAAGTCCGTGGGGTTAGACATGTACCCGCTAGTTCGCATAATCTTATTTCTTTCGGTAAGTTGGATCGCCATGGTTGCACTTATGATACTCAAGGTGGAGTTTTGAGAGTGAGGAAGGGTGGTCGGGTTATGATGAGAGAAATTTTCCAAGAAGGAAACCTTTATAGATTGGTTGGTTTTGTGGTCGACTATGGAATATGAGTGACGGTTGAAGAACCTAGCCACCAGCAAGGTGGAGAGGTTAAATTAGTCACTACTGATGTTTTAGATAGAGGTCTTCATGTTAATGATGCTCGAGGTATCGATGATGATCAAGAAAGGAGCTCAGTCAAATGAGAGACAGGTGCCGAGTTGGAAAATCCATAAAAACAAGACAGAGATCTTTGTGGTATTACAAATATTTTTAAGACCGTTAGTTTCTGTGTGGTGCAGCTCATGGTAGAAGATGCATCCCTTGCAGACGATGGGTTGTGTTTGTAACGTTTTTAATTGGGAGTAGGTGGTTGTTGAAAAAGCTAGGTGACTTATTTGTTGATTGTTGGAAGTGTGCTTGATGATGTGATTACATACCAAGGTAGAGTGTTATAATTTGTGATATGTCAATCACATGTATGTTGAAGAAGATGATGTTTGGAAGTGCTTTATGATAGAGGAGAAAATTTGAAGATTGTAGATCGAATAATATTATTTTGACCTAATTTTTCTCATCATCAATCTATGATATTTCTAAGGGGCAAATTAGATATTTTGCATAGGCCTTCTATTCTCCTATAAAAGCAGCATCTAAGATTAGATTTTAATGATGAGATTGAGACCGAAATAGTTGATCCAAGGGTTTGTCGTCATTCTTCATTGTTCTCCTTCTTCAAAATTAGTTGTGGTCATCTAGATATTCTTCCCTTTCTCAAAAAGGTTATTGATTCAATTGTAGTTTGTTTACTTTTGGTTTTTCATTCATTAAGTGTAAACATTTTTTTTTTTTTGGTGAATCAATAAAGAGGGTGTTTGGATGTAATATCTTGTGTTTGTGTGTGCAATTTCATATCTGTGTAGTTTTTCCATTGAATCATCTTTAAGTAATTAGGTGAATAAAATCTTGATCGCTTCCTCAAAGACACAAATTTCATAAAATAACCATGTGACGTCTTATGTCTGCTATATCGATGAAACTTGATATGATAACATTTTCGTTAGATTGCTACAATATCGTCGTTCTACGTAAAAGTCTTTATTCCGGTAATAGCTTGTTACATCTATTGGTGTGGGTAGTACTTGTGTGTACAACATGAGAACTTAAGTCTATTTTGGGGAGAGGATTGATAAATTATTTTATCAATTTCCAAAAAGGATTTTCTTTTATATTTCAAAATCCATATCCCCGAAAGTATAAATATGGTATGTTTCTTTCTTGAAAAAAGCATTTAAGTTGCAGTTTAGAAAGTCTAAAAGTTTGCTTATTTAATCTTTTATCAATTAACTCTTAATATCTTAATTAAACTATGTATTCCCAAACATATGGATGCTGAAGCCTATTAACTCTATACTGGGCACAATGAACAGTGTTCTCATAGTCTAGTTTCATCTTGTGGAAAAATTTGGCTTTAAAGTTACCGACTAAAATTTACTTGTTCACAGGTTGTTACAAGAACTTCATCTTTTCTTGGATTTTATACAATAATTTCTAAAAACAATAAAAAAATTAGAAAAAAAAATCAAATCAAATTTTAGCAAAATCCTATTAATTTTCAAAAATTTACAAATATCACAGCAATTATATCTTATATGGTTTTATGTGACTTTTGCTGATACTTTAAACTTTAAAATTCAATGCATACATTTATTCAAAAAATCACATTATTATAGAAAAATCATCAAAAAAAATGATGAATATTGTATATAAATAAAAATTAGATTACTTGCAGCAAAATTGCAAAAATAGTCGCAATTGTATAAAAATTGCATATATTTATGCAATTTTTGGATACGTTGAGACGTGTCTGCAGTGCATTGAGAGATTGTTGCAGATATCTCTGCACTTGTTCATAATAAGTCCTGACATTTCTACACTTGCTTTATCATTTTTTATTATATGCTATCCGCAGTGTCAATAATTGTACATATATCTGCACTTATTAATAATAAATATATTGATTTATGCATATGTTTTTCAATTATTATTTTTTTATTTTTTTACTACGCTATTTGAATAATTGTAGATATGTCTGCACATATCAACAATAAATCGAGACATTTTTTACATTTGGTTTTTCATCTTTTATTATCTGCAACACGCTATCTGAATAATTGCGGATTTGTCTTCACTTATTCATAATATGTGTGGTTTTTTCTACAACTTTTTTTTATTAGTAATCCTTCTTTGATATTTACAATTTCCCTTTTTTTTTTTAAGTAGCTGTGCTAAAACAATATGAAAATGTGTTATTATTAAAGTATGATATGAATCCGCTTTACTAAGAAAGTAATGGATGGATCTGTTTTGAGTTATCTTCGATTTTAAAGATAGACTCCCAAATATTCACAATATTTAAACTTTACATTGAAAGCTCATGCGTCAAAATAAAAGGACGACATCCCAGTCCCACCATGTAACATACCGTTGATCCATGGACAAATCAAACGTTCGCTCGTTAACCTCAAAGAAGGAAAAAAAAAAAAAAAAATCCAAGAAGAAAAGTACGTTATTACAGCAGTCGTAATCAAAACTTTTAAGCTCTGCCGTAAATGTGCACGATACTATCATCGGGTACAGCGTATGAATAACAACTGTCCTCCACTCAGACCATACATATACAGTTCACAAACCCGACGATGACTTCCTCATGACTTGGCATCCTCATGTACCGTGACGGTTACCATGACGAAATTTACACAGAATCTTAAGATACTCTCACGCATCTACGTTGTATATTATAAATAATATCATGCACACGTTTGCCTCCCTTAATTACCTGCTTAAACTGTCTTCACAATTGAACGCTGACCATAAACCACTAGTATTATATTATCCCTGATTGCGTTTATCTTTCGTAAATGACTATATTTTGTCCTAATCCCCTTTTTTAATCACGGTTTTGCGTTGAATGCTGTTCAGCAGGGAAACCAAGGTGCCTGTGCTGGAGCTACAGAGGCAAAACAAGTAAGTTTTGACGGTAAGTTTCAACAGCACACACGTGTCGACTTTGCATGCAGTGTTAAATCAGTCTCCTTCATTCAAAAATGTGCGTCGTAGTTGTTTAATTTAAACAGCTGTGCTGCATCATCATCTATAAAGATGATGCTTGCAGGCAAGCTTTTCACCACGTTGATTTCTGACTTGTGTAAAATCAAATATACTTTCAAATTTTGATTCAAATTGAGAAAGAAAGAAGGAAAAAAGATGTAATACAAACATGATAATATGAGCAACGTTTTTGGCCAAAAAAAATGGAGCCATGGTATATTCTACAGTACAGAGGAAGGCATATGAAAAGTTGATGTGTATGGTTGGACTTTACAGTTTTGTATTTTTGCATGGGGCTCAATCATATGACATCTTACATGTTATATAGACCATGAACAGGAGGAGATAATTTATGTAATGTGAAGCAGTGAAGGGAGTTTGTACTGTAGAAGGTGGAATAGTTGAGTGCATGGATAAAAAAGAAAAAGAAGGTGAAAAGGAAGTGGACCGAACTATGTGTATGGTTGTGCGTGTGCGTGTAAAGGAAAAGATGAACAAATCCTTGACTTGAAATATTCCTTGGATTTCATGACTGTTTAGCTACAAAATCCAACCGTGCACACTGATTGAGGATGAGTAAATATGTGAACAGTAGCAAATAACGTTTTGCTTCTATGATTTGGCCATTAATCCCATCAAGCAACAGTGATTTTGACTTTATCTTAAAAGCTTTATAGATGGATGGATGGATAGATAGCATCTGCTTTTGCTGTACTAGCTACCCTCAACTCCTACATCATTACCTTTTCGTACATATATCCTACTCTCTTTTTTTATATGTATTATTATTATATATATTTGGAAAGATACAAAAAAACAAAATCAACACGCTCTCCTTTGGTTTTGACGACCTGCTTAGTTACTTGTCATATAGTATGTTGTATTTTAAATATGACTTATAGTACTTTTTTATCTTTGAATTTGTTCAGAAAAAAAATTGATCGAAATCGTAAAACCTTCGCAAATACACGCAGCATAATCCGTGCGTACAACATAAACATCTGATCTTAGCGTATACATACAGTAATCTCTTAGCATGTTAATCCGTTTAAGTACTACCATTTAAGTATTCAATTTCTCGAAACAACAACAATAATAATCATCATCATCTAAGATTTATTTATTTAGATATGGAAAATAGGGATTTTGACTAATATTCATGAACCATGATTTTCCCTATTGGGCCCAAATTTACAAGCTGGTACGTTTTTCTCTTGGGATGTGTCGTATGCTTTAGAATAAAAAGGCTGGAATTTAATGTATATATCTGGCAAGTAGGATAGGTCTCCTATGTTTTGGGTGCAAAATTTGTATTGCAGCAAACAAAAGGCCTAAGGAACATTTTTATATGCAAACATTTCTGATACCGTGGATTACGTTTTAAAACAAACGCCACATTTCTAAACTAATCAATGTTTCTAGGAAACGCTCGTCCACCTGCGCAGGCCTGGCTCGGTTAATTTGATACCCAAGACCAGAAATATTTTATGGGCCCATTTATAAGTAAAATCCTTTGAATTAGACTAACTGTTAATTAAAATTTGAGTTCAACTACTAGAAAGAATACAAATAGCTTCAAAATCAACTAAGCATTCATGTGTGAATGACCAGCTTCTTGTTATACACCTGCAAATATTGGTTGTTTTCCTAAATAATAAACTGGGCCTGGCGGTTGTCTAAGTCCATGGTTTAATAATTTAAATATTTATCAAATATTGTAATATACAGTGTAAATTAGGAAGACATCATTGTTTTGAAACTTAATTGAAGGCGGCTAACTATGTAACTTTATGTGTAAATTGAGTCTCTATTTCACCGTAGCATAATACTTTTGTGCTTTTTTTTTTTCTTTTTCTTTTTTTTTTTTTTTTTTTTTTTTTGCGCTTTTATATAAGAAAAATTCAAAAAATTGTAAATATTTACGAAATGATTCTTTAGAAATGTCTGCAACTAGTTAACGGCTTGTGACCCTCAAGAGAAAACCACTAACAACTAGTTGTAGTAGCAAACAAACGTCTACAAAGAAAAAAAAAAGTTACAACAGAAAGTTTAAAAAGATTAGAAGTAGTTTTAAGTCGTTTCATACATTAATATAAAGTTTAATGGCAAAAAAACTACCTCTAGAAGCGCATATAAAATCATTGAATAAAACTTCGCTCTTCAACATCACCAATTTCGTACTTTAAAGGAATTATAACAACCAAGGATATATCTAATAACTCAGCTTCTATAAACATGATACCCCTTTTCCTTTTTAATTCAATAAAACCGTTTTAATTTTGAAGATGTCAAAGCAAGTACAATAATAATAATAATAACAACAACAACAACGGTACACCAATAATTTTCGAACTCCCAAGTGAAGGCATCACAATCAATAGCACTTGTCATTGAAGAAACATGACAACTTTAGATTAAAGACACTCAAATAGAAAGATTTCAGTAAATAAAAAATAATCGAAGAAAAAGACAACGAAATAAGCAATTGTTTAATTTTAAAACCAAAAATGGAAAATGCAATTGGTGTTGCAAGGTTGCTTATTATGTATTTGATTTCAACATGCCTACATATTCTTCAATCCAAACTCAGCATTTCCTAAGAAAAAATAAAGAAAGTCTAAGAAAAATACATGATATATAACTTTGCTCTTAGCAAACTCTAATAACTCTAACAAGCATCATATTCAAACTGATTAAGACACTTGAACATTGTGCAAGAAGTCATGGGTTCGGTTCTCAACTATCGTGGTCTAATCTATTTATCATGTAGCATGTTATATACTACCTAAATTTTGTATTTAAAGTACCAATTTTAAAGAAAAACTATAAATTTATACAAGTATACATGCATATTCAAGTGGACCTATATCTAAGTAGAATGCACAAAAATTTATAGCTGCATCTCTAGAAGTAGATCTAGCCTTACCATTGCCAACATAAACAAAAATTGAAGCAACAACTGCGAGAATCATGATAGCTAAAGAATGTTCAACTAATAATATGAAAGCATTCAAAGTTTTAGTATGTGTTTCTTTTGTTTTGTTTTGTTTTATTTTATATCATCGAAAATGGAAATAATACTTGTACTTTTACATGTGTAGGCTCTTTTAGCTACCGTGGACTGTGAATATTCATAGATCAAGTATACATGCGCGCCCGCATAGGCTAGCACACTTTGAATATTTGGATTTTATATATCACAAAATGTATACTATCGTTTTCAATGAGTGTGTTGTTTTGTTAGGGTTTGTGCGCAGTGGAAGTTTGACAAAATACCCGAAACCAAAGCGAACATTTTTCATCCAATCACTTGAAGATGAATGTGATTGAAAAACAAACAACAACACAAATAATATCGTAAATATAAAAACTCGATATTTCACCCAACCACTATCTTTATTGATTCACCAAAATATTGTATACAATCGATCTCAACTATCGTAACAAACAAGCAGAACTTGAACCAATAACCTTGTCGAGAAATAGGTAGAGAATATCTAATGGCTAAACAATTTGAGCAGAAAGACAATGAAGAACAATGACACCAATCCTAATGATTATATTTAATAACCGTCAAATTTTCCACACCTAATGAAGATATTAACCAGGCCTTTTATAGAATGAGTTACTTCATACTCAAGGTTTTTTGACACCTAAATAAGCCTGACATCCAAGTAAACTTGACCACAAAGTCATCTTCATATATATCAAAAAAATCTTTCGGATAAACACCAAATAATCTTTGCCTTCACTTTCAGATATCCCTCAAATATAGCAACAAATCTCTCCATAAAAATGGACATAGATAACTTGTTGCCCACAATTGTGATTTGCGTATCACAAATCTCAATACTCCACCTTGATACCAAATCACAATATCTCCTCCACTCAACATCAGCCAACTTAGCTCTCACTTCAACCTACTTTTCTCAATCAACATCATTACAAACCTCCGTCATCGTCCACTAATGGTGCACCACCCTCATCCATGCACCACGCCAATAGCGATCTTCAAAAGCGTTTGTAATATCACAAAGACCTCCATTTCGTCTTTGTGGATTTCACAAATTGACATCTCTCTTCATCTTGACATGATATCTTCATCTCCGGGATCCCTCGAGCATCATCAACATCTAGACCCTTGTCGATACCATGATCCTTCACCTTAGGACCATCAGCAGTGACCATATTAACTTCTCCACCTTGCTGTGGACTAGGTTCTTCAACTGTTACCCGTCTTCCACTGTCGACCACCAAACCGACCAAACTATATAGGTTTTCCTCCTTCAAAACTCCTCACATCATCACACGACGACCCTTCTTCACTCTCAAAACTCCACCCCAAGTCTTATAAGTGCAATCGCGACGATCTAACTGACTGAGTGATATGAGGTTATGCGAACAAGCGGGTATGTGTCTCACACCAGTCACTTCCCCCACCACTCCATCATGCATCCGAAACCTAACAACTCCAACTCCACAAATTGGTAGTTCTACTCCATTGGCCATCTTTATCATGCCAATATCTTCTCATACGAAGAAAAGCTTTTCACATCTTGACATGTGTGAAAACTGGCTCCTAAATCCATCTTCCAAGACTCCACAACACTAAATTGGACATTCCGTGAAGAATCGCCTTCGGTACCTTCAACAAGGCCTAACTGTGCCGCATCGCTATTATTATCGCCTTGCACCTTCTTCTTCTTCGTATCTTATATATATGAATATCAATCATTGCGCTTGTGACCTTCCTTTTTGCAATAGAAACAAATGATTGGACCTTTACCCTTGGCTCCCTTTTTCTTCCTGTAACAACCCATATTTTACGTATCGGAGGATCGTAAAATATTTTTTTATTTAATTACCTGAGGGTTGGATCATTCTCATATTTTAATATATTGTTTATGGAGATGTGAGACATGTCTATAATTTTATCAATTTTTTTTGACCATTTTGCCCCTAATAGTTTTGTACATGGCATAACATTTGACTGAGATCGAGTCTGGTGCTGGGATTGATTTCATTAGAAAGGAAATGATGTTTCCAATTCCGTAGAGTGGTCACATTAAAGATATGGTTCAACGGTTTGGGAGAAATTGCTGCTTTTGTGCTACACAAGTTCTGTATAGGCTTGACTGGTCATTAATGGGCTGAATTGGTGTGGCCCATTAGTGGGCTGCTTTGAGGCTATAAATAGGGGGTTAGCGGCATAGAGAGAGAGTTACTTTTCTTCATTCTTTCATTTGGTTGAGCTTGTGATTCTCTTTTCTCAATCAAATACACCTTTCCTCCATTTAAATTCTAGATCTACACAAGAAGAATGAAGATCTACATCAAGCAAAGCTAGATCTATGTCAAGTGTTGGGAGATTGCATCAAATTGAGAGGTTTGAACATTATTCTTCATTGTCCGGATTGGGAATTTAGTGATTTCAAGTTATTTTGAAGAATTGGTGAGTGATAAGCATCTCTTACATGGAATCAATCAAGTATACGGGTTGTTTGAACTTATTTTCATCATTTCAAGTTGTTTTCACCAAGATCTACATCATGGTAATTATATTTTGATTCGAATCACCATAGGATCTAACCTAGCAACTTAAATGGGCAATTCTTATGTTAATTCATATGTTTATGCAAGATTAGATTCATTATTTTGTTTATTCATTAATTTATCATGATTTGGTGAATTCCATATGGTTGTTGATGATTAATTATTGAGCAAGTGTTGTTTGATGATTTCATGAAGTGTTGATGGTTAAATTGATCGACTTGGATGAGCTGTTTGCATCGACGTTGGCGTTTAAAGATAGATTCGTTGAATTAGCATGGGTCAAGTCGGCTAAGTCTTTTGGTTATGGGTCGTTTAACTTGAGGAGTAAGAAATGGAGATGGGTCGGTGCACTTTCGGGTCGTTGGTGCATGGGTCGTCCAAAGTGGGTCGGCTATAGTGGTGTAAGTGCAACGTGAAGTCGGGTCATTGGCTTCCATGGATTGGGTCGCTCTTGACGGGTCAGTCAGAAATGGGTTGTTGGTATATTGAAGCAAGTCGGGCCGTTCTACTTTAAAGTTTGGTCAGGTCGTCTGGGGTTAGGTCGTTCGACTTTGGACTGTTCAAGACAGAAGTCAGGTCGTGAAGATCAGGTCGTGGCATGTTAGGCCATTGACTTTAGGTTGGTTGGAGTTGGGTTATCCGTAACAAGTCAGGTCGTTAGCGGCCTGGAGGGGTCGGGTCATTGGATTGGTGGACCGGCTCAATGGGTCAGGTCATTGGGCTTGTAAAGGGATCATAGCGTTTTGAAAACGCTGTGAAAGGAGGCTAAAATGCTACAGATTGTTATACATGGCAAAGATAAAATATTATGCGTTGAATACCAATGAAACGATGTTAGTTTTGGTTCAAAAATGCATGTAGCTTCGAAGTGAATTAAAGACGGAATGTTTGAAGTGTTATGAAGTGTTCGTTGATATATTTAATGCAATGAATGGGAAGACAACTCAAAGATGCTGAGTTGTGGATAATGGTGCTCGAGAAGTCGCTGGAGCTTATAAACAGTCATCGGGTTGGATGGCTAGAGATATCGAAGGCCGAGGAATTATCATTGTCGTAGGTTCTAGCAGACTCAAAGCACGGTTATAATGGGGACACCCAAAAGACTAGAAGTTAGCTGATCGAGTACCCTGGGTATCATTGAAAGACCTAGATATGTATCGTGGAAGGGCCTATGGGTTTTTGCTAGAACCGGGGTTTACAATCACCTTTGACGGACGATAGGATGTGAGTCGGTCATACGATTAACGATGGTTTCAAAGCAGAATTGGCGGTGATATCCAGAGTCATGGATGATGATTGTTTGGTTGTATCATCTAGATTATTCGACCTCGAATGAGATATCTCTTGGGTGCTTGTATGACGTTGGTTTAGGCCTTCGGGGCTTATGCTTAGGAGATGTCGATACCGAGTAGGATAGTCTACTCTAGATAACTGGTTGTGATGAATGTACTGTTTGTTTCTACTTGATTGTTGTGAAGGATATCATTGTCGGATGTGGGAAAGACGGGTTTGGGTTCTTCTCTGTTGATGTTGGTAGATTAGTTGGTTAATCTACCTATTCTCATATACTTTATTGATGACGTTAGATAGCTGTTTTATCGTTCATTAAGAATATTGTCCAACTCAAGGTTTTATGTCTCCCTCTTATTACTTTGGGTTGTTCATCCGGTTGTGGATGGGCAAACTTAGTAGCAGGTGACAAGTAGTAGATCTTGATGAGGATGACACTGCTGGGCGACGATGAGCAGGAGGCTGATGTATTATTTTCTTCTATCTACTATTGTTGTTTCCGCTATTTGATGTATTCTCTGAGCATCTTGTAGTAAGGCTTATTGTACATACTCTTATAGTGTAATTCAATGTTGTATGGACTTTTCATTGTAATATGAAATTTTTTAATATTCTGCTCAATTCTGCTTCACGGTTATTGCCTGTTGTATATGTTCTATTATATTTTATCCCTGCGCTGTGAGTTATACGACAGATTCGGCTTGTGTTATCCTACCCTGATGATCGCCCATAGTTGCCTGACATGTCTTTCAGCGCATTATTTCCCTTGTAAAGTGCAGGAGTTATGGGCGGTTGTCATGTTTGCTATCAGAGCTCTGGTTATCGATTTTAACCAAAGTTCAAAGGCGTAATTACGTATGAGAAACGTATTTGTAGATTTCTGATGGATGTATACTATATATTAGTGTATAAAATAATAGCCTTTGAACTCCATTTGTAGTTTTTCTTGCATATGGACTAATCATTCTATATTACAAATTTAGAATGAGTCGTCGACCATCGAGACACGTTGCTGGGAGAGACCATGGTGACATGCAGACTCAAAATCTATGAGAAAAGGGCGTCCAAGGAAAGCATTGTGAGGGTAATCAATGTCTATAACCACGAAAGTGAGGATTCAGACCCGGCTCCGATCCCCCTCGCCTAGCTCCACAGTTAGATCGAGCATTCCAACTGGGGAACTAGAAGCCCTATTGACGTCGTGGACCATGGCACGACATGGCTTTAAGTCATTTGTTTTTAACCTCATCTGGTCGTAAGAAGCTTTGAAAATGATGTTGACTGAGCTTCTGGAATTGATTAGCACTTTTTGGACAGAAGCAGCACCGATCTGAGCGGTGATAACTAGTGGATCAGTGGTGGAGATTTCCAGCTCAGTGGAATCTCTTCCGCGAAAAACGATGTCGTCCCGTATGGTCTTTTGGAGCTTGGCTAGGACGGATTCGTTGGGTGCAGAGAAAGCTTCATAAGTAGCATGTTTTATGGAACTCACATACTCTTACATTTTTCGGTAGCTGTCATGTGTGGGATAAGGTTTGCCACATATGGTGTTGATTACGATCTCGCACCTTAGGTTAGATGGACCTGCAGCTGCCTTGGCGGTTGCCTGAGGTGCTGGTGCCTGAGGCTTTGGATTTTCTTCAGGAGGAAAAGGTTCTTGGACGTATTGCTCAAGTCACTTTTCGCAGATAAGCTTCTCAATTGCGTCCCTAAGCTGGCGACATTCGTTTGTGTTGTGGCTGTACACGTCATGGTATTAACAGTACCTCCCAGTATTTTTCTCAAGGTCGTTGATTCCCTGGTGCGCGGCTTCTTGTATGACAAAGTATTGCATGTCTCCAAGTAAATTGTTTCTAGATCCTCGTTTAGCGGGGTGTATGTCTCAAAGGCTCGGTAAGGGTCGGGCTTCCTTGGCTCGGTTAGGGCCCGATCGTTGTTCTGGCCATCTTTCCTACCATTGTTCGGTCTTTGCCTGTTAGGACCTGCCCCCTTTTTCTAAACAAAGGGCTCTCCTACTTGTTTTTTTCTGAGGTTTTTATTTGCAGCGCCTGCTTAAGAGCCATTGGGGCGACTGGTGGTTGAGAGTCGGTTGTGCCTTGCCTCCTCTTGGCATAAATAATGATCCGCCTTCTCATAGAAGGCGTCGAGGCTTTTTGGCTGCTTCCGATCGATCCACGCCCCAACTTCGAAAGTAGGGAGGACACCTTTAGCTAATTGAAAGAGTATGGTGCGAGGATCTGGATCCTTGACCTCGGCGAGGGCGACATTGAACCTGGAGAGGTAGTTTTTGAGTGACTCAGTGGGCCCTTGGTACAAGTTGGAGAGGGTGAGGGCATTCTTTGGAGTTGGTATATGCATTCTGAATTGCTTGATCAACTGCGTTGCTAATTGGCCTAAGTTGTTAATGGAATCAAGCGGGAGGAAAAAGAACCATAACAAAGCATTTCCTGATAAGAAGACTGGGAAACACTTGCATTTGACTGGATCGTTGCCTCAGCTCGAGTCCATTTGCCATTCATATCGATTTAGGAAGTTACAGAGGTCAGTGGTATCGTCGTAGAGTGGCATTTGTGGCATGCTGAAGCATCGCGGCCATTCATCTTCGTTTACCCTTCTTATGAAGGGGTTACGCCTAATGTGCGCTTCCCATGAATCGTGCACATTTCCTTGCATTTCCTTCATGATTCTTCGAACCCTGTCAGGTAGGTAAGTTAGATGGGGATCCGCCATTAGGACCCATGGATTTTGGCGAGGTTCTGGAGTTCTCTTGCGAGGGCGCCTTTTGTGATGTACGTCCGGATCGTCTTCCTCCATGTCCTCGACATCTATGATTGGGTCTTGGTGTGGACGGTGAGGTGGAGCAGGGTGATGTGGTTCCTGTTCTGGAGGAACGTAGGCCGTTGGAATAGCGAGCCCATCATCTTGATTATCCACCATCGGGTTGTGTCGAGGAAGTGGTTGGTTTATAGGAACTAGCCCGCCATTGATGATAAATCAAGGGCGATCTCGGTACTGTTCCCCTTGCTATATGTGACTGTGCTTCGGTCATCGTTCCCGTTGCCATTGGCGTAGCCATTGCCATTACCGTTGTTGAGGGCATTGGTGCGGGCGACGACGTTGTTGATGAGGCTAAACCTCCTCCTTTGATGCGGGCCCCTCGACTCGGAAGAGGAAGTTTCAAATATAGTTGGTCGGGGTCAAGCATTGTTCCGAGTTAGTTGAATTCGAGCGACGATGCGCTGACTTTCTTGAAGTTGTCACTTAAGGTCGATGTTAATCCTTAATGCTTGATTGAGCTCACCGCCGTGCTCTCATATTTTTCCTTAAGCGTGCGGATTTGAGTTTGTGTTGCGAGCGCTTCGGGTCCACAGTAGGAGGGACGGTTTCATTGGAGGCCGGAATGTCCGTCGGTTGAGATTGTTGGGATGTACCAGCCTCGGTTGCAGCTGAAGAGCCGACCATTGCGTTCTTTGGTCGCTTTGCCATCGTAAGCGGACTAGACAACAGGCTTAGCAAGGAACCTCAAGCTCGTTGGGGGTCGAGATGACAACGTGCGACGAAGGAGCAAAATTTGAGTTTTCTCAGTGAAAGCACCAAATGTTGACAGCAAAAAATGTCGTAAACACCAAAGATTCCAATTACTAGGAATAGTTATTTTGGTCTCACAGACGAGAGTAGAAAAGCAATAAATAACACAAGAGATTTATAGCGGTTCAGCCTCGTGAGGGGCCTACGTCCACTTTGAAGCGTTGTTGGAATATTATTAGTCGCTCAAAGTTACAAGTATAAGAACCTCTCATGACATCTCATTACATTTCATTACATTCATCTTTATGCTAGATGATGTCATCATTCTCATATATGATATCATAATTATCATATATTAAATATATTAAGAAAGGGACACTTTTGCCCTTCTTCTTCCTCAAATGGAGGATGCCATTAATGGTGCTCTATAGAGGTCCCAAGGTCTCAAATTCCGACCCCTTCCAAGTGTGGAATCATGGGGTATTTATAGGAAAGGGAGTAGGTAGGAGTAGGTAGAAATAGGGGGCCACAAGTAGAAATTCGCACCTAGAGCTTGCATATGCCCGAAAATTCGCAACTGAGCCTGGGGTGCGAGATTTCGCACCTCGAGGGTGCGAAATTACGCACCTCGTGGGTGCAAGATTCCATACCTCGCGGGTGCGAAATTCCGTACCTCGCGGGTGTGATATTCGCGCCCCACGGAGGTGCGAAATTAGCACCTCCCGGGGGTGCGAAGTTGGCTTCATGAGGCGTGCGAACGCTGCATGAATCGGTGTTTAGGGTGCCGCGAGGTCTCTGTTGGCGCGATCCCTCTTCATCCTGTTTCCTTCGCTCCTAAGCGTCCCTTTTGGCTTTAGTTCCACGCGATGTATTGAGTCGAGCATGTCTTTTGTACTTTTAGGAACGGGTCATAAGGTCGGTTAACAGCCTTAATCGTTATTATTTTTCGTCCTCTCTTCAATATATCATTATTGCAATTGTTCTTTGCTCATTTTCTTGGTTTATTCTTTTTAAGTTGGACGGAAAGTTTTGATCGATTTCTATTATTCACTTTCGTTAAGAACGCGGAAAACTATGTTTAATCATACATCAAAAAATTATTTATTAGCTTCTTTAGTTATTCAATGAACATATTTGAGAACATTGTATAGAAAATATTAACATGAAGAAAAAAAGGTACGAGTGAGGAATTGAAATTTAAAATACGTTGTTTGTCAGGGTTTTTTCCCCTAACAAAATGAATTTGAAGTGTGCTAATGCTGCAATTTTTAATTTTTGTATATGCAAAATTCAGTCGTTTGTCGAATCTTGACCACTGAACATGAGCAAAGAACAATGAGAATTCAATTTATTCCAATGGGTACTTTTTTATTAACTACAATCAAACAAAATAATTAAGCAATTCGTCCAAACATGAAAACAAAAATCTACCTTAAAAATTTCTTTGTCCCAGGTGTAACACTAAACTGCTGACTAAATGCTTGAACATGGCAATAACATAGCAAGTTATAAAAAAAATACTTCACTATTTGTTTATCATTGCTACTGCACTATAGTTGGAGCTTTAATCATAAGTACCCTTACCCTATATTGTTCTTATTTTTTTATTATAACTATATGTTAAAAATAAATGATTAGTTTGGGGAAGAAGTGGGGCAATAAATACCTTAGGTATTGTTGAAGATAGTGGAAACATAATGGAAACAAAGTTACACATCAGGGAATACTTGTGTCAGCTTCTTTATATATATGTACATGCAATAATCCAGCATACTATATCAATAGGGAATGAGGACATGAAGACTTGATGGACTGAGGCAATGTAGGCATGAAGATCTTCATATTAAAATTAAAATGCCAAAGACACTACACCATATATCTTTATTAGACTGTGTTTTTAGTTGTATCTAAAGCACTTGGGCACGGTAAACAGCCGTATCAAAGAGTGGCGTGTTAAATTATTAGATACGGCTAAAAACCGTATCTCAATATTTAAAATACAGCTATTAGCCGTATCTAAAGTCTAAATAGACATGGCCTTTGACCGTGTCTAATTATATGTGTGTGCGCATATACACACACACACACACCAATGTATGTATATATATATATGTAACGACCCGGATTTTCGGCGACTTTGGTTATCGACATAAGCTCGATGTCGATAACCAAAACATCGAAAAATCCCGGTAATTAATGAAAGAAATTAGAGGGTGAGGAAAGATAAGATAGAAACTTAGAATAGAAGAAGAAGAAGAACACAACATCAGAGTAACACGAACCTCACAGCGGAACGAATAACATATAATATATATAACATAACTTTGAAATATAACAGTTATGTATACAATAGCACTTATCAGAGTACAGCACTTACAACACAGCGGAAATAAACTATAGCTATATGATCCAGAAGCCTCCTGCTCCAGCTCTTCAAGTATATCTGTAAATCCCGACTACTTGACTGTCCGTACAAATTTAGGCACCCAAGAGTTTAGGGAAAACAACAAAGTAAACTCCGGGTCAGTCATGGGACTGGTATGAGTAAAACAGTTTAAACAGGTATATGAACAAGTAAACGATATCTCATAAGACCACGCCGCAGAACGGAACGGGTTTTTCCCTTATGAGAATCCAAAATATCTTTATATCAAAAACCTTTTGATATTATAATAATGTCTATGTACAAATAGATATCAACTAGCAGAAACGCTTTCATCTCACGTTCTACATATATAGTATACAATCAAAATCGCAAGCACGTATTGGATAATGGATTTCCAACTATGACAAGGTATGGAACCACCTTCTGATCAGTGTACTCTAGGAACGATACACTGGAGTTCAACAAGAACATCTTGTAACTCAGCCACACATGACCGACCACTCATTTTGCTTGAGTGTATCGAATGTATATCACCAACGGTTGGGATCAACAACCGTTCCCGTATACATATATGGGACAACATTGATAGATTTAAGAAACAAATGAATATTCTCTAGATAGGTGATTATACACCCTACTTCGGTGCGACCGACTTAGCCATGCTGCCTGCCCGATTTCTGTCATTTACTGGTTGATGAGGCTAGAAGCTACGCTTTATCATCACATCAGATTCACTTCGAATGGCACATTGTTAGGTCCGTCGAAAATCACTAATTGACGTCTACAACAATACATTACGTGTTAGCTTAAAGAAGTTTCCTTCTCCGCTTCCACTCTTGGTATGGTTGAAGAAATCAAGGTACGTGACCTTTCTGGAAATACTCTGTCAGACATTCATCCACACAAGTCATCCTCATTCACTTAGAATGTCACATTGTCATACCCGCCAAATCACAAATTGACTTATCCAAAAATAACACGGGTATACAGCTAAGAGAAACGAATTCCTCCGCCACCAAACGTGAATACGTTTGAACAGATCAACTTACGCGATTTATTAGATATACTATGTCAGACCTTCATCCATACAAGTTGTCCTGGGACTGGACAAACCAAAGGCACTATTCTGTAAACAGGATAACCCTTGCATTTTACTCCGTCTTCAATTATCTTTAGCATACATGATTCGCGACGCTTATGCCAATACAGAGTGGTTCTTTGGATAATAATCCAACCGGTCTCTCCATATTAACAACGTTAAAATGGTCAAAACTTCGATAGTCTGTGATTTAACCATCAAAGAAAAACACGTGTGCAAACAACGATATTATTTCCAGATGGAAATTATATCGAACGAACATCATTTAACATTAATCTCTTTAGTTCATTTATTTACTTATCTCCTGTTTCCCTATATTCAGTATTTCTTATTTTCTAAGTTTAGAAATATATTTATTACCACTGGAAAACATTTCCATTCCTTGTTTTCTATACTAGAAAACAATTCTGATACTTCTTTGGAAAACATTTCCAAAACTCAAACATTTGACTTAGACAGATGGTTAAACAAACCATCGCGATACCAACTTAAACCATTATGTTTATTAACTAAGTCCACTTAACTATTTCACTTTCGATCCGTAACCATTTCTTAATTAAAAACGCCGTCAATCAAGTTGGGGTATAGCTACCTCTCAGACCTTAACTGAGCAACACTTCTAACCTTGAAATAGGCAAAGTTCACTTTATATTTCTTTAACTAACTTCCTTACTTAACCTTTCTTTTCAACAACTATATTCGATTAACTCTTTTCAATTAACTCTATTGGACTGACCCTATTGGATTAACTCTATTTGATTTAACTCTAATCGATTTATTCTTTTTCACTTAACTTCTGTCGAATAAACTATATTCGATAACTCCTCTAACTCTATTCGAATAAAGTGTATTCGATTAACTCTTCTAACTCTATTCGAATAAACTGTATTCGATAACTACTTTCAAATAACTATATTTGATAAGTCCTTTCGAATAACTAGATTCGATAACTTCTTCTCGAATAACCAATATTCGATTATCTTACTTCGAATAACTTATATTCGATTATCTCGCTTCGAATAACCAATATTCGATAATTCTTCTCGAATGAACTATATTCGATTTCTCTTCTCGAATAACTATATTCGATTACTCTTCTCTTCGAATAACTTATATTCGATACATCTCTTTTCAAATACTTAGTTCCACCCACTCGATTATACTAACTTGGTTTGACTTACCATAATCGATTAACTCAACTCGATTTACTTAACTTATTTACTTAACTCGATCATCTTGACTTGATAACTTAACTTGCTAACTTAACTCGGTTATCTTAACTCGATTATCTTAATTTAATCACTTAACTCAATCATCTTGACTTGATAACTTAACTTGCTAACTTAACTCGATTATCTTAACTCGATTTTCTTAACTTAATCACTTAACTCGATCATCTTGACTTGATAACTTTACTTGCTAACTTAACTCGATTATCTTAACTCGATTTTCTTAACTTAATCACTAAACTCAATCATCTTGACTTGATAACTTAACTTGCTAACTTAACTCGATTATCTTAACTCGATTTTCTTAACTTAATCACTTAACTCAATCATCTTGACTTGATAACTTAACGTGATAACTCATATCGAATAACTGATATTCGATTTAACTCCATTCGCTTGACTCTAGATCGCAGCAATCACAATGGTTACGCCTGATTCCCTCAAGAAACATCCGACCACCTTAGGCTATTTACAGCCCTGCGAATTACGCTAGCAGTCGTACGAGATAACAACTCATTTGGATTAACCTTAACTGATTAACTCTAACTGATTAACTCTATTTGAATAACTCGACTCGACTAACCCCTTTCGAATAACATATTCGATTAACTAACTTCGAATACCATATTCGATGAACTAACTTCGAATACCATATTCGATTAACTAACTTCGAATACCATATTCGATTAACTAACTTCGAATACCATATTCGATTAACTAACTTCGAATACCATATTCGATTAACTAACTTCGAATACCATATTCGATTAACTAACTTCGAATACCATATTCGATTAACTAACTTCGAATACCATATTCGATTTCTAACTTCGAATACCATATTCGATTAACTAACTTCGAATACCATATTCGATTTCTCCTTTTTTGATAACGTTTATCCATTGAAAAGATTCCCTTTTAGCAACGTTTATTCATTTATAAAGATTTACTTTTTCGTAACGGTTCTTCACTTTGTAAATGTTCCTTTTTATAATGTTTCCTTTTCAATTCTATTTGTAAATGGTTTACAAATATTTCCTTTTCAAATTTATTCTTGAAATATTCTAACTCCTTAAATTCTCTGAAAAATTCGCCATAACCTCCTTTGTAACGGGAGCATCGGGAAAATCCCCAAACCCGCCACACAGGCCTTTCCATTCAAAAAGAAAATGGTTTGAAATTATTTCCTTTTTGAATATCTCCTATTTCTAAATATTCCAAATTTATAAATATTCCTTATTTATAAATATTCCATTTATAAATATTTCAATATCACTTTGAAATTATTCCTTACCAACATTCCGGTATGTTATGGTATTCAATCATATCAAATTACGATGTTCATTATCGTCCAAACACATATAATCGCCAACAGATTATATATCACAATATATAAATCACAGCAAACTAACTATTGAGGAATCCAGTTGGATTCCTCCAACCTGTTTCCCTGCATCACAGATGTTAAACAATATAGATAACATCACTTTCAGTTCCATATGATATATTCTGTTAAACAGAATCAATATATAACTATCTAATTGTTTATATATTATATATATATATAATATTTCATTAACTGACTAGCAGTTCAATCAACAGTCAACACACAGTCAATCAGACAATTTCTAACAGTTCTAAAAATACAACATGAAATTATAAACTGTTCAGAGTTAGTGAGATTTACTCACATTTGCAGTTCATTGTTAAAGAACGACAAACTGTTATTTGATTTGAATCAAACAATTTATTTCGCCATAAATTCAAACGAGCTTTGATTCGCTTCCCGTCAGCTCCACTGTGTTGCTCCCGTCCATTCGATCCCAACGCAACTTACGGTTCGTGATTCTGATTCAGTATGAGCAAGTTATCGATTAAACAAGTTTATACACATTTTTAAATAAATAAAAACTTAAGTTAATTTATTCTTTGGGCTTAACCTTTCTTTTTGCGGCCCATTTCCCCTTTTAAAGCCCATTATCCTTTATACCTAACCCGCCTCATACCTCTTCTTCCCCAATGACCATCGGCTTCAGGTAATACACGAACGAACCTCCATTTAAATCGAAAATCCCAAACACCATTTTTACTCAACTATAAATCCAACGGTCTACACCAAAATTCTTAGCTTCCAATTCTCTTCCATCCTGTACTCGTAGTATATAACTCGAATACGGATATCAAATTCCGTCGAGACCCCTTTTTCTCGCTGGTACAGGAAACCGTGACCAAGAAGTACACCGGAATTCACCAAACCCTCACATACGATGCTAAACACTGTGGTAAACTCGAATACGAACCCAAACTCCACTTCGATGCACCCAAAATCCCAGTACCCGAAACCCTAGCCCACGCCTCAGTATTTCAGCTCGCACCAGATTCCATCGCACACACTAAAATGGATATGAACTTGTAGAGGATCTCATGAGGAACTCAACCATATAAGTTTGAGGATTTTTAGTATTTGTTTTTATATTTCTTTTGATTTATGAAGTGTTGTTCTTCACGTTGGGAAGAAAAATGGGTGACGGCGGATTGTTACTGAGGATTTAGGTTTTAAGGAAAGTTAGAGAGGGTATTTATAAGGAAAATAAAATATCTAGATATTTTACAGAGGAATATTCCCGGTATATTCCTTTTTTGATAATTCCTTTTACCTTCTAAAAATTCCTATGATCACACGTAATACCCAAAAATCACGAAAACTGGCATGCAGCTACAGTTTGACATTACGGTCCCAACGAAACTGGTTTCGTCAAATTCCGACTCCGTATGCTCACACAGCGTATTTTTAACCGTCAAAATACTAACTGTTTTACACTCTAAAAATCCGTATGGCCACACAGTGACTCTAAAAATCACGGAAACTGACATCTAACAACTATTTGATATTGCGGATCCAACAAAACTGGTTTCGTCGAATTCCGACTTCGTTTGCAAAATCGGCTATTTTTAACGCCTTGAATGACCCATTTAAATATATAAATATATTTAAATAAAATTAAATTAAATATAAATAAATTAATATTATCGTATATCTTCACATATGATATCGTACAGCTCCAGAATATCATATCAGAATATACAGTTTGATATTTCAGATTCCCGATTACCTCGATATTTAGTTTTACATTGAAAAACCCTTTTATAACGTGTATAAAGCGTTACGAATTATAAAGGAATTTCACAGCGACTTTTCTGAAATTTGATTTGGACATAACTCAAAATCTACACGACGAAATCCCGATTTTTCTCTTCTACTAGAAAGATATACTTCACCAGCTCCACACGTTTCTTGTTTCACCGAAATCCGATTTAAAACGAACCATGTATATCCAGTTGAAGTTCAAATCGCTAAATAGCGAACTACAGCGCCATTTCGAGCTCGATTTTAATTATATTATAATTATACGTTCAAACTGTCGTCGATTGAATATATTCGTCAATATAATTCAACTCTAAGCTGAATTAAATCTAAGGGACGACCCCGTTCACAGAATATTGTGATTTCCAATATTTTTGATTATTTCTGAATTATATATATTATTTAATTATTTAATTTAATTAAATATTCACTATAATTTAATTAACGATGATTTAATACTCTAAATCACTATTTATATAATTAAATAAATTAATTAAAATACCTCCGATAATGCGGGTCATTACATTCTTCCCCACTTAAAATAATTTCGTCCTCGAAATTGCTAAGTTAGAGGACGACCCTATATATTGGAACTCCTAAGATTTGTTTACCCATTATTTATGATTTCAACAGAACCAATTAATATCGACTAAAATATTAATTCTTCCGACTAACTAAAATTTTCAAAAATTCTGAAAATTTTCTAACACTTTAAACTTTCGAAAAATTTCGCCAGCACCTCCTTTGTACTGGTCAATAGCTCAAATTCCAACTCGCATCTCTGGGCCTTCTTTAACCCAAAAGAAAATCAAAACGCCCAATGGCTTGCCAATTCGGCTCATAAATTCCAAACTCATATAAAATATAAACTTGTACCTTTTTGTCGGGCATATTAACCTTATCACTTTTACCTGCTGTCAATTCAGCATATACCAATATCAATCAAATCAAACTCTGATCTGTTTATCCTCAACACACCCATTCGTTTTTCCGATCCAAATTCAACTTTTAAATCAAAGTTCTATTCTCGATTCCAAATCCATAACTCCCCAACCAAATATCGTTTCAAATCCCTATCTTATAAATCCAATTTTATCTTGATAATTTCTATTACAATTCAAATTCCACTTAACCGGATTCCATTCCAGTTTGTCTCCACGAATTTTTATTCAATTGCTTTTAAATTCAAACTGTCTTTTTCCTGGGAGTTTTAAACCGCTTGGTTTTTCTCAAAACCCAAACTTTCCTTTGTAGGATTCAAACAATTTTTTTTTTCTCAAAACAATTAAAAATCAAAATCCTTGGTAGTAATCCGTCACTTACACACTCGAAAATGAACACCAATGATGTCATGATCAACATCGGAATCTATTTTCCAGCTATCGAAGTGAGTTCAATACTATATCACTTTCAAATCCATTTCTAAATACTTTCATTTTTGAAATCACTTTGAAATATCCTTCACAAGGCTTGTAAACAATTTAAAATCTCCCAGGATTTTAAAATTTTCTTATATTCAATCCTGATTCATTTACAAACACCTTTCCCATTTCTGGGATTTTAAATTCCAATTCCGATCTAAATTCAGATTTAATTCATTTCAATTTCATATAATTCACTTGTATAAATTCTGATTGGTTATATATAACCATTTTACATTTTATAATCTTATCTGATTATAATCACTACCAACACATCCTATATATGATAATATATCACATATCCATACTGTGTCGATCCATCGTATTCAAGTGTTTATTTACTCCTACCGATACAGTGGATCAAACTGATCGACCAGAACTCATAAACAACTCAGCCAATGAATCTCCACAATATAAAACAAATTTTATATCAAATACAAATACGCACTCGTATATACACTCAAACTCAATCTAGGGTATTACTAACCCTATCTCTACCGAGTCACGCCACAGAGCCAAGTAATTCTTAACTTAAGCTCTGATACCAACTGTAACGACCCGGATTTTGAGTAGGCTTTGCAACCGTCCCCATCCTCCAAAGCAGCAGGTAAAATCCACTGTGGCTTACACTGGTACCCCAATACCATATTTTACGGCCAGCCTTTCGACTTCACAACCAACCCTACCAAAGGGACATGTAGGAGTAAGAGTCTCCCGTTCGCCACCTAACGAAAAGCGAGAACCCCCTATCATGCGACACATGCACTAAGCACGCAACATGGACTGGTGTGAGTAAAACAGTTTAAACAGGTATATGAACAAGTAAACGATATCTCATAAGACCACGCCGCAGAACGGAACGGGTTTTTCCCTTATGAGAATCCAAAATATCTTTATATCAAAAACATTTTGATATTATAATAATGTCTATGTACAAATAGATATCAACTAGCAGAAACGCTTTCATCTCACGTTCTACATATATAGTATACAATCAAAATCGCAAGCACGTATTGGATAATGGATTTCCAACTATGACAAGGTATGGAACCACCTTCCGATCAGTGTACTCTAGGAATGATACATTGGAGTTCAACAAGAACATCTTGTAACTCAGCCACACATGACCGACCACTCATTTTGCTTGAGTGTATCAAATGTATATCACCAACGGTTGGGATCAGCAACCGTTCCCGTATAACCGATTTCTGTCATTTACTGGTTGATGAGGCTAGAAGCTACGCTTTATCATCACATCAGATTCACTTCGAATGCCACATTGTTAGGTCCATCGAAAATCACTAATTGACGTCTACAACAATACATTACGTGTTAGCTTAAAGAAGTTTCCTTCTCCGCTTCCACTCTTGGTATGGTTGAAGAAATCAAGGTACGTGACCTTTCTGGAAATACTCTGTCAGACATTCATCCACACAAGTCATCCTCATTCACTTAGAATGTCACATTGTCATACCCGCCAAATCACAAATTGACTTATCCAAAAATAACACGGGTATACAGCTAAGAGAAACGAATTCCTCCGCCACCAAACGTGAATACGTTTGAACAGATCAACTTACGCGATTTATTAGATATACTATGTCAGACCTTCGTCCATACAAGTTGTCCTGGGACTGGACAAACCGAAGGCACTATTCTGTAAACAGGATAACCCTTGCATTTTACTCCGTCTTCAATTATCTTTAGCATACATGATTCGCGACGCTTATGCCAATACAGAGTGGTTCTTTGGATAATAATCCAACCGGTCTCTCCATATTAACAACGTTAAAATGGTCAAAACTTCGATAGTCTGTGATTTAACCATCAAAGAAAAACAAGTGTGCAAACAACGATATTATTTCCAGATGGAAATTATATCGAACGAACATCATTTAACATTAATCTCTTTAGTTCATTTATTTACTTATCTCCTGTTTCCCTATATTCAGTATTTCTTATTTTCTAAGTTTAGAAAATATATTTATTACCACTATAAAACATTTCCATTCCTTGTTTTCTATACTAGAAAACAATTCTGATACTTCTTTGGAAAACATTTCCAAAACTCAAACATTTGACTTAGACAGATGGTTAAACAAACCATCGCGATACCAACTTAAACCATTATGTTTATTAACTAAGTCCACTTAACTATTTCACTTTCGAGTCGTAACCATTTCTTAATTAAAAACGCCGTCAATCAAGTTGGGGTATAGCTACCTCTCAGACCTTAACTGAGCAACACTTCTAACCTTGAAATAGGCAAAGTTCACTTTAAATTTCTTTAACTAACTTCCTTACTTAACCTTTCTTTTCAACAACTATATTCGATTAACTCTTTTCAATTAACTCTATTGGACTGACCCTATTGGATTAACTCTATTTGATTTAACTCTAATCGATTTATTCTTTTTCACTTAACTTCTGTCGAATAAACTATATTCAATAACTCCTCTAACTCTATTCGAATAAAGTGTATTCGATTAACTCTTCTAACTCTATTCGAATAAACTGTATTCGATAACTACTTTCAAATAACTATATTTGATAAGTCCTTTCGAATAACTAGATTCGATAACTTCTTCTCGAATAACCAATATTCGATTATCTTACTTTGAATAACTTATATTTGATTATCTCGCTTCGAATAACCAATATTCGATAATTCTTCTCGAATGAACTATATTCGATTTCTCTTCTCGAATAACTATATTCGATTACTCTTCTCTTCGAATAACTTATATTCGATACATCTCTTTTCAAATACTTGGTTCCACCCACTCGATTATACAAACTTGGTTTGACTTACCATAATCGATTAACTCAACTCGATTTACTTAACTCGATCATCTTGACTTGATAACTTAACTTGCTAACTTAACTTGCTAACTTAACTCGATTATCTTAACTCGATTATCTTAACTTAATCACTTAACTCAATCATCTTGACTTGATAACTTAACTTGCTAACTTAACTCGATTATCTTAACTCGATTTTCTTAACTTAATCACTTAACTCGATCATCTTGACTTGATAACATAACTTGCTAACTTAACTCGATTATCTTAACTCGATTTTCTTAACTTAATCACTTAACTCAATCATCTTGACTTGATAACTTAACTTGCTAACTTAACTCGATTATCTTAACTCGATTTTCTTAACTTAATCACTTAACTCAATCATCTTGACTTGATAACTTAACGTGACAACTCATATCGAATAACTGATATTCGATTTAACTCCATTCGCTTGACTCTAGATCGCAGCGATCACAATGGTTACGCCTGATTCCCTCAGGAAACATCCGACCGCCTTAGGCTATTTACAGCCCTGCGAATTACGCTAGCAGTCGTACGAGATAACAACTCATTTGGATTAACCTTAACTGATTAACTCTAACTAATTAACTCTATTTGAATAACTCGACTCGACTAACCCCTTTCGAATAACATATTCGATTAACTAACTTCGAATACCATATTCGATTAACTAACTTCGAATACCATATTCGATTAACTAACTTTGAATACCATATTCGATTAACTAACTTCGAATACCATATTCGATTAACTAACTTCGAATACCATATTCGATTAACTAACTTCGAATACCATATTCGATTAACTAACTTCGAATACCATATTCGATTAACTAACTTCGAATACCATATTCGATTTCTAACTTCGAATACCATATTCGATTAACTAACTTCGAATACCATATTCGATTTCTCCTTTTTTGATAACGTTTATCCATTGAAAAGATTCCCTTTTAACAACGTTTATTCATTTATAAAGATTTACTTTTTCGTAACGGTTCTTCACTTTGTAAATGTTCCTTTTTATAACGTTTCCTTTTCAATTCTATTTGTAAATGGTTTACAAATATTTCCTTTTCAAATTTATTCTTCAAATATTCTAACTCCTTAAATTCTCTAAAAAATTCGCCATAACCTCCTTTGTAACGGGAGCATCGGGAAAATCCCCAAACCCGCCACACAGGCCTTTCCATTCAAAAAGAAAATGGTTTGAAATTATTTCCTTTTTGAATATCTCCTATTTCTAAATATTCCAAATTTATAAATATTCCTTATTTATAAATATTCCATTTATAAATATTTCAATATCACTTTGAAATTATTCCTTACCAACATTCCGGTATGTTATGGTATTCAATCATATCAAATTACGATGTTCATTATCGTCCAAACACATATAATCGCCAACAGATTATATATCACATTATGTATCACAATATATAAATCACAGTAAAATAACTGTTGAGGAATCCAGTTGGATTCCTCCAACCTGTTTCCCTGCATCACAGATGTTAAACAATATAGATAACATCACTTTCAGTTCCATATGATATATTCTGTTAAACAGAATCAATATATAACTATCTAACTGTTTATATATTATATATATATAATATTTCATTAACTGACTAGCAGTTCAATCAACAGTCAACACACAGTCAATCAGACAATATCTAACAGTTCTAAAAATACAACATGAAATTATAAACTGTTCAGAGTTAGTGAGATTTACTCACATTTGCAGTTCATCGTTAAAGAACGACAAACTGTTATTTGATTTGAATCAAACAATTTATTTTGCCATAAATTCAAACGAGCTTTGATTCGCTTCCCGTCAGCTCCACTGTGTTGCTCCCGTCCATACGATCCCAACGCAACTTACGGTTCATGATTCTGAATCAGTATGAGCAAGTTATCGATTAAACAAGTTTATACACATTTTTAAATAAATAAAAACTTAAGTTAATTTATTCTTTGGGCTTAACCTTTCTTTTTGCGGCCCATTTCCCCTTTTAAAGCCCATTATCCTTTATACCTAACCCGCCTCATACCTCTTCTTCCCCAATGACCATCGGCTTCAGGTAATACACGAACGAACCTCCATTTAAATCAAAAATCCCAAACACCATTTTTACTCAACTATAAATCCAACGGCCTACACCAAAATTCTTAGCTTCCAATTCTCTTCCATCCTGTACTCGTAGTATCCAACTCGAATACGGATATCAAATTCCGTCAAGACCCCTTTTTCTCGCTGGTACAGGAAACCGTGACCAAGAAGTACACCGGAATTCACCAAACCCTCACATACGATGCTAAACACTGTGGTAAACTCGAATACGAACCCAAACTCCACTTCGATGCACCCAAAATCCCAGTACCCGAAACCCTAGCCCACGCCTCAGTATTTCAGCTCGCACCAGATTCCATCGCACACACTAAAATGGATATGAACTTGTAGAGGATGTCATGAGGAACTCAACCATATAAGTTTGAGGATTTTTAGTATTTGTTTTTATATTTCTTTTTATTTATGAAGTGTTGTTCTTCACGTTGGGAAGAAAAATGGGTGACGGCGGATTGTTACTGAGGATTTAGGTTTTAAGGAAAGTTAGAGAGGGTATTTATAAGGAAAATAAAATATCTAGATATTTTACAGAGGAATATTCCCAGTATATTCCTTTTTTGATAATTCCTTTTACCTTCTAAAAATTCCTATGATCACACATGATACCCAAAAATCACGAAAACTGGCATGCAGCTACAGTTTGACATTATGGTCCCAACGAAACTGGTTTCGTCAAATTCCGACTCTGTATGCTCACACAGCGTATTTTTAACCGTCAAAATACTAACTGTTTTACACTCTAAAAATCCGTATGGCCACACAGTGACTCTAAAAATCACGGAAACTGACATCTAACAACTATTTGATATTGCGGATCCAACAAAACTGGTTTCGTCGAATTCCGACTTCGTTTGCAAAATCGACTATTTTTAACGCTCTGAATGACCCATTTAAATATATAAATATATTTAAATAAAATTAAATTAAATATAAATAAATTAATATTATCGTATATCTTCACATATGATATCGTACAACTCCAGAATATCATATCAGAATATACAGTTTGATATTTCAGATTCCCGATTACCTCGATATTTAGTTTTACATTGAAAAACCCTTTTATAACGTGTGTAAAGCGTTACGAATTATAAAGGAATTTCACAGCGACTTTTCTGAAATTTGATTTGGACATAACTCAAAATCTACACGACGAAATCCCGATTTTTCTCTTCCACTAGAAAGATATACTTCACCAGCTCCACACGTTTCTTGTTTCACCGAAATCCGATTTAAAACGAACCCTGTATATCCAGTTGAAGTTCAAATCGCTAAATAGCGAACTACAACGCCATTTCGAGCTCGATTTTAATTATATTATAATTATACGTTCAAACTGTCGTCGATTGAATATATTCGTCAATATAATTCAACTCTAAGCTGAATTAAATCTAAGGGACGACCCTGTTCACAGAATATTGTGATTTCCAATATTTTTGATTATTTCTGAATTATATATATTATTTAATTATTTAATTTAATTAAATATTCACAATATTTTAATTAACGATGATTTAATACTCTAAATCACTATTTATATAATTAAAAAAATTAATTAAAATACCTCCGATAATGCGGGTCATTACAATATATATATATATATCATGTATGTGTATATATATAAAAACAGAAGCTGTAGCACATATCTTTCATAACACAGAGCATACATACTACAAAGTATACATACGAATAACACAATATATATATATACTCAAAGCATTACAAGGTTTGTCATAACACGATGTACATACAAACATATACAATAAAAGAAATCTGTCAAAGATTTTCATCACATTACGAAGTAACAAAAATGAGGTAAAAAGATAACATCCTGATAAACAGTCCAGTCTAGGACGGGAAGATTGAGCGCGATAGCCAGCCTGGAGTTCAAGCTTCATTTGGCAGCAAAACTGAATCGTGATATATAGCCTGCAGCCTGAGTTCCAGCAACACAAAAGCACCATAATCTCCAACAGGACTGCCTATAAAATACAAGAAACAAGTTATGAATATTTCACAGCTGGACAGTAGATCGACATTGTAACTCACCGTGACTAAGATGCAAAAATGAATACAGAGCTAAGTGTATGTTAATACAGATATAACAGTGAAGGATTAGAATGCGCTATTGAATGTAAATTCTGGTAGAAAAAGTGATAACAACAATGGTTCTAACACTGAAGGATTAGATGATAATTTCAATATTTTGGACTTGTGTAATTTCACTTGATACCAATAATAGTGAAGGGCATATCGTGTCGATCAGCGTGTTTGTGTAATTTAACGGTACGTAGTCAATCAGTGTCTTTGTGTACAAATACTTCGCCAGGAACGAATAATAACCTAGTCGAATCGATTAGTCGACTAATTTCTACCCATGCGGCCTAAATTCATACAACAACCTAGTTGATAGTCATTAAAAATGCAAACCCAAAAGAAGAATCACCTATAGTGTAGTCCATATGCAACACTGGTAGTTCGTATCGTAGCATACATAACATCCTCCTATATACAGTGGTGGAGCCAGGGTTCGAAGGTAGTAGGGGCCAAAAGTACACCTTGGAATGTTTAGAGATATCTTTAAGCTTCTAGATAATTAAAACAATTAAAATTACAAATCATAACATGATTATATATTGATTTTTCCACACACTTCATATATGTGAATAAATTGAAAATAGGCTGACAGCTAACTAGTGATCACTTACACCAAAATTGATTCATACACACGCACACAACATAAAGTTCCATAATATATGTGTGATGTCTATTAAAATTTTGAAATGAATAATAGTTTTACCAATGATAAGTTTTCTAATTCTGTTTCAAGTTGCTTCTTGAGCCCTGAAAACTCCTACATATTTCATATCAGAAAACAAACATAAATTACCAATAATTAAAATGGTACAACATGCTAACCATTAATGTGAATAAAGCAAGAGAATTAATCTGAATGAAGCAAGAAAATAATATATACCTGCTCTAATGGCTAAAGTGTGAGAACCCGTAACTTCCCCATGAGGGAAAGAGCAGATACTTTGAGAACAACACACAAATGAACGCAGACGGAAGAACATTTAATTGTTAATTACAACAATTCCATCAGAATATAAGAATATACAGAGTATAAATGAATAAATTACATTCGATAAATATCAGAGATTACAATAAATTACATAGCAGCGGAAAAATATACAAAGCACAACTGAAGGTGATATACGGATACAGAGCTTTCCGAGCATCGTTCCAGCTGTAAATCAGAATCCTGTGAATATAAATCTGCAAAACCAAAACTACTAGCTGCCCGTGTCGAAAATAGGGGCACCCAGAGTTTAGGTTAAAACAATAAACTCCAGGTCAGTCATGTGACTGGTGTGAGAACTAAAACAGTTATTTAAAACTTTACTTTAAAAGAGAGTAATTCAAGGGACCACGCCGTATAACACGGAACGGGTTTCCTCCCAAGAATACCAGTGCATAGAATAAACAACGCAATGCTTTTTTGAAAAATGAAGCTATTATAAGACCCAGGTCCCATCACACAATGCAACGCAAGCCGGAGGATAGGGTTTTCCCTTATAATAGCCAAACATGCTTGGTACTTTTAAAACAAATCATTTGATACTATAATAAGTGTATAGTGTCAAAACAATCTCAATCATAAATATAAATCATGGACGACATAGCATCCCATGCTACTATGTCGCCATACTAGGCTCTACAAATAAAGCCGAAATATCTCGTATTGGAAATTGGATTTCCGTCATGAGTCGAGGCAAGGGGCAAGCTCCTCTCCGCTTCGAGACACTCTAGCAAATGCTCAGGACTACACACTCTGGGCAGCCACTTGGATCGGTTGTGCTGGTCCTCTCTTACGTTTGAGGATTGGCAATTCCTGAACACACGTTTCTCGGTCCTTACAGACCTAATATCGAGGCGCCTCATTCCAACAACCACAAAGGTGAAAAATATATAAATGTCAGGGCTGGTAAATTACTGACACTACCAAAGCTAGAAAGAAACGTCGTGTTCTCCCAACGGTCCGTATCCCGTTTTTAACTCATACCGAGGTGTGAGGCTCGCGAATCCACGCTATACACAAAGCTATGCCACGTAGGCTATGCTTTGATCATCAACCACAAGAGTTTGCTTTTCAACAGAAGCCTTGATCCATGCTACTCAGCATGCCACACAGGCAATTCATGCCATGCGATTGATATCTATCGATATATAACCTCTAAGCTCGTACGTCTCAGAGAAGGGCGTTAAGCAAGAGAATAAATTCTCCGCCGCCAAACAGATATATATTTGACAGAAATCAATCAACACAGAATGAAATCCAATGTCAGACGCACAATCCATTTACAAGTTCGTTCTAGGTCTGAACGAAACCGGAGGCACTTTCCTCGCATTTCCATCGATCTCCAAGTACGTCTGGACGACCACCAACTGATTCCCTCATCTTGGGTGTATAGCCCAATCAAGATCATCAGTAATCACCCAAACGATGTGAAGACTTCCGGTCTTCGACCACCGTCTTCATCTTCGACTTATCGTCGAATCGGTTATTTAGAATGGGTATAAACCCGGACTTTTTGAACAACCCGCGTATATAGTAAACAAATGTTACACAAACACAACATACGCCTCATTCCAATTCATTAGTCACTATCCGTAAATCAGTAAGAGAGCAATTCCCCAAATATTAACCCTGAAGGCCGAAACCAACATCAGATCAATACCCACGAAACCATTCTTCTTAGCTAACCTACAGCTAGTTTCTAAATTTCATATTCTTAGGGAAAGGTTCCCAGTAATTTTATCCAAGATAAATTCTTTAAAATTTATCCTTTAATCTTCCTTTGGATGTCATTTTCAAACCAAATTATGGTTTTCCAAACTAGTCGAGATTAGCGAACCACATCGAAGTAATTATTTATTTTATTTCCCAATCCCAACCTATTCATCCCATGAAGCAAAACTGGTAATACTCCATATCTAACACCACGGTGTTATCGGTAAAATTAATTACCATTTCACGTTCAAATCTAATTAAAGATTTACCTATCGCTTTGGAGCAAAACTGGTAATACTCCATTCTCGCTCATTTGCCAAATTTGATAATTTAAATTATCAATTCACATTTCATTCTAATTGCAGATTCATCAAAACTCCCTTTTCAGGGTTAAAGAACTAATGTCATTTAAAACACAGTTCACGATAAACCCAAATCACATTCTCTTTCTTATCGGGTTAAAGAACCAGTGTAATTTAAAACACCGTTCACGATAAACCCACAAATCAATTCAATTTAAAACTCGTTTCAAATCCAATTTATTTATTTAAAAATAAACGGGTTTAATTTTAGTTCAAAACTAGTTCATTTCGATAAAAATCTATTTTTATCTTTTCAAATATGGAGTTTTACATCCCAATTTTTCCCAAATCATTTCTTATGATTTTACACAAATTATTGATATTTTTAATAATTTTATCAAGGCCCGTACAGTCGATTTCCATCAACGGCCATCGAACTGCACTTACAGCGACATTTTCCAAATTTGATTTGGACGTATCTCCAAATCCAACCTTTAGATTTGAAATTTCTAATATTCGTTAGAAAGCTCTTTTCGATATGAACCAAACGGTTCCGGTTTTAGGAGAATCCGACGGTCGGATCTCCCGTAATGTCCGTTCGAAGTTAATGGTCGAAATTTATGAACTGCCGCGGCGCGGCGCGTTCTATTCAGGCCATTATATTATATATATAATATATATAATATATATTTCGTCAATTTTTATTTAAAAACGAATTCTATAAATAGTTTTAAATTCGTTTCAAAAACATTTCAACTTCCATTTCCAATTCAAATCAAAATTGAATTTTTCCTTATAGATTCGTTTTAAAATTCATTTAAATTCAATTCAAATTTGTTTTCTATTCAATTCAATTCAAATTCGTTTTCTATTCAATTCAATTCAAATTCGTTTTCTATTCAATTCAATTCAATTCAAATTCGAATATAATCGATATAAATATCGTTCGCGTCAAAATAGCGCATCTCTAATCAACACGGCTTTATATTCAACAAATGAATCTATATTTCTTTCAATACAATACTCTATATCTTTGTCAACACACGACTAATCTCAACGAATGAGTACTGTCCACGTGTGACTATTTTTGTTATTTAATATATTTTATAAAAATTATGGTATCTATCGTTTGATATCAAATCAGACTCCAACCGTAAACTAGTAAGAGAACGATTCCCTAAATATTAACCCCGAAGGCCGAAACCAACATCATATCAATATCCAGGAGACCACTCATCTTATCTATTTTCCAGTTAATTTCTAATTTTATATATGATAAAGATGTAAATTTGATTGTTAAAATATTTCGTTCAACACATGACTAATCTCAATGGATGAGTACAGTCAACACATGAACCTTTATTTTATAATAATAAAGATGTAAATTTGATTGTTGAAATATTTCGTTCAACACATGACTAATCTCAACGGATGAGTACTGTCAACACATGAACCTTTATTTTATAATATTCTTTATTTTTTAAATTGGAATGAGGCCCAATCAATTACCATATAAAGTTAATTATATGGATTCCATACAACACATGTATATAATAGCAACGATAGATAATCAACCATCATCCAAAGTGCACTACACTGTGTAAGCATCAAATATAGATATCTAACGCTTATAACAGCTTGTCGATCCATCGATCGACATACAACTAATTATTGGGATTAGTGTATGCCGTATTTTATCCCAATACCCGTGTGGGGTTTCAAACAATCAAACACAGATTTTATTTGTGCAGTTGGGCGATGTGTAAAATTTATCGTCCCAATCAATGTCAGTCAGATCAGTGTACATAAACAAACCGTCCGTTTTGTAAATGAATATTTATTCATATTCACGTTAAAAATTATATTTTTAAGGACCAAATTATTATATTCAACCTATGAATATATTTTATTATCTATTTCTCATCAACATCACAAACAATTTTCACAACACATCAATCAAACAAACAAGCCATCCATGGTCTGTGGATGACGGGTGTCGGGTGCTACTAAACACCGTCTGCATCCTGGTATATATATAATATAACTTGAAAAAGGTATTTTAAAAAGGTGAGAAGTTCTCACCAATAGCTATCCCAATTCCACGACACTTCTGATGTAGAAAATCTCCGCCATTTCTTCTTTCGTCACTTTCGTTGCCCGTATTCACTACATATATAAAAATCACATTTTTACTTTGCTATTCAATATATAAAAATCAAATTTTTACTTCGTTATTCAATAAATAAAAATCCTATTTTTACATCGCTATTATATAGATAAAAATTCTATTTTTACATCGCTACTATATAGATAAAAATTCTATTTTTGCATCGCTATTATATAGATAAAAATTCTATTTTTACATCGCTATTATATAGATAAAAATTCTATTTTTACCCTTTCTATATTATAAAAATTATATTTTTATACCTTCTATAATATAAAAATATCGCGTTTTCAACTATAAAAATATCGCCTTTTCAACTATAAAAATATCGCCTTTTCAACTATAAAAATCATATTATTTGCTAGTTTAAAAATCTAACTTTGCTAGGATAAAATCATATCATTCGCTAGTTTAAAAATCCGATCTTTTCATAGTAAAAAAAAATCTAATCTTTCTATTGTTAAAGATCTAATCTTTATAAACAATAAAAATCAATTCTTTGTAAACAATAAAATTATTTCTAACTAGTAAAAATCAAAACTTTCATATAAAGAAAATCTAAACTTTATACGTATTATCCCATATATAATAAACTGATTTTATAATTAACATTATACATAAAAAAAGAAAAATTAGTTAAACTAACAAAAACAAAAAAAAAACTTATTGTTAATCGCTCAGAGGAGGGGTAGGCGCTCGGAAGCTCGGCACGGGGATTGGAGGTGGCGCAGGTGCTCAAAGAGGTGGCGGGGTGGTTTGCTAGGCCGGTGGTGGCTGGGGGTTTTGCCGGCGATGACTTTTGAGGTTTGGAGGGGCGCGGTCTTAACAAAGGAAGGGGAAGAAGGTGGATCGACGAAGGAAGGGGGCGGATCCGGCAACAGCGGTGGTGGGGCTCCGTCGACGTCGAAGGGGGCGCAGGCGTTCTTCAATCGCGGGTCTCGAGGAAAGGGGGAAGTGGGGGGTTGCGCTCGTGTGGAAAGAGGAGGAAGAAGAGGGGCGATGTCAGCACAAGGGGGGCGACGGCGTCAGGCTCCGTCGGGGGAGGGAGGTAGGGCACGGTTTATTTATTTATTTATTTTATTTTACCGAATGAAGAACGTGGGGGGGGGGGGGGGAGAAAAAGGGAGGCCAAGGTTTGATTATATATTTATTTAATTAAATTTGAATTTCGAATTCTCTAAGGTACCCTTTTCATTCGAACTCAAAATCGAACCCGCCGACTGTCGTCCCTAGTGTAATACCCCCACTCCGAACACAATGGGATATGTATCGTAAGCTGATTCGATCGTTTCGATCGGTTTTCTTCAAAATCAACATATAACTCTATATATTTATTTTGAACGCGCATTTCAATTTACCGGGGTCGCATACTAACTCTAAAAATTCCCGAATAATATTTTCTGGCTTTGTATTGACGATACGGTCCTAACAAAACTAGTTTCGTCGAATTCTGAGACCGTTGGAAAAATGGCCATTTTCCAGTCGATTAAAATCAACTAAAACTGGTCAAACTCGTTTTCCTTTGCCACGCTCACATATTGATTCGAAAAATTATGAAATTTGAAACCTAGCAATAACCTGACACTGCGGATCCAACAAAAGTGGTTTCGTCGAAATCCGAGGTTGTTTGCAAAATGTCTATTTTTAAGGGTCTGAATTCCATAACGACTATTCAGAATTTTCAACTGGACATATCTTTTGATTCCCGCTATGAAATTTCGATTTTTCGGATTTGTTGGAAAGATATTATCAATTAGATCCTATTATCTTTGGTTTCACTAAAATCCGGTTTGTTTTGCACCCGGCACATTCAATTGAAGTTTGAAATCGAATTATCGAACTACCGCGCCATTTTCAATTCTATTTATAATTACATATAATTATTTATATTCTAACGACGACGTATATAATATATACGTTCGAATTCTATTCAAAATAAATTTCTCGTCGATATTATTTAAAATAATCTATTTTAAATATTCAAAATTCGCTAAAATTGCCAAAATAAAAATTTTAAACTGGCCCAGATTTTCGGGTTATTGCAATCTTCCCCACTTAAAACTTTTCGTCCCCGAAAAGGAACGAAGCCGAAAGTTGTTTGATTAATCAACTCTACGTTCATTCTGGCTTCCTTTCTCCAACTTTTCAGTTTTTGAGAATTTTCAAATTCTTCAAAATTTTGGCTAACACCCTAAGTTTTCGAAAAATTTCGCCATAACCTCCCCTGCACCGGGAGCCACGGGAAAATCCCGAAATTGCCATATAGGCCTTCTGATCTCAAAAAGAAAAATAAAAAGCCAAGCGGCTAGCCAATAGGCTCATAAAATCATCATCACCCAAACAAAACAGTAGATTATAGTAAACATGTACCTATTTGTCGTGCAACCAAATTTTATTCTCTGCTCTAGCCTCCTTGCTATGACCTGTTCAATGTAAGTACATGTATATGCAAGCAAATGCGACTAATTTTCAATACAATTCAATATGTGATTCAATTAGGCTAAATGGTTCAAAATTATCAAACAAATGAACAAACAACACAAACATCAATCAATTAGTGAATTAGAGTTTCAAATTCATAATTTTGATACATATACAGAAAATCATGTTTTTGATGCCAATTCACAACAATAAATCTATCTATATAAGTTTTGGTTCTCACACCAGTCTAATGGAAATATATAGATATCACACCTTCGAAACACAAACATACATACTGATGATGCACGTGCTATCATCAGTACCATCTCCGGGCGACTAGAGTGTGACTTTATATCTATCCAGTATATTAAAACTTCGAATATACGTTCATGACGCGTATATGCAAAACCTTTATATACTAGATTGTCCAAATCAATATAAATAAATTATTCAAATACGTATAAAACGATTTAAAGTTCAAAACAAAATTGTTTTCAATTGAAAAATATACTCTTCACACTCATTCTAGGATACTACTGATCCTATCTCTAACGAGTCATTCTAATTGGATATTACTAATCCAATATCTGATGAATTCTTTCGTATGGTTCTAATGTGTCTTGTTCTCGAGCTCTGTAAACCAAAGCTCTGATACCACTGTGAGAACCCGTAACTTCCCCATGAGGGAAAGAGCAGATACTTTGAGAACAACACACAAATGAACGCAGACGGAAGAACATTTCATTGTTAATTACAACAATTCCATCAGAATACAAGAATATACAGAGTATAAATGAATAAATTACATTCGATAAATATCAGAGATTACAATAAATTACATAGCAGCGGAAAAATATACAAAGCACAACTGAAGGTGATATACGGATATAGAGCTTTTCGAGCATCGTTCCAGCTGTAAATCAGGATCCTGTGAATATAAATCTGCAAAACCAAAACTACTAGCTGCCCGTGTCGAAAATAGGGGCACCCAGAGTTTAGGTTAAAACAATAAACTCCAGGTCAGTCGTGACTGGTGTGAGAACTAAAACAGTTATTTAAAACTTTACTTTAAAAGAGAGTAATTCAAGGGACCACGCCGTATAACACGGAACGGGTTTCCTCCCAAGAATACCAGTGCATAGAATAAACAACGCAATGCTTTTTCGAAAAATGAAGCTATTATAAGACCCAGATCCCATCACACAATGCAACGCAAGCCAGAGTATAGGGTTTTCCCTTATAATAGCCAAACATGCTTGGTACGTTTAAAACAAATCATTTGATACTATAATAAGTGTATAGTGTCAAAACAATCTCAATCATAAATATAAATCATAGACGACATAGCATCCCATGCTACTATGTCGCCATACTAGGCTCTACAAATAAAGCCGAAATATCTCGTATTGGAAATTGGATTTCCGTCATGAGTCGAGGCAAGGGGCAAGCTCCTCTTCGCTTCGAGACACTCTAGCAAATGCTCAGGACTACACACTCTGGGCAGCCACTTGGATCGGTTGGGCCGGTCCTCTCTTACGTTTGAGGATTGGCAATTCCTGAACACACGTTTCCCGGTCCTTACAGACCTAATATCGAGGCGCCTCATTCCAACAACCACAAAGGTGAAAAGTATATAAATGTCAGGGCTGGTAAGTCACTGACACCACCAAAGCTAGAAAGAAACGTCGTGTTCTCCCAACGGTCCGTATCCCGTTTTTAACTCATACCGAGGTGTGAGGCTCGCGAATCCACGCTATACACAAAGCTATGCCACGTAGGCTATGCTTTGATCATCAACCACAAGACTTTGCTTTTCAACAGAAGCCTTGATCCATGCAACTCAGTATGCCACACAGGCAATTCATGCCATGCGATTGATATCTATCGATATATAACCTCTAAGCTCGTACGTCTCAGAGAAGGGCGTTAAGTAAGAGAATAAATTCTCCGCCGCCAAACAGATATATATTTGACAGAAATCAATCAACACAGAATGAAATCCAATGTCAGACACACAATCCATTTACAAGTTCGTTCTGGGTCTGAACGAAACCGGAGGCACTTTCCTCGCATTTCCATCGATCTCCAAGTACGTCTGGACGACCACCAACTGATTCCCTCATCTTGGGTGTACAGCCCAATCAAGATCATCAGTAATCACCCAAACGATGTGAAGACTTCCGGTCTTCGACCGCCGTCTTCATCTTCGACTTATCGTCGAATCGGTTATTCAGAATGGGTATAAACCCGGACTTTCTGAACAACCCGCGTATATAGTAAACAAATGTTACATAAACACAACATATGCCTCATTCCAATTCATTAGTCACTAACCGTAAATCAGTATGAGAGCAATTCCCCAAATATTAACCCCGAAGGCCGAAACCAACATCAGATCAATACCCAGGAAACCATTCTTCTTAGCTAACCTACAGCTAGTTTCTAAATTTCATATTCTTAGGGAAAGGTTCCCAGTAATTTTATCCAAGATAAATTGTTTAAAATTTATCCTTTAATCTTCCTTTGGATGTCATTTCAAACCAAATTATGGTTTTCCAAACTAGTTGAGATTAGCGAACCACATCGAAGTAATTATTTATTTTATTTCCCAATCCCAACCTATTCATCCCATGAAGCAAAACTGGTAATACTCCATATCTAACACCACGGTGTTATCGGTAAAATTAATTACCATTTCACGTTCAAATCTAATTAAAGATTTACCTATCGCTTTGGAGCAAAACTGGTAATACTCCATTCTCGCTCATTTGCCAAATTTGATAATTTAAATTATCAATTCACATTTCATTCTAATTGCAGATTCATCAAAACTCCCTTTCTGGGTTAAAGAACTAATGTCATTTAAAACACAGTTCACGATAAACCCAAATCACATTCTATTTCTTATCGGGTTAAAGAACCAGTGTTATTTAAAACACCGTTCACGATAAACCCACAAATCAATTCTATTTAAAACTCGTTTCAAATCCAATTTATTTATTTAAAAATAAACAGGTTTAATTTATTTCAAAACTAGTTCATTTCGATAAAAATCTATTTTTATCTTTTCAAATATGGAGTTTTACATCCCAATTTTTCCCAAATCATTTCTTATGATTTTACACAAATTATTGATATTTTTAATAATTTTATCAAGGCCCGTACAGTCGATTTCCATCAACGACCATCGAACTGCACTTACAGCGACCTTTTCCAAATTTGATTTGGACGTATCTCCAAATCCAACCGTTAGATTTCAAATTTCTAATATTCGTTAGAAAGCTCTTTTCGATACGAACCCAACGGTTCCGGTTTTAGGAGAATCCGACGGTCGGATCTCCCGTAATGTTCGTTCGAAATCAATGGTCGAAATTTATGAACTACCGCGGCGCGGCGCGTTCTATTCAGGCCATTATATTATATATATAATATATATAATATATATTTCGTCGATTTTTATTTAAAAACGAATTCTATAAATAGTTTTAAATTCGTTTCAAAAACATTTCAACTTCCATTTCCAATTCAAATCAAAATTGAATTTTTCCTTATAGATTCGTTTTAAAATTCATTTAAATTCAATTCAAATTCGTTTTCTATTCTATTCAATTCAATTCGAATTCGTTTTCTATTCAATTCAATTCAAATTCATTTTCTATTCAATTCAATTCAAATTCGAGTATAATCGATATAAATATCGTTCGCGTCAAAATAGCGCATCTCTAATCAACACGGCTTTATATTCAACAAATGAATCTATATTTCTTTCAATACATGACTCTATATCTTTGTCAACACACGACTAATCTCAACGAATGAGTACTGTCCACGTATGACTATTTTTGTTATTTAATATATTTTATAAAAATTATGGTATCTATCGTTTGATATCAAATCAGACTCCAACCGTAAACTAGTAAGAGAACGATTCCCTAAATATTAACCCCGAAGGCCGAAACCAACATCAGATCAATATCCAGGAGACCACTCATCTTATCTATTTTCCAGTTAATTTCTAATTTTATATATGATAAAGATGTAAATTTGATTGTTAAAATATTTCGTTCAACACATGACTAATCTCAACGGATGAGTACTGTCAACACATGAACCTTTATTTTATAATAATAAAGATGTAAATTTGATTGTTAAAATATTTCGTTCAACACATGACTAATCTCAACGGATGAGTACTGTCAACACATGAACCTTTATTTTATAATATTCTTTATTTTCTAAATTGGAATGAGGCCCAATCAATTACCATATAAATTTAATTATATGGATTCCATACAACACATGTATATAATAGCAACGATAGATAATCAACCATCATCCAAAGTGCACTACACTGTGTAAGCATCAAATATAGATATCTAACGCTTATAACAGCTTGTCGATCCATCGATCGACATACAACTAATTATTGGGATTAGTGTATGCCGTATTTAATCCCAATACCCGTGTGGGGTTTCAAACAATCAAACACAGATTTTATTTGTGCAGTTGGGCGATGTGTAAAATTTATCGTCCCAATCAATGTCATTCAGATCATTGTACATAAACAAACCGTCCGGTTTGTAAATGAATATTTATTAACATTCACGTTAAAAATTATATTTTTAACGACCAAATTATTTTATTCAACCTATGAATATATTTTATTATCTATTTCTCATCAACATCACAAACAATTTTCACAACACATCAATCAAACAAACAAGCCATCCATGGTCTGTGGATGACGGGTGTCGGGTGCTACTAAACACCGTCTGCATCCTAGTATATATATAATATAACTAGAAAAAGGAATTTTAAAAAGGTGAGAAGTTCTCACCAATAGCTATCCCAATTCCACGACACTTCTTATGTAGAAATTCTCCGCCATTTCTTCTTTCGTCACTTTCGTTGCCCGTATTCACTACATATATAAAAATCACATTTTTACTTTGCTATTCAATATATAAAAATCGAATTTTTACTTCGCTATTCAATATATAAAAATCCTATTTTTACATCGCTATTATATAGATAAAAATTCTATTTTTACATCGCTACTATATAGATAAAAATTCTATTTTTGCATCGCTATTATATAGATAAAAATTCTATTTTTACATAGCTATTATATAGATAAAAATTCTATTTTTACCCTTTCTATGTTATAAAAATTATATTTTTATACTTTCTATAATATAAAAATATCGCCTTTTCAACTATAAAAATATCGCCTTTTCAACTATAAAAATATCGCCTTTTCAACTATAAAAATCATATTATTTGCTAGTTTATAAATCTAACTTTGCTAGGATAAAATCATATCATTCGCTAGTTTAAAAATCCGATCTTTTCATAGTAAAAAAATCTACTCTTTCTATTGTTAAATATCTAATCTTTATAAACAATAAAAATCAATTCTTTGTAAACAATAAAAATTATTTCTAACTAGTAAAAATCAAAACTTTCATATAAAGAAAATCTAAACTTTATACGTATTATCCCATATATAATAAAATGATTTTATAATTAACATTATACATAAAAAAAGAAAAATTAGTTAAACTAACAAAAACAGAAAAAAACTTACTGTTAATCGCTCAGAGGAGGGGTAGGCGCTCGGAAGCTCGGCACAGGGATTGGAGGTGGCGCAGGTGCTCAAAGAGGTGGCGGGGTGGTTTGCTAGGCCGGTGGTGGCTGGGGGTTTTGCCGGCGACGGCTTTTGAGGTTTGGAGGGGCGCGGTCTTAACAAAGGAAGGGGAAGAAGGTGGACCGACGAAGGAAGGGGCGGATCCGACAATAGCGGTGGTGGGGCTCCGTCGACGTCGAAGGGGGCGCAGGCGTTCTTCAATCGCGGGTCTCGAGAAAAGGGGGAAGTGGGGGGTTGCGCTCGTGTATTAAGAGGAGGAAGAAGAGGGGGCGATGTCAGCACAAGGGGGGCGACGGCGTCAGGCTCCGACGGGGGAGGGAGGTAGGGCACGGTTTATTTATTTATTTATTTTATTTTACTGAATGAAGAACGTGGGGGGGGGGGAGAAAAATGGAGGCCAAGGTTTGATTATATATTTATTTAATTAAATTTGAATTTCGAATTCTCTAAGGTACCCTTTTCATTCGAACTCGAAATCGAACCCGCCGACTGTCGTCCCTAGCGTATTACCCCCACTCCGAACACAATGGGATATGTATCGTAAGCTGATTCGATCGTTTCGATCGGTTTTCGTCAAAATCAACATATAACTCTATATATTGATTTTGAACGCGCATTTCAATTTACCGGGGTCGCATACTAACTCTAAAAATTCCCGAATAATATTTTCTGGCTTCGTATTGATGATACGGTCCTAACAAAACTAGTTTCGTCGAATTCTGAGACCGTTGGAAAAATGGCCATTTTCCAGTCGATTAAAATCAACTGAAACTGGTCAAACGCGTTTTCCTTTGCCACGCTCACATATTGATTCGAAAAATTATGAAATTTGAAACCTAGCAATAACCTGACACTGCGGATCCAACAAAAGTGGTTTCGTCAAAATCCGAGGTCGTTTGCAAAATGTCTATTTTTAAGGGCCTAAATTCCATAGCGACTATTCAGAATTTTCAACTGGACATATCTTTTGATTCCTGCTATGAAATTTCGATTTTTCAGATTCGTTGGAAAGATATTATCAATTAGATCCTATTATCTTTGGTTTCACTAAAATCCGGTTTGTTTTGCACCCGGCACATTCAATTGAAGTTTGAAATCGAATTATCGAACTACCGCGCCATTTTCAATTCTATTTATAATTACATATAATTATTTATATTCTAAAGACGACGTTATAATATATACGTTCGAATTCTATTCAAAATAAATTTCTCGTCAATATTATTTAAAATAATCTATTTTAAATATTCAAAATTCGCTAAAATTGCCAAAATAAAAATTTTAAACTGGCCCAGATTTTCGGGTTATTACATAAAGATATCGAACCATCATCTTCGGATGATAGACATACTCGACTTTGTGATTAAGAATTTACTGGGCGATCCACCAGGTGGTTGCATTTTAGCTCACGCGCAGGGTCAGTGATCCATGCTAATTAGTTTTATTCAAATGTTGAATTCTGCTTCACTTAACCTTTGGAAAAAGCTGCTTTCACTTGCAACTTTCAGTTTCTTTGAAGCAGACTGTGTAGTGCAAGGTAACTTACACTACAGTCTCTGCTACAAAGTAGGTGAAAGTTTCTAGTGAAAGCATCTTTTTCTAAGGTTAAGTGTAGCCGCATCCGACATTTCAATAAAGCTAATTAGCATGGATACCAAACCCTACGCGTGAGCTGAAATGCATCCACCTGGTGGATCGCCCATTACATTATTAACTAGAAAGTCGAGTAATCATCCATCTTCCTAGGTTTCAGCAAACCTGTTATTATATTTTCAGTAAACTTGTTATCTCTGGACAGAGTAAACTTGTTATAAGACAACCCAATTTAAATTTCAAGCATAAGGCAAACAAACAGTCAAATGACGATGAAATCATGGTTAAATATTGAACTATATATAGAATTATCAATTTTCTCAGTTTAAGAAATGGACAACTTTTAGTTGCTAAAAAGTTAAACTATAAATCAGTGACAACTTGTACATGGATGTGGTTGCTACATTTTAGTTGCAATCGGGTTGACTAACTCGTTGTTATTTCTTTGTTTCATACTTTCATGGATATATATATATACTGCAATCTAAAATTATACCGCAATCAAATTTGATTTCTCTGATTCTAGGGTGTAACAACCAGCTATTAGACTAGTACATACTAATTCAATTGAAATAGCTAACACACTAACACAAAGTAGCAATCGGGTTACACACAAAGACTTCAACTTGTTCCCTGATTAGGCATGCGCAACACGATTCAATTGAAACAGCTAACAAACTAACACAAAGTAAGGGTCAGCTAACACACAAAGACTTCAACTTGTTCCCTAATCCGCACTATCAGGCATGCAAAGCCCAATTCAATTGAAACACATACATGCGGTCAACGGAGGGCTAGGGACTAAGGGTTGTACATCGAAGGAGAGGTTTGTTCGTCTCTGTCGGTAGGGGAGATTCCAGAGAAATGTGGAGGCATGATTTGGTGACCGAAAACCCTAATTTTGGTTTTTGATCACCACTAAAGTGAAACAGAGGGAAAAGGGAGCGACCAAAATTTTAATCCGGAGTGCTTAATGGGGTGCACAATATGATACGCATTCTATTTGGCCAAAAGCCATATCAAATTAACTGATCCGGAGCTTCGTTGATGGATGGTCAGATTTAGGGTGTTTGGAGTGGTGCGGATCGCAAAATGTAGTTTGATACGGATCTGAGCAGTATCAAATATGATACAGCTATAAACCGTATTTTACATCTGCTTCCTAATGTGCCAAATTGGCTGTTATAGTGTAGTGAGATAAAGCCTTGGGCCTTCCCTCAAAAGCAAATAGTCCCAGGCTATGTGACCATACGAAGGGTTAGTGTAAGGATCCAGAACTTTAAGCTTTAATTTCAAACATTCAAATTTGTTTAATGTTAAATTAGAAATATAAAAGGATTTTTTTAAAGAAATTATTAATTTGAAACGACGTTTGAACATGTAATTTATAATTAAATTAAAAACAAGCTCGTAGTATTAAGATAGTTCATAGTTTTAATTTTTTAACTTTAAATGAATGTACATGATCCAATATAATTTGGATGTCTTTGAAACAAGAATCTCTGGATCTATTGGATTACAATTTTCTACTGAAAGAGAAAAATTGAGATTTCATCTTGTAGATTTTTAGTTATGTCATAATCAAATTTTTAGAAAGTTGTTATAGAATCGTTTATGAAGTATAACGATTTAATAAAATAAAATAAATTGGATTTTAAAGAAATTGAATATCGGTTTAACTTCAAAATGGAAACATCGAGTTTAAAACTCTAACTACTTTATTTTGAAGCTAAATATAATTCTATTTGAATATATAAGATAATAATAATTTATTATCAATAGATTTGTTTATTTGGAATCGATTATAGTTTATTGATTTAAAATGGAACTTAAGTACAATCAATTTTCAAATGACCTTGGATTTTAATGAAACTAATTTTATAAAATCCTTAATAGTTAATTATTATAAGATTCCCTGTTTCAAGTCAATCAGAGATATTTTGTGATCATGCGCAACATAAATGCATATCGATTCACGTTATGAAATTAAAAAAGAAGTTTTCAAACAATCTCGGAGTTTGACGAAACTAATTCCTACATGTTCGGAATATTAAGTTACTGTAAGTTTCAAGTTTCTTGCCAATCGGAGTTATTTTTTGAGCGTGCGAAATTAAAATGTATATCGACAAACAAAATTAATATTCAAAATAGTGTTATTATTGCAAACAGACCCGGATTTCAACGAAACAATTTCCGTTGGGTCTGAAATGTCAAACGATAGTATTGTGTCCATTTTCATTGCAATTGGATTTGGTATGTGATCGTACGGATAAAGAAACATCAATCGAAAATAGCGATAGGATTTTATATTGCATAAAATCGAATAAAATAATAATATCGTTACCCCATATAATATCACTTACCATCTAAATCCCTCATTCTATTCTTTATGGTAAAAAAAGCAAACGCAACCCTAATTTCTTTTAGAATTGAAAATCATGGTTTCAAAAAATCATATAAAATTAATTCCTCATCTAAAAATCTTAAAACAAAATTCGCTAGCCTTTATTATCAAGTGCTTCAAGATGGTACCCATTTTAATTAGTGCAACGATGTTTATGGATGTTCGAATTTCGAATAACGATTTAGGGTAAGCTTCAATCGAAATTAGAAGAGGGGATGGGCGAAATAGAGGGGGGAGCGAGGTTCATAAGGGTGAGGTACGCTGGTCGATGAAATTTGGTGGGTTTTCATCACAAAAAAGGTTCGTATTTTCCTTGTGTGCTGCCATGATGAACATGAATGCAATTCGAATGGAAGGGGGTCGAGTTAAACAAGTTGAGGTATGAGGTGTAGAGGAAGGGAAGGAGAGTTCGATGGTGAAGCAAAAGTGTTGAACGATGGTGTAAGGAAGGAGCGTGGGGATTAAAGGAATTGGCCATGTCCTCAGGCTTTAGGCTTTAGAGGTTTTTTTGAACGTGGGAGATAAAGGCTTATGCGACCTAGTTATCTGATTAAGGGTAATGATGGGATTAAGGTCTAATTAATTAAATTATTTGCTAATGACGTTTTTAATTCATGTTAAAACTTGTAATAAGCATATTTAATTTATACGTGAATAGAATTCGATGAAACAAGAGGCCTTGGGTTCATAATCGTGAAGCCTACGCATACGAGTCGGAATGGAACGATTCAAAGACAAACGCAAATTTTATAGTTCTGAACGCTAGTTTGAAACTGTAACGACCCAAGGGTTTTCGGCCCGAAAGTCGACATAAATACCCTTATCGTAACTCATGCCGATCCTCCAAGCACCGAAAACACTGGATAGTTATTAGAAAGAAATTAGAGGGTGAGATATGAAAGAAAGAAATATTAGAATAGAAGAAGAAGAACCAACACAGAGTCTCACATCGCAGCGGAACAAAATATAATACAGAAATAATCTTTATTGAGAGCTTCTGAAAATACTTACAATATTAGAGTACAACACACATCTGGACAGTTTTGATAATCTGTCCTCATGTATATAATCACACAGCGGAATATCATCCATCTGAACATCTTTAGCTTGTCTATGGACTACTCAGTACCTGATAACCTGAACCTCTACACCTCGGTCTAACCCAAGCATTTACAAAACACCGAGTCAGTCTGGTGGACCAGAGTGAGAAAAACTCGCACAACATTTAGGGTATTACACAACTTGATTTTAAAGTTAAAATCCTTTCGAAAGAAAAAGATTATCGTAAGACCGATCCACACATAACCACAGACAGTTTTTACCTTACGATAACCCAAAACAGTTTTTGAAATCAATATCTTTTCTGATATTATCATAGTGTCTAAGTACAAGTAAATATCAATCTAGTGGAATGCTTGCATCTCACGCTTCACGTATATATATACAAACAAAACCATGGGCACTTATTGGAAATTGGATTCCGACCTTGACAAGGTATGGGACCACCTGCCGATCGTGTATCTCTAGAGGCGAATACAGTGGGTTCAACAAGAACGTCTTGCAACCTGGAGCTCACATGACCGACCACTCATTTCGCTTGAGTGTATCGAATGTATATCACCAACGGTTGGACTCAAACCACCATTTCCCGAATGGGCAGAATCGACAAAGTAAGAAATAAAAAGGAATTTCTCAAGATAGGTGATTATACACCCTAATGGGAGCGACCCACATATCCATGCTGCCTGCCCAATTTTTGTCATTTCCCGGTTGTGAGGCTTGAGGTTATAATCTCTTGAACACCTGGCCACCATTCACTTTGAATGCCACATCGTCAGATCTGCCAAGTATTATTGAATACCGATTTCCACAAAAATAATCTGAGCGTTAAGCTAAAGAAGGTGTCCAGTCTTCTCTGCTACAAACAGAGATACGTTTGTAGAAAATCAATATACGTAATCCCTTTAGAAATACTTTGTCAGACACTTGTCCATACAAGTCACCCAGGAACAGGTTGAACCGAAGGTACTCTCCTACTGCATCCAATATAGGAATCGCCCCATGGATCAGTAGCGATCGCCCTTGCAATCCACAATTTCAACCACGACAGAACCCTAGTATATCTCCGGGTCGAATCAGAGATTGTAAGTGGATCTTCCGCTTTATGAAGATCTGTGGTCTTCACATGCTCCATCTCGATCGTCGCTTGATCTCTTCTTTATATTCGTATTTGTTGGTTGGAATGGTCTTCGAACATTCATTCGATCCCGGTCTTTCCATACCAACAATCGTAAAGGTCATACTTGATAGTCGGTTATTTAACTATCAAGTAAACATCCATGAAATCATAAAAATAGATTCACTGGTCTGGTACCCAGCATCACTTGGCTTCTTAAAATTAATCACCCAGTTTCCTTTTGATTTCGATATTAGGGAAATATCCTCTCATCTCATTCCCCGTTACTTTGGAAATCTTATCACACACTCTCGCCATTACCAACTAGTATCATCCTTGGATAGTCCCGAAGTCGTTCAAGTTGGGGTATTTTAATTACCTTTCAGACCTTGATCGACAACGTTCTTATCTTCAGATAAATACAAGTTGTAATTCAAAAACCCGATATTATCATTTCAATTCCTATTTCCAAGCTTACACTTAAAACCCTCCCTCGGGAAATCCCCTTTCACTTCTTTTGGTTAAACTTAATTCCATTCAAATTCAAAAATGACATTTAAACTCACATTCCATTTCAACCTTTGTTTATAGATTAATATAAACCTTTTCACCTCCCTTAACTCAAATGTTAAGTAAAACTTTTCATTTCAGTTATATATCCGTTTAAATCTCTTATTTCTTCATTATAAAACTCGAGCTTAAATAATAAAACGCATCCCTAGCCTCTTTCCATCACTCGACCATTTTTCATTAATGCTTACTATAACAATTCAACATTTATCATTTCAAAACAATTTACTCCTTTATTCACTAGGATAAATAATAAATTTCCTTTTTAAATTCTTACTAAGATTTACCAATTATTTATAAAGTTATCTCACTGATTTAAAGTCTAACTAAGTTTAAATGGTCGACACAAACCATGGTTCCTCTTTTAACCAACTCTATTTAATTCCTCTTTAAATTAATTATAATTAATTTAAATAACTTTATTTAATCGCTCACGATTAATCAAAACACTTAACTGCTAGGTTATTTCATTGTTTATACTTCTTATCGACATAAGAAATTTGTTTTCTAAAAACCATTTTATAATTTCTATATAAACCTTAAATAAATAATTAAATATTTATTTCCCTTTTAAATAATCTTTTCAATGTAATAACTTTAAAAATCTATTTATATCTCAAATATTATCGAGTCACTGTCGATAAAACCCATATTTTATAAATCGATTGATTTATAACTCAGGTGGTGCCAATTACTCAAACATACTACCCATTGGTTACTGTCAGAACGAATGTTGAAATAAGGTTCAACAATCAACAATAATCAATTATTTCTTTTCATTCGACTGATAATTTCGATAACGATCAACAATCAATCAACAACCAACTCAAACAATTCAAACATGTTTATAACCGTGACCAATAAAGGGAAATTACTTTATTTGGGTCAAATTATAACGATTGGTGTTTTACTGAAATTAAACGACCGTTTAATTTCAGAATTTGAATCAACAATAAACATATATCACTAGCAACCAGTCAGCCACTAACAACCAAAACACGCAAAATAAAAACCCAATTTATATAAAATATAAATGGGAAGAGCTGAGTGAGTTTAACTCAACTGTATTTAAATCCGTCGATGAACAGTCTGTTTGATCAAATTAAACTGACGTTTTAATTTGAATAAAATTCCAGTGGCTTTTGATCTGAACTAGACCTGCTCCATCTCGAAGTACTCGTCTCCACGGTCCCAACGCAACTGACCGGGCATAAATCTGATATCGTGGGTACGAGATATCGTATTAACAAGTTTAAAATAAAAATTTAAATTTTAAAACATGGATTGATAATAATTTAAGCGGGCTTTACCTTTAATTCTTTGGCCCAAAGCCCACTACCCGTTCACATATTAAATCCCTCTCCGCCGATCCCTTATCCCCATTCACTCAGCCGCCTCCCAAAATCTCAAGACGAAACCCTAATCCCCCTTTCAGCAAATCGAAGATTAATCCCGTCGCATCCTTCACTATACCACCCACCTCTTCTAACACCACCACCTTCGATTGATCCTCTACCCTCCTACGCAACCGCTCCTTGATCCCCACCTTCGATTTTCTGCTAAACCCACCAACCCCTACAGCAACTCTTGTTGCTTCGCCAGTCAACACCGCCTACCAGAAAGAAGGTAGCCTCCCCCCACACCACTACAGAGCCTAGACCACCAGCGAGACTTCATCGGGCAAGCGTCTGAAATCTAGGCTTTGACTTCGAATGGCTTTAACAGGAAAATTCATCAAGCGTGGATCCAACTGAAGCGCGTGCGTTCCACGAATGAAGATAAGTCCTTTACTCGAATTTTTGAATACTGTATTATTTTAATTTTGAATTTTCTTTTCTGGGTGTTTCGAATGGGTTTCTTCTTCACTGTGTTTACGATTTGGTTGGTGAACACACTGCGTGAACACGCATATTTATAGGGTTGTTTGATTGAGATAAGATCAACGTCAAATCTTAGGCTAGCTATTACAAGCTTAGGCCATCGGTTTTGATCCCCTTTTGAGATTTTTTTTCCCACTGGTAATGGCCGTGTGATGGTGATTTGCTCGAAGAGGATATTGGTCGAATTGTAGATTAGGTAACTGTATGGTAAGATTTTCCATTCTATCAAAGATTTGAAAATCTGTTTGATGTAGATTAGACCTAGGGTATACTGTAGGTATATACATTCGGCTATGACTTGTTTAATTAAATTCAGAGATCCTAAGATCTGTACATTGCAGATTTTGTGTTCAGATTTAGTATGCGATTTTCATCACTTGTTGGTTGGTTCGAAATGGAAACAGTGATCTTGTGGTTGTAGATTAGGTTAGGACGACCTAAAACTTGTTAAATCAGGGATTTGGAATCTGTAAATTCTATGTTGGATTTTGTATTCGAAATTGATTTTATGCATATATATGTTAGCAGTTCTGTACAGATTTTGATTTTCTCTAGCATGTGCATTGTACTGATAGAATTGATGTATGAATATATTATCTATATTTGCTGTTCATCCTAATTCCTTAGCTATTTTGATGGGAATATACACTACTCTAACCATATTTTCTTTTTTCCCTTTCTTTTTCAGATCAAACTGATCGAGACAATTCAGATTCCCTGGTTTCTTGAAAGAACAAAAGGCTGCTGATAAAAATAAAAATGAATCCTTTTAGTTGTTTGTAGTTGTTCAGTGAATTGTTCTATTCAACTGTTTAGATTTGATATGCATATCTGTTTTCTTTTATTGTACATTTCCTTAGCTGTTAAGCTATATATATATACATATGTTTTCAGTTATTCCTTACTATGTTCGCTAGCTGTTTTGGGCTATGTGTGGTCTATTCTATTTAGCTCATATACTGTTCTGAAGTTATTCAATATTTGATGTATTAAAGATATACATATCTCTTGTTTGTTTTATTTTTTTTCTCCTTCCTGTTGTGAATTGATGTACGGGTCTGTTTAGCTATTTAGATGTATACACATCTGTCGTAGCTATATATTTCTAGCTGTGTTCACTAGCTATTTGGGCTTTAATTATAATGGTGTTAATTCTAGTCACGAACCAATTATTAAGCATTTCGACGCTGATCGACCACTCGTTTCTAGAATGAAACTTGTCATAAAGCTTTGCAAAAGATGGACTTCTAAGCAGCATGTGCTGGGTATCACTAATGGCCAAACTCTCTCTTACATATACTTTAAAACCGACGTTTTCAAGATACAATGAGATTGGGTAATCATATAAGACAACAATGCTTGAACTGTTGAACCTAACCTAAAGAACGCTCGGATCATTTTATTGGAAATCCACGTTGATAATATATTATCTAAAACAAATCGCCAAAAACAAACAGCCATATCATCTGATATACCATGTGTGTAATGATGGAGATAGGTTACTAGATGTATTGTATTAACTTAATGTACCAAATTGATTTTGTTTTAATTAAAATAAATAGGCTATCACATTCTCTTTCAAAATAAAGTCAAAACATACCATTAAAAATCACCCATTTTCCTATCAAAATTTAATTTTTGGTTTTTGCTTTAAATATAATTAAGAGTTAAATAAAAATATATATTCATGGAGCAAATTATTTATTCGTTGGACAAATATGATGAATATATGTAGTCAGGCTTTCATTCGTTTCGCAATCAAATAAAAATGCCGATGGGTTTATATATATATATCAAAAAGGCCAATTTTAACGATAATTAGTATCGTCATATTTGTTAAAACAAACAGTTTCAAACTTCAAACGGTAGAATTCAAACTCGACACTAACATCTTGGTTTTAAATAATATATAAATATAAATATATATATATGTATTCTAACTTTATTTTAAATAAATAAATTTAATTAAAAATCCATTATATTTCCAATATAATATATAAACTGATTTAAATATTCGAATTTAAATAGCCGAAAAATCTGGGACATTACATTCTTCCCCCCTTAAAATAATTCCGTCCTCGAAAATGCAAAGTAAGAAGAATATTTCGAACCTATTGTTTTTTTTAAATCATTACTGTTTGAATTAAATTCAAACTAATTTTGAACTCTAATTTTTTTTTAAAATTTTGCCATCACCACATCTGCATGGCTCGATTGGTATGACTACGACTGCCACTCTGGGTCCCAACTCCTTTGAAAGGAAAATTAAAAATCCACATGGCAACCCACTTAATTTGAATCCCAATTTTTTCATCCATTAAATTATTTTAAATACCAATTCATTCAAGTTCACTCAATTTGAATTTATTCTTAAATTGGTTTTACTTAACCAGGTTCAGTTTCACTTCCATATCCGATTCAATCAACGAATTGATTTTCTAATCAATTCAATTCAAATTTGATTTCAAATCAAATCAATCAGAAAAACCAACAAACATCCCACATTACTATAATATAGAAAATGATTTCGTCTTCTATATAAAATATACGTTGGGTATAATTATTTCATTTACCCTCTTTATAAAACAATATCGTGTCAATTCACCAGTTCAACGCTTCTCAACACTTGAACCAGTCCAAAATACAAAACATTTGTATATAAAATCATACAAATACGCTCTCATATATATACACTCAACTCAATCTAGGGTGTTACTAACCCCTTCTCTATTGAGTTACGCCACAGAGCCAAGGTTACTACTCAACCAATAGCTCTGATACCACTGTAACAACCCAAGGGTTTTGGGCCCGAAAATCGACATAAATACCCTTATCGTAACTCATGCCGATCCTCCAAGCACCGAAAACACTGGATAGTTATTAGAAAGAAATTAGAGGGTGAGATAAGAAAGAAATATAAGAATAGAAGAAGAAGAAGAACCAACACAGAGTCTCACATCGCAGCGGAACAAAATAAAATACAGAAATAATCTTTATTGAGAGCTTCTGAAAATACTTACAATATCAGAGTACAACACACATCTGGACAGTTTTGATAATCTTTCCTCATGTATATAAACACACAGTGGAATATCATTCATATGAACATCTTTAGCTTGTCTCTAGACTTCTCAGTACCTGATAACCAGAACCTGTACACCTCGGTCTAACCCGAGCATTTACAAAACAACGGGTCAGTCTGGTGGACCAGATTGAGAAAAACTCGCACAACATTTAGGGTATCACACAACTTGATTTTAAAGTTAAAATCCTTTCGAAAGAAAAAGATAATCTAAGACTGATCCACACATAAACACGAACGGTTTTTACCTTACGATAACCCAAAACAGTTTTCAAAATAAATATCTTTTCTGATATTATCATAGTGTCTAAGTACAAGTAAATATCAATCTAATGGAACGCTTGCATCTCACGCTTCACGTATATATATACAAACAAAACCGTGGGCACTTATTGGAAATTGGATTCCGACCTTGACAAGATATGGGACCACCTACCGATCGTGTATCTCTAGAGGCGAATACAGTGGGTTCAACAAGAACGTCTTGCAACCCGACCCTCACATGACCGACCACTCATTTCGCTTGAGTGTATCGAATGTGTATCACCAACGGTTGGACTCAAACCACCGTTTCCCGAATGGGCATAATCGACAGAGTAAGAAACAAAAAGGAATTTCTCTAGATAGGTGATTATACACCCTAATGGGAGCGACCCACATATCAATGCTGCCTGCCTGATTTTTGTCATTTCCCGGTTGTGAGGCTTGAGGTTATAATCCCTTGAACACCTGGCCACCATTCACTTTGAATGCCACATCGTCAGATCTGCCAAGTATTACTGAATACTGATTTCCACAAAAAATCTCTGAGCGTTAAGCTAAAGAAGGTGTCCAGTCTTCTCCGTCACCAACAGAGATACGTTTGTAGAAAATCATATACGTAATCCCTTTAGAAATACTTTGTCAGACACTTGTCCATACAAGTCACCCAGGAGCAGGATGAACCGAAGGTACTCTCCTACTGCATCCAATATAGGAATCACCCCATGGATCAGTAGCGATCGCCCTTGCAATCCACAATTTCAACCACGACAGAACCCCAGTATATCTCCGGGTCGAATCAGAGATTGTAAGTGGTTCTTCCGCTTTATGAAGATCTATGGTCTTCAAATGCTCCATCTCAATCGTCGCTTGATCTCTTCTTTATATTCGTATTTGTTGGTTTGAATGGTCTTCGAACATTCATTCGATCCCGGTCTTTCCATACCAACAATCGTAAAGGTCAGAGTTGATAGTCGGTTATTTAACTATCAAGTAAACATCCATGAAATCATAAAAATAGATTCACTGATCTGGTACACAGCACCACTTGGATTCTTAAAATTAATCGCCCAATTTCCATTTGATTTCTATATTAGGGAAATATCCTCTCATCTCATTCCCCGTTACTTTGGAAATCTTATTACACACTCTCGCCATTACCAACTAGTATCATCCTTGGATAGTCCCAAAGTCGTTCAAGTTGGGGTATTTTAATTACCTCTTAGACCTTGTTCGACAACGTTCTTATCTTCAGATAAATACAAGTTGTAATTCAAAAACCCGATATTATCATTTCAATTCCTATTTCCAAGCTCACACTTAAAACCCTCCCTCGGAAAATCCCCTTTCACTTCTTTTGGTTAAAATTAATTCCATTCAAATTCAAAAACGACATTTAAACTCACATTCCATTTCAACCTTTGTTTATAAATTAATATAAACCTTTTCACCTCCCTTAACTCAAATGTTAAGTAAAACTTTTCATTTCAGTTATATATTCATTTAAATCTCTTATTTGCTTCATTATAAAACTCGAGCTTAAATAATAAAACGCATCCCTAGCGTCTTTCCATCACTCGACCATTTTTCATTAATGCTTACTATAACAATTCAACATTTATCATTTCAAAACAATTTACTCCTTTATTCACTAGGATAAATAATAAATTTCCTTTTTAAATTCTTACTAACATTTACCAATTATTTATAAAGTTATCTCACTGATTTAAAGTCTAACTAAGTTTAAATGGTCGACACAAACCATGGTTCCTCTTTTAACCAACTCTATTTAATTCCTCTTTAAATTAATTATAATTAATTTAAATAACTTTATTTAATTGCTCACGATTAATCAAAACACTTAACTGCTAGGTTATTTCATTGTTTATACTTCTTATCGACATAAGAAATTTGTTTTCTAAAAACCATTTTATAATTTCTATATAAACCTTAAATAAATAAATAATTAAATATTTATTTCCCTTTTAAATAATCTTTTCAATGTAATAACTTTAAAAATCTATTTATAACTCAAATATTATTGAGTCACTGTCGATAAAACCCATATTTTATAAATCGATTGATTTATAAGTCAGGTGTTGCCAATTACTCAACCATACTACCCATTGGTTACTATCAGAACGAATGTTGAAATAAGGTTCAACAATAATCAATTATTTCTTTTTATTCGACTGATAATTTCGATAACGATCAACAATCAATCAACAACCAACTCAAACAATTCAAACATGTTTATAACCGTGACTAATCAAGGGAAATTACTTTATTTGGGTCAAATTATAACGATTGGTGTTTTACTGAAATTAAACGACCGTTTAATTTCTGAATTTGAATCAACAATAAACATATATCACTAGCAACCAATCAGCCACTAACAACTAGAACACGCAAAATAAAAACCCAATTTGTATAAAATATAAATGGGAAGAGCTGAGTGAGTTTAACTCACCTGTATTTAAATCCGTCGATGAACAGTCTGTTTGATCAAATTAAACTGATGTTTTAATTTGAATAAAATTCCAGTGGCATCTGATCTGAACTAGACCTGCTCCATCTCGAAGTACTCGTCTCCACGGTCCCAACGCAACTGACTCAGCGTAAATCTGATATCGTGGGTACGAGATATCGTATTAACAAGTTTAAAGTAAAAATTTGGATTTTAAAACATGGATTGACAATAATTTAAGCGGGCTTTTCCTTTAATTCTTTGGCCAAAAGCCCACTACCCGTTCACATATTAAAACCCTCTCCGCCGATCCCTTATTCCCATTCACTCAGCCACCTCCCAAAATCTCAAGACGAAACCCTAATCCCCCTTTCAACAAATCGAAGATTAATCCCGTCGCATCCATCACTATACCACCCACCTCTTCTAACACCACCACCTTCGATTGATCCACTACCCTCCTACGCAACCGCTCCTCGATCCCCACCTTCAATTTTCTGCTAAACCCAAACAACCCCTATAGCAACCCTTGTTGCTTCGCCAGTCAACACCGCCTACCAAAAAGAAGGTAGCCTCCCCTCACACCACTACAGAGCCTAGACCTCCAGCAAGACTTCATCGGGCAAGCGTCCGAACTCTAGGCTTTGACTTCGAATGGCTTCAATAGGAAAATTCATCAAGCGTGGATCCAACTGAAGCGCGTGCGTTCCACGAATGAAGATAAGTATTTTACTCGAATTTTTGAATACTGTATTATTTTAATTTTGATTTTTCTTTTCTGAGTGTTTCGAATGGGTTTCTTCTTCACTGTGTTTACGAATGGGTTGGTGAACACATTGCGTGAATGCGCATATTTATAGGGTTGTTTGATTGAGATAAGATCAACGTCAAATCTTAGGCTAGCTATTACAAGCTTAGGCCATTGGTTTTGATCCCCTTTTTAGATTTTTTTTCCCACTGGTAATGGCAGTGTGATGGTGATCTGTTCGAAGAGGATATTGGTCGAATTGTAGATTAGGTAACTATATGGTAAGATTTTCCGTTCTATCAAAGATTTGAAAATCTGTTTGATGTAGATTAGACCTAGGGTATACTGTAGGTATATACATTCGGCTATGACTTGTTTAATTAAATTCAGAGATCCTAAGATCTGTACATTGCAGATTTTGTGTTCAGATTTAGTATGCGATTTTCATCACTTGTTGGTTGGTTCGAAATGGAAACAGTGATCTTGTGGTTGTAGATTAGGTTAGGACGGCCTATGACTTGTTAAATTAGGGATTTGGAATCTGTAAATTCTGCGTTGGATTTTGTATTCGAAATTGATTTTATGCATATATATGAACATATATATGTTAACAGTTCTGTACAGATTTTGCTTTTCTCTAGCATGTGCATTATACTCATAGAATTGATGTATGAATGTATTATCTATATTTGTTGTTCATCCTAATTTCTTAGATGTTTTGATGGGAATATATACTACTCTAACCATATTTTCTTTTTTTTCCCTTTCTTTTTCAGATCAAACTGATCGAGACAATTCAGATTCCCTGGTTTCTTGAAAGAACAAAAGGCTGCTGATAAAAATAAAAATGAATCCTTTTAGTTGTTTGTAGTTGTTCAGTGAATTGTTCTATTCAGCTGTTTAGATTTGATATGCATATCTGTTTTCCTTTATTGTACATTTCCTTAGCTGTTAAGCTATATATATATACATACATGTTTTCAATTATTCCTTACTATGTTCGCTAGCTGTTTTGGGCTATGTGTGGTCTATTCTATTTAGCTCATATACTGTTCTGAAGTTATTCAATATTTGATGTATTAAAGATATACATATCTCTTGTTTGTTTTCTTTTTTTTCTTCTTCCTGTTGTGAATTGATGTATGGGTCTGTTTAGCTATTTAGATGTATACACATCTATTGTAGCTATATATATTTCTAGCTATGTTCATTAGCTATTTGGGCTTTAATTATAATGGTGTTAATTCTAGTCATGAACCAATTATTAAGCAGTTCGACGCTGATCAACCACTCGTTTCTAGAATGAAACTTGTCATAAAGCTTTTCAAAAGATGGACTTCTAAGCAGCATGTGCTGGGTATCACTAATGGACAAACTCTCTCTTAAACATACTTTAAAACTGACGTTTCCAAGATACAATGAGATTGGGTAATCATATAAGACAACAATGCTTGAACTGTTGAACCTAACCTAAAGAACGCTCGGATCATTTTATTGGAAATCCACGTTGATAATATATTATCTAAAACAAATCGCCAAAAACAAACAGCCATATCATCTGATATACCATGTGTGTAATGATGGAGATAGGTTACTAGATGTATTGTATTAACTTAATGTACCAAATTGATTTTGTTTTAATTAAAATAAATAGGCTATCACATTTCAAAATAAAGTCAAAACATACCATTAAAAATCACCTATTTTCTTATAAAAATTAAATTTTCTGTTTTTGCTTTAAATATAATTAAGAGTTAAATAAAAATATATGTTCATGGAGCAAATTATTTATTCATTGGACAAATATGATGAATATATGTAGTCGGGTTTTCATTCGTTTCGCAATCAAATAAAAATTCCGATGGGTTTATATATATATCGAAAAGGCAAATTTTAACGATAATTAGTATCATCGTATTTGTTAAAACAAACAGTTTCAAACTTCAAACGGTAGAATTCAAACTCGACACTAACATCTTGGTTTTAAATAATATATAAATATATATATATTCTAACTTTATTTTAAATAAATAAATTTAATTAAAAATCCATTATATTTCCAATATAATATATAAACTGTTTCAAATATTCGAATTTAAATAGCCGAAAAATCTGGGACATTACAGAAACCATATAAATCGACCTGAAATCGCGAATCAGAAGAAAATTTGAGTTAACTCCCATGCTTTCTGAAATAACATGACGTAATAAAATTCATATGATATTATTATCATTGTTTGTATAAATTGGGTGATTGGATGCTATAGATGATTATTGCTTGTTTGTTTTTCGGTTGATTGACGTAAATGCATTAGATTATAATTCTTGTCTCATATGCATTTATTAAATGATATGATGAACTATGATGTAGGGAATAATAGGTTGGAGGGATCCAACTGGATTCCTCAAAATAATTGTATGTTACATGTTTTTCATATTATCTATATATGGATGTTTATCTCAAGTAACATTAAATCCTATTTGGATGTTGATTGTTGATTTGGATGTGATTGTTGAATTGCATTTCAACGTTGAGGTTTTATTAATCAATATACAATAATGATTAAGTGAACGGCAGCAAGACGGTCTAAAATCCATCGTTATAAGAAGTTGATTTGGCATCACGTGAATAGATGTAGTTAAAGTTATAAAATTTATTTTTATAACTGAACATAGTTTTAAATTATATATTATATAAGAGATATATAAAATAGCAGTTTTTCTAAATAAATAAACACTTTCAATTAGTATTTATATAATAGTTATACAATTATTTATATAGTAAGATTTTTTTAGTTTTGACAAACAAAGAAGGTAGAAATTAACCAAAGCGTTAATTAATAATTAGGAATAATTATTTTATGGAAACAATGATGTGATATTATTAATTAATTAAGTTATTAATTAATTTAAGATGAAGTATTAGCGGAAATCAGTTAAAGTTTGTTGATGTTTCAGGATGACTAAGTCAGCTAGTTTGTTGAAATTATTGATTAGGTTTTTTTTTTCAATTAATCTGATGAAAACGTTTGACAATTAGTTGCTTAAAAATTTAATAAGTTTCTTAAAGGGCTAATTAATCTTTTAATTTGCGATATTTAAAGATAATTATTGAGTTGTCTATTGTTAATAAAGTTAATTACTATTTTAATAAGATTTTGAAAGAGATTTACTATATATACAAATTAATAATGAAGCAAACTACTTTTACTTCAGTTAATGATGAAGTTAATTATTATTTTGATTAATAATAATTGAAGTGATTACTTTTAAAATGAAATTCATGTAAGAAAGTAATCGAGTCTATAATGAAGTCTAGTTGAATTTTGAAAGAAGTTTATGAATGGAATTATAATAAAATCTCAGTTTTATAAACGAAGTTTATAAAAGAGATTTTAAGCTAATGCGATAGGTTAAAATAAACGTTCTACTTAATATTTGAATAAGGTAAAAAGAATCGAGATAAAAAGGAAGTTTTCAAGAATGCAAGGGAATATGTTGAAAGGGTTTTATAATTTCTATTGGAAAGAGATTTTCAAAAATGAAAAGGAAGGTAGATTAATGAATTGATGTAAATGGATTTATGTAAAATTCGATAAACTGATTTTAAAATGCAATTTAATTTGTAAATAAAGTTATAAAAGAGATTAAGCTAAGCATTGGTGTTTATTAAGAGTTTTACTTAATAAATGAATTAAGTAACAATAGTTATGTTTGAAAGGAAAGCTTTCCATTCAAGAAATGGTTTATAAAACCATATTTAATTGAAACAGTTAAATGAGATTTGTTTTGATATCAGAATTAATATCAGTTTTACAGTTACAAACTTGTATCTACCTTAAGATAAGAACATTGTCGATCAAGGTCTGAGAGGTAAATAAAATAAAATACCCCAACTTGAATGACTACAGGATTATCTGAGGAAGTTATTAGTTTTAATGGTAAAGAATTGGAAATAGTTATTATTTCCACAAAAGAAATAATATTGAAATTTTATTTGCAAGATTCATGAGTTTAATATAATTATTGGGTTTTATCGTAAATAATGTATTATTTGACATTGTTCGGCCTAGATTTGAAGTGTGATTATACTTATATCATTTCATCAAGTGTATATCACTATTTTCTAGATGATGAAAATAGTATGGTTTGGGAATACACTTATTTAAAGAAATAAGTAAATCGATGGGATTTTCGAGAAAATGAAAATAAGAAGTTATACGTGTTTGAAATGAAAGTAGATATGGAAATTTAATTATTATTTCCATAAACCTTATTATAAGCCTTATTCGGCAGAGTTTTGAAGTTCATTAGAAACTATTTAGGTTATATTGTAAACAATATGTCAAATGACATTGTTTATCCCCTATATAAGAATGGTAACGAGACTCATACCATATTTGTGTAAGAATATATAGTGGTATTTCCAAAGTAAAAGAAATAAAAGTGGGTTTTGTGAAAATAAAGAGGGGATTAGTAAATATGTTATTCTAAAACGTATAAATGTTGGTTATTGTTTTCAAAGTAATGAAAACAAAAGAGATTTGTTGAAATAAGCATATTGAATCGATTTTAATCAATGAATGGATTTTAAATGAATGGTTTTCAAAAAAAGGGTACAAGGTGCCAATGTACTATTTTAGTTTGATTGTTAAAAACCCGACTATCAATGAAATGTTGCTTTTAGACTATTGTCATGTTAATTCGAAGAGACCGAGATGGGAACTGGACCCAAAACTACTATGAACCAACTTTGCGTTCGATAACTAACATGTAAGAATGCTTATAAGATTATTTGAAGACACAGATCTTCGGAGTAAGAGGAATACTCGCTGATATCTCTAGTTAATTGCCGAGATTCAACTCTTGGCATTAAACCTCTTTGCTCTGAGGCATCTTCGGTTTCGTTCAGTCCCAGAATGAACTGGTACGGACAAATGTCTGACAGAATATTTCGTATGAACCACGTACGTTGAGTTTTACAATTATACCAAATATGGTTGCAGAGGAGGTAACTTCTCTTACCTTAACACCCAAAGTATATTTTTACAAATCAATTAGTGGTTTGATGGATCTGACAAAGTGACATTCAAAGTTAATGTGGCATCCAATACGAGCCGTACATTTTAGTTGTATATCAACTATATTGGAAAGTGAGATGCAAGCTTTTCGGCTATATTCTTAATTATTTGTGTATTGGTAGACATAATTATAATATCATTGGATTTAGATATTAAATGTGTTTTGGTTATCATAAGATAAATATACGTGCCATGTTTATGCGTGGTCGTGTCTTATTAGAGTTCCGTTCTTTTCAAAGAAATTTCAAAAAGTTAGGCGAGTTGTTTGTGTTGAGTTTTATCATTGAAATTATTCCGGACTGATCTAGGTTGATTTTGCTTTGCTTTAAAATGTGCTCGGGTTAGAGCGAGTATATTTTCCAAGATAGGTTTTGCTTGGAGCTTCAGGAGTGGAGATAGGGTCGAGACGTATTCCCGAATTTTCTAGTATTAATTTATTTTCGCTGTGTGTGTTGTGTTAATCAAATATAATCTTATTTGTTTTTGTAGTCTGATGTTGTATCATATATACATACATACATATATATATATATAATGACCCAAGGATTTTTGGCCCTAAAAATCGACATAAATACATTTACCGTAACACATGCCGACCTTCCAAACACTGAAAACACCGGAACGTTATTAGAAAGAATTTAGACGGTGAGATAAGAAAGATAGAAATAATAGAATAGAAGACGAAGAAGAATCAACACAACACCAAATCAGAGTCTTACATCGTAGCGGAACAAAATATAATACAAAAATAATTCTTTATTGAGAGCCTTTAAAAATACTTACAATATCAGAGTACATCAACACCACTGGACAGTTTTAATAATCTTCCCTCACATACAACACACATCGGAATAATATCTATATAATATCATACGTCTGAATTCTTCCAGCTCGTCTCTTCTTAGCCTACGATAATCTAAACCTGTACATCCCGGGCAAACCAGAGCATTTACAAAACACCGGGTCAATCTGGTGAACCAGAGTGAGAAAAAACTCGCATAGTATTAAGGTATCACACAACTTGATTCTAAAGTTTAAAATCATTTCAAAAGAAAAGGATAACCGTAGGACCAAATCAACACAGACGGTTTTTACCTTACGATAACCCAAAACATTTTTGAAATCAATATCTTGTTCTGATATTATAATAGTGTCTAAATATAAATAAATAGAATCTAATAGAACGCTTGCGTCTTATGCTCCACATATATAGTATACAAACAAAACCGCGGGCGCTTATTGGAAACTGGATTCCAACTATGATAAGGTATGGGACCACCTGCCGATAGTGTATCTCTAGAGGCGAATATACTGGGTTCAACAAGAATGTCTTGCAACCCGACCCTCACATGACTGATCACTCATTTCGCTTGAGTGTATCGAATGTATATCACCAACGGTTGGGCTCAAACCACCATTTCCCAAAAAAGGACAACATCGAAATAGATTAAAGAAGGAAATGGATTTTCTCTATATAGGTGATTATACACCCTAATGGGAGCGACCCACATAGCCATGCTGCCTGCCCGATTTTTGTCATTTCCCGGTTGATGAGGCTTGAGGTTTGAATTCGTTTTAGAACATCTGGTCACCATTCACTTTGAATGCCACATCGTCAGATCCGCCAGATATCGCTAATTGATGTCCACAAAAATACTCTTGTTATTTGGCTAGAGGAAAACCATTTCTCCGCAATCAACTACTGTACGTTTGAAGAAATCAACGTACGTGATCCCTTTGGAAATACTCTGTCAGACATCCGTCCATACAAGTCATCCAGGAATAGGATGAACCAAAGGCACTCTCCTGCCACATCCAAGGAATCACCCTATAGATTAGTAGCGAGCAGTCCTTGTAATCCATAGATTCCAACCACGACAGAACCACAGTATCTCATTGGCTGCAGACCGGAGATTATCAGCAGTTCTTCTGCTTATGGAGATCTACAATCTTCAATGCTCTATCTCGATCATCTCCTGATATCTTCACGTATTTGTTGGTCGTAATGGTTTTCGAATATAAATTCGATCCCGGTCTATCCGTACCAATAATCGTATTGGACAGATTTGACAATCGGTGATTTAACTATCAAAATAAACAGTGATTCAATCATGAACACCCAATGAGTTCAATTCAGTATTCAGCATCAATTGGCCTTTTTTCCTTTAAAATAAAAACAAATTTACTTTTGCTTAATTAAAACTTCTAAATCTTTCAATATCCTAAAAATACGATATTTGATTCTTATCTAATATATTAATGTTCTCAAAACCAATCCTTTATAATACGTAGAAGAAATAACTTTATATTTCCTACAACATTCTTCGTTATCTAAAATTGGGAAATCAGTTCAACTTATTATTCGAAAACAACGTTACGAAATATCTTTTATTCATTACTTGAAAATAATAACCATTGCTCATTCTTATAACATAGAAATCAACTTTACGTTTCCCTTTCTGACTCGGAAATACCGTTATAATTTCACGCAACCCCTTTTCACTTTGAAATCCTCATTATATATTTTCCAAACTTTCATTAACTGTTGCAGTATTATTTCTTTATTAGAAATAATAAATTATCACCAACCACTTTTACCATTACAACTAATATCATCCCCGGATAATCCTGATGTCGTTCAAGTAGGGGTATATTAGTTACCTCTCAAATCTTGATCAACAACGTTCATATCTAAAGATAAATATAAGTTGTAATCCAAAAACCAAAATTTCATTCCAGTCTCAAAACAAATTTTATTTAACTATTTTATTCAAAATACGGTTTCATGAACCTCCTTACTTTATATTAATCTCTTTCTCAAATATAATCCTTATTTCTTAATTCCATAATCACGTAATTTATTTATAAAACACCATTCTTAACTTTGCCTCTTTAACAAAACTCATTTATGATTCAGATTTGTTTACAAAATCCTACGACCCACTTCTTTCACCACTATCACCTTTACTAATTCCTTTTCAAACCCATTCAACCATTCCTACTTTGGGAATCTTATTTTTATTCCCCCTTCTTACTTAACCCCATTATTATGTCATGTTAATTTAAAGTTAACAATATAACACCTCATCGTTTTTATAAACCTCGTTTAAATAATTCTGGTTTAACATAAATCCTTTTCATCTCAACTCCCTTTTTCTAAATTTGACTATTAATTAAACATTTGATCAAGCTATCATATCCGCTTGAAATTCCTTTTATAACTTTGTTATAAAACCTCAAGGTTAAAATAAAACTTGTTCATAACTCCTTCGACCATTCAATTAAATCTCATTTCAATTCAGATTACTTTTTAAATGAATTTCAATTAAAAAGTAATTTTTAAATCATTATTAATCAGAATAATAATTTCTTCAATTATTAACTACTATAAAAGTAGTTAATTTCTTCATTAAATAGTAAATCCCATTTTAAAATCTATAAAAATTTAAAACAATATTCATTAAACTACTTATTTAGATTTATTCAACACAAACAAACTCAATAATTAACTCCAGCAAAACAGTCGACTTAGTAACTAAAAAACTTGGTTATCTCGTTCATCGATTTCAATTCGTAACGACCCGATCTTCCCCGTGAAGGAAAGACCGGATTGAGTTGAGAACAAGCCACAACAGAACGCAGACGGAAGAACATTTCATTATATATTACAACAATTCCATCAGAATACAAGAATATACAGAGTATGAATTAATATTACACATTTTACCAAATATCAGAGATTACGATAAATAACATAGCAGCGGAAAATAATACAAAATACAACTGAAGGAGATATACAGATACAAAGCTTTCCGGATATCGTTCCAGCTGTAAACCAGGATCCTGTGAATATAAATCTGCAAAACCAAAACTACTAGCTGCCCGTGTCAAAATAAGGGCACCCAGAGTTTAGGTTAAAACAATAAACTCCAGGTCAGTCATGGGACTGGTGTGAGAACTAAAACAGTTATAAATCTTTATTTTCAAGTTAGGTAAATCAAGGGACCACGCCGTATAACACGGAACGGGTTTCCTCCCAAGAATACCAGTGCATAAAACAAACAGCGCAATGCTAAGTAAAGAAAAATGAAGCTCTTATAAGACCCAGGTCCTATCACACAATGCAACGCAAGCCGGGGGATAGGGTTTTCCCTTATAATAGCCAAACATGCTTAGTACGTTTTAAAACAAATCATTTGATACTATTATAAGTGCATGGTGTATAAAACAACTTCAAATCATAAGTATCAATCATAGGCGGCGTGGGTACGATATATCATGTCGCCAATACTAGGCTCTACAAATAAAACCGCAAATGTCACGTATTAGAAATTGGGTTTCCTTCTGTGAACCGAGGCAAAAGATAGTCCTCTACCGATTCGAGACGCTCTAGCCCGCCCCTCAGGACCCAGACTCAGGTGGGCCCTTGGATCGTCAGGGCCGGTCCACCGATGTGAATTAAAATGCCTGAACAATGCGTTTCCCCGCCCTTTGGGGCGTAGGTGAGCCAACTAAATGACTCCATCGGTTCGAGAATGACCGATATATCCGAGGCGCCTCGCAACAACAACAACCACATAAGTCAAACTCGTCAGGGCGTGTTAAACCACTGACGCCAATTCTAACTAGAAAGAAACGCATGTCCTCCCTGAGGTCCCCTCCCGTTTTTGGTTCACCACCGGGGTGTGAGGCTCGCGAATCAACGTTACACAAAGCTACGCCATACAGGCCGTGCTTTGATCATCAACCACAAGACTTTGCTTTTCAACAGAAGCCTTGATCCATTTTCCACTTAGGCATGCCACACAGGCAATTCACTCCATGCGATGGATATCCATCAATATATAACCCCTGAGCGCGTACGTCCCAGAGAAAGGCGTTAAGCAAGAGAATAAATTCTCTGCCGCCAAATAGATATATATTTAATAGAAATCAATCACCCAGACTGAAATCCAATGTCAGACACACCGTCCATTTAAAAGTTCGTTCTGGGTCTGAACGAAACCGGAGGCACCTAGTACCCCGCATATCCATCGATCTCCAAGTACGTCTGGACGATCACCAACTGATTCCCTCTTCTAGGGTGTACGGCCCAATCAATATCATCAGTAATTATCCAAACGACGTGAAGACCTCCGGTCTTCAACCATCGTCTTCATCTTCGACTAATCGTCGAATCAGTTATTCAGAATGGGATAAACCCGGTCTTTCCGAATAAATCGCGTATATAATAAATAAGTTTTACACAAACACAACATATGCCTCATTCCAATTCATCAGTCACTAACCGTAAATTTACCAGAGAATGATTCCCCAATTTTTTTTTTCAAAAAGCGACTTTTAATTTCGACCTCGAAATCGAACCCACCGCCTGTCGTCCATAGCTAATTACCCCTATTCCAAAGACAATGGGATATATATCGAAAGCCAATTCGACCGTTTCGGTCTGTTTTCGTCAAATCAAAATATAACTCTCTATATTGAATTCGAACGCACATTTCAATTTACTGGGGTCACATACTAACTCGAAAAATCCTCAAAAAATATTTTCTAGCTTCGTATTGACGATACGGTCATAACAAAACTAGTTTCATCCAATTCTGAGACCGTTTGAAAAATGGCCATTTTCCAGTCGATTAAAATCAACTAAAACCGGTCAAATGCGTTTTCCTTTGCCACACTCACATATTGATTCAAAAAATTATGAAAATTGCAATCTAGCAATAACTTGACATCACGGATCCAACAAAAGTGGTTTCGTCGAAATCCGAGGTCGTTTGCAAAATTTCCATTTTTAAGGGCCGAAATTCCATAGCGACTATTCCGAATTTTCAACTGGACGTATCTTTTGATTCCTGCTATGAAATTTTGATTTTTACAATTCGTTGGAAAGATATTCTCAATTAGATTCTATTATTTTTGGTTTCACTAAATTCCGGTTTATTTTACACCTGGTACATTCATTTGAATTTTGAAATCGAATTTTCAAAACTACCGCGCCATTTTCAATTCCTTTTATAATTTAAAATAAATATTTATATTCTAACGACGATCTATATAATATATACGTTCGAATTCTATTCAAAATAATTTCTCGTCGTTATTATTTAAAATAATTCATTTTAAATAATCAAAATTCGCCAAAATTGCCGAAATAAATTTTTTAAATTGGCTCGGATTTCCGGGTTATTACATTTTCCCTTTTAATTAATTAATTTAAATAATTCCATTTAATTGTTTCATAACAAAACAATTATCCAATTTTAACCGTTAGGTTAATTTCCTATTCTCATATTTATAATTCTGATTAAGATCAGAATTTGCTTTATTAAACCGATTAATAATTAATTATATCTTAAATAATAAATATTTATTTTCCTTTTCAAAAACTTTTATTCAAAATAATATATTTCAAAATCTATCTCCAGTTATAAAATAAATTTTGTAACTTCGGTTCTATCGATTCACTTGACGGTAAGTCAATATTTATAAAACGATTGATTTTATAGGCCATATGTTGCCCAGTACTCAACCAATACCATCCATGGGTTTAAACTAAACAGATGTTGAATTTCCAGTCAACAACCAGATCAATCACCCCATCAGATCTGTTCATATATGATAATATGAAAATAAATAATATATTTGAGGAATCCGGTTGGATCCCTCCAACCTGATTTTCCCTGTATTCAAATGGTTATCTTCAAAAAGATCATTCAGTTTTATTTAACTGATAATAATAAATAACGACCATCAACACCAACCAATTCACAAGCAATTCAAATCATTCAAACAATTCAAACACGTTTATTTTCTAAACGTGACTAATAAGGTGAGTTACCTTATTGGAACCAATTCGTTAAAATAACGATTTGGTATTTTACTGAAATTAAACAATGGTTTAATTTCATCAGTTAAATCAACAAATAATATATAACTAGCAACTAGTCAACCATTCGCAAATAGAGCACGCAAAATAAAAGCTCAATTTATATAAAATATTAATGGGAAGAACTGAGTGAGTTTAACTCACCTTGATTTGAATTCATTGATAAATAGTCTGTTTTATTCAAATTTAACTGGTGTTTAATTTTACTTAAATTCCCAGTTGCTTCTGATCTTGACTAAACCTGCTCCATCTCGAAGCTCTCGTTTCTAAGGTCCCAACGAAATTGACCGTGCATAAACCGATATTGTATGCACCAGAAATCATATAAACAGATTTACAAAATAATTTAGTAAATAAAACATGAGTTATTTTTTTGGAAATTGGCCTTTACGTTTAATCGTTCGGTCCTAAACCCAACCATATCTCCTTAAAACCTTCTGATCGTAACCCTTTTCCTCATTTCACAAATCACCGCCTCCACAAAATCATCATTCATGGAAGAAATAATTTCTCACTCCCCCTTCCTTCCCTCCGCAATATCGAAGCTGCCTTGCAACCCCACCTCCCAGACCCACTGCTGATCAAAACGAGGCCTCCATAGTTGTGGATTTCCGAACCCTAGGTCTTGGACTTCGAACGGCTTCATCAAGAATCGGTCAAAAAACCCTTCAGATTCGAACGCGTACTCCTTCTAATTCAGATAAGTGTTTAATTAAATTTCGAATTGCACTATATTTTTGATTTTGATTTTTCTCTAGTTTCGAATGGGTTTTCTAGTTTACTATATTTTCGAATGGGTTCTGGAATGATGAAAACTACTGCGTGAATACATATTTATAGTGCAGTTGGGTTTAGATCAGATCAACGTCCATCAGGGACTGGTTGTAGCTAGGTTCCGCTACTACTAGCTGATGCCATTTTTCCCTTTTCCCTTTTCAGATTATTCGTATAGATGATGGGTGAGTTGATGGCCGTGAGATGATTTAGAAGGGAATTTCGAATTTAGTATTTCAATTGCAGTACGGTTTGTCTGTTCAAAGGAAACTGTGATCGAACTAGGCTATGAGTTGTGTAAATCAATCCATAGATTCGAAATTGTATTGTCGATTCAAGTTGGGCTTTTAAATGTATGTAAACAGTAATTTCGAAATGAATTTTTACTGTTTTTTTGCTGTTTTGATTTTGCTGTACAGATTGGTATATAAATATATACATATATTTGTTTTCACTAGCTTGTCCATTGTACTGATTTCTAGCTGTTCACTTTGGCCGTGAAGATTGATGTAGGAATTTGCTGTCATAGCTGTTTTTATACTATTCAGAACTATTCAAGATTTTATGGTATCATTAGCTGTTATAGATGCGAGTATATGTAGTTGTTTTAGCTATATATTGTTTATTTCCTAGCTGTTCCATTCAGTCTCTTAGCTGTTAAAATGTATAACTAATTTGTTGTACAAATTTGATGTTATAAATATATATTCATTTGATTTTATTTATTCAGCTATTCATTGTTAGCTGCTTAGCTATATTTATCTAGCTGTTTTACTGTGTTTATGGAAATGGTGTAGTACTGTTTTCTTGAAAGCAACAAGGCATGGTATTGATTTTTAATATGACTATTTTTGTGGTTCTGATGATTTTGCATGTGTACATCCGATTATATACATATGAATATATGTTATTCTTTTCTTTGTGTGGATCACTTACAGTTCTTTTTGTCCATATAATGCACGTTTGGTTCTGGTTACTCATATTATATGTTTTCCTCATTTCATATTCATATCGTAGTTTTTGTTTGGTTGGATATGTATAATGTATTCGGGTTTCTTATTCGTTTTGCACAAACAAGTGGAAATGTTAATGAATATATACATATACATTAAATTCAAAAAAACTAAATTTAACGAAAATAAAAAAATAAATGTCATCGTATTTAATAAATCAACAATTTCAAATTTCATTCAGTATAGTATTCAAACTCGACATAAAAATTATGGTTTTAAATTATATTCCATTTATATAAAAATCCTTTAATATAAATAAATAAATCGTTATAATTTAAAAACGATTTCCTAGCGACTATTTAGAAATTTGAATTAGCCATAATTAACAATCTATAACACGAAATATGGATTTTTCTCTTTTATATGAAAATTATAATCAATACGGTTCCAACGTTTCTTATTTCACATAAATCCGACTTATATCGGGTCCTGTATTTCCAATTAAAGTTCAGAACTCCATATTACGAACTGCCGCGCCATTTCGAGCTCGATTTATATTTATATAAATATATAACGTTCAAACTTTGTTTTAATGACGAATTTAATATTAAAATCCATTAATATTCCAAATATAATATTTAAAATAATAAATTAAATTAAATATTTGATTGCCAAAAATGCGGGTTGTTACATTCTGTTACATTCTTCCCCCTTAAAATAATTTCGTCCTCGAAATTATTAAGGTAAGAAAGAACGTTACAAACCCATTAATTTCCAAATCCAATTTATTTAAAATCGAAAACCAATTCAATATCGTCAACAAATATTTTCAAAAATATCGAAAATTTTCTAACACACTAAATTCCCGAAAAAATTCGGCAGAGTCTTCCCTGCATGGAGTGACATCTGTGATATCGCAGGAACAAATAATATATATACATCGACCCATACGATTGAAAAATAAAAATCAAAACCCTAAATTTTATATTTTCGCATAGGCGTACCTTTTACAAGCGCTATTAAGCATAATTTTTCAACGTATATGCGATTACTCAACCAATATCAATTTGCCTTGCCATCTGGCACCTGTACTTAACTCAGTTCACATATTAGTAATAAGTATATGATATTCCTAAATCACACATTTCGAAAAATTTAACACGAGTATCAATTTATTCACAAACACAAAGTTAAATCATTTATTTCAAATCATATGCAGTTCCAGCCCAGTTTTTTAATTATATTGGAATTCATTCTTTATTTCTTTATTTTATAATTCATTTAGTTTCAATAAATTCGTTGATTATTCGATTCAAACAAACTATAATCCCATAACGAACAATTGACAATTACAACCAATACATGACCAAATCAACCAAATCAATTGAATTTTCATTCAATATTAATATTTTATTTTGGTTTCACATATTTGAACATCAATCGGTTAATACCCGATTTATTTCTGTTTGATTATTATTAATTCAAATTCCAATTTCCAAATCTATTTGATTTTGATATTATTCTCGATTTAATTATACTTAACCAGGTTAAGTTTCTATTCAAATTTTCAATCCGATTTGAATTCCATTCAAATCGATCAAACACACCAATATCTCAATAATTTAATAAAATTATTTCTTTTCTATACAAAAATATAATTTGGGTAAAATTATTTAATTTACCCACTTTTCAAAACAATACTACATCCATTGCCAGTTCTATGCCTTTCAACACTTGAACCGATCAACAACCATAATACAAAACATTTATATATAAAATTTACAAATACGCTCTCCTATACACACACACAATCTCGATCTAGGGTATTAGTAACCCAATCTCTATCGAGTTATACCACTGAGCCAAGGTTATTACTAAACCAATAGCTCTTATACCACTGTAACGACCCAAGGATTTTCAACCCTGAAAATCGACATTAATACCTTTACCGTAACTCATGCTGACCTTCCAAATACCAAAAACACCGGAACGTTATTAGAAAGAATTTAGAGGGTGAAATAAGAGAGAAAGAAATATTAAAATAAAAGAAGAAGAACAAGAATCAACACAACACCGAATTAGAGTCTCACATCGCAGCGGAACAAAACATAATACAGAAATAATTCTTTATTGAGAGCGTTTAAAAATACTTACAATATAAGAGTACATCAACACCACTGGACAGTTATAATAATCTGCCCTCACATACAAAAAATAGCGGAATAACAACTATATAATATCATACGTCTGAATTGTTCCAGCTCGTCTCTTCACAGCCTTTGAAAATCTAAACCTGTACATCCCGGGCTAACCCGAGCATTTACAAAACACGGGTCAGTCTGGTGAAGCAGAGTGAGAAAAAACTCGCACAGTATTAAGGTATCACACAACTTGATTTTAAAGTTTAAAATTATTTCAAAAGAAAAGGATAATCGTAGGACCAAATCCACACATAAATAGGGATGGTTTTTACCTTACGATAACCCAAAACATTTTTGAAATCAATATCTTGTTCTGGTATTATAATAGTGTCTAAATATAAGTAAATAGAATCTAGTGGAATGCTTGCATCTCAAGCTCCAAATATATAGTATACAAACAAAACCGCGGGCGCTTATTAGAGACTGGATTCCGACTATGACAAGGTATGGGACCACCTGTCGACAGTGTATCTCTAGAGATGAATACATTGGGTTCAACAAGAACGCCTTGCAACCCGGCCCTCACATGACCGACCACTCATTTCGCTTGAGTGTATCGAATGTATATCACCAACGGTTGGGCTCAAACCACCGTTTCCCAAAAAGGATTGCATCGAAATATATTAAAGAAGGAAATGGATTTTCCTTAGATAGGTGATTGTACACCCAAATGGGAGTGACCCACATAGCCATGCTGCCTGCCCGATTTTTGTCATTTCCCGGTTGATGAGGCTTGAGGTTTGAATTCCTTTTAGAACATCTGGTCACCATTTACTTTGAATGCCACATCGTCAGATCCACCAGATATCGCTAATTGACGTCCACAAAAATACTATAGTTATTTGGCTAGAGAAAAACCATTTCTCCACCAACAACTATTGTATGTTTGAAGAAATCAACGTACGCGATCCCTTTGGAAATACTCTGTCAGACATCCGTCCATACAAGTCATCCAGGAACAGGATGAACCGAAGGCACCCTCCTACAACATCCAAAGAATCACCCTATTGATTAGTAGCGAGTAGTCCTTGTAATCCATAGATTCCAACCACGACAGAACCATAGTATCTCATTGGCTGCAGACCGGAGATTATCAGCAGTTCTTCCGCTTATGGAGATCTACGATCTTCAATGCTCCATCTCGATCATCTCTTGATATCTTCACGTATTGGTTGGTAGGAATGGTTTTCGAATATAAATTCGATCCCGGCCTTTCCGTACCAACAATCGTATTGGATAGATTTGATAGTCGATGATTTAACTATCAAAATAAACAGTGATTCAATCATGAACATCCAATGAGTTCAGTTCAGTATTCAGCATCAATTGGCCTTTTTTCCTTTAAAATAGAAAATAATTTACTTCTGCTAAATTAAAAATTCTAAATCTTTCAATATCCTAAAAATACGATATTTGATTCTTATCTAATATATTAATGTTCTCTAAACCAATCCTTTATAATACTTAGAAAAATAACTTTATATTTCCTACAACATTCTTCGTTTTCTAAAATTGGGAAATCAGTTCAACTTATTATTCGTAAAACAGCGTTACGAAATATCTTTTATTCATTACTTGAAAATAATAACCATTGCTCATTCTTATAAAATAGAACTCAATTTTACGTTTCCTTTTCTGACTCGGAAATACCATTATAATTTCACGCAACCCCTTTTCACTTTGAAATCCTCATTATATATTTTCCAAACTTTCATTGACCGTTGCATTATTATTTCTTTAATGGAAATAATAAATTATTACCAACCCCTTTTACCATTACAACTAATATCATCCCTGGATAATCCCGATGTCGTTCAAGTTGGGGTATATTAGTTACCTCTCTGACCTTGATCAACAACGTTCATATCTAAAGATAAATATAATTTGTAATCCAAAAACAAAAATTTCATTCCAGTCACAAAACAAATTTTATTTAACTAATTTATTCAAAATACGGTTTCATGAACCTCCTTACTTTTTATAAATCTCTTTCTCGAATATAATCCTTATTTCTTAATTCCATAATCAAGTAATTTCTTTATACAACACCATTCTTAACTCTGCCTCTTTAACTAAACTAATTTATGATTCAGATTTGTTTACAAAATCCTACGACCCACTTCTTTCACCAATTTCACTTTTACTAATTCCTTTTCAAACCCATTCAACCATTCCTACTTTGGGAATCTTATTTTTATTCCCCCTTCTTACTTAACCCCATTATTATGTCATGTTAATTTAAAGTTAACAATATATAACACCTCATCGTTTTTATGAACGTCGCTTATATAATTCTGGTTTAACATAAACCCTTTTCATCTTAACTCCCTTTTACTAAATTTGACTATTAAATAAACATTTGATCAAGCTATCGTATCCGCTTGAAATTCCTTTTATAACTTTGCAGTAAAAACTCAAGGTTAAAATAAAACTTGTTCATAACTCCTTCGACCATTCAATTAGATCTCATTTCAATTCCAATTACTTTTTAAATGAATTTCAATTAAAAAGTAATTTCTAAATCATTATTAATCAGAATAATAATTTCTTCAATCATTAACTACTGTAAAAGTAGTTAATTTCTTCATTAAATAGTAAATACCTTTTAAAAACTATTAAAATTTAAAACAATATTAATTAAAACTACTTATTTAGATTTATTCAACACAAACAAATTAAATAATTAACTCCAACTAAAATAGTCGACTTAGTTACTTAAAAACACGGTTATCTCGTTTACCGATTTCAATTCATTTTCCCCTTTTAATTAATTAATTTAAATAATTCCATTTAATTGTTTCATAACAAAACAATTATCCAATTTTAACCGTTAGGTTAATTTCCTATTCTCATATTTACAAATCAGATTGGTATCAGAATTTGCTTTATCAAATCGATTAATAATTAATTATATTTTAAATAATAAATAATAAATATTTATTCTCCTTTTCATAAACTTTTATTCAAAATAATATATTTCAAAATCTATCTCCAATTATAAAATAAATTTTATAACTTCGGTTCTATCGATTCACTTGACGGTAAATCAATATTTATAAAACGATTGATTTTATAGGCCATATGTTGCCCAATACTCAACCAATACCATCCATGGGTTTAAACTAAACAGATGTTGAATTTTTAGTCAACAACCAAATCAATCACCCCAACAAATCTCTTCATATATGATAATATGAAAATAAATAATATATTTGAGGAATCCGGTTGGATCCCTCCAACCTGTTCTTCCCTGTATTCAAATGGTTATCTTCAAATAGATCATTCAGTTTTATTTAACTGATAACTATAAATAACGACCATTAACACCAACCAATTCACAAGCAATTCAAATCATTCAAACCATTCAAACATGTTTATTTTATAAACGTGACCAATAAGGTGAGTACCTTTATTGGAACCAATTCGTTAAAATAACGATTTGGTATTTTACTGAAATTAAACAACAGTTTAATTTCATCAGTTAAATCAACAAATAATATATAACTAGCAGCTAGTCAACCATTCACAAACAGAGCACGCAAAATAAAAACCCAATTTATATAAAATATAAATGGGAAGAACTGAGTGAGTTTAACTTACCTTGATTTGAATTCGTTGATAAATATTCTGTTTTATTCAAATTTAACTGACGTTTAATTTTACTAAAATTACTAGTTGCTTCTGATCTTGAATAAACCTGCTCCATCTCGAAGCTCTCGTTTCTAGGGTCCCAACGAAACTGACCGTGCATAAACTGATATCGTATGCTCTAGAAATCATAAAAACAGATTTATAAAATAATTAAGTAAATAAAACATGAGTTATTTCTTTGGAAATGGGCCTTTACCTTTAATCGTTCGGTCCAAAACCCAACCATATCTCCTTAAAACCTTCTGATCGAAACCCTTTTCCTTATTTCACAAATCACCGCCTCAACAAAATCATCGTTCATGGCAGAAATAATTTCGCTCTCCCCCTTCCTTCCTTCCACAATATCGAAGCTGCCTTGCAACCCCACCTCCCAGACCCACTGCAGATCAAAACGAGGCCTCCATCATTGTGGATTTCTGAACCCTAGGTCTTGGACTTCGAACGGATTCATCAAGAATTGGTCAAAAAAAACCTTCAGATTCGAACGCGTACTCCTTCTAATTCGGATAAGTGTTTAATTAAATTTCGAATTGCAGTATATTTTTGTTTGTGATTTTTCTCTGGTTTCGAATGGGTTTTCTAGTTTACTGTTTTCGAATGGGTTCTGGAATGATGAACACTACTGTGTGAATACATATTTATAGTGCAGTTGGGTTTAGATCAGATCAACATCCATTAGGGACTGATCGTAGCTAGGTTCAGCTACTACTAGCTGATGCCATTTTTCCCATTTCCCTTTTCAGATTATTCGTACAGATTATGGGCGAGTTGATGGTCGTGAGATGATTTAGCAGGGAATTTCAAATTTAGTATTTTAATTGCAGTACAGTTTGTCTGTTCAAAGGAAACTATGATCGGACTAGGCTATGAGTTGTGTAAATCAATCCATAGATTCAAAATTGTATTTTCGATTCAAGTTGGGTTTTTCAATGTATGTAAATAGTAATTTCGAAATGAATTTTTACTGTTTTTTTGCTGTTTTGATTTTGCTGTACAGATTGGTATATAAATATATACATATATTTGTTCACTAGCTTGTCCATTGTACTGATTTCTAGCTGTTCACTTTGGCCGTGAAGATTGATGTATGAATTTGCTATCATAGCTGTTTTTATACTGTTCTGAACTATTCAAGATTTTATGGTATCATTAGCTGTTATAGCTGTGAATATAGGTAGTTGTTTTCGCTATATATTGTTTATTTCCTAGCTGTTCCATTCAATCTCTTAGTTGTTAAAATGTATAAATAATTTGCTGTACAAATTTGATGTTATAAATATATATTCATTTGATTTTATTTATTCAGCTATTCATTGTTAGATGCTTAGCTATATTTAGCTAGCTGTTCTACTGTGTTTATGGAAATGGTGTAGTACTGTTTTCTTGAAAGCAACAAGGCATGGTATTGATTTTTAATATGAGTATTTTTTGGTTCTGATGATTTTGCATGCGTACAACCGATTATATACTTATGAATATATGTTATTCTTTTCTTTGTATGGATCACTTACAGTTCTTTTTATCCATATAATGCACGTTTGGGTCTGGTTACTTATATTATATGTTTTTCCCAGTTTCATATTCATATCGTAGTTTTTGTTTGGTTGGACATGTATAATGTATTAGGGTTTCTTATTCGTTTTGCACAAACAAGTGGAAATGTTAATGAATATATACATATACATATACATTAAATTCAAAAAAACTAAATTTAATGAAAATAAATTAATAAATGTCATCGTATTTACTAAATCAACAACTTCAAATTTCATTCAGTATAGTATTCAAACTCGACATAAAAATTCTGGTTTTAAATTATATTCCATTTATATAAAAATCATTTAACATAAATAAATAAATCGTTATACTTTAAAAATGATTTCATAGCGATAATTTAGAAATTTGAATTAGCCATAACTAACAATCTACAACATGAAATCTGGATTTTTCTCTTTTATATGAAAATTATAATCAATACGGTTCCAACGTTTCTTGTTTCACAGAAATCCGACTTATATCGGATCCTGTATTTCCAATTAAAGTTCAAAACTCCATATTACGAACTACTGTGCCATTTCGAGCTCGATTTATATTTATATAAATATATAACGTTCAAACTTCATTTTAGTAACGAATTTAATATTAAAATCCATTAATATTCCAAATATAATATTTAAAATAATAAATTAAATTAAATATTTGACTGCCAAAAATGCGGGTCGTTACAATATATATATATATACACATTTTCCTCTTTTTGTAAAGAGTATTGATATATTATATTTTATTCGTTTGGCTGTGAGATTCTTGTCTACTCTAAATTTGTAGTGTTGATGTTTTCTTCTTCTATTCTAATATTTCTTTCTTTCCTCCACCCTCTTATTTCTTTTTTACTAAAGATTCGTATTTTCATGTAATTTGGGCAAGATGTGGGTTGTAATTAGTTGACTCAAAGTGTACGGATTTGCAGGCCTTTATAGTTTGCGGTCCCTGAATAGGCACCTCCTGCTTAAATTAAATATTTGACTGCCAAAAATGCGGGTCGTTACAATATATATTTATATATATACACACATTTTCCTCTTTATGTAAAGAGTATTGATATATTATATTTTATTCGTTTGGCTGCGAGATTCTTGTCTACCCTGAATTTGTAGTGTTGATGTTTTCTTCTTCTATTCTAATATTTCTTTCTTTCCTCCACCCTCTTTTTTCTTTTTTACTAAAGATTTGTATTTTCATGTAATTTGGGATAGATGTGGGTTGTAATTAGTTGACTCAAAGGGTACGGATTTGCATGCCTTTATAGCTTGCGGTCCCTGAATAGACACCTCCTGCTGCTATATATAGGCAGACGAAAAAAAAATTTATTCAATTTTGTTTCCTCTGTTCTCCGTCTTCTACCTGCATAAAATTTGTTCTTATCTAAACTTCCTACGTTCGTTGTCGCTATGTGATTGGTGCGCAACAAAAAAAAGAATCCGCTTTGTAACACCCCGTAATTTGAACATAAAAATTCACAAATTAAAGTATACTTAATTAAGTGAAATGGGTTGCGCAGAGGAATATATATATTGATATATATATATATATATATATATATATATAATTGAAAATTAAATAAATAAATATGCAAAAATGTTCAAAACAGCGAATTGGGAGAGGGGAATAACCGAACCGGCCGATTTTTGAGGTCGACCCGAGCCTACTGGGTCGACTAGGGGTTAATCCAGGGTGTTTGGCTGTCAACCCGTGGGCCAATTCGCTCAAATGCAGATTTTGCATTTGAATGGTTCTCATGGTTCAGCTTTAATCTAAAGGCCCTAGATGGTTCCTACACTTGACTTCTTCCCCAAGACATGCTTTGATGGCTTGGATTGAATCTAGGGTTAATCCTATGGCTAATACTATCCTAATCCTCTATAAAAAGACCCCTAAACCTAGCCTAAATCACCATTATTCAATCCTACAACTAAACTATGTCAAATTTGTTCCTCTCATGGTCTCCACTCTCATGCTATAATTCCTAAGCCTATTTCTATGAGAGATTGTGAGTTCATACAAGTGCTTTCAAACTTGTATGAGTGTTCTTAGTTTGCATTCAAGTCAAGTTGCAACATTTCTATTTCAAAGCAAGGATTTTTATTGATTTGGCGCAAGGGTTTTTCAATTGGGGCTTTCATATTTTGGTGCTTGCATAAGGGCTTCGTCTCAATCTTTATAATAAATATTCATTTGTGTCTTCATAGCGTAGTAAGCCCTTTTCTACTTTCTTTTTATTGAACTCTAAAGTTAAATGAATGATGCAAGTTTGGGGTTGATCATTATGATATGCAAGTTTGGTTGATCATTATGATATACAAGTTTGGTTGATTATTATGATATGCAAGTTTGGTTAATCATTATGCTATGCAAGTTGGTTTAATCATTATGTATGACACATATTGCTATGTTATGCAAGTTAAACTTGATGTTGTGAGCATAAAGCTCCAAGCTTTATATCAAAGGTTGCATTTTGGCAACATGAAAGTTATCATATCCCTTATGATAACTTGCATTCGAGGCTAAATGCGAACTTCTAGCAACTTCTACATGTCATTTATCACCATGTATCACTCATATGCTAAGTTTGGTTTTATGCATGCTTTTGAAGCCTAACAATGCAATATGCAAGTATATGAACATATGTACATCTCATATGCCACCATGTTAAACTTGTGGCTTCAACACCTTTTTGTCATGATTATGCCAAGTTCCCTATTTTACCCTTTATGCGTTGTTGCGATTATGTAAACGATGGGATTACGTTGGGGTTGGGTAAAATTATGACATGAACATGATTTTTATAACATAACGTGATATGTTAACTTGTAATTATGTTTTGGAAACATAATGGACATGACACTTAGAAAATATGAGTGTGGCCAACTCGAGGTTGGGTTGAGTTTGTAGCATAAATCTACCCGGACCCGCCCGGCTTAACTAGTGGCTACAAACAATAGGACCCAATGTGAGAAGTTGGTCATGTTGTGCTCGAACCCGAGGTTAGACCAAGTTGTGGTGTAAAGCTACCCGGACCTGCCCGGCTTAACTAGTAACCACAACAAAGTCTAATGTGAGAGGTTAAAGCACATTAAGTTAATTAATGCCTCCTGATTAGGGTTAAGTCATGGTCCACTTAATACTTAATCAATTTGGGCTGGATGGGATAATCGGGGTTAAGTCACGAACCTTGGGTATACTTAACCAATTTAATCCACGTTTGGATCGGGTTAACCACATTTAACCCATTAAGGAAACCCTAGTTGTGTGGTCCTTTTCAGCAATAACCCTCTTGATAGTATCATAAGACCCTAGGACTAGGCTACGGTGGGGCAAGATTACTGGGCTGACATGTAAGCGACCAAAACGACGGCTGAGTAGATACACCGGTGTAGGTCCAGGCGGACTATGGTCGTGCACATAGTCCGGAGTTGGAGAATCAGGCACGGGTACCAGTAGATCTAGACTGCGCATACTTGATTCGTGTCTGAGGTTGACACCCTAGGACTTGATACACCCTAGGGTGTACCTAGCGCAGTTTAACTACATTGCATGTTGGGCCGTATGACACCGACACTTGACGAGTTAGGCTTATAGGGAGCCGATCGACTAGACCGTGTAGTTGGACCTTAATTTAGGTCACCTCATGATGATGGGCCAAGCTTGGGCCAAGGGATCAATTCTTGTTTTTACTTGACATGTTAGAATGCTAGTACACCCATGGTGCAAAACTTAACCTTAATTATGCGATGACACCTTTATCTATCTTGTTAGTTAATCATCATGCCAGCATGTTGTTATCCTTATGTTCATCTCAGCTTCTCATGCCAGTTAACTTTACTAGTTCATAGACATATAGTAGTAGGGCTTACCAGTCTTTTTGACTGACCTGTTTTCTTTCGCCTCTTTTCTTCCGTTCCCCCCCCTCAGGTTCTCAGGGTGGGAATATTGGAGCTTAGCTTGGATCTTTACAGCTTGCTTACTGGATTTGCTCATGTACGGTTTTGGACATTGATCTAGCTGTGGTTTATCACTTCATTTTGGGGATAGTACTTTATGTATTTTAGTTTTTCAGTTTAGGCTTTTATCTAGACTTTGTTGTTGGAAAATAATGACCAAGTAATTTGTTGTAACATGACTATGGTTTTGAAATGCTAAGTTTTATCCGCTTCTTTACTACTCTGTTTTACTTATATGTTCTGTCCTGTGATATCTGCATGCAGGTTTACCTTGTTTAACGCCCCTCGAAAGCTAATGTCCTTGCAAGAGTGGCATTGGCGGAGGTGGGGTGTTACATTTGGTATCAGAGCATAAGTTTTACAAGATTTGAGCAAAAGTGTTTTTGAAACTTACCTTTTGAAAAACTATTTTCAAAACCAATTAAGTATTTTCCAAGAAAAGTCTAGTTATTTTAAAAAGGCTATTCCCCAAAAGCCATAGCACTATCCTTCGTTTCTTCGTTCTGAATCTATCTTTTTCCTTTTTCAGTATGGCCGATCTTAACCTTCCCAAGGGAGTGACCATTCCCGGATGGTTCCGGAGATACTTGGAAGCTAGGGCCAACGATGTGGGCCCAGCAAATACCCCCAATATAACTGAGGTTCCTCCTCCTCCTCCTCAGAACCCGCAAGTAGATTTCGCTAAGATTTGCAAAGACTTTAAGGCGATGAGTGTCAAGAAATTTATTGGGACGGAGACTTTTGTGGAGGCAAGAAATTGGTTGAAAGAAACCGAAGATCTCTTCGCCATCTTTGATGTGCAAGATCATAGAAGGGTTCTATTGGCAGCATGGTTATTGAAAGAAGAAGCTGCTTATTGGTGGGAGGTCACCAATGCTACGAGGCCTATAGAGACTTGGGCCGACTTTAGGACAAGATTTGGGCTTAAGTTTCTATCATCAGCTGAGGCGAATTTGCAATTGGAGAAGTTTATATCTATGAAGCAAGGAGACATGACAGTGAGGGAGTACGTGAATGAGTTTAACAAGCTCGCCCGATTTGGTTTGGACATGATTAATACTCCCCAGAAGAAGGCTTTGCGCTTTGCACGAGGGTTGAATGAGCCACTACAAGGTTTAGCCCTATCTCATTTACCTATGGGGGCCACTTTCGAAGGTCTAGTAGACATGGCATTGCTTCAAGGAGACGATAAGAATGGCAAGAAGGAAGTGAAGGCTAATGAGACCCAAGCCAAGAAGACAGACTCCAAGTGGGGAGGAAATCAGAGCAATCAGAACAACAAAAATAACAAGAACAACAAGGGCAACAAGGCCAAGGCAAAGGACCCAAGAAAATGCCACTACTGTGGGAATGTAGGGCACATAGCTAAAGACTGTAAGAAAAGGAAGAGGAAGTCGGGCGAATGCTTTCATTGTGGAGAGACCGGACATTTTAGCAAGGATTGCCCCAAGAAGCAAGGGCATAATCAGCGTGCAGGACCTTCTGGAGGGCAAGTGCATGCTCTCAACGCCGCTCCAGTTCAGGATCGAGGTAGCATTTCTGTAGAAAGTCTTGTTTATATTTCTGATTATCCTGTTCGCACCTTATTTGATTCTGGCGCATCGCATAGTTTTATTTCTTCTGACATTGTTGAAAGTTTGCACCTAAGTATTAGCTTAGTTGAGGATACCGTTTGTGTTTCAAATCCAATTGGGGGTTCCGCCCATCTATCTATGATTTGTGTGGATTTGAAGATTTCTATCTTGACTGTAGAATTCGCGTGTAATGCTTATGTTCTCGGATTCACGGGATATGGGTTAATCTTGGGCATGGATTGGTTGTCCAGTTATGGAGCCATTCTCGATTGTGAACATAGGGTGGTGAGGCTCATGACCCGCCTCGGTAATACCCTAGAAATTTCTTGTAACCCTAGAGGTCCCGTCATGTTATGCTATCTTGAATCTCTCGACTCGTCCATCGATGATCTGCAATCTGTAAGGGTGGTCCGAGACTATCCTGATGTCTTTGAAGAAGTTAAGGGGTTACCCCCTAAACGAGAGATAGATTTCCACATTTATCTAGTCGATAATGCCAAGCCAGTATCATTGCCCGTTAGGCACATGGCCCCTCGTGAGAGAAGGGAGCTCAGTAAGCAAATCAAGGAGCTGCTTGAGAAGGGTTTTATTAGACGAAGCATTTCCGAATGGGGTGCTCCGGTGGTATTCGCTACTAAGGCGGATGGTTCGCTTCGTCTATGTGTTGATTATCGAGAGTTGAACAAGCTGACAAAGAAGAATAGGCACCCGTTACCGAGGATTGATGATCTCTTTGACCATCTTGTAGGTGCTTCTGTTTTCTCTCAGCTCGATCTAGCCACCGGATTCCATCAGCTTAGAGTAGCTGAGGATAGCATTGATAAAACTGCGTTTAGGACTCCGGATGGATTCTTTGAATGGCTTGTCATGCCATTCGGATTGACTAATGCACCCGCCTACTTCGTAGACTTGATGAGTAGGGTGTTCATGGAGTTCCTCAACAAGTTTGTTGTTGTCTTCGTGGATGATATTCTGATCTTCTCAAAGGACGAGGAAGAACACGCCAGACATCTCAAGGAAGTGATGGATACGCTTAGAGCGCATCAGTTGAAAGCCAAGTTCTCCAAATGTCATTTCTGGAGAGGGGAAGTTCGGTTTCTTGGACATATAGTTTCTAAGCAAGGCATAGCGGTAGATCCCGCGAAAGTGGTTGTGGTTCAAGATTGGAAGACTCCTAGGAATGCGACCGAAGTAAGAAGCTTTCTCGGTTTGGCTGGCTACTATAGGAAGTTCATCAGAGACTTCGCTAAGATTTCATCCCCTCTCACTAAGTTGACGAAGAAGAACTTAGTCTTTGCATGGGACTTGGAGTGTGAGCTTGCTTTTCAAAAGCTCAAAAGAGCCCTTACCTCAACTCCAGTTTTGTCATTACCCGATAGTGGTAAGATGTTTACCGTGTACACAGATGCATGTGGCACGGGGTTAGGAGCTGTTCTGATGCAAGAGGGAAGAGTGATATGTTATGGGGGTAGGCAACTTAAAGTTCATGAGAAGAACTATCCCACTCATGATTTGGAGTTAGCGACGATCGTCTTTGCACTCAAATCCTGGCGCCACTATCTTCTAGGCGAAAGGTTTGAGTTGTATACTGATCACAAGTCACTCAAATACCTCTTCTCGCAAAAAGATCTGAATCTAAGGCAGCAAAGGTGGATGGAATTTTTGGCATCTTATGACTTCGAGATAGCTTATACCCCTGGCAAGGGTAATGTTGTGGCGGATGCACTAAGCAGAAGGAGATTGACTTTAAGCCCCTTGTTCATTGAGATGAAGAACTTGGAATTCTTGGCAACCTTTGATTTCACGACGGCTGTTGAGTTGATGACGGGTTCATTAGCATCCCTTGAGCTTAGACCCACACTTCTTGATCAAGTTGGGGCTTCGCAGAGGGAAGATCCACAGATAGTCGAAGTTATGGACAAGTTGATTCGCGGTGAGACGTCTAGTCACCTTGCCAGATATACTATTGATGATAAAGGATGGCTAAGGCGTGATGGGAGATTATGTGTTCCTCGGGTGGGAGATTTGGTCCATAGAGTTCTTGAAGAAGCGCATCACTCGAAGATGACTATACATCCAGGAGGAGATAAGATGTATAGAGATATGAAGCGCAGTTTCTTTTGGGATGGAATGAAGAAAGATGTGGCAGAGTATGTTTCAAGGTGCATGGTGTGCCAACAAGTGAAGGCCGAGTCAAAGAAACCAGGTGGGCTATTACATCCATTGGAGGTCCCACAATGGAAGTGGGAGAGTATTTCTATGGATTTTGTGGATGGATTGCCTAGGTCAAGGAGAGGGAACACAAGCATATGGGTCATAGTTGACAGACTTACGAAGAGTGCTCACTTCATCCCAGTAAAGAGCAAGAGGACCGCATAAGGGCTGGCGTCTATTTATCTCCGAGAAATAGTGCGGTTGCATGGAGTTCCTTCTAGCATAGTTAGCGATCGTGACCCGATTTTCACTAGCCAGTTCTGGAACAGTTTGCAAGAAGCGATGGGTATGCGATTGAATTTGAGTACAGCCTATCACCCCCAGACGGATGGCTAAACCGAAAGGGTGAATAGAGTGCTAGAAGATCTCTTGAGGCTTTGTGTTCTCGACTTCGGTGGTACTTGGGAAGACCACCTTCCTCTTGTAGAATTTGCTTATAATAATAGCTATCAAGCCAGCATAGGGATGGCACCATTTGAAGCTTTATATGGGAGGCCGTGTAGGTCACCATCTTGTTGGTGGGAGACAACAGATAGACTTATACTTGGGCCCGATATGATACGAGACACATCCGAGAAATTTGAATTAGTAAGAAGAAGGATGAAAGCGGCCCAAGATAGACAGAAATCCTATGCTGACAAGCGAAGGGCAGATTTGGAATTCGAAGTGGGAGACATGGTTTTCGTGAAGGTTTCTCCTTTGCGAAATGTGGTACGTTTTGGAGCAGCGGGGAAGCTGGCACCAAGGTTCGTAGGACCCTTCCCTATCATAGAGAGAATTGGAAAGATGGCCTATAAAGTGGGATTGCCCGAGAAGCTAGCCGGAGTGCATAATGTCTTTCATGTCTCGCATCTCCGAAAGTGCCTACATGAGTCCGCTGAGGTGGTTGAACCAAGCATTCTTGAAGACATTGAGGTAGAGAAAGAAGCAACCTTGAGAAGAGCTCCGATTCATATCTTGGGAACAGAGATCAAGAAGCTAAGGAATCGAGAGGTCAAGTTGGTGAAATTTCAGTGGGGTGAAGCCGACGAAGATGCAACTTGGGAAACCGAGGAGAAGATGCGTGGGCTTTATCCATTTCTTTTTGAGGGTACATTCTCGATCTCTTTTCCTAATTAGCATATCTTTCTTTTTATCCGCGTTTATCTAGTTTATCTTGTTTCGTAGATCTTGTCATGAGAACCTTAGGTAGAAACCCTTGGTTGAAACATGTATTTGAAACATGTTATGCTTGATGGTTGCAAGTGGTTGCAAGTGTTTGCACGTGGATACTCGTGGATGCATGATACACATTAGGCACTAAGATCGGCTCACACACTTTCATGTTGCATATGCATGAGTGCTTATACTTATTCATGGATGAAACTTGTTGAGCTATCACGTGGATGTTGCATATGGATGAATATTATGTGCACTCATGTAGAGATTATAAATTATGTTAGGAATTTGCATACATATGGACTCATTTCACTAACATATTTTGCATTAAGGAGGTTTACTGTATCAGTAACCGCCTGATTTTTGCATTAGATAAGTACATATACACACACATTTGCATATGATCATACAACATTTATAATCCTTTAAGGACAATGACTGCACGTGGATGATGTTTTGAGTAGATGGATGATGGATAGTAGGATACGTTCTTCCTAACTTGGAGATTTCAGGGACGAAATCCTTTAAGGAGGGGAGAATGTAACACCCCGTAATTTGAACATAAAAATTCACAAATTAAAGTATACTTAATTAAGTGAAATGGGTTGCGCAGAGAAATATATATATATATATTGATATATATATATATATAATTGAAAATTAAATAAATAAATATGCAAAAATGTTCAAAACATCGAATTGGGAGAGGGGAATAACCGAACCGGCCGATTTTTGAGGTCGACCCGAGCTCGCTGGGTCGACTAGGGGTTAATCCAGGGTGTTTGGCTGTCAACCCGTGGGCCGATTCGCTCAAATGCAGATTTTGCATTTGAATGGTTCTCATGGTTCAGCTTTAATCTAAAGGCCCTAGATGGTTCCTACACTTGACTTCTTCCCTAAGACATGCTTTGATGGCTTGGATTGAATCTAGGGTTAATCCTATGGCTAATACTATCCTAATCCTCTATAAAAAGACCCCTAAACCTAGCCTAAATCACCATTATTCAATCCTACAACTAAACTATGTTAAATTTGTTCCTCTCATGGCCTCCACTCTCATGCTAAAATTCCTAAGCCAATTTCTATGAGAGATTGTGAGTTCATACAAGTGCTTTCAAACTTGTATGAGTGTTCTTAGTTTGCATTCAAGTCAAGTTGCAACATTTCTATTTCAAAGCAAGGATTTTTATAGATTTGGCGCAAGGGTTTTTCAATTGGGGCTTTCATATTTTGGTGCTTGCATAAGGGCTTCGTCTCAATCTTTATAATAAATATTCATTTGTGTCTTCATAGCGTAGTAAGCCCTTTTCTACTTTCTTTTTATTGAACTCTAAAGTTAAATGAATGATGCAAGTTTGGGGTTGATCATTATGATATGCAAGTTTGGTTGATCATTATGATATGCAAGTTTGGTTGATTATTATGATATGCAAGTTTGGTTAATCATTATGCTATGCAAGTTGGTTTAATCATTATGTATGACACATATTGCTATGTTATGCAAGTTAAACTTGATGTTGTGAGCATAAAGTTCCAAGCTTTATATCAAAGGTTGCATTTTGGCAACATGAAAGTTATCATATCCCTTATGATAACTTGCATGTGAGGCTAAATGCGAACTTCTAGCAACTTCTACATGTCATTTATCACCATGTATCACTCATATGCTAAGTTTGGTTTTATGCATGCTTTTGAAGCCTAACAATGCAATATGCAAGTATATGAACATATGTACATCTCATATGCCACCATGATAAACTTGTGGCTTCAACACCTTTTTGTCATGATTATGCCAAGTTCCCTATTTTACCCTTTATGCGTTGTTGCGATTATGTAAACGATGGGATTACGTTGGGGTTGGGTAAAATTATGACATGAACATGATTTTTATAACATAACGTGATATGTTAACTTGTAATTATGTTTTGGAAACATAATGGACATGACACTTAGAAAATATGAGTGTGGCCAACTAGAGGTTGGGTTGAGTTTGTAGCATAAATCTACCCGGACCCGCCTGGCTTAACTAGTGGCTACAAACAATAGGACCCAATGTGAGAAGTTGGTCATGTTGTGCTCGAACCCGAGGTTAGACCAAGTTGTGGTGTAAAGCTACCCGGACCCGCCCGGCTTAACTAGTAACCATAACAAAGTCTAATGTGAGAGGTTAAAGCACATTAAGTTAATTAATGCCTCCTGATTAGGGTTAAGTCATGGTCCACTTAATACTTAATCAATTTGGGGTGGATGGGTTAATCGGGGTTAATTCACGAACCTTGGGTATACTTAACCAATTTAATCCACGTTTGGATCCGGTTAACCACATTTAACCCGTTAAGGAAACCCTAGTTGCGTGGTCCTTTTCAGCAGTAACCCTCTTGATAGTATCATAAGACCCTAGGACTAGGCTAGGGTGGGGCACGATTACTGGGCTGACATGTAAGCGACCAAAACGACGGCTGAGTAGGTACGCCGGTGTAGGTCCAGGCGGACTATGGTCGTGCACATAGTCCGGAGTTGGAGAATCAGGCACGGGTACCAGTAGATCTAGACTGCGCATACTTGATTCGTGTCTGAGGTTGACACCCTAGGACTTGATACACCCTAGGGTGTACCTAGCGCAGTTTAACTACATTGCATGTTTGGGCCGTATGACACCGACACTTGACGAGTTAGGCTTATAGGGAGCCGATCGACTAGACCGTGTAGTTGGACCTTAATTTAGGTCACCTCATGATGATGGGCCAAGCTTGGGCCAAGGGATCAATTCTTGTTTTTACTTGACATGTTAGAATGCTGGTACACCCGTGGTGCAAAACTTAACCTTAATTATGCGATGACACCTTTATATATCTTGTTAGTTAATCATCATGCCAGCATGTTGTTATCCTTATGTTCATCTCAGCTTCTCATGCCAGTTAACTTTACTAGTTCATAGACAGATAGTAGTAGGGATTACCAGTCTTTTTGACTGACCTGTTTTCTTTCGCCTCTTTTCTTCCGTTTCCCCCCCTCAGGTTCTCAGGGTGGGAACATTGGAGCTTAGCTTGGATCTTTACAGCTTGCTTACTGGATTTGCTCATGTACGGTTTTGGACATTGAGCTAGCTATGGTTTATCACTTCATTTTGGGGATAGTACTTTATGTATTTCAGTTTTTCAGTTTATGCTTTTATCTAGACTTTGTTGTTGGAAAATAATGACCAAGTACTTTGTTGTAACATGACTATGATTTTGAAATGCTAAGTTTTATCCGCTGCTTTACTACTCTGTTTTACTTATATGTTCTGTCTTGTGATATCTGCATGCATGTTTACCTTGTTTAACGCCCCTCCAAAGCTAATGTCCTTGCAAGAGTGGCATTAGCGGAGGTGGGGTGTTACACGCTTCATCTTTGGGGAACGATTGCTAAGCATTCTATAGCACCGTAGAGGGAGCAATATTATTTCAAAGAAACAGTGCATGCTGGACTCAGACAACCTAATCGGTAAATCTTCTGCTTTATTTTTGTAAAATGCACATAACTATTTGTCACAATTTTATTATGTTTTTTTGATGGTCTGGTGTTACTGCACTTACCTACATAACTGCAACAATATTAGAAACGTTTTAAAGCATTCCTATTTGCTGTGACAAATTTGCAATAGTTTTTTGACATTGTTGTTATAAATTGAATAACAATCTTGAAACGATATTGAAGGTTTCATACCTTGGCAGACGACAATGTCTCAGAATAGCAACAACAACAAAACAATGTTTATGCAAAAACGTAGACATTGACCAACAATCAGATCAGCCCCATGATTCCAACTATGGCAATAATGCATGGAGAAAGGCCTGAGAAGTTCACCGGGATGGACTTCAAGTGTTGGCAATAGAAAATATTGTTCTATCTGACAACATAGGACTCACCAAGTTTCTGATCGAAAATGCTCCTTAAATTGTCGAACTCGGTCCCGATGCAACCAAAGTAGAGGCACTAAATGTCTGGAAAAATTTAGGCTTTATGTGTAAAAACTATATTATGAATGGTCTGGATAATAACCACTACAATGTCGAATGTATTGTTGCAACATTCAATAAAACATGTTTGGCTTTAAAAAAGAAGAACAAAACTGAAGATACAGGCATGAAGAAATTTACCGCTGGCAAATTTCTGCAAATTTCTCAACTTCAAAATGGTGAATTCAAAGATTATGATCAACCAGATTCAAGAACTACAGCTTGTCATCGGTCAACTAGAAGATGAACGAATGATTCTTGGCGAATCTTTCCACGTTATAGCTGCCGTTGAGAAACTTCCTCCATCTTGGAAGGCTTCAAGAACTACCTAAAACAAAACTGCAAGGAACTGACAATAGAGAAATTTGTAGTTTGATTGAGAATTAAGGAAGATAATAGAAATCCTGAGAAAAATATTTCTCAGAATATGGTTGCCAAAGCAAGTGTTATTGAGGCGGACAATTCCAATAAAAAGAAACGTGACAACCGTCCTAAGAATAAGTCGAAGAAGTTTCAGGGTTCATGCCACAACTGCGGAAAGAAGGACCACAAAGCAGCAAAATGTCGTGGACCACCCAAAAAGAAGAAAATAAAAGAAAATGCATTGGACATTTCGTATTATTTTGTGAATGTATTTGTGTGCGGTTCTTTCAAAATGCAACCTTTTGGAAACAACAAGGAGTGGTTTGTAGACACGAGAGCTACAAATAAGTGGATGTTTACACCCTACAAGACAGCTACTAATAATGAGCAACTATTCATAGGCAATTCATCTGCATCAATGATTGAAGGCAAGGGGAAGGTTGTATTGAAATTGACTTTTAGAAAGGAACTTACATTGAGTGGCGTTCCCTATGTTTCAGAAATCCACAAGAAACTTATTTCAGGATCGCTGCTTAGTAAGCATGTCTTCAAACTTATTTTTGTTGCTTATAAATTTGTAATGTCTAAGAACGGAGTTTATGTAGAAAGGGATTATGTGTGTGATGGCTTATTTAAAACTAATGTAACCACTGTTTTTCTAAACAATGATATAAATAAAATTGAATCTTTTGCTTATATGATTGATAGATGCAGAATCTTGACTACTAGATCATTTTATCCAACCTTGCTATTGGACATATTCGTCGTAGACTATACAACGGTAAATATTGACATATTCTCTTAGACATAAAATCGTAAGACAACTACTCTCTATTGGAGTTATCACTATAGACTATGTAAAGTCAAAAATAACATTTCGAATCCACTAACCAAAGTCTTTCCTCGAGAAAAGTTCAAACCTTATCGATGGGAATGGCCTCCAGATTTATAAACTAAATTTTTTTCCTCAATGGAAACTCAACCTAACTGACTGGACATCCCAAGAGCTAGGTTCAAAGGGATAAGAAAATTGAGGATAAAACTTAGTATCACTGAAATAAATATAACCACCATTCTTAAGATAAGTCTGTGCACACATCGTCAGAGAGTAGGATAAGCTTAGCTTTTAACGATGTCTATACTATGATGCTATAAAGAGACAAGCAGACTATAGCGGGATAATATTTATAGAATCACTTATGTGAGTGTGAAAGCGCCGCTTCAAGAAGAAATATAAGGTTAAATTCTTCAAGCACTCATGAAGCCAAGATGGCGTTCATGACTAAAACAAACACAAACAAAGAACCAAGGAGTTAATAAACACTTACCCTGTGCTATCTTTATAGACTTACACAAAAGTATTATAGTTCAAAGGAAACCTAGTCCACTAATTTGCAATTAGGTTATAACGATAAAACACTAGGAAAAGTTCAAGGCCATTATGTTACTTTTACGGATATGATGAATGTTTCACAAAATTTAAGAACAGATCAAATAACCACTCACTTGTGTGGGGGATTGTTAGAAATGAATGATTATTTTTTGGAAGAAGTGAGGCAATACATGCCTTGCATATTGTTGAAGATAATGGAAACATAATGAAAAAGTGCACACATCGGGGAATACTTGTGCTAACTTCTCTATATATACAATAACCTAACATAATATATTCAATGGAAATGAGGACATGAAGACTTGAGGGAATAAGGCAATGTAATCATGAAGATCTTCATATTGATATTAAAATGTCAAAGATAAGGCCTTAGGCCTTGAGGCTATTATGGTCTAGTGGTTAAATGGTACATTATCTATCACTTGGGTCTGCTGCACTGGAACGACTAATTTTGACCGATTTTGATTGTTTGTTTGAAAAATGAATAGATACGACTATTTCCCTCTAGAGCAAACATACCTAGGAAACACGACCTTACGAAGGATAGCCAGCACCCAAATAGTCATCCCCATACTAGTATGTATAGGCAGATAAAAAAATGAAATTAATTCAAATTTGTTTTCTCTGTTATCTTTCCTCCTATATACAATTTGTTCTTATCAAAACTTCCAGCATCAACCGTCGCTTTGTGATTGGTACGCAACATAACAGAGAAGGTCAATTTCATCCTTGAGAAATGATTGCTCAATATTCTATCGCACCATAGAGGGAGCAATATTGTTTTAAGGAAACAGTGCGCATTAAAGTCAGACAATGTAATTGGAAAATCTTCTGTTTTTTGGTAAACTGTAGAACTATTTGTAACAATTTTGCTACATTTCTATGATGGTTTAGTGTTGTTGTACTTACCTATAGAATCGTAATAGTGCGTTTTAAGGCGTTCCTGTTTGTTGTGACAATTTTGCAACAGTTTTTTGATGTTTTTGCTACAAATTGAGTAACAATCTTAGAACGAAATTCATTATTGCATATCATTATAGATGGCTGTGTCTCAAAACAACAACAGTGTTCCTACAATAATGCAGACTTTGACCAATAATCAGATCGGCCTCATGGTTCCAATAGTGGCACTAACACATGAAGAAAGGCCAGAGAAATTCATGGGGATGAACTTCAATCGTTGGCAATAGAAAATGTTGTTCTATCTGAAAACATTAGGACTTGTCAAGTTTCTTACCAAAAATGCTCCTGAAGTTGCCGAACTCGAGCCCGATGTAACCAAAGTAGAGACATATGCAGCTAAATCCCCGCTAAAGCCCTGAAAAATCCCTGCTATAGCCCGCAATGGCCACTATGCTATTTCAATTTAGCGCAGATGAACAGTAATTCAACTTTTTGCCCTATTATTTTCTACTGCCCTGCTAAATCAACGCTATTCAGCACCTGCTTTAGCAATATTAATATACAAAGGGTGATTTGACTAGTTCTCTTTTGAAACAAAGCAAAAAGTTAATGTAAAGTGCTAATTTTAAGTCATAATACCCTATATAAGATATAAATATGTACTAATCCTTCAATCTAGTGTGCACAACCATGATATTCTTTGATTTTGTTATGTAATATTAATTAATATTTGTTTCTACTACATAAAAGATGTGAGAATGATAATTAATTAATTTTAATTATATAGTTTTACATCTAATTAACATTTTTGCATCTACGCTATATTCTCGCCACTACGCCATAGATTGCATGCTGCAACACTGAAGAAGTGATGCAGAAAGTGCCAAAAAGTGTTGCTATAGACAAAAAATGATATGTGGCAACACTTTCTTGATGATGAATTTTCCCGCGTTGCCTTAGAGTCAAAGACAACATCTTTGCGACCCTAAGGCAACATCTATTCTGGTTTTACCACAAGTACTAAATTTTAAAAATGTGGGACCCACTAAAATATGTAACCCGGGTTCATGGAATCGCCAGTAAAATCTACAGCCCGGGTTCACGGAATCCTGTTGTGGGGCCCACATGCATAAATCTATGGCAATAATTTTACTACCCAATGGCAACAATATATAATAGCAATGGCAACATTTAACATCACATATTGCAACATCATATCATAGCTATGACAACAATACATAACATAGCATCACACTGAAATTAACAAAGAACTTTTTATTTTAAAGTAACTAGCAAACACAAGTAGTACTTAGTCAACTACAAAATAACATAACCACTAAATTCAATTTTACAAACATTTCAGTTACAAACCCAACCAGTACTAAATTCATGTTTACATAAAACTAAAACAGTTTCCAAAATATAGCACAAGTCTCCAGTGCGTTCAGTGCCTCTACTGCATCGAATACCTCTTGTGCCTTCAGTAACAGGTTCTTGAACAACCTCATCGCTGCCTCCTTCACTTGCATGCATCAGTTGCATTTCAACACAAAATAAGAGGTATGCATGCCTCAATTGCATTTCAGCACAAACTATGGTAATAGTACAACTGAGTTTCCTTTTAGCCCAAATTGAGTTTCATAACTGAATTCCATTTGCATTTCTGTATAACATAGTATACTGATCTAGACAATGTGTATACAAGTGTATACTAATCTAAACATAACTGAATTTCATTTGCATTTGTGTTTCATTTACATAATTGAGTTACATAACAGAGGCACAATGTGTATACAAGTGTATACTGATCTAACCATAACTGAGTTACATAACTGATCTAAACAATGTGTATACAAGTGTATACTGATCTAAACATAACTGAATTTCATTTGCATTTGTGTTTCATTTACATAACTGAGTTTCATTTACAAGTATATACAATTATCACTAATCTATAATGTGTATACGAGTGTATACTGATCTAAACAATGTGTATACAAGTTTATACAGGTGTATACTGATCTAAACATAATTGAGTTTCATTTACATTTGCATTTCATTTACAAGTGTATACAATTATCACTAATCTACAATGTGACAAAACTTAAAATTATACCTGAAAAACTGTCCATGCATGTTATTTCATGTTACCTCACAACTCTACATTGCCATAGCAACATACAAAAGATCTTCAAACATGATCCAGGACATAGCTAAAGCTATTGCAACGAATTTTTCTCCTTTCTCATGTTTTCCACATTCAATGCGCATTAGGGCCAACTCTTCCTTCATATCTACCACAAATTCATCGGCTTTTGCCCTCCTTTGCTTTTGCTTCAACAACTTTTCTTCAATTATCTTTTTTTCCACGGGCAATTGCGATATAATCTTTTCTTTTTCATCAATTTAACCATAGTATCGTCCAACTTAGCATTGCTGTTGATTTCATGCACTTCGTCATGCCATATAAAATACCCGCAATCGCTATTCTGCACATATCTTAAATTCTGGACTAAAACATCACTTGAAGATATGATAATCGACAAAGCAACCAAAAAAAAACCTGATTTATGCTTACCGGCCACATGGAGCAACCAAAAACTTCATCCCCGCATTCGACCCTACCTTCACAGTCCTCATGTTCGCTGGGATTTTATGGTGGCAATTCATTCTCGCAACTGCTGTTGATGAATTTGAAGTAGAAATTGATTGAGCGGTCATTGAACTCGAATTGAAGAAAGAATTGAAGTGATATCACAAACTGCAAATCATTCAGTAAGCTTTCAGGCATGTAATTCATGCATTCAATATTTGGGTGCATAACCAAAACAAGGAATGCGTATATTTATTAGCCAATCTTATACACACACACTTAAGAAATCATGCGTATACTTGTTAGACGGTCTTATGCATACAGATCATGAAAATACTTAAGAAATGAAAACTATCATGTATATGTAAGCATCCTTATGAAACCATTTTCATAAACCACTGTATGTCTTATTAAAAAGGTAGCATTTCATGTCTCAATCATCACAGGCGACAACAACCTGGGAAACCCGAGCAGTTGTTTAGAACAAGCAGCTCATATAAGGTCGATGGTCTAATTGTTCACAACCACACTTCACTAGGAACTAAAGTTCTGTGTTATTAAATTGATTAACAACACAATAGCTGCTCAAAGAACATTTCGGCGAATCAACATACAACAGAACCACAAAAAAACACCACTAAACAAACAAAATTATACTCATGGCGATAATAATTTTCGTTTCTCGGTAGACTAATTAATAGCGATGATCAAAAAACCAACAGAAACATACATGAGAAACACAAGATAAAAAGCTAGCACCTTTCTTTTTGGATTGACTACCGTTTAATGATGGGGAAGGGGAGAAGTGGAGGACTTGCTGGAAGAAGAGGAGGATGGAGAGAGGGTTGGATTGGAAGAAGTGGGTGAATGCAAATTAGGGATTGGAATTGGAAATTTGAGGGTGAGAACGAACAGATCTGAGAAATTGAGAAAGAGGAATCGAACGAGTAACGTAAAGTTGAATTCCTATTGGTGGTGAAGGATTTTAAAGGATTAGTAAGGTGTCAACTTCATATGTTTCTTTTAAAAGGTAAATTGATGGATAGATATACATTTTTTTATAGATGCAGATTGATGACGTGGCAAATTAAACTTATAAGTATATAACTACAACTACTACAACCCAATTTGATATCTACGGTAACACATTGAATAATGCGTTGCAATACACAAAAATCAGCATCGCTGTGGCAGCACTTAGCTAGAAACACCTTGGATTTTCATTGCAGTAGGCAATCTATAGCGTAGTCCGCTTTATCCTCGCTGCAACTTTATTTACCTCTACCGCTGTAGAACCACTAAGCGCTTTAACTACATAGGTAGAGATAATAAATGTCTAGACAAATTTAGACTTTATATGTAAAAACTGCATTCTGAATGGTTTGGATAACAACCTCTGCAATGTCTACTGTGGTGTTGCAACGTCCAAGAAAATCTGTTTGGCGCTTTGGAAAAGAAGTATAAACCAAAGATGCAGGCATAAAAAATTCATCGCTGCAAATTTGTTGACATCCAAATGGTGGATTCAAAGACTGTAATAAACCATATTCAAAAACTACAACTTATCATCCATTATGAAGATGAACAGATGACTCTAAGCGAATCTTTCCAGGTTGTCGTTACCATTGAGAAACTTCCTCCATTATGTTATGAAAAGCGCGTTTAAATGGTGCTTAAGCCACGCTTAAGCGATTTTGGCAATTACATTGCTTAATTTTTAAAAAGCGGAAGGCATCAAGCGACTAGCGCGCTTAAGCAAGCTTTTTTCAGCACTTAGCAGCGCCTCACCTAAAATTTAGCATTTATGTATAATATTAAGTGATGAATTGCTTATATAAAAATTAAGCGTTGCTTAGTTGTCACTTATGCACTACTTAGGCGCAATTTAAGAGCCATTAGGACCAGCTGGAATTCAGATGGATCTAACGCTTAAGCAGTGCTTAAGCGTCGCTTAAGCGCCATTAAGCGATGCGAGGCTTCCATCGCCTCACCTCGCTTAGCGCTTAATATAACATAGTCTTAAACAGAAGCGCAAGGAATTAACGATGAGGGAACCTGTAGTTCGATTAAGAATTGAGGATGACAATAGAAATTTTGAGAAAAAGACTTCTCAGAATATGGTTGCCAAAGAAAGCGTTATCGTAGTGGATAAGTCCAATAAAAAGAAATGTGACAACAAAAAAAAAGAAATGAAAAGCGAATGTGTCAAACATTTCAGATGGTGTTTCTGAAATGAATTTGTGTGTGGTTGTTTCAGAATGCAATCTTATTGGTAACAACAAGGAGTGGTTTGTAGACACGAGAGCTACTCGTCATGTATCTGTAAATAAGTGGATGTTTACAAACTAAAAGACTAATACTATTAATGAACAACTACTTATGGGTAATTCATCCACATTATAGGTCGAAGGCAAGGGAAATAATGTACTAAATTGAATTTTAAAAAGGAACTTACATTGAGTGACGTTCTCCATGTTCCATAAATCCGCAAGAACCTGATTTTAGGATGCTGCTTAGCAAGCAGAACTTCAAAATGACTTTTGTTCCTGATAAATTTGTAATGTCAAAGAATGGATTGTATGTAGGAAGAGGTTATGTGTGTGATGGCTTATTTAAAGAAAATGTTACCACTGTTGTAGCGAACAATGATACGAATAAAATTGAATCTTCTGCTTATATGTGATTCTATTAATTTATAGCATTCTAGACTAGGTTATGTGAAATTTGATGCATTGCAAAAACTGATCAATCTTGACTTCATACCTAAGTGTAGAATTGATTCATAAAATAAATGTCAAATTTATGTTGAGACCAAATTGAAAAGAGCCTCTTTTCATCATGTTGAAGAAGAAAGCCTCACGATTGAATTTAATTCAAGTATTCAATATCAATATATATATTTAAATATAATAATAAATGCCTTTGCTGTATTCCCACTGTGATGCTTGCTGTTTACTCACTGGTGTGTTGCATTGTGTGTTTGAAATTTGGTACTTGTGTACTCCCTGTATCATGCCATTTTATTGTGCCATTGTGGTTCTGGCCCGCACTGGAAATCTTATGTCCCACTATTGTTTTGTTATCTTGTTACACCATGTTTCCCTAGAGTTTGAACTTGTCATTTGTTCGACTTATGCTAATTTGTTTTGCACTTATGTTACTACTTCATTTCTACACTTGATGTTGAGATTCACTTAGCCTAATTGAGAATTTTCATACATGAACCCTTGCTGTGTTGTTGGAACTGTGATATGGCTTTGCTGCACTTGTACTTGTCAATGTCGTGTAACTTCCTTCACTTGAGAATTTTAGTTTGCTCCATTGTTGCATTGGCTTTAATTTGCATGACCTGTCCATGCTATGCTGTCTTGGCCTATTTGTGTCTTGGTGTTGTGTTTTTCATTGGCTTTAAAAAAAAACCTGCACCTTTCCACTTTTACTTTACATATGTGTATATACATATACACGTCTTTGTATACATGTATTATAATGGTGCATCTCGATTTTTGATATTGAACTATTTTTGTTCACCCTGTTTTATTGCACTACTGTTAGAGTTGAAATATTCCACCATTCTTGTTTTCAGTCACACAACGTTATTGCATTTGCATGTGTACACGCACACACACACAGAGATATATATATATATACATACATATATATATATATATATCAATAGGTATGCACATCTGCAAGTATGCGTATTAAGATGTGAATTTAACTAAAATGGGTTAGGACAACATATGTATGTATGCATTTTCACGCATGTATATTTGTATTTCGATACCTGTATATTCCCAGTGAACTGAAGTATGTGCTAGCCTAGATTGTAAACATCTTAGTTCATATACCCTTTCTTGTTTTGGGACTGAGATGCAAGTATTGAAATGGGCTTTGGTCCTTGTTTGAAACTGTAAGCTGCATCATATATGCATATACGTATATCTATGTATGTGTATACATATGTAAAGCACACGCATTTCTTTTAGTTGTCACTTGCAGACTGCCATGATCATTTTTACTTCAGATCTGTGTACTTGCATTTCTTACTGGAACCTTGGTATTTGGCCATTCCACCCACTATCGCATGAAACTTCCTGCTTGTTTATACACATATAAACTGAACAATGGGGAAAATTTTGAACATATATCTGAAATATATCTTTGACATATTCATAATGGAATCTATCTGAGAAAAGGATACATGCTACCTTAGTACGTGCCTTGTAAATCCGAACAATTCATTGTTGTTTTTTAGGCCTTGTTGTGAGTAATTAACTTGAGTTTACTTTGTTCATAAATTGAAATACACATTTGATACTATGTGCCTTGCTTGCGCCTATCCTGTATGCTGCTGTGCATTAAGATGATACGATGTATATACAAACAAAGAAAAATATATACACCTTACTGAGTTGTAACCCTGGATTCACATTGCCTTGTTTTTTTTCGTGTCATGCGTGTTTTGTTGCAACCTATAGTAACTTAATAAGTTAAACTGAAGTAAACCTATACCTTGTCGCATTGTTAGAAAATCTAGAACATATCCTTGGTGCACCGAAACTTGTAACCGCATGTGTTTGACTTCACAACATTTCTACTATAACGACCCATATTCTACGTATCGGAGGATCATAAAATATTTATTTTATTTTCATATGAAGTGATATGATCATGTAACTTTGGGGAATGACTATTGGGGTCATTTCCCATATTCGCGATTTTTGCCGAATTTTAAATGATCGTTTTGCCCCTGGCGAATCTTGTTTCACATATAACTTATGATTGGTAAGGAGTTTGACCTAAAATAACTTCCATTGGATTCAGATGATGGATTACCTTTCCGTAGATTGGTTAGATTAATCAAACAGACTTACCGTTTGGGAGATATGGCTGAAACAAGGTTTGGAAGGTGAAAAATAGCTTAACCGGGCTTAATTAGGTGATTAGTGGTTAGGACCATAACCCACTTCAGGATTAGGGTTATGGGAGGGCTGAGAGGGTTTGAGGAAACATTTCATTTCATTTTCTTAGCTGCCACTTTCATTTCCTCAAACCCAGTAATGGCCTCCACCTTCTAAACTACCTCCTAATCACTTTCTAATCCAATATTAAGCTAACCAACATAAAATTAAGGCGGATTAGCATCAAAATCGAGATAGAGCTGCTGGAACACATTGGGATCCATGCCAAATCAGTTAGAGTTTCAGATCTGAAATTTATTTGTGGCTAAGGTGAGTGATTAGCATGTTTTTTGAAACACCCCACCTCCGTTAGGGTCACTCTCAAAGGGAATGCCCTAATTTTGGTGGAGGTTTATAAGTATAAGTCACAGATATACAAGACAGATATAAGAACACATATTTTTGAACAGTGGAAAACAACAACAACTTTTATTTCAACAAAATACGTGTTACACAAACCATGTCATAATTTGTTTTACAATACTTCCAAAAACATAACATCTTCATAACTGTCTTGATTACATTATTTAAAGAAGCATAAAGAAAACATAAATAAACTGCATAAGTCCCATAATTGTTGTCCAAAGCCATAGTCCAAAACGAAAAAGATCCAAGCAATACATTCTTCCTCTTGAAGCTGGATGTGAAAGCTGGTCAAGCTGCTGTATTCCCTCCCTGTGGACCTGGGGGGGGGAACGAAAGAAAAGAAGGCGAAAGAAAAGTAGAGTCAGACATAAAGCTTGAGTAAGTCTAGGACTATTCAGTCTATGAATAAAGAACTGGGTATGATAAGTATAAACTAGAAATGAGAAAGCACCATGAACTAAGTTAGGTTGTCTAGGGTCGAATACACTATCGTACCCCATATTAATCTCTGTACCCATATAAACTAGTTCCTAACAGGCACCCCATAATCAGGGTGAAGTGATCCATTTCTGATGATCGGCTCCTACTCGCATAGTTACATGTGTCTTACGGCCCCCGTTGATGTAGTTACCTATGCTGGTCCCACCATGCGATGTATCAAGTCCCATGGTGGCGGCCCGACACAATTCTAGAGTGCACAGGTATACTACTGGTGCCCAGTGCCTTATTTTTCTGCGCCGAAGTGCGTGCACGCCCGCACCCCATTAGAACCTACACTGCTGCACCACCGCCGTCGATTTGACCTCTTACAGTCAGCCCAGTAATCGTGCCCCACCCTGCCTAGTTCAGGGTATCCTGATACACCTTGTAGGGTTACTGCTGAAAAGGGTCCCCCGCTACTAGGTTTTCTATTTCTAGCCAACATGCTAAGTTGGTTAAGTGTTTTGTAAACCTAACCCCCAATCAGTCTGTATAGTTTAGCATGTTCCATTTTGATTAAGTATTAATTCAATTTACTTAATCCTATCAATCCTGACTCAGCCTTAATTGTCTTATTAAAGCCTTGACCTCTCACATTAGACAGGTATTGTTGTGGCTGCCTGTTGCCGGTTGGGTCCGGGCAGTCTTACGCCACAACTCAGTCTAACCTCGGGTCTTTATTGGGCTCCGTGTTTAACCACCCACATTGGATAGGTATTGTTGTGACTACTGGACAGCCGGGCAGTTTCGGGCAGGTTTACATCACAACTCAATCCAACCTCGGGTTAAACACATCGTATTTTCTAAATTTACATATTTTGTCTCTTTCCTTTTTTATATGTAAATATTTGCGGCCCATTATTCAAATTCATCTTTATTGGGTAAAATTAATTTATACCACTTAATTGTTTTTCAAGGTTGTTGGCATGCGTCAAACATGCCAACACATATGTTCTATATTTTAACCCAAACGTCATTACCCCCGTTTTACACATTCGCTACAATATAAGATATGTTGGGTTTAACATTTAAACCCAACTTAGCCATATGAAAAGGGGAGGCTTATAACATGGTGTTTATAAGGTAACATAAAAAGGGGAGTGTGAACGCATGAACTTGCAACATAACGATCCAATTAACATGAATTAGGCACATGTGAACTTGCATTGTAATAGCATATAATCATGGCATAAACATACTTAAACATGAATCATTCTATTCATATAATCATGGCATAAACTTACCTAAACATGAACCATTCTATTCATATAATCATGGCATAAACATACCTAAACATGAAATCATGGTTTTTAGTCTATTCATGTAAACTTGCAATTGGAATGTAAATCTAACTTAATTATGTGTCACATATGTCACCATATGATTTTGATAACAACTTAGGCATAAAACATGTTTTCAACTAGGCATAACACCAAACATAGTTTAGTCATGTTCATAAAGATACTTACTTTTGTCTTTAACACAAAAGTATGGTTTTACACTTGAATCACGATGCCAGTTCCAATATAAATAAACCATAGTACTTAGATGACACACTAAAAGTGATCATAAAAGTATGTACATCATATTGGCATAATGGCGAATCATATACTTGCATGAATCCCAATTAAACTACCACAACATATGGTTGTTAACATGAATCATATACTTGCATGAATCTAAATTAAACCACCATAAACATGTAGTTGTTAACTTCCAACATAAATCACATTCTTGCAAATATTCAATCGTTATACCACAATATTTCCAAATCGTTAGAATCAACGCAACATACAAATATAGATTATTATCACCACATATCGAATACAATTCTATTTCTCATTTTACACAAATCAAACGCAATTAATTATTCACATCGGAATAGCACTCTACTTACAACGTATGACGAATCTTCAATTCAGGAATCTGAATTCTGAATTTGGAGATGCTATCCTTTGTTGTAGGCGTTGTTTTGATTTAATTGACGTTGCTTTAAGCTTTCGAATTATCTCCTAATTGTCTCTCAATTTCTGATGGCTATTCCTAGTCTTTCCTCAGCAGCATGACGGTCTCATCTCCATTTTAGTTTGTGTGAATTAGGGTGAGTCTTGAGTCCTTTTTATAGAGTTTGTGAGTTGATTAGGACCGTCGATGGAGCTTGGTTTAATAATAGCCGTTCGTTTGAAGGAGAGACAAACCAGGAGCTGACACCTAGCCCTAGTGACAAGGCAAGGCTCAGAAAATCGACCAAACACAGATCAGGCCAGCCAGGGGGACTGGGTTCGACCTGGCTCAGGGGCCAGGTCGACACGCCAGTCGACACCGTGTCGACTTGCAGTCGACACGGGTGACCCAGGTCGACTACCCAGTCGACCTGGGTAGCCCCAGGTCGACTACCCAGTCGACCTGGGTGCCTTGGGCGGGAAAATTCCCGCCCTAGCCAATCCGGCCCGATTTTGAATTTTGAATTGGTTTTTCTGGGCTATTTTGAATTTTAAACAGAATTCTGAAACTTCCGGAGGCCATATCTTCTTCATACGGAGTCCGTTTTACGCAAACTCAGACTCTATCCCAAGCAGAATTCCGAGACGAACGCAATGGCGTATCCCGTTTCCCTTAATTCTTTGATTTGAAATTAGTTATACTTTAATTTGTGAATTTCACTGTTATAGAATACACGGGGTGTTACATTCTCCCCCACTTAAAAGGATTTCGTCCCCGAAATCTTCAAGTTCAGGAAGAATGTACATCCTAACATCCAAACATCCATCTACTCATTCATCAAACACGGGCATCCATTGTCCTTAAAAGACTTCTAATGCTTCATGATCATATGCGAAGTGTGTGTGTACATGTACTTATCTAATGCAAAATCAGGCGGTCTACTGATTCAGTTGACCTCCTTAATGCGAATTATGTAAGTGCCATGAATCCATTATGTATGCAAATTCTCCTATTCATGATTCTACATGAGTGCTCAACCATTCATATAAATGCAACATCCGTATGACAACACATTAAACTTCAACCATATACGAATATAAATACATTTATGCATATGCAATATGAAGTGACTGAGCCGATCTAAAACCTAGATTGTGTGTGTATATGCAACCACGAGCAACCACTAGCAATCACTTGCAACCACTTGCAACAATCATCCATAACATGTTTCAATTACATGTTTTCATCCAAAGAGTTTCTACCTAAAAGATAAGGTCGAGGAGATATACCTAAAAAGATATATAAAAGCGCAACTTAAGGAAAAAGAAAGATCAAAGATGTACCCTCGAAAAGAAAAGGGTAGGCTGCGCGTATTCTAGCTTCAGTTTCCCAAGTTGCGTCTCCCTCGGCGTCGCTCCACTGAACTTTGATGAGCTTGACTTCGCGGTTGCGTAGCTTTTTCACTTCCGTTCCTAATATGCGGGTTGGAACTTTCCTCACGGTCGCTTCGCGTTCCACTTCAGCTTCTTCTAGGATATTTGGCTCTACCACTTCAGCAGATTCATGTAGACATTTTCGGAGATGTGAAACATGAAAGACGTTGTGAACTCCGGCCAATTTTTCGGGTAGCTCTAATCTATAGGCCATTTTTTCAATTTTCTCGATGATAGGAAATGGCCCTACGAATCTTGGTGCTAGCTTTCCCGTGGTTCCAAAACGAACAACGTTCCTCAACGGAGATACCTTAAGAAAAACTTTGTCCCCAACCTCAAATTCAAGGTCGGTCCTCCTCTTGTCGGCGTAGGACTTTTGTCTGTCTTGGGCCGTCTTCATCCTTCTTCGTATTAAGTCTACTTTCTCTGAAGTCTCTCGGATCATATCTGGTCCAAGTATGAGCTTATCAGTAGACTCCCACCAACAAGTGGGTGATCGGCACGGTCTTCCATATAAAGCTTCGAAGGGCGCCATTCCGATGGTTGCTTGGTAGCTATTGTTGTAGGCAAATTCCACCAAAGGAAGATGGTCTTCCCACGTCCCTCCGAAGTCAAGGACGCACAGTCTTAAAAGGTCCTCAAAAACTCTGTTCACTCTTTCTGTCTGGCCGTCGGTTTGGGGATGATAGGCTGTGCTTAAGCATAACTGTGTGCCTACCGCTTCTTGCAGACTCCGCAAAAACTCACTTGTGAAGATAGGGTCTCGGTCACTAACAATGCTGGACGGTATTCCATGGAGTCGGACAATTTCCTTGAGGTAAAGAGATGCTAGGGATGAGGCAGTTCTTTTACTCTTGACAGGTAAGAAGTGGGCGCTTTTAGTAAGCCTATCCACTATTACCCAAATGCTAGTATTGTCTCTTCTAGACTTAGGCAGCCCATCAATGAAGTCCATTGAGATGCTATCCCACTTCCACTGCGGGACCTCTAGAGGATGGAGCAGACCGCCAGGCTTTTTCTGTTCCGCCTTAACCTGTTGGCACACCATGCACTTAGAAATGAAATCGGCCACGTCCTTCTTCATGCCGTTCCAAAAGAAAGTTCTTTTTATGTCCTTGTACATTTTATCTCCACCTGGATGTATCGTCATCTTGGAGTGATGTGCTTCCTCGAGAACCTTCTTTACAAAATCCCTTGTCTGTAGGACGCATAGTCTTCCGTCTCGCCTTAGCCAACCCTTGTCGTTGATGGAGTATCTGCTGTGGTGACTTGAAGTCTCACCCCTAATTAGCCTATCAATCGTCTCCACAAGCTGAGGGTCTTCGCGTTGTGCTGTCCCTATTGAGTCCACTAAAGTCGGGCGTACTTCGAGAGATGCTAGCAAGCCTGGTACAAAATCGGAGGAGGGCCTAAAGTCAAAGCTGGCTATAAACTCTAGGCTTTGTCTTTCAACAAACATCGGGCTTAGGGTTAGTTTCTTTCGGCTCAACGCGTCTGCCACTATGTTGCCTTTGCCCGGAGTGTAGGAGATCTCGAAATCGTACGAGGCAAGAAACTCCATCCATCTCTGTTGCCTCAAGTTAAGATCTTTCTGCGAGAAAAGATATTTCAACGATTTATGGTCAGTGTAAAGTTCGAACTTCTCACCTAGGAGATAGTGTCGCCAAGACTTGAGTGCAAAGACGATGGCGGCTAACTCAAGATCGTGGGTCGGGTAGTTCTTTTCATGCACTTTCAATTGTCTCCCGCAATAAGCTACTACCCTTCCTTATTGCATTAAGACGGCGCCTAGCCCTGTCCCACATGCATCTGTATAAACTATGAACATCTTGCTTCCATCTGGCAACGTTAAAACTGGGGCTGTTGTAAGAGCCCTTTTCAGTCGTTGGAAAGCAAACTCGCAATCCAAGTCCCAATTGAACACTAGATTCTTCTTGGTCAACTTTGTGAGTGGAGATGATATCTTTGCAAAGTCTCTGATGAATTTCCGATAGAAGCCTGCTAGCCCGAGAAAGCTTCGGACTTCTGTTGCGTTCTTTGGTGTCTTCCAGTCCTGCACCGCTACTACCTTAGCAGGGTCCATAGCTAACCCTTCTTTGGATACTATGTGCCCAAGGAACCTCACTTCCTCTCTCCAAAAGTGGCATTTGGAGAATTTGGCTTTTAGCTGATGGACTCGCAGAGTTTCCATGATTGTCCTTAGGTGCTGAGCATGTTCCTCTTCACTCCTTGAGAAGATAAGGATATCTTCTACGAAGACCACTACGAACTTGTTGAGGAATTCTCTGAACACCCTACTCATCAAGTCCACGAAGTAAGCGGGTGCGTTTGTCAAGCCAAAAGGCATGACAAGCCATTCAAAGAAGCCGTCTAGGGTTCTGAATGTTGTCTTATCGATACTATCTTCAGCCACCCTTAGCTGATGAAAACCGGTCGCCAAATCGAGTTGGGAGAAAACAGACGCTCCTACAAGTTGATCAAACAGATCATCAATTCTGGGGAGAGGGTGCCTATTCTTTTTCGTTAGCTTGTTGAGCTCCCTATAGTCAACACATAGACGGAGTGAACCATCCGCCTTTGTGGCGAACACCACTGGAGCGCCCCATTCTGAAATGCTCCTCCTAATGAACCCCTTCTCTAGAAGCTCTTTAATCGGTTTACTGAGCTCTTTCCTTTCCCGCGGAGCCATGTGTCTAACGGGCAACGCAACGGGCTTTGCATTATCTACAAGATATATGCGGAAGTCTATCTCCCGCTTCGGAGGCAAGCCCTTCACCTCTTCGAAGACATCCGGATATTCCCGGACCACTCTAACCGATTGCAAACTTTCAACAGAGGCATCTAGCGATTCAAGATAACTAAACATAACCGCATATGAGGGATTACAAGTAATTTCCAAAGTGTTACCGAGTTGGGTCAGAAGCCTAACCACCCTTCTCTCACAATCAAGGACGGCACCATTACTGGATAGCCAATCCATGCCCAAAATCAAACCATATCTCGAGAAGCCCAAAACAAAGGCACTACATCTAAATTCTAAGCTTAGAATTGAAATTTTCAATCCCACACAGATCATAGACAAATGAGTTGGGCCCCCAATTGGGTTTGAAACAATTAAGGGGTCCTCTACCATACTAGTTTCTAGGTGCAGAGATTCTACTAAAGCAGACGAGATAAAGGAGTGTGATGCGCCAGAATCAAATAAAGTGCGAACAGGGTGATCATAAAGATAAACTACACTTTCTACAGAAGTATTTATACCTCGCTGTTGCAGAGGTGGCGCTTCTAGCACATGAACCTGTGCCCCTGAGGTGGATCCAGCCCTCTGCCCCTGTCCTCGTTTCTTCGGGCAATCCTTAGCCATGTGGCATGTCTCACCGCAAGAAAAGCACCCGCCATTCATCTTGGCCTTCTTTTTCCGGCAATCTTTCACTAAGTGCCCCACTTTGCCACAGAAATTACACTTCCTCTTCTCTTTGTTGTCTTTCCCGCCCTTCTTAAAGTCTGTCTTCTTAGGTTGCAAACCCTCTTTCTTCCCTTGAGAGTTTTCTGCCTTTGTCTCCATCTTGCCCTTATCCTCTTCGTTCAGCAATGCCATCTGTACCAATCTTTCATACGTAGCTCCCATGGGTATATGGGTCATGCCCAAACTGTGTAATGGCTCATTCAACCCTTTGACAAAACGGAGAGCCTTCTTGTGCGGGGTGTTGACTAGGTCCAGTTCGAACCTAGCCAGCTCATCGAACTGATTAACATACTCTTTGACTGTCATATTCCCTTGCTTAAGAAATAAGAATTTTTCCAACTGCAAACTCCTTTCAGCGTCTGAGAGAAATTTAGCCTCAAACCTCGCCCTAAAGTCCTCCCATGTTTCCACCGGTGTTTCTGCATTGGTGACTTCCCACCAGTAGGAAGCCTCGCCTTTAAGTAGCCATACTGCCGGTTGTACCTTCTGCCTATCTTCTACCTCAAAGATGACGAATAAGTCCTCGGTTTCCTTTAGCCAATTCCTAGCTGCCACGAAGGACTCAGTTCCATGAAAGTCCTTTCCCCCCCATAGCTTTAAAATCTTTACATATCTTTGCAAAAATATTTCCTCGCGGAGGAGGCGGAGGAAGAGGTGCTGCTGCAGCTGGATGATTTCCTGCAGCTGGAGGAGGAGGAACGGCAGGACCTGGCTGAGTGGCCCTTGCTTCTAAGAATCGTCTAAACCAACCAGGTATTGGTATACCCTCTGGCAAGTTAAGTTCTTCGGACATGCTGAAACAAAAAGGATAGATTCAAAACGAAGGATAAAAGATAGTACCTATGGCTTTGGGGGACTTTGCCTTTTTAAAATATAATATTTTATTTTTAAAAGTGCTTCTTTAAATTTTCCCTTGAAAATAAATTTTCAAAACTTTTATCTTATCTGGTAAACCTATGCTCTGATACCAAGTGAAACACCCCACCTCCGTTAGGGTCACTCTCAAAGGGAATGCCCTAATTTTGGTGGAGGTTTATAAGTATAAGTCACAGATATACAAGACAAATATAAGAACACATATTTTTGAACAGCGGAAAACAACAACAACTTTTATTTCAACAAAATACGTGTTACACAAACCATGTCATAATTTGTTTTACAATACTTCCAAAAACATAACATCTTCATAACTGTCTTGATTACATTATTTAAAGAAGCATAAAGAAAACATAAATAAACTGCATAAGTCCCATAATTGTTGTCCAAAGCCATAGTCCAAAACGAAAAAGATCCAAGCAATACATTCTTTCTCTTCAAGCTGGATGTGAAAGCTGGTCAAGCTGCGGTATTCCCTCCCTGTGGACCTAGGGGGGGGGGAAACGAAAGAAAAGAAGGCGAAAGAAAAGTAGAGTCAGACATAAAGCCTGAGTAAGTCTAGGACTATTCAGTCAATGAATAAAGAACTGGGTATGATAAGTATAAACTGGAAATGAGAAAGCACCATAAACTAAGTTAAGTTGTCTAGGGTCGAATACACTATCGTACCCCATATTAATCTCTGTACCCATATAAACTAGTTCCCAACAGGCACCCCATAATCAGGGTGAAGTGATCCATTTCTGATGATCGGCTCCTACTCACATAGTTACATGTGTCTTACGGCCCCCGTTGTTGTAGTTACCTATGCTGGTCCCACCATGGGGTGTATCAAGTCCCATGGTGGTGGCCCGACACAATTCTAGAATGCACTGGTATACTACTGGTGCCCAATGCCTTATTTTTCTGTGCCGGAGTGTGTGCACGCCCGCACCCCGTTAGAGCCTACACTGCTGCACCACCGCCGTCGATTTGACCTCTTACAGTCAGCCCAGTAATCGTGCCCCACCCTGCCTAGTTCAGGGTATCCTGATACACCTTGTAGGGTTACTGCTGAAAAGGGTCCCCCGCTACTAGGTTTTCTATTTCTAGCCAACATGCTAAGTTGGTTAAGTGTTTTGTAAACCTAACCCCCAATCAGTCTGTATAGTTTAGCATGTTCCATTTTGATTAAGTATTAATTCAATTTACTTAATCCTATCAATCCTGACTCAGCCTTAATTGTCTTATTAAAGCATTGACCTCTCACATTAGACAGGTATTGTTGTGGCTGCCTGTTGCCGGTTGGGTCTGGGAAGTCTTACGCCACAACTCAGTCTAACCTCGAGTCTTTATTGGGCTCCGTGTTTAACCACCCACATTGGATAGGTATTGTTGTGACTACTGGACAGCCGGGCGGTTCCGGGCAGGTTTACATCACAACTCAATCCAACCTCGGGTTAAACACATCGTATTCTCTAAATTTACATATTTTGTCTCTTTCCTTTTTATATGTAAATATTTGCGGCCCATTATTCAAATTCATATTTATTGGGTAAAATTAATTTATACCACTTAATTGTTTTTCAAGGTTGTTGGCATGCGTCAAACATGCCAACACATATGTTCTATATTTTATCCCAAACGGCATTACCCCCGTTTTACACATTCGCTACAATATAAGATATGTTGGGTTTAACATTTAAACCCAACTTAGCCATATGAAAAGGGGAGGCTTATAACATGGTGTTTATAAGGTAACATAAAAAGGGGAGTGTGAACGCATGAACTTGCAACATAACGATCCAATTAAATTGAATTAGGCACATGTGAACTTGCATTGTAATAGCATATAATCATGGCATAAACATACTTAAACATGAATCATTCTATTCATATAATCATGGCATAAACATACCTAAAGATGAACCATTCTATTCATATAATCATGGCATAAACATACCTAAACATGAAATCATGGTTTTTAGTCTATTCATGTAAACTTGCAATTGGAATGTAAATCTAACTTAATTATGTGTCACATATGTCACCGTATGATTTTGATAACAACTTAGGCATAAAACATGTTTTCAACTAGGCATAACACCAAACATAGTTTAGTCATGTTCATAAAGATACTTACTTTTGTCTTTAACACAAAAGTATGGTTTTACACTTGAATCACGATGCCAATTCCAACATAAATAAACCATAGTACTTAGATGAATCCAACTACACACTAAAAGTGATCATAAAATTATGTACATCATATTGGCATAATGGCGAATCATATATTTGCATGAATCCCAATTAAACTACCACAACATATGGTTGTTAACATGAATCATATACTTGCATAAATCTAAATTAAACCACCATAAACATGTAGTTGTTAACTTCCAACATAAATCACATTCTTGCAAATATTCAATCGTTATACCACAATATTTCCAAATCGTTAGAATCAACGCAACATACAAATATAGATTATTATCACCACATATCGAATACAATTCTATTTCTCATTTTACACAAATCAAACGCAATTAATTATTCACATCGGAATAGCACTCTACTTACAACGTATGACGAATCTTCAATTCAGGAATCTGAATTCTGAATTTGGAGATGCTATCCTTTGTTGTAGGCGTTGTTTTGATTTAATTAACGTTGCTTTAAGCTTTCGAATTATCTCAAAATTGTCTCTCAATTTCTGATGGCTATTCCTAGTCTTTCCTCAGCAGCATGACGGTCTCATCTCCATTTTAGTTTGTGTGAATTAGGGTGAGTCTTAGGTCCTTTTTATAGAGTTTGTGAGTTGATTAGGACCGCCGATGGAGCTTGGTTTAATAATAGCCGTTCGTTTGAAGGAGAGACCAACCAGGAGCTGACAACTAGCCCTAGTGATAAGGCAAGGCTCAGAAAATCGACCAAACACAGATCAGGCCAGCCAGGGGGGCTGGGTTCGACCTGGCTCAGGGGCCAGGTTGACACGCCAGTCGACACCGTGTCGACTTGGCAGTCGACACGGGTGACCCAGGTCGACTACCCAGTCGACCTGGGTGCCTTGGGCGGGAAAATTCCCGCCCTGGCCAATCCGGCCCGATTTTGAATTGGTTTTTCTGGGCTGTTTTGAATTTTAAACTGAATTCTGAAACTTCCGGAGGCCATATCTTCTTTATACGGAGTCCGTTTTACGCAAACTCGGACTCTATCCCAAGCAGAATTCCGAGACGAACGCAATGGCGTATCCCGTTTCCCTTAATTCTTTGATTTGAAATTAGTTATACTTTAATTTGTGAATTTCACTGTTATAGAATACACGGGGTGTTACATTTTTACACTAACTACGACTAATTAGGGGTGATTAGTGATAATTAGCGAAATTATGACTCAGAAAAATATGAAAAAATATTCATAAATTCTAAAATATTATTTTATGTCTTTGTTAAGTTTGGGTTAATTTGGATTAAGTTTGCTAATCCTACAGTTAAACATGGTTTAGGGGATTAAGGGGAAAATCATGTTTTTGGGTATGTTTGATCTAAAATAACCTATATGCTTGATGTTTTGATCCTTTTAATTATTCCTATATGTTACTACTACTGTTTGGAATGTTTCATGATTGATTAGAAAAGTTAGAATGGTTGAAAACGCCGTCGTATGGCGAGAATGGACGAATAATGGCTTGTTGGAAAAGTGCCAGGATTCCAGATCGGATCGGAGGAGAGGGATCGGATCGGATCTAATGGACTGAATTGAACTGGAGTGGTGGCATCTTCAGCGGCGTGCAAATGCAAGGGCAATGAGGAAGGCTTGGATAGGATCAAATTGGAATGGATCTAGAATTGGATCGGGCTAGAGCAGAGCGAACTGGAGCCTGGCGTGGGATCGGATAGGAGTACCAAACCAAACCAGAAGACCGAGCGGGCCCGATGGAAAAGTACGACCCGACCAGAACTGGTGTGATGACCACGAACCCAACTAAGGACCCGAACTGAACCGAGGAGGTGATCTAATGATGACTTGAACCAAACCGGGGTGACAAGCCGAACCGAGCCAGATGCGTACTTCTATTTATACTCGCTGACTCTTGTGAAGACCAACTCCAATTCGACCATAACCCAAGATGCAAAGGAAGTCCAAATGGGCGGTTATTACTTAGGATCCAGATGGGAACCAATGTATTAACTTCATGAGTTGGACTTTGCTGCGGGACGTGTGCAAAGAGGTTATCGATGTCTATAACTTTGATTCACTATTGATGGGAGGGGCATTGACTATGGACCAGTGCGGTGGGGTCAAAGTTGTAAGGAGTCAAACTCCATCAGGACCCCCAAGGGCAAAGTGGTCGTTGTAAGGTTTGAATGGAGCTGGGATCCATCATGCCCCAAAATGGTTCTGGTGATCAAAGCGGTGGATATCGTATGCTTTACGCACTGAGTAAAAGATGTGAGGATGATTGCTATGTTTAATGTTTGCTATCATCATGACACGCGCACTCCCATTTTCAAACCATATGTTAGTGTTACCTTAGAGTACTGTGCATCTTGTCGTGCTAATTCTTTGGTTGCAGGTCCAGGTTAAGGTATGATTATTTATTCCTGTTATTGTTTTGTTTTGATACTTTCGCTCATACCAGACTTTTGTCTGACCCAGAGTTTTATGTATCCTCTTATTACTTTGGGTGCTACTAAATGAGCAGACTAGAGAGAGGTTAGGTGTAACAACCCGTATTTTTGAATAACATGTTATAACATAAATGGAGGCAGAATTACACTGTAAAATCTGAATCAAGGGAAACGGGCTATGCCATTGCGTTCGTCTCGGAAATATACGCGAAATAGAGTCCGAGTTTTCGAAAATCGGAGTCCGTATGACCAAGATATGGCCTCGCGAAGTTTCACGAAAAATTCAAAAATTAAAGTATACGTAATTAAGTGAAATGGGTTGCACAGAGAAATATATATATATATATTGATATATATATATATATATAATTGAAAAGTAAATAAATAAATCTGCAAAAATGTTCAAAACAGCGAATTGGGAGAGGGGAATAACCGAACCGGCCGATTTTTGAGGTCGACCCAAGCCCGCTGGGTCGACTAGGGGTTAATCCAGGGTGTTTGGCTGTCAACCCATGGGCCGATTCGCTCAAATGCATATTTTGCATTTGAATGGTTCTCATGGTTCATCTTTAATCTAAAGGCCCTAGATGGTTTCTACACTTGACTTCTTCCCCAAGACATGCTTTGATGGCTTGGATTGAATCTAGGTTTAATCCTATGGCCTAAAACACTTGCCTAATCTATAAATAAGACCCTAACCTACCCTAAATCATCATTATTCATTCATACAACTAAACTATGGCAAAATCAATCCTCTCATGGCCTCCACTCTCTTCATAAAATTCCTAAATAAATTCCTAAGTGATTTTCCATGCATACAAGTGTTTTCAAACTTGTATGAGCATCATTAGCTTGCATTCAAGTCAAGTTTATATATTTGCATCATAAAGAAAGAGTCTTGATCATTTTGGCTCATGGGTTTTGCTTGCATTTTGGGTTTAATTGATTTCATAAGGGCTTTGTCATATTTTTGTGACTTCTTAAGCATTGTAAGCCCTATTCTACTTTCATACTTAAACTCTAAAGTTAAATGTATGATATGCAAGTTTATATGCAAGTTTATCATGTTGTGATATGCAAGTTTATATGCAAGTTTATCATGTTGTGATATGCAAGTTTATATGCAAGTTTATCATGTTGTGATATGCAAGTTTATATGCAAGTTTATCATGTTGTGATATGCAAGTTTATATGCAAGTATGCCAAGTTATGTTATGCAAGTTTGGGTTGAACATTTTGTTCATGCTATCATGTTATGCAAGCTTATTTTGGGTTTATGAACATAAAGCTTTAAGCTTTATGCCAAAGGTTGCATTTTAGCAACATGTAAGTTATCATATCTCTTATGATAACTTGCATGTGAGGCTAAATGCGAACTTATGGCCATCTCTACATGTCATTTAGCACCATGTATCACCAATATGCTAAGTTTGGTTTTATGCATGCTTTTGAGGCCTAAAAATGTAATATGCAAGTGTATGAACATATGAACATTTCATATGCCACCATGTTAAGCTTGTGGCTTCAATACCTTTATGTCATGATTATGCCAAGTTCCCTCTTTCTATCCTTTATGCGCTATTGCGATATGTAAGCGATGGGATTGCGTTTGGGGTTGGGTAAACTTAAAAGACATAAAACATAAGCTTGGGAATTTACCTATTAAGTTAGGTCTACCCATTGGGAATTTACCTATTAAGTTAGGTCTACCCAATTGCTTGAAAACTTGTAACATGTTTTGGAAACATGATGGACATGACACTTAGAAAAGATAAGTGTGGCCAACTCGAGGTTGGGTTGAGTTTGTAGCGTAAACCTACCCGGAACCGACCGGCTTAACTAGTTGCTACAAACAATAGGACCCAATGTGAGAAGTTGGTCATGTTGTACCTTGAACCCGAGGTTAGACCAAGTTGTGGTGTAAAGCTACCCGGACCCGCCCGGCTTAACTAGTAACCACAACAAGGTCTAATGTGAGAGGTTAAGGCGCATTAAATTAATTAATGCCTCGTGATTAGGGTTAAGTCATGGTCCACTTAATACTTAACCAATTTGGGCTTGGTAGATTAATCGGGGTTAAGTCGTGAACTCATCGTTACACTTAACCAAGTTAATCTAGGATTAGCAAGAGGGTTAAACCGTACTTAACCCACTAGAAAAATCCTAGCAATGGGGGCCCACTCCAGCAGTAATCCCAAGTTAGTATCATCATGACCCTAGGGACTAGGCTAGGGTGGGGGCACGATTACTGGACTGGAGGTAAGTGACCAAAAGCGACGGTAGAGGGTACGCCGGTGTAGTTTCGGGCGGACTCTGGTCGTGCACATAGTCCGTAGCCGGAGAAAACATGCACGGGTACCAGTAGATCGGGACTGTGCACTCATGTTCATGGTGTCCAGGGGTTGACACCCTAGGGCTTGATACACCCGAAGGGTGGACCCGGCACAGTTCGACTACAATTATGTTTGGGCCGTATTGACACCAACACGTGACGAGTTAGGCTTAGGGAGCCGATCGACTAGACCGTTTGGTTGGACCTTGTATTAGGGTCATTTCATGTTATTGGGCCAAAGCTTGGGCCAAGGGATCAATACTTGTTTATTCAAGTCATGTTAGTTTGCTAGTACACCTGTGGTGCAAAACCTTAATCCTGATTATGTGATGACACCTTTATCTACCTTGTTAGTTAATCATCATGCTAGTATATTGTTATCCTTATGTTCATCCCTGCTGCTCATGCCAGTTAACTTTATCAGTTTACATTGATTGTAGTAGGGCTTACTCAGTCTTTTTGACTGACCTGTTTTCTTTCGCCTCTTTTCTTCCGTTCCCCCCCCCCAGGTTCTCAGGGAGGGAATACTGGAGCTTAGCTTGGATTTCGGATTGCTTGCTTGTGGGATTTCAGCACATGTACGGTTTCGACATGAAGCTAGCTATGGTTACCACTTAATTGGGGATAGCACTTATTTATTTCAGTTTTTCAGTTGATGTTGTTTTATCTAGACTTGTTTATTTGGAAAGCTATGTTGTACCAGACTTGTTTTGAAATGTTTTGAAATCTTCCGCTGTTTTATCTATGTTATTTACTCTGTTTACATATATACATATGTTCTTGTTCTGCCTTGATATATCATTATGCATGTTTACCTGATTCAAACGCCCCTCCAAAGTCAGAGTGCTTGCAAGAGCCACCCTGGTGGAGGTGGGGTGTTACATTTGGTATCAGAGCATATGGTACGAGAAGGAACAAAAAGGCTTTTAGAAAACTTTTGGAAAACTATTTTCAAAACCAAGTATAAAGTATTTTCCAAAGAAAAGTCTAGTTTATTTTAAAGGCTATTCCCCAAAAAGCCATTAGCAAAATTCCTTCGTTTTTCTCCATTCTGAATCTGTCTTTTTCTTCGTTTTCAGTATGGCCGATAACTTTGCTATTCCGGAGGGAGTACACGTACCTGTTTGGTATAGGAGACTTTTGGAGGCTAGGGCGACCGAAGCCGGCCCCGCAGATGTTCCTCCTCCTCCTCCGGTAGTTAATGTTCCTCCTCCTCCTCCTCCGGTGGTTAATGTTCCTCCTCCTCCTGTCGCTGAGATTCCTCTTCCCCCTCAGCATCCTCAAGGGGACTTCGCAAAGACTCTAAAGATTTCAAAGCAATGGGTGGCAAGAACTTTCAAGGCACTGAGACTTTTGTAGAGGCCAGAAATTGGTTGAAAGAGACCGAGGATTTATTTGCTATCTTTGGGTTAGACGATCAGAGGAAGATCTTGTTGGCGGTTTGGCATATGAAGGATGAAGCCGCTTATTGGTGGGAAGTCACCAATGGTACTAGGCCCGTTGAGACTTGGGCCGATCTCAGGGCAAGGTTCGTGCTTAAGTTTCTATCTTCTACTGAGGAGAATATGCAAATGGAGAGGTTCATGACTTTGAAGCAAGGAGATATGTCTGTCAAAGATTATGTGAACAAGTTCAATCAATTAGCTCGTTTTGGCTTGGATATGGTGAATACTCCTCAGTAGAAGGCTCTTCGTTTTGCTAGAGGATTGAATGAGCCATTGCAGGGATTGGCTATGTCGCATATTCCCCATGGGGCCACGTTTGAGAGTTTGGTTGATATGGCATTACTTCAGGGAGATGTCAAGAAGGAGATCAAGGTGAATGATACTCAAGCCAAGAAGACTGATTCCCAGGGAAAAGGAAATCAGGGTAATCCAAGTGGTCAGAGCAGTCAAGGCAATCAGAACAAGAACAAGAGTCAAGGCAACAAGGGGAACAACAACAAGGGCAATAACAACAAGGGCAAGAACAACAAGGGGAAGTGCCATTATTGCGGTTCAGTTGGGCATCTTATTAAGGATTGTAAGAAGAGGAAAAGGAAGAATGGTGAATGCTTTTTCTGTGGTGAGACTGGACATTTCAGTAAAGATTGCCCGAGGAAGCAAGGGCAAGGCCAGGGTCAGACTCAGCATGCTGGACCTTCAGGAGGGCAAGTTCATGCTCTCAATGTCGCTCCAGTTCCCGATCGAGGTAGTATTTCTGTTGAGAGCCTTGTATATATTTCTGATTTTCCAGTTCGTACCTTGTTTGATTCTGGTGCATCGCATAGCTTTATCTCATCTGATCTTGTTGATAGTTTGCACCTTAGTACTAGCTTGGTAGAAGATCCCGTCTGTGTCTCAAATCCTATTGGGGGTTCCGCCCATCTGTCTATGATATGTGGGGATTTGAGGATCTCTATACTGAGTGTAGAGTTCTTGTGTAGTGCTTATGTTCTTGGTTTCAGGGGATACGGATTGATATTGGGCATGGATTGGCTGTCTAGATATGGAGCCATCCTTGATTGTGAGCATAGGGTTGTGAGGCTCATGACTCGCCTCGGAAACACCCTAGAGATTTCTTGTGATCTGAGAGGTCCCGTCATGTTGTGCTATCTGGAATCACTCGACTCGTCAATGGAAACTCTTCAGTCTGTGAGAGTGGTTCGAGAGTATCCGGATGTTTTCGATGAAGTTAGGGGGTTGCCCCCTAAGCGAGAGATTAATTTCCGCATTTATCTGGTGGATAATGCAAAGCCTGTTTCTTTGCCCGTTCGGCACATGGCTCCGCGTGAAAGGCGGGAGCTAAGTAATCAAGTGAAAGAGTTGCTTGAGAAGAACTTCATTAGACGAAGTATATCTGAATGGGGAGCGCCTTTGGTGTTTGCTACCAAGGCAGATGGTTCTCTCCGACTTTGTGTTGACTATCAAGAGTTGAATAAGCTGACTAAGAAGAACAGACACCCGTTACCGAGGATAGATGATCTCTTTGACCAGCTTGTCGGTGCTTCTGTTTTCTCTCAGCTTGATCTTGCTACTGGATTCCATCAGCTCAGGGTAGCTGAAGATAGTATAGACAAGACTGCGTTCAGAACGCCAGATGGATTCTTCAAATGGCTTGTCATGCCGTTCGGCTTGACTAATGCACCCGCATATTTCGTGGACTTGATGAGTAGGGTGTTCAGGGAGTTCTTGAACAAGTTTGTCGTGGTCTTCGTAGATGATATTCTGATCTTCTCTAAGGATGAGGAAGAGCACGCCAGGCATCTCATGGAGGTGATGAGTACGCTTAGAGCGCATCAGTTGAAGGCCAAGTTCTCCAAGTGTCACTTTTGGAGAAGGGAAGTTAGATTCCTTGGGCATATAGTATCTAAGCAAGGCTTAGCGGTGGATCCCGCTAAGGTAGTGGCAGTTCAGGATTGGAAGACTCCAAGGAATGCAACCGAAGTGAGAAGTTTTCTAGGTCTTGCGGGTTTTTACCGGAAGTTCATCAAGGACTTCGCAAAGATTTCTGCTCCTCTCACTAAATTGACGAAGAAGAATTTAGTTTTTGCTTGGGGCATAGAATGCGAGCTTGCTTTTCAGAAGCTCAAGAGAGCTCTTACATCAGCACCTGTTCTAGCTTTGCCCGATGGAGGGAAGTTATTTACAGTATACACCGATGCATGTGGCACAGGGTTAGGAGCTGTTCTTATGCAAGAAGGAAGGGTGATATGCTTTGGCGGTAGACAACTCAAAGTGCATGAGAAGAATTATCCCACTCATGACTTAGAGTTGGCAGCAATAGTATATGCACTCAAGGCTTGGCGCCATTATCTTCTGGGAGAAAGATTTGAGCTTTATACCGATCACAAGTCATTGAAGTATCTCTTTTCTCAGAAGGATCTGAATCTGAGGCAACAAAGATGGATGGAATTCTTGGCATCCTATGATTTTGAGATAGCTTATACCCCTGGCAAAGGGAATGTGGTAGCAGATGCATTGAGTAGAAGAAGGTTGACCCAAAGTCCTTTATTCGTTGAGATGAAGAATTTAGAGTATGTGGCAACCTTTGATTTCTCTTTGGCGGTTGAGTCAATGACCGGTTCTTTAGCATCTCTGGAACTTAGACCTACCCTTCTTGATCAAGTTGGGGCTTCGCAGAGAGAAGACCCTCAGATAGTGGAGATTATGGATAAGCTAATTCGAGGAGAGACGTCTAGTCATCTCGCTCGATATTCTATTGATGACAAGGGTTGGCTGAGGAGAGACGGAAGGTTATGTGTTCCAATGGTAGAAGATCTAGTAAGAAGAGTTCTTGAGGAAGCGCATCGCTCTAAGTTGACTATACATCCGGGCGGAGATAAAATGTATAAAGATATGAAGCGCATTTTCTTTTGGCCTGGGATGAAGAAGGATGTGGCAGAATTTGTCTCTAGATGTATCATTTGCCAGCAAGTTAAGGCCGAGTCGAAGAAGCCCGGTGGGCTATTGCATCCTCTAGACGTTCCACTATGGAAGTGGGAGAGTATTTCCATGGATTTTATCGATGGGCTACCAAGGTCAAGGAAAGGGAATACGAGCATTTGGGTTATTGTGGATAGACTTACGAAGAGTGCTCATTTCATTCCGGTGAAGAGCAAGAGGACCGCATCTTGGCTAGCGTCTGTATATCTTCGTGAGATTGTAAGACTACATGGAGTCCCTTCTAGTATAGTCAGTGACCGTGACCCAATCTTTACAAGTCAATTCTGGAATAGCTTGCAAGAAGCTGTGGGCACAAGGTTGAATCTAAGTACGGCTTATCACCCACAGACGGACGGTCAAACCGAAAGGGTGAATAGGGTACTCGAGGATCTGTTGAGGCTTTGTATTCTGGATTTTGGTGGTACTTGGGAAGACCATCTTCCTCTTGTTGAGTTTGCATATAATAACAATTATCAGGCAAGCATAGGGATGGCACCATTTGAAGCTTTATATGGGAGGCCGTGCAAGTCGCCTACATGTTGGTGGGAGACTACAGATGAGCTTATACTTGGGCCTGATATGATCAGAGATACATCCGAGAAGATCGAGTTGATTCGGAGATGGATGAAAGCGGCCCAAGACCGACAGAAATCCTATGCTGATAAGCGAAGAACGGATTTGGAGTTTGATGTTGGGGATATGGTTTTCGTGAAGGTTTCTCCTTTGCGGAATGTGGTCCGATTTGGAGCTGTTGGGAAGTTGGCACCGAGGTTTGTTGGACCATTCCCAATTATAGAGAGGATCGGGCAGATGGCTTATAGAGTGAAGTTGCCCGAGAAGCTTGCTGGAGTACACGATGTTTTTCATGTCTCGCATCTCCGGAAGTGTTTACATGAATCAGCAGAGGTTGTTGAGCCAAGTGTTCTAAAAGATGTAGAAGTGGAGAAAGAGGCTACCTTGAGGAGAGCTCCGATTCGTATCTTGGGGACGGAGACCAAGAAGCTAAGGAATCGAGAGGTCAAATTGGTGAAGGTTCAATCGGGTGAAGCCGAAGAAGACGCAACTTGGGAAACCGAGGAGAAGATGCGTGGGCTTTATCCATTCCTTTTTTAGGGTACACTCTCAATCTCTTTTCTTTGTTAGCATATCTTTCTCTTTGCTATCCATGTTTATCTAGTTTATCGTGTTAATCTTGTCATGAGAACCTTAGGTAGAAACCCTTTGGATGAAACATGTGTTTGAAACATGTTATGCTTGATGGTTGCAAGTGGTTGCAAGTGTTTGCAAGTGGATACTCGTGGATGCATAATACACGTTAGGCACTAAGATCGGCTCACACACTTTCATACCGCATATGCATGAGTGTTTATGCTTATTCATGGATGAAAAATTGTTATGCTATCACGTGGATGTTGCATATGGATGAATGTTATGTGCACTCATGTAGAGATTATAAATTATGTTAGGAATTTGCATACATATGGACTCATTTCACTAACATATTTTGCATTAAGGGGGTTTACTGAATCAGTAACCTCCTGATTTTCGCATTAGATAAGTACATATACACACACCTTTGCATATGATCATACAGCATTTGGAACCTTTTAAGGACAATGATTGCTCGTGGATGATGTTTTGAGTAGATGGATGATGGATGGTTGGATACGTTCTTCCTAACTTGGAGATTTCGGGGACGAAATCCTTTAAGGAGGGAAGAATGTAACAACCCGTATTTTTGAATAACATGTTATAATATAAATGGAGGCAGAATTAAACTGTAAAATCTGAATCAAGGGAAACGGGCTATGCCATTGCGTTCGTCTCGGAAAAATACGCGAAATAGAGTCCGAGTTTTCGAAAATCGGAGTCCGTATGACCAAGATATGGCCTCGCGAAGTTTCACGAAAAATTCCCAAATTAAAGTATACTTAATTAAGTGAAATGGGTTGCGCAGAGAAATATATATATATATTGATATATATATATATATAATTGAAAATTAAATAAATAAATATGCAAAAATGTTCAAAACAACGAATTGGGAGAGGGGAATAACCGAACCGGCCGATTTTTGAGGTCGACCCGAGCTCGCTGGGTCGACTAGGGGTTAATCTAGGGTGTTTGGCTGTCAACCCGTGGGCCGATTCGCTCAAATGCAGATTTTGCATTTGAATGGTTCTCATGGTTCATCTTTAATCTAAAGGCCCTAGATGGTTCCTACACTTGACTTCTTCCCCAAGACATGCTTTGATGGCTTGGATTGAATCTTGGTTTAATCCTATGGCCTAAAACACTTGCCTAATCTATAAATAAGACCCTAACCTACCCTAAATCATCATTATTCATTCATACAACTAAACTATGGCAAAATCAATCCTCTCATGGCCTCCACTCTCTTCATAAAATTCCTAAATAAATTCCTAAGTGATTTTCCATGCATACAAGTGTTTTCAAACTTGTATGAGCATCATTAGCTTGCATTCAAGTCAAGTTTATATATTTGCATCATAAAGAAAGAGTCTTGATCATTTTGGCTCAAGGGTTTTGCTTGCATTTTGGGTTTAATTGATTTCATAAGGGCTTTGTCATATTTTTGTGACTTCTTAAGCATTGTAAGCCCTATTCTACTTTCATACTTAAACTCTAAAGTTAAATGTATGATATGTAAGTTTATATGCAAGTTTATCATGTTGTGATATGCAAGTTTATATGCAAGTTTATCATGCTGTGATATGCAAGTTTATATGCAAGTTTATCATGTTGTGATATGCAAGTTTATATGCAAGTTTATCATGTTGTGATATGCAAGTTTATATGCAAGTATGCCAAGTTATGTTATGCAAGTTTGGGTTGAACATTTTGTTCATGCTATCATGTTATGCAAGCTTATTTTGGGTTTATGAACATAAAGCTTTAAGCTTTATGCCAAAGGTTGCATTTTAGCAACATGTAAGTTATCATATCTCTTATGATAACTTGCATGTGAGGCTAAATGCGAACTTATGGCCATCTCTACATGTCATTTAGCACCATGTATCACCAATATGCTAAGTTTGGTTTTATGCATGCTTTTGAGGCCTAAAAATGTAATATGCAAGTGTATGAACATATGAACATTTCATATGCCACCATGTTAAGCTTGTGGCTTCAATACCTTTATGTCATGATTATGCCAAGTTCCCTCTTTCTATCCTTTATGCGCTATTGCGATATGTAAGCGATGGGATTGCGTTTGGGGTTGGGTAAACTTAAAAGACATAAAACATAAGCTTGGGAATTTACCTATTAAGTTAGGTCTACCCATCGGGAATTTACCTATTAAGTTAGGTCTACCCAATTGCTTGAAAACTTGTAACATGTTTTGGAAACATGATGGACATGACACTTAGAAAAGATAAGTGTGGCCAACTCGAGGTTGGGTTGAGTTTGTAGCGTAAACCTACCCGGAACCGATCGGCTTAACTAGTTGCTACAAACAATAGGACCCAATGTGAGAAGTTGGTCATGTTGTACCTTGAACCCGAGGTTAGACCAAGTTGTGGTGTAAAGCTACCCAGACCCGCCCGTCTTAACTAGTAACCACAACAAGGTCTAATGTGAGAGGTTAAGGCGCATTAAATTAATTAATGCCTCGTGATTAGGGTTAAGTCATGGTCCACTTAATACTTAACCAATTTGGGCTTGGTAGATTAATCGGGGTTAAGTCGTGAACTCATCGTTACACTTAACCAAGTTAATCCAGGATTAGCAAGAGGGTTAAACCGTACTTAACCCACTAGAAAAATCCTAGCAATGGGGGCCCACTCCAGCAGTAATCCCAAGTTAGTATCATCATGACCCTAGGGACTAGGCTAGGGTGGGGGAACGATTACTGGACTGGAGGTAAGTGACCAAAAGCGACGGCAGTGGGTACGCCGGTTTAGTTCCGGGCGGACTCTGGTCGTGCACATAGTCCGTAGCCGGAGAAAACATGCACGGATACCAGTAGATCGGGACTGTGCACTCATGTTCATGGTGTCCAGGGGTTGACACCCTAGGGCTTGATACACCCGAAGGGTGGACCCGGCACAGTTCGACTACAATTATGTTTGGGCCGTATTGACACCAACACGTGACGAGTTAGGCTTAGGGAGCCGATCGACTAGACCGTTTGGTTGGACCTTGTATTAGGGTCATTTCATGTTATTCGGCCAAAGCTTGGGCCAAGGGATCAATACTTGTTTATTCAAGTCATGTTAGTTTGCTAGTACACCTGTGGTGCAAAACCTTAATCCTGATTATGCGATGACACCTTTATCTACCTTGTTAGTTAATCATCATGCTAGTATATTGTTATCCTTATGTTCATCCCTGCTGCTCATGCCAGTTAACTTTATCAGTTTACATTGATTGTAGTAGGGCTTACTCAGTCTTTTTGACTGACCTGTTTTCTTTTGCCTCTTTTCTTCCGTTTCCCCCCCCCCCCCCAGGTTCTCAGGGAGGGAATACTGGAGCTTAGCTTGGATTTCGGATTGCTTGCTTGTGGGATTTCAGCTCATGTACGGTTTCGACATGAAGCTAGCTATGGTTACCACTTAATTGGGGATAGCACTTATTTATTTCAGTTTTTCAGTTGATGTTGTTTTATCTAGACTTGTTTATTTGGAAAGCTATGTTGTACCAGACTTGTTTTGAAATGTTTTGAAATCTTCCGCTATTTTATCTATGTTATTTACTCTGTTTACATATATACATATGTTCTTGTTCTGCCTTGATATATCATTATGCATGTTTACCTGATTCAAACGCCCCTCCAAAGTCAGAGTGCTTGCAAGAGCCACCCTGGTGGAGGTGGGGTGTTACATTAGGTGGTATGCATGAGTAGCTGTCCGGAGATGAGTAGGAGGCTTCCACGTACTATTTACATATATTCTCCCTGTGTTGTTACTGGTCACTACTTTGGGATTAGTAGTATAACTTTTCTATTTTGCTTTAGAGACAGTATTTTGAAGTTGTAAAAATAACGGTTTGGATCATAAGCTATATTTTGGATTCCGCTGCTATGATGATTTAGTTTTCAGCTTATGCACTGTCTTGCCTGTTTTATGTCAAGTATATTATTATTATATTTTATTCCATGCGCTATGAGATATACTACAACTTCTTTGGTGATTCATAGTTTCAAATCCCTTTCTTTTGACGATCGTCCCATGATGGTCGAGCATTGGCATAACGCATTTCGGGGAAATGTCGGCTGGTTCGAGGCGAGCTATCACACTTGGTACCGAAGCCTAGTTGCGTAGTGAACCTACGCGAAGACATCAGGGAGAGATAATATACGTATAGGAGAGCACGTATTTGTGATATTTTGGTTTTCAAAAATTATATATATACTATTAGTATATCTAAGGATATATATACCTATGTTAGTTTAAGACTCGTTTTAGTGAAAAGTTTATCCCAACTGCTTAGAAATCAGAATTGTTTAGGAAATTTTTGGAAGTTAAGTAGAATGGTAGGGCAGTCTCGGAATATATTGCTGAGTTCGATACTTTATCGAAATATGGATTATCTCTTATTGATACTGCTGAAAAGAAGAATGAGAAGTTCATAACTGGTTTAGATGAGTACTTGGGGGAAAGACTTATAAACCACATCGATGAGACTTTGGAATCCGTTGCGGGGAAAGCAATGAGATCAGAAAGCCTTTACCCTAAGTCAAAGACCGAGGTTGCTATTACATCTACAGAGGAGCCAAAGCCGCAGGCAAGCGGTGGAGGCAAGAATAATTCCCAAAATAAGAGGAAACAGAACCAAACCAAAGATGGTCAGAAAAAGAAGAATAAGAAAGATGTAGAGTGCTATAGCTGTGGCAAGAAGGGACATTATGCCAAAGAATGTTGAGCAAAGCCAGCGGACAGGAAGTGCTTCAATTGCGGCCAAGTGGGACAGCACAAGGATAAATGTCCTCAACCTCCTAAAGAGAAGCAGATTGTGAAAGCATATGCTATCAACGTTGTTCCTCCTTCATTGAACGCCCCATCCGCAGCGGAGAAGGGAAAGGGTGTCGTCATTCAAGGTATGCTTTCCATTTATGATGTTCCTCTTCGAGTATTGTTTGATACCGGGGCTTCCCATTCCTTCATATCTAGTGACCTGGTAGATAGGTTGGGATTGGAACCCAAGATTGTCGATACACCTTTAGTTGTGATGAACCCGATTGGTGGTTCGACTAGCCTTAGTATGATTTTTTGTAATTTGGTCTTATCGAGTCATGGATGTACGTTTGCTTTTGATTGCTTTATTTTGGGCTTTTTACTGGGTTTGGCATTATTTTGGGAGTCAATTGGCTCCAAAGGTACGGGGTGGTGGTAGACTGTGAGGGGTCTTCAGTGACCATTAGAGTGGATGATGGGCGGAGGTACTATTTGGTTGTCTACCTAGTGATGGGGTGATGGCTAGTTTTAGAAATTCCCTCGACATCTCGCATGATGAGTTGTCAGATGTGCCTATTGCTGGCGAGTATCCGGACATCTTCGGGGAAGTGACCGGACTTCCACCACACCGAGAGATCAAGTTTTGGATTGATTTAGTGAAAGATGCCAAACTTATAGTCATGCCACTTTGTCGTATGGCGCCAAGGGGGCAGCGAGAGCTCGAGGTTCAAGTGGGCGATATTTCAAAAAAAGGATTTATCCAAAAAAGTGTTTCCGAGTGGGGAGCACCATTGTATTTTCTACTAAGGAAGACGGTTCCCTTCACTTATATGTGGACTATCGCGAGTTGAATAAGGTGACGAGGAAGAATAAGTATCCTCTCCCGCGGATAGGTGATTTGTATGATAAGTTGAATGGAGCGAGAGTGTTCTCCCAGTTAGATCTCTCAACAGGATTTCATCAGCTTAGAGTAGCAACTGAGAGTATACCTAAAATGGCATTATGGACGCCATCTGGATTTTATGAGGGGTTGGTCATGCCATTCGGGTTGTCCAATGCGCCAACACACTTTGTGGATCTTATGAATAGTGTTTTCAGAGATCAGTTGAATAAGTTTGTTCTTGTGTTCGTGGACGATATCTTAGTTTATTCGAGGATAGAGGAAGAACACAAGGAACATTTGAGGACAGTGTGGAGGTGTTGAGGAAACACTGATTGAAAGTGAAATTTTCTAAATGTCAATTCTGAAGGAGCGAAGTGAGGTTCTTGGGCCAAGTTGTTTCAGAGAATGTTATAGCCGTGGATCCTACGAAGGTGGCTACAGTGCAAGATTGGTTTATGCCCAAGAATGCCATAGATGTAAGAAGTTTCTTGGGGTTAGCTGGATACTATCGTAAGTTAATTCAAGACTTCTCCAAGATAGCAGCACCGTTAACTCAGTTGACCAAGAAGAATAAAGTTTTCGTTTGGGACGAAAGGCGTGAGAATGCATTGAAGAACCTAAAGTAAAACTTAACGTGCGCACCAGTGTTAGTTATTACTAAAGGGAACAAAGACAGATGACTGTATACACGGATGCTTGTGGTACCGGACTAGGTGCTGTACTGATGCAAGGAGGTAGGGTTGTAGCTTATGCTAGTCGGCAACTGAAACCGCATGAGAAAAAATATCCTACCCATGATTTGGAATTGGCAGCGATCATATTCGCGTTGAAGATGTGGAGACATTATCTCTTTGGAGAAAGATTCGAGTTGTTTACCCCTCATAAGTCATTAAAGTATATTTTCTCCCAGAAGGATTTAAATCTTCGTCACCAGAGATGGTTAGAGATCTTGGCTTCATATGATTTCAATATCGCATACACACCCGGAGAGGGCAATGCGGTAGCTGATGCGTTGAGTAGGAGACATGCCAGTCTAGGGGCTATGTTTATGGAATGGAAGTAACTGGAGTATATCGCTGGATATGACTTCAGACCTAAGTGCGAGTTAGATCCAGAGATGTTAGCAAGTTTGACGATCAGACCCACCTTGATTGATCGGATCGGCTCCAGCCAGAGGGACGATCCTAATATATTGGAAATCATCTCCAAGATAGACAAAGTCTTCAACGGTAAGGAAATGAACAAGTATGGACTTGATCAAGAAGGATGGATTCGAAAGAATGGGAGACTAGTTGTACCCAACGTTAATGGATTGATAGATGAAGTACTTAGAGAGTGTCATCACTCAAAACTGACTATACATCCAGGTGGTAACAAAATGTATCAAGACATGAAGCAGGCCTACTACTGGGAAGGGATGAAGAGAGACGATGGGAAGTTTATATCCAAGTGCATGAATTGCCAACTAGTTAAAGCCGAGCAAAAGAAACTTAGTGGTTTGTTACAACCATTGGAAATTCCCGAGTTGAAATGGGAAAAAGTCTTAATGGATTTCATTGATGGTTTACCGAGGACTAGATCGGGTCATGATAGAATTTGGGTGACTGTGGATCGATTGACCAAAAGTGCAAGGTTTATACCGGTCAAGTCAAGTAGAATGACAACTAAGTTAGCAGAACTGTATATGAAGTGGGTAATGAGATTTCATGGAGTACATAACGGTATTGTGAGTGATCGAGATCCATTTTTTACTAGTGGGTTTTGGAAGAGCTTACAAGAGGCTTTAGGATCAGAATTACATCTCAGTATCGCGTACCATCCTCAAACCGATGGTCAAACAGAGAGAGTTAATAGTGTATTAGAGGATCTCTTAAGGGCTTGTATATTGGACTTTGGGGGATCATGGGGTGACCATTTGCATCTAGTTTAGTTCACATATAATAATAGTTATCAATCCAGTATTGGTATGGCTCCATTTGAGGCTTTGTACAGAAGACCATGCAGTTCACCATCATGTTGGTTGGAAACCATTGAGAAATTTGTGCTTAGGCCAGATGTAATAAGAGAAACTTCAGATAAGATCAAGGTTATTCAACAGCGGATGAAGGCTACCCAAGATAGGCAGAAGAGTTACGCTGATAAAGGGCGAAGAGATTTGAAATTCTCCTTTGGTGACATGGTATTTATCAAGATTTCTCCGTTAAAGCATGTGATTCGATTTGGTAGGAGAGGTAAGTTGGCACCAAGGTTTGTTGGTCCATTCCTAGTTATCAAACAAGTTGGGAATTTATCATATAAAGTTGGATTGCCCGACAAGATGGCGGGAGTGCACGACGTATTTCATGTTTCTCAGTTAAGGAAGTTCATGCACGATTCTGATATAACTATCTCATCCAATCAAATGGATGATATCGAGCTAGAACCCTAGGCAGTTAAAAGCCGTAGACCGACTCGTATTGTCGGACATGATAAGAAGCGACTTCGAAGGAAGACAGTGGAACTAGTCAAGGTCCAGTGGGGAGATAATGAGAATGACTGTACTTGGGAAACAAATGAGAACATAAGGAAGTCGTATCTAGAACTCTTTGCCTGGTAAGGTTTTAATAGCGATGTAGTTATTCCCTTGTTAGTAAACCGCATGCTAGGATAGGCTTTTTGTGTTATTATGTATGTTTGATTGTTTGTAAATGGTTGATAGGCATGCGGGATACCATTGTATGTTTTAATTAAGGAATTTCGGGGGAGAAATTTACCAAGGGGGGAGAGAGTGTAACGACCCGCATTCTATGTATCGAAGTATCGTAGAATATTCATTTTATTTTCATACGAAGTGATATGATCATGTAACTTTGGGGAATGACTATTGGGGTCATTTCCCATGTTCATGATTTTTACCGAATTTTAAATGACCGTTTTGCCCCTAGCGAATCTAGTTTTGCCTATAACTTTTGACTGGTAAGGAGTTTGGACCTGAAACCACTTCCATTGGATTCAGATGATGGTTTACCTTTCCGTAGAGTGGTCAAACTAACCAAACGGACTTACCATTTGAGAGATATGGCTGAAATAAGGTTTGAATGGTGGAAAAACAGCTTAACCGGGCTTAATTAGGTGATTAGTGGTTAGGCCCATAACCCACTTAAGGATTAGGGTTATAGGAGGGCTGAGAGGGTTTGAGAAAACATTTCATTTCATTTTTCTTAGCCGCCACTTTCATTTCCTCAAACCTAGTAATGGCCTCCACCTTCTAAACTACCTCGTAATCACTTTCTAATCCAATATTAAGCTAATCAACATCAAATTAAGGCGGATTAGCATCAAAATCAAGATAGAGTTTCCGGAACATATTGGAATCCATGCCAAATCAGTTAAGAGTTTCAGATCTGAAATTTATTTGTGGCCAAGGTGAGTGATTATCTTGTTTTTACACTAATTATGGCTAATTAGGGGTGATTAGTGATAATTAGCAAAATTATGACTCAGAAAAATATGGAAAATATGCAAAAATTCTAAAATACTATTTTATATCTCTAATAAAAATTTGGGTTAATTTGGATTAAGTTTGTTAATCCTATAGTTAAACATGGCTAAGGGAATTAAGGGGAAAAACATGTTTTTGGGTATGTTTGATCTAAAATAACTATATGCTTTATGTTTTGATCCTTTTTATAATTCCTATATTTTAATAATACTGTTTGGAATGTTTCATGATTGATTAGAAAAGTTAGAATGGTTGAAAACGCCATCATATAGCGAGAATGGACGAAGAATGGCTTCCTGGAAAAGTGCTAGGATTCCGGATCGGATCGGAGGAGAGGGATCGGATCTAATGGGCAGAACCAAACTGGAGTGGTGGCATCTTTAGCGGCATGCAAATTCAAGGGCAACAAGGAAGTCCCGTCTGGGATCAAATTGGAATGGAGCCGGAATTGGATCGGGCTAGAGCAGAGCGAACTAGAGCCTGGCGTGGGATCGGATTGGAGTACCGAATCGAAACAGAAGACTGAACCGACCCGATGGAAAAGTACGAGCCAACCCGAACCGGTGTGATGACCACGAACCCAACTAAGGACCCGAACCGAATTGAGAATTGATCCAATGATGACTCAAACCGAACCGGGGTGACAAGCCGAACCGAACCATATGTGTACTTCTATTTATACTCGATGACTCTTCTGAAGACCAACTCCAATTCAACCATAACCCGAGACGCAAAGGAAGTCCAAATGGGAAGTTATTACTTAGGATCCAGACGGGAACCAATGTATTAACTTCATGAGTTGGACTTTGTTGTGGGACGTGTGCAAATGGGTTATCGATGTCTATAACTTTGATTCACTATTGATGGGTGGGGGCATTGACTATGGACCAGTGCGGTGGGGTCAAAGTTGTATGGGGTCGAACTCCATCAGGAACCCTAAGGGCAAAGTGGTCGTAGTAAGGTTTGGATGGAGCTAGGATCTGTCATGGCCCCAAATGGTTCTGGTGATCAAAGCGGTGGATATCGTATGCTTTATGCACTGAGTAAGAGATGTGAGGTTGATTGCTATGTTTGATGTTTGCTATCACCATGACACACGCACTCCCATTTTCACACCATATGTTAGTGTTACCTTATAGTACTGCACAGCTTGTCATGCTAACTCTTTGGTTGCAGGTCCAAGTTCAGGTATGATTATTTATACCTGTTATTGTTTGGTTTTGCTGCTATCGCTCGTACCAGACTTTTGTCTAACCCAGAGTTTTATGTCTCTTCTTATTACTCTAGGTGCTCCTAAACGAGTAGATTAGAGATAGGTTAGGTGGTATGCACGAGTAGCTGTCCGAAGACGAGCATGAGGCTTCCACATGCTATTTACATATATTCTCCATGTGTTGTTACTGGTCACTACTTTGGGAATCATTAGTGTACCTTTTCTATTTTTCTTTAGAGACAGTATTTTGAAGTTGTAATAAAAATGGTTTGGATCATATGCTGTATTTTGGATTCTGCTGCTATGATGATTTAGTTTTCAGCTTATGAACTGTCTCGCATGTTTGATGTCAAGTATGTTGTTATTATATTTTATTCCATGCGCTGTGAGATATACTACAGGTTCTTTGGTGATTCATAGTTTCAAATTCCTTTCTTTTGACGACTGTCCCGTGCTGGTTGCGCATTGGCACAACTCATTTCGAGGAAATGTCGGCTGGTTCGGGGCCGGCCGTCATATCTACTGACCCAGTATGTTTGGCCTTTGACACTATTTGAAATGCCATAATGTCTTGCAACTATGCATTTTGGTTTATATGCGTACATGGGCATTAAATTATGCCTACGTATAATTTCAGTTGTATGGAAATGGCCTATAAATCCATGGGATGAATATTTCCTGAACACTTAAATACTAGGGTATCCAAACCTGTGTGAAAACCCGAAATCCCTATCTTGTTCACCACATATTCTTCTTTGCTCCCCTTCTTCTCGAACAAACTTGAACCTTGTCTCCCTTCCTCTTTCATTTTTCATCAGTTGAAAGGAAATCATTTTTCCTTAAATTTGTCACTCCTCGTATAAAAATCCATCCCCTTCTCTATTTCAGCTTGAGTATCTCCTCCCTAAATCGTTGCTCAACCCCCATCGCCCAAATCTAAGTCGCCTTCAAGCGAACCACCGCTGCCTCTCCTCTGATGTGGAAATCACTGCAACCTCCCAAGAACGTCTCCAACAATAGCCAGTCAACCCATCACAAAATAAAAGACCAACCAGAACCTGAGGCCATTACTGACACAGTGCCACCGCAAATAAACGTCACAGCCTGCATCTGGAATTATTGCTGATCTAAGGTGAGTTCTACCTTAGGATTGACTTATAATAGTTGATTATAATTTTTATGAAGTTACTAATTCCGAATTGATATCAAAACTATAGAGTAATGACTACCAACATAGTTAATTTTTACATGTACAACATACACGTGTAAACAAAGTAGGCAGTACACAAGTAAGCATATAGGTACATGTAAAATTAACTATGCAGACGGTCATTACTCAATAGTATGGATATCTATTCGAAATTAGTAGCCCCACAAAAATTAGAATTAACCATTATATTTTAGTATTTTATTGAAGCTGAATTACTTGAATAAAGTTAATCCTAACTTGAATGTTTTTGTATTTTGCATAAATGCTCGGGTCAGACCGAGTGTTGCAACGTAAAGATTCCATCCGACGAAGTTAAAAATTCGTGAAAATGCATGCGCTATGGGTTGAATAATTTCTATAAGTTTTATTTAATTATAAAATCTATGTATTTAACTTCCGCTATGTATATTTTTGTATAATTATGAAAATATGCTATATAAAATTATTCCGCTGCATGATATTGTATTTTGTGATTCTGTGTAATGATTCTATAAAATCTCATAAGCAATAAAGATCTTCCATTTCAAACAGTTTAAGTTAGTTTAATTACCAATTTAAAGCGGTTGAAAAGGAAGGTCGTTTTATTTGATACCAAAATGAAACGATCTTCCCTTTCGACCGCTTCAAATCAGTAATTAAACCAACTTAAACCATTCGAAATGACAAATTGTTATTGCTTATAGGATTTAACAGAATCAAACACATAATCACATAATATAATATCTTGCAGCGAATTTTTCTTATATAGTTATATCAGAGTTAGAGCAAAAGTCAAATACATAGATTTTATAATTAAATAAAATTTTACAAAAGTAACTGAACCGAATGCGAGCGTCGTCTCGAGTCTCTAACTTTGCCGATTGAAATCTTTAAGCTGCAATGCTCGATGTGACCCGAGCATTCATGCAAAACACAAAAACGTTTGAGTCAAAATTAACTTTATTCAATTAAATCAAATTCATTAAAATACTAAAATATAATATTTAATTCTAATTTTTGTGAAGTTTTTAATTCCAAGTAGATATCCAAACTGTCGAGTAATGATTGTCAGCATAGTTAATTTTTACACGTACAACATGTATGTGTAAACAAAGTAGGCAGCACATAGGTTAACACACACACACACACATACACACACACACACATATATCATGTTTAAAATAGGATCGAATAACCAAGTATTTAAGAACTGTATGTGATAGGGTTCCCGCATCAAAGACAAATTGCGTTCAGGGGATTATGGTAAGCATACAAATTTATGCAAAAGAATCATGAGCTCAAGGGTAAACAACAAGTTTTGGGCGCGCCTCAGGTAAACAAGGAAAATATGTGTACTAATAAGTACATTTCGAGTGTGCAATAAGGTTAACACAGATGCACCTCTAGACTTAATACATATTGATGTATGTGACTTGAAATATGACAACTAGAGGAGGAAAAGGGTACTTTATCATTTTCATTGATGATTGTATAACATATTGTTATGCATATCTCTTTAGAAGTAAGAACGAAGCATTTGACATGTTTAAACGGTATAAAGAAGAAGTTGGGAATCAACTCAACAAGAAAATTAAAGCTTTAATAAGTGATAGAAATGGAGAATATGAGTTTCCATTTGAAGAATTCTTTGATGATCTTGGCATTATACACAAAACTACAACCCCGTATTCATCTCAATCCAATGGTATAGTCGAACGAAAAAAAAGAACTCTTAAAGAAATAGTGAATGTCTTACTAATTAGTTCTGGCTAGCCAGATAACTTTTACGAAGAAGTTGTTCTCTCGACAAACCATATTTTAAATAAAATACCATGAAAGAAAACATCTAAATCTCCTAATGAACTTTGGAAAAATAGATCACCACCCCACAATTACTTTAAGAAATGTGTGGGTGTCTTGCCAAAGTAGAAATACCGAAACTGAAAAAGGTAAATATTGGACCAAAGACTATAGATTGCATATTCATTGGATATTCTCATAATAGAAGTGCATATCAATTTTTGGTGTATAAGTATGAAAATGATGACACTCATGAAAACACCATTATCGAGTCCCAAAATGCTAGTTTCTTTGAACGCATTTATCCTCTAAAAACCTATATTGAAACTATTTTTGAAAAGAGATCGAGAGATATAGAAACTCCAGAGGATAATGCTAATAAAAATATGTATGAACGGAATGTTGAAATGGAGATAGAGGAAACAAGAAGGAGCAAATGACAAAGGACTTCTAAAGCCTTAAAACTGATTTCCATGCATAAATGATAGAAAATCAACCTCTAACTTACCAACAAGCAATGCCATCTTGCGATGCCCCTAATTGTAAGAAGGTCATCAACACTGAAGTAGAATCCATTATGCAAAACCGTATGTGGGAACTAGTGGATCTACCTAAAGAATCAAGACCACTAGGATATGAGTTGATATTTAAGAAAAAGCTAAAGTTGACGGCTCAATAGAAAAGTATAAAGCAAGACTTGTAATAAAAAGTTTTAGACAGAAGGAAGATCTAGATTACTTTGATATGTACTCACCAGTAACTAAAATAACATCAATTAGGATGCTTATTGCAACCGCATCCATATTAAGTTTGAAAATGCACCAAATGGATATGAAAACTGCATTTTTAAACGGTGAACTAGAAGAAGAAATGTATTTGCTGCTACTTGAAGGTTTCTAAGCTCAAGAAATGAAAATAAGGTGTGCAAACTAGTAAAATAGCTTTATGGCCTTAAACAAATACCAAAATAATGACATGAGAAATTTGATGAAACTATATTATCAAATGAGATCAATATAAATGAATCAGATAAATGTGTCTATATAAAATACATACAAATATTGAATATTTCACTGCTTGTCTTTATGTTGAGATTTTGTTCATCCTAGGGAATAGTAGGTTCATAATAAAATCTACAAAGGATATGTTATCCTCTAGATTCGATATGAAAGACCTCTGAGAAGCTGATGTAATCTTGGGTATAAAGATTGTAAAGACATCACAAGGGTATGCGTTATTGCAATCACATTATATTGCCAAAATACTTGAAAGGTTCAAGCAGCATAATATAACCATTGCAAAATCACCAGTAGATAGAATCAAAATTGATTAAAGAACATTGATAATGGTATTTATCAACTTAAATACTCCCATATACTAGGAAGTATTATGTATGTCATGAACTGCATTAGGCTTGATATTGCATAATGTAACAACAAGGAATTTCGCTCGATCAGAATCGATCGCTAAACCGACCAAGACCGTTCGAAACCCCTGATTGTTTGTTTTGAGAACACGACAAATCAGAACGCAAACAGAAGAACATTTCATTGTTTATTACAACAACTCCATCAGATTACAAGAATATACAGAGTATAAATAAATATTACACATTTGATAAATATCAGATATTTAAATTACATTTAAATACATAGCAGCGGAAGAATAATACAAAGCACAACTGAAAGAAATACACGGATACAGAGCTTTTCGAGTATCGTTCCTGCTGTAAACCAGGATCCTGTGAATATAAATCTGCAAAACCCAACTACTAGCTGCCCATTCGGGAAATAAGCACCAAGAGTTTAGGTTAAAACAATAAACTCCAGGTCAGTCATGTGACTGGTGTGAGAACTAAATCAGTTATTAATCTTTATTTTAAAGTTAGGTAAATCAAGGGACCACGTCGTATAACACGGAACGAGTTTCCTCCCAAGAATACCAGTGCATAAAACAAACAGCGCAATGCTAAATAAAGAAAAATGAAGCTATTATAAGACCCAGGACCCATCACACAATGCAACGCAAGCCGGAGGATAGGGTTTCACCTTATAATAGCCAAAGAATGCTTGATATGCTAAACTTCATCTTTTATTATTACTATAAGTGAAGAAAACAACTTCAATCATAATGTATAAATCATAGACAGCATAAGTGCCCCATACCACTATGTCGCCATACTAGGCTCTACAGATAAAGCCGAAATGTCACGTATTGGAAATTGGATTTCTGTCATGAGTCGAGGCAAAGGGCAAGCTCCTCTCCGTTCAAGACACTATATCAAATGTCTCAGGACCACACACAGCGATCCTTGGAACCTTCAAGGCCGGTCCTCTCCTACTTTTGAGGATTAATTATTCCTAAACACACATTTCCCGGTCCTATAGGACCTATATCCGAGGCGCCTCGCATTCCAACAACCACACAATTAAAAAGTATATAAATGTCAAGGCTACAAGTCGCTGACACTACCCATAGCTAGAAAGAAACGTCATGTTCTCTTTGGGTCCTTATCCCGTTTTTGACTCATACCGAGGTGTGAGGCTCGCGAATTAACGCCATACACAAAGCTATGCCACATAGGCCGTGCTTTGATCATCAAACACAAGACTTTGCTTTTCAACAGAAGCCTTGATCATTTGCCACTTAGGCATGCCACACAGGCAATTCATGCCATGCGATTGATATTCATCAATATATAACCTCTGGGCTCATACGTCTCAGAGAAGGACGTTAGGCAAGAGAATAAATTCTCCGTCGCCAAGCAGATATATATTTAATAGAAATTAATCACACAGAATAAAATCCAATGTCAGACACATAGTCCATTTACAAGTTCGTTCTGGGTCTGAACGAAACTGGAGGAACCTTATTCCTCGCATATCCATCGATCTCCAGGTACGTCTAGACGATCACCAACTGATTCCCTCCTCTTGGGTGTACAACCCAATCAAGTTCATCAATAATCATCCAAATGATGTGAAGACCTCTGGTCTTCAACCACCGTCTTCATCGTTGATTTATCGTCGAATCGGTTATTCAGAATGGGTATAAACCCGACCTTTCCAAATAACTCGCGTATATAATAAACAAGTGTTACACAAACACAACATACGCCTCATTCCAATTCAGAATATTCTTTTATTCAAATATTCGCATTCTCAGGGAAAGGTTCCCATTAATTTTATCAAAGATAAATTCTTCTAGATTTATTCTTTAATCTTCCTTTGGATATCATTTCAAACCATGTTAAGGTTTTTCCAAACTAGTCGGGATTAGCGAACCACACCGAAGTAATCATTTATTTTATTTCCCAATCCCAACCTATTCATCCCATGGAGCAAAACTAGTAATACTCCATATCTGACACCACGGTGTTATCGGTAAATATTAATTACCATTTTACGTTCAAACCTAATTAAAGATTTAACTATCGCTTTGGAGCAAAACTAGTGATGCTCCATTCTCGATCATTCCAAATCCAACTGTTAGATTTCAAATTTCTAATATTCATGGGAAATCTCTTTTCGATATAAACCCAACGGTCGGATTACCCGTAACGCCAATTCGAAGTCAATGGTCGAAATTCGCGAACTGCCGCGGCGTGTTCTATTCAGGCCATTTAATATATAATATATATATATATTATATATATTTCGTCGATTTCAATTCTAAACGTATTTTATAAATCGTTTAAATTCGTTTTAAAAACGATTTCAACTTCATATTCAATATTAAATCAAAATTGAATATTCCATATCATTAATATATAAATGATAATATTTTCAGAACGTTATATTTTGAAATCACTTCCTTTTTCGATATTCGAATAAAATCAATATAAATATCGTTCGCGTCAAAATGGCGCAAATCTAATCAATACGGCCTTATATATTTCAATAACTTCGTTATTCTATTCAACAAATGAATATTTTCTTCAACCCATGAATATATATTTCATTCAACACATGAATATTTATTAATTCTTACTTACAATAAAAATGTGAATTTTATTGTTTAAATATTTCGTTCAACACATGAATCGTTTCAACACCTGAATATTTTCAACACATGAATGGTTTCAAGACATGAATATTCTCAACACATGAGTATTGTCAACACATGACAATTTTGTTTATTCAACACATGAATATAATTTATTTTCTAAATTGGAAAGAGACCCACTCAATTACCATATAATGTTATTTATATGGATTCTATACAACACATGTATATAATAGCAATGATAAATAATCAACCATCATCCAACGTGCACTACACAACTGTCTGTCAACCTATCGATTGACATACAACTAAATAATTGGGATTAGTGTAAGCCAAATATCATCCCAACACCCGTGTGGGGTTTCAAATCCACAAACACTGAATATTATTTGTGCAGTTGGGCAATGTGTAAAATTTATCGTCCCAATCAATATCCTTCAAATGGGTGTACATAAACAAATCGATCGATTTGTAAATGAATATTTATTTATTCACATTTATGTTAAAAATTATATTTTTAACAATAATTTATTTATTTCAACACATAAATATATTTTCATTCATTCCACATCACAATCAGTTTTCACCATATAACAAAATCAAACAAGTCGTCCATAGTCTGTGGACAACGGGTGTTGGGTGCTGCTAAGCACCGTCTGCTTCCTATTATATATTTTTAACTAGAAAACAAGAAATAAAGTGAGAAGTTCTCACCGATTAGCTAAACCAAACACCATGACTCTTCATATGTAGAAAATCTTGTCGTGTTTCCTTTTGTCACTTTCGTTGTCCGTATTCACTACATATATAAAAATCACATTTTTATTTGTATTCATATAAATAAAAAATGTGGTTTAAAAATCTTACCTTTGCTTAATTAAAAATCAAATCTTTTTTTTTGAGTAGGAAAAAATCAAATCTTTTTATATTTAAAAATATAACCTTTTCTAAATTAAAGATCTAATCTTTCTATTTCAAAAATATAATCTTTTCCTTTCATAAAAATATGGTCTTTTCTTTTGTAAAGATATAATCTTTCTATAAATAGAAATCATCCATTTTCATTTATAAAAATCCTACCTTTCGCGTATATAAAAATCAGAATTTTACTTCGCTATTATATATATAAAAATCGTATTTTTATTTGTTAACAATCATCTATTTTTCACGCTATCCATATAAGTAAAAATCATATTTTTATATACGATTTTTATACGTAAAAATCGCATTTTAATTACTTAAACAAATAAAATCGCAGATATATATTTAATAGAAATTAATCACACAGAATAAAATCCAATGACAAAATAAAATCTTGTCGGTTTTCCTTTTGTCACTTTCGTTGTCCGTATTCACTACATATATAAAAATCACATTTTTATATGGTATTCATATAAATAAAAAATGTGGTTTAAAAATCTTACCTTTGATTAATTAAAAATCAAATCTTTTTTTTTTGAGTAGGAAAAAATCAAATCTTTTTATATTTAAAAATATAACCTTTTCTAAATTAAAGATCTAATCTTTCTATTTCAAAAATATAATCTTTTCCTTTCATAAAAATATGGTCTTTTCTTTTGTAAAGATATAATCTTTCTATAAATAGAAATCATCCATTTTCATTTATAAAAATCCTACCTTTCGCGTATATAAAAATCAAAATTTTACTTCGCTATTATATATATAAAAATCGTATTTTTATTTGTTAACAATCCTATATTTTTTACGCTATCCATATAGGTAAAAATCATATTTTTATATACGATTTTTATACGTAAAAATCGCATTTTAATTACTTAAACAAATAGAAATGAAAGTAAATGCTCACTATGGTCGAAGGATGCTCGGTTGGCCAGCAACAGCGAGATGGTGGTGTCGGCGGAGAGTTTCAGCGGGTTTCCACATGCAGAAAATATAAAAATTACATTTTTATGGAAGACGGGGCCTTGGGGTGGGAGATGGCGGTGAGGGAGGTAGCGCTGGGCTTAGGGAGGGGCGGTCGAGTCTCAGTTGGCCGGCGATGGCTGTGCAGGAGGCGAAGGCGGCATGTTTAGGGGGTGAGGCGGTTTTGGGTCGGTTTTTCAGAGGCGAGAGAGAGGAAGGGAGAGGGGAGGTGATAGCCGATCCTGGGGGGAGGGGAGCGTCGTCTATCGGCGGCTGCGAGGGGAGCGACGACGCGGTTCCTAGGTTTTTTGTTTTTGTTTTCTTTCTTATTGATCGTTGAGTGACTAAGGAGAAGGGGGGAGGGGTGAGTTATATAAATATTTATACAATTTATAATTTTTATATTTCAAAAAACAACTTTTTATTTTGAGCTCGAAATCGAACCCGCCGACTGTCATCCTTAGCTAATTACCCCCATTCCGAACACAATGGGTTATGTATCGTAAGCTGATTCGATTGTTTCGATCAGTTTTCGTCAAAATCAAAATATAAATCTATATATTGAATTTGAACGCGCATTTCAATTTACCGGAGCCACATACGGACTCTAAAAATTCCCGAAAAATATTTTCTAGCTTCGTATTGACGATACGTTCCAAACAAAACTAATTTCGTCAAATTCTGAGACCGTTTGAAAAATGGCCATTTTCTGGTCGATTGAAATGGACTGAAACTGACAGAACACGTTTGACTTTGCCATGCTCACATATTGATTAAGAAAAATATGAATTTTGGAACCTAGCAATAATTTGACATCCCGGATCTAACAAAAGTGGTTTCATCGAAAATGAAGGTCGTTTGCAAAATTTCTATTTTTGAGGGCTAGAATTCAATAGCGACTATTCTGAATTTTCAATTGGGCATAACTTTTTATTCCCGCTATGAAATTTCAATTTTTCAGATTCGTTGGAAAGATATTCTCAAATAGATTCTAATGTTTTTGGTTTCGCTAAAATCTGGTTTATTTTGAATCCTATACATTCATTTGAAATTTGAAATCGAATTTTCGAACAACCGCGCCATTTTCAATTCCTTTTATAATTAAAATAAGTTATTTATATTCTAACGTCAATCTATATAAATATATACGTTCTAATTCTGTTTGAAATAAATTTCTCGTCGTTATTATTTAAAATAATTCATTTCAAATATCCAAAATTCACTAAAATTGTCAAAATAAAAATTTTAAATTGGCTCGGATTTCCGGGTTATTACACATAAGATACAAGAAAGCTGAATAAATATACCAACAATCTTAGCAAACATCACTGGAAAGCAATATTCAGGGTTATCTAAAGTATACAAAAAACAATATATTGCAATATGAAAAGTATCCTACATAGTGCGATGCAAATTGGATAACTAGTTCAAATGACACAAAATCCACAAGTGGATATCTGTTTACATTATAGAAAATGGAGCAATTTCATGTAAATCATCCAAACACGCTTACATAGCTAGGTTAACAATGGAATCAGAATTCGTTATTCTAGACAAAGCTATGGAGGAAGCAGATTGGCTTCGGAGTTTTTCGGAAGACATTTCAAATTGGGAAAACCAGTTCCTCCAATATTATACATTGTGATAACCAATATGCTATTGGGAGTTCTAATAGTAGACTATACAATGGTAAATCTAGACATATTCATCATAGACATAAAACCGTAAGACAACTTCTCTCTAACGGAGTTATCACCATACATTATTTAAACTCAAAAGAAATCATTGCGGATCCATTAACTAAAGTGTTTCCTACAGAGAAAGTTCAAACCTTATCGATGGGTATGGGCTTAAGACCTATAAATTGAAAAAAAAAACTTCAATCGAAACCTAACCCAGTTGACTAGAGATCCTAAGATCTAGGTTTAAAGGGACAATCAAATTGATGATAAACTTAGTAGTACTGGAAAAAAATATAATCACCATTCCTAAGATAAGTTAGTGCACATTCCGTTAGAGAGTAAGATAAGCTTAGCTTTTAATGATGTCTATACTATGATGATGTTACAAAGAACCAAGTGAAGTATAGTGGGATATTGTATAGAATCACCTATGTGAGTGCGAAGACGCCACTTAAAAAAGAATTATAAGATCAAATTCTTCAAGCACTCATGAAACCAAGATGGTGTTCATGGCTAAAACAAACACAAACCCAGACAGTTAAGAAACAATTAGCATGTATTATCCTTATAGACTTACACAAAAGGCTTACAGTTTAAAGAATCTAGTCCACTGATTCGCCGGTATGTTATAATAATAAAATAGTAGGAAAAGTTCAAGGGAATTGTGTTACTTTTATCGATATGATAAATGTTTCATAAAATTTAATAACATATTAGATAACCACTCATTCATGCAGGGAATTATTAGAAATGAATGATTAGTTTGGGGAAGAAGTGAGGAAATAATTGGCTTGGGTAATGTTGAAGATAGCAGAAACATAATGAAAATAAATTCCTACATCGGGGAATACTTGTGCCAGCTTCTTTATAGTTATAGTAATCCAACGTACTATATCAAAAAGGAACGAGGACATGAAGACTTGAAGGAATGTGGCAATGTAGGCAGGATGATCTTCATATTATTATTAAAATGTCAAAGATAGGACCTTAGGCCTTAGAGCTTTTGGGGTCTCGTGATTAAACGGGTCATCGTCGAAACAGCGCACATTGTGCTTAAACAATCTAATCGGTAAATTTTTTGTTTTATTTTTGTAAACTTCACATAAGTATTTCTAATAATTTTTCTATGTCTTTGTTATGGTTTGGTGTAATTGTACTTACCTATAGAACTGTAACAGTATTAGAAATATTTTAAGGCATTCCTATTTGTTGTGATAAATCTGCAATAGTTTTGTAAAAGTATCTTGACGATTGTGTTACAAATTGAATTAACACTATTTACAATTGGACACTATTGAGTTCGGATTGTGAGCTGTTCATGTTAGGCTCATATAAACTTTACAAATGGTTCAATTTAGATTTACATAAATATCTAATAGTAATTGTCAAATGAAAATTTTAGTGGCATTTGTGAACGAAAATGCGTTAAAACGATTGAATGTGAATATGTAACATACTCCCTCTAGTTCAAATTATACGACTTTCTAAAGTTTGGAACATTTTGCAAAATATATGATGTTTTGAAACAAAACAACATCTTATTCTCCGTTTTACCCTTTTTAAAAATGTTGCTCATTAATAAATACAATTATCTTTTAGTTCCAATTTAACATTTGCATGCAGTGCATTAATGCTAAACAAAATGTACATGGATTGTGCGTTCTTTGATGAAAAATAAAAGTGCATTTTATAACATGCTGAAGGATAACAATGTCATTTTTTTAGTTATCTTAATATGTGTGAAATTTTCCAAAACGTCATTTATTTTGAACTGGAGGGAGTAGATAATTTTCCAATGATTCATAATGACATAACTGAACTAGAGTGTTTGGGTATTAATAAATTATATCACCACTGTGTCAAACATCAAATAGTAAACATATATGCAAGCTCAAATATGCCATTTTAAGAAAATATAGCATGACAACTAAAAAATAGAAACCGTATGTTGAATGGGCATAGGACATAGAATAGAATTGAAATATCAATATGAGGCTCATGTTACTATCATATTAGAAATATATCTGTGAAACAAACTACATAAACACATACAATTTGCCTGAAGTGGTAAATTTCAATCCAATGATGACATAAAACAGCGTATTGAAAGACGAAAATCTGACAAATGAAAACCTTGCTGAAAACGTGATGAATTGCAGATGGTAAAGCTGAGTTCGAGTTCTGTCAACTACCGTTGGATAAGCTGCGTAGTTGTTTGGAGACTTCAGCTTCACGTTTGTTGGTAATCAATTGAGTACTGTCAGTTTGATTTAGTGATTGTGAAATTAAAGGGATTGATTTGTTACTGTCAACACCTCAACCTGTTCCTGAACTGAAACCTACAAATGAACGTGCTTGTTATAGTTTAATAGAATGATGTTAGAACATTGCAAAATTCATGACAAGAGATGAATCAATTCATGCTTCTTAAGATCTAAAAAAGGTAATAAAAAAGTGCAACCAAGTTTATTTTTCCTTCCCTCAGTAAGTTTGAGACATCCACATAAACATAGGTCCGAAAATTGCAGCATCTACTGTAGCTAACCAACTGCAGCTAGTAAAATATTTTTATAGAGATACAGAACCTATGCCAAAAAAAGTTTTAAGTTCCTTTTCTAAGTTGGTAAATGATTTAAGATTCTTGTAATATCATTTCTGTTACTGAAGTTTTGGTTTAGTTTTAGTTTTTGGATTTCACCGCTTTGTGCTTTTTTCCTGTTTTTATATAACAGAGTGAGCACTGTACCAATCTTGACTCAACAATAATATATGAACATGTGACGACCCCATTTCCCGTACAGACGGAGACAAGGGTAATCTTTGGAATATAACACAGAAACAGATAATAGCAGAACAGAATTAAATAAATACACCAGATAATGAACAATAGAATATACTGGATAAAATTAATCATCAGAGTTACACAGTATACAGGATCTAACTTAGAACAAATACAGTTCAGCTATACATAAATGTCTACAGCGGAAACAGACAAAATGTGTACAACAGGAGCTGAACAGCATAAAAAGAGATAAATGATAGAATCCATCTTCAGCTCCATCTATCCAGAAAGAGCCAGCTAAACCTGAAAAACAGGGTTGCCCGTGTAGAAAAAGGGGCACTCGAGTTTGAAAGTGAAACAAACTACGAGTCAGTCATGGGACTGTTATGAGAAATCTACTCAACACATTCAAAATATGGCTAATCACAGGACCACGCCACTTTCGTGGAACGGGTTTACTCCATTGGATTGTCAGTGCTTTAAAAACAAATCTTTCTTTTAAACATCGCAATTCTTTTTATAAAAATGAAGCCATTATAAGACTCAGTTACCATCACACAATGCAACGCAAACCGGAGGATAGAGTTTTTACCTTATAACGGCCAAAATATGCTTGATACGAATAAAACAAAGGCATTTAATATTATTGCTAGTGTCTATATGTTCTGAAAACAATTTTAAATCATAACTATCAATCATAGACGGCATTAATGCCCAATACCACTATGTCTCCATATATAGGTATACAATCAAAACCGCACAGTCACGTATTTGGAAATTGGATTTCCGTCATGAACCAAGGCAAAAGATAGTCCTTACCGACTTCGAGATGCTCTAGCCCGCCCCTCAGGATCAGAGCTCGAGTGACCCTTGGATCGTCAGGGCCGGTTCACCGATGTGGATTAAAATTCCTGAACACTGCGTTTCCCCGCCCTATGGGGCGTAAGTGAGCCAACGAATGACTCAATTGGACCCGGATCGTCCAATCAAACCGAGGCGCCTCGCAACAGTAACAACCACATAAGTCAAACTCGTCAGGGCGTGTAAGACCACTGACGCCACATCTAGCTAGAAAGAAACGCAGGTCCTCCCTGATGTCCTCTCCCGTTTCTGGTTCATCCTGGGTGTGAGGTTCGCGAATTCACGTTATACACAAAGCTACGCCACACAGGCGGTGCTTTGATCATCCCCACAAGGCTTTGCTTTTCAACAGAAGTCCTGATCATTTTCCACTTAGGCATGCCACACTAGCAATTCATGCCATGCGACTGATGTCCATCGATATACAACCTCTGAGCTCGTGCGTTTCAGAGAAGGGCGTTAAGCAAAAGAATAAATTCTCCGCCGCCAAATAGATGTATATTTAACAGAGATCAATCTACATAGAATAAAATCCAATGTTAGACACACAGTCCATTTACAAGTCCGTTCTGGGTCTGAACGAAACCGGAGGCACTATATACCTCGCTAACCCATCGATCACCACGTACGTCTGGACGATAACCACTCATTATCCATATTTCGGGATGCCTCCTAATCAGGACCTCGGTTACCATCCAAACGAGGTGAAGATCTCCGGTCTTCGACCACCGTCTTCATCTTCGATTTCTTATCGTCGATTCAGTTATTCAGAATGGGATAAACCCGGTCTTTCTGAGCAACTCGCGTATATAATAAACAAGTGCAACACTAACATACACACGCATCATTTCAATTCATTAGTCACTAACCGTCAATCAGTAAGAGAACGATTTCCCAAATATTAACCCCGAAGGCCGAAACGAACATCAGATCAATACCCAAGAAACCATTCGACTTAGCCAACCTTCAGTTAATTTCTAAATTTCTCATCCATATCGTTTATAATATTTTATAACGATTTATCGCTATTTTTATTTATTTTAAAATAGCCAATCTATTCAAAACGACGCTTCGGGCCATAACGCGGCCGTGGCGCTGTTTTTCTTCAGATTTGATTTACACATATCTGAAAATCTAACCGTTGGATCTTCACAAAATTTACATCATTAGAAAGATCCTTTCAAAACGAATCCAACGGTTCCAGTTTCGGGAAAATCCGACGGTCGGATCTCCCGGTACAGTCGTTTGAAGTTTCGATTTCAAAATACGAACTACAGCGTCGTTATTCGATAATATAAAATTATATATATATATATAATCGATTCTGGCGCTGTTTTTCTTCAGATTTGAATTAAACATTCCGGACAATCCAACCGTTGGATTTTTACAAAGTTGGTGCCTTGGTAAGATTTTTCCAAAGCGAACCCAACGGTTGCGATTTCAGGAAAATCCGATGGTCGGATCTCCCGTACTAATCGTTTGAAATCACGGTTTCAAAATACGAACTGCAGCGTCGTTATTCGATATATTTTAATTCTATATATATATATATATATATATATGTATATATATATATATATCGATTCTTCGATTTCAAAGCTATATTCTTTTCATACATTTGATAAAAAATGATATTTTTATCTAACTGTCTTCTATTTCAACACTTCACTATATTTAACAATTCATGTATATAATAAAAATGTGATTTTTATTGTAAAACAATTCATTTCAAAACACTATTATTTTATATAGTTCATATAGGTAATAAAAATAGGATTTTTATTATAAAACAATTTCTTTCAAAACAAGGTTATTTTTGTATAGTTCATATAGATGATAAAAATGTGATTTTTATTATAAAACAATTTATTTCAAAATATGAATACCATTCAACACATGAATTTCAATTCAACGAATGAATATCGATTCAACACATGAAGGTTTTCTGTAGCTTATATATAGAGAAAAAATGTGACTTTTATATTTAAAACACGAATACCATTCAACACATGAATTTCTATCCAACGAATGAATATCGACTCAACACATGAAGGCTTTCTATTCAACGAATAAATATAGTTTCAACGAATGAAAATAATTCAAACACACGAATATTATTCAAAATTTCGGCAGCATAACGGCAGGGTAGTTAAAACCGGGACCGTCCCTAGTACGACTCCTCGCTCTACCTTAAAACCTCGCGGTTTTTGACAATGGGGATCATGCATCTAGTTCGCACGCAGGCGGCATGTATATATTTATTTCATTTCCACAAACTAATCCTATGTGGTTTCAACCAAATATTTCTCAACCACAAATGGGTATTTTTCAACCACAATCAACCAATATCAACCACAAACAATTCCAATCAACCATTCGCTATCAATCAATTTTCACACCAATCACAACCAATAAATATCGTCCATGGTTTGTGGACGAGGGGCGTATATATATGTGTATATATATATATATATATATATAGCAATTCACTTCTATTTCAACACATATATAATTTTTACAACGCATATATAACTTATACATTGAACGTAGCTTATACATGAGGTGTACAACGCTTATATAACTCATACATCGACTATATAATTTATACATCGTCGTTTTCCATATCGTTTATAAATTAGAAATCTCACATTGGGTTCCACTCCACCAAAAATAGCAGAAGGCTCAGAAAAATATGCGGTCTCTTCTAGAAGGTAGAAGACGTCCACACGAGTCCACTGTCTCTTGTTTCACTGAATTTCGATAACACAGCAAAAAGATATGATTTTTCAAAGTTTGCAACGGTTTAAAGGTGTTAAAACTGTTGAAAATAAATCTGGCCGTATACCTTTCAATATGGTTCAAAACTAGGTTTGCAAGCCGGTGCAGCGACGAAGAGGGGGGAGGCGCGCGCCTGCACGTGGTGGTGGGGGCCCACTCGATGGTCCCTGGCGGTGGCTCGAAGTCCGCAACTTCATGGACCCGTATCTTCCTCTACACGCGACGAGAGGTGATGAAGCTGGGACTGATTTGAAGCTCGGGCTGAGATCTTCAAAGTTCTCCAAAGGGGCCTAGGGTTTTAGTGCGTGGATGAAGAGGAATCGAGGCGAGAATAATCGAAGGGGGAGCGCCGTTTATCGTGAGGGAAGAGAGAGAGATGACGGGGAGAGAGAAATGGGTTGTCCAATGATATTTATTTATTTTAAAAATCCTAAAATACCCTCTTTCCCACATGAACACCAATTCAAACCCAACGACTGTCGTCCCTAGCATTTTACCCTCATTCCGAACACAATAGGATATGTTTCGTTGGCCCATTCGACTGTTTCAGTCAGTTTCCATTCAATTTAAAATATATAATATTCAATATTCGATTTGAACGTACATTTCAATTTGCCAGGGCCACAAACTGATTCGAAAAATTCCAGAAAAATAATTCTAGCTATGTTTTGATGATATGGTCCCAACAAAACTAGTTTCATCGAATTCTGAGACCGTTTGCAAAAAGGCCCATTTCTGGTCGATCCAATTTAACTGTAATTGACCAAAACACGTTTTCCTTTGCCACGCTCACATACTAGCTTCAAAAATTATGAAATTTGAAACCTAGCAATAACTTCACATCCCGAATCCAACAAAAATGGTTTCGTCGAATTCCGAGGTCGTATGCAAAATGGCCAATTTCACGGGCTATATAAATTCCATAGCGACCTTTCTGAAAATTCATTTGGCCATAACATTTTCTTTCCGCTATGAAACTTCGATTTTTTAGATTCGTTAGAAAGGTATTCACTACCAGATTTAAATATTTTTGGTTTCACTCAAATCCGTTTTGTTTTGCACTCGGTACAGTCCGACAAAGTTTGAATTCAATTTTTGAAACTGCAGCGCCTTTACAGGCCTTGTTTATAATTAGAATTGATTATATTCGTTTTCAAATGTCAATTCAAACTCAATTTTCATTGCTATTATTTAAAATATTTATTTTAAATATTTAAAATCCATTATTTTAGCCAATAAAAAAATTGGTTCAGATTTTCCGGGTCGTTACAGAACACCTTTTTGAATGTGTAATTACACATGTCTGAAGCCCAATCACTAACTCCTAAACCATGCCCTAAATCCCTATCTCTCTCTACCTTGAACCAATTCAGAAAATTGTTCAGCTCCTATTTCATAGACTTCGCCACTGTTGTTTCACATGCTTAATTTTCATAAGGCAGTTCGTATAAAATTTAATTCAATACTTGGAAAACAACCAATATAAAAAAAATGTTGTATTAATGGATGATAATATATGACTTTGAATGTGAGTTTAAAATCAACCTCAGAGCGCTTTCCTAGATGTAAAGGAACACCTTATACATTTCCTCACATACATGCATGCATTGCATGATTAATATCATAGTTCTATAATTTCAGAATAAATGTTATATAAGCAAATTGTAAAACAATGCTTACTATACATGCTATTAATTGAAGTTACACAAGAACTAAGTGAATAAAATACACTAGTCTCACATCGCCAATAAAAAAGGAAGTTTTCTTGAATATATATCATCCTTTCCAGTTTTATATGAACCCTCAGGGTTAGGTAATTTTGTGTGAGGGATAACAAATATCTCATGAACCAAGCACATATACATGCGCACCGGGCGTCCTGAACTGGGCCGAGCTCGGTCTGGGTATGTGTCTGAAGTAATATTATTTTTATTCGAAAAAATTGGGCGGTTTTGAATAGTTTCAAACGAAAATTCAATGAATAGATGCGACAAAGACATACACATCTCTTGGCGAACTGGTGCGACTAGTTAAGACAGCAGCGGGCGCAACCTTGTAAATATCGGTGGCGAAACGCAAATGGGTGTGACCGGTCAAGACTTCAACGAAGGAAGGCAAGCACATGCAACCCACCAGATGCGACCGTTCAAAGATGTACGGATGAAAAAATAAATATGGGAGAATATTGATCACATTCTTATCCAATTTTTTTTTTGTCTTCTTCTTTCTCTCTTCTTCGTAGTCTCTACTTCCTTTATTATAAAATATAGAGTTGACATGCTCACGTGTAAAGACCCGCAACCTCCCCGTAAAGGAAAGCGTCGGATAGTTCGAGAACAAACCACAGCAGAACGCATACAGAAGAACATTTCATTGTATATAACAACAATGCATCAGATTACAAGAATATACAGAGTATAAATGAATATTACACAGAAATATCAGAGATTTAAATTACATTTAAATACATAGCAGCGGAAAATAATACAATACACAACTAGAAGAGATATACGGATACAAAGCTTTCCGGATATCGTTCCAGCTGTAAACCAGGATCCTGTGAATATAAATCTGCAAAACCAAAACTACTAGCTGCCCGTGTCAAAAATAGGGGCACCCAGAGTTTAGGTTAAAACAATAAACTCCAGGTCAGTCATGTGACTGGTGTGAGAACTAAAACAGTTATTAATCTTTATTTTCAAAGCTAGGTAAATCAAGGGACCACGCCGTATAACACGGAACGGGTTTCCTCCCAAGAATACCAGTGCATAAAACAAACAGCGCAATGCTAAATAAAGAAAAATGAAGCTGTTATAAGACCCAGGTCCCATCACACAATGCAACGCAGTCGAGGATAGGGTTTTCCCTTATAACAGCCAAAGAATGCTTGATACGTTTTAAAACAAATCATTTGATACTATTATAAGTGCATAGTGTATAAAACACTTCAAATCATAAGTATCAATCATAGGCGGCATGAACGGCCCATATCACTATGTCGCCATATATAAGTTTACAATCAAAACCGCAAATGTCGTATTTGGAAATTGGATTTCCGTCTATGAACCGAGGCAAAAGATAGTCCTCAACCGATTCGAGACAATCTAGCCCATGTCTCAGGAACAGAACGCATCGTCCCTTGGAGCGACAGGGCCGGTCCACCGATGTGGATTAAGAATGCCTGAACAATACGTTTCCCCGCCCTTTGGGGCGTAAATGAGCCAACCAAATGACTCCATCGGTTCGAGAACGACCGATCAATCCGAGGCGCCTCGCAACAGCAACAACCACATAAGTCAAACTCGTCAGGGCGTGTAAAACCACTGACGCCACTTTTTATCTAGAAGGAAACGCATGCCCTCCCTGAGGTCCGTCTCCCGTTTTTGGTTCATACCTGGTGTGAAACACGCGAGGTAAACGTTACACAAAGCTACGCCACAAAGGCCGTGCTTTGATCATCACCACAAGACTTTGCTTTTCAACAGAAGCCTTGATCATTTGCATCTTAGCATGCCACACAGGCATACCATCCTATGCAACCGATATCAGTCACACAGAATGAAATCCGATGTCAGACACACAGTCCATTTACAAGTCCGTTCTGGGTCTGAACGAAACCGGAGGCACCTAGTACCCCGCATATCCTTCGATCTCCAAGTACGTCTGGACGATCACCAACTGTTTCCATCTTCTTGGGTGTACAGCCCAATCAAGATCATCAGCTATCACCCAAACGACGTGAAGACCTCCGGTCTTCGACCATCGTCTTCATCTTCGACTTATCGTCGTATCAGTTATTCAGAATGGGATAAACCCGGTCTTCCCGAATAACTCGCGTATATTTTATAAAAGTGTTACACAAACACAACATACGCCTCATTCCAATTCATTAGTCACTAACCGTAAATTAATCAAGAGAATAATTCCCCAAATATTAACCCCGAAGGCCGAAACCAACATCAGATCAATATCCAGAAAACCATTCTGCTTGGCTAACCGCCAGTTAGTTTCTAAATTTCACATTCAAATCTAATTAAAGATTTAACTATCGCCTGGAGCAAAACTGGTGATACTCCATTCTCGATCTTTTCAATCTAATTAAAGATTCATTAAAACTCCACTTAGTTTTAATCTGTGACTGGGTTAAAGAATCAGTGTCATTTAAAACACGGTTCACGATAAACCCAAAGTCACATCCCATTAATTATCGGGTTAAAGAACAAGTGTTATTTAAAACACTGTTCACGATAAACCCAAAAATCAATATCAATTCAATTCCAATTAAATATCATTTAATTGGTACACTTCATTAAATCTAAATAAAAAGATTTAATCTTTTCTCAACTGGGTTCAAGAACAGTGTTAGTAAAGACACCATTCACGACAAACCCAAATCACATTCATTAATTATCGGGTTAAAGAACAAGTGTTATTTAAAACACTGTTCACGATAAACCCAAAAATCAATATCAATTCAATTCCAATTAAATATCATTTAATTGGTACACTTCATTAAATCTAAATAAAAAGATTTAATCTTTTCTCAACTGGGTTCAAGAACAGTGTTAGTAAAGACACCATTCACGACAAACCCAAATCACATTCGATATTCAATACAAGGCTCTGAATAGAAAATATATCGGCTTATATTCAATATCGAATTCTACGACTAACAAATGTCGTATTGGAAATAACGATACAAATATATATCTTTCAAATTTCCATAACAACACCTGTAATATCACGAATTCCAACATCGAAATATTCCGAAGACAATTTCGATTCAAATCCACTCCAATGCAATCATTGGAATTTTGGTTACTTTTAAAACCCTTTTCGAATTCAATTTATTTATTTAAAAATAAATAGAATTATAATTCTAGTTCAAAACTAGTTCATTTCGATAAAAATCTATTTTTATCTTTTCAAATATGGAGTTTTTCATCCCAAACTTTCACAAATCATTTCTTATGATTTTACACAAATTATTACTATTTTTAATAATTTTATCAAGGCCCGTACAGTCGATTTCCAACAACGGCCATCGAACTGCACTTACAGCGACCTTTTTCGAATTTGATTTGGACGTATCTCCAAATCCAACCGTTAGATTTCAAATTTCTAACATTCATTAGAAAGCTCTTTTCGATACGAACCCAACGGTTCCGGTTTTAGGAGAATCCGACGGTCGGATCTCCCGCAATGTCCGTTTGAAATAAATGGTCGAAATTCACGAACTGCCGCGGCGCGGCGCGTTCTATTCAGGCCATTATATTATATATATAATATATATAATATATACTTCGTCGATTTCTATTTAAAACGAATTATATAAATAGTTTAAATTCGTTTCAAAATTCATTTCTATTCAATTCAAATTTCAATTCAATTTGAATCCATTTCAATTCGTTTTCAATTCAATTCTTTTCGAAATCGTTTTCAATTCAATTCATTTCGAAATCGTTTTCAATTCAATTCATTTCGAAATCGTTTTCAATTCATTTTGAATTCGTTTTCAATTCAATTCTTTTCGAATTCGTTTTCAATTCAATTCATTTCGAAATCGTTTTCAATTCATTTTGAATTCGTTTTCAATTCAATTCTTTTCGAAATCGTTTTCAATTCAATTCATTTCGAAATCGTTTTCAATTCAATTCATTTCGAAATCGTTTTCAATTCAATTCATTTCGAAATCGTTTTCAATTCATTTTGAATTCGTTTTCAATTCAATTCTTTTCGAATTCGTTTTCAATTCAATTCATTTCGAAATCGTTTTCAATTCATTTTGAATTCGTTTTCAATTCAATTCTTTTCGAAATCGTTTTCAATTCAATTCATTTCGAAATCGTTTTCAATTCAATTCATTTCGAAATCGTTTTCAATTCAATTCATTTCGAAATCGTTTTCAATTCATTTTGAATTCGTTTTCAATTCAATTCTTTTCGAATTCGTTTTCAATTCAATTCTTTTCGAAATCGTTTTCAATTCAATTCATTTCGAAATATTCGATTTCGAAATCACTTTTCAATATTCATTTTAAAATGAAAAAAATCGATATAAATATCGTTCACGTCAAAATGGCGTCAATCTAATCAACACGGCTTCATATATTGATATTTTCAAATATTCCATTTCGAATATTTCTATTTCAAATATTTCTATTTTAAAACTGGAATGAGGCCCAAACAATTACCATATAAAGTTAATTATATGGATTTTCATACAACACATGTATAATAGCATTGAAAAATAATCAACCATCAACCAAAGTGCACTACACTGTATAAGCATCAAATAAAGATATCTAACGCTTATAACAGCCTGTCAATCAATCGATCGACATATTTAATCAATCAGGATGAGTGAACTTCATATTTCATCCCAACACCCGTGTGGGGTTTCAAACAATCAAACACAGATTCTAGTTGTGCAGTTGGGCGATGTGTAAAATTTATCGTCCCAATCAATGTCATTCAAATAAGTGTTCATAAACAAACCGTCTGGTTTGTAAATGAATATTTATTTATTCACTTCACTATTTTCATATTCACGTTAAAAATTATATTTTTAACGATAAAACATTTTATTTCAACCTATGAATTTCTATTCAATTCATTTATTCAATAAAATGATATTTTTATTTTTCTAACATATTTTAGAAAATTTCGGCGGCATAACGGCACGATACTAGAAACGGGACAAGGCCTAGCCTTATCCCCGGTCTAGTGAAGGCCCACGCCACTCACACATCAATCAAATAAATTAGTTATGCAAACCACAAAATTTGGAGTAAGAGTCTAACCTAGCCTTACTCCTTCGCCTTATAACGGCGCACGTCTAATCCTAACCAATTTATCGATTCGATTTTTCACACCACAAACCACATTCAAACCAATATCACAATCAATAACCAAACAGCCAAACAAACAAGTCCATGGTCTGTGGACGATTGTGTCGGGTGCTACTAAGCACCGTCTGCATCCTAGTATATATATATATAACTAGAAATAAAATTGAAAGGTGAGAAATTCTCACATATAGCTATCCTAGCTCCACGGCACTTCATTGATAGGAATCTTCTTCGTTATCCCATCTTCGTCATCTTCGTTGCCCGCTTTCACTACATATGTAAAAATCGAATTTTTACTTCGCTATTCAATTAATAAAAATCGAATTTTTATTTCAAAAATCTAATTTTTTCCTAAATCAAAACTACGATCTTTTTCTAAACAAAATACGATCTTTTCCTAAACAAACATATGAACCTTTTCTAAACAAAAATATGAACTTTTTCTTAGATAAAAATCCTATCTTTATTCTCTAATCATTTTAAAAAAAAATCAAATCTTTTAGGTTTTAAAAAAAATCAAATCTTTTAGGTTTTAAAAAAAATCAAATCTTTTAGTTTTTTAAAAATCAAATCTTTTAGTTTTTAAAAATCAGTTCTTTTAGTTTTTAAAAATCAGTTCTTTTAGTTTTTAAAAATCAAATCTTTTAGTTTTTAAAAATCAGTTCTTTTAGTTTTTAAAAATCAGTTCTTTTAGTTTTTAAAAATCAAATCTTTTAGTTTTTTTTAAAAATCAGTTCTTTTAGTTTTTAAAAATCAAATCTTTTAGTTTTTAAAAATCAAATCCTTTAGTTTTTTTAAAAATCAAATCCTTTAGTTTTTAAAAATCAGTTCTTTTAGTTTTTAAAAATCAAATCTTTTAGTTTTTAAAAATCAGTTCTTTTAGTTTTTAAAAATCAAATCTTTTAGTTTTTAAAAATCAGTTCTTTTAGTTTTTAAAAATCAAATCTTTTAGTTTTTAAAAATCAAATCTTTTAGTTTTTTAAAAATCAAATCTTTTAGTTTTTAAAAATCAGTTCTTTTAGTTTTTAAAAATCAGTTTATAAAAATAAATAAATCCCAGAAAAACTTACAGGGGGCTTCTCCGTTTGTCAGTGAGGGGGGGGGCTCTCCGCTGATCATCTGAGAGGAGGCGGAGTTCGCTTCCGGGGGGGGGCGTCGGCAATCAGGTGGCAGCGGCACTGTGGTTCGACGAGGAGAGGGGCGCGGGGTTCTGTGGCTCGCGATGGAGGAAAAGGGGAGGGTCGCGGAGGAGAAGCAGGCGGAGGGAAGTGGAGGGGGAGATCGAGTGGGGGGAGAGGCAAACGGGGGCCGCGCCACCACGACGGCGGCGGGCGGGCGGCGCTCGATTCCGTCGAGCTCCTTCGGGTTTTTTTTTTTTTTTTTTTTTTTTTCTTTATCTCTGAACTGAAATAGAAACGGGGGGGGGCCAGAAATATAAAGTAGGAAGAGATATTTTTTTTTTATTATTTAATTATTAAATTTTTGCAAAAGGGTTGACTTTTTCCATACGACCTCTAGACGAGGTCCACCGCCTGTCGTCCATAGCGTTTTACCCCCATTCCGAACACAATGGGATATGTATCGCAAGCTGATTCGATAGTTACAATCAGTTTCTGTTGAATTTACCTTTAAATCTCTATATTGAATTTTAAATGTACATTTCAAATTACCGGGGCCACATACGAATTCTAAAAATGGCAGAAAAATATTTTCTAGCTTCGTATTGACGATACGGTCCTAACAAAACTAGTTTCGTCGAATTCTGAGACCGTCTGAAAAATGGCCATTTTCCAGTCGATTAAAATCAACTGAAACTGGTCAAACGCGTTTTCCTTTGCCACGCTCACATATTGATTCGAAAAATTATGAAATTTGGAATCTAGCAATAACTTAACATCACGGACCCAACAAAACTGGTTTCGTCGAAATCCGAGGTCATTTGCAAAATGTCCATTTTTAAGGGTCTGAATTCCATAGCGACTATTCAGAATTTTCAACTGGACATATCTATTGATTCCCGCTACGAAATTTCGATTCGTCGGATTCGTTGGAAAGATATCATCAATTAGATCCTATGATTTTTGGTTTCACTAAAATCCGGATTGTTTTGCACCCGGTATATTCAATTGAAGTTTGAAATCGAATTATCGAACTACCGCGCCATTTTCAATTCTATTTATAATTATATATAAATATTTATATTCTAACGACGACGCGTATAATATATACGTCGAATTTCAATTCAAAATAAATTTCTCGTCGATATTATTTAAAATATTTCATTTTAAATAATCTAAATTCGCTAAAATTGCCAAAATAAAATTTTCAAACTGGCTCGCATTTTACGGGTTGTTACAATCTCCCCCACTTAAAACTTTTCGTCCCCGAAAAGGAACAAAGTCGAAAGTGGTTTGATTATTCAACTCTACGTTCGATCTGGCTTCCATTCTCCAACTCTTTAGTTTCTGAGAATTTTCAAAATTTCAAAAATTTGGCTAACACCCTAAATTTTTGAAAAATTTCGCCATAACCTCCACTGCACCGGGAGCATCGGGGAATTTCAAATAGCTTCCCCGGTCCTTCAGATCTCAAAAAGAAAAAGAAAAAGCCAAGCGGCTAGCCAATAGGCTCACAAAATCATCATCACCCAAACAAAACAGGGAATTATGTAGTAAACATGTACCTATTTGTCGGGCAAACAAATTTTATTCTTCGGCTCTAGCCTCCTTGCTATGACCTGTTCAATGTAAGTGCAAGTATATGCATGCATTTGCAACCAAATTTCAATGCAGTTTACTATTTGGTTCAATTGGCTAAATGGTTAAAAATTATCAAACAAATAAATAAACAGCACAAACATCAATCAATTAGTGAATTAACGTTTCAAATTCATAATTTTGATACATATACAAAAATCAGATTTTTGATGCCAAATCACAACAATAGGCCCTATCTAATTTTGGTTCTCACACCAGCCTAATGGAAATATATAGATATCACACCTTCGTCACTCGAAAATAAATACTGGTAACGCTGCAGCATTATCAGAATCATCCCCGGGCAACTAGAATGTGATTCTATATCTACCCAATATATTAAAACTTTGAATATACGTTTGCAAGGCGTATATGCAAATTCTTTATATACTGAATTGTCCAAAATCAATATAAATAACTAATCAAATACGAATAATTGATTTAAATTTTCAAAACAAAATTTGTTTTCACTTTAAAAATATACTCTTCACACTCGTTCTAGGATACTACTAATCCTATCTCTAACGAGTCATTCTAATTGGATATTACTAATCCAATATCTGATGAATTCTTTCGTATGGTTCTAATGTGCCTTGTTCTCTGAGCTTTGCAAACCAAAGCTCTGATACCACGTGTAAAGACCCGCAACCTCCCCGTAAAGGAAAGCGTCGGATAGTTCGAGAACAAACCACAGCAGAACGCATACAGAAGAACATTTCATTGTATATAACAACAATGCATCAGATTACAAGAATATACAGAGTATAAATGAATATTACACAGAAATATCAGAGATTTAAATTACATTTAAATACATAGCAGCGGAAAATAATACAATACACAACTAGAAGAGATATACGGATACAAAGCTTTCCGGATATCGTTCCAGCTGTAAACCAGGATCCTGTGAATATAAATCTGCAAAACCAAAACTACTAGCTGCCCGTGTCAAAAATAGGGGCACCCAGAGTTTAGGTTAAAACAATAAACTCCAGGTCAGTCATGTGACTGGTGTGAGAACTAAAACAGTTATTAATCTTTATTTTCAAAGCTAGGTAAATCAAGGGACCACGCCGTATAACACGGAACGGGTTTCCTCCCAAGAATACCAGTGCATAAAACAAACAGCGCAATGCTAAATAAAGAAAAATGAAGCTGTTATAAGACCCAGGTCCCATCACACAATGCAACGCAGTCGAGGATAGGGTTTTCCCTTATAACAGCCAAAGAATGCTTGATACGTTTTAAAACAAATCATTTGATACTATTATAAGTGCATAGTGTATAAAACACTTCAAATCATAAGTATCAATCATAGGCGGCATGAACGGCCCATATCACTATGTCGCCATATATAAGTTTACAATCAAAACCGCAAATGTCGTATTTGGAAATTGGATTTCCGTCTATGAACCGAGGCAAAAGATAGTCCTCAACCGATTCGAGACAATCTAGCCCATGTCTCAGGAACAGAACGCATCGTCCCTTGGAGCGACAGGGCCGGTCCACCGATGTGGATTAAGAATGCCTGAACAATACGTTTCCCCGCCCTTTGGGGCGTAAATGAGCCAACCAAATGACTCCATCGGTTCGAGAACGACCGATCAATCCGAGGCGCCTCGCAACAGCAACAACCACATAAGTCAAACTCGTCAGGGCGTGTAAAACCACTGACGCCACTTTTTATCTAGAAGGAAACGCATGCCCTCCCTGAGGTCCGTCTCCCGTTTTTGGTTCATACCTGGTGTGAAACACGCGAGGTAAACGTTACACAAAGCTACGCCACAAAGGCCGTGCTTTGATCATCACCACAAGACTTTGCTTTTCAACAGAAGCCTTGATCATTTGCATCTTAGCATGCCACACAGGCATACCATCCTATGCAACCGATATCAGTCACACAGAATGAAATCCGATGTCAGACACACAGTCCATTTACAAGTCCGTTCTGGGTCTGAACGAAACCGGAGGCACCTAGTACCCCGCATATCCTTCGATCTCCAAGTACGTCTGGACGATCACCAACTGTTTCCATCTTCTTGGGTGTACAGCCCAATCAAGATCATCAGCTATCACCCAAACGACGTGAAGACCTCCGGTCTTCGACCATCGTCTTCATCTTCGACTTATCGTCGTATCAGTTATTCAGAATGGGATAAACCCGGTCTTCCCGAATAACTCGCGTATATTTTATAAAAGTGTTACACAAACACAACATACGCCTCATTCCAATTCATTAGTCACTAACCGTAAATTAATCAAGAGAATAATTCCCCAAATATTAACCCCGAAGGCCGAAACCAACATCAGATCAATATCCAGAAAACCATTCTGCTTGGCTAACCGCCAGTTAGTTTCTAAATTTCACATTCAAATCTAATTAAAGATTTAACTATCGCCTGGAGCAAAACTGGTGATACTCCATTCTCGATCTTTTCAATCTAATTAAAGATTCATTAAAACTCCACTTAGTTTTAATCTGTGACTGGGTTAAAGAATCAGTGTCATTTAAAACACGGTTCACGATAAACCCAAAGTCACATCCCATTAATTATCGGGTTAAAGAACAAGTGTTATTTAAAACACTGTTCACGATAAACCCAAAAATCAATATCAATTCAATTCCAATTAAATATCATTTAATTGGTACACTTCATTAAATCTAAATAAAAAGATTTAATCTTTTCTCAACTGGGTTCAAGAACAGTGTTAGTAAAGACACCATTCACGACAAACCCAAATCACATTCATTAATTATCGGGTTAAAGAACAAGTGTTATTTAAAACACTGTTCACGATAAACCCAAAAATCAATATCAATTCAATTCCAATTAAATATCATTTAATTGGTACACTTCATTAAATCTAAATAAAAAGATTTAATCTTTTCTCAACTGGGTTCAAGAACAGTGTTAGTAAAGACACCATTCACGACAAACCCAAATCACATTCGATATTCAATACAAGGCTCTGAATAGAAAATATATCGGCTTATATTCAATATCGAATTCTACGACTAACAAATGTCGTATTGGAAATAACGATACAAATATATATCTTTCAAATTTCCATAACAACACCTGTAATATCACGAATTCCAACATCGAAATATTCCGAAGACAATTTCGATTCAAATCCACTCCAATGCAATCATTGGAATTTTGGTTACTTTTAAAACCCTTTTCGAATTCAATTTATTTATTTAAAAATAAATAGAATTATAATTCTAGTTCAAAACTAGTTCATTTCGATAAAAATCTATTTTTATCTTTTCAAATATGGAGTTTTTCATCCCAAACTTTCACAAATCATTTCTTATGATTTTACACAAATTATTACTATTTTTAATAATTTTATCAAGGCCCGTACAGTCGATTTCCAACAACGGCCATCGAACTGCACTTACAGCGACCTTTTTCGAATTTGATTTGGACGTATCTCCAAATCCAACCGTTAGATTTCAAATTTCTAACATTCATTAGAAAGCTCTTTTCGATACGAACCCAACGGTTCCGGTTTTAGGAGAATCCGACGGTCGGATCTCCCGCAATGTCCGTTTGAAATAAATGGTCGAAATTCACGAACTGCCGCGGCGCGGCGCGTTCTATTCAGGCCATTATATTATATATATAATATATATAATATATACTTCGTCGATTTCTATTTAAAACGAATTATATAAATAGTTTAAATTCGTTTCAAAATTCATTTCTATTCAATTCAAATTTCAATTCAATTTGAATCCATTTCAATTCGTTTTCAATTCAATTCTTTTCGAAATCGTTTTCAATTCAATTCATTTCGAAATCGTTTTCAATTCAATTCATTTCGAAATCGTTTTCAATTCATTTTGAATTCGTTTTCAATTCAATTCTTTTCGAATTCGTTTTCAATTCAATTCATTTCGAAATCGTTTTCAATTCATTTTGAATTCGTTTTCAATTCAATTCTTTTCGAAATCGTTTTCAATTCAATTCATTTCGAAATCGTTTTCAATTCAATTCATTTCGAAATCGTTTTCAATTCAATTCATTTCGAAATCGTTTTCAATTCATTTTGAATTCGTTTTCAATTCAATTCTTTTCGAATTCGTTTTCAATTCAATTCATTTCGAAATCGTTTTCAATTCATTTTGAATTCGTTTTCAATTCAATTCTTTTCGAAATCGTTTTCAATTCAATTCATTTCGAAATCGTTTTCAATTCAATTCATTTCGAAATCGTTTTCAATTCAATTCATTTCGAAATCGTTTTCAATTCATTTTGAATTCGTTTTCAATTCAATTCTTTTCGAATTCGTTTTCAATTCAATTCTTTTCGAAATCGTTTTCAATTCAATTCATTTCGAAATATTCGATTTCGAAATCACTTTTCAATATTCATTTTAAAATGAAAAAAATCGATATAAATATCGTTCACGTCAAAATGGCGTCAATCTAATCAACACGGCTTCATATATTGATATTTTCAAATATTCCATTTCGAATATTTCTATTTCAAATATTTCTATTTTAAAACTGGAATGAGGCCCAAACAATTACCATATAAAGTTAATTATATGGATTTTCATACAACACATGTATAATAGCATTGAAAAATAATCAACCATCAACCAAAGTGCACTACACTGTATAAGCATCAAATAAAGATATCTAACGCTTATAACAGCCTGTCAATCAATCGATCGACATATTTAATCAATCAGGATGAGTGAACTTCATATTTCATCCCAACACCCGTGTGGGGTTTCAAACAATCAAACACAGATTCTAGTTGTGCAGTTGGGCGATGTGTAAAATTTATCGTCCCAATCAATGTCATTCAAATAAGTGTTCATAAACAAACCGTCTGGTTTGTAAATGAATATTTATTTATTCACTTCACTATTTTCATATTCACGTTAAAAATTATATTTTTAACGATAAAACATTTTATTTCAACCTATGAATTTCTATTCAATTCATTTATTCAATAAAATGATATTTTTATTTTTCTAACATATTTTAGAAAATTTCGGCGGCATAACGGCACGATACTAGAAACGGGACAAGGCCTAGCCTTATCCCCGGTCTAGTGAAGGCCCACGCCACTCACACATCAATCAAATAAATTAGTTATGCAAACCACAAAATTTGGAGTAAGAGTCTAACCTAGCCTTACTCCTTCGCCTTATAACGGCGCACGTCTAATCCTAACCAATTTATCGATTCGATTTTTCACACCACAAACCACATTCAAACCAATATCACAATCAATAACCAAACAGCCAAACAAACAAGTCCATGGTCTGTGGACGATTGTGTCGGGTGCTACTAAGCACCGTCTGCATCCTAGTATATATATATATAACTAGAAATAAAATTGAAAGGTGAGAAATTCTCACATATAGCTATCCTAGCTCCACGGCACTTCATTGATAGGAATCTTCTTCGTTATCCCATCTTCGTCATCTTCGTTGCCCGCTTTCACTACATATGTAAAAATCGAATTTTTACTTCGCTATTCAATTAATAAAAATCGAATTTTTATTTCAAAAATCTAATTTTTTCCTAAATCAAAACTACGATCTTTTTCTAAACAAAATACGATCTTTTCCTAAACAAACATATGAACCTTTTCTAAACAAAAATATGAACTTTTTCTTAGATAAAAATCCTATCTTTATTCTCTAATCATTTTAAAAAAAAATCAAATCTTTTAGGTTTTAAAAAAAATCAAATCTTTTAGGTTTTAAAAAAAATCAAATCTTTTAGTTTTTTAAAAATCAAATCTTTTAGTTTTTAAAAATCAGTTCTTTTAGTTTTTAAAAATCAGTTCTTTTAGTTTTTAAAAATCAAATCTTTTAGTTTTTAAAAATCAGTTCTTTTAGTTTTTAAAAATCAGTTCTTTTAGTTTTTAAAAATCAAATCTTTTAGTTTTTTTTAAAAATCAGTTCTTTTAGTTTTTAAAAATCAAATCTTTTAGTTTTTAAAAATCAAATCCTTTAGTTTTTTTAAAAATCAAATCCTTTAGTTTTTAAAAATCAGTTCTTTTAGTTTTTAAAAATCAAATCTTTTAGTTTTTAAAAATCAGTTCTTTTAGTTTTTAAAAATCAAATCTTTTAGTTTTTAAAAATCAGTTCTTTTAGTTTTTAAAAATCAAATCTTTTAGTTTTTAAAAATCAAATCTTTTAGTTTTTTAAAAATCAAATCTTTTAGTTTTTAAAAATCAGTTCTTTTAGTTTTTAAAAATCAGTTTATAAAAATAAATAAATCCCAGAAAAACTTACAGGGGGCTTCTCCGTTTGTCAGTGAGGGGGGGGGCTCTCCGCTGATCATCTGAGAGGAGGCGGAGTTCGCTTCCGGGGGGGGGCGTCGGCAATCAGGTGGCAGCGGCACTGTGGTTCGACGAGGAGAGGGGCGCGGGGTTCTGTGGCTCGCGATGGAGGAAAAGGGGAGGGTCGCGGAGGAGAAGCAGGCGGAGGGAAGTGGAGGGGGAGATCGAGTGGGGGGAGAGGCAAACGGGGGCCGCGCCACCACGACGGCGGCGGGCGGGCGGCGCTCGATTCCGTCGAGCTCCTTCGGGTTTTTTTTTTTTTTTTTTTTTTTTTCTTTATCTCTGAACTGAAATAGAAACGGGGGGGGGCCAGAAATATAAAGTAGGAAGAGATATTTTTTTTTTATTATTTAATTATTAAATTTTTGCAAAAGGGTTGACTTTTTCCATACGACCTCTAGACGAGGTCCACCGCCTGTCGTCCATAGCGTTTTACCCCCATTCCGAACACAATGGGATATGTATCGCAAGCTGATTCGATAGTTACAATCAGTTTCTGTTGAATTTACCTTTAAATCTCTATATTGAATTTTAAATGTACATTTCAAATTACCGGGGCCACATACGAATTCTAAAAATGGCAGAAAAATATTTTCTAGCTTCGTATTGACGATACGGTCCTAACAAAACTAGTTTCGTCGAATTCTGAGACCGTCTGAAAAATGGCCATTTTCCAGTCGATTAAAATCAACTGAAACTGGTCAAACGCGTTTTCCTTTGCCACGCTCACATATTGATTCGAAAAATTATGAAATTTGGAATCTAGCAATAACTTAACATCACGGACCCAACAAAACTGGTTTCGTCGAAATCCGAGGTCATTTGCAAAATGTCCATTTTTAAGGGTCTGAATTCCATAGCGACTATTCAGAATTTTCAACTGGACATATCTATTGATTCCCGCTACGAAATTTCGATTCGTCGGATTCGTTGGAAAGATATCATCAATTAGATCCTATGATTTTTGGTTTCACTAAAATCCGGATTGTTTTGCACCCGGTATATTCAATTGAAGTTTGAAATCGAATTATCGAACTACCGCGCCATTTTCAATTCTATTTATAATTATATATAAATATTTATATTCTAACGACGACGCGTATAATATATACGTCGAATTTCAATTCAAAATAAATTTCTCGTCGATATTATTTAAAATATTTCATTTTAAATAATCTAAATTCGCTAAAATTGCCAAAATAAAATTTTCAAACTGGCTCGCATTTTACGGGTTGTTACATCACTATAATCTCGTATAGAAATATTCTGTTGTATCTTGCAAAACTTTGCAAATAAAAGTTTTAAAGCAATTGTTAAGGTAAACTGTAACACCCCGTATTTCTGTTAACACTAAAGTTACTAATTTAAGAATAACCAATGCTTAATATAATAAATGTGTAAAGGGGAGATGTATCTAATGTGCATACAAATTTAATAATAAATGTGTAAAGGGGAGATGTATCTAATGTGCATACAAATTTAATAATAAATGTGTAAAGGGGAGATGTATCTAATGTGCATGCAAATTTAATAATAAATGTGTACAGGGGGGATGTATCTAATGTGCATACAAATTTAAAAATAAATGTTAATAATGTACATTAAGAAAGTAATTGAGAACATAATTGGCTTCTCTTTAGAATGGATGGCTTTGATTAACCTTGGCTTCATCGACGGCTCAAATTAACTTGCAATCCTATATAAACAGCCCCCTAGTCTCCTTCTCTTTGCACCATTCTTCTCTAACCTTATGCTGCACAAATTCTTGATGGACATGGCTTCTTCTTCTTCCTCTAAATCTAAATAAATAGATTAAAATAAAATATAAATCAAGACGAGGATATGCTTCTCAAGTCTTTCAAGAGAAGATTCAAAACAAGTTAGGATTCAAGTAAAGATTCAACGGATTCAAGCAACGCTATCTTTCTATTCTTTTATAGATCCAATCAATGTAAGTCGGTTACTTTTTAGATTTGAACGCCTTTTCTATTTGTGACATGAAATTAAAAGAATATAAGAAATATGCCTTATCATTTCATTGAATCTGTGCTTGTTTATGACTTTGGATCGGATTCTTGATTATGGCCTAGAACACATTGTGACTAAATTGCCAATGCTTAAGATTATGACTATGGAACTGTGGCCTTTGAAACCATAAGCCTTTGACTATGAACATAAGCCTTTGACTATGGACATAAGCCTTTGACTAGGAGCATAAACCAATGCCTATGACTATGACAAGGACAATAGTGGATAATTACCTATGATTCATGAACATGATATTATTGCCTAGGATTATGACTGTGAGATTGGATCTAAACTTGATTATCTATTCAGTTTATTCTTAATTATCCTTGGATCTTGATTATGGGAATTTATCTATTAAGTTAGATCTACCCATATACTTGAACCTATGTTATTTGTTCAACCCTTTTTATGTCATAATATTATCAGATCTATTGGCCTTCGACGCTTCAATCAATTTATTCAGTGTAATTTGTTAGATCTGTGATTAGTGAATTATCATCTTCTGCCATTCATTATGTCTATCTTTTCATGGAATTTTGGTTCATTCCCTTTTTATCCACGAATCTAGATTTATCTATAATCTAGGATGAAATCACGATTACACGAACGATGGGAATACGATTTAGGCAAATCATAAATTTGACTTAAACATGGTTGTAAACTTGGAAATTGGCATAATGTGGAACATGAAAATAATTATGATTGACATAATTTAGAACATGTATTATGGCATGTTTATTAGAATGCAAATTTGAAAATTTGACATGAATTATGGAATATGTAATTTGACATATTAAATTTAGTATTGGCAAGTAAGCTAAGTTTTAGGCGTAAATGGTAAACTAGAATAATAATTCTAGTCTTGCCATAAAATGTAAATTAGGATGTTAAATCAGAATTGGGTCAATTAAAGTTAATTTGGCATAATAAGTATATTAGCACAAATTTTGAATTTAGTCATAATTGTGAGTAATTGTCGTGTTTAGAATAATCATGGTTAGTGACACTTAATTTGGTATAATTTACATACCAAAAACTATAAATATGATATATAGGGAAAATGGGCCATAATAATAAATGTTGACAATGTACATTAAAAGAGTAATAATGGAATAAGTAAATTAGGGAAAATTTACTTATAGAATTTATCCTAAATGAGAAAAGTAAATTTAGACAATACGAACATGCTTAACCCGAGGTTGGATTGAGTTGTGATGTAAACCTGCCCGGACCCGCCCGGCTGTCCAGTGATCACAACAATACCTATCCAATGTGGGAGGTTAAGGCATTGAGCCCGATAAAGGCCCGAGGTTAGACTGAGTTGTGGCGTAAGACTGCCCGGAACCAACCGGCATACCGGCAACCACAACAATACCTATCTAATGTGAGTGGCTGGTGCTTTAATAAGACAATTAAAGTTAAGCTAGAATGGGAGGGTTAAGTCCATAAGAACACTTAACCAACTTAACATAGTTAAGTTAGAACGATAGGGTTAAGTTAACTAGAACACTTAACCAACTTAACATAGTAACACGAAGGGACAATACTTAACCATTAGAACATGTTAATTAAACCAATGTTAGGGTTAAGTTAACTAAGGGAACACTTAACCGTTATAACATGTTAGTTAAAACAGATAGGCAAGGTTAAGTTAAAAAGGAACACTTAACCAATACAAGATGAATGGGTAGGGTTAAGTGAATACTTAACCAATATAACTTGATGCTGGTAGGGTTAAGTCAACGTGAATTACTGGTAATACTTAACCAGTTTAACATGACAAATGAATAGGTTAAGTTAACTTGTATCGACTAATGACACTTAACCAATCCAACTTGACGAGAAAGAGAACTAAGTAGTAAACCTTAGTTAAAAGGACTAAGTGGTAAACCTTAGTTAAGAAAACGACGATTCTGGAAACCAAGTGGTAAACCTTAGTTAGGAAAACTAAGTAGTAATCCTTATTATAACACGAGGAGGAGCGAACGATCTTAAAGAAGGCTCCAACGATTTGGGTTACGAAGCCCGAGGCTTCGAGGGGATGTGAGGGTACTCTTGGTATCCCTCTGTGAGGTGGAAGATGATCCTCCTGGGCTCACAGAGGTTAAGGTCTGCGTTAGGAGAACCAAGGGTATGCCTTGGTTGCAATATAAGGCAACCTAAAGACTAGGATGGACCAGCGTGATTCGACGGGACAAATGGCCCTGTGATAGCGACCCGTCGTCTACCTACCATCTTAAGTAAATCGAGATACGGAATGGAGGAGAACTCCAAAAGACCATATACTTGCTATCTAGTTATGGTGGCGGATGGCCATAGGTTAGTGGGGCATAAGGGGGCCTGCGTATAGTTCTCATTTTTCAAGGTGTGCCTTTCAATAGTTGAGGGAGGGGTCAAGTGGGACCATAACCACTGGAAAAAAAAAACAGACCTTAGCATCTGCATCAGCAGATAACTTAAAGCTCCCGACCGAGTTCCGTGTTTCTTGATTTGCCCAGCCACGGGACTCGGGTCGCACATGTAGAGGACATGTGCATCTAGACAGCGATAACGTTTCACGACACATACATGGGGAAAGTCTAGGAACATATACCGCTCTAGGTAGTGTGTCCTAGACTAGGGGCATCGTTCGACAGGTAGCGTAATCCCTAGTTGGACCTAGGTGGCATAAACCCTGAATCTGTGAAGCATTAGATAAGCCGCGTAAACCCGAATGGAATCTAGGAAGTACTTTGATATAAAACCCTAGATTAGATCTAGGTAATAAATAATAAATGTACGCCTAAAGGCAACCACAATTACTGGGATTGGGATCGCATTATCATTTTAGACAGATTACTAGTTGGGACACTTGATAGGTAGTGCTGAGACATAGAAACCATAATAACAGGTTAATAGCTAAGCGGAGAAAGTATTAAAGCATATCCAGTTTATCTTGTCTTAGCATATCTTGTGTTAATCTTATCCTATCTTGTTGGCCCTATCATCATGGTATTGTCTTGTATTCAGTTAATTCATGTCGTTTTGTTTTTCCTTGTTCACATGGTAGAAGTAACTGAACTTACCAGACTTTATGTCTGACCCAATTTTCTTTCGTCTTATTTTCTTCTGTTTCCCCCCAGGTAGTTAAGGAGGGAATATTATAGCTCAGGTTAGATTGGACCGTCACTCTTCCCAAGCTCGAAGATTCTTTGACAAAGTGCTTTGGACTATCTTTTTCTGCTGCTATGGCTGGCTTATGCTACATTGGGGAATATAAATGTTATTTTATGCTTCTTTATTTTGTAAGACAGATGATACTCTGATATTGGAAAACAATTGTTGTACAAACTATTTCATCAATAAAGTAAAGTTTTATTTTCCGCTGTTTTAATTTTGTCTATCTTGTAATTTATCTGCATCTTTTACCCTAAATGCTCCACAGAACTTAGTGCATTCCCTTTGTGAGTGACACTAAAGGATGTGGGGTGTTACACTTGGTATCAGAGCTGAAGGTTACCGGATCAGATAAAAGATTTGAAAAAAATTATTATTTTCAAACAGTTTTAAAAGAAGCATTTTCAAAAGAAAAGTTTTGTTTTAAAGGAATATTCCCCAAAAGCCATACGCACTATCTTCTGATTCTCTGTTTGAATTCTTGTCCCCTTCTTTCTTGAGTCTCTGGGGCTCCTGGCTTTCTGGGAGGTAACCTCATCGAAGGGCGAAGTAGTGCCCGATTTCCATCTATAATCGTAGTAGTTTCACCTGCGGCTAGTTTTCTTTCAAGCTTAGTAGGGTTTTCTGTACGATGGAGGCAGCTTTCGAGAGATTTGTCAACATGATTACACACGAAAGAGGATGAGGAGTTTGTCTAAGGAGCACAACCCAAGGATGAGGAATTCATGGATGTAGACTTGGCTCACGAAGGAGGAAGGGATTATAAAACCTAAGACAAGAGGAAGTATCTTTACTATGGCAGAATAGGGCATATAATTAAGAACAAAGGACAAGATTTTCAGAAGGGCAAGTACATGCTTTCACCACTAAGCGTACCTAGGAGAAAGGTAGTAAAGTTCTGTTGGAAGAGTCTAGCTTTTCTATTTGTACTCTTTCTTTTGGTTTTAGCACTTCGCATTTGTTCATATTTGCTTCCATAGTTGAGTCTCTGCACCTTAGTACTTTTATAGTAAAAGATCCCAACTAGTGCTCAAGTGTTTGGTTGTTTTTGCTTAGATCATCTCACGTAGATCATCCAAATTAGGAGGAGACATTCCTCGGGTGCTTGTCTGATATTGGTTTAGGCCTTTTGGGCTTGTACTTGAGGGATGTCGAGTTCGACTAGGATGGTTTGCATGAGAGATGAATAGTTGTGGTAGGCGCTCTATATACAGAAGGACTAACCTTAAGAGAGGTAAAAAGTACGTAGTGACCTTTTGACCCTCATAGTTATGGCATGATGGATAAGCTAAGAGGAGAGACCTCTGATCATCCTAGTATATACACTTAGTATCATGGTTGACATTTGTTTATTTTGGAAATGGAGGTCAAGAAACTTCGCAATCGTGAAGTTGAATCTGTTAAGGTATAGTTGAGTAAAGCTCAAGAAGACGTGATACGGGAGATTGAAGATAAGGCATACGCGTCTCATACCCTTTTTCTTAAGGGTACATCCTTGATTCCTTTTAGGAATTCTATGCATACTAATTTCTAGCTTTTAAGGTATATCCTCTAGGGCGTATCATCAATCCTTAGGTAGAAACCCTTTTGGATGTAAACACGTATTTGAAACATGTTATGGTTGATGGTTGCAAATGGTTGCTAGTTGTTGCTCGTGAATGTATATACACACGTATTAGGCACTAGATCAGCTCAGACGCCTTCATATTTCATTTACATATATGTATTTGTTTATGAATTGAACTTAATGTGTTATCATATGGATGTCGCATTTGAGTGAATGATTGTGCACTCATATAGAAATAATATGTATCATTAGGATTTGCATACATATTGGACGCATGGCACTGACATGATTTGCATTAAGGAGGTCAACTGAATCAGTAGACCGCCTGATTTTGCATTAGATAAAGACATGTACACACACTATGCATATGAACATACAAGCATTAGAAGTCTTTAAGGACAATGGATGCCTGTGTTTGATGGTTGAGTAAATGGATGATTGGATGGTAGGATTTACATTCTTTTTGACTTGAAGATTTCGGGGTCGAAATCCTTTTAAGGAGGGGAGAATGTAACACCCCGTATTTCTGTTAACACTAAAGTTACCAATTTAAGAATAACCAATTTTAATATAATAAATGTGTAAATGGGAGATGTATCTAATGTGCATACAAATTTAATAATAAATGTGTAAAGGGGAGATGTATCTAATGTGCATACAAATTTAATACTAAATGTGTAAAGGGGAGATGTATCTAATGTGCGTGCAAATTTAATAATAAATGTGTAAAGGGGGGATGTATCTAATGTGCATACAAATTTAATAATAAATGTTAATAGTGTACATTAAGAAAGTAATTGTGAACATAATTGGCTTCTCTTTAGAATGGATGGCTTTGATTAACCTTGGCTTCATCGACGACTCAAATTAACTTGCAATCCTATATAAACAGCCCCTAGTCTCCTTCTCTTTGCACCATTCCTCTCTAACCTTATGCTGCACAAATTCTTGATGGACATGGCTTCTTCTTCTTCCTCTAAATCTAAATAAATAGATTAAAATAAAATATAAATCAAGACGAGGATAGGTTGCTCAAGTCTTTCAAGAGAAGATTCAAAACAAGTTAGGATTCAAGTAAAGATTCAACGGCTTCAAGCAACGCTATCTTTCTATTCTTTTCTAGATCCAATCAATGTAAGTCGATTACTTTTTAGATTTGAACGCCTTTTCTATTTGTGACATGAAATTAAAAGAATATAAGAAATATGCCTTATCATTTCATTGAATCTGTGCTTGTTTATGACTTTGGATCTGATTCTTGATTATGGCCTAGAACACATTGTGACTAAATTGCCAATGCTTAAGATTATGACTATGGAACTGTGGCCTTTGAAACCATAAGCCTTTGACTATGAACATAAGCCTTTGACTACGAACATAAGCCTTTGACTATGAACATAAGCCTTTGACTAGGAGCATAAACCAATGCCTATGACTATGACAAGGACAATAGTGGATAATTACCTATGATTCATGAACATGATATTATTGCCTAGGATTATGACTATGAGATTGGATCTAAACTTGATTATCTATTCAGTTTATTCTTAATTATCCTTGGATCTTGATTATGGGAATTTATCTATTAAGTTAGATCTACCCATATACTTGAACCTATGTTATTTGTTCAACCCTTTTTATGTCATAATATTATCAGATCTATAGGCCTTCGATGCTTTAATCAATTTATTCAGTGTAATTTGTTAGATCTGTGATTAGTGAATTATCATCTTCTGCCAGTCATTATGTCTATCTTTTCATGGCATTTTGGTTCATTCCCTTTTTATCCACGAATCTAGATTTATCTATAATCTAGGATGAAATCACGATTACAAGAACGATGGGAATACGATTTGGGCAAATCATAAATTTGACTTAAACATGGTTGTAAACTTGGAAATTGGCATAATGTGGAACATGAACATAATTATGATTGACATAATTTAGAACATGTATTATGGCATGTTTATTAGAACGCAAATTTGAAAATTTGACATGAATTATGGAATATGTAATTTGACATATTAAATTTAGTATTGGCAAGTAAGCTAAGTTTTAGGCATAAACGATAAACTAGAATAATAATTCTAGTCTTGCCATAAACTATAAATTAGGATGTTAAATCAGAATTGGGTCAATTAAAGTTAATTTGGCATAATAAGTATATTAGCACAAATTTTGAATTTAGTCATAATTGTGAGTAATTGTCATGTTTAGAATAATCATGGTTAGTGACACTTAATTTGGTATAATTTACATAACAAAAACTATAAATATGATATATAGGGAAAATCGGCCATAATAATAAATGTTGACAATGTACATTAAAAGAATAATAATGGAACAAGTAAATTAGGGAAAATTTACTTATAGAATTTATCCTAAATGAGAAAAGTAAATTTAGACAATACGAACATGCTTAACCCAAGGTTGGATTGAGTTGTGATGTAAACCTGCCCGGACCCGCCCGGCTGTCCAGTGATCACAACAATACCTATCCAATGTGAGAGGTTAAGGCATTGAGCCCGATAAAGGCCCGAGGTTAGACTGAGTTGTGGCGTAAGACTGCCCGGAACCAACCGGCAAACCGACAACCACAACAATACCTGTCTAATGCGAGTGGCTGGTGCTTTAATAAGACAATTAAAGTTAAGCTAGAATGGGAGGGTTAAGTCCATAAGAACACTTAACCAACTTAACACAGTTAAGTTAGAACGATAGGGTTAAGTTAACTAGAACACTTAATGTAACGACCCGGAAAATCTGAACCAATTTAAAATTTTTAAATTGGCTAAAATAATGGATTTTAAATATTTAAAATAAATATTTTAAATAATAAAGATGAAAACTGAGTTTGAATCGACAATTGAGAAGGAATATAATTAATTCTAATTATAAACAAGGCCTAAAATGGCGCGGCAGTTTCAAATTTTGAATTCAAACTTTGACTGACTGTACCGGGTGCAAAACAAAACGGATTTGAGTGAAACCAAAAATATTTAAATCTGTTAGTGAATACCTTTCTAACGAATCAGAAAAATTGAAGTTTCATAGCGGAAAGCAAAAGTTATGGCCAAATGAATTTTCAGAAAGGTCGCTATGTAATTTATAAAGCCCGTGAAAATGGTCATTTTGCATACGACCTCGGAATTCGACGAAACCACTTTTGTGGGATTCGGGATGTGAATTTATTGCTAGGTTTCAAATTTCATAATTTTTGAAGCTAGTATGTGAGCGTGGCAAAGGAAAACGTGTTTTGGTCAATTACAGTTAAATTAGATCGACCAGAAATGGGCCTTTTTGCAAACGGTCTCAGAATTCGACGAAACTAGTTTTGTTGGGACCGTATCATCAAAACATAGCTAGATTTATTTTTCTAGAATTTTTCGAATCAGTTTGTGGCCCTGGCAAATTGAAATGCACGTTCAAATCGAATATTGAATGTTATATATTTTAAGTTGAATGAAAACTGACTTAAACAGTCGAATGGGCCTACGGAACATATCCCATTGTGCTCGGAATGGGGATAAAACGCTAGGGACGACAGTCGTTGGGTTTGGATTGGTGTTCGTGGGTGAAAGAGGGTATTTACGAAATTTAAAAATATAAAAAAAAAATCATTAGTCCAACTCAACTTTCTCTCTCCTCGTTTCACTCCGAAACCCCCAGCTCGCGAACGGCGCTCGAAGTTCCAACCTTCCCCCTCATTTTCCGATCAATCCACGCCAAATTAGCTCCTGCCACAGTTGAACATTTTGAAGATCTTCCCGAGCTCTTCAAATCCATACCTGGTTTCGATTTTTTCATTGTGTATTTTGGGAGAGCGGACGCCAGGAAGATCATGTCTTCAAGCCGCCGCCGCACCCTGGTGGCGCCGTCGCACCTGACCCCCCTGCCACCGATCTACGCGCCTTTCGGGGCTCTTCGACGTGGAGCTGACCGATTTTGGCCTCGAGCAATGGATTGGAAGAAAATTCGAAACCTAGTTTCAAACCAAAAACTGAGGTATACGGCTATGATAATTTTCAACTGATTTTAACACCTTTAAACCGTTGCAAACTTTGAAAAATCATATCTTTTTCGTTTCTTGACGAAATTCGATGAAACAGGAAACATCGTGACCATGTGGATGTCTTCTACATTCTAGAAGAGACCGCATATTTTTCTGAGCCTTCTGCTATTTTTGGTGGAGTGGAACCCAATGTGGGATTTCTAATTTATAAACGATATGGAAAACGATGATGTATAAATTATATAGTCGATGTATGAATTATATAAGCGTTGTACACCTCTTGTATAAGCGTTGTATAAGTTGTACGTTCGATGTATAAGTTATATATGTGTCGTAAAAATTATATATGTGTTGAAATAGAAGTGAAATGCTATATATATATATATATATATATATATATATATATATACGCCCCTCGTCCACAAACCATTGACAATATTTATTGGTTGTGATTGGTGTGAAAATTGATTGATAGCGAATGGTTGATTGAAATTGTTTGTGGTAGAATTTGATTGACTGTGGTTGAAAAATACCCGTTTGTGGTAGAGAAATATTTGGTTGAAACCACATAGGATTAGTTTGTGGAAATGAAATAAATATATATGCCGTCTGCGTGCGAACTAGATGCATGAATCCCCATTGTAAAAAACCGGGAGGTTTTAAGGTAGAGCGAGGAGCCGTACTAGGGACGGTCCCGGTTTTAACTACCCTGCTGTTATGCTGCCGAAATTTTGAATAATATTCATGTGTTTGAATTATTTTCATTTGTTGAAACTATATTTATTCGTTGAATAGAAAACCTTCATGTGTTGAATTGAAACTCATTCATTGAATAGAAATTCATGTGTTGAATGGTATTCGTGTTTTAAATATAAAAATCACATTTTTTCTCTCTATATATAAACTATAGAAAACCTTCATGTGTTGAATTGATATTCATTCGTTGAATTGAAATTCATGTGTTGAATGGTATTCGTGTTTTAAATATAAAAATCACCTTTTTATCTATATATACAAACTATAGAAAACCATCATGTGTTGAATCGATATTCATTCGTTGAATTGAAATTCATGTGTTGAATGGTATTCGTGTTTTAAATATAAAAATCACCTTTTTATCTATATATAAACTATAGAAAACCTTCATGTGTTGAATCGATATTCATTCGTTGGGTAGAAATTCATGTGTTGAATGGTATTCATGTTTTAAATATAAAAATCACCTTTTTATCGATATTTATAAACTGTAGAAAACCTTCATGTGTTGAATCGAAATTCATTCGTTGAATTGAAATTCATGTGTTGAATGGTATTCATATTTTGAAAGAAAGTGTTTTATAATAAAAATCCAATTTTTATCATCGATATGAACTATATAAAATAATCTTGTTTTGAAATAAATTGGCTATTTTAAAATAAATAAAAATAGCGATAAATCGTTATAAAATGTTATAAACGATATGGATGTGAAATTTAGAAACTAACTGAAGGTTGGCTAAGTCGAATGGTTTCTTGGGTATTGATCTGATGTTGGTTTCGGCCTTCGGGGTTAATATTTGGGAAATCGTTCTCTTACTGATTGACGGTTAGTGACTAATGAATTGAAATGATGCGCAGTAGTGTTTGTGTAGCACTTGTTCATTATATACGCGAGTTGCTTAGAAAGACCGGGTTTATCCCATTCTGAATAACTGAATCGACGATAAGTAATCGAAGATGAAGCGGTGGTCGAAGATCGGAGATCTTCATCTCGTTTGGATGGTAACCGAGGTCCTGATTGGGAGGCATCCCGAAATATGGATAATGAGTGGTGATCGTCCAGACGTACGTGGTGATCGATGGGTTTGCGAGGTATATAGTGCCTTCGGTTTCGTTCAAACCCAGAACGGACTTGCAAATGGACAGTGTGTCTGACATTGGAATTTATTCTGTGTGATTGATAGCCATCAGTTGCACGGTGTGAATTGCCTGTGTGGCATGCTAAGATGCAGTGATCAGGGCTTCTGTTGAAAAGCAAAGTCTTGTGGTGATGATCAAAGCACCGCCTGTGTGGCATAGCTTTGTGTATAACGTGAATTCGCGAGCCTCACACCCCGGTATGAACCAGAAACGGGAGAGGACATCAGGGAGGGCCTGCGTTTCTTCCTAGCTAGAAGTGGCGTCAGTGGTTTTACACGCCCTGACGAGTTTGACTTATGTGGTTGTTGCTGTTGCGAGGCGCCTCAGTTATATCGGTCGATCCGGGACCGATAGAGTCATTCGTTGGCTCATTTACGCCCCAAGGGGGGAAACATAGTGTTCAGGCATAATAATCCACATCGGTGGACCGGCCCTGACGATCCAAAGGGTTGATGCGTTCTGATCCTGAGGCTCGGGCTAGGCAGTCTCGAATTCGGTAAGGACTATCTTTTTCCTTGGTTCATGACGGAAATCCAATTTCCAAATATGTGGCTATGCGGTTTTGATTGTATACCTATATATGGCGACATAGTGGTATGGGGCATTAATGCCGTATATGATTGATAGTTATGATTTGAAATTGTTTTTAAAACATATAAACACTAGCAATAATATCAAGTGCTTTTGTTTTATTCGTATCAAGCATATTTTGGCCGTTATAAGGTAAAAACTCTATCCTTCGGTTTGCGTTGCATTGTGTGATGGGAACTGAGTCTTATAATGGCTTCATTTTTATAAAAAGCATTGCGATGTTTAAAAGAATGATTTGTTTTAAAGCACTGGCAATCCAATGGAGTAAACCCGTTCCACGAAAGTGGCGTGGTCCTATGATTAGCCGTATTTTAAATATGTTGAGTAGATTTCTCACACCAGTCCCATGACTGACTCGTAGTTTGTTTCACTTTCAAACTCGGGTGCCCCTTTTTCTACACGGGCAGCCTTGTATTCAGGTTTAGCAGGCTTTATCCGGATAGCTGCTGAAGATTGATTCTATCACTTATCTCTTTTTATGTTGTTCAGCTCCTATTGTACATATTATGTTTATTTCCGCTGTAGACATTTATGTATAGCTGAACTGTATTTGTACTAAGTATGATCCTGTATACTGTGTAACTCTGATGTTTATGTTTATCCAGTGTATTATCTGTTCATCATCTGGTGTATTTATTTTATTCTGTTCTGTTGTTATCTGTTTATGTGTTATATTCCAAAGATTACCCTTGCCACCGTCAGTACGGGAAATGGGGTCGTCACAACGTGGTATCAGAGCCAGGTTTCGATCCTGGGACCTGTGGGTTATAGGCCCACCACGCTTAACCAACTTAACATGGTAACAAGACAATATTTGTAGGGGTTAAGTAACTAATAAAAACACTTAGCCAATTTAATATGTTAACCAGACTAGAAAGTGGGGGTTAAGTAAATTCAATACACTTAGCCAATTTAACATGTTAACTAGACTAGAGGTTGGGGATAAGTAAAGTTAATACACTTAGCCAATTTAACATGCTAACTAGACTAGAGGTTGGGGTTAAGTAAATTTAATACACTTAGCCAATTTAATATGTTAGCTGGACTAGACCGTAGGGTTAAGTAAGCTTGAACACTTAACCATCAGAGTGTGATAAATGAATAGCGTTAAGTTAAAAACATGAAGGGACAATACTTAACCATTAGAACATGTTAATCCAACCAATGTTAGGGTTAAGTTAACTAAGGGAACACTTAACCGTTGTAACATGTTAGTTAAAACAGATAGGCAAAGTTAAGTTAAAAAGGAACATTTAACCAATACAAGATGAATGGGTAGGGTTAAGTAAATACTTAACCAATATAACTTGATGCTGGTAGGGTTAAGTCAACGTGAATTACGGGTAACACTTAACCAGTTAACATGACAAATGAATAGGTTAAGTTAACTTGTATCGACTAATGACACTTAACCAATCCAACTTGACGAGAAAGAGAACTAAGTAGTAAACCTTAGTTAAAAGGACTAAGTGGTAAACCTTAGTTAAGAAAACGAAGATTCAGGAAACTAAGTGGTAAACCTTAGTTAGGAAAACTAAGTAGTAATCCTTAGTATAACACGAGGAGGAGCGAACGATCTTAAAGAAGGCTCCAACGAATTGGGTTACGAAGCCCGAGGCTTCGAGGGGATGTGAGGGTACTCTTGGTATCCCTCTGTGAGGTGGCAGATGATCCTCCTGGGCTCACAGAGGTTAAGGTCTACGTTAGGAGAACCAAGGGTATGCCTTGGTTGCAATATAAGGCAACCTAAAGACTAGGATGGACCAGCGTGATTCGGCGGGACAAATGGCCATGTGATAGCGACCCGTCATCTACCTACCATCTTGAGTCAATCGAGATACGGAAAGGCGGAGAACTCCAAAAGACCATATACTTGCTATCTAGTTATGGTTGCGGATGGCCATAGGTTAGTGGGGGCATAGGGGGGCCTGCGTATAGTTCTCATTTTTCAAGGTGTGCCTTTCAATAGTTGAGGGAGGGGTCAAGTGGGACCATAGCCACTGGAAAAAAAACAGACCTTAGCATCTGCATCGGCAGATAACTTAAAGCTCTCGACCGAGTTCCGTGTTTCTTGATTTTCCCTGCCACGGGACTCGAGTCGCACATATAGAGGACATGTGCATCTAGACAGCGATAACGATTCACGACACATACATGGGGAAAGTCTAGGAACATATACCGCTCTAGGTAGTGTGTCCTAGACTAGGGGCATCGTTCAATAGGTAGCGTAATCCCTAGTTGGACCTAAGTGGCATAAACCCTGAATTTGTGAAGCATTAGATAAGCCGCGTAAACCCGAGTGGAATCTAGGAAGTACTTTGATATAAAACCCTAGATTAGATCTAGGTAATAAATAATAAATGTACACCTAAAGGCAACCACAATTACTGGGATTGGGATCGCGTTATCATTTTAGACAGATTACTAGTTGAGACACTAGATAGGTGGTGCAGAGACATAGAAACCATAATAACAGGTTAATAGCGAAGCGGAGAATGTATTAAAGCATATCCAGTTTATCTTGTCTTAGCATATCTTGTGTTAATCTTATCCTATCTTGTTGGCCCTATCATCATGGTATTGTCTTGTATTCAGTTAATTCATGTCGTTTTGTTTTTCCTTGTTCACATGCTAGAAGTAACTGAACTTACCAGACTTTATGTCTGACCCAGTTTTCTTTCGTCTTCTTTTCTTCCGTTCCCCCCCCCCCATGTAGTTAAGGAGGGAATAGTATAGCTCAGGTTAGATTGGACCGTCACTCTTCCCAAGCTCAAAGATTCTTTGACAAAGTGCTTTGGACTCTCTTTTTCTGCTGCTATGGCTGGCTTATGCTACATTGGGGAATATAAATGTTATTTTATGCTTCTTTATTTTTTAAGACAGATGATACTCTGATATTGGAAAACAATCGTTGTACAAACTATTTCATCAATAAAGTAATGTTTTAATTTCCGCTGTTTTAATTTTGTCTGTCTTGTAATTTATCTGCATCTTTTACCCTAAATGCTCCACAGAACTTAGTGCATTCCCTTTGTGAGTGACACTAAAGGATGTGGGGTGTTACATAAACCAAAGTAGTTCATTCCTTTAATTTATTTCGATGAATCACTGTGATTTGTTCGTTGCTGTACTACAGGTTCTAATACTTGTAGTTATATTGTTCCCCATTAATAAAACTAGTATCATAAACGTTTTGTATACGTAGTTAACATATTAAAAAAGTTACATTTACTAAGAATTTATTATTTAGTCATTATTGCAATTGATCCATTGAAAGTTGTAAAGGTTATATATATATATATATATATATATGAGCCATTATTGTAGCACAACAGTCATATATTTAATTGAATTTTTATCGAGCTGTTACAAAAAACAAATGGTATTAAAATATTGCTATGAATGATAATAAATTAAAACTTATTAACATTCATCACTTTTAAAATGTATATATTTCACACATTATAAATTGTAGTTTTTTGACCATTTCTTTTATTTATTATGGTATTAATTATGATCCAACTTTCCTCTCACTAACATATCTAACGTTACATTTTTGCATTTTTTCCATATATGTTAACCCTCTTTTTGGCAAGAGTCTCAACGAGCCAGACCAAAGCCCAAACACGCACATGGATATAAGCCACGCTTCAGGAAGGCCAACAAATGCACGGTCCGAAGCAGTCACATATCGGCCCAAGTCCAGCCTAGTCAATCGACAGCTCACTCCGGAAGAATCGATGTCCCAGTCGACCGAGTATCTCTCGCTTCCGTGAAAGGCGCATCGACCGATTATCTCAGACCAGCGTGGAAATATTCTACAAAGCCATTCCACCATATATCCCGACTTCCAAGGCAATAAAAGCGGTCAAACCACATCCGGACAAAGCTCTACTTTTGATATACCTTTCCGTGGAGGACTCATCAGCCGCAACTTCCGAGGATACTATTTATGAACAGCGGAATCAGTCCCCAGCCGCTATTCAAACCAACTGATGGGTTCCACATTTCCAGGCTTTCCCGGAATGGACGGATCATATTGCAACAGCCCAAGCTGCACTTTCCTCCTATAAATACCCCCAAGCTAGAAGAGAAATAAAGACTCTCCTCTTCTGTCAACTTCTTTTGCACTTCGATTCTGGAGTTCATTCCTCTTAACTTCTCTCAAGAAGAAGAAAGGAAAATAGCCATCTTCTCTTTCTTCTTCAAACAAAAAAAGCATTGTACTTGTAATCAAAAAAGAGAAATAATATACAATGTGGACGTAGGCACCATCTTTTCTGAACCACTATAAAAATTCTGTGTGTGCTCCTCATTCTTTTGCCTTTTACAGCATTTTATAATCTTTACTCGTGTGTTGATCGCACAATTGGGGGTTGAATGTCACTAGTAAACAACTTTTGACGTCAACACTTTTGGCGTGCCAGGTACGGGCTAAGTACTGATTTTCGTTAGAGCCACTGCTCACTTCTTCTTATGGTGAACAAATGATAGAAAGATGCAACATCCTCTCATCCTACAAACATTGATGCAGCCGATACAGATGTTGCAGAAGCAAGTCACGAAGTTTCATCTCATAACGACATGTCTCGATTCCTTACCCGGTATGACATAGATAAGATAATGGTCGAATTCAGAGAACAAATGGCATCTCGGGGTAAACTCATCGAATGACAATAGCAGTTGATGGATCACCTTCTCGGTCGACTGGAGACAGGATTGAACGCTTCAACATTAATTCCTCCACCGGCCGAGACTGGGCAACAACTGATCTTCGGTCTGCACAAAATTACGCCACAGATCAGGTTACACCTTTATTATTTCATCCTGGTTTGGTCCCACCAAACAATCCTTCACAACCAGGAGTATCACTTCCAACAACCAGCGCAGGTGCAGTAGCAGAAACCCAGGAGGCAGGTGATCGAGATCTAGGTCGTCTGGCAAATTTGTCCCCACTCTTGTGAGCAAGTCGACCTATCGAACCAGTCGAGCTACCTCCGGGTCCCTTAGAATCAACGCCATTCCCATTATAATCCGGAATCTTACCACAGACCAGTCTAACCACTCTTCACCTTCAACGAAGAGCTGGTGCAGCCTTCCCTTCGAACGAGGGAAGCCACCCTACTATACTAGTCCTCACCATGGCAGAATAAAACGCTACCCTAGACCCTGCTAACCTCGCTCCAAACGGGGGCAACCCCGAGCCCCGAACATCACATGCTATGCTGGATAAGCCTAGACCCTTTGTTACACGTATGGCTCGACCAACAACTCATCAGGTTCCAAAGGTGCCATTCTACCCCGAACCACCTACTGTGGCTCACCTTCCCTCACACCTTCACTCAACTCTCAGAAGCCGAGCCCCACTAAAAGCTGCCCTTCCGAGCATGCGTTTTCCAGATCCCTGCACAGAAGCTCTTCCAAATGCAGAGTTAAATTCATGGCAACGACTCCTCGGAGATGGGAGCCAGCTTGCAAGCATTACTCGACACTTCACTCGGGGCAACTCTTCGCAGCAAGACATAGACAATGTCAATCGCAGCCCCTTCACCAGGGAAATCATAAATTCTCGAAACCCTCCGGACTTCAAGTTCCCAGCTATCGAGCCATACAACGGTCACACTGACCCGACCATTTACCTCATGCTATACATGCGACATATGGAAGTACTGGGTGCATTAACCAATGTCATGGCTAAGTGCTTTCCCCTCTTTCTCACAGATGTAGCCGGCATGTGGTTTCGGTAGCTAGTAACGGAGTCGATCAGCAGTTGGAACATCCTGGTCACCCGCTTCATCGAACAATCCCGAGTGCATATATCCCGACCAAAAAGTGTTTTGTTCTTGTTTACCATCAAGCAGCGATCAGGAGAGATGCTCATGTCCTTCCTAAAAAGATTCAACGCGGCTGTAGCATCTGTCGATCGGCCCGAACCATCGATGGAACTCATGGCCACCATCGCAGGAGTTCAAAATCGATCAGAATTCTCAATCTCTTTAACCAGAGATCCTCGTAAGGATATAGACGACTTTTACTCCGAGGCCGAAAGATTCCTCCAACAAGAAGATGCCAGCCTTGAAATAGAGAGCCTCGAGGTTTTAGTAGCCAAACAACAAGGTCCATTCAATGGTAACGGCCAGAATAAAGGAAGAGGAAAGGCCCCGGAGAAAACCGAGCGCAATATGCAACCTCAAAATGAAAATAAATATGATCAGTACACCGAGCTCAATTCCTCTTTGCTCGATATCTATATCAACATACACGAGTCCTTACCAACTCCAAGACCACCTCGACGAGAGCCGACCCAGATGGAACTCGATTCTGGCAAGCATTGTATGTTCCACAACATAGCTAGACATAATACAAATGAATGTCGACGTCTGCGTGATCTCATCAAAGGGCGAGTCAGAAAAGGAGAGCTCCCTGAATGTGTCAAAGATTGCGCCCCGTCCATGCCGCCACGACCTTCTGCCCAAGCTCCTCAGGTCGGTCCTCGAGCTCCTAGAAAAGGAAAGGACCACAAAACTAGCACTCGCGACACTATCATTAATTAAATTTCTTTTCTTTTGATGTATTCCTTTCAATAATATGGACACCTTGATATACACATGTATGGGGTTAGGATTTAGCTCCTAGGCATGCTTTGAGATCAACTGATGGCTCAATTCCTCTTTGCTCGAGATTTATCTTGACATACGCGAGTCCTTACCAACTCCAAAACCACCTAGATGAGAGCCGACCTAGATGGAACTTGATTTTGGCAAGCATTGTATATTCCACAACGTAGCTGGACATAATACAAATGAATGCCGACATCTGCGTAATCTCATCAAAGGGCGAGTCAGAAAAGAGTGCTCCCCAAATATGTCAAAGATCGTGCCCCGGCCATGCCGCCGCGACCTTCTGCCCAAGATCCTCATGTCGGTCCTCGAGATCCTAGAAAAGGAACGGACCGCGAGACTAGCGCTCATGGCATAATCATTAATTAGATTTCTTTTCTTTTGATGTATTCCTTTCAATAATAAGGACACCTTGATATACACATGTATGGGGTTAGGATTTAGCTCCTAGGCATTCTCTGAGATCAACAGATGTCTCCTTAGAATACGATCAGTACACCGAGCTCAATTCCTCTTTGCTCGTATCTATCTCGACATACGCGAGTCCTTACCAACTCCAAGACCACCTCGACGAGAGCCGACCCAGAAGGAACTCGATTCTGGCAAGCATTGTATATTCCACAATGTAGCTGGACATAATACAAATGAATGCCATCATCTGCGTGATCTCATCGAAGGGCGAGTCAGAAAAGGAGAGCTCCCCGAATATGTCAAAGATCGTGCCCCGGCCATGCCGCCGCGGCCTTCTGCCCAAGCTCCTCAGGTCGGTCCTCGAGCTCCTAAAAAAGGAAAGGACCCCGATACTAGCACTCGCGGCATTATCATTAATTAGATTTCTTTTCTTTTGATGTATTCCTTTCAATAATAAGGACACCTTGTTATACACATGTATGGGGTTAGGATTTAGCTCCTAGGCATGCTCTGAGATCAACTGATATCTCCTTAGAAGTCGACATCTACGTGATCTCATCGAAGGGCGAGTCAGAAAAGGAGAGCTCCCCGAATATGTCAAAGATCGAGCCCGGCCATGCCGCCGCGACCTTCTGCCCAAGTTCCTCAGGTCGGTCCTTGAGCTCCTAGAAAAGGAAAGGACCCCGAGACTAGCACTCGCGGCATTATCATTAATTAGATTTCTTTTCTTTTGATGTATTCCTTTCAATAATAAGGACACCTTGATATACACATGCATGGGGTTAGAATTTAGCTCCTAGGCATGCTCTGAGATCAACTAATGTCTCCTTAGAGTTTCTTTTCTTTGTAATAGTTGTTTAACAGTTATGAATTTTATTTTTCCAAATATCGATCATGTTTGAAACCTCTAAGCCGAGCATGAATAACGCTCGCCCCTTGTTTTATGTGGATAGCGCGAAAGCCCTCCACCCTTTCTTTTCTTCTAAACACCTACTCCCTTAACCGAGTGAGGCCATGTTTTCTAAATACGATGTATAGATTATACTCCCTCTTTTCTTTTTACACCACGAGCATTCATAGCTCGCTGGACAAACTAACTTAACATGAGTCGAGCACTAAAAACACACTTGCCCTAATCTGAGTATGATTAATACTCGCCACCTCTCTAAGCCGAGCATGGTTAATGCACGCCACTAAGCTGAACCTGGTTAAGCGTTCGCCATTAAGCCGAACATGGTTAATGTTCGCTACTAAGCCAACGCTCGCCACCCTTCGAAGCTAAGTGAAATAAAATGCTCGACCCATTAGCCTTCCCCAAAACGAGAATGGTTTATTTTTTATTTGCAGGAACTAACTCTCATACAAATGACGATCGTCACCTCAGCCTTAATACGGTTCCTGATCGTTTTCGGTTTTCCGGCCTTAATACGACCTGGTACGGTCGTCAGTTTTATGGCCTTGATACAACATCGGAACCGTCGGTTTTCTGGCCTTAATATGGCCCGGCGTGACCATAGTTGCTCGAGCGTTTGTGCTTTGGTTCAAATTTCCGAACACACCTCCCTCTACCGATGAAGATGCATTCTGAGGGGAAAAGTGTTAACTCTCTTTTTGGCAAGAGTCTCAATGAGCCATACCAAAGTCCAAACGCGCAAATGGATATAAGTCGCGCTCTAGGAAGCCCAGCAGACGCACGGTCCGAAGCAGTCACATATCGGCCCAAGTCCATCCTAGTCAATCGACAGCTCACTCCGGAAGAATCGCTTTCCCAGTCAACCGAGTATCTCGCTTCCGTGAAAGGCGCATGTGGAAATCTTCTACAGAGCCATTCCACCATATATCCCGACTTCCAAAGCAATAAAAGCGGTCAAACAACATCTAGACAAAGCTCTACTTTTGATATACCTTTCCGTGGAGGCCACGTCAGTCGCAACTTCCGAGGATACTATTTAAGAACAGCGGAATCAGTCCCCAGCCGCTATTCAAACCAACTGATGGGTTCCACGTGTCCAGTTTTTCCCGGAATGGCCGGATAATATTGCAACAGCCCAAGCTGCACTTTCCTCCTATAAATATCCCCAAGCTAAAAGAGAAAAAGAGACTCTTCTCTTCCGCCAACTTCTTTTGCACTTCGATTCTGGAGTTCATTCCTCTTAACCTCTCTCGAGAAGAAGAAAGGAAATAGCCATCTTCTCTTTCTTCTTCAAACAAAAAAAAGCATTGTGCTTGTAATAAAAAAAGAGAAATAATATATAAAGTGGACGTAGGCACCATCTTTGCCGAACCACTATAAAAATTATGTGTGTGCTCGTCATTCTTTTTTCTTTTAAAGCATTTTATAGTCTTTACTCGTGTGTTAATCGCACGATTGGGGTTGATTGTCACTAGTAACCAACTTTTGACGTCAACAATATAAGAAGTGGAATAGACAAACCAATATATATAGAGAAAATATCATCTTCCTTTTTTTTCAAAAAAAACTTTTATATCCTCATTGAAAATTTTTCATTATAGAAAGAAAAGTGCAGTACATTTTTTTATTTTGAGTGCAAATCAGGCTCAAGTCGTTTATATAAGCGAATTGATATTGAAAAAGATGTTGTTTTATCCTAGAAGCGGCAATGAAAGGACGAGCTGCTTTGCACCATTGAGTAGATCGCCGAAATGTCCTCAAGAGAGCAACTTTGTAAGTGACTCAGATTTTTTTTTCCAACAAATTGGAAGCAGTCTAAAAAACAATGGCTTCGACCGCTACAATTCTGACAAATCAGTAAAGGAGTTCTGGTAGGCGCTGAAGAAGAAGTATGACATGAAGGATGCAGGGGAAAAGAAGTATGCTATCTGTCGCTACCTTAAATATCGGGTGATAGACGACAAGTTAGTGGAGATGTAGTCCCATGATTTTTAGAAAATACTCATGAGATCATCTCCGAAGGTATGGCTTTAGATGAACAGTTCCAAATTGTTGTTATTATTGATAAACACCCCCAGACTGGAAGGATTTTAAAAATGTTTTGAGGCATAAGATTGAGGAATTTTTCTTAGAAAGATTGATAACTCAACTCCATATTAATGAGGAGGTCGAAATCAGGACCAGGAGGAAGTGCTAGTTGTCACCAATAAAAATACTAAAATGACCAAACCCGCTATTCCAAAACCAAACCATAAGTCTTTTAAGAATCATAACTGCCACAACAAACAGAACGAGAACCCGTAAGGGAACCAAAATGGGCAACAACAACCAATCCAAAAAAGTGATTTTGAACAATTATTTTTATGTTACAACTGTGGGAAACCATGTCACGCAAGTGCCGAAACATGCCAGGTTCTACACAACAGGCAAACCTGACTGAGGAGCCTCTCACGGCTATGATTACTAAGATTCACCTTATTAGTGGATCAGAGTGTTGGTTGGTAGATACTGGTGCTTCTCACCATGCCTGCTATGATCGCGATATGTTTAATACATACATGGTTGCCGATGATCAGAAATTGTTGTTGGGAGATTCTTCCAACACGAAAGTTGCTGAAATTGGTAATGTGGAAATCAATTTTACCACTAGAAAGATAGTTACTCTGAGAGATGTGAGCATACTTCAAAGTTGAGAAATAATCTAGTTTTTGGTTTTCTCCTTAATATGGCTTGCTTTACTTATGTTATAGGGGCTGGTTCGTATACCTTAACTTATAAAGGTACGATTGTGGGAAAGTGTTATGCTTGCGAGTTTAAACTTAATGTTGAATCTAATAAAGTGACAGTTCCACTTATATGTTGTGTAATTTTAATATTTGACATTCTAGATTATTTCAGGTTAATAAACGTATAATTCATAACGTGAGCATCTTAGATATGATCCCTAAAATGTCAAAAAATGGTTAGATTTAATATGTTGATTTAATATCTGAATCCTTAGATTTAGTTCATCTGACATATGTAAGCTTTATGACACATTGTCAATTTTATCACTTTATTGTTGACCGTTCTGATTTTGCTTATGCATATCTTATGAAAAATAAAAGTGATGCAATTGACATGTTTAAAACATTCAAAACTAAATTTGAAAACTAATCCAATAAAAAAATTAAGAGACTTCGTAGTGATAGAGGAATAAAATATGAATCTAGTTCAATTCTGGATTTCTATAAACAACATGGTATAATACATGAGAAAACTACACCTTATTCACCTGAAATGAATGGTAAAGCTGAAACAAAAAATAGGACTTTTACAAAATTGGTTGCAGCCATTTTATTAAATTGGGTGTAGCAAAACATTGGTTAGCGGATATATTATTAACCGTGTGTTATGTTTTAAATAGAATTCCTAAATCAAAAATTAGAATTTACCTTTTGAAATTTGGAGAATTACAAACCCAATGTGTCTTGTTTTAGAACTTAGGGATGTTTGGCATTTTTTCGTATTCCAGGCCCTAAGAGAATAAATTATCAAGTATAGCATATGAATGTATATTTATTGGCTATGCTATTAATAGCAAAGCATACAAATATTGTGACTTAAATACACATAACATAACTGAATCAAATGATGCTGATTTTTATGAATCAAAATTTCTTTATAAATTAAGGAATAGTAGGGGCACATTAAGTCATCATATGCCTATTAGAACAAAACTTAATGAATATTCTGAAAATGAACCTAGAAGAAGTAAATGAGCTAGAAACACGAAATAAATCGGTTTGGATTTTTGTGCTTTTACTATAGAGGAGGATCACTTAAACCTCTAAGATGCCTTATCTTCTTTTGATGCTGATTTTTGGCAAGAGGCTATAAATGATGAGATGGATTCTTTGTAATCCAATAAGATTAGCACTTAGTAGATTTACCACCTGGTAGATTTACTACCTGATTGTAAATCTATAGGCTATAAATGGATACTTAAAAGAAAATTAAAACCTAATGGCACAGTTGATAAATATAAAGCATGATTAGTAGCTAAAGGTTTTGAACAAAGCGAAAATGTAGACTTTTTTGACACTTTTTTGCTTGTAACTAGAATTATATCCATTCGAATATTAATTTCACTTGCATCTATTCATAATTTAATAATACATCAAATAGATGTTAAAACTTCTTTTTAAATGGTGAACTAGAAGAGGAAATTTATATGAACCAATTTTGTAGTTCCTGGTCAAGAACATAAAGTTTGCAAATTAGATAATATATGGTCCAAAACAAGCCCTGGAGCAATGACATGAAAATTTTGATAACTTGGTAATCTCACATTGTTCAATGTTAATGAAAGTGACAAATGCATTAATTATAAATCTGAGAATGACATTTGTAATAGCATATGTTTATCCGTGGATGACCTACTTATTTTTGGGTCAAACATTTCATGTCGTAAACACTGTTAAATCTTTGTTAAGTGCCAATTTATTTAATTTGCAAACTTTTTGGTCTTGGACCAGGAACTACGAATCCTTCAAGTTGGTCAATATAAATTTCCTCTTCTAATTAACCATTTAAAAAAGCAGTTCTAACTTGCATTTGATGTGCTATTAAATTATGAATAGATGCAAGTTAAATTAATACTCGAATGGACGTGATTCTAGTTACAGGTGAAAAAGTGTCAAAAAGTCTATATTTTTTTGTTTGCTTAAAACCTTTAGCTACCAAACATGCTTTATATTTATCAACTTTGTCATCTGATTCTAATTTACTTTTAAGTACCCATTTACTGCCTATAGATTTACAACCAGGTGGTAAATCTACTAAGTGCCAAGTCTTATTGGATTCCAAAGAATTCATATCATCATTTATAGCCTTTTGACAAAACTTGGCATCTAAGGAAGATAAGGCCAGTTGGAGGTTTAAGTGATCCTTCTCTATAGTAAAAGCACAAAACTCTGAACCAAAATCTTCTGCGGTTCTAGCTATTTTACTTCTTCTAGCTTCATTTTTATAATATTCATTAAGTTCTGTTCTAATAGGCATAGAGCTACTTGATGTGCCATACTATTCCGTAATTTAAAAGGAAATTTTGATCCACAAAAATCAGCATCGTTTGATTCAATTATGTTATGTGTATTTAGTTATTAAATCGGTATGTTTGGCTATTAATAGCATTGCCAATAGGTACATATTCATATGCTCTACTTGCAATTTTATTCTCTTAGGGTCTGGAAAACGAACATACGCCAAACATTCCAATGTATTAAAATAGGACATATTGGGTTTGTAATTTTTAGAAATTTCAAAAGGTGAAATTTTACTTTTTGATTTAAGGATTCTATTTAATACATAACATACGGTTAATAATATATCCCCCTAACTAATGTTTTGCAGCACCCGAATTTAATAAAATGGTTATAATTCGGTAAAGATTCTATTATTTCTTTCAACTTTACCATTCATTTCAAGTGAATAAGGTGCAGTTCTCTCATGTATTATACCATGTAGTTTTATATTATGCTCCTCTATCACTGCGAAGTCTCTTAATTCTCTTACTAGATTGATTCTCAATTTTAATTTTGAATTTTTTAAACATGTCAAATGCATCACTTTTATTTTTCATAAGATATACATAAAAGAAATTAGAACATTCATCAATAAAAGTGGTAAAATAGCAGTTGGAGATGCGGATTAAGGATCTTACAGCAAACTAAACACTAAAGGGGTTGAATAGTGTTTTATGAAATTTAACAATTTCTTGAAATATTTTTGGATTAAAGAAAACGGTATGCAAATCAAAAATATTAACAAACATAGAATCAATCATAGAATGCCGAAAATAAAAGTAAAAGGGAAGTACACACTGGGATTTTATACTGGTTCGGGACTCCTCTACATCCAGTGTGACGGCCCGCCCCGCACTAGCCGACATTTCTAATGAAATGCGATGTGCCAATGTCCAACCAGCACGGGACGGTCGTCAAAAGGAAAAGAAAGAATATGATGAATCACCAAAGAACCTGTAGTGTATCTCATAGTGCATGGAATAAAATATAATAATAACATAACTTGACATGAAACAGGTGAGACAGTGCATAAGCCGAAAACTAAACCATCATAGCAGCGGAAAATTCAAAATGCAACTTATGATCCAAAACATCTTTATTACAGCTTTTAAAACTATCTCTAAAGAAAAATAGAAAGGTACACTACTAATGCCCAAAGTAGTGACCAGCAACAACACAGGGAGAATATATGAGAGTAGTACATGTAAGCCTCCTGCTCGTCTCCGGACAGCTACTCGTGCATAACCAGCCAATCTGTCTCTAGTCTACTCGTTTAGGAGCACCTAGAGTAATAAGAAGAGACATAAAACTTTGGGTCAGAAAAAAGTCTGGTATGAGCGATAAGAAGCAAAACAAAACAACAATAGGTATAATTTAATCATACCTGAAACTGCAACCAAAGATTTAGCAAAACAAGATGTACAGTACTCTAAGGTAACACTAACATAAAGTGTAAATGGGGTTGTGGGTAACGGTGATAGTAAACATCAAACATAACAATCATTCTCACATCTCTCACTCAGTGCGTAAAGCATACAATATCCACCACTCAATCACCCAATCCTTTGCTACGATCACTTTTCTCCATGGAGTCACAATGACTCCATTACACTGATCCATAGCCACTAATCTGTCTCTTAGTGATGAACTAAAGTTATGGATATCGATAACCCCTTTGCACACGTCCCGCAGCAAAGTCCAATCATGAAGTCAACCCGTTGGTTCCCATATGGATCCTGAGTAATAACTTCCTATATGGACTACCTTTGCATCTCAGGTTTTGGTTGAATTGGTTTTGATCTTCAAAGGAGTTTACAATCGTCGTCGCGTGGTCCTCCCCGTGTCGTTTGACTCGCGGCTCGCTCTGGCATCAGCTCGTGGTCCCCTTTTTTATCGGCTCGTGGTCCACTTTCCTTCCTGGCACGGTTCATGGCTCGCCATCCTAGGGGTCGCCCCCCTAGGGTTCGCCCTCTTCCTAGGGTCTGCCCCCTTCCTCACGGTCGCCCTCCTAGGGTTCCCTCCTTCCTCATGGTCACCCTCCTAGGGTTCGCCCCGTCCTCACGGCAGCCCCCCTAGGGTTCGCCCCCTATCTCACGTTCGCTCTCCTAGGGTTCGCCCCCTTCCTCATGGTCGCGGAGATGCTTCACGAACGGGTTACAACTTTCCAGCAAGCTATTTGTGCCGCATGACGGCGTTTTCCACCAATTTAACAGTTCTAGGCAATTACTAAACATTCCAAATAGTAATAGCAGCATGTATAGTCAACCATAAACACCAGAACAACAATTTAACATGCAAATATGGATCAAACATACCCAGAACTATGCTTTTCCCCCGTAATCCCCTTAATCATGATTTAACCATACGATTAGCAAAACATGTCCAATTTAACCCAAATTTCTAACAAAGGCGTAAAATAATATTAAAGAATTTCTACATATTTTTATAACACAAAATTTCGTTAATTAAAACTAATCACCCCTAATTAGCCGTAATTAGTGAAAAACAAGGGAAATCACTCACCTTACCCACAAATATATTCTTAGATCAGAAAATCTAATATTATGGCATGGATCCCAACGTATTCCAGTAGCTCTATTCTAATTTTGATGCTAATCTGCCTTGATTTGGTGTTGATTTTCCTAACCAGTGATTAGGAATGGCAAAACGGTGTTTTGGGAGTGATTTAGAAGATTGAGGCCATTGCTAGAGCTCAAGGGATGTTTGTGGCGGCTGGAAAACTGAAATGAAATGTTTTTTCTAACCCTATCAGCCTTCCAATAACCCAAATCTCAAAATGGGTTATGGCCCTAGCTGTTAATCACCCTAATTAGGCCCGGTAAACCTGTTTTCACCTTCCAAACCTTGTTTCAGCCATATCTTCCAAACGATAAGACCGTTTGAATAATGTGACCACTCTACGGAAAGGTAAACCATCATCCGAATCCAGTGGAAGTGGTTTCAGGTCAAAACTCCTTAACAATCAAAAGTTATAGGCAAAACAAGATTCTCTAGGGCCAAAAGGTCATTTAAAATTCGGCAAAAATTGTGAACATGAGAAATGACCCCAATAGTCGTTCCCCAAAGTTACACGACCATACGACTTCCTATGAAAATGAAATAAATATTCTACGATCCTCCGATACGTAGAATATTGGTCGTTACATTCTCCCTTCCCCCCTTCTTAAGAAATTTCGCCCCCGAAATGCCTTAACCAAAACATACAATAGGCCCCGCATGCCTAACAGCCATTTACAAACAATCAAACACACATAATAAAACAACATTTCTATCCTAGCATGCAGTTTAGTAATGAGGGAATAACTATCGTTATTAAATTCTTACCAGACAAAGAGTTCTGGATGCGACTTCCTTATGCTCTCCTCTGTTTCCCAAGTACAGCCATTCCCGTTATCACCCCAGACTTTGACTAGTTTCATCCTCTTCCTTCGAAGTTGCTTCGTATCGTACTCGACAATACGAATCGGCCTGCGGCTCCCAACCGCCTCGGGTTCTACTTCGATGTCATCCAACTGATCCGGTGAAATAGTCATATCTGAATCATGGACGAACTTCCTTAACTCGGAAACATGAAATATATTGTGAACTCCCACCATCCTGTCAGGAAATCCCACTTTATACGCCAAATTCCCAACTTGCTCGAGAACTTGAGTGGACCAACAAATCTTGGTGCTAACGTACCTCTCCTAGTAATCCGAATAACATTCTCCAACGGAGATATCTTGACGAACACCAAGTCGTTAATGAAGAATTCCAAATCTCCTCGTCTTTTATCCGCATAACTCTTCTACCCATCTTGGGAGGTCTTCATTCTCTGCTGAATAACCTTGATCCTATCTGAAGTTTCTCTTATTACTTCTGGTCCAAGCACAAATTCCTCACCGTTTTCCAATCAACATGACGGTGAGTTGCACGGTCTTCTGTACGATGCTTCAAATCGAGCCATACCAATAATGGATTGATAATTATTGTTATATGCAAACTCAACCATATGTACATGTTCATTCCATGACCCTCCAAAATCTGAAATGCAGGCTCTCAAAACGCCCTCCAATACACAATTCACCCTCCCTGTCTGACCATCAGTTTGAGGATGATATGCGGTACTGAGTTGTAATTCTGATCTAAAGCCTCTTGTAAGTCCTTCCAAAACCCGCAAGTAAATAAGGGATCTCGGTCGCTCACAATACCTTTAGGTACTCCATAAAATCTCACTACCCACTTTATATACGGTTCTGCTAACCTAGCTGCCGTTCTGTTCGACTTGACTGGTATAAACCTTACACTCTTGGTCAATCGATGCACAATTACCCAAATGCTATCATGTCCCGATCTAGTCCTTGGCAAACCATCAATGAAATCCATTGAGACTTGTTCCCATTTCCATTCGGGAATTTGTAATGGTTACAACAAACCACTAGGCTGTTTTTGCTTGGCTTTAACTTGTTGGAAATTCATGCACTTGGACATAAACTTTCCAACGTCTCTCTTCATCCCTTCCCAGTAGTAGGTCTGCTTCATGGCTTGATACATTTTGTTACCATGGGGATGTATAGTCAGTCTTGAGCAATGACATTCTCTAAGAACTTCATCTCTCCATCCATTGACATTGGGTATAAACAATCTATCATTCTTTCGAAACCACCCTTCTCTATCAAGTCCATACTTCTTCATTTTCTCACCATCGATATTCATCTCTTCCTTGGAGATGATTTCTATTAGGTTAGGATCGTCCCTCTGACTGGAACCAATCCACTCAATCAAATTCGGCCTGATCGTCAAACTTGCCAACATTTCTGGATCCTATCCATACTTAGGTCTGAAATCATATCCTGCGATATACTCCAGTTGCTTCCATTCAAGAAACATAGCATCTAAACCGGCATGTCTCCTACTCAATGCATCAGTACAACACCTAGTCTGGTACCACATGCATCCGTGTATACCATCATCTCTTCGTCCTCTATTACCAGAATCTTACAGGTGATAGTCTACTCAAGGGAATAAAAATAGGAACAAACATAACAACCATAGCATCCATCAAACATGTCCTATCTATCACCTGCTAAATCCATAAATACGTCGATATCTACTTGACTGGTCCAACCAATCCCAAGGACTAATGGGAGCCCCGGCCCCAAACGAGCTATCGCACGTCCAACGCACGTTTATTCTCCAAGGATAACTACATCACTTACAATGGATCCAAGGTAACGGGCATCCCCAGATACCCCTGCTTCGAGTCCGCCTAGAACACTCCAACTATCGACGATCGACGATTTCTTGGTACTCTCATCAGAAGAGCTACCCACATACTCAGACCTAGTCTCGAGTATCCATTACCCACAAACTCGAGCATAAACTCAAGTCCAACATGAGTCGTCTCCCTATTCGTTGCATCTCCAAGATCAACGAACAACCATTTTTCCTTTACGAGTTCAAGTCCAACTTGAATCATTCTAACCTTCGTTGCATCTCCACGATCAACGGACACCTCTTATCCTTTCAAAGTTCTACCATTCTTGAACCAAAGAGAATATCAACATAGGGTCCTAAATAATTCATTACTTTGCAGCTTTCTCGAGTCCCACTAGCGTCATCTCATAGCCCTATCGAATCCAACTCGGGGCAGTCCATACCATTAAACAGTCTTATCATGTCAAGGCTGACATCACTCCTCGAGTAAGCCGAGATATCATTCAATGGAAATCACAACAACTAATTATATCTCAAGCAAACCATCATAGTCGAACTCAACATTCCCCAAGCACAAGCCCCAAAGGCCTAAACCAATATCAGACAAGCACTCAAGGAACATCTCCTCCGAATTCAGACAAATTACGTGAGATGATACTAGCAAAACAACTAAGAAATCACAAGCAAACATGCGTCCATGACTCGATAAGACCACGTTACCACAAATCATGCAAAGGCTAGTCGAAATACTGATCGGGTTCGTCACAACTAAAGGTCTATCGACAATCTCAAATTCCAATTCCATCCTATCTACCAGGTCACTAGGTATGAAGGATTGGGATGTCTCAGTATCAAATAAAACTCGAGCAGAAACATCATAAATTGAAAGCATACCTTGAATAACGACACTCTTTCCCTTCTACGCCGCAGTTAGGGAATTCGATGAAGAAGGAACAACATTGATAGCATATTCTCTCACAATCTGCTTCTCTTTAGGGGTTGTGGACATTCATTCATATGATGTCCCGCTTGGCCGCAATTGAAGCACTTCCTTTCCCTAGGCTTTTCCCGATAATCTCTGGCATAGTGGCCCTTCTTACCATAGCTAAAACACTCGCCATCTTTCTTATTCTTCTTTTTCTGACCATCCTTGGTTTGGTCTTGTTTCCTCTTAATATTGGAATTATTCTTGCCTCCAACGCTTGCCTGCGGCTTTGGATCCTCTGCAGACGTAATAGCAACTTCGGTCTTCGACTTAAGGTAAAGGCGCTCAGATCTCAATGCCTTTCCCATAATAGATTCGAAAGTCTCATCGATATGGTTTACGAGTTTCACCCCCAAGCACTCATCTAGGCCAATTATGAACTTCTCGTTCTTCTTCTCGACCGTATCGATAAGGGACAATCCATACTTCGATAAGGTATCAAATTCAGCAATATACTCCAAGACTGCCCTACCATTCTACTTTAGCTCCAAGAACTTCCTAAACAATTCCGATTTATAAGCAGTTGGGATAAACTTGTCACTAAATCAGGCCTTAAACTGATTCCATGTAACTTGATCCTTAGGAGTAGCTGTTTTAACAGCATCCCACCAATTCATAGTCCATCCTCGCAGCTGATGGGATGCTAACTTTCTCTTCATCGCGTCTTCGATTCCCAGATCCTCGAAGATACGCTCACAACTATCAAGGCAATCCTGAACCTCTGTAGTCGATTATGTTCTGTGGAAAGGCTTCCCACCAAGACTAGTGTAGTCCTTAAGAGCTTGGCAAAATCAGCCCTAGGCGCCTACATCGCTGCACCACCACCATTTGCAGCATTAGTAGCTGCTCCCAGAACATCCCTAAGCATATCTGTTATGAAGTCAGTGAACATCATCCTCAAGTCAGGAGCATTCCTACTATTGGCCCCTGAACCCGTATTCCTCGTATATCGGCTCATCATTCAGTCTGCAAAGAGAAAACGATTAACCATCTCCTCAGTGGTGCCTGTGCAGTGCGACTTCATCCTTAGATATACTAATAGTATATATATATAGCATTTAAAAACCAAAATATAACAAATACATGTTCTCATATACGTATACTATCTCACCCTGGTGCCTTTCCCTAGGTTAACTACGCAACCTAGAGCTGTGGTACAAATGTGACGGCCCGCCTCGCACCAGCCAACATTACCAATGAAATGCGTTGTGCCGATGTCCAACCAGCATGGGACGGTCGTCAAAGGAAAAGAAAGAAGACAATGAATCAGTAAAGAACTTATAGTGTATCCCACAGTGCATGGAATACAATATAATAATAACATAACTTGACATAAAACAGGCGAGACAGTGCATAAGCTGAAAACTAAACCATCATTGCAGCGGAAAATTCAAAATACAGCTTATGATCCAAACCATGTTTATTACAACTTTTAAAGCTGTCTCTAAAGCAAAATAGAAAGGTACACTACTAATGCCCAGAGTAGTGACCAGCAACAACACAGGGAGAATATATGAGAGTAATACGTGTAAGCCTCATACTCATCTCTGGACAGCTACTCGTGCATAACCAGCCAACCTGTCTCTAGTCTTTTCGTTTAGGAGCACTCAGAGTAATAAGAAGAGACATAAAACTCTTGGTCAGACAATAGTCTGGTATGAGCAATAAGCAGCAAAACAAAATAATAACAGGTATAATCTAATCATACCTGAACCTGGACCTGCAACAAAGAATTAGCACAACAAGATGTCCAGTGCCCTAAGGTAACACCAACATTAAGTGTAAATAGGGGTGTAGGTTATGGTGATAACATACATCAAACATAGCAATCATCCTCACATCTCTAACTTAGCGCGTAAAGCATACGATATCCACCGCTCGATCACCCAATCCTTTGCTACGATCACTTTGCTCCAAGGAGTCACAATGACTCCATTGCACTGATCCATAGCCACTAATCTGTCTCTCAGTGGTGAACTAAATTTATGGATATCGATAACCCGTTTGCACGCGTCCCGCAGCAAAGTCCAATCATAAAGTCAACCCGTTGGTTCCCATATGGATCCTGAGTAATAACTTCCTACATGGACTACCTTTGCATCTCGGGTTTTGGTTGAATTGGTTTTGATCTTCCGAAGAGTTTAAGATAGTCATCGGGTGGTCCTCCCCGTGTCCTTCGGCTCGTGGCTCGCTCTGGCTTCGGCTCGTGGTCCCCTTTTGTATCGGCTCATGGTCCTCTTCCCTTCCTGGCGTAGTTTACGGCTCGCCATCCTAGGGGTCGCCCCCTAGGGTTCGCCCTCTTCCTAGGGGTCGCTTTCCTAGGGTTTGCCCCCTTCCTTACGGTCGCCCCCTAGTGTTCGCCCCCTTCCTCATGGTCGCTCTCCTAGGGTTCGCCCCTTCCTCATGGCCGCTTCCCTAGGGTTCGCCCCCTTCCTCACGGTTGCGGAGATGCTTCACGAACGGGTTATTGACCAATTTCCTACAACTTTCCAGCAAGTTATTTACGCCACACGACGACATTTTCAACCAATCTAACAGATCTAGGAAATTACAAAACATTTCAGATAGTAACAACAGTATGTATAGTCAACAGTAAGCACCAAAACAACAATTTAACATGCAATTATGGATTAAACATAACCAAAACTATGGTTTTCCCTTAATCCCCTTAATCATGATTTAACCATATGATTAGCAAAACGTTTCCAAATTAACCCAAATTTCTAACAGAGGCATAAAATAATATTTAAGAATTTCTACATATTTTTCCAGATTTCTATAACGCAAAATTTCGTTAATTAACACTAGTCACCGCTAATTAGCCGTAATTAGTGAAAAACAAGGCAAATCACTCACCTTAGCCACAAATATAATCTTAGTTCTGAAAATCTACTGTTATGGCATGGATCCCAATGTATTCCAGCAACTCTATTCCAATTTTGATGCTAATCTGCCTTGATTTGGTGTTGATTTTCGTAATTAGCAATTAGGAATGAAAAAAGGTGTTTTGGGAGAAATTTAGAAGATGGCGGTCATTGCTAGAGCTCAAGGTATGCTTGTGGCGGCTGGAAAACTGAACTGAAATGTTTTTCCTAACCCTATAAGCCTTCCAGTAACCCTAATCCCGAAATGGGTTATGGGCCTAGCTGTTAGTCACCTTAATTAGGCCTGGTTAAGCTATTTTTCACCTTCCAAACCTTGTTTCAGCCATATCTCCCAAACGGTAAGTCTGTTTGATCAATGTAACCACTCTACGGAAAGCTAAACCATCATCCAAATCTAATGGAAGTGGTTTTAGGTCAACAGTCCTTACCAATCAAAAGTTATAGGCAAAACAAGATTCGCTAGGGGCAAAATGGTCATTTAAAATTCGGCAAAAATCGTGAACATGACCCCAATAGTCATTCCCCAAAGTTACACGACCATACAACTTCACATAAAAATGAAATAAATATTTTACGATCCTCCGATAGGTAGAATGCGGGTCGTTACATCCAGTCTCACACAACGTTGGTTTGATGCGGATTTTTATTCAACAATATTCAGGTGCAATCCTTGATTTCAAGGCTACTAGGGCACACCCCAACTGATTCTAAGTACGTCGGGACTTAATTGATTTACGGGTCACAACTTTACACCTAATCGATTTCCGAAAAATAATCGCACCTTATCACTTTAAACAGGCAGGACTACACCTTTTTATTATCATTATTGTAATATTGACCCGATATGACTTTATCTTGATATTTTTTATTACAAATAGCCTATTACACTTGAGTAGCACTTGAACTCAAGAGATTTTGATTTAGAATTGAAAGAAAAGAATAATGATATGATTTGTGTTGAAATCAGCAGAGTATAAGTGCAGAAAGTTAAGAAATTAAGTAAATAATGGTGGAATATTAAGACGGGAAGAAGAAGTTGAAAGTGAATTAAAAAATTCGAATTCTAGAAGATATTAATAGGTTTCCAATGGTCACAACCTTGCAAGAAAGGTTTGAATTCAAAACACAACCCTTTCCAAATTTAAAAAAATACTTAACGACTAGTATGTCGACATATGAAAATGCCTTTGTTGACGCATGCTAGTGTAAGTTCGATAATAGAATTTTAAAACAATGTAAAAAATGCATAAATAAATTATGGTGAGTCGAGAGTTAAAACAAACTGTATTCCTTTATATTAAAATATTCTTTTCAATGTAAAATATATTTTAAAAACGTATATAAAGATGAAATAAAATAATTAAGAAATTAAATATAAAATGATATGAAAGTATAAATATAAAAATATAAATAAATTTAAAACTTAGTATAAACAAGAAAGCTGAAAAACATAAGTAATTATAAAACTAGTAAGTAAAACTTAAGTTAAAAATCTATTAAACATAAGTTTGAAAATTTTGACTAGATTTTAGGAGTTAGAAAATAGCTTTCAGGAGTTAAAATATATCTTAAAATAAAGAAGTAATTTTGAAATCATTTGAAAACAAGATTTAAAATCAAGTAAATAATTTTGAAAGAAAGCTGGAAATCAGGACTAAATTTGGAATTAGAATCATGTGCTAACCAGAGTTTTAACACAATTTCTAAACACATTTACTCCATAATTCATGAACTCTTGATACTCATTCGTCTTGAAACTTGAACTATTTTATTTGAAATCTTGATTCTCTAAACTATACAGTCTTCAATAAGCAATAATTGTATTTATTTCATGTATATACACACATACACACAAACATACGCACACACACGCACACACACACACGCACATGCACACACACACACACACACACACACACACACACATATATATATATATATATATATTCTAGATAATAGTGTTAGTATTATTTTATAATAATAATTGAAAAAAGTTGAAACAAGGTTGTTGTCATCAAAACCATCATCATCAATGCTATAGTCTCCAACAATCTCCTACTTTTTGATGATGACAACCTTGGTTATAAAATATTCATACCTGATATTTCAATTCATTGGTAACTCCCCTTTACTCCATCAACTTTCCTTCAGACTACTAACTCCCCCTTGATGTAAGCCCTATTTTATAATTCTCCCCCTTTGTCATCAATAAAGTTTATATAGTCCTAACTATATTCTAATACTCCCCCTAACACTAGGCATAATTCTACTATTCATACTTATTATAATATCTAAAACTAAGACTAATAAACTAGAACTATTCTATATCAAACCTAGTATAACAGTCTAATAATATCCATAGGTATAAACAAAAATACTAAGGAACATCCATACAAACAAATATTTATAATTTATCTGTGTTGTTATAATTACATAAGTATTTTAACGAATATATAAAATATTTACGTACATTAATGCTTACATGAATATATGAATATATAAACTTAATTATTTATAAAATTAATTTGGTGATACAATATTTCTAAAATTAATATTGGAATTTGGTGATACAATATTTCCAAAATTAATTAGATTTTAGAGATATTCAGGGTAATTTGGTTACTCGTTTTATGCAAGAAAAAAATGGTAGGAATATTAAAGAGATAGGGATATTGGAGATATTTATCATTTATTTTTTTGCCATCTTTCATGGAAGAAGAAACGGAAAGAGTTAAATTGGAAAAATGATTGATTGATGGAGAAAAGAGAAAGTTATCAATCGATCATATGATAATAAAATTAATGGGAATATTAGCCTTCCATAAATTGATTTATTTACATAAATCAGTTGCCTTATCCCCAAGTAATTTTTTTCTCTACATAAAGAGAGGAATAGAGAATGTTATTCCTATGAGTGTTCATCTGTATTTCTTCATTTCTTTGCTCTGCTGTAAAAACTCTGTAATCTCTTGAACATAAATAAGTTCTCTTCCCCATTGAAGTGGACGTCCACTATCTCGCGATAGGGGAACCACTATAAATATTGTGTGTTCTCTGTTGCCTTTATTTTTTTTCTGTGATCTGTGATTGATAATCATTTCAATCTGTTCGTTCTATCGCATTATTGCCAGATCCTATTGAGAATTTTCCGTTGAAATGGATTGATCACCCCTTACAGTTGTTTTACAATTACATAAGTATTTTAGCGAATATATACAAATATTTACGTACATTAGCGCTTACATGAATTTATGAATATACAAACTTAATTATTTCTAAAAAATCGGGTATTTGTGAATTGGACAATTTGGGTAATAGAGACAGAATTCCCCACATTGTTCCACCACATTCCTATCCTTATCAAAAAAAACTTCACCAACACAAATTACTTGATCGTCTTCGTCCATTCCTTGACTTTGGTCTTCAACTTCCTCTTCTTCTTCCTTTCTTCCTCGTCTTCCTCCTTGGGATTATGAACTTGAATGTTGGAGAAATCATCTTCAATAATAATTGGATTCTCCTGGTTATCCATTATATATTTCTGAATATTCCTGATGATCTTTCCTTGCTTCTCTTTTTCTTTGGCCATCCAGAGTTGAAGAAGTTGAATTTCAGCGAGTAACTGAAGAGTATCTTTCATCGAACCTTCTAGTTTGATAACTCTTACGTGCGTAGATTGCTGGAATGGGCATTGGGTAGGCTTAGGAAACGAAAATGATTGTTTTGGTTATTATCTGAAGTAGAAGCCATTATTTTGATGTTTCAGAATTTTTGTTATAGAGAAAATGAGTGAGACGAGAAAGATTTTCGAAGTGAAGAGTTTACATAAGAGTTATAACTAACTTTAGAGGGAATTTTTAATTTTATTTTTCATATGTTATTTGTCGACATATCATTTTGCCTATGTCGACTTGTGTATGTATATTTTGAGAAAAAATTATTTTTCTTATATTTTATACCATATTTATACTAAGCTATTTAATTATTTTACTTCACCGAGAGAACAAATTCGTATTTCTCTTCTTAATTTAGTAAATGTTGCTTCGTTTAAAGGTTTAGTTAATATAGCTGCAATATGATTTTCTGTGTTAATAATTATAGTGAAATATTTTCTTTCTTTACATTATCTCTTAGAAAATTGTGTCTTGCATCAATATGTTATTTTCTAGCATGACGTGCTGGATTTTTAGATAGACTAATAGCACTTGTATTATCGTAGTACATAGGTGATATCGTTATATTTGAACTAAAATCTCTTAGAGTTTATGTAACAACCGAATTTCCATACCCTTTGAGTTGACTAAACCCAAATTGCATAGAAATACGAAACATTATTAGAAAGAAGTTAGAGGATGAGAAATAGAAAGAAAGAAATATTAGAATAGAAGAAAACGAAGATAACAAACTCACAGCGGAACGAATAAAATATATTATATAACATAGCATTTGAAAAACAAATCAGTAACTGTATATATACATACCATTATCAGAGCACAACCATTATAAACACCTATTTCCAGATACAACATAGTACACAGCGGAAAATATGATAGTCTATAGCTAACTGACGAAGCCTCTTGCTTCGAGCTCCTCCAAGTTAATCTGAAAAATCCCGACTACTTGACTGCCCGTACAAATTTGGACACCCAAGAGTTTAGGGAAGACAAACAAAATAAACTCTGGGTCAGTCATGGGACTGGTGTGAGTAAGCTCCAACCATTTGTTTAACCTCCAAAAACCTTTCGAGAGAAATGATAATCGTAAGACCGATCCACACATAAACACAGATGGTTTTTACCTTACAATAACAAAAAATATTTTGATATCAAAATCTGGTGATATTATAATAGTGTCTAAATCAAATAAATAGAATCTAACGGGACGCTTGCATCTCACGGTCCATATATAATATTAAATCAAAAACCGCAGGGCGCTTATTGGATATTGGATTTCCAACATGACAAGGTATGGGACCACCTTCCGATAGTGTATCTCTAGAGGGGAATACACTGGATTCAACATGAACGTCTTGCAACCCGACCCACACATGGCTGACCACTCATTTACCTTGAGTGTATCGAGCATATTATCACCAACAATTGTAATCAGCAACCGTTACCGAAAGAATACAGTAGCAAATAAAAAGTAAATGAAATTTCTCTAGATCAGGTGATAATACCCCTAATGGGAATGACCCACATGGCCATGCTGCCTGCCCGATTTTCGTCATTTCCCGGTTGATGAGCCTTGAGGTCACAATTATCTTTCATAACATATTTCCATCATTTATTTTGAATGCCACATCATCAGTTCCTTCCATATACGTTGTCCTGGGACTGGACAAACCAAAGGCACCATTCTATTAACCCATCATAGGCAGTTTCTACCTAGAATTACAGAACAACCCTTGCATTTTACTCTGTCTTCATTACTCTATAGCGTAAGTTGATTCGTAACGCTTATACCAATACAGAGTGGTTTACAGGTAATAACCTGACCCCGGTCTCTCCGTATCGACAACGGAGGTATAAAATAAATTAAAACCTTTGATAGTCGGTGGTTTAATAATCAAAGGAACATCCATACAATCAATGGTCCTATTTCCAAATGGAAATTTTATCGATCAACCATCAAACAACACTGGCCCCTTATAAATTACTTCCTGATTAACATTCCAAATTCTCATTTCTCATCTCCCATTTCTTTTCAAAGCTTAATTGTTTCTCTTGATTCTTAGAAAACATTGCTAATATCATAATTCCTTTATTCAAGAGACATCTCTTATTCGAGTTAGAAAACATTTATATATATTCACGAATCCTTATTCTCTACATTCGGGAAATATGCATTATTAATATCGAAAAGCATTTCCATTTTCTTAATTCCTCATTTACCAATTTATTTCAATTTCTATGCATAGAAAATATCTCTCATTTTAATTGGGGAAACGTGTCAAAATCCTTTAAATTAAACTGATGTTATAAAACGTCGTTATTATAACTCAAACCATAAATCATTCGTTAACTAATGATATCACTAACCAATCCTTACTACCGAACCTTAACCATTCCTCTGTCAATCATGCAGTCAATCAAGTTGGGGTATAATTACCTCTCAAACCTTAACTGAACAACATTCTCAGCTTTGAAATATCCAAAGCTCACAACTTCAAATGAAATATTGCTTACGTGACTCTCAGATTCAATCTAAGAATCCACTTCTTTCACAGAAAAATATTGATTATAATGGTAGCGTTATAATCGCTGTTTCCAAACATTAGTTATAACTGCAGCGTTATAATCGATGTTTAGATTTACAAAACATTTATTATAACAACAGCGTTATAATCGCGTTTAGATTTATAAAACATTTATTATAACAACAGCGTTATAATCGCTGTTTAGATTTATAAAACATTTATTATAATAACAGCGTTATAATCGTTGTTCCCAAATATTTGATTTATAAAAATATAACTTGTACTTATTAACCTCAATAAATAACTTTATAGGTAAATTATAAAATTTGATTCAAACAGAAAGTATAAACAATTACTTCCTTAAATTTGATATAATGGAATTCCAGTAAATAACTCCCTCTCGAATAATCTATATTCGATTTATATTCCAAACTTCGGAATTTATCTACCATTCCATCTTAACTCAAATGGCCTTAATATTCATTTCCATTTGTAAACATTTTCTTCCAACTGTTATTCAATTCCAAATATGAATTTCATTCCTTACTAGGAATCTAGACTCGTTTATTCAAATCAACTTGATTTTTATTTGCAAATATCATTACTACGCAACTACGAGTCATCGATTCACTTTTGAAATCCATATCATATTATGTTTCAATCCTAAACTTCATTTATAAAAAAATACTATTCCATCAGCACTTTATCCTTTTACTTTACACAATTCAAATTTTCTTTCTGGATGGATATAAAAGATATCCATCCCCTGGTTTCCAAAATCAATTTTTATTTGCTTTCTATAAATCCCTTCTCATATGGTAATTCTAACTTAAAATAATATTAAAATATTTCAAAACATAGAGTTTTATTGACATCACTATAAATACTAGAATAAAATCTATCATTGTCCTTCGAAATGAATTCCCTTTTCTATTTCTCATTTAAATATCCATTTGAAATTATATTTCCAAATTCAAATTTCCTTTATAAATGTTTTCACTTTAAACCATTATTCACTTCATTCGTGAATACTATTCCTTTTTATGTAATCAAATTTATTTGATTTCATACTAAATATCTCAAATCCAATTTCCTTTTATTTACTTCTCTCGTTCATATTTCCCTTTATAACTTGCTAGGTTCAAATCCCAATTTCGAAATCGGTTTAAAATACCTTTCCACCTTTCTATATAATTTCGAACTTGATTTTTTTTCTCAATATATCCAACAATAAAAATATCACTTAATTTATAAACTCATTTATAATTTTACTTCTTATTTTATTTATTTAAACAGTTTTCTATTTCCGATTCTATTCAAGATTTAATTTCTAGTTTTGGGAATAAATTCCATTTTTAAATCCTAATTTTCTTTTCCATTTTCGAAAATGTTTTACGGTATCTAGAATACCAAGTTTCTAGGGCCAGGGCAAATCAAACACTACATCTCCAATCATGGATTATATAACACATCATATATCACAATTAAATAAAAACAGTAAAATAAATGTTGAGGAATCCAGTTGGATCCCTCTGACTTGTTCCCCTGCATCCACAGATGTTAATCAACATTAATTTCACATAAATATGAAATATCATAGTGACATAACTAATAATCGATCAACGTTATAACTATATCAACCATTTCAACCAATTTTATCAACCATTCATCCAAACATCCATCACACAACATCTAATTATCATTTAAAAATACGATTGTAAAAATATAACTGAACAGAGTTAGTGAGTTTACTCACATAGGTTTGCAGTCGATGATTCCGCTTTATTTCCGTTTAGAATCAAACCAGTATTTGATTTTTCTAAGAAATTCCTGTAACTCCATTTTCAGCCACATCAGTTCCACAACGTAGATCCCGTCACTGCGATTTTAATGTGACCAGTTTCATGTGATACTGTTTTCATGTGAAACATATATACTTGTTATAAGTTTTAAATCAAAATAATATGTTGTTAAGTAATCTAATAATTTCTTTATTAACCCTTATTCCTTAATTAACCTTTTGATTGCTGCTAATCAGTGGTTTAAGCTTTTCTCCTGGCATCGAAATAACCCGACATTATTGTTTGAAAAGCTCCTTAAATGCTTGTTAGCACAGTGATCCTCATTTTAATTCTTCTTGGTCATGAATAACATGCAACTAGCTATCTGCATTTGTCATTTTCGATCCCCCTCTACATATCTCCTTGATTATCAAACAAACATCATCAGCAACTCTTCTCGCCCTCTCTTTCTCTTATACCATAAACTCCTGTTCTTGGCAGCACTCCTTATTGCCATTACCGCCTCCCAATTACCTGACCTACCACTGCTCTACTAAAGTAGCAACCGACCTCACCACTGATCAATTTTCACTACCACTCTACTTAAAGCACTCGCAGGTCCCCCTCCTTCCAACAACTAATTTCTTCCTCGCCAATAAAAATCCTCTCCTCCCAGTAAAAGGACCCATCACTACTCCATCAGTCAACAACTCACCTCCAACGAATGGCGCCACCACCTGCTTCAACCCCTTCCTTCAACTTGCGTTCTCCACCATGCTCCATGTATACACCACGTTGATCACCGTGCTACGGTTCAATAGACCACAACATCGAACAACTCCACAAGAAAAGCCCATTCGTTCATCACATGCTGCTGCCACTCCTTCGACCGGACTCCACCAGAGGTCAACCGCACCAACTCTCGCCAACTCCGCTTTCATCTTTGACCAACACTCCTTTCCCCGTGATACCCTATCGCGATCACATCGCCCTCCGTCACCCGCTCGACTGATTCAGCGGACATAGCTACTGCACAAATTTTCGAGCAGCTTGGAACCGTTTTGCTCCCTCCCAAACGCAACAGAAGCAACACGAATGTATAGAAGGCCACAGATTTATGTTTAACATTTATATCATTTGTTTTCTTTCTTTGATCTCGCATTTGCTGGAAACACCGTGGAAAAGGATGGTTTTCAATTTTGGTTTGAGGACTGAAAGGCGACAAATGGTGTTTTAAGGGGAAAGACAGCTGGTACTCACGGTTTCAATAGCTTGACACGCACGGTTTGGAAACCGTGGATAGCAGTTAAAATCCTTGGCAGTCAAGTACACGTGGTGAACACGGTAGCTAGGGTATAGGCACTGTAGGTTAGGTGCAATTTTCAAAACTTAGCTTGGCACAGCTGGATAGTTTGGAGTGCAAGTAAAGTAAAGAGAAATTTGGACCTAAGGAAAGAAAACATACGGTAGAAAGTGGAAAAAGCTTCATTAGTTTTTTTTGAAATAATTATTATTATACTCATATTTTATGCGAATGACAGAAGTAAAAATATCGTTGTGTTGAGCAATGTGTTACGATCCCATAAATATAATAATATCGGTAATTTAACTTATATTATGAAACCCCAAAATATTGATATAAGGTGCAAAATAATCCAAATAAAAAGTTGCGTATTTGGTTAATTAAAAATTACAGTAAAATTCTAAAAATTAAATTATAACTACATCTCAAAGATCTTGTCCAAATTCGAGACCGATATTTAAATAACCGTTATGGCTTATATACGATTTCACAACGACTTCCTGAAAATTTGATTTCGACATAACTTACAATCTATAAGACGAAATCTCGAATTTTCGCTTCCGTTAGAAAAATATAGTTAAACAGAACCGAACGTTTCTTGTTTTAAAGAAATCTGACTTATTTTGAATCATGTATATCTAATTGAAGTTCAAAACGTTAAATTACGAACTGCTGCGACTTTACGAGCTCATTTTAATTTATATTATAAATTATACGTTTAAATATCGTTTTATTAAATAAAATAATTTATAAATCCTTATATAAAATTCAAATAAAACATTTAAAACAAATTTAAATATTTAGACTTCAATGGCCAAAAATCCGGGTCGTTACATTCCTTCCCCCTTAAAATAATTTCGTCCTCGAAATTGCTAAGTACTAAAAATGCTATAACTCAACTCCTCATAACCTGCTTAGTTGAAATCTTATATTCCATATCTTGTAACCCAGTTCTTACCCGACCTTCAAGTTCTCATACCAATACTCGACTATTCATAATTCTTTCCAAAAGTTCTGTCCATCATTTTTTTGGACAATCCATCATTACTTTCTCGTCTTCAATCCATATGCTCTTCTGCATATCCACATTCATTCCAACTGATTTTAAATCCATTTATAAAATTCATTATTTCACTTGAAATTCTATTAACCAATTATGGTTTTCTTATTTCAATTATAATTAACACTCGATTTTAAATTATCAGAAAATTTCTTGAAAATTTTCCAACTCTTTAAATTTTCAAAATTTTTTGCCAGCATCTCCTCTGCACGGCTCAATCGGTACAACCAAAACTCGCCTTTCTAGGCCTTCTCCAATCCAAAAGAAAATTAAAAAGCCAAGCGGCTTGCCCAATAGGCTCATAAAACCATCAAACCCAAGTAATATTGTAAACATGTACCTTTTTGTCGGGCATAATTCAATCTCTTGCGTTTGCTACCATTCAATACCTACTCAGCATACATATATCCATATCCAGTTGGTTTCAAACCAATCCAACTTCCCGTTGTTTTTACTCTCTAATAAACTTCTGATTAGTTCACTTTCCTTTTATCAATTCAAATCTGATTCCTATTTAAGGAATCAAACCACTTACTCAGTTTGAGTTTCAATTTCCATTCACAATTTTATTCCAGACAACAATATTGTGACGATCCCAAAACCCCGTGACACGGTGTTAAGGATAATCATTGGAATATAACACATTAATCATCATTAGTCGATCACAGATAATAGCATAAACGAGAAATAGAATAATTTACACACATATGACAGCGGAATCATATAGATATCACCACATCAGAGAGCATAATGCAGGATGCAACTTAGTGCATAATAATACATAATCAGTCATCATCGCCAGAGGCGGAATCATACATAAAGAGTACACAAACTAAACATCAGTCTACATCGCCAGTGGCGGAATCATAATACATATAAAATAATGGCGGAAAAAGTCATAGTCATCACGGTGTAGTCAAGCCTCGTCATGAGCCAAAAGTGCACCCCTACTGTGGTGCCAAGCCAAAATACGCCATATACCTGTAACTAGGCTGCCCGTGTGAAAATGAGGGCACCCGAGTTTGCAAGGTGAAACAAACTGTGAGTCAGTCATGGGACTGGTATGAGAAATCTACTTAACTTATTAAACAACAATAATAAGTCAAATCAAAGGACCACGCCTCTTTCGCGCAACGGGTTTACTCCAATGAGTGCTAGTGCATGAAATAAAGTAAATGATTAAATCATCGCAATGCTTTTTATAAAATGAAGCCATTATAAGACTCAGGTCCCATCACACAATGCAACGCAAGCCGGAGGATAGAGTTTTACCTTATAATAGCCAAAAATGCTTCATATGTATAAAACGAAAGTGTTTGATATTATTACTAGTGCATATATGTTTCAAAAGCGATTTCAATCATAAATATCAATCATAGGCGGCATAAATGACCCATACCACTATGTCGCCATACTAGTAATACAATCACATCCGCAATTTCGTATCGGAAATTGGATTCCATCATGAGTCGAGGCAAGGGGCAAGCTCCTCTCCGTTCGAGACACTCTAGCAAATGCCTCAGGACTGCACACAGCAATCCCTGGATCTTCAGGGCCGGTCCTCTCTTACTTTTGAGGATTAGTTATTCCTGAACACACGTTTACCGGTCCTTACAGAACTATAATTGAGGCACCTCACATTCCAACAACCACACAGGTGAAAAGTAAATATAAATGTCAGGGCTGGTAGGTCACTGACACCACCTTAGCTAGAAAGAAACGTTGTGCTCTCCCTGCAGTCACTATCCCGTTTTTGACTCATACCGAGGTGCGAGGCTCGCGAATCCACGTTATACACAAAGCTACGTCACACAGACCATGCTTTGATCATCAACCACAAGACTTTGCTTTGCAACAGAAGCCTTGATCATATGCCACTTAGGCGTGCCACAAAGGCAATACACTCCATGCGACTGATTTCTATCAATGTATAACCTCTGAGCTCGTACGTCTCAGAGAAGGGCGTTAAGCAAGAGAATAAATTGTCCGCCGCCAAACAGATAAATATTTAACAGAGATCAATCAGCACAGAACAAAATCTAATGTCAGACACACAGTCCATTCACAAGTTCGTTCTGGGTTTGAACGAAACCGGAGGCACCAAATTCCTCGCATATACGCACAATCAACAATACGTTCGGACGGCTACTGCTTCAGCCCCTTCAAGGTAGCTACTCCAATCACGAGCATCAGTAGCGCCCATCCATCCAATGTGAAGATCGTCGGTCTTCAATCGTCTTCGACTCTTCGACTTCTCAACGTCGATCGATTATTTGAAATGAGAATGAACTCGGCATTTTCAAATAACCCACGTATATTTAGATTTTCAAATCAATTTTTCACAAGGTTAAACTATTCAACATTCATATTTTAGTTCCTTAGTATAATTTTCATGTTAAACACATTCAACCATCACATATCAAGCAAACACAACAAAATTGGTTTATTTCCACTCTATATCGTCTATAGTATTTTATAACGATATATCGCCATTTTTATTTATTTAAAACGGCCATATTCAATTAAACGACGTTTCAGGTCGTGCCGAGGCACTGGCGCTGTTTTTCACTAAATTTGTTTTACACGTATCTGAAAATCTAAGCGTTGGATCTTCACAAATTTTATATCATTAGGAAGATCATTTCAAAATGAATCCAACGGTTTCAGTTTTGGGAAAATCCGACGGTCGGATCTCCCACACTAGTCGTTCGAAGTTATGCTTTCAAATTACGAACTACAGCGTCGTTATTCGATTTAATTTAATTATATTTATATTTATATATATAAATATAATCGATTATGGCGCTGTTTTTCTTCAGATTTAAATTAAACAATCCAGACAATCCAACCGTCGGATCTTTACAAAGTTGGTGTCGTTGGAAAGATATTTCCAAGGCGAACCCAACGGTTGCGGTTTCGGGAAAATCCGATGGTCGGATTTCCCGCACTAGTCGTTTGAAATCACGGTTTCAAAACACGAACTACACGTCCACGATTCATTTTAATTTTATTTATATTTATATATTTATATAAATATAATTCATTCGAAAATTCCTATATCGTTTTCACTTCAAATATTTCACTAACGCCTTTAAATTTTGGAAAATTTCTCATAACCTCCTTTGTACGGGAGGGGCTGGGAAAATTCCCAAATAGACACACGGGCGTCTCATCTCAAAAAGAAAAAGAAAAGCCAAGCGGCTAGCCAACAGGCTCATAAAATCATCACCCAAACAAAACAGTAAACGTGTACCTATTTGTCGGGCACAAAATTTTATTCCTCTTCTCTAGCCTCTTTGCTATAACCTGTTCAATAAATATGCATGTACATATATGCAATTCTTATCACTTATCATTTTCCATTCAACTTCATATTTGATTCAATTAGGTTTATAAACACCATTCATTCTAATGTTGCATACATAGGCAAAAACCATTTCATTAGCTAATTAATGAATATTTCAACTCATGCATATTTATTTGAACAAGTGGTTATTTTTAACACCTCACATTTCAAAAATGATAATTTTGGCGAACTAAAATATATTTCAACACATGACTATTTTATTTAGTTCTTATGCATGTTAAAAATAATATTTCTTTCACAAATATTTATTTCAACGCTCGCATATTTTTAGCAAATCACATATATGATAAAAATGGTATTTTTATCATCTAAAATATTTATTCAACACATGAATGTTTTTAACACTTCATAATTTCAATAAAAATGTAATTTTTATTGTTCGATCTTTTTATTCAACACTTGAACTTTTCCAACACTTACACTTCTTAACACATGAGCATTTCCATACATGGATATTTTATATATTTTGTTCATATAAGAAAGATGAAATTTTTATTGTTGAAACTATTTATATATAAGGATAATATTTTACATACTTCATATATATTATAAAAATGTGATTTTTATTGTTTATACGCTTTATTCATTCACACATGAATTTAATTTTCACACATCACTTCTCAACACATGAGCATTTCCACACATGGATATAGTTTGAACACATGACTTTAGTTTCATCGCATGAAAATAATTCTAATACATGAATATTATTCAAAATTTCGGCAGCATAACGGCAGGGTAGTTAAAACCGGCACCGTCCTGAGTACGGCTACTCGCTCTACCTTAAAACCTCGCGGTTTTTGACAATGGGGATTCATGCGTCTAATTCGCACGCAGGCGGCATGTTTTATTTTTATTTCCACAATTATTCCCAATTTATTTCAATCACCAATGGGTATTTTTCAACCACAACCAATCAATATCAACCACAAACAATTATTCAACCATTCGCATTTTTCATCCAATATTTCACACCAATTCACAACAATAAATATCGTCCATGGTTTGTGGACGAGGGGAGTACATATATATATATTATTTCTATATTTCACTTGCATTTCAACACACATACCATTTATACTATGCATGCATAATTCATACTTCGCTCATATAGCTTACACAACGCATGTACATGAGGTATACAACACGTATTTAATTTATACTTCGCTTGTATAATTTATACATGACATTTTCCATTCAATTTCATTTAATTTAGATTTCTCACGTTGGTTTTCGGAGTGCTAAAAATCGTAGATGGCTCAGAAAAATCCGCGGTCTCTTCTATGTGGTAGAGAGCCTCCTTACGGTCCCGATGTTTCCTGTTTCATCGAATTTCGTCAACACATCATAATGATATGATTTTTCAAAGTTTAAATGTGATAAAGGACTCACCTTTCACGATGGTTCAAAACTAGATTTGCATTTTTCGCGAAATCCGCTGACCTAGATGACGATCAGGGAGTTGGATGTCGACGAGGGGAGTGAGGCGCGTCCAGGGGTGGTCGGAGGAGCAGGTGCGATCGTCTCTGGCGATCGTGGCATCGACGTGAAGTCGGCGACTTCCTTGGCCCCGTTCTCAATGATGAAGAGGAGAGAGAGAGAGAGAGAGAGAGGGAGAGGGTGAGTTAGATTTGAAGAGGGGAGGCGGCACCGTCGAGTCAGGGTGGTGGCGGAGGTCAACGTTGACGGAGGCGATCGGAAAAAGGGAGGGAAGCATGGAGCGGTTTCCGCAGTTAACGAGAGAAGTGGCGAGGGTTTTGAGCGTTTTTTTTATTTCTAATTTATGAATGGAATTTTCTGATTCGCCAATATATATATTATTCAGAAAATTAGGGTTTTCAGTTACGAACCCCAATTCAAACCCAACTACTATCGCCCCTAGCTAAATACCCCCATCCCGGACACAATGGGATATGTTTCATAGGCCAAATCATCTGTTACAGCCAGTTATTTTTCGAATTAAAGTATAAAACATTTTATATTCAATTTGAGCGTATATTTCAATTTGCCAGGGCCACAAACTGATTCGAAAAATTACAGAAAAATAAATCTAGCTTTGTTTTGACGCTACGGACCCAACAAAACTAGTTTCGTCGAATTCTGAGATCGTTTGAAAAATGGCCTTTTCTGGTCGATCCAATTTAACAGAAATTGACCAAACACATTTTCTTTTGCCACGCTCACATACTAGCTTCAAAAATTATGAAATTTGAAACCTAGCAATAGTTTGACATCCTGGACCCAACAAAAGTGGTTTCGTCGAATTCCGAGGTCGTTTGCAAAATGTCTATTTTCAAGGGCTATATATTCTATATAGCGACCTTTCTGAAAATTCATTTGGCCATAACTTTTGATTCCCGATATGAAACTTCGATTTTTCAGATTCGTTAGAAAGATATTCACTAACAGATTTAAATATTTTTGGTTTCACTAAAATCCGTTATATTTTGCACCCGGTGCAGTCAGTCAAAGTTTGAATTCAAATTTTCCAACCGACACACTATTTCTAATTCACTATTTTATTGAAATATTCTATTTCAATTGTTCAAATTCCTTTGAAATAACCAATTTAAAAATTTTAAATTGGCTCGTATTTTCCGGGTTGTTACAATCTCCCCCACTTAAAACTTTTCGTCCCCGAAAAGGAAACAACGGTAAAGTAGGAAACAAAATGTAAATGCAAAGTATTATAAAGGTACCTTGCACTGGAGTTAGTCAGAGATGTCCACTCTGCATTTGGGGTAAGCTTGCTTAATGCTCTCCTTAGTCTCCCAAGTACAGTCTCTAGGATCACTTCTCCACTGCACTTTAACTAAATGAACCTTTTTGCTTCTTAGCTCTCTAGTTCTTTGCCAACAATCTTTAATAGCTCTCTTTTGACTGCTAATTCTGGAGTTATTTCCAAGCCCTGTTGCGCTGCTTCTTCTACAACAAGATCCGGATCATACACATGCCTTCTAAGTTGTGATACGTGAAATACATCATGCACTCCAGGCAACCAATCTGGTAACTGAACCCTATAAGCATGAGTTCCAATTCGTTCAAGTATAGGAAAGGGACCAATAAATCTCGGTGCCAACTTCCCAGTTTTCCTGAATCTGATTACTCCTCTCATCGGAGAAACATTCAAATAAACATGGTCACCAACAGCAAATGTCAAATCTCTTCTTATAGAATCTGTGTAACTTTTCTGTCGGCTTTGTGCGGTTCTCAATCGCTTTTTGATGAAGTCGACTTTATCGGACGCTTCTCTAATCATATCGGGTCCTAACACAAGTCTGTTGCTAGGTTCTACCCAACATGTTGGAGATCTGCACGGTCTGCCATATTATGCTTCAAATGGCAACATTCCCAAACTTGCTTGATAGCTATTGTTATATGAGAATTCGACCAAATGTCAGTGATCTTCCCATGACCCACCAAAATCAATTATACAAGCCCGCAGTAAATCTTCCAAAATTCTATTCACCCGCTCAGTTTGGCCATCTGTTTGAGGGTGATACGCGGTGCTCATATTCAGTTTCGTTCCCAATTCTTTCTGGAATGCCTCCCAGAATTTGCTAGCAAATATTGGGTCTCTATCACTGACTATGTTGATGGGAATTCCATGCAGCTTAACAATTTCTTTGAAATATATCTGTGCTAGACTTTGAGCGGTTCTATTGGATCTGACAGGTATGAAATGGGCAGTCTTCGTGAAGCGATCAACGATTACCCAAATGTTGTCATTACCTTTCCTGGTTCGCGGCAAACCATCTATGAAATCCATGGAAATCTGTTCCCATTTCCAACCTGGGACTTCCAACGGTTGCAACAATCCAACTAGCTTCTGTTTGTCGCTCTTGACTAATTGACAAGTAGTGCATCTGCTAACATACAAAGAAATATCCCTTTTCATTGCCTTCCACCAGAAAGTGCGTTTGATATCGTTGTACATTTTACTTACGCCAGGATGAATGCAAGGTTTGGATTTATGGCATTCATCTAGCACCTCTCTTTTGAGCTCAGGGATGTCGGGAACACATATTCTTCTATTCAATCTCAGAACTCCCTCACTATCCACTTGGAAACTGGAGCCTTCGCTCCTTCGAATCCTTTTTATCATCTCTTTCACAAAATTTTCGTTTTTCTGAAGAACAGATATTTTATCAATCAATCCTGGCGTAATTATAAGATTAGCAATGATTGCGGTTTTTCTACTAAGCGCATCCGCTACAACGTTAGCCTTTCCCGGCATATACAGGATATCTAGATCATACGCTGCAAGAAATTCTAGCCAACGTTTCTGTCTTAAATTCAGATCTTTCTAGGTGTATAAATACTTCAATGATTGATGATCTGTGTAAAGTACAAATTTCTCGCCCAATAAATAATGCCTCCAGATTTTCAAAGCAAAAACGATGGCTAGCAACTCAAGATCATGAGTTACATAATTCTTCTCATGCGGTTTCAGTTGGCGGCTTGCATAAGCGACTACTTGGCCTCTTTGCATTAACACTGCACCAAGACCTCTAATAGAAGCATCTGTCCAAACCGTCAAATCCTGATTGCCATCGATAATGGTTAACACTGGAGTAGTTATTAGTTTCGATTTCAATTCCTGGAAAGCTTCTTCACAGACGAAAGTCCACTTAAATTTCTCATGCTTCTTCCTGAGCTTCGTTAACGGACCGGATATCTTCGAAAAATCCTTAACGAACTTTCGATAATAACTAGCTAACCCCATAAAACTTCTAACCTTTGTGGGTGTAGTGGGTTGTTTCCAGTCTTGAATCGCTGTTATTTTGCTCGGATCGACAGAAATCCCTTTCTTTGACACGACGTGGCCAAGGAACTTCACTTCTTCTTGCCAGAAGACACATTTTGAGAATTTGGCTTTGAAGACGTTCTTTCTTAGAATCTCCAATACTTGTTCTAAGTGTTTTTCATGCTCGGGTTTTGATTTGGAGTAGATTAAAATATCATTGATGAATACGAGGACAAATGTATTCATAACTCCCCTGAACACTCTATTCATTAGATCGACAAAGTATGCTAGAGCATTGCATAGGCCGAACGGCATTACTAACCATTCGTAAAATATGTCTGGACCTCTGAAAGCTGTCAAAGGAACACACTCCTCTGCAATTCTCAATTGATGAAAACCCGTAGCTAGGTCCATTCGGGAAAATACTCTCGCCCCATTTAATTGGTCTAGCAGATCATCGATGCGGGGTAATGGGTATTTGTTTTTGAGCATCTGTTTGTTGAGGTCTCGGTAATCAACACATAATCGAAGAGTACCGTCTGACTTTGGGACAAACACTACAGCTGCACCCCAATTAGAAAAGCTAGGTCCGATCAGACCCTTCCACAACAGTTGGCGAGTTTGATCGCCTAATTCTTCTTTTTCCTTTGGAGTCATTATTCTGATTGGATGTACCACTGGTCTGGCATTGGGAATTAGATCGATTCTGAATTCTATTTCTCCTTGCGGAGGTAAGTTTTCGACTTCTTCAAACACATCCGCATAGTTTCTAACAACAGGAATCTTTTCTAAGGAAGTGGGGATAACTTCTAACGCAGACCAAAACTCCTCTCTATCTGGATTCGAACCATGACAGGGTACAGTAATATACCCAAGCTTCGTTCGAATTTTTACTATCCTTTCTGCACACTTCACTTCAGCTTCATATTTCGTTAACCAATAAAGCCCGAGAATGGTATCGAATTCGGGAAAATCCATGGTGATTAAATTAAAAGAAAATTTGTAGGAAGAATAAGAGACTGGCACTCTACAATATGAACTGAGTATAAGAGATCCTCCTATCGAGTTATGTACTTCAACCGATTCTTTAAGCTTTCTCTGTTTTAACTTTAATTTGTGAACTGTGTTACTAGCAATAAAACTACGTGATGCACCCGTGTCAAACAATACAGAAACATGAATATTTTTAATTGTAAGGGTACCTCCCAAAACATCGGGTTTACCTGCTCCATCGGAAGCAGCCGGCGGGTTCGTCCCGTCATACACGTGAGCTACTACGGCCTTTTTAAGCAAAGGACAGTCTTTGACAAGATGATCTGTCTTGCGGCAATTAAAGCAGGAGCGAGGGTTCTGAGAGCCTTGGCTTGAACCTTGAGAATTTGTCTTCTGCCTCTTCGGGCCTGTGCAAACATTGGAGTAGTGCCCCAGCTTGCCACAATTATAGCAGCTTCCTTTTGGCGGCCTGCCAGTCTGTGGTTTCGAGGATGCCGCTTGGTTGACTCCGCTTGATACGCAGCGGGCTTGCGTTTGTTTCCGGCTTGGCTTTTAGCACGATCCTATTCCAGGTGCCTTTGATCCACGTCTTCGTATTTGCACGCCATTTCCATCAATTCATTAAACTCCAGCTTGATGTTGGCCACGGCTCTATCATGGTACTATCGCTTCAACCCGAGGATGAACCTCTTATTCTTGGACTTTGCGGTGGCGACGAGCTCTGGAGCATTGCGGTATAATTGTGTAAACTTATTCAGATAATCTTGCACCGAGAGATCCCCTTGCTGGAGGTTTGCGAAGTCGTCGTGCATGCGCTCAAGGGCTTGCTCTGGGACATACTTCTCTTTGAATAGTTCTTTGAATCCGTCTCAGGTTCTACCAGCATCTCTATTCCCGGCGGTGAGAGCTTCCCACCATAATTCGGCTTCTTCTTGTAGGATCCAAGCGCCCATAAAAGCTTTATCTTGATCACCGAGGCTTAGGCCTTCTAGCATCTTCACGCATGTTTTCAGCCATGCAAGGGCCTCTATTACTGTGCTAGTTCCAGGGAAAGTTTTGCCTCCTAGGTTCTTGTACCTCTTAGCCACGTGGTCCAGCTCGAATTGTTGAGCGACCGGGGGTTGTATCAAAGGTCCTTCTTCAACTGGGACTTCTCCTCATCCTCTTCCACGGCCAGCTCGGCCTCCTCTAGCAGCGGCTGCTCGGGTAGCCATTGTTCAAATTCTGTATAAGCAAGAAAAGAGTCAGCCAACAGAAATGATAATTTTATTGTATGGTTAAGCAGAAAACTTAAGGAAAGATAATGATGGACTGATCAAATTGTTTTTGCTATTCTGCTTGGCTCATTCTAGGACATTACTAGTCCTATCTCTAATGAGCTACTCGCCTTAGAATACTACTGATTCTATTTTGACGAAGTGTTTAATGTGTTAGACTCCAAAACTAAGGTTAACCAAAGATCTGATACCAGCTGTGACGATCCCAAAACCCCGTGACACGGTGTTAAGGATAATCATTGGAATATAACACATTAATCATCATTAGCCGATCACAGATAATAGCATAAACGAGAAATAGAATAATTTACACACATATGATAGCGGAATCATATAGATATCACCACATCAGAGAGCACAGTGCAGGATACAACTTAGTGCATAATAATACATAATCAGTCATCATCGCCAGAGGCGGAATCATACATAAAGAGTACACAAACTAAACATCAGTCTACATCGCCAGTGGCGGAATCATAATACATATACAATAATGGCGGAAAAAGTCATAGTCATCACGGTGTAGTCAAGCCTCGCCATGAGCCAAAAGTGCACCCCTACTGCGGTGCTAAGCCAAAATACGCCATATACCTGTAACTAGGCTGCCCATGTGAAAATGAGGGCACCCGAGTTTGCAAGGTGAAACAAACTACGAGTCAGTCATGGGACTGGTATGAGAAATCTACTTAACTTATTAAACAACAATAATAAGGCAAATCAAAGGACCACGTCACTTTCGCGGAACAGGTTTACTCCAATGAGTGCTAGTGCATGAAATAAAGTAAATGATTAAATCATCGCAATGCTTTTTATAAAATGAAGCCATTATAAGACTCAGGTCCCATCACAAAATGCAACGCAAGCCGGAGGATAGAGTTTTACCTTATAATAGCCAAAAATGCTTCAAACGTATAAAACGAAAGTGTTTGATATTATTACTAGTGCATATATGTTTCAAAAGTGATTTCAATCATAAATATCAATCATAGGCGGCATAAATGACCCATATCACTATGTCGCCATACTAGTAATACAATCACATCCGCAATTTCGTATCGGAAATTGGATTCCATCATGAGTCGAGGCAAGGGGCAAGCTCCTCTCCGTTCGAGACACTCTAGCAAATGCCTCAGGACCGCACACAGCGATCCCTCGATCTTCAGGGCCGGTCCTCTCTTACTTTTGAGGATTAGTTATACCTGAACACACGTTTACCGGTCCTTACAGACCTATAATCGAGGCGCCTCGCATTCTAACAACCACACAGGTGAAAAGTAGATATAAATGCCAGGGCTGGTAGGTCACTGACACCACCTTAGCTAGAAAGAAACGTCGTGCTCTCCCTGCAGTCACTATCCCGTTTTTGACTCATACCGAGGTGTGAGGCTCGCGAATCCACGTTATACACAAAGCTATGTCACACAGATCATGCTTTGATCATCAACCAAAAGACTTTGCTTTGCAACAGAAGCCTTGATCATATGCCACTTAGGCGTGCCACACAGGCAATCCACTCCATGCGACTGATTTCTATCAATATATAACCTCTGAGCTCGTACGTCTCAGAGAAGGGCGTTAAGCAAGAGAATAAATTGTCCACCGCCAAATAGATATATATTTAACAGAGGTCAAACAGCACAGAACAAAATCCAATGTCAGACACACAGCCCATTTACAAGTTCGTTCTGGGTTTGAACGAAACCGGAGGCACCAAATTCCTCGCATATCCGCACAATCAACAATACGTTCGGACGGCTACTGCTTGAGCCCCTTCAAGGTAGCTACTCCAATCACGAGCATCGGTAGCGCCCATCCATCCAATGTGAAGATCGTCGGTCTTCAACCGTCTTCGACTCTTCGACTTCTCAACGTCGATCGATTATTTGAAATGAGAATGAACTCGGCCTTTTCAAATAACCCACGCATATTTAGATTTTCAAATCAATTTTTCACAAGGTTAAACTATTCAACATTCACATTTCAGTTCCTTAATATAATTTTCATGTTAAACACATTCAACCATCACATATCAAGCAAACACAACAAAATTGGTTTATTTCCACTCTATATCGTCTATAGTATTTTATAACGATATATCACCATTTTTATTTATTTAAAACGGCCATATTTAATTAAACGACGTTTCAGGTCATGCCGAGGCCCTGGCGCTGTTTTTCACTAAATTTGTTTTACACATATCTGAAAATCTAACCGTTGGATCTTCACAAATTTTATATCATTAGGAAGATCATTTCAAAACGAATCCAATGGTTTCAGTTTTGGGAAAATCCGACGGTCGGATCTCCCACACTAGTCGTTCGAAGTTATGCTTTCAAATTACGAACTGCAGCGTCATTATTCGATTTAATTTAATTATATTTATATATATAAATATAATCGATTCTGGCACTGTTTTTCTTCAGATTTGAATTAAACATTCCAGACAATCCAACCGTTGGATCTTTACAAAGTTGGTGCCGTTGGAAAGATATTTCCAAGGCGAACCCAACGGTTGCGGTTTCGGGAAAATCCAATGGTCGGATTTCCCGCATTAGTCGTTTGAAATCACGGTTTCAAAACACGAACTGCACGTCCACGATTCGTTTTAATTCTATTTATATTTATATATTTATATAAATATAATTCATTCGAAAATTCCTATATCGTTTTCACTTCAAATATTTCACTAACGCCTTTAAATTTTGGAAAATTTCGCCATAAGCTCCTTTGTACGGGAGGGGCTGGGAAAATTCCCAAATAGCCACACGGGCGTCTCATCTCAAAAAGAAAAAGAAAAGCCAAGCGGCTAGCCAACAAGCTCATAAAATCATCACCCAAACAAAACAGTAAACGTGTACCTATTTGTCGGGCACAAAATTTTATTCCTCTTCTCTAGCCTCTTTGCTATAACATGTTCAATAAATATGCATGTACATATATGCAATTCTTATCACTTATCATTTTCCATTCAACTTCATATTTGATTCAATTTGGTTTATAAACACCATTCATTCTAATGTTGCATACATAGGCAAAAACCATATCATTAGCTAATTAATGAATATTTCAACTCATGCATATTTATTTGAACAAGTGGTTATTTTTAACACCTCACATTTCAAAAATGATAATTTTGGCGAACTAAAATATATTTCAACACATGACTATTTTATTTAGTTCTTATGCATGTTAAAAATAATATTTCTTTCACAAATATTTATTTCAACGCTCGCATATTTTTAGCAAATCACATATATGATAAAAATGGTATTTTTATCATCTAAAATATTTATTCAACACATGAATGTTTTTAACACTTCATAATTTCAGTAAAAATGTAATTTTTATTGTTCGATCTTTTTATTCAACACATGAACTTTTCCAACACTTACACTTCTCAACACATGAGCATTTCCACACATGGATATTTTATATATTTTGTTCATATAAGAAAGATGAAATTTTTATTGTTGAAACTATTTATATATAAGGATAATATTTTACATACTTCATATATATTATAAAAATGTGATTTTTATTGTTTATACACTTTATTCATTCACACATGAATTTAATTTTCACACATCACTTCTCAACACATGAGCATTTCCACACATGGATATAGTTTCAACACATGACTTTAGTTTCATCGCTTGAAAATAATTCTAACACATGAATATTATTCAAAATTTCGGCAGCATAACGGCAGGGTAGTTAAAACCGGCACCGTCCCGAGTACGGCTCCTCGCTCTACCTTAAAACCTCGCGGTTTTTGACAATGGGGATTCATGCGTCTAATTCGCAAGCAGGCGACATGTTTAATTTTCATTTCCACAATTATTCCCAATTTATTTCAATCACCAATGGGTATTTTTCAACCACAACCAATCAATATCAACCACAAACAATTATTCAACCATTCTCATTTTTCATCCAATATTTCACATCAATTCACAACAATAAATATCGTCCATGGTTTGTGGACGAGGGGAGTATATATATATATTATTTCTATATTTCACTTGCATTTCAACACACATATCATTTATACTATGCATGTATAATTCATACTTTGCTCATATAGCTTACACAACGCATGTACATGAGGTATACAACACGTATATAATTTATACTTCGGTTGTATAATTTATACATGACATTTTCCATTCAATTTCATTTAATTTAGATTTCTCACGTTGGTTTTCGAAGTGCTAAAAATCGTAGATGGCTCAGAAAAATCCGCGGTCTCTTCTATGTGGTAGAGAGCCTCTTGCGGTCCCAATGTTTCTTGTTTCATCGAATTTCATCAACACACCATAAAGATATGATTTTTCAAAGTTCAAATGTGATAAAGGACTCACCTTTCACGATGGTTCAAAACTAGATTTGCAGTTTTCGCGAAATCCGCTGACCTAGATGACGATCAGGGAGTTGGACGTTGACGAGGGGAGTGAAGCGCGTCCAGGGGTGGTCGGAGGAGCAGGTGCGATCGTCTCTGGCGATCGTGGCATCGACGTGAAGTCGGCGACTTCCTTGGCCCCGTTCTCAATGATGAAGAGGAGAGAGAGAGGGTGAGTCGGATTTGAAGAGGGGAGGCGGAGCCGTCGAGTCAGGGTGGTGGCGGAGGTCAACGTTGACGGAGGCGATCGGAAAAAGGGAGGGAAGCGTGGAGCGGTTTCCGCCGTTAACGAGAGAGGCGGCGAGGGTTTTGAGCGTTTTTTTTTTAATTTTTAATTTATGAATGGAATTTTCTGATTCGCCGATATATATATTATTCAGAAAATTAGGGTTTTCACTTACGAACCCCAATTCAAACCCAACGAATGTAGCCCCTAGCTAAATACCCCCCATCCCGGACACAATGGGATATGTTTCGTAGGCCAATTCGACTGTTACAGTCAGTTATTTTTCGAATTAAAGTATAAAACATTTTATATTCAATTTGAACGTACATTTCAATTTGCCAGGGCCACAAACTGATTCGAAAAATTATAGAAAAATAAATCTAGCTATGTTTTGATGCTACGGTCCCAACAAAACTAGTTTCGTCGAATTCTGAGATAGTTTGAAAAATGTCCCTTTTCTGGTCGATCCAATTTAACAGAAATTGACCAAACACATTTTCTTTTGCCACGCTCACATACTAGCTTCAAAAATTATGAAATTTGAAACCTAGCAATAGTTTGACATCCTAGACCCAACAATAGTGGTTTCGTCGAATTCCGAGGTCATTTGCAAAATGTCTATTTTCAAGGGCTATATATTATATATAGCGACCTTTCTGAAAATTCATTTGGCCATAACTTTTGATTCCCGCTATGAAACTTCGATTTTTCAGATTCGTTAGAAAGATATTCACCAACAGATTTAAATATTTTTGGTTTCACTAAAATCTGTTATATTTTGCACCCGGTGCAGTCACTCAAAGTTTGAATTCAAATTTTCCAACCGACACACTATTTCTAATTCACTATTTTATTGAAGTATTCTATTTCAATTGTTTAAATTCCTTTGAAATAACCAATTTAAAAGTTTTAAATTGGCTCATATTTTCCGAGTTGTTACAAATATCTAATATATATTTTTAACTTGCTTATTTATAAGTCGAATTCATATTAATAATTCGAATCTCAACATTTCTCTTTATTTAATTTCATTCGGAATTATTTCTAAATCAATCCAAATTTAACTTAAGTTGAATTTCAATTCGTTTGATACATTTTTCCATTTTAATCTATTCAACTTATATAAGTTAAACAATTTCAGAATTCAAATTCTCGGGTTTTATTTCAAATTAGTTTGAAATCATATTTATACACATATTTATAATCAAGTCAATTCAAAACATTTGAATTTCTAAATCATCATGTCCTTTTCAAACAAATTTTTCATTCCCAAATTATTATGGTAGCAATCCATCACTCATAAACTCGAAAATGAATACCGATAATGTCGCGACCCATTATCAGAATTATTTTCTCATCACTAAAGTGATTTCTATGCTTAATCCCTTTAAAAATCCATTTAAACCATTCTTATTTAAAATACTTTTAAGTAATATAACATTACTTTGTAATATTTTAGAAAATACTTTCAAAACGCCCAGAATTTGAATTCCAATTCTGCTTTGAACCTAATCTTGGTTTATCTCATTTGTATACATTATCTGTATACAAATTATATGACCATTTCAATAGTTCATAATTCCATTTGATTGTAATAACAACCAACACATTCATATATAATAATTCAGAAATTATTCCTTTTATATCAAAATAATTTTTGGGTAAAATTATTTTATTTACCAATTTTAAAACAATACTGTGTCAAATTGGTCTGTTCGAGAGTTTTGAAACACCTATCGATACAGTTGTACATCCTGTATCGACCAGAATTCATAAACCACTCAACAAACCAGCCAACACAATATAAAACAATTTATACCAAATCTACAAATACGCGCTCATGTATATACACTCCAATTCAGTCTTGGGTATTACTAACCCTATCTCTATTGAATCATGCCATAGAGTCAAGGTTACTACTCAACCTTCAGCTCTGATACCAACTGTAATGACCGAATTTCCATACCCTTTGAGTTGACTAATTACCCCACACGTCCAACCCAAATTGCATAGAAATACGAATCATTATTAGAAAGAAGTTAGAGGATGAGAAATAGAAAGAAAGAAATACTAGAATAGAAGAAAACGAAGATCACAAACTCACAGCGGAACGAATAAAATATATTATGTAACATAACATGTGAAAAATAAATCAGTAACTATATATATACACACCATTATCGGAGCACAACCGTTATTCCTGGAACAGTTATAAACACCTGTTTCCAGATACAACTTAGTACACAGCGGAAAATACGATAGTCTATAGCTGACTGATGAAGCCTCTTGCTTCGAGCTCCTCCAAGTGAATCTGAAAAATTCTGACTACTTGACTGCCCGTACAAATATGGGCACCCAAGAGTTTAGGGAAGACAAACAAAATAAACTCTGGGTCAGTCATGGGATCGGTGTGAGTAAACTCCAACCATTTGTTTAACTTCCAAAATCCTTTCAAAAGAAATGATAATCGTAAGACCAATCCACACATAAACACAGATGGTTTTTACCTTACGATAACCAAAAATATTTTGATATCAAAATCTGGTGATATTATAATAGTGTCTGAATCAAATAAATAGAATCTAACGGGACGCTTGCATCTCACGATCCATATATAATATTAAATCAAAAACCGTAGGGCGCTTATTGGAGATTGGATTTCTAACATGACAAGGTATGGGACCACCTTCCGATAGTGTATCTCTAGAGGGGAATACACTAGATTCAACAAAAACGTCTTGCAACCCGACCCACACATGGCTGGCCACTCATTTACCTTGAGTGTATCGAGCATATTATCACCAACGATTGTGATCAGCAACCGTTACCGAAAGAATACAGTAGCGAATAGAATAAAAAGAAAATGAAATTTCTCTAGATCCGGTGATAATACCCCTAATGAGAATGACCCACATGGCCATGCTGCCTGCCCGATTTTCGTCATTTCCCGGGTGATGAGCCTTGAGGTCAAAATTATCTTTCAGAACATATTTCCATCATTTATTTTGAATGCCACGTCATCAGGTCCATCCATATACGTTGTCCTGGGACTAGACAAACCAAAGGCACCATTCTATTAACCCATCTTTGGCAGTTTCTACCTAGAATTACAGAACAACCCTTGCATTTTACTCTTTTTTCATTACTCTTTAGCATAAGTTGATTCGTAATGCTTATGCCAATACAGAGTGGTTTTGAGGTAATAACCTAATCCCGGTCTCTCCGTATCGAAGGAGGTATAAAATAAATTAAAATTTTGATAGTCGGTGGTTTAACAATCAAAGGAACATACATACAATCAATATTCATATTTCCAAATGGAAATTTTATCGATCAACCATCAAACAACACTGGCCCCTTATAAATTACTCCCTGGTTAACATTCCAAATTCTCATTTCTCATCTCACATTTCTTTTCAAATCTTAATTGTTTCTCTTGATTCTTAGAAAACATTGCTAGTATCATAGTTCACTTATTCAAGAGACATCTCTTATTCGAGATAGAATATATATATATATATATATATTCACGAATCCTTATTTTCTATATTCAGGAAATATGCATTATTAATACCGAAAAGCATTTCCATTTTCTTAATTCCTCATTTATCAATTTATTTCAATTTCTATGCATAGAAAATATCTCTCACTTTAATTGGGGAAACGTTTCAAAATCCTTTAAATTAAACTGATGTTATAGAACATCGTTATTATAACTCAAACCATAAATCATTCGTTAACTAACGATATCACTAACCAATCCTTACTACCGAACCTTAACCATTCCTCTGTCAATCATGCATTCAATCAAGTTGGGGTATAATTACCTCTCAGACCTTAACTGAACAACATTCTCAGCTTTGAAATAGCCAAAGCTCACAACTTCAAACGAAATATTGCTTACGTGACTCTCAGATTCAATCTAAGAATCCACTTCTTTTACGGAAAATATTGATTATAACAGTAGCGTTATAATCGCTGTTTCCAAACAATAGTTATAATTGCAGCGTTATAATCTCTTTTTATATTTACAAAAATTTATTATAACATTAGCGTTATAATCGCTGTTTAGATTTATAAAACATTTATTATAACAACAGCGTTATAATCGATGTTCCCAAATATTTGATTTATAAAAATACAATTTGTACTTATTAACCTCAATAAATAACTTTATAGGTAAATAATTAAATTTGATTCAAACAGAAAGTATAAACAACTATTTCCCTAAATTCGATATAATTGAATTCCAGTAAATAACTCCCTCTCGAATAATCTATATTCGATTTATATTCCGAACATCAGAATTTATCTACCATTCCAGCTTAACTCAAATGGCCTTAATATTCATTTCCATTTGTAAACATTTTATTCCAACTGTTATTCAATTTCAGATATGAATTTCATTCCTTACTAGCAATCTAGACTCGTTTATTCAAATAAACTTGATTTTTATTTGCAAATATCATTACTACTCAACTACGAGTTACCGATTCACTTTTGAAATCCGCATCATATTTTGTTTCATTCCTAAACTTCATTTATATAAAAAAAATACTATTCCATCAGTACTTTTTCCTTTTATTTTAGACAATTCAAATTTTCTTTCTGGATGGATATACAAGATATCCGTCCCCTGGTTACCAAAATCAATTTTTATTTGCTTTCTATAAATCCCTTCTCATATGGTAATTCTAACTTAAAATAATATTAAAATATTTCAAAACATAGAGCTTTATTGACATCATTGTAAATACTGGAATAAAATCTATCGTTGTCCTTCGAAAGGAATTCCCTTTTCTATTTCTCATTTAAATATCCATTTGAAATTATATTTCCAAATTCAAATTTCCTTTATAAATGTTTTCACTTTAAACCATTATTCACTTCAGTCGTGAATACTATTCCTTTTTATGTAATCAAATTTATTTGATTTCATACTAAATATCTCAAATCCAATTTCCTTTTATTTACTTCTCTCGTTCATATTTCCCTTTATAACTTGCCAAGTTCAAATCCCAATTTCGAAATCGGTTTAAAATCACCTTTCTATTTAATTTCGAACTTGATTTTTTTTTTAGTTTATCCAATAATAAAAATATCACTTAATTTATAAACTCATTTATAATTTTACTTCTTATTTTATTTATTTAAACAGGTTTCTATTTCCAACTCTATTAAATATTTAATTTCTAGTTTTGGGAATAAATTTCATTTTTAAATCCTAATTTTCTTTTCCATATTCGAAAATGTTTTATGGTATCTAGAATACCAAGTTTCTAGGGCCAAGGAAAATCAAACACTACATCTCCATTCACGGATTATATAACACATCATATATCACAATCAAATAAAAACAGTAAAATAAATGTTGAGGAATCAAGTTGGATCCCTCTAACCTGTTTCCCAGCATCCACAGATGTTAATCAACATTAATTTCACATAAATATGAAATATCATAGTGACATAACTAATATCGATCAACGTTATAACTATATCAACCATTTCAACCAATTTTATCAACCATTCATCCAAACATCCATCAACAACATCTAATCATCATTTAAAAATACGATTATAAAATTAAAACTGAACAGAATTAGTGAATTTACTCACATAGGTTTGCAGTCGATGATTCCGCCTTATTTTCGTTTAAAATCAAACCAGTGTTTAATTTTTCTAAGAAATTCCTGTAGCTCCGTTTTCAGCCATGTCAGTTCCACAACGTAGATCCCGTCACTGCAATTTTAATGTGACCAGTTTCGTGTGATATTGTTTTCATATGAAACATATATACTTGTTATAAGTTTTAAATTAAAATAATATGTTGTTAAGTAATCTAATAATTTCTTTATTAACCCTTATCCCTTAATTAACCTTTTGATTGCCGCTAATCAGTGGTTTAAGCTTTTCTCCTGGCATCGAAATAACCCGACATTATAGTTTGAAAAGCTCCTTAAACGCTCGTTAATGCAGTGATCCTCATTTTAATTCTTCTTGGTCGTTGAAGCGACCCGAACTTCCCCGATCTCCGAAGAGAAGAGAAAGAACGAATTACTTTGAGGACAAGATGAATCAGAACACAAACAGAAGAACATTTCATTGTATATTACAACTATTCCATCAGAATACAAGAATATAACAGAGTAAGAATAAATATTATGCAACATGGAATATCTGAGATTTAAATTACATTTAAATACATAGCGGTGGAAAAATAATACAACACACAACTGAAAGAAATACACAGATACAGAGCTTTCCGAGTATCGTTCCAGCTGTAGACCAGGATCCTGTGAATATAAATCTGCAAAACCCAACTACTAACTGCCCATGTCGAAAATAAGGGCACCCAGAGTTTAGGTTAAAACAATAAAATCCAGGTCAGTCATGTGACTGGTGTGAGAACTAAAAGAGTTATTAATCTATATTTTAAAGTTAGGTAAATCAAGGGACCACGTCGTATAACATGGAACGGGTTTCCTCCCAAGAATACCAGTGCATAAAACAAACAGCACAATGCTAAATAAAGAAAAATGAAGCTATTATAAGACCTAGGTCCCATCACACAATGCAACGCAAGCCGGAGGATAGGGATTTACGTTATTATAGCCAAAGAATGCTTGATACGTTTAAAAACAGATTATTTTGATATTACTATAAGTGTATAATGTCAAAACAATTTCAATCATAAGTATCAATCATAGATGGCATGGGTACCATATATCATGTCGCCAATACTAGGCTCTACAATCAAAACCAAAATATCACATATTGGAAATTGGACTTCCATCATGAGTCGAGGCAATGGGCAAGCTCCTCTCCGTTCGAGACACTCAAGCAAATGTCTCAGGACCACACACAGCGATCCTGGATCTTCAGGGCCGGTCCTCTCTTACTTTTGAGGATTAGTTATTCCTGAACACACGTTTCCCGGTCTTATCAGACCTATATCCGAGGCGCCTCGCATCCAACAACCACACAGGTAAAAAGTATAAAAATGTCACGGCTGGTAGATCACTGACATCACCCATAGCTAGAAAGAAACGTCGTGCTCTCCCTACAGTCACTATCCGGGTTTTGACTCATACCGAGGTGTGAGGCTCGAGAATTAATGCTATACACAAATTTGTGCCACATAGGCCGTGCTTTGATCATCGACCACAAAACTTTGCTTTCCAACAGAAGCCTTGATCATATGCCACTTAGGCATGCCACACGGGCAATTCATGCCATGCGATTGATATCCATTAATATATAACCTCTAAGCTCGTACGTCTCAAAGAAGGGCGTTAAGCAAGAGAATAAATTCTCTACTGCCAAACAGATATATATTTAATAGAAATAAATCACATAGAATAAAATCCAATGTCAGACACACAGTCCATTTACAAGTTCGTTCTGGTTCTGAACGAGACCAGAGGAACCTTATTCCTCGCATATCCATCGATCTCCAAGTACATCTGGATGATCACCAACTGATTCCCTCCTCTTGGGTGTACAGCCCAATCAAGATCATCAATACTCATCCAAACGACGTGAAGATCTCCGGTCTTCAACCATCGTCTTCTTCTTCGACTTATCGTCGAATTGGTTATATAGAATGTGTATAAACCCGGCCTTTCCGAATAACCCGCGTATAAAATAAACAAGTGTTACACAAACACAACATACGCCTCATTCCAATTCAGAATATTCTTTTATTCAAATTTTCAAATTCTTAGGGAAAGGTTCCCATTAATTTTATCAAAGATAAATTCTTTTAAATTTATTCTTTAATCTTCCTTTTGATATCAAATCAACCCATGTTAAGGTTTTCCATACTAGTCGGGATTAACGAACCACACCGAAGTAATTATTTATTTTGTTTCCAAATCCCAACCTATTCATCCCATGGAACAGAACTGGTAATACTCCATATCTAACACCACGGTGTTATCGGTAAATATTAATTACCATTTCACGTTCAAATCTAATCAAAGATTTAACTATCGCTTTGGAGCAAAACTGATGATACTCCATTCTCGATCACTTTAGTCTAATTAAAGAATCATTAAAACTCCACTTAGTTTTAATCTTCCCACAAATCAATATCCTGACTTTAACTGGGTTAAAGAACCAATGTCATCTAAAACACGGTTCACAATAAACCCAAAAACCAATTTAAATCCAATTCCAATTAAATACTAATTAACTGGACAATTTCACTAAATCTTAATTAAAAGATTTATTCTTCTCTAAACTGGGTTCAAGAACAGTGTTATTTAAGACACCCTTCACGACGAACCCAAAATCCCATTTGATATTAAATACAAGGCTCTGAATAGAAAATATACCGGCTTGTATTCAATATCAAATTCTGAAACCAACAAATATCGTATTGGAAATAACGATATAAATATATCTTTCAAATTTCCATAACCATATCTGTATAATCATGAAATCCAACATCGAAATATTCCAAAGATAATTTCGATTCAAATCCATTCTAATTCGTATATTGGAAATCCTGATTATTTTAAAAACCACTTCAAATCTAGTTCAAAACTAGTTCATTTCGATAAAAATATATTTTTATCCTTTAAAATGTGGAATTTTTCATCCCAGTTCTTTCCAGTTCATATATTATGATTTTACACAATTTATTAATATTTTTAATAAATTTACCAAGGCCCGTACAGTCAGTTTCCAATAACGGTCGTCGAACTGCACATACAATGACCTTTTCCAAATTTGATTTGGACATAATTCCAAATCCAACCGTTAGATTTCAAATTTCTAATATTCAGTGGAAAGCTCTTTTCGATATGAACCCAACGGTTCCGGTTTCAGGAGAATCCGACGGTCGAATCTCCCGCAACGTCAATTCGAAGTCAATGGTCGAAATTCGCGAACGGTCACGTTGCGACGCGTTATATTCAGGCCATTTAATATATATATAATATATATTATATATATTTCGTCGATTTCAATTCTAAACGTATTTTATAAATCGTTTTAAATTCGTTTTCAAAATGATTTCAACTTCATATTCAATTTTACATAAAAATTGAATATTCCATATCATTAACATATAAATGATAATATTTTCAAAAGGTTATATTTTGAAACCACCTCCTTTTCTATATTCATTATAAAATCGAATATAATCGATATAAATATCGTTCGCGTCAAAATGGCGCATCTCTAATCAACATGGCATTATATATTTCAATAACTTTGTTATTCTATTCAACAAATAAATATTTTTTTCAACACATGAATATATATTTCTTTCAACACACGAATATTCTCAACACATGAGTATCATCAGCACATGACTATTTTTGTTATTTAATATATTTTAATAAAATTATGATTTCTATCGTTTAATTCTTAATCAGACTCCAGCCGTAAATTAGTAAGAGAACGATTCCCTAAGTATTAACCCCGAAGGCCGAAACCAACATCAGATCAATACCCATGAAACCACTCATGTTATCTAGTTTCCAGCTAGTTTCTAATTTTATATATGATAAAGACGTAAATTTTATTGTTAAAATATTTCGTTCAACACATGATAAGTTTCAACACATGAATATTCTCAACACATGAGTATCGTCAACACATCACTATTTATTCTATTCAACACATGAATCTTTATTTTATAATATTCTTTATTTTCCAAATTGGAATGAGGTCCAATCAATTACCATATAATGTTAATTATATGGATTCCATACAACACATGTATATAATAGCAAGGATAAATAATTAACCATCATCCAAAGTGCACTACACAACTGTCTGTCAACCTATCGATTGTGATTGACATACAACTAAATAATTGGGATTAGTGCACGCCAAATATCAACCCAACACCTGTGTGGGGTTTCAAATCAACAAACACTGAATATTATTTGTGCAGTTGGGCAATGTGTAAAATTTATCATCCCAAACAATATCCTTCAAATGGGTGTACATAAACAAATCTTATGATTTGTAAATGAATATTTATTTATTCACATCCACATTATATTTATCTTTTTTACGATAAATAATTTATTTCATCACACGAATATATTTTTATTCATTCCACATCACAATCAATTTTCACCACACAACAAAATCAAACAAGTCGTCCATGGTCTGTGGACAACGGGTGTCGGGTGTTGCTAAGCACCGTCTGCATCCTAGTATATATATTTTTAACTAGAAAACAAGAATTAAAGTGAGAAGTTCTCACCTTGGGGATCCACTCTGCCATTTTTATTTCCGTGGTTCAGATTGGGATTTGTTTTCCATCAGTTCCATCGCAATCCTTTCACGCTGTTCATATTAAAAATCACATTTTTGTTATCACTATATGTACATAAAAATCATATTTTTATTTCCACTTCATATATATAAAAATCGAATATTTATCGCTACTTCATATATATGTAAAATTCGTATTTTCACCTCTCTAGTACATATGTAAAAATCACTCCTTTACACCGCTACTTTCATGCTAAAAATTATATTTTTACTTCTTTACATATATAAAAAATTATATTTTTACTTCTCTACATATATAAAAATTATATTTTTACCCTGAATTCATGATAAAAAATCATAACTTCACTTCTATAAAAATCATGACTTTAAAATGATTTCATCCATGTAAAAATCTCATCTTTAAAATGTTACTCATTCATGGAAAAATTGCTTCTTCGCTATGTTATTCATTCATGTAAAAATCAAATCTTTGAACACTAAAAATCCTAATATTCAAATCAGATTTTTTTTCTTATAAAACAATGTTTTAATATATAAATAACAGGAAAAAGAGAATAAAATAAATAAGTAAATACGTCCAGAGTCTTACTGCGTTGAGGGGAGGGGAGAATGGTTTACCAGCGTCAGTTCATCTAGGTGGCGGTAGCTTCAAGGGTGGGGTGGACCAAGCGCTCGACTGAGGGAGGGAAGGGGGGAGAGGAGCTGACGGAGGGGGGGTGGCGGTTCGGGGATGACGAGGGCGAGGCGCCTAGCGCCAGCGGCGGATGGTGGCTGTAGCCGCGAGGCAACGGCTTGGGGCTAGGGTTTCATGCCCCCTTCTTTTTTTTTAATTTCATTTTGAAAACTGTCGGGTATTGGGGGGGAGATAAAAGAGGAGTGAGGGTTTATTTTAATTTTAATTTTATATTATATTTAATTTTCAAAGTTGACTTTTTATTCGATCCCAAAACGAGACCCAACGACTGTCGTCCCAAGCTAATAACCCCCATTTCGAACACAATGGAATATGTCCGGTAAGCCAATTCGGCTGTTACGATCAATTTCCGTCAAAATAAAAATATAAATCTATATATTGATTTTGAACGCAATTTCAATTTACCGGGGCCACATACTGACTCTAAAAATTGCAGAAAAAATATTTTCTAGCTTCGTATTGACGATATGGTTATAACAAAACTAATTTCGTCAAATTCCGAGGCCGTTTGAAAAATGGCCATTTTCTGGTCGATCGAAATTGACTGAAATTGTCAAAACACGTTTAACTTCGCCACGCTCACATATTGATTCAGAAAATTATGAATTTTGGAATCTAGCAATAACTTGACATCCCGGATCCAACAAAAGTGGTTTCATCAAAAACTGAGGTCGTTTGCAAAATTTCCATTTCTAAGGGTAAGAATTCCATAGCAACCATTCTGAATTTTCAACTGGGCATAACTTTTGATTCCCACTATGAAATTTCAATTTTTCGGATTCGTTGGAAATATATTCTCAAATAGATTCTAATATTTTTGGTTTCGCTAAAATCTGATTTATTTTGAATCCTGTACATTAATTTGAAATTTGAAATCGAAATTTCAAACTACCGCGCCATTTTCAATTCCTTTTATATTTAAAAATAAATATTTATATTCTAACGACGATTTATATCAATATATACCTTCTAATTCTATTCAAAAATAAATTTCTCGTCATCATTACTTAAAATAATTCATTTTAAATATTAAAAATTCATTAAAATAGCCAAAATAAAAATTTTAAATTGGCTCTGAATTTCCAGGTTGTTACAATCTCCCTCTCTTAAAACTTTTCGTTCTCGAAAAGGAATGAAGCTGAAAGTTGTTTAACTAATTAACTTAACTTTCATTATTTTCATTACGGCTTTAGTTCTTCAACTTTTCAGATTCTAAGAACTTTTCAAATTTTACAAAAATTTGGCTAACACCCTAAATTTTCGAAAAATTTCGCCATAACCTCCCTTGCACCGGGAGCTTCGGGATATTTCAAATAGCCTCCCATGGCCCTCGCCAATCCAAAAGAAGAAGAAAAAGCCAAGCGTCTCACCAATCGGCTCATAAAATCATCAAATCTCCAAGAAATACAATAAACATGTACCTATTTGTCGGGCAAACAATTTTATTCCTCTTCACTAGCCTACTTGATATGACATGTTCAATGTATATACATGTATATGCATGCAATTGTCATCATTTTTCAATACAGTTCAAAATTCGGTTCAATTTGGCATAATGGTTCAAAATTTCAAACCAATAATCAAACAACACAACCATCAATCAATTAGTGGATTATCGTTTCAAATTCATAATTTGTTATATATTTACAGAAAATCATATTTTTGATGCCAAATCACAACAATAAGCCCTATCTAGCTTTGGTTCTCACACCAGTCTAATGGAAATATATAGAAATCCCACTTTCGAAACTCGAACACAAACTCTGATGATGTAGCTACAATCATCAGAATCATCTCCGGGCGACTAGAGTATGATTCTATATCTATCCAATGTATTGAGACTTCGAATATATGTTCATGACGCGTATATGTAAAATCTTTATATACTCGATTGTCCAAATTAATACAAATAACTATTCAAATACGTATAAACTGGTTTAAATTTTCAAAACAAAACTTGTTTTCGCTTTTATTTTAAAAAATAACACTCTTTCGACTCGCTCTAGGATACTACTGATCCCATCTCTAACGATCCATTCATATTGGACAGTACTATTCCAATCTCAAATGAATTCTTTTGTTTGTTTCTAATGTGTCTTGTTCTCGAGCTCTGTAAACCAAAGCTCTGACACCAAATGGAGCGACTCGAACTTCCCTGATCTCCGAAGAGAAGAGAAAGAACGAATTACTTTGAGGACAAGACGAATCAGAACACAAACAAAAGAACATTTCATTGTATATTACAACAATTCCATCAGAATACAAGAATATAACAGAGTAAGAATAAATATTATACAACAGGGAATACCAGATATTTAAATTACATTTAAATACATAGCAGCGGAAAAATAATACAACATACAACTAAAATAAATACACGGATACAGAACTTTCTGAATATCGTTCCAGCTGTAAACCAGGATCCTGTGAATATAAATCTGCAAAACCCAGCTACTAGCTGCCCGTGTTGAAAATAAGGACATCTAGAGTTTAGGTTAAAACAATAAACTTCAGGTCAGTCATGTGACTGGTGTGAGAACTAAAACAGTTATTAATCTTTATTTTAAAGTTAGGTAAATCAAGGGACCACGCCGTATAACACAGAACGAGTTTCCTCCCAAGAATACCAGTGCATAAAACAAACAGCGCAATGCTAAATAAAGAAAAATGAAGCTATTATGAGACCCAGGTCCCATCACACAATGCAACGCAATCTGGATGTTAGCCTACTTTGTGAAATAGGCTACACAAAGCTAAAGGATCAAGTACTAGAGAATAATCTGCCTAGAAACCGGATCGGATCGGATGTAGTCAGAGAAAAACAAAGCTAAACAAAGTGAGGAAAGACAGAACTCGAACTGGTCTGGATCAGATATGATGCTCTGATCCGAACCCCATTACCTGGCCTATCCGACCCGAGCACAGAATGAAAGCTGCTTCATTCCCATGTTCTCCTAAAGATGCGGAGCGGTTACACGCATGATTGCCCATGTTCTTCCACTCGCTTGATGCACTGTCACCATCTGGAGAGCTCCAAACTCGCATCTCCAGGGATGGATGCCACGTACCTCCGATCTGAACCCATTTTTGAGAGAATTTGCACCTATAAATAGACCTCTAAGGCTCACTTGAAGGGATCTTTTTTTGGCATTCTGAGAGTTTGAATATCTTTGAGAGCCGAATTCCAGCACTCCCAAACAATCCAAATCATCATTCAAAGTATATTTTGAGGATAATTGAGTGAGTGTATATGAAAAGTGAGTGAGATTAAGTGAATATCTTGTTGTATTTTCATCTACATCATCAAACAAAGTGATATAAAGTGGACGTAGGCTCTTTAACGCCAAACCACTATAAATCTTGTGTCTCTTTTCTGTTTTTTGATCTCGTTTTTATCATATTTTTAGTTAATTTGGGTGTTAGAACCACTTTTTGGTCTAACATTTTGGAGCTTTCACTGAGAACATTTGAATTCTCCTTTTTTCTGGATTATCGTTGTACTTTTTGGACCATTGAGTTCAAAGAAGTTAATCCCCAATTTCCGACGCTTTTAAGTACTTGTTGGTTGTTTGTTGAAGAATTATGGCCAAAGGAAAAGGCAAGGAAGTTCAAACCAGTCAAGAGAACGAAGTTGGTGAAGATCAGCAAAATCCGGTCGTGACGAGGTCTCGTGGGCAAAGCTTGGGAGAGGATCGGACTGGCTCAAGAAATCCGAACCGATCGTAGAGGGAGAGCTCCGATCCGAACCAAGTAGAAGATGTTGAAGAGGTGCGCTCCCCCAACTCGAACCGATCCGGCCAGGTCACTTTGCTCTGATCCGATCCGACTCAAGGTGATGTTGGAACCTCTACTCGAGCCCCTCCAAATGCTCCGACTCCAGCCACCAGGATCAATGACCAGATCAATCCATCTGCGCCTGTCACCCAAGGAGATTTTTTGCGCCTTCTTGACATGCTTGAGAGCACTAGGGAGGCTATTAGAATCCACGAGTGCACTAATCTTATGATGCAAGATAATATGAGAATCATGAGTAGGGAAATAGGCGAGCTCCGCAGGTAGAGAACCCCTTCCGTAGTTCACCACACTGCAATGGATCAGTCTTCTTCTTCTGAGGAAGAACGGACTCGTGAAAGAAGGCTGCTCGAACGACCTCAGAATTTGGAGCAAATGACTTTCGGATCTCTGGGATCCCGCGAGGACGCTGCTCGTGTGCTAGGACCCGATGACCCGAGCTTGAGAGAGCCTATACTATAAACAATGCGAGGATCCCATGTTTTGCCTACAGATCCTAACCTCACCAACCCCACTCAGGGACAATTGCTTCAGCCCCTTCCTCCCGAGATCGACCGGGAACGTAGGGAGCAAAGCAGAGCAGAAGCCGCCAGAAGAAGGAGGGTGTCTCCTGATCAGGAGCCCAGAGGAAACCCGAACATCAGAGCCAGGTAGCGTAAACGGCCCTTGACCAATGCTGATGTATGGGCTATGGTATGTTAGATCATGTCTGAGAGTCGAAACTACACAAATGAAGATTATGGTATTGAGCGAAGCCATACTCCCTTTACTGATGACATTCTTGAATTTCAGTTCCCCGACTTTTTAATCTATCGTAGATGGACAGATATTACGGGAGAACTGACCCAGGACAACATCTGATGCGATACACATGGCTTATGAATGCTGCTGCTGCCCCTGACGCTGTGAAGTGTAAGGCTTTCCCGATTTACTTAGAAGACGTAGCATTACTATGGTTTACCCGACTTCCTCCTCGATCGATATCGAATTTCAAAGAACTAAGTGAATGTTTTATGAATCAATTCCGACTTCACGCCCGAAAGTCTAAGACTGTTATCGAATTATCGAGAATTAAGCAAGCACCGGGTGAGTCCTTGAAGTCGTATCTAGACCGTTTCAATTTAGCTGTAATAGAAGTCAGCGACCCTCATGAGCCTACCATCTTGATGGCCTTAATGGAAGGAGTTGATCCTGATTCAGAGTTTGGAGATTATCTTTCTGGGAAGCCGCCTCCCACAAGAGAGTTGTTCTGTGAGAAGGCCAATATTCAGTTGAGACGGGAGGAAGCAAGGGCAAACAGAAAGAGGAAGTCCGGAGCGGCCTCAAAAGAAGCTGTTCAGAGTAATGTTGCTGTAAAGCAGTCTGGAGAAAGCTCTGGGAAAGTCGAAGTGAATGTTGGAAACAAAAAAGGAAACAACAATAGTGGAAACGGGGGCAACAACAACCGTAATGGGAATGGTAATAGGAGAAACAGGAACCGAGGAAGTAATTCTGACAAAAGACCCTGGTTCCAAACTTTTGAAAATTATTCACCGTTGAATGACATGTTGGAGAACATTTATTTGGACATGTATAATGTTTTACAATACAAAAAACCACTGCCACGAGATTCGACAGAGAAAGAAATTGCTACCGGAAAATTTTGTTTATTTCACGGAACTCGTGGACATTCAATGAACGAATGTCGACACTTGAGAGATGTAGCTGAGAAGTTGTTGCGTGAAGGTAAGTTGGATGAGTATAAGGCTGCCCCAAGGGACAGGGGGCAAGGAGGACAGGCCCTAAACCAGAATCAGTCTGCTCGCAAGCCTACAACGCAACAAAAAGGCAAAGGGATTGTCATTAACACCATAGTAGGTGGACTCCATCCAGCTATCCACAGTTTCAGAGCAATGGACCAATACGTTAATGCAGTTAAGCACATAGATGTGGACGAGTGCAGTGATTTGGAAGATATCACCCCTGTGAAACAGCAGAGGACAATGTTCGATGATGTGGTGTTCCGTAGCAGAGACGACACCGGAATCCAATCACCTACCGAAGATCCGTTGGTTATTACCACTACTATTGGGCCGGCATTGGTTCATAAGGTACAAGTGGACAATGGAAGCTCTGTCAACATTTTGTTTAAGAAGTCATTTGATCAGATGAGACTCGAGTCTGGAGATTTGAAACCCTGCGAAGGTTGGATCCGAGGCTTCAATGGGGCATCGACAGCTCCAATGGGGTATATAGAATTAACCGTAACATTGGGATAAGGGGATCGTCGAAGAGTACGAATGCTTCAGTTTGTAGTGCTAGATATAGATTCGCCCTATAACGCATTTTTGGGAAGGTCTACCCTTGCAGAGTTCAGGGCTTGTATTGCATCGTGGTGCTTATTGCTAAAGTTCCCAACTGAAGCCGGAACAGGAGTAATGAGGGGAGATCAAGTCTCCGGATGAGCTTGTTATATTGCTGAATTAAAAATGCTGATGAAGGGACTCAACATCGAGACTAAAAGTACTTCACCTCTTCCAAAGGAGGGTTCGGCGTAGCAATTAGAGGGATCAGCCCTGAAGGAGTTGCCCAAGGGAATGCCTGAAGACCTGGATCCCAGAGAAGATGAGGAACCTGAGGATAGAAAGGAAACTCCTAACGAAATGACAGTGGATATACCCATTAATGAAGCTGATCCAGCAAATGTTTTGAAGATTGGATCCCAGTTGGATCTGCATCGAGCCAAAGAACTGGCTAACTTTCTGAAGGCAAACCTGGATGTGTTTGCCTGGACCCACGCTGACATGTGTCGAATATCACCATCCGTCATGAGTCATTCGCTGAGTATAAACCCAAAACACCCGCCTGTAAAGCAAAAGAGACGTGTGCTGGGCCTAGAGAGGTCGGCAGCTCTGAAAGAAGAAGTGGAGAAGCTGAAAGAGAACGGATTTATTAGAGATTCGACATATCTCGACTGGATATCGAATCCTGTTTTGGTAAAGAAGTCAAACGGAAAGTGGCGGACGTGTATTGATTTTTCAGACTTGAACAAAGCCTGCTCGATAGATAGCTTCCCACTCCCCAGAATAGACCAGCTTGTGGATTCGACGGCGGGGCATGAACTTCTTTCTTTTATGGATGCATATTCTGGATACAACCAGATCCCCATGCATGTGCCCGATCAAGAGCACACAAGCTTCATTACAAATTTAGGGTTGTATTTCTATGTGGTCATGCCTTTCGGATTGAAAAATGCTGGAGCTACCTACCAACGCTTGGTGAACAGGATGTTTTATAACCAAACAGGGAAGACAATGGAGGTTTACGTGGACGATATGCTTTTCAAATCGAGACAGTCCTCTAGCCATACGCAAGACTTGGCAGAGATGTTCGGTATCCTGCGAAAGTATCAGATGAAGCTTAATCCTTTGAAGTGTTCATTTGGGGTGGCATCTGGAAAGTTTCTAGGTTTTATCGTGAGATCTAGAGGAATTGAAATTAATCCCAGTCAAATAGCAGCGATAAGGAACATTGAGGAACCACGAAGAATCAAAGATGTCCAAAGTCTTGCGGGGAAAGTGGCTGCATTGAGTAGATTTATCTCCAAAGCAACAGACAAATGTGTCCCATTTTTTTACTTGATAAAAAGGGGAAAGAAAAATTTCGAATGGACTCCGGACTGTGTTGAGGCCTTTCGAAATCTATTGGACTTACTAGAGAGACCACCAATTTTGTCGAAGCCGGTGGATCACGAAAAGTTGTTTGTTTATCTAGCAGTATCGGCTCACGCCGTTAGCACCGCCTTGGTCAGGGAAGAAGACAAGGTGCAAAGGCCGGTATATTACGTAAGTAAGAAATTGGCAGCTGCAGAACGTAACTACCCAAGGATTGAAAAGCTTGCTTACAGCCTTCTGATCGCCTCCCGAAAACTTCGCCATTATTTTCAAGCTCACCCAATAATCATATACACTGATCAGCCTTTGAGACAGGTGTTGCAAAGACCCGAAGCATCGGGACGGTTGATCAAGTGGAACATTGAATTAAGTTAGTTTGATTTAAACTTTCAGCCGTGGAGATCGATCAGGGGGCAAGCTCTGGCTGACTTTATAGCAGTGTTCACAATTCCGGAGGAAGAGACGATCAATGACAAGGTGGTCAAATCAGAGGAGGAATTAAAATTAGATCCATGGAAGTTGTACACAGACGGAGCCAAGAACGACCGAAGGTCCGGAGCTGGAGTCATCTTAGTTACTCCTGAAGGACGATCGTTATATTATGCTCTACGACTAGAATTTCAGCAACCAATAATGACTCCGAATATGAAGCCCTGATTGCCGGGCTGAAACTTGCTAAGGAATTCGGAATAAAGGCATTGGATATATTCTGCGATTCCAAAATAATCGTCTGCCTAGTGTGAAAGGAGTTTGTGGCGCGGGGACCTCGACTTATTACCTATCTCGGAAAAGTGGAGGAGCTGTTGAGCAACTTGGAACGGTATAACATAACGCATATCCCAAGAGCTGAAAACCAGAAGGCAGACCGGCTAGCGAAACTGGCTAGTTCCGACAATCCAGAGGAAACCGGAATGGTTCTGATTGAGACGTTGGGATCGCCAAGCTTTGAATTAATGGAAATTGAATTAGCTTTCGAAGCAGAACCGGAGAAGGAGCCGTGGATGACCCCAATCAAGAATTTTCTTAGAAATGGAGTACTTCCGCCAAAGAAGAGTGAAAGGCGAGCCATAGTTCGCAAAGCTACCAGATACATCCTTCAAGATAATACCCTTTATCGGCAAGGATTTTCTATGCCCCTGTTACGATGTATAGCGCACGACGACATCGAGCGTGTACTAAGGGAAGTACACGAAGGTGAGTGTGGAGATCATACGGGGGGTCAGACTTTAGCAAAAAAGGTATTACGATATGGGTATTTCTGGCCCACAATTAATAAAGATGCAGCTGATTACTCACGACGCTGCGAAAAATGCCAGAGGTTCGCGAGATCCCCAGAGCACCATCGACCCAGCTCAAGTCGATGGTGAGTCCGTGGCCGTTTTCCATGTGGGGAATTGACATCATCGGAGTTCTACCGATTGCTAAAGGAGGAGCGAAGTATGCAATAGTCACCGTGGACTATTTTACGAAGTGGGTGGAAGCTGAGACCTTAACCAAAATCATAGCGAGAAAGGTGATAAGTTTCGTGGTTAGAAATATCGTATGCCGATTTGGGATTCCAAGGACCATTATAACCGACAATGGAACCCAGTTCGATGGTGCCGAATTCAGAAATTTCTGCCAGAAATACAAGATCGACAAGCGGTATACTGCAGTCGCCCATCCACAGTCGAATGGGCAAGTAGAAGCAATAAATAAAGTCATAAAGTCCATCCTCAAGAAGCGGTTGGAACGTGCAAAAGCAAAATGGGTGGATGAATTGCCCTTAGCTTTGTGGGCATATCGAACAAAGTTTAAGACAGCTACTGGCCATACTCCTTTCTCTCTCTCATTTGGTTCAGAAGCGGTAATCCTGGTAGAGCCAGAAGTTCCCTCTCACGGGGTGACATATTATGACCTGATGACGAATCGGGCACTCCTCCTCGAGTCCCTTGATGAAGTCGAAGAGAAAAGGGACGAGGCCGACTTGCGTGCGTCAAGACATCGACGTCAGATGGCACGCTATTATGACAAGAAAGTTCGCTTTAGAACCTTTGAGCCAGGAGATTTGGTGCTAAAGCGAGTTTTTCTATCCCTTCCTCATCTCGGTCTAAACTGGGGAGGACCATTCGTCGTCCAACGGAAACTTGAGACAGGAGCCTTCAAGTTAACGACCGCAGATGGCGAAGAAGTGCCTAGGGCTTGGAATGCCCAACACTTGATGCGATATTTGAAGTAGGGATGTTGTATTTTTTTTTGTTTTTTTATGAACCCTGTAAAAAGGCATGACTTGCCTTAGAAAAGTCTGTTGATGAGAACAAAGGACTATAAAGTGGATGTAGGCTACGACTTAGCCGAACCATTATAAAAATATCATGTGCCATTTACTTTCCTGCATTATTTATATCTTCAACTATTATTCTATTGTGACTGTGGAATACGAGATGTTAAATTAAAATCTGGAAAGTCGGAGATGGCTTATATGCAGGAACAAACACAATGACTGTTTGTATAATAAGACATAAAAGAATGGGAAGACGATATTCTTAACTCTAACTCTCAAGAATTTAGAGAGAGTATAAAGGACGGGAAGACGACGTCCTCTGAGGCGTAAAGGTGCACCCAGATGAGAGACCGCCTCAGCAAGAACTCTAACCTGGATATAAGACAGGAGAGTATAAAAGATGCCAGAAAAGAACAGGCATCAATGACGAAAGGAATGTGACCCCCGTCAGAGAATCGGGAACATTCAGACTTTTCAATTTAATCTTGAATAGTTTTTCAAGATTGACTGGGGGCATACATGTACACACATATTCCCCTCCACTATGACTCTGTTACACAACTTTAGTAGGACATGCATTTGTATTTTTACCTAAGTACTGAACTAACGACAAACAGGCATTGCAGGAAATGAATTATTTTTATTTACAAACGTATGAGTTTGTACAGGAAAACAAGTAAAAAAGAAGATGCGGAGGCCACATTCGTTACAACAATTGTGGGCCAATTAAATACTAAAGTAAAGCAAAACACTTCATCACTTAGACATTGAAGTGGACTTGGATTTTTTAGCAGCCTTCTGAGCATCCTTCGCCTCTCTTTCAGCATCAGTTAAAATGCGCCTTGGTTTTTTCTTCCCTGAGACTGAAGTACTGGAATCGGTTGATTTTTTCCTAAGAATCGGAACACTGGAATCAGGAGAAGACTTTTTAGCAAGTTCTTCTGTGATAGACCTAGTCGAAATCTTAACAACTAACCTTGATCCAGCATCTACCACTGCGAGAGGTTTAAGGCTTTCGGGGTCCAGATCTTCGACTTTAAGCTGCATACGCTTGTCTTGTTCGGCTTTTAAGGCAGCTAAAGTGATGTCATCAGCGCTTTTTGACTCCCCAACTATAGCCACCTCAGGGTCTTCCTCATGTCCCTCATTGCCACTGTCATCCTTTAAGGCATCTATCATCTCGCCATCGTGAGGAGCGTCAGCCTTACCCTTGTCTCCTTCGGCCTTCTCCGCTAACTTTGCTTCGGCAGTGGTTCCCTGAGGCACGTCTGCCTTCTCGGACAGTTTAGCACCTGCGGAATGAGAAGCAACAGTTATCAACTCGGGAGAAAATAAAGGGTCCTTCATCGATTTCCCGACTATGCGATGGAAAGTGGAGACAGCTTTGACGAATTGGGGTGAAAAGGTAGAAATACCTTCCGATGATTTCTCAGCTGGAGTAGCTGCTGTCTCTGAAACCAACTCAGGAATAGGAGATAAAAGAGATGCCTGAGGGATCGCCGGGTTTTCGGGGTCATATCCCTCTACTTCAGAAGTTTCAGCGGCAGTGGAAGAAGAACCAGCCTCCAAGATGTCCTTTTGTTTAGCCTTCCGCTTTTCCTCCTCCATGGCAGCATCAATCAGGCGACGCCCTTCAGCCAGACTTGCCGGCTCGTCATCTCTTAGATGTTTTTCCATTAGTTTGTCCTCGTCGATGGAATCTACTTGAGTTCTTCTTTCTCCCATCCAAGAATTTTTCTCCACACATGGACCAAGGTAGTCGGATAATCATCGATCCAAGAGATGTTTCGGTGACGGATTATATGTGCAAAAAATTCGATCAGTAATTCACCAAAGCCTTGTACATCCTCCTGGGCCTCTACCAACTGCTTGCAGGACTCTTCGGCTGACTTGATGACACTTTCAACATTACCCTCCGCCAGGGCAGCCCTGTTCTCGGCCTCCATCAACTTGGAAGCCAAGTCAGCGTTTTTCTTCTCCAATTCGGTGTTCTTCTTCGCTAACTCGGCCTCTTCTCGCTCAAGGTCAGCGTAAGCAAGTTGCATTTTGGCAGTATCTGACTTGGCGTCTTCTGCTTGCTTTTTCAGCTCCGAACGCTCTTGAGTATGGGACTCGAGCAAGTCATGATAATGTTTTTGTAGATCTTCAAATTGTTGCTTGAAGCTAGCAACATCCCGTTGAGCGATAGCAAGTTGGGCCTGTGTATCCTCAAGGTCTTTCCCTAAATTTTTCAAGGCCTTTGCGACATCTTCTGCGGTCTTCTGCATCGAGTTAGTATCCGTGATTAGATTTCGGATGATTCTGGAAAGGTTACGCGAATACTTGTACATCTCTGAATATTGTTTCTCGACTGCATCAATTTTTGCTTTGGCCTCGTCTGCCCACCTCGAGGAAATAGGCTCAAGAGCAGGTAAGAAAGTCAAGTTTTCAAAGTAGTGTTCGGGAAACTGCTCCTCCAGATACGCCCGCTTAACTGCAGTTTCAGCGTCCAATGGTGGTGGTGTAGGGAATGTTAGCTCGGTATCCTTATGTGTGGAGGGCTCAATGACCTCCTCACCCTTTTTAGGCCGCTTAGCAGGAACCTTGCGTTTGCTTCGTGAGTCGGTATCTCTCGGCGGGCTCCTTTCCCTACTACGTTTTTCTTGAGAACAGATTTGGTCTTTTGACTGCGACGTGTCATCTTCTCGACGACCGTGGTAGCCCTTATATCGCTCTGGATCTGACCGAAAGGAACAGCGAGAGCGAGAGGACCTCGACTGATAAGAATCATAGGGCCTTCTATCCTCCCTACCGCGGCTTTCGCGACGATCATGCTCAACATCATGATGGGGTCTGGTCATGCTGCAGCGTAGTTTCCTGATGTCATAGTGAGCACGATACATTGTACCTACACAACAATGTAAGTGGAATTCAGAATCAGTATTCTCATAAGAAGTAAGTGCTGTGAAGTGGGGTTCTATTGTGTTAAGTGCATCCTAAGTGGTGTCCCCCCTCCGACAAACCAGAGTCTGAAGCCGAACCAGTGTGAGTGGGCTCATTGGCCTTAACAGGAGTAGCCTCCTCTGAAGAAGGCAAAACTAAAGGATTTGTGCCAAAATCCTCGGAAGTGTAAATAGTGTCAGGAAGGGGGAGATCTCCCAAGCCCTGAAATGTAGGATCATCAACAGTAGGGGCATCTCTTTGAGAAGCGCCTGTTGGCTGTTCTTTAGGAGATGGTGATTTCTCAGGAGAAATAACATCCCCAGGAGTGATGTACCCTTCTCGGTGCTTTTCAGGTATGTTAGCCAACTCATTGTCTTGAGTTGAACTTGGAGAAGGTGAAGTTCGAAGTGGCATGGTGGGGCCTTTCGAGCTCTCGCCCATTTCTGGAATTACATCCACTGGAGGGATGTATACGTATGGACCTGACCCGTGACCTATGCTACGGGTAATGGACAGTAGCCCGTGGTGATGAAGATATTCGTCCTTGAGGACCTCGTCGATAGTTAGAAATTTTTGGTCACCATTGAGGAGCTGATGCATTCGATCAAAATACACTTGACCCGATATTTGTTTTGGATTATCAACTGCAAACAAAAAGAAAACGAATTAATGTGGTGGCGTGGACATTAAGAGTCGATATTTAGAAAACCAGTGCCTTACTTGATTTTGTCCATCTCCTAGCACACCCCAGCTGTTGCCTTATATAAAACCATTCCAGCTTAGAATCGCCAGCCTTGCTGCTGAACGGTGCTGAAATTATTTTCCTTTTTGGGACAGACTCGAAGTAGGAGAAAGAAGGAGTTTCTCGAGTCCGATGCTTGAAGTTATAAAAGAAATGAACGTCATCAAAAGTGAGCTCTATGCCTAAGATCTCTCGGTATGCTACATATAGAGTATACAGGTAAGCGTAGGAGTTGGGATGCAGCTGCATGGAGGCAATCCGCATCTGTCTTGGGAAGTTGACAACAAAAGGACAAAATGGAGGGATAGCCCCAACCATGCACATTAATCGGGTAATTGCCATAAACCCCTCTGGAGGATTATGAGGACGGTCAATTTTCGATGGCACTAGGGTATCCTTTTTCAGTATCCCATGCTTTGAGCATATTCGAGTAAGTCTGTCGTTGACAATCGCCGACTCAACAGAATCTTGAGTTGATTCCAATATGATTGCAGATTCAAATTCGTCAGGAGCTCGATTATCTCCAACCCCTCCTTCCTCTTCATAGCCCAAAGAAACTTCACTGTCAGAAGGCATTTCATTGTTATGCGCCTCTACTTCATAATCTGAGCCCTCGTCGTCCCATTCAGGGTCCGAGGAAGAAGATATATCGTCAAGAGTGACTTTATTGGATGTCTCTGGGATCTCTTTCTTTTCTGCTAGTCTAGAAGAATGTCTTTCGGCCATGATCACTAAACTATCAAAGAAGTAATAACAGAAGTTAGAGTAAATTAGCCCATGTCCCCCTGTGCACATGTGTGAACTAAAGTGTGTACGGTGTGTGCAGGAGATGTAAAGTGAACACTTGAAAGCGTAATGTAAGGTTCTGACATGTGACTGGTGTGAGAACTAAAACAGTTATTAATCTTTATTTTAAAGTTAGGTAAATCAAGGGACCACGCCATATAACACAGAACGGGTTTCCTCCCAAGAATACCAGTGCATAAAACAAATAGCGCAATGCTAAATAAAGAAAAATGAAGCTATTATGAGACCCAGGTCCCATCACACAATGCAACGCAATCTGGATGTTAGCCTACTTTGTGAAATAGGTTACACAAAGCTAAAGGATCAAGTATTAGAGAATAATCTGCCTAGAAACCAGATCGGATCGGATGTAGTCAGAGAAAAACAAAGCTAAACAAAGTGTAAAGTGTGTACGGTATGTACGTTTGTTTATGATTCGTAAGGCACTATCCTAACTGTCCATTAAGTTGGAAGATCATGTCAAGAATTGAATAGGCTAGTTAAGCAAGTTCTTAAGTGTTAAATTGTATTGTTTTCTTCGGTTCGGTTCGGATGTGTGCTTTGGGATTGGATCGAAGGGTAAGGCCCCATCTTAGCTGAGAATCGGTATTGGTGTCCAGGGATCAAAATCGGATCGGTTCGGAGGAGGACTTCTAAAATGGTCCGGATCGGATTAAGCAGCCATCCCCTTTTACTTCCTTTGTTTCAATTCCCGATCCGATCCGTTAAGGCGATTCCTGTCCTCCTTTTTGTTTACAAGTCCGACCCGATCCGATTGAGTAAGTACAACTTCTCTTCATGATTCTTTACTCCGACCCAATCCGATTTTGTGAACTTCTCTTCCCTTTCTTCTTCTCCATGATCCACACTCCATCACCCAAACCGATCCCCTGCAACCTCTTTCTTCTTCCTCTTTTTCAAACTTAGAACCTAATTTCGTACTCATGGCCCCAAACAAGATCAAGTTTTCATTGGTTTTATCCATTATGGCGAGCCCTAATTCCATCTTCCCAGCGCCTCGAAGTGGCGACTGAGCCACCAACGACGATGGTGAGGAAAGAGGAGGTTGTACTAGCAAATCGAACCAAACCTATGCCCAAATCGACTAAACCGACTGTAATTCATAATCGAAATCGATTATTATCAAGAAAATCAAGTTTAAGATTCACTTATGAATTCGATTTGATGATTAATAAAGAGATTTTTTGAGTTTCAGAGGGCTAGTGTTTCTGTGTTCAATCGGCTGGGAAAAAGCAAATAAGAAGAAAGAGAGGAAGAAAGAAAAAGGTGATAGGCTTATATAGAGTTGTATTCCTGCCTACTTTTTCGCTCGGACCGGAATGAGAGCCCAGTGACGTAGTCTGGCCCACTAACTTGATACCAAATGAAAGAAGAGGTGAGACTGTTCGGGTCGGAACCCGAACCGAATGGAATTTCTTGTATTAACTTGGCATCTGAATTGAATTAAATACAAAGAAAAATCAAAAAGAAAATCACCTGGAAGGATAACTGGATGTTAACTAGAGTTCTCCAAGTTGTTTGAAAATAAAGAAAGGGATTCACATACTATGCGAAGTATATATAGACATCAAGAGATGCAACTTTCTGAAGCAACGTGCCTTTATATGTCAGTAGAAACGACTTCTCAACAATTCAAAGTCAAATTCAAAGACCAATGAGCAGATAACATCAAAGCACGCTTCGTCTTCAACAGAAGCATTCTTTATGGGGGCAAAATGTTAGCCTACTTTGTGAAATAGGCTACACAAAGCTAAAGGATCAAGTATTAGAGAATAATCTGCCTAGAAATTGGATCGGATCGGATGTAGTCAGAGAAAAACAAAGCTAAACAAAGTGAGTTAAGACAGAACTCGAACTGGTCTGGATCGGATATGATGCTCCGATCTGAACCCCATTACCTGGCCTATCCAACCCGAGCACAGAATGAAAGCTGCTTCATTCCCATGTTCTCCTAAAGATGCAGAGAGGTTACACGCATGATTGCCCACGTTCTCCCACTCGCTTGATGCGCTGTCACCATCTGGAGAGCTCTGAACCCGCATCTCCAGGGATGGATGCCACGTACCTCCGATCCGAACCCATTTTTGGGAAAATTTGCACCTATAAATAGACCTCTAAGGCTCACTTGTAGGGATCTTTTTTTGGCACTCTGAGAGTTTGAATATCTTTGAGAACCGAATTCCAGCACTCCCAAACAATCTAAATCATCATTCAAAGTATATTTTGAGGATAATTGAGTGAATGTATATGAAAAGTGAGTGAGATTGAGTGAATATCCTGTTGTACTTTCATCTACATCATCAAACGAAGTGATATAAAGTGGACGTAGGCTCTTTAACGCCGAACCACTATAAATCTTGTGTCTCTTTTCTGTTTTTTGATCTCGTTTTTATCGTATTTTTAGTCAATTTGGGTGTTAGAACCACTTTTTGGTCTAACACCGGAGGATAGGGTTTTACCTTATAATAGCCAAAGAATGCTTGATACGTTCAAAAACAGATTATTTTGATATTACTATAAGTTTATAGAGTCAAAACAATTTCAGTCATAAGTATCAATCAAAGACGGCATGGGTACCATATATCATGTCGCCAATACTAGGTTCTACAATCAAAACCGAAATATCACGTATTGGAAATTGGATTTCCATCATGAGTCGAGGCAAGGGGCAAGCTCCTCTCCGTTCGAAACACTTTAGCAAATGTCTCAGGACCACACACAGCCATCCTGGATCTTCAGGGCCGGTCCTCTCTTACTTTTGAGGATTAGTTATTCCTGAACACACGTTTCCCAGTCCTATCAGACCTATATCCGAGGCGCCTCGCATCCAACAACCACACATGTAAAAAGTATATAAATGTTAGGGCTGGTAGGTCACTTACATCACCCATAGCTAGAAAGAAACGTCGTGCTCTCTCTGCAGTCACTATCCTGTTTTTGACTCATACCGAGGTGTGAGGCTCGCGAATTAACGCTATACACAAAGTTGTGCCACATAAGCCTTGCTTTGATCATCAACCACAAAACTTTGCTTTCCAACAGAAGCCTTGATCATTTGCCACTTAGGCATGCCACACAGGCAATTCATGCCATGCGATTGATATCCATCAATATATAACCTCTAAGCTCGTACGTCTCAGAGAAGGGCGTTAAGCAAGAGAATAAATCCTCCGCCGCCAAATAGATATATATTTAATAGAAATCAATCACACAGAATAAAATCCAATGTCAGACACATAGTCCATTTACAAGTTCGTTCTGGGTCCGAACAAAACCGGAGGAACCTTATTCCTCGCATATCCATCAATCTCCAAGTACGTATGGACGATCACCAACTGATTCCCTCCTCTTGGGTGTACAGGCTAATCAAGATCATCAATAATTATCCAAACGACGTGAAGACCTCCGTTCTTCAATCACCGTCTTCATCTTCGACTTATCGTCGAATCGGCTATTCAGAATGGGTATCCGAATAACCCGCGTATATAATAAACAAGTGTTACACAAACACAACATATGCCTCATTCCAATTCAGAATATTCTTTTATTCAAATTGTCACATTCTTAGGGAAAGGTTCCCATTAATTTTATCAAAGATATCTTTAATCTTCCTTTTGATATCAAATCAACCCATGTTAAGGTTTTCCATACTAGTCGGTATAAGCAAACCACACCGAAATAATTATTTATTTTATTTCCCAATCCCAACCTATTCATCCCATGGTGCAAAACTGATAATACTCCATATCTAACACCACGGTGTTATCGGTAAATATTAATTACCATTTCACGTTCAAATCTAATCAAAGATTTGACTATCGCTTTGGAGCAAAACTGGTGATACTCCATTCTCGATCACTTTAATCTAATTAAAGATTCATTAAAACTCCACTTAGTTTTAATCTTCCCACAAATCAATATCCAAACTTTAACTGGGTTAAAGAACAAATGTCATCTAAAACACGGTTCACGATTAACCCAAAAACCAATTTAAATCCAATTCCAGTTAAATACTAATTAACTGGACAATTTCACTAAATCTTAATTAAATGATTTATTCTTTTCTAGACTGGGTTCAAAAACAGTGTTATTTAAGACATGCTTCACGACGAACCCAAAATCCCATTTGATATTAAATATAAGGCTCTGAATAGAAAATATACCGGCTTGTATTCAATATCAAATTCTGAAACCAACAAATATCGTATTGGAAATAATGATATAAATATATCTTTCAAATTTCCACAACCATATCTGTATAATTACGAAATCCAACATCGAAATATTCCAAAGATAATTTTGATTCAAATCCGTTCTAATTCGTATATTGGAAATCCTTATTATTTTTAAAACCACTTCAAATCTAGTTCAAAACTAGTTCATTTCGATAAAAATATATTTTTGTCCTTTCAAATGTGGAATTTTTCATCCCAATTCTTTCCAATTCATATATTATGATTTTACACAATTTATTAATATTTTTAATAATTTTATCAAGGCCCGTACAGTCGGTTTCCAATAACGGTCGTCGAACTGCACTTACAACGACCTTTTCCAAATTTGATTTGGACATAATTCCAAATCCAACCATTAGATTTCAAATTTCTAATATTCATTGGAAATCTCTTTTCGATACGAACCCAACAGTTCTGGTTTCAGGAGAATCCGACGGTAGGATCTCCCGCAACATCAATTCGAAGTCAATGGTCGAAATTCGCGAACGGTCGCGGTGCTTTATATTCAGGCCATTTAATATATATATATATATATATATATGTATATTATATATATATATATATATTTCGTCGATTTCAATTCTAAACGTATTTTATAAATCCTTTTAAACTCATTTTCAAAACGATTTCAACTTCATATTCAATTTTATATAAAAATTGAATATTCCATATCATTAACATATAAATGATAATATTTTCAAAATGTTATATTTTGAAACCACTTCCTTTTCTATATTCATTATAAAAACGAATATAATCGATATAAATATCATTCGCGTCAAACTGGCGCATCTCTAATCAACACGGCTTTATATATTTCAATAACTTCGTTATTCTATTCAACAAATGAATATTTTCTTCAACACATGAATATATATTTCTTTCAACACATGAATATTCTCAACACATAAGTATCAACAACACATGACTATTTTTGTTATTTAATATATTTTAATAAAATTATGATTTCTATCGTTTAATTCTTAATCAGACTCCAATCATAAATTAGTAAGAGAACGATTCCCTAAGTATTAACCCCGAAGGCCGAAACCAACATCAGATCAATACCCAGGAAACCACTCATCTTATCTAGTTTCCAGCTAGTTTCTAATTTTATATATGATAAAGATGTAAATTTTATTGTTAAAATATTTCGTTCAACACATGATAAGTTTCAACACATGAATATTCTCAACACATGAGTATCGTCAACACATGACTATTTATTCTATTCAATACATGAATCTTTATTTTATAATATTCTTTATTTTCCAAATTGGAATGAGGCCCAATCAATTACCATATAATGTTAATTATATGGATTCCATACAAACATGTATATAATAGCAAGGATAAATAATCAACCAAAGTGCACTACACAACTATCTGTCAACCTATCGATTGTGATTGACATACAACTAAATAATTGGGATTAGTGTACGCCAAATATCATCCCAACACCCGTGTGGGGTTTCAAATCAACAAACACTGAATATTATTTGTGCAGTTGGGCTATGTGTAAAATTTATCATCCCAAACAATATCCTTCAAATGGGTATACATAAACAAATCTTCTGATTTGTAAATAAATATTTATTTATTCACATCCACGTTATATTTATATTTTTTACGATAAATAATTTATTTCATCACATGAATTTATTTTTATTCATTCCACATCACAATCAATTTTCACCACACAATAAAATCAAACAAGTCGTCCATGGTCTGTGGACAATGGGTGTTAGGTGCTGCTAAGCACCGTCTACTTCCTAGTATATATATATTTTTAACTAGAAAGCAAGAATTAAAGTGAGAAGTTCTCACCTTGGGGATCCACTCTGCCATTTTTATTTCCGTGGTTCAGATTGGGATTTGTTTTCCATCAGTTCCATCGCAATCCTTTCATGCTGTTCATATTAAAAATTACATTTTTTTATCACTATATGTACACAAAAATCATATTTTTATTTCCACTTCATATATATAAAAATCGAATTTTTATCTCTACTTCATATATATGTAAAATTCGTATTTTCACCTCTCTAGTACATATGTAAAAATCACTCCTTTACACCGCTACTTTCATGCTAAAAATTATATTTTTACTTCTCTACATATATAAAAATTATATTTTTACTTCTCTACATATATAAAAATTATATTTTTACTCTGAATTCATGATAAAAAATCATAACTTCACTTCTATAAAAATCATGACTTTAAAATGATTTCATCCATGTAAAAATCTCATCTTTAAAATGTTACTCATTCATGGAAAAATTGCTTCTTCGCAATGTTATTCATTCATGTAAAAATCAAATCTTTGAACACTAAAAATCCTAACTTTTCTATCTTATTCAAATCAGATTTTTTTTTCTTATAAAACAATGTTTTAATATATAAATAAAAGGAAAATGTAACACCCTGGATTTTTGAATAATCGAATTAACTAAATTAAACAATAAATGTTTAGCATTGTTCTAAGGTTTGTAAGCAAAAGACTTAGTAGCTCATTTGGTTGGAACATGTGACTTGCATACAAGAGGTACAGAGTTCGATCCCCGCCAACGCCATATTTTTGTTTTAGGGGAATGGCTAAAAAGCATCTTAGTGTGAACGCGGTTCAAAAAGTAGTTTAGTGAGAAAATGGTTAATTAGGAAGATAGAAATATATATAGATATATTTATAAAAATAAAATAAAATTCAACCTAAAATTTAAGAAAAAAAATCAAAACAGCGTAAGCGGGAAGGCAAAACACCAAACCGACCTATTTTATGGGTCGACCCCAGGGTTGACTCAGGAGGTTTGGAATTGGTCCCGTCGGCCCTAAATGGTATATGATGAAATTTTATGTTTTAGGGCTTAGGTGGCGATTTCTGGTTGGTCTGTTGACATCATTTCTTTGTTTCTAATGCCTAGATGGATCCTAGAGTGATCCGACGGCTTAAATTAACTCAAAGCTCTATAAAAAGACCCGTAGACTCAAACCCTAAATCAGAATTAAAACTAAAACTATGGCCATCATGCTGTCGTCTTGAACCCTAGAGTAGCCGCCACCAATTAGAGAGGAAGAACAGCAAATCAAATCAGTTCTATTCAACCCTAACAAGGAATCTTCTTCAAAGGAAAGCTAATTCAACTTCAGAAATCAGAATTCAGAACTCAAGACCACCTTTGAGTTGTGAGTTCGATAGTTTTAATAAAATAATTAGTAATTTAATTGGATTAAGTTATGATGCGGATTGTATGGATGTGATATGAATTATTGATCACATGTTGTAATTATGTTGTAGAATTGTGTTGAAATCTCTATGACATTATGTTCTGATGCTATCATTTATGATGTAAAGTTATGTTGCTATCTTCTATGTTGTAATTTTATATATAAGCAAATCATCATGTTTCATATGCTAGTTTGGTGATGTTGATTCATATGATAAATCATATGTATGCAAGTTTAGATTTTTTTTTAAACATGAATCATATACAAGTTGGGTAAAATTATATGTGACCTTACATGGTTATGACATTTAGTTTATGTGAAAATTTGATTAAAAGTTAGGCTATGACATGGTTGAGTTATATGCTAAATTCTACATGATATTTTACATGTTAGATGCAAGTTTACACCATTGTTATGATGCATAAATCACATTTGCAAGTTCCTATAAATATATGAGTTTGGGGTATGATTCACGTTATGCAATTTTAGGGTTATTGCCTATGCAAGTTTACACCTTTAGATGTAGATCCATGACATACATGATTTATGCAAGTTCACACCTTTAGATTTGGATCCATGACATATGTTGTTTATGCAAGTTGTAACTTTGGCCTATGGAAGTTTTAGATGTAGAACATCATTCACATATGCAAGTTCATCCCTATGTTTAGATCTATGTTTTCATTATGTGTACATTGTGATGTTTTCTCTTTATTCCATGAGTTAGACTATTCGAGTCCAACGTATATTTTATGTTAAACGAACAAACGTACAACGTGGGGTAAAGAGGATAATATTAAAAAGATTTAATTGGCATAAATGCCTTAAAAGGCATAAAATATAATTGTGGTGAAAATTTGTATAATTTTGCATACCATAAATGGATGGACATAATTGAGTCAATTATGGACATCGTTAAATTTGGAATTGATTGATAATTTGAATAGGGAAAGCAATTCAAATTTGGGGAATGATTAATTAGGAGGAATTAATCGTCTAAGACACGAGGTTAGGCTCTTTTATGGTGTAAGACTGCCCGGACCCGCCTGGAAAATCCAGCTGCCACAAATGCCAGTCTAATGTAAGAGGTCTTAGGCATAAATTAAATACGTAACAATTGTAAAGACACGAGGTTAGGCTCTTTTGTGGTGTAAGACTGCCCGGACCCGCTCGATAAATCCAGCTGCCACAACTGCCAGTCTAATGTGAGAGGTCTTTATGAGGTTACGGTCTTAATGAATTAAGAAACACTTAACCAGATAAACATGTAGTGGACATGAGGGGGTTAAGCGGGTGCCTTGGGTGGCATGTGGAATCTAGTGGGTGCCTTGGGTGGCATTTGGAAATACGATTAGAAACACTTAACCAAAATTGAAACATGTAATTGAAACATGTAATTGAAACATGAATAATAAGTGGTTAAGTGGGATGTACTAGAGGGGACCAAGCTTAGGTGGATAGCTTGTGTCAAGTGATGGGGGCCCATTTCAACCAGTAACCCATACGTATCTTTGTGGGCACGACCCAAGTCGAGGACGGGACGCGTATACTAGGCTTGACTGTAAGAGGCTAAAACGGGTTAGCAGTGGCAATGCAAATCCAACGGGTTCATATGCGTGTGTGGACCCGGGCTGGTAGGTAAGACGTTGTTGCATCGTGTAGGTATAAGCCGTGCATTGTTGGTTGTATCGGGTTGCCACTTTGGGGATTGATACACCCCACTGTGGGCCAGCACGGGTATCTACGAGTTAGGGAGCCGATCGCTTGGGGGTAGTGGGTACACCTAGTGGAGATAAGGGCAGGTGGCACCTATGAAGGCAGCTAGGGGTGCACGAAACTACCAATATCATTATTAAGTTCTGTAGGCGGGATCAACCTTAGGGTGACCAGTGGTGGTGCAGTATAGCAATTATCCTATAGTGTTGGTGTAGTTTAGTAATCATCTTACAATGGGTTAGGTGCGCTTTAACGATATCGTTGTTCATCCTGTTTCCTTATTTACTCTGCCATATTCAATGGTTCATCTTCATTTCCTTATTTTCCAACTTTTGCGTTAGCCTAGTTACTTTGTTAGTTATATTGTTAAAATTATCGAACTCGCCAGACTTTATGTCTGACCCCCTTTGTTTCCTCCCCTTTCCTTTCTTCCCTCCCCCCTCCCCTCTTAGGTGCTCAGGTTGGAACTAGCACCAGTGGAGCTTGATCTTGGACTGCTTTTAGAAGATTACTTGGATCGCTGGAGTAAAGCTCAGTTTCTCTTTTATTTATGGCTATTTTGATGTTGGGGATTATGTCTTTCAGTTTATGTACTTTTGATAGTCAAGATGGATATTATGTACTTTGACTCTGGTTTTTGATGATGTAAGCAAACATATGTTTTTTCCACTGCAATGAAATAAAATTTTAAATCTTTGAGTACTATTTATATCTGTCTCGTTGTTAAGTTTCTATTATATACTTACCTAAAACGCTCAATAGAATTTAATGTATTCCCTTTGTGAGTGACATTAATGGACGTGGGGTGTTACACGTGGTATCAGAGCTGAAGGTTACCAGAACAGATATGAATTTTGAAAAAAAATCTATTTTTCAAAAGCATTTTTATAAAGAAGTACCTTCAAAAGTATGTTTTAAGGAAAGTATTTTCAAGAGAAAAGTATATTTTAGAAAGCATAACTCCAAGAGGCATATATGTTTCCCTCGGTTCTTTTATATTGAATCTTTCCTTTTTCATTTCATCATGTCTGAAGCATCTGAGATACCAGAGGGTGTTCATGTACCTGGTTGGTTTCGTCAATATCTCGAGGCTAGGGCCGCCACCGCAGGTCCAGCAAATGCTCCTCCTCCTCCTCCCCATCCTCCTCGCGTCGATACTTTTGCTAAGATATGTAAGTACTTTAGAGCAATGGGTGGAAAACCTTTTCACGGGACGGAGACATTTGTTGAAGCTCGTAACTGGCTAAAGGAGGTGGAAGAATTGTTTAGAATCTTTGAAGTGGAAGACTAGCTGCCTGGCTAATGAAGGATGAGGCCTTGTTTTGGTGGGAGGTCACTAATGGGGGACGTCCAGTCGATACATGGCTAGATTTTAGGCAGAGATTTGAGGCGAAGTTTCTCTCGCGGGCTGAAGAGAATCTATACATGGAAAGGTTTTTGGCACTGAAGCAATTGAATTTATCGGTGAAAGAGTACGTCAACAAATTCAACCAATTGGCAAGATTTGGCTTGGACTTGGTGAATACTCCAGAAAAGAAGGCTCTAAGATTTGTTAAGGGTTTAAACGAGCCGCTTCATGGGTTAGCTATGACCCACATTCCCATGGGGGCTACCTTCGAGAGACTAGTTGACATGGTGCTCATGCATGAAGAGGAGAAGGGCGCCAATGCTAATAAGGTACCCGAGAAGAAAGGGGATCAAAAGAAGCCGCAACAGTAACAACAGAACAAGAAAGGTGGCAAAGGCAACAATGCTAAGGGAAAGAAAAGATGCTTTAACTGTGGGACACCCGGCCATCTAAGCAAAGATTGTAGGAAGAAAAAGAAGACTGACTATTTCCACTGTGGCGAGGCAGGACATCTTATTAAGGACTTCCTAAATAAAGGGCAGAGGGCAAGGTCTACCTCGGGAGGACAGATGCAGGCTCTTATGGCACCAGGGCAGGCAAGGGGACAAGTTCAGGCTCTCATGGTCCCACCGCTGCAAGAATGAGGTAGAGCAATTTCCGTTGAAAGTTTAGTTTTTCTGTTTGATCATCCTATCCGTACTTTATTCGATTCTGGCGCATCACATTCGTTTATTTCTACATCATTAGTTGAAACACTGCACCTTGATACTAGTCTAGTTACTGATCCCTTAGTAGTCTCAAATCCTATCGGTGGTTCGGCTCATCTTTCTATGATTTGTCGGGATTTGAGAGTGTTTATCTTGGGCGTTGAGTTTGACTGCAGCGCTTTTGTTCTTGGCTTCATGGGCTACGGTTTAATTCTAGGTATGGATTGGCTAACTAGATATGGGGCCATCCTAGATTGTGAAAGAAGGGTAGTTAGGTTGTTGACTCGTTTTGGAAAGACCCTTGATATTTCTTGTGACCCTAGAGGTCCAGTAATGCTTAGCTACCTAGAATCCCTTGACGCATTCGATGATGATTTACATTATGTTCCCATAGTCCGTGAATATGTTGATGTCTTCGATGAGGTGAGGGGTTTACCCCCAAAACATGAGATAGACTTTCAGATATATTTATTATATAATGAAAAACCAGTTGCATTACCAGTGCGCCACATGGCTCCAAGAGAGAGAAGAGAACTCAGTAAGCAAGTGAAGGAATTGCTTGAGAAGGGGTTCATCATACGTAGTATATCAGAGTGGGGTGCTCCAGTAGTATTTTCCATGAGGGCGGATGGATCCCTTAGACTTTGTGTGGACTATAGAGAACTTAATAAGCTTACTAAGAAGAATAGACACCCACTGCCGAGGATTGACGATCTCTTCGATCAGTTATTTGGCGCCTCAGTGTTTTCGCAGTTGGACTTAGCCACTGGTTTCCATCATTTGAGAGTGGCTGAGGATAGCATAGACAAGACTGCCTTTAGGACTCCAGACGGTTTCTTCGAGTGGCTTGTGATGCCCTTCGATTTGACAAACGCCCCCGCATACTTTGTTGACTTGATGAGTAGGGTGTTTAGGGAGTACCTTAATAGATTCGTGGTGGTCTTTGTGGATGACATCTTGGTCTTTTCTAAGAGAGAGGAAGAGCATGCCCTACATCTTAGGGAAGTATTGGAGACCCTTCGAGCGCATAGCCTTGAAGCTAAATTTTCTAAATGTCACTTTTGGAGGAAGGAAGTGCGATTCTTAGGGCACGTGGTTTCCAAAGAAGGGATAGCTATGGATCCCGCGAAAGTAGTGGCCATCCAAGATTGGAAGGTTCCTGTTAGACCCAAAAGTGGTTCTAACACCCAAATTGATTTAAAACAAGATAAAATGAGATAAAAATAAAATTGAACACGCAGGATTTATAGTGGTTCGGCGAACAAATGCCTACGTCCACTTGTTTTTCACTATATTCAATAATTCAGTTGCAAATACAAAGTAATATTCACTCACAACTCACTTTTGTTCACTCAATTGACTAAAACAAGAAATGAAAGATGGTTTGGATTTTCCGGGAGCAATGGAGGTCGGATGATGGAGGTGATTGAATTCTCTAAGTGCTGAAAAAAGATCCTTCTCTTTGTCTCCAGATGGGGTATTTATAGGTGTGAACTTGCTTGAAACTTGATCCGGGTCGGGCCACGTGTCATCCATCGCAATCTCTTCGGGTTCGGATGAACTATCAGGCTGACAACGCATCAAAAGGGAGGACGTTAGGGGTAGGAATTAGTCATAGCTGGTCCGGTTCTCCAGGCGATTTTGCAGGAGATTAACATGGATCATGGGTGCGGGTCGGAGGCGTGCAGGTAAGGGGTTCGGATCGGGATACCCGATCCGAACCGGATTGGCTTGGGCGTCTCTCCTTCTCTAACTTATTCCGCTCCGCTCCAGTGTTGTGGCAAGCAGATGGCTTTCCGATCCATTCGAGATTTAGTTGCCTTCCGATCCAATTGGATATGCTTTACCAATCTATCCAGTAAGAGATCACCGATCCGAACAGAGAACTCTATCCGATCCGAACCAATATGCTGCTCTAACCCGATCCGAACAGAGGACCTTATCTGATCCGAACAACTGCTGCTATCAACCTGAATTGTAGTGTTTTCCATCAATCCGAACCGAAGTCTTATAATTAAAAATACCATCCAATGTTTGGTTTCTTGACTTTGTGTTGCCTAGTTCACAAAGTAGGCTAACATTTTGCCCCCTCAAAGGATGCTTCTGTTGTACGAAGCGTGCTTTGATGTCGTTTAAATGCTAGTCCTTGAATCAGAACAGTCAGGAGGAATGCACAGATTTCTATTCGGTTCGGTGTCTGACTCGAGCACATTTTCTTCATTTCTGAGCAGGTTTGGGAATTTTTCTCGACACATAGTGCTTCTCTCGGGTATGTCCTTCTTTCATCTCTCGTTTGAACTCAATTCGAGTCGGGTGCTCTATTAATATGTGAAGTTTATTCGGTTCGGATTCCGATCCGATGCGTTTTCGTGGATTTGGTTCTTGGACGTTGGGCCTTCAGGCAGAGTTGTGCTACTGGGCCTTCACTCCGGTCCGAGCGGGTGAGAAAGAATAGGAATACGAGGAGTCAACATCACCCCTTATATAAATCCGCCACTGTCTTCCTTCTTTCCTTCTTCTTTTCTGCTGCCGCTCCCAACCCTAGTATTGAAAACATCAGAAACTCCAATATTCTGAAACTATCCCTTGTAGATTTCCCAAATCAAACATATAGGTAGCTTTTTTAATCTCGAATAACTTCGTTGTAACTGCTTTTGATTTCAATTCGTGGTTGATTGGGATGGTTTAGCCATGGGGCTTTGCTTGAACTCCACGTCGTTACTGGTGGATCCGCCATCACTTCGAGGCGTTGCGAGGCTGGAGAGGGCAAATATTTGTCCTTAACGGTAGCTTTGGTGATAGAATGGATTTGTTTGTGCGTGGGGAGGAAGAGGAAGAAGATGAAAAGCGTGATGACAAATTGGAGTTGGTTCGGGTAGGAGACGAAGGAGCAGAAAGGAAGGAGAAGGAAAGGGGATCGGTTCGGATTTCATACTTTAGAAAGACGGGAAGGAAGGAAAATGTCGGTTCGGGTCGGAGAAGAGAATGGGATAAGGGGTTGAATTAAATGGACTGGTTAAGTGATGCTGGTTCGGTTCGGATCAGGTCACCCGATCCGATCAGATCAGTCCTGCTTCCGAACCCATTGTTTCCCTTGTCTTGAACTGACCTTGCTTTAATGAAGCATCCGAACCGACCCTATACCTGTATTTGTATTGGGCCAATCATCATATGCATATCCGGTCCGAACCGAACGTATCAAACTTGACACACAAAGACTACCCAACTAATTCAACTAACATTTACTCTAGATGATAACTTCGCGGACAGTTAGGATAGTGCCCTGTGAACATAAACGAGAATTAAGAACAACTCTGACTATCACTTTCTCTTCAAAGCTTCTCCTTACATTGCTGTACTTTTATTTTGCATTTCCCACATTTGCTGCACACACTTTAGTTCACACACATACACAAAGGGGGGCACGGGATAATTTACTCTAATCCGTGCTATTGCTTCTTCAATAGTTCCATGACAATGAAGCCCAGATGCTCTTCCCGTCTAGCTGAGAGGAAAGAAGCCCCGGAAGCTTCCAACAAAACCACTCTTGAGGATATATCTTCTTCGTCTGATCCAGAATGGGACAGTGAGGGTCCGGATTACGGAGTTGGTCATCGGGAAAGCGATGAAGTGTCTTCAGAGAATGAAGTTTCCCTGGGCTTTGAGGAGGAAGGAGGGATTGGTGACAATCGAGCACCCGATGAATTTGAATCAGCCATCATATTGGAATCACCCTCGGACTCCGTTGAATCGACAATCGACAACGACCGACTTGTTCGAATTTGCTTAAAGTATGGAATAATGAAAAGGGACACCCTAGTGCCCTCACGCTCTGACCGTCCCCACAACCCTCCGGAAGGATACATGACGGTTACTCGATTGATGTGCATGGTCGGCGCCATTCCTCCATTCTCGCCTTTCATCGTTGATTTCTTAAGACAAATGCGGATTGCCCCCATGCAGTTGCATCCCAATTCATATGCCTATTTGCATACCTTGTTCATAGCATATCGTGAAATCCTAGGCCTAGAGCTCACATTCGATGACGTTCATTTCTTTTATAATTTTAAGCATCGGACTCGAGAGACTCCATCCTTTTGCTACTTTGAATCAGTCCCAAAGAGAAAGATAATCTCTGCACCATTCAGCAGTAAAGCTGGAGATTCCAGACTAGAATGGTTCTATATAAAGCAACAGTCTGGATGCGCCAGGAGATGGACAAAATCAAGTAAAGCGTTGATTTTCTGAACCCGGACTCTATACACTTGAATCATCACCCTGACCTGTTTTCCTTTTTATTTGCAGTTGACAATCCCAAACAGATATCAGATCAGGTGTTCTTTGATCGGATGCACCGACTGCTTAATGGTGATCAAAAATTCTTGACGATCGACGAGGTTCTTAAAGATGAATACCTTCACTTTCATGGGCTGCTATCTGTTTTTCGTAGCATTGGACATGGGACGGTTCCATACGCATACATTCCTCCAGTGGAGGTGGTCCCAGAGATAGGAGAAGGTTCAGGAATTCCTACAGCTTCTCTTCACACTTCACCTTCTCCATCTTCTACGCAAGATGATGAATTGGCTAATCTGGCCAAAAAGCATCGTGAAGGGTATATTGCCCCCGAGGAAACGACTTCTCTAGACAAGTCAAAATCTTCCCAAGAGTCGCCACTTCACGCTTCCGAAGGGGATGTTCCTAGCACTGATGAGCACATATTTCAGGGTTTGGGGGATCTCCCCTTACCTGAGACTATATATACTTCAGGGGATTTCAGGAAGGACCCTTTAGTCTTCACTTCTTCTGAAGAAACTACTCCCGCTAAGTCCAAAGAGCCTGCCCGCACCAGTCTAGCTTCAGACTCGGGTTGGTTGGGGGGACACACACCACTTAGGATGCACTTTACACCATAGCATTAGCATTCATTGCACTTCTTTCTCCATGAATCCATTGATTCTAAACTTCGTTTATTTTATCATGCAGGTACAATGTCTCGATCCTATTATGATATAAAAAAGCTTCGTCGCAGCATGTCCAATCCTCCTCAGGATGTCGAGCATAATCGCCAGGATGACCGTGGTAGGGAGGAAAGAAGACCTTATGATCCGTATCGATCTCGGCCCTCACGCTCCCGCTCACCAGTTCGACCGGAACAAGAAAAATACAAGAGCTATCAAGGTCGTAGGGAGGAGGATAGACCACCATCTAAGGATTCCACTTCCTCCCATGAAAAGCGGAGTAGAGAGAAAACTCCTCCAAAGGAAACCGGGTCTCGAAGTAAGCAAAAGGTCCCTGCTACTAAACGACCTAGGACAGACAAGGGTTCTACAGAATCTTCTTCAGGAAGGGACACCGAATTAACAATCCTCGCTCCTCCTCCACCAGATGCGGGAACTGCAGTAAGGCTGGCATATTTAAAGGAGCAATTTCCCGAGCACTACTTCGAGACTCTGACCTTTCTACCTACCCTTGAACCTATTTCTTCTAATTGGGCAGATGAGGCCAAGGCAAAAATTGATTTGGTAGAAAAACAATATTCCGAGATGTTCAAGTATTCACGCAGTCTTTCTAGAATCGTCCGCACTCTAATGACAAATGCTGACTCAATGCAAAAGACCGCGGAGGAGGATGCTAAGGCCTTAAAAACCTTAGGAAAAGACTTAGAGGACACTCAAGCTCAACTAGCTGTCGTTCAAAAGAATGCTTCTAATTTCAAACAACAGTTTGAGGACATGCAAAAGCGTTATCATGACTTGCTTGAATCCCATACTCAGGAGCGCTCTGAACTAAAAAAGCAAGCTGACGAGGCCAAATCAGAAGCCGCTAAAACACACCTTGCTTATGTTGAGCTTGAACGGAAAAACGCCGAGTTAGCAAAAAGGAGTGCTGAATTAGAAAAGAAGAATGCTGACTTGGCTTCGAAGCTGTTGGAGGCAGAAAACAGGGCTGCTCTGGCCGAGGGCAATGTGGAATGTGCCATTAGATCTGCGGAGGAAGCCCGTAAGCAATTATCTGAGGCGGAGGTTGAGATTCAAAGTTTCGGCGAATTAATGATTGAATTCTTCGCACATATTATTCGTCGTCGAAACATTTCTTGGATCGAGGACTATCCATCCACTCTGGTTCAAGTATGGAATCAAATCGTTGAGTGGGAAAAAGAAGAACTTAAGGTCGATTCCCTTGATGAAGATAAGCTGATGGAGAAATACTTGAGAGACGATGAACCGGAGCGCCTAGCTGAAGGGCGCCGCCTAATTGCTGAGGCCATGGAAGAAGAGAGGCGGAAGTCTAAACAGAAGACCATTCCCGAAGCTGGCTCCTCGTCTTCTGCTCCTACAACTCCCGAAGTAGAAGGGTATGATCCCGAAAACCCGGGAATTTCCCGGACAACTTTGCTATCTCCCATTCCTGAAATAACTCCAGAGGTAGTAGTCACCCCCGCTGAAAAGTCTTCAGAAGGTACTCCTATCTTTTCTCCTTAATTTGCCAAGGCTACTACTACCTTTGGCTACGTGATTGAACGTTCGATGAGAAACCCTTTGCTTTCGTCTGAGTTGATAACCGATGTTTCTCATTCTGTAGGTGTTGAATCATCCGCAAAGACAGATGTAGCTCAAGGAGCTACCGCTGGGACAAAGCCCGCAGATGGGGCCAAAAAAGGGGAAGACAAGGCTGCTTCTATAGACTTGGGAGAAGGAAATGAACCAACTAAGGTCACCACTCCTCATGATGAAGGAATGATTGCAGCTTTAAAAGACGACGGAGGAGACGAGGGGCATGATGAGGAGCCGGAGGTTGCAATAACTGGGGAGTCGAAAAGCGTCGATGACGTTACCTTGGCGGCCATAAAGGCCGATCAAGACAAGCGCTTGCAATTAAAAGCCGAAGAACTAGACCCTGAGGTCCTCAAACCCCTCGCAGTCGTGGATGCAGGTTCAAGGTTAGTTGTTAAGCTCTCAACTAGATCTATTACCGAAGAACTTGCTAAAAAATCTTCTCTTGATTCCAGTGCCCCGCCCTCCGAGAAGAAGTCTGCTGGCTCTAGTACCACATCTTCAGGGAAAAAGAAATCAAAACGAATCTTGACTGAAGCCGAGAAGGAAGCAAAGGATGCGGAAAAAGCTGCCAAGAAATCAAAGGCTCATCCCAAACCCAAATAGTGGGTTCCCCTGTATCTTTTTAGCATTTTTGTGAACCAATAACTGTTGCTACAAAAGCAGCTCCTGCACTTTCTTCTTTAGTTATTTCCCTGTACAAATTCATTCATTTGTAAATAAATAAAAATAATTCACTTTTTGCAATATTTATTTGTTAGCAGTTCTGCACTTATGCAAAAATGCATGTCTATAGTTATGAAACAAAGTTGTGGAGGGGGGAAATATGTGTATGCATATGTGTCCCCAGTTAATTTCCATAAGTTATTCAATGCTTAACCATGCAATCTGAATGCTCCCAATTCTCTAACGGGATGGCATTTCCTGTGTCGTCAGTACCTGTTGTTTTTCCCGGCATTTCTTTTATACTCTCTCTCTTTCTCTTAAGAGTTAGAGTTCGAGCTTAGTCATCTATTCATTCCCCGGTCTCTCAACGGGAAAAGATTTCTTTCTCGGCGCTCGGTCGGAGACGCCTTTATACTCTCTTTCTCTCTGGAAAGTTAGAGTTCGGAGTAGAATCTCTTTTTCAGCGCTCAGTTGGAGACGCTTTTATACTCTCTCTCTTTCTCTGGAGAGTTAGAGTTAAGAATAGAATTTCTTTTTCAGCGCTCAGTCTGAGACGCTTTTATACTCTCTCTCTTTCTCTGGAGAGTTAGAGTTAGAATGTCGTTTTCTCATTCTTTTACGTCTTATTGCACAAATAATCATTGTGCTTCTTTTTATGTCCAAACTGTTTTCAGCCTTTTTTAGGCTCTGAGTTATCCTATACTTTATAATCACAACAGAACAACTAATGAATGTAGATGCATAAAAGTAAATAATACACAATATTTTTATAGTGGTTCGGCTAAGTCATAGCCTACATCAACTTTATAGTCCTTTATTCATATCGTCATATTTTCCCAAGGCAAGTCGTGCCTTATTACAGAGTTTACAGGAAGAATAGCAAAAAGTATAGCATTTCTAATCCAAATATCGCATTAAGTGTTGGGCATTCCATGCTCGAGGGACTTCTTCGCCATCTACGGTCGTTAACTTGAATGTTCCTTTTTCAAGTTTCCGTTGGATGACAAAGGGTCCTTCCCATTTTGGGCCGAGGTGAGGAAGAGATGGAAAAACTCTCTTTAGCACCAAATCTCCTGGTTCAAAAGTTCTGAGGCGAACTTTTTTGTCATAATAGCGTGCCATCTGACGCCGATGTCTTGCTGCACGCAAGTCTGCTTCGTCCCTTTTCTCTTCGACTTCATCAAGAGACTCAAGTAAAAGTGCCTGATTCGTCATCGGGTCATAATACGTCACCCTGTGGGAAGGAACTTCCAGTTCAACTGGAATTACTGCTTCTGAGCCAAAGGAGAGAGAGAAAGGGGTATGACCGGTAGCCGTTTTAAATGTTGTTCGATATGCCCACAAAGCTAGCGGCAATTCGTCAACCCATCTTGCCTTTGCACGCTCCAACCGTTTCTTGAGGATGGATTTTATAACTTTGTTTACTGCCTCTACTTGCCCATTCGATTGTGGATAGGCAACTGCAGTATATCGTTTGTCTATCTTATATTTCTGGCAAAAATTTCTGAATTCAGAGCTATCAAATTGGGTCCCGTTGTCAGTAACAATCGTCCTGGGGATCCCGAATCGGCATATAATATTTCTGACCACAAAACTTATCACCTTTCTTGTGGTGATCTTAGTCAAGGGCTCAGCTTCCACCCACTTTGTGAAATAATCCACGGCTACTATTGCATACTTAGCTCCTCCTTTAGCAATCGGTAAAACTCCAATGATATCAATTCCCCATGTGGCAAATGGCCAAGGACTCACCATCGATTTAAGCTGGGTTGACGGTGCCCTGGGGATTTTGGCGAATCTCTGGCACTTATCGCAGCGTCGTGAATAATCAGCCGCATCTTTGTTGATCGTAGGCCAGAAGTATCCGTACCGCAATATTTTCTTGGCTAAAGTTTGACCTCCTGTATGATCTCCACACTCACCTTCGTGCACTTCTCTTAGTACACGCTTGATGTCGTCGTGTGCGATACATCGTAACAGGGGCATAGAAAATCCTTGTCTATAGAGAGTACCGTCTTGTATAACATATCTGGTTGCTTTGCGAACTACAGCTCTTTTCTCACTCTTCTTCGATGGGAGTGTCCCATTCTTAAGGAAATTCTTAATTGGAGTCATCCATGACTCCTTCTCTGGTCCCGCTTCAAGAGCGAATTCAATTTTCATTGACTCAAAGCTTGGCGACTCCAACGTTTCAATTGGAATTACCTCAGTCCCTTCTGGATTGTCAGAACTAGCCAGTTTTGCCAGTCTATCCGCTTTCTGGTTTTCAACTCTGGGAATATGTGTTATGTTGTACCGCTCTAAGCTATTCAACAGCTCTTTCACTTTCTTGAGGTAAGCGATAAGTCGAGGTCCTCGAGCCGCGAATTCCTCTCGCACTTGACAAACAACAATCTTAGAGTCACAAAATATGTCCATCATTTTTACTCCGAGGTCTTTGGCAAGTTTCAGCCCGGCAATCAGGGCTTCATACTCAGAGTCATTGTTAGTTGCCGAAAACTCTAATCGCAGGGCGTAATATAACGACCGTCCCTCGGGAGTAACTAAGACAATCCCAGCTCCGGACCTTCGGTCATTTTTAGCTCCATCGGTATATAATTTCCATGGATTCATCTCTAGTTCTTCCTCAGATTTAACCACTCGGTCATTGATTATTTCCTCTTCTGGAGTGGTGAACTCCGCAATAAAGTCTGCTAGGGCTTGCCCCCTGATCGACTTTCGAGGTTGAAAATTCAAATCAAACTGACTTAGCTCTATGTTCCATTTGATCAACCTTCCCGATGCTTCGGGCCTCTGCAATACCTGCCTTAAGGGTTGGTCGGTGTATATGGTTATCGGATGGGCTTGGAAGTAGTGACGAAGTTTTCGGGATGCAATCAGGAGGCTGTAAGCGAGCTTCTCAATTTTTGGATAGTTGCGCTCTGCCGCTGCTAATTTCTTACTCACATAGTACACTGGCCTTTGTACTTTGTCTTCTTCTCGAACCAGGGCTGTGCTGACAGCGTGAGCCGAGACTGCTAGATAAACAAATAATTCTTCGTGATCTACAGGCTTTGATAAGATTGGCGGTTTCTCTAACAGCTCTAATAGATTTTGAAAGGCCTCAACACAATCGGGAGTCCACTGGAAGTTCTTCTTTCCCCTTTTTATCAAATCAAAAAACGGAACACACTTATCTGTGGCTTTGGAGATGAATCTACTCAACGCCGCTACCTTCCCTGCCAGACTTTGGACGTCTTTAATTCTCCTCGGTTCTTCGATGTTTCTAATCGCTGCTATCTGGCTAGGGTTGATTTCAATTGCTCGGGAACTCACAATGAAGCCAAGAAACTTTCCCGACGCCACTCCAAATGAACATTTTAAAGGATTCAATTTCATACGGTATTTTCGCAAGATACCAAAAATTTCCGCTAAGTCTTGCGTATGACTGGAAGATTGCTTTGACTTGACAAGCATATCATCCACATAAACTTCCATAGTTTTTCCTATTTGATCATAAAACATTCTATTTACCAAGCGCTGATAAGTAGCTCCAGCGTTTTTTAACCCAAATGGCATTACAACATAACAATATAGCCCCAAATTCGTAATGAAACTCGTATGCTCTTGGTCTGGTACATGCATAGGAATTTGGTTGTATCCAGAGTATGCATCCATGAAAGAAAGAAGTTCATGACCTGCTGTCGAGTCTACAAGCTGGTCAATCCTGGGAAGTGGGAAACTATCTTTTGGGCAAGCTTTATTTAAATCTGAAAAGTCAATACAAGTCCGCCACTTTCCGTTTGGCTTTTTTACCAAGACGGGATTCGATATCCAGTCGGGATAAGTCGAATCTCGAATAAATCCATTTTGCTTCAATTTCTCTACTTCCTCTTTGAGAGCAGCCGACCTCTCTGGGCCCAGCATGCGTCTCTTTTGCTTCACAGGCGGATGCTTCGGATTTACATTCAATTTGTGACTGATAATGGAAGGTGATATCCCACACATGTCAGCATGGGTCCAGGCGAACACATCTAAGTTTGCCTTCAAGAAGTCCGTCAGTTCTTCAGCACGACGTGGATCCAATTGAGAACCAATCTTCAAAACTTTCGTCGGATCAGCTTTATCAATGGGAATTTCCACTGTCGCTTCGTTAGGAGTTGCATTCCTAGCCTCTGGTTCCTCGTCTTTTCTAGGATCCAGGTCTTCAGGTGTTCCTTTGGGCAACTCCTTTGGGGTCAATTTCTCTAATTGCTATGCCGAGTCCCCCTTTGAGGGAGACGAGGCATCCTTACTCTCAGCATTAACCCCTTTGATCAACATCTTTAGTTCGGCCACATAGCAGGCCCGTCCAGAAACCTGATCCCCTCTTATTACTCCAGTCCCGGCTTCGGTTGGGAACTTTAGTAACAAGCACCAAGGGGCGATACAAACTCTAAATTCAGCGAGGGCAGGTCTCCCTAAAAATGCGTTATATGGCGAATCTACATCCAATACTACGAACTGAAGCATTCGCACTCTTCTACGTTCTCCTTGCCCTAGGGTCACGGGCAACTCTATATATCCCATGGGAGCTGTCGTCGCTCCGTTGAAGCCTCTAATCCATCCTTCACAAGGTTTCAGATCTTCGGGCTCAAGCTTCATTTGATCAAATGACTTCTTGAACAAAATATTAACGGAACTTCCGTTGTCTACTAATACCTTATGGACCAAGGCCGGCCCTATGGTGGTAGTAATAACCAACGGATCATTGGTGGGAGATTGTATCCCCGTGCTGTCTCGGCTGCGAAATACCACGTCGTCGAACATGGTTTTTTGTTGTTTTATGGGGGTGACATCTTCCAAATCGTCACCTTCATTTACATCTAGATGCTTGGCAGCATTCACATATTGGTCCATTGACCTAAAACTTCGGATTGCCGGGTGAGGTCCGCCTACTATGGAGTTGATGACAATCCCTTTGCCTTTCTGCTGCGCGGTAGGCTTAGGAGCAGGTAGGATCTGTTTTGGAGCCTGCTCTCCTTGCCCCCTGTCCCTCGGGGCAACCTTGTACTCATCCAACTTTCCTTCACGCAGCATCTTTTCAATTACATCCCTCAAATGCCGACATTCATTGGTCGAATGTCCATGTGTTCCGTGAAACAAGCAAAATTTCCCTGTCGCCATTTCTTTCTCGGTCGAATCACGAGGTGGCGGTCTTTTGTACTGCAACACATTGTACGTATCCAGGTAAATATTTTCCAGGGTGTCATTCAATGGTGTATAGTCCTCGTAGTTCTGGAATCGGGGCCTTTTGTTAGGGTCACTTCCCCTATTTCTGTTTCTTCTGTTACCGTTCGAATTACGGTTGTTGTTGTTTCCCCCATTTCCAGTATTGCTGTTTCCACCCTTGTTTCCTACATTTACTTCAACCTTGCCAGAACTCTCCCCAGACTGCTTCACGGCAATATTACTCTGCACATTCTCCTTTGAAGCTGTCTCAGACTTTCTCTTTCGGTTTGCCCTGGCCTCCTCTCGTCTTAGATAAATATCGGCTTTTTCGTAGAATATCGCCCTTGTGGGGGGTGTTTTCCTAGAAAGGTAGTCTCCAAACTCGGATTCAGGATCGACTCCTTCCTTCAATGCCATCAAAATAGTGGGTTCGTGCGAGTCACTGACCTCAGTTACGGCTTGGTTAAAACGATCAAGATATGCCCTTAAAGATTCTCCTGGTGCCTGTTTGATTCTTGACAATTCAATAACACTCTTGGACTTTCGGGCATGTAGTCGGAACTGGTTCATGAAACGCTCGCTTAGCTCTTTGTAATTAGAAATCGAACGAGGAGGAAGCCGGGTAAACCAGAACAATGCCACATCTTCTAGGTAGATTGGGAATGCTTTGCACTTCACTTCATCAGGGGCAGCAGCGGCGTTCATGAGCCACGAATACCGCATCAAATGTTGTCCCGGATCAGTCCTTCCGTTATATTTGTCCATCTGTGGCAAGTTAAAGCGTCGGGGAAACTGGAAGTCGAGGATATCGTCGGTGAACGGAGTATGGCTTCGCTCAATGCCATAGTCTTCATTTGTATAATTCCGGCTCTCGGACATAATTCGGCGAACCATTGCCTGTACATCAGCACTAGTTAGGGGCTGCTCAGGTTCCCTGGCCCTAGTATCCGAGTTCCTTCTGGGCTCTTGCTCAGGAGATGCCCTTCTTCTTCGAACTGCCTCTGCTCGATTCCGTTCCCCGCGTTCCCGGTCGATCTCGGGAAGAGGGGACTGGAGTCTTTGCCCCCGAGTGGGGTCATCGTTTCCTAATGCTCGTGCGATATCCTCGCGAGATCCCAAAGATCCAAATGTAAGCTGCTCCACATTCTGAGGTCGTTCGAGTGGCCTCCGTTCACGGGGCCTCTCTTCCTCGGAAGATGAAGATTGATCTACTGGTGTGTGACGAGCCGGTGATGGAGTTCTTTGCCGACGGAGTTCACTAATCTCCCGACTCATGAGCCTCATATTTTCCTGCATCATGAGATTAGTGCGCTCATGAACTCTCATAGCTTCCCTCGTGCTCTCAAGCATATCAAGCAAGCGCGAGAAATCTCCTTGAGTGATGGACGCAGATGGATTGACCTGATCACCAACCCTGGCAGCTGGAATTGGAGCATTCGTAGGGACTCGAGTAGAGGTTCCAGCTTCACCAAGGACCGGGTCGGATCGGAGGTAGGAGGTCGGGTCGGATCGGAGCTGGGGTGCCTGGTCGGATCGGAGCGCAGCGAGCAGTTCAGGTCGGTTCAAATTGGGAGAATGCACTGCTTCAGAGTCTCCTACCCGAATCGGATCGGAGCTCTCCCCCTGCTGGCGGCTCGGATTTCCTGCATTGATTCTTCCTGCTGCTGAACTCTGCCCCCGAGACCTTGTTACAACAGCATTTTGCTGATCTTCGCCAGCTCCATTTCCTCGAAAAGACTGAACTTCCTTGCCTTTTCCTTTGGCCATGAGTCTTTGACAATTACTTCAACGAATGTAAGAAAACGGAGAAACTTAAGGATTCACTTCTTTGAACTCAACGGTCCAAAAAGTAGAAAGAAATCCCGGAAAATAAAGAATTTAGATGAGGATTCTCAGTGAAAGCACCAAAATGTTAGACCCAAAAGTGGTTCTAACACCCAAATTGATTTAAAACAAGATAAAATGAGATAAAAATAAAAATGAACACGCAGGATTTATAGTGGTTCGGCGAACAAATGCCTACGTCCACTTGTTTTTCACTATATTCAATAATTCAGTTGCAAATACAAAGTAATATTCACTCACAACTCACTTTTGTTCACTCAATTGACTAAAACAAGAAATGAAAGATGGTTTGGATTTTCCGGGAGCAATGGAGGTCGGATGATGGAGGTGATTGAATTCTCTAAGTGCTGAAAAAAGATCCTTCTCTTTGTCTCCAGATGGGGTATTTATAGGTGTGAACTTGCTTGAAACTTGATCCGGGTCGGGCCACGTGTCATCCATCGCAATCTCTTCGGGTTCGGATGAACTATCAGGCTGACAACGCATCAAAAGGGAGGACGTTAGGGGTAGGAATTAGTCATAGCCGGTCCGGTTCTCCAGGCGATTTTGCAGGAGATTAACATGGATCATGGGTGCGGGTCGGAGGCGTGCAGGTAAGGGGTTCGGATCGGGATACCCGATCCGAACCGGATTGGCTTGGGCGTCTCTCCTTCTCTAACCTATTCCGCTCCGCTCCAGTGTTGTGGCAAGCAGATGGCTTTCCGATCCATTCGAGATTTAGTTGCCTTCCGATCCAATTGGATATGCTTTACCAATCTATCCAGTAAGAGATCACTGATCCGAACAGAGAACTCTATCCGATCCGAACCAATATGCTGCTCAAACCCGATCCGAACAGAGGACCTTATCCGATCCGAACAACTGCTGCTATCAACCTGAATTGTAGTGTTTTCCATCAATCCGAACCGAAGTCTTATAATTAAAAATACCATCCAATGTTTGGTTTCTTGACTTTGTGTTGCCTAGTTCACAAAGTAGGCTAACAGTTCCTAAAAATGCTACAGAGGTGAGGAGTTTCTTAGGGTTGGCTGGCTACTATAGGAAGTTTATTAAAGACTTCGCAAAGATATCAGCCCCATTAACACGCTTGACAAAGAAGAACTTAGTTTTCACATGGGACGTAGATTGTGATGATGCGTTCCAACGTCTAAAGAGAGATTTGATCATAGCCCCAGTCTTAGTGTTGCCAGATGGGAGTAAGCAATTTACCGTTTATACCGATGCTTGTGGGATAGGACTAGGCGCAGTCTTAATGCAAGAGGGAAGGGTAATAGCCTATGGTGGAAGGCAGTTGAGAGTGCATGAGAGAAATTACCCTACACATGACCTAGAGTTGGCCGCTATTATCTTTGCGCTTAAGTCTTGGCGTCATTATCTTCTTGGCGAGAAATTCGAATTATTCACTGACCACAAATCGCTAAAATACTTATTCTCTCAGAAGGACTTGAACTTAAGGCAGCAAAGGTGGATGGAATTATTAGCATCCTACGACTTCGAGATAGCATATACCCCTGGCAAGGGTAACATGGTGGCATACGCCTTAAGTAGAAAGAGGTTGTCCTTGAGTCCGTTGTTTGTTGAGCGGCGAAGCTTAGAGTTCATCTCTACGTTTGACTTTAAACCTTCCGTTGACTTTGTACCCGGTTTGCTATCATCCTTAGAGGTCAGACCTACGCTTTTGGGATGGATTGGCGAGGCACAGCGAGATGACCCACAGTTGGTTGAGTTAGTAGAAAAGCTCAAAAGAGGGGAGTCATCAAGCCATCTCCGTAGGTATACCCTAGATGATAAGGGTTGGTCACGTAGGGACGGTAGACTTTGTGTACCACAGGACGAGAACTTGAGGAAGACCATCCTTGATGATGCACATCATTCGAAGATGACCATCCATCCCGGCGGGGACAAGATGTGTATGGACATGAGACGAGCTTACTTTTGGGCCGGTATGAAGAAGGACGTGGCAGAGTTTGTTGCTAGATGCTTGGTGTGCCAACAAGTAAAAGCAGAGCAAAAGAAGCCCGGTGGATTGCTTCACCCATTGGAGGTCCGACAATGGAAATGGGAAAGTGTTTCGATGGACTTTGTTGACGGATTACCAAGATCGAGGAAGGGTAATACGGGGATTTGGGTCGTGGTAGACAAACTTACTAAGAGCACCCATTTCATTCCCATAAAGAGTAAGAGGACTGCTCCATGGTTAGCCTCTGTATACATTCAAGTAATAGTTCGTTTGCACGGTGTTCCTTCTAGCATAGTGAGTGTCTGCGATCCTATCTTTACTAGCGAATTTTGGAAGAGCTTGCAAGAGGCGGCAGGGACTCAGTTATGTTTGAGCACCGCATATCATCCTCAGACGGACGGCCAGACCGAGAGGGTGAATCGTATTCTAGAGGACCTATTGAGGTTGTGTGTCTTAGATTTCGGAGGTACATGGGAGGAACATCTTCCGTTGGTGGAGTTCGCATATAATAGCAGCTTTCAGTCTAGCATTGGCATGGCACCGTTCGAGGCTCTTTATGGACGGCCATGTCATTCGCCTACATGTTGGTGGGAGTCTACAGATAAGATCTTACTTGGGCCCTATATGATTAGAGAGACTTCAGAAAAGATCGATTTGATTCGAAGGAGGATGAAGATGGCGCAAGATAGACAGAAATCTTATGTGGACAAGAGGAGGACAGATCTTGAGTTTGATATTAGGGACATGGTCTTTGTCAAGGTGTCTCCATTACGGAACGTCGTTCGCTTTGGGTCCGTTGGGAAGTTAGCACCAAGGTTCGTAGGGTCGTTTCATATTAAGGAGAGGATTGGGCAGATGGCGTATAGAGTGGAGTTGCCCGAGAGACTTAGTGGCGTACACGATGTATTCCATGTGTCACATTTGAGGAAGTGCATGCACGAGACCGCAGAAGTGGTAGAGCCGAGCTTGCTTAGAGAGGTGGAGATAGAGCGTGATGCGACGATTCGGCGAGCTCTTACGTGCATTCTTGGGTTGGAGGTTAAGAAGTTGAGGAATCGAGAGGTCAAGCTAGTCAAAGTGCAATGCGGAGATGATGAGAGCAACGCTACTTGGGAGATGGAAGAGAAGATGCGTTCATTATACCCTTTTCTTTTCGAGGGTATGTCTTTTAGTTTCTCCTTTATCGCTTACCTTATACTTATCTTATCTTTAGTATGTCCTCTCGTTAGTACCTTTGACCTTTAGATAGGGTAGTCCTATGATTGAAACATGTGTTTGAGACATGTTATGTATGATGGATGCATGTGGATGCAAGTGTTTGCTAGTGGTTGCTCGTGGATGCATATACACACACTTTAGGCACTAGATCGGCTCAGTCACTTCATATTGCATATTACATATAAATGTGTGTGCATATTTAAGCTAATGGATGTATAATGGTTGTGCTATCATATGGATGTTGCATTTTGGTGAATGGTTGTGCACACATGTAGAAATAATATGTGTCGATAGGGTTATTTCGCATACATAATGGATGCATGGCACTATCATGGTTTGCATTAAGGAGGTCAACTGAATCAGTAGACCGCCTGATTTTGCATTAGATAAGGAACATATACACGCACTTTTTGCATATGTTCATGCAGCATTAGAAATTCTATAAGGACAATCGATGCCTACGTTTGATGGTTGAGTAGATGGTTGTTTGGATGTTAGGATATGCATTCTCCTTAACTTGGAGATTTCGGGGGCGAAATCCTTTAAGGAGGGGAGAATGTAACACCCCGGATTTTTGAATAATCTAATTAACTAAATTAAAGAATAAATGTTTAGCATTGTTCTAAGGTTTTTAAGCAAAAGACTTAGTAGCTCATTTGGTTGGAACATGTGACTTGCATACAAGAGGTACAGAGTTTGATCCCCGCCAATGCCATATTTTTGTTTTAGGGGGATGGCCAAAAAGGGGCTTAGTGTGAACGCGGTTCAAAAAGTAGTTTAGTGAGAAAATGGTTAATTAGGAAGATAGAAATATATATAGATATATTTATAAAAATAAAATTCAAACTAAAATTTAAGAAAAAAAATTCAAAACAGCGGAAGCGGGAAGGCAAAACACCAAACCGACCTATTTTATGGGTCGACCCAAGACCCGCTGGGTCGACCCCAGGGTCGACTCAGGAGGTTTGGAATTGGTCTCGTCGGCCCTAAATGGTCTATGACGAAATTTTATGTTTTAGGGCTTAGGTGGCGATTTCTGGTTGGTCTGTTGACATCATTTCTTGGTTTCTAAGGCCTAGATGGATCCTAGAGTGATCCGACGGCTTAAATTAATTCAATGCTCTATAAAAAGACCCATAGACTTAAACCCTAAATCATAATTAACACTAAAACTATGGTCGTTATGCTGTCGTCTTGAACCCTAGAGTAGCCGCCACCAATTAGAGAGGAAGAACAACAAATCAAATCAGTTCTGTTCAACCCTAACAACGAATCTTCTTCAAAGGAAAGCTAATTCAACTTCAGAAATCAGAATTCAGAACTCAAGACCTCCTTTGAGTTGTGAGTTCGATAGTTTAATAAACTAATTAGTAATTTAATTGGATTAAGTTATGATGCGGATTATATGGATGTGATGTGAATAATTGACCACATGTTGTAATTATGTTGTAGAATTGTGTTGAAATCTCTATGACGTTATGTTGTGATGCTATCATTTATGATGTAAAGTTATGTTGTTATCTTCTATGTTGTAATTTTATATATAACCAAATCATCATGTTTCATATGCTAGTTTGGTGATGTTGATTCATATGATAAATCATATGTATGCAAGTTTAGATTTTATTTAAACATGAATCATATACAAGTTGGGTAAAATTATATGTGACCTTACATGGTTATGACATCTAGTTTATGTGAAAATTTGATTAAAAGTTAGGCTATGATATGGGTGAGTTATATGCTAAATTCTACATTATATTTTACATGTTAGATGCAAGTTTACACCATTATTATGATGCATAAATCACATATGCAAGTTTCTATAAATATATGAGTTTGGGGTATGAATCATGTTATGCAAGTTTAGGGTTATTGCCTATGCAAGTTTACACCTTTAGATGTAGATCTATGACATACATGATTTATGCAAGTTCACTCCTTTAGATTTGGATCCATGACATATGTTGTTTATGCAAGTTGTAACTTTGGCCTATGCAAGTTTTAGATGTAGAACATCATTCACATATGCAAGTTCATCCCTATGTTTAGATCTATGTTTTCATTATGTGTACAGTGTGATGTTTTCTCTTTATTCCATGAGTTAGACTATTCGAGTCCAACGTATATTTTACGTTAAACGAACAAACGTACAACGTGGGGTAAAGGGGATAATATTAAAAAGATTTAATTGGCATAAATGCCTTAAAAGGCATGAAATATAATTGTGGTGAAAATTGGTATGATTTTTCATACCATAAATGGATGGACATAATTGAGTCAATTATGGACATCGTTAAATTTGGAATTGATTGATAATTTGAATAGGGAAAGTAATTCAAATTTGGGGAATGATTAATTAGGAGGAATTAATCGTCTAAGACACGAGGTTAGGCTCTTTTGTGATGTAAGACTGCCAGGACCCGCCCGGCAAATCCAGCTGCCACAAATGCCAGTCTAATGTGAGAGGTCTTAGGCATAAACGAAATACGTAACAATTGTAAAGACACGAGGTTAGGCTCTTTTGTGGTGTAAGACTGCCCGGACCCGCCCGACAAATCCAGCTGCCACAAATGCCAGTCTAATGTGAGAGGTCTTTATGAGGTTACGGTCTTAATGAATTAAGAAACACTTAACCAGAAAAACATGTAGTGGACGTGAGGGGGTTAAGTGGGTGCCTTGGGTGGCATGTGGAAACTAGTGGGTGCCTTGGGTGGCATTTGGAAATACGATTAGAAACACTTAACCAAAATTGAAACATGAATAAGAAGTGGTTAAGTGGGATGTACTAGAGGGGACCAAGCATAGGTGGATAGCTTTTGTCAAGTGATGGGGGCCCATTTCGACCAGTAACCCATACGTATCTTTGTGGGCTCGACCCAAGTCGAGGACGGGACACGCATACTGGGCTTGACTGTAAGACGCCAAAACGGGTTAGCGGTGGCAATGCAAGTCCAACGGGTTCATATGCATGTGTGGACCCGGGCTGGTAGGTAAGACGTTGTTGCATCGTGTAGGTATAAGTCGTGCATTGTTGGTTGTATCGGGTTGCCACTTTGGGGAGTGATACACCCCACTGTGGGGCCAGCACAGGTATCTACGAGTTAGGGAGCAAATCGCTTGGGGGTAGTGGGTACACCTAGTGGAGATAGGGGCAGGCGGCACCTATGAAGGCTGCTAGGGGTGCACGAAACTACCAATATCATTATTAAGTTCTGTAGACGGGATCAACCTTAGGGTGACAAGTGGTGGTGCAGTATACTAGTGGTGGTGCAGTATAGAAATTATCCTATTGTGTTGGTGTAGTTTAGTAATTATCTTACAGTGGGTTAGGTGCGCTTTAACGATATCGTAGTTCATCTTGTTTCCTTATTTACTCTGCCATATTCAATGGTTCATGGTCATTTCATTATTTTCCAACTTATGCCTTAGCCTAGTTACTTTGTTAATTATATTGTTAAATTATCGCACTCGCCAGACTTTATGTATGACCCCCTTTGTTTCCTCCTCTTTCCTTCCTTTCCCCCCTCCCCCCCCCCCCTAGGTGCTCAGGTTGGAACTAGCACCAGTGGAGCTTGATCTTGGACTGCTTTTAGAAGATTGCTTGGATCGCTGGAGTAAAGTTTAGCTTCTCTTTTATTTATGGCTATTTTGATGTTGGGGATTATGTCTTTCAGTTTATGTACTTTTGATAGTCAAGATGGATATTATGTACTTTGACTCTGGTTTTTGATGATGTAAGCAAACATATGTGTTTTCCGCTGCAATGAAATAATGTTTTAAATCTTTGAGTACTATTTATATCTATCTCGTTGTTAAGTTTCTATTCTATACTTACCTAAAACGCTCCATTGAAGTTAATGCATTCCCTTTGTGAGTGACATTAATGGACGTGGGGTGTTACAGAAAAAGAGAATAAAATAAATAAGTAAATACGTCCAGAATCTTACTACATTGAGGGGAAGGGGAGAATGGTTCACCACCGTCAGTTCATCTAGGTGGCGGCGGCTTCGAGGGTGGGGTGGACCAAGCGCTCGACTGAGGGAGGGAAGAGGGGGAGAGGAGCTGACGGAGGGGGGGTGGAGGTTCGGGGATGACGAGGGGGAGGCGCCTAGCGCCAGCGGCGGACGGTGGCAGTAGCTGCGAGGCGACGGCTTGGGGCTTGGATTTCATGCCCCTTCTCTTTTTTTTAATTTCTTTTTGAAAACTGTCGGGTATTGGGGGGAGATAAAGAGGAGTGAGGGTTTATTTTAATTTTAAGTTTATATTATATTTAATTTCCAAAGTTGACTTTTTATTCGATCCCAAAACGAGACCCAACGACTGTCATTCCTAGCTAATAACCCCCATTCCGAACACATTAGGATATGTCCAGTAAGCCAATTCGGCTGTTACGATCAGTTTCCATCAAAATCAAAATATAAATCTATATATTGATTTTGAACGCACATTTCAATTTACCGGGGCCACATACTGACTCTAAAAATTCCAGACAAAATATTTTCTAGCTTCGTATTGATGATACGGTTATAACAAAACTAATTTCATTAAATTTCGACACCGTTTGAAAAATGGCCATTTTCTGGTCGATCGAAATTGACTGAAATTGTCAAAACACGTTTAACTTCGCCACGCTCACATATTGATTCAGAAAATTATGAATTTTGGAATCTAGCAATAAATTGACATCCCGGATCCAACAAAACTGGTTTCGTCAAAAACTGAGGTCATTTGCAAAATTTCCATTTTTAAGGGCAAGAATTCCATTGCGACCATTCTGAATTTTCAACTGGGCATAACTTTTGATTCCCACTATGAAATTTCAATTTTTCGGATTCGTTGGAAAGATATTCTCAAATAGATTCTAATATTTTTGGTTTTGCTAAAATCCAGTTTATTTTTAATCCTGTACATTACTTTGAAATTTGAAATCGAAATTTCCAACTACCGCGCCATTTTCAATTCCTTTTATATTTAAAAATAAATATTTATATTCTAACGACGATCTATATCAATATATACCTTCTAATTCTATTCGAAAATAAATTTCTCGTCGTCATTATTTAAAATAATTCATTTTAAATATTCAAAATTCATTAAAATAGCCAAAATAAAAATTTTAAATTGGCTCTGAATTTCCGGGTTGTTACAATCTCCCTCGCTTAAAACTTTTCGTTCTCAAAAAGGAATGAAGCTGAAAGTTGTTTAACTAATTAACTCAACTTTCATTATTTTCATTACGGCTTAAGTTCTTCAACTTTTCAGATTATAAGAACTTTTCAAAATTTTCAAAAATTTGACTGACACCCTAAATTTTCGAAAAATTTCGCCATAACCACCCCTGCATCGGGATATTTCAAATAGCCTCCCATGGCCCTCACCAATCCAAAAGAAAAAGAAAAACCCAAGCGGCTCATAAAATCATCAAATCCCCAAGAAATGCAATAAACATGTACCTATTTGTCGGGCAAACAATTTTATTCCTCTTTTCTAGCCTCCTTGCTATGACCTGTTCAATGTATATACATGTATATGCATGCAATTGTCATCATTTTTCAATATAGTTCAAAATTCGGTTCAATTTGGCATAATGGTTCAAAATTTCAAACCAATAATCAAACAACACAACCATCAATCAATTAGTGGATTATCGTTTCAAATTCATAATTTGTTATATATATACAGAAAATCATGTTTTTGATGCCAAATCACAACAATAAGCCCTATCTAGCTTTGGTTCTCACACCAGTCTAATGGAAATATATAGAAATCCCACTTTTGAAACTCGAACACAAACTCTGATGATATAGCTACAATCATCAGAATCATCTCCGGGAGACTAGAGTATGATTCTATATCTATCCAGTGTATTATAACTTCGAATATACGTTCATGACGCGTATATGTAAAATCTTTATATACTCGATTGTCCAAATTAATACAAATAAAATATTCAAATACGTATAAACTGGTTTAAATTTTCAAAACAAAACTTGTTTTCGCTTTTATTTTAAAAAATAACACTCTTTCGACTCGCTCTAGGGTACTACTGATCCCATCTCTAACGAGCCATTCTTATTGGACATTACTAGTCCAATCTCAAATGAATTCTTTCGTTTGGTTCTAATGTGTCTTGTTCTCGAGCTCTGTAAACCAAAGCTCTGACACCAAATGGAGCGACTCGAACTTCCCCGATCTCCGAAGAGAAGAGAAAGAACGAATTACTTTGAGGACAAGACGAATCAGAACACAAACAGAAGAACATTTCATTGTATATTACAACAATTCCATTAGAATACAAGAATATAACAGAGTAAGAATAAATATTATACAATAGGGAATACCAGATATTTAAATTACATATAAATACATAGCAGCGGAAAAATAATGTAACACACAACTAAAATAAATAGACGGATACAGAACTTTCCGAATATCGTTCCAGCTGTAGACCAGGATCCTGTGAATATAAATCTGCAAAACCCAACTACTAGCTGCCCGTGTCGAAAATAAGGGCACCTAGAGTTTAGGTTAAAACAATAAAATTCAGGTCAGTCATGTGACTGGTGTGAGAACTAAAACAGTTATTAATCTTTATTTTAAAGTTAGGTAAATCAAGGGACCATGCCGTATAACACGGAACGGGTTTCTTCCCAAGAATACCAGTGCATAAAACAAACAACGCAATGCTAAATAAAGAAAAATGAAGCTATTATAAGACCCAGGTCCCATCACACAATGCAACGCAAGCCAGAGGATAGGGTTTTACCTTATAATAGCCAAAGAATGCTTGATATGTTCAAAAACAGATTATTTTGATATTACTATAAGTTTATAGAGTCAAAACAATTTCAATCATAAGTATCAATCAAAGACGGCGTGGGTACCATGTATAATGTCGCCAATACTACGCTCTACAATCAAAACCGAAATATCACGTATTGGAAATTGGATTTCCATCATGAGTCGAGGCAAGGGGCAAGCTCTTCTCCGTTTGAGACACTCTAGCAAATGTCTCAGGACCGCACACAGTGATCCTGGATCTTCAGGGCCGGTCCTCTCTTACTTTTGAGGATTAGTTATTCCTGAACATACGTTTCCCAGTCCTATAAGACCTATATCCGAGGCGCCTCGCATCCAACAACCACACAGGTAAAAAGTATATAAATGTTAGGGCTGGTATGTCACTGACATCACCCATAGCTAGAAAGAAACGTCGTGCTCTCCCTGTAGTCACTATCCCGTTTTTGACTCATACCAAGGTGTAAGGCTCGCGAATTAACGCTATACACAAAGTTGTGCCACATATGCCGTGCTTTAATCATCAACCACAAGACTTTGCTTTCCAATAGAAGTCTTGATCATTTTCCACTTAGGCATGCCACAAAGGCAATTCATGCCATGCGATTGATATCCATCAATATATAACCTCTAAGCTCGTACATCTCAGAGAAGGGCGTTAAGCAAGAGAATAAATTCTCTGCCGCCAAACAGATATATATTTAATAGAAATCAAACACACATAATAAAATCCAATGTCAGACACATAGTCCATTTATAAGTTCGTTCTTGGTCTGAACGAAACAGGAGGAACCTTATTCCTCGCATATCCATCGATCTCCAAGTACGTCTGGACGATCACCAACTGATTCCCTCCTATTGGGTGTACAAACCAATCAAGATCATCAATAATCATCTAAACGACGTGAAGACCTCTGGTCTTCAACCACCGTCTTCATCTTCGACTTATCGTCGAATCGGTTATTCAGAATGGGTATAAACCCGGCCTTTCCGAATAACCCGCGTATATAATAAACAAGTGTTAAACAAACACAACATACACCTCATTCCAATTCAGAATATTCTTTTATTCAAATTTTCACATTCTTAGGGAAAGGTTCCCATTAATTTTATCAAAGATAAATTCTTTTAAATTTATTCTTTAATCTTCCTTTTGATATCAAATCAACCCATGTTAAGGTTTTCCATACTAGTCGGGATTAGCAAACCACACCGAAATAATTATTTATTTTATTTCCCAATCCCAACCTATTAATCCCATGGAGCAAAACTGGTAATACTCCATATCTAACACCATGGTGTTATCGGTAAATATTAATTACCATTTCACGTTCAAATCTAATCAAAGATTTAACTATCGCTTTGGAGCAAAACTGGTGATACTCCATTCTCGATCACTTTAATCTAATTAAAGATTCATTAAAACTCCACTTAGTTTTAATCTTCCCACAAATCAATATCGAGACTTTAACTGGGTTAAAGAACCAATGTCATCTAAAACACGGTTCACGATAAACCCAAAAACCAATTTAAATCCAATTCCAATTAAATACTAATTAACTGGACAATTTCAATAAATCTTAATTAAAAGATTTATTCTTTTCTAGACTGGGTTCAAGAACAGTGTTATTTAAGACACCCTTCACGACGAACCTAAAATCCTATTTGATATTTAATACAAGGCTCTAAATAGAAAATATACTGGCTTATATTCAATATCAAATTCTGAAACCAACAAATATCGTATTGGAAATAACGATATAAATATATCTTTCAAATTTCCACAACCATATCTGTATAATCACGAAATCCAACATCAAAATATTCTGAAGATAATTTCGATTCAAATCCATTCCAATTCGTATATTGGAAATCCTGATTATTTTTAAAACCTCTTCAAATCTAGTTCATTTCGATAAAAATATATTTTTATCCTTTCAAATGTGGAAATTTTCATCCCAGTTATTTCCAATTCATATATTATGATTTTACACAAATTATTAATATTTTTAATAATTTTATCAAGGCCCGTACAGTCGGTTTCCAATAATGGTCGTCGAACTGCACTTACAATGACCTTTTCCAAATTTGATTTGGACATAATTCCAAATCCAACCGTTAGATTTCAAATTTCTAATATTCATTGGAAAGCTCTTTTCGATATGAACCCAACGGTTCCGGTTTCAGGAGAAGCCGACGGTTGGATCTCCCGCAATGTCAATTCGAAGTCAACGGTCGAAATTCGCGTACGGTCGCGGCGCGGCGCGTTCTATTCAGGCCATGCAATATATATATAATATATATATTATATATATTTCATCAATTTCAATTCTAAACGTATTTTATAAATCGTTTTAAATTCGTTTTCAAAACGATTTCAACTTCATGTTCAATTTTATATAAAAATTGAATATTCCATATCATTAACATATAAACGATAATATTTTCAAAATGTTATATTTTGAAACCACTTCCTTTTCTATATTCATTATAAAAACGAATATAATCGATATAAATATCGTTCGCGTCAAAATGGCACATCTCTAATCAACACGGCTTTATATATTTCAATAACTTCGTTATTCTATTCAACAAATGAATATTTTCTTCAACACATGAATATATATTTCTTTCAACACATGAGTATCGTCAACACATGACTATTTTTGTTATTTAATTTATTTTAATAAAATTATGATTTCTATCGTTTAATTCTTAATCAGACTCCAACCGTAAATTAGTAAGAAAACGATTCCCTAAGTATTAACCCCGAAGGCCGAAACCAACATCAGATCAATACCCAGGAAACCACTCATCTTATCTAGATTCCAGCTAGTTTCTAATTTTATATATGATAAAGATGTAAATTTTATTGTTAAAATATTTCGTTCAACACATGATAAGTTTCAACACATGAATATTCTCAACACATGAGTATCGTCAACACATGACTATTTATTCTATTCAACACATGAATCTTTATTTTATAATATTCTTTATTTTCCAAATTGGAATGAGGCCCAATCAATTACAATATAATGTTAATTATATGGATTCCATACAACACATGTATATAATAGCAATGATAAATAATCAACCATCATCCAAAGTGCACTACACAACTGTCTGTCAAACTATCAATTGACATACAACCAAATAATTGGGTTAGTGTACGCCAAATATCATCCCAACACCCGTGTGGGGTTTCAAATCAACAAACATTGAATATTATTTGTGCAGTTGGGCGATGTGTAAAATTTATCGTCCCAAACAATATCCTTCAAATTTGTGTACATAAACAAATCATCTGATTTGTAAATGAATATTTATTTATTCACATCCATGTTAAATTTATATTTTTAACGATAAATAATTTATTTCAACACATGAATATATTTTCATTCATTCCACATCACAATCAGTTTTCACCACACAACAAAATCAAACAAGTCGTCCATGGTCTGTGGACAACGGGTGTCGGTTGCTGCTAAGCACTGTCTGCATCCTAGTATATATATTTTTAACTAGAAAACAAGAATTAAAGTGAGAGTTCTCACCTTGGGGATCGACTCCGCCATTTTTATTTCTGTGGTTCAGATTGTGATTCGTTTTCCATCAGTTCCATAGCAATCCTTTCACGCTGTTCATATTAAAAATCACATTTTTATTATCACTAAATGTGCATAAAAAACATATTTTTATTTCCACTACATATATATAAAATTCGAATTTTTATCACTACTTCATATATATATATATATAATTCGTATTTTTATATCTCTAGTACATATGTAAAAATCACTCCTTTACACCGCTACTTTCATGCTAAAAATTATATTTTTACTTCTCTACATATATAAAAATTATATTTTTACTTCTCTACATATATAAAAATTATATTTTTACTCTAAAATCATGATAAAAAATCATAACTTCACTTCTATAAAAATCATAACTTTGAAATGATTTCGTCCATGTAAAAATCTCATCTTTAAAATGTTACTCATTCATGGAAAAATCGCTTCTTCGCAATGTTATTCATTCATGTAAAAATCAAATCTTTGAACACTAAAAATCCTAGCTTTTCTATCCTATTCAAATCAGATTTTTTTTTCTTATAAAACAATGTTTTAGTATATAAATAAAAGGAAAAAGAGAATAAAATAAATAAGTAAACACATCCAGAATCTTACTGCGTTGAGGGGAGGGGGAGAATGGTTCGCCGGCGTCAGTTCATCTAGGTGGCAGCGGCTTCGAGGGTGGGGCGGACCAAGTGCTCGACTGAGGGAGGGAAGAGGGGAAGAGGAGCTGACGAAGGAGGGGGTAGATGTTCGGGGATGACGAGGGGAAGGCGCCTAGCGCCGACGACGGACAGTCGCAGTAGCCGCGGGGCGACGACATGGGGCTAGGGCTTCATGCCCTTTTTTTCGTTTTGAAAATTGTCGGGTATTGGGGGGGAGATAAGAGGAGTGAAGGTTTATTTTAATTTTATATTATATTTAATTTCCGAAGTTGACTTTTTATTCGATCTCAAAACGAGACCCAACGACTATTGTCCCTAGCTAGTTACCCTCATTCCGAACACAATGGGATAAGTCTGGTAAGCCAATTCGGTTGTTACGATCAGTTTCCGTCAAAATCAAAATATAAACATATATATATTGATTTTGAACGCACAATTCAATTTATCGGGGTCACATACTGACTCTAAAAATTCCAGAAAAAATATTTTCTAGCTTCGTATTGACGATACGTTTCTAACAAAACTAATTTCGTCAAATTCTGAGACCGTTTGAAAAATGGCCATTTTCTGGTCGATCGAAATTGACTGAAATTGTCAAAACACGTTTAACTTCGCCATGCTCACATATTGATTCAGAAAATTATGAATTTTGGAATCTAGTAATAACTTGACATCCCGGATCCAACAAAATTGGTTTCGTCAAAAACCGAGGTCGTTTGCAAAATTTCCATTTTTAAGGGCCAGAATTCCACACCGACTATTCTGAATTTTCAACTGGGCATAACTTTTGATTCCCGCTATGAAATTTCAATTTTTCGGATTCGTTGGAAAGATATTCTCAAATAGATTCTAATATTTTGGGTTTCGCTGAAATCCGGTTTATTTTGAATCCTGTACACTAAATTTGAAATTTGAAATCGAAATTTCAAACTACCGCGCCATTTTCAATATCTAAAAATAAATTTCTCATCGTCATTATTTAAAATAATTCATTTTAAATATTCAAAATTCATTAAAATAGCCAAAATAAAAATTTTAAATTGCCTTTGAATTTCCAGGTTGTTACAGTCTTGAATAACATGCAACCTGCTATCTACATTTGTCATTTTCGATCCCCCCTCTACATATCTCCTTGATTACCAAACAAACATCATCAGCAACTCTTCTCGCCCTCTCTTTTTCTTATACCATAAACTCCTGTTTTTGGTAACACTCCTTATTGCCATTACCGCCTCCCAATTCCCTGACATACCCATGCTCAACTAAAGTAGCAACTGACCTCACTACTAATCAATTTTCGCTACCACTAATACTTAAAGCACTCGCGGGTCCCCCTCCTTCCAACAACTAATTTCTTCCTCTCCTCCCAGTAAAAAGACCCATCACCACTCCATCAGTCAACAACTCACCTCCAACAAATGGCGCCACCACCTGCTTCAACCCCTTCCTACAACTTGCGTTCTCTACTATGCTCCACGTATACACCACGTTAATCACCGTGGCTCCAGTTCAATAGACCACAACATCGAACAACTCCACAAGAAAAGCCCATTCATTCATCACATGCTGCTACCTCTCCTTCTACCGGACTCCACCAGAGGTCAACCGCACCACTCTCGCCAGCTCCGCTTTCATCTCCGACAAACACTCCTTTCCCCGTCATACCCTATCGCGATCACATCGCCCTCCGTCACCCACTCGACTGCGGACATAGCTGCTGCACAATTTTTCGAGCAGCTTGGAACAGTTTTGCTCCCCCCCAAACGCAACAGAAGCAGCATGAATGTATAGAAGGCCACAGATTTATGTTTAACATTTTATATCATTTTCTTTCTTTCTTTGATCTCGCGTTTGTTAGAAATACCATGGAAAAGGATGGTTTTCAATTTTGGTTTGAGGATTGAAAGGCGACACGCGGTATTTTAAGGGGAAAGACAGCTTGGTACTCACGGTTTCAATAGCTTGACACGCACGGTTTGGAAACCGTGGATAGCACGGCTTTATAATCCTTGGCAGTCAAGTATACATGGTGAACACGATAGTTAGGGTATAGGCACTGTAGGTTAGGTGCGATTTTCAAAACTTAGCTTGGCACAGCTGGATAGTTTGGAGTGCAAGTAAAGTAAAGAGAAATTTTGGACCTAAGGAAAGAAAACATACGGTAGAAAGTGGAAAAAGCTTCATTAGTTTTTTTTAAATAATTATTATTATACTCATATTTTAAGTGAACGACAGAAGTAAAAATATCGTTGTGTTGAGCATGTGTTACGATCCCATAAATACAATAATATCGGTAGTTTAACTTATATTATGAAACCCCAAAATATTGATATAGGGTGCAAAATACTCCAAATAAAAAGTTGCGTATTTAATTAATTAAAAATTACAGTAAAATTCTAAAAATTAAATTATAACTACTTCTCAAATATCTTGTCCAAATTCGAGACCGATATTTAAATATATTTAAATAACTTTATGACTTATATACGATTTCACAATGACATTCTGAAAATTTGATTTGGGCATAACTTACAATCTATAAAACGAAATCTCGAATTTTCTCTTCCATTAGAAAAATATAGTTAAACAGAACCGAACGTTTCTTGTTTTAAAGAAATCCGACTTATTTTGAATCCTGTATATCTAATTGAAGTTCAAAACATTAAATTACAAACTGCCGCGACTTTACGAGCTCATATTAATTTATATTATAAATTATACGTTTAAATATCGTTTTATTAAATAAAATTCCTTCTAAATCCTTATATAAAATTCAAATAAAATATTTAAAACAAATTTAAATATTTAGAATTCAATGGCCAAAAATCCGGGTCGTTACAGTTTATTGCATATATATTACTTGAGAACAAGCCAAAGCAGCAGATATATTCCGCTTTAGTTGCTGACACAAAAAATAGTAATTTTCTTTTACTAAACTAGAAAACCAAAGAATGACCCAAAAAGTGAAAAGTTCTACCTGTGCTTTTTCGTTCTGATTTACAACTTCCATAGTCAACATCACAATATGACATTAAATTGAATGAATAGTTCTTAGGATAGAATAACCCAAAGTCTAATGCATGTTTGACATATCTTAGAATACGTTTTACGGATTTTAGGTGAGTTTCCTTAGGTTATGATTGATCTAGCGCGGAGACAAACGTTATGCCTTATGTCTGGTCTACTAGCAATTATATATATAAAGATTCTATTGTTCCTCTATATAGTTTCTGATCTACATCTTTTGAAGAATCATCTTTACTTAAGGCTTCATTGGTTGCCATAGAAGTGGGAACATATCTTTCTTAATTATAAATATTCCATTATCTAATTGTCTAATCTATAATCCTAAGAAGAAAGTAATTTCTCCTATATGACTCATTTCAAATTCTTTATTCATGATTTCTGAGAATTCTTTATTCATTTTATTATTAGTTGATCCAAAAATTATATCGTCTACAAAGATTTGTACTAGTTGAATATCATTTTTATTTCTTTTAATAAATAGTGCATTATCTACTTTACTAATTTCAAATTCTGATTGTAATATATAAGTTCTTAAACGATCATAACAGGCTCTAGGGGCTTGTTTTAAATCGTATAAAGCTTTCTTTAATTTATAACCGTTATTAGAATAATTTTTATCCTTGAATAACGGGGGTTGATCAAAGTAAACGTCTACTTTAATGAATTCATTTAAAAAGGTACTTTTTACATCCATTTGAAATAATTTGAAATTATTATGAGTAAAGAAACCAAGTAGAATTCTAATAGCTTCTAGTCTTGCTACAAGGGAATTTTTTTCGCTATAATCTATTCAGTCTTCTTGATAATATCCTTAAGCAACTAATCGTGTTTTATTTCTAATGACCTCACCAATTTCGTTCATTTTATTTTTATATACCTATTTAGTCCCTATAATAGTTTTATCCTCTGGTCTAGGAACAAGTTCTCATACATCATTTCTAGTGAACTGATGCAATTTCTCTTGCATAGCAATTATCTATGAATCATCAACTGATGCTTCCTTTGGATTTTTGGGTTCAATAGTTGGTATAAACGCTATATTATTCATATTATTTAATTGATTTCTGGTCCTAATTACAAATTCAACTTCTCCTCGTATATTTTCTACACGTTGATCTCTTAAAAGCCTAATTCTTTTTTTAGTTGATTAATCTCATTATTTATTTCATTTATTTCATTGTTATTATCAAATTCATCGTCATTTTGATTTACATCTTTATAATTTTCATCAATAGATACATTTAAAGTTTCTTTAATAGTGTTAGATTTTAAATTAAAAACTCTATAAGTTTTACTTCTATTTGAGTATCCAATAAATTTTCCTTTATTTGATTTAGGATTAAATATATCTAAATTATCTTTAGTATTTAAAATAAAGCATTTACTCCCAAAAAAAATTAAATAAGATACCTTTGGTTTCTTTTTATACAGAATTTCATTTGGGGTTTTGTTAGCTAATGGTCTAATTAAAATTTCATTTAAAATATTACAAACTGTAGCGATAACTTCAGCCCAAAAACTTTTTGGTAAACTACTATATATCATTTAACATTGTTCTCGCTGACTCTTGTATCGTCCTATTTTTATGCTCAACTACTCCATTTTGTCGAGGAGTTCTTAGAAAAGAAATTTATAAGTAATTCCGTTTTTATTACAAAATTTCTCAAAATTTTCATTTTCAAATTCTCCACCATAATCATTACATATAGTTTTAATTTTCAAAGATAATAGATATTAAATTCTTTTAGCAAAAATTTTAAATGATTGAAAAGCATCACTTTTATGTTTAAGAAACAATGCCCAAGTAAATATAGAGAAATCATCAATAATAATGAAAACTTATCTAGTATTGTTTATTAATTGTGTTTGAGATGGACCAGATAAATCCATATGTACTAATTCTAATGAATTTGGAATACTAATCTCATCTTTTTACTAAAAGAACTTTTTTCTTAATTTCCCTAATTGACAAACATTACATAAATTAACTAGTTTGAAATTAATTTTGGGTAATCCTCTAACTAAATCAAATTTAGAGATTTTACATAAATGTTTGAAATTCAAATGACCAAATCTCTTATGCCAGATCCAAGGGTCCCTTGTATTGGCCAAAATACAAAAATTATCGTTTGAAATTTTCATACTTAAGTTGTAAATACTTTTCTTTTTAATTCATTTGAAAATTTTGTTTGAATTATTATCTTGATAAAGCACTTATCCTTTTCAAATTCAATTTTATAGCCTTTATCACATAATTGACTTATACTTAGCAAGTTGTATTTTTAATTCCACACTAATAAAACATCATAAATAATAGGAGTTTTAGATTTACCAATATTGCTGATGCCAATCACGTATCCTTTCGAGTTATCACCAAAATTGACCACTCCTCCATCTTCATAAACTATATTATTCAGTAAGTTTGGATTTTCCGTTATATGCCTCGAACAGCCACTATCCAGTATCCATTTATCTTTTCTAATTTACACCAGTTGTCCATCAAGTTTTGAATCATCAATAGCCATGTAACACCTCTATTCCTGTACAACACACTGATTCGGTAGACAACTTGACTTTTCACAATAATCCATTGTAGACTTATGAAATGGTGATGAAATGAATACTTTTAAACTAGCATTATGAAAATTTTCCAAAAGTGCCATTAAAACTTTTCAAAATTCAGATTATGAAAACTTTGAAAACCAATGCTCTGATACCAATTGTTGGAGATGTGGAGGATCTTAATAGAGGGAGAGTGAATAGTGTTTTATGGAATTTATTAATTTCTTGAAATCTTTTTGGATTAAACAAAACAGTATGTAGATCACAAATATTAATGAACGCAATCAATCATAGAATGCATAAAATAAAAGTAAAAGTAGTAAAAGGAAAGTACGCACTGGGATTTTATACTGGTTTAGGACTCTCATGCATGTAGTCCTACACAATATTGGGTTGATGTGGATTTTATTCAACAATAACCAATTACAATCCTTGATTTCAGGGCAACAAGGCACATCCCAATTTCTATGTACAGTGAGACTCGATTGATTTACAGACCATAACTTTACACCCAATCAGTTTCCGAGACACAATCGCACCCAGTCACTTTAAACGGGACAGGATCACACCCTTCTCTTATCAATTCTTGTAGTATTGACTCGATAGGACTTAGACTTGAGATCTTTGATTACAAACAGTCAATAATTCTTGAGTAGCATTTGAATTCAAAGAGATTTAGATTAAGAATTGAAATAGACGAAGAATAATATGATTCACTACAATAAATTTGTCCTTCACAATGTCTCAAAAACGATGTGAAAACCTTTAACAGCGTTTTGATGAATGATGTTTACTAACAAGCTGTAATAGGTTCTATAAATGTCACGATACATTTAAAACACTATAGAAAACAAATATACTAACGTTTCAAATGGTGTTGTTCTTATGTTTTATATTGTTTCAGAAATGTTGTCAACTTCACTTTTCTAATGGTGTTGTTCTTATGTTTGTACAATATTTCAGAAAACGAATATACTAACGTTTCAAATGATGTTGTTCTTATGTTTGTACAACATTTTATATTGTTTCAGAAATGTTGTCAACTTCACTTTTCTACAGCGTTTTGCCACATGTCACAGCGTTCTCAAAAGTTTACATGTTCACTATTTTATAGTGTTTTGTTTATTGTTCAGATATAATCCTCAGCGTTTTTCTTCAACATGCCATCATTTTTTATAGCGTTTTTCGTTTTTGTAGAGTTTTTAAAGTGCATCTATTACACCATTTTTCATTTTCTACAATACTTTTAGACAATGCATATATATGCAGAATAATCACTAAGTTCAAACAACACAAAATAATTATAATTTTAAAACTCTATTAAATAAGGTAAAACAATTTCATATATGCCAAATAGACAATAGTCGCACATAACATTTTGTAATGAATGTTCTCATCAAACACGTTACTAACAAGTTTTTACAAAAGGTGCTTATTAAGATTTTTTTTTATAAATTGCTGAAAGTCCAAGCTCGTGTCCTTCAAAGTTCAATTTCCTACACGGGAAAAAAAATTGAAATTAGAACCTGAAAATCATAATTATGTTTACAGAGAAAAGAAGGAAATAAAGACCAAGAAACGTAAACCAACGAATAATGCACTTGCAATCCCTAAGTTTATCATTATAGGCTTTAGATATATCCAAGCATTTGTGCAGCATGAATCTTTCATGGGAACCAGCAAGGAAACACCAGATGCACCACAAAGTGGTCCTGATACACCTAGGGTTTTTAATCTCAGATATCGGTCACGTTTCATCTCGGGGATTTTATAGATTTGATCTCGTATCACGGGAGATCTCCGACGAGTTGAGTCTAAATCGGGAGTTCGTCTCAGATTTCCATCTCGGTTTAGAAAGTTCATATTGGAACAATCTTGAGGTACATGACATGTTAAAAAAATTCTACAAAACGATTTTTATAAATGCTATTAAAAACATAGCACCTTAAACTTGAATTGCAAAATAACTTTATTATTCATTATTTTGTGATAGATCATTTATACTCTAAATCATAATATGCTTAAAACAAAAATACTGTTAGATATTGAACATTAAAAAGATCCAAAACATTAAAAAAATCAGCATAAATGGACTATAAAATACATAATTTCATAGGTAACATGTATGTAAAAAAGACGAATATGAAAATCATAAGCATTATAGAACATATGTGAACATACAATATGGTCTTTTAACATGCAAAAAATAAAATAATAAAAGATTATCATGGCTAGATTTGAGTTTTTAAATTATTTTTCTAGTTCAAGCACAGATTTAAATTTTAAGCAAGAAAACTAAGATCATGGACGATATTCCAGTATTTCGTCTCTGTCGATATATCGTTTGATATTGCAATATCTCGGGAGATATATTCGAATGGTAATTTAGAGTGATATTTGCTGTTCCATTTCGGAAGGAGCCCAAAATGAGAGCTCAGAGGAGATATCGGGCGATATTTACGATATTTGAAATAGTGGCTGCACCACTGAGTGCTGCAATGCAATAGATGCACCATAGAGTGGTGTTGCTGCACTACTATGTGGAACATCTGCACCATTGCTGTGTGCAAATGTGCAATATTGGTGCACTACACCACTGCAGTGGTTCAGATGTACCACAGAGTGCTGTTGTTGCACCATGCAGATGCACCACTCTGTGGTGCAATGCACTACTGTGGTACTTGCATATATATATATATATATATATATATATATATATATATATATATATATATATATATATTACATTATCGAGCAAGGAGCATCAAACGATCAACTTAATTATCTAAATGTATTCGAAGAAAATCAAGATCAACAACACGCACCTATATTTAACACTTTTGTTTCTCTTTTATTAAAAAAGGCATATATATTTTAACTCTAGTAAACCAATCAGTCACTCAAAGGAGACAATTGCAAGGTCCTATTAACTGGTGCATCAACATATAAACTAGCATTTCTTAGTATTCCAAGATCCTATTAACTGTGGACAAATGAATGGAAAGAGGCATGAGGAATGGGAGTAATAGGTTATATCTTATTCAACGAATATTGAATTATAATATCATCACAATACACATTAAGACTTAATATATAACTAGAATTAAGAAAATATAAAAACCTGACCTTCAATATGTTGTCATGCTTTACTATCACAACTTCTTGCATATCAGAAATTTTGCATCTGACTTCTAATACTAGCCAAAACCATGAAAGGTCTGAATATAAAAAACATGATATTTACTGCATTATCTCAACACTTTATGAGCTTTGCCATAATGTATGTTAATGTAACACTTCATGAGCTTTGCCATAATGTATGTTAGTGCCTATTCATATGTACTAATATATTCATGCACTGCAAAATTTTAGTGATTTATCTTATGCTCAGTCAGCCTGCTGCTATCCTCCATCCCCAACTATGCCCAGTTAACCAAACAATAATGGGGCTCAACCAAACAAATTTAGCTGATTATTCCATTTGCAATCATACACATGCCATTGTTTAAAACCAATAGCCCTAAACTATGCTAACTGGCAAAAACAGAAGATAACAATATTAACAATAGTATGTTTACGTGTAGTGTTTAATTACCTTCAACATGGCAGTAGAAAGCAAAGGCAAGATACAGATCCATTTAGTTTAGAGACATATCTCGGATCACACTAATAAAGAGGTTAGAAAAGTAAGGAAAATAGATAGAATAATAAAAACATAACCAAAATTATTTTTTCAATGGAATTTGATGATACCTGCAATGAAAAGAAGTATCAGATAACTACACAGCAACGACAACTAAACAATGACGGCAACTACACAATAAAAATCGTCTATATATACATGTAAACATTTATAGGCTATCTAAAAGAATTGACTCAAGTAGAAGCAAGAAAACAATGCTCGACAACAAGAAAAAAGAATACAAGAAGGAGTAAGTCGAAAATGACAGCATAAGATATGCACAAGATTGATTAAAGATAGTTCAAAGGCATGCACAGCTGATACAAGTGTGTCAGACGTCTAAAATTATATCAAACGTTTGAAAATTATATCAGACGTCTAAAATAAGATTTGGGAAACTATCTGAAATGCATTCAGACGTTGGATATTGCATCCCAAACGTCAAAAAATTTCCTCATACTATAAGATGAAGTCTAAAGAAACAATCAGACGTCTGAATAAATTTTCAAACGTTCGATGTCGATCACGACTTAAAAATTATATATGTCTATGCAGATGATCTTTTGATCTTCTCCAAAGCTATGCCAGAAAATGCACAGGCCATCAAGAATATTCTTAACAAACTAAACTTGCACTCTAGCCCACTAATAGATGAACAGACGAGTTGCTAAAATATAGAGATTGAATAACAAACTCAAAGTGAACGAATGCAATATGAATAAGAAACTTAAAGTGATTTAAACAAATTTAGGGGAATTCGAACTAATATCTGAAGAGATCAGGAGGCTCCTTGATAAACTGCAAAGTAGGTTAATTAATGCATTAGTGGTCGTGTATTATGAAGCCCATAGGGTAAACAAAATAAGAAAATAAATGATAGTCCCAGAAATAATGTAGACTTCGATTGCCATCACACTTGAAGGTTGTCCTACCAAGAGAAGCATAAAAACTGTGAAGAAATGTATCGTAAAAAGGAATGCAATGACACAATCAATTAGAAACAAGACAGCGAATGGTTAATGAAATTGATGAATTGGTGCACTCACATTCCTAGTCATCACGGTCAATACACTTGAAACATTTACTGTATCTTGATCCTAAAATATAGTACACAGATATATTAGTTTGTGTGAAGAAATGGAGCAACCTGGTTAACCTGAAAAAGAAGTAATCCCCGCTATAAGATACATAGTCATTATGGTGCTCTAGTGAAATAAACATAGCCCAGTCTGACTTTTCAGTAAATGACAAAAAACGAAACCATTTTTTGCGACGAAACAAGAACAAATTTGCAGTATTCCAGTTCCAATAACCGTACTAGTTGACTCATCTAAGAAGGTTTTCTGAGAATATGCTCTGGACAGAGAAGGTTAGAAGGGAAATTTATCCAAAAACAATTGCATTCGATGATCATGTGTAAAAAACCAGAGCATCTGATATGAAAAGAAGAACCATAGTTTTTAGTTAGAAAATCAAGATGACGATCACTTAATGAAGTGGGCTATATAACTAACAGCAAGAGTCAATGCAATTTCAATAATTGTTTCATTAAAAATAAAACCAAGCCACAACATAGATGCAACTGCAAAAACGAGACCCAAAGTGACACTAGAATGTAAAGGAAAATAAATAAATATGTCATTCTTTGAAATTAAAAATACTAAGCAAATAGTTAGTTACATACGCTCCAAGAGAGACTTGAGCTAGGAATTTAATAATTTCTCCTCCACTAAAGTTTCTCCCAAGAACCATTGTGTAGAACAACTAATACACAATGATAAGTATCCTATATAAAAAGTGAAAACATGTACAAGATGATATAGCACACAATACGGGTATGTTGATGTTTTCAATGGTGACAACTAATGTAGCTACACATGCATAATATTATTTATTATCCTCTTATTATGGTTATGTCTAAACAACTTTAAAAACCCAATTAGGTAGGTTCACTCATAATATTGTTCTCCATATGTAATCAAGATGGAGCATCGAGAATTTCATTTGTTTAGTTTTTGGCTTGATGTTAAGAGGCCAATATGCTTTTCTTTAAAGATCCAGGTAAGCAAGCTTGCTTGTAAACTCTAAAGAAATATACATTGAACCAACAATGCATAGTACAAATAATTCACGTGATGCTATACCCATAACCATTTCTGGGGATCTAATGACATCCTATCGTCAAAATCCATATATTACCAACGGAGTCACCTAGCAAGGCTAGAGATCAATATACTTAATTATCAACAAAAACCAAGTTAATGAATATTCAGTAGTTAGGCCCTAAATATAAATGTCATTACACAGAAACAATAAATAAAATATACCTATCATCCATTAAGGATTCTCCTTTAATTATTGTGTTTATTTGTTGCTTGCTCCAAAGTTCTTTCAATGACGCCACAACAGCAACAGGATCTGCAGCACCAAGTAGGGCATCCACCACCAAAGTTCTCTCAAACTCAACACTGTATCAATGGTGCTTTCACCGATGTTCTCTCCTCTCGCCATGGGTGAACCACTAACTTCTCAACAACTCCTCCACAACTCCTACCACCTCTCCATCTGTAGGTCCCTACTAGCCATTCAAAGTACCCTTTCTTGGCAAGAAACCATGCTCCGGTTCGATCAATCCACCTTCTCTGACATAAAATCCGCCATTGCCTCTCAAACCACCACCCTACGATGTATCACAAAAACCCTCATCGAAACTTTTTCCAAAAATCATCATTCAAACCGCCACCACCGCAATCCAGATCTACCACATCAGCAGCGACAGCCACTGGATGCCCTCCTAACATTGCTTTGGCGACCACTACAATGGGTGGAACAATTTCTGTTGCCTCTCCTACCTCTACTACACCTACTATTTCCATCACCAGCACAATATCTACTCCCTTATTGACTCCTTCATGATGTCTAGAATCTCCTACCCCGTCTCATGTCACCAATGCTAGATCTACACCCCTTTTCCTCCCTTCAGTTCGCACAAGAATAGACGTTGCCCCATCAGCAATTTCAGTTGTTGCTCCTGCCTCGCCTAAGTCCCCTACATCTTCACCTACCCTTGCTATCATTGCTAGATCTATATCTGGTCCACTACCCCTCTACCGTCAATGAATTCAGCTCCACTGCCATTTTATCTTACTTTTGTGCCTATGAAAAACGGTGTTATCTATTAGTCAGATGTGTATTACTCAAGAGCTGCCCTTCCTAAGGCTTTCGGTGCCGCACAAAAATTTTCATGGCATACTGAGCATAAATAGAATAATGCACACAACGTATTTGTTGAAATGCAGAAGCTAAAGCGAGAATGTTCTGTTGCACCCACTGTGTTTATGGAAATGATCAAGCTGAAATCTGAAAGTAAACTTTTCATCTTTGACCCTGGTGGTGCATTGTAACAACCTGAATTCCGACAGACCAATTTTTTTTCAAAATTCCAATCTATCGAAACTCGGGTTGGTTTTCTCTGGTATCCTGCAGAAAAGACAAAGACATAAAATATGTCAAAGCTCAAAAAATATCTCACATCGGAGTGGATAAAATATAATATAGTCAAAATATAGCATTACCATATTAATAATACTATATAACCAGTATCCAAGGCTATCATGTCTCTGCCACAAATCTAACCTACGAGTATGTGATGAGGAGGGGTTAGAACACAAGTTCTGTGACTGAATTTAAATAACACACTTTAGATAATCCTATATACACCGTTCAATCACATTTTTTAATTTATTAGGTTACTTGGGTTAACAACACTCGAGGCTTACACATACGTCATACCCATTTACTTCCCAGTGGATTAACCTAATATAGTATATATGTAGCTTCCCCTCAATACTGAGGTACACCCCATGGTACCCCACTCGCATGATCTCCACCGTAATGCCACATAAAAGAACGCAGTCCCTCATCCTACACCAGAGTGACGTACAGATCTCTATATAACAATATTACATTCGACATATATTTTTCACTACTACGCTATGTAAACATACGGACTGCCATCGTCAATTGAATCAGGTTTCACACTGGAGTAATGTGCTCAAGTCTACGATACACCACTCAGAGCCGATATGCATGTATCTAAAGCATTCCACATATGTATCGTCAATTGTAGCTCGATGCCTTAATCGCACGTCCTCTAATGTCCACCGAGTTCCGTGGCAGGGCTATACAAGAAACACGGAACTTGGCCGGGTGCTTTTCCATATCTATACAGGCCCGTCTTTAAGAGACTATATATACAGATATTCCTAGGGTCTGTTTTTCAAGGTGGCTATGGCCCCACCTCGGCCCCTCCCTTAACTAGTAAAGACTACAAGAGCTAAACGACTGGCCCATAACAAACAATCTAATCATCTAGTTGGCATCTTCCCTTAACCACCGTACCTCGATAATGAAAGGTGAATTGTCTATTGGTTTTAGCTCTAGTCTCTTTCCATCCCACTGGCTGCTGATGACGGTTATCCGACGATCTACTATCCTTGTTGGTTGTGACCCTACGCCTCCCCGTTGAGGCGACCACCGAATCACCCTGGTGTCACCATGTTACAGCATTCTGACTACAAAGCTACTTATGCAGTCAAGGCCCACACAACTAGTAGTTACGTGCAGAACCAACCTCTGCGGGCACAACCTATACATCTGTCACCGCACAGAGGACTATCAGGAGCACCTAGGTATCTCAGGAAGTCGCATGCTTCCCCTTCCAGTCCTTTGGAGATGACATAATAATCAGATGAACGTGCGCTCCCTTCATGCCTTATAGCACCACGACAATCTACCCCATTGGGTTATTCACGCTCAAACGTACGGACTGGTCCAAATGCCTAACTTTAACATGTTATTAGACCCTATCTCTAAACATTCTTTTACGCTCTTGCTTTACCTTATCAGGTTTCCATTTAACTTGGTTATCTTGACTTTTTATTCAGGTTACCAAGTTCTTCCTAGCCTCTTATATCTTTAAGGAATGGGCCCCTCTTGCTTATTAATTTCAGTTATACAACTTAACCCATTTAAGTTTATTAATAAGCCCATAACATGTTATTCTCTAGATTGTGATCCAAGGTCTGTAATCCACAATCTCTTTATATTCTTGTTTGATTCAAGGTTACAATAACATGTTTTACTTAATATGTTATTAAGTATATCTCAATTCACATGTTTTCTAATTAACATGTCGCTTTTCATTTATGATTAAATATAACTTATTCCATTTCATAAGTTTTCCTCATTCATTTAATCATAATTCCGTTTTACACCGTTACTACAACTTATCGTTGTTTACTTATTAACTTAGTTCTTCTAACTAAGGTCCATTAATTAGTTTTTCTACCCATTTATTATAACCTATGTTATAATTTCCTCTTGTCCCTAGGAAAAGACTAAACATGTTATTCTCATCAGCAGGTTTTACAGATTACTTAATTTATAATTAAGTACAACTTCTTACATTTCATAAACTTCCCCCTTTACAAACAACTGGTTTGAGTTTTCGCCATTTACATATTACTTAATTTAAAATTAAGTTCCACTTATTTCATTTTACCAGTTGTTTTGGTTCCTTGCTAGTTTATTATAACCTAAGTTTTAATCTTCACTTGTCCCTAGGACAAGTCTACCTATTATACAACATTCTCATTAATGTAATTCATTTATAACAGGTTATTATCATTCCCCGTTTAAACCATTTACTGTTGTAACCCATTATTCTTCATTCACTGTAATATATGTTCCTTATTTTATTAAGGAAAACACTTCATGCACCTTATCAGTTTGATTTATAGAAGGAATCGATGATTTATTTTCATAACATATTCCCATCTAAATCCGTTGTGACAAGTAATTTCTTTCCTTTTTCTTACTATATTTATCGTGCCTTACTTGCAACCACGTTCTCAGAAATAGTTCATTTAGGGAAATACATCACTTTTCCTTTGCATCGCACTAACTCAGTCCATTACATCCCTTCCTTTCTTATTTTCCGAGTTAGACATTTAGTTACTATCATTGCCATTTATTCATATCTTATTATATATACACACGCACACATATTTTTATTTTTTTTGAAAATTGGTTCACTTTATTTCTAAAATAAATAGTACATAAGATAGGTTAGCATACTAACCTTTACATAAAATCCAGAAACATAAAGAATAGAAATTACAAGTAAAATTTGAACTAAAAACATTAAACCGGCCAATGATAAGGCCATCTTCCGGCTGCTAAGTGCAAACTCTCTACACTCCCTTTTGAGCCAACTGCTCCACTAAAAAAAAAGAAACATCTTCCCATACAATCTATGGCACCAAAATCCAACATCCAGTAAACAGAAGGCCTATGATCAAACCCCTTAGTATTGTATACCACGCAATACTATATAATCAGATGTAAGGCAAGCACCTATGAGTGACAATGGTGTTGTACCTTCAACAGTTTAGATCCATGAAACTGATTGGGAAGCAAACTAGATAAAATCCTTTATCATTTTCAAAGACTGGATGCAGTAAACTTCTTCATGCATATTTGTGTGTCATCCAGATCCATACACACATCTGGAAGGACATGCTTATGAAAAATCTGTAACCCCTTTTGAAAATAAAACAACACCATTATTCAACATCCAAAACCTTATGAATCTGCTCATTAAGTCCTCAATAAAATAATCTAGTAACCCAAATCTTGAAGAACATAGCACGACAGAAACCAAACAAAAATACTGAACAACATGTTGAAATCTATTAATAAAGTGGAGTAACATAGACAAATAGGCCTGCTGCTGCTTAAAAAAAAATCTATAGCAATCGCATCTTGAATAATTCATTTAAATCCAAATACCGTTCAGATTTAAACTAAAATTGAAACCACATACTCCCAGAATCATGTGTACTCAGAAATCCCACCTCAAGTTGCATAAGATTTGTCTTAAAACCATAGATACAACCCAAATACCATTATACGAAATGAAGAAAAATCAGCAAATCGGTTATGTGGAGTTGGAAGTGAAAACACTTACACCGGCGATGCCAGATCCTAACTCCCCCAATGGCTTAATCTCCTGTTCTCAAAACTCACAAATGAAATCTGATATAGATCTGCAGTTAAATAGAGTTGGGGTGGCTTGAGTTGATAAGCATAGATCTGAAATTGAAGGGCAACGCTAGATATGGAAAACAACAAAATCCGCGGTGTTGCTGAAGTATCTGGTCTGCCTTAAGATGTGGTAGCTTAGCTATTGAAAAAAAAAACCTAAATCTGAGTTTTATTTTGTGAAAATAATATGCAGTACGAAAGGCTTATCAATGAAAAAGATGATTTCATTGAAGGTTGAAATCAAAATTAGATCTGGATTTAGCTTGAGGAATCCGCTTGTGTTGGATAAGAAATAGTGACTTTCGATAGTGGAATTAAGATGGAATACACGGATGTCTTATCATCAAAATGAATTCGAAGAAGGTTGTAGAAAGAAAACAGATATAAGGAAACGAGAAAGATTAGGTAGAAATCTGAAAGCTAATCAGCTATAACCTCCATATGACAACATAAAGGGTTCACATGTTATCATACAAAGCGTATAGAAGACCAGTGAGTTAAGACAACACCTAGTTCAAAAAAATTCAAAGTCAAACCCTAAATTTTGTTGATGATTCACAACCCTGTGAATCTTTCTTAGAGCCTGAAGAACATTATAGCATATAGACCAGAGTGCCATTTTCTTTTTGCAAATAGTTGAATGAAAGAGAATGCCAATGCAAGCTGAAATTCAAATATCTTGTTATGTTTGCCTAAGAACCAAACTGAGCATGAAAAATGAATACACATTTCCCATCTGCAATATAAACCAGCTCCCACACTTATACCAAAAGCTGTAGGAGGAGCTGATGAATCTATCACTCAGCGAGCGCCAGACCTCTTATCCAGTTCATGTGCGAGCAGGAAAACTAAGTGTCACCAACCATATATAAAACTGTAAAAACATTCCTCCATAACAGTTTAATGAAACAATTCCATCCAGAAGCCCATCTACCCAAAAATCCACCTCGTTGAACAGAATCATCATAAAATAGAATTTAGATGTAATGGTATTCAATTTTCTAATGTACTAAAAAACTTAGACCACCGTAAATAACATCTGCTTAATAAATTCACCAAAGCCATCTATAAAAACGAATCAATATCCGAATATAGTCATAATATACTGGATGATAACAGAAGACTCAGAAATATGGAGCCAAAGATCCCCACTATCTTAAATAAGCACATAGTCATCTGCTATTCATCACATATAAGGATTTAGGGATTATACATGAACAAACTAAGGATATTATCATGAAGAAGACAAACTTATTTAAATCAATAAGCCAGATCTTTTGGGAAACTTAAATAAAACTTCAAACCGGGTATGCTATATTCTATATGCGTCAAAACAATCTGAAAGAGAAACCAATATACCAGAATCCATGGAGATTCTGAAGCAAATCGACTGTAAAGGATTAAAACTAAAACCTTTATCACTTTCCTTCTTCAAGCCTCAACTAAATCCATTTCTGCAACTCAAACCAAATCTGAGTGAAAAAACAAAAACCGAATACAACAATCCAAACCAACAATCTTACCCCAAAACCACTGAAATCAATATAGTTCTCCTAACTGGAAAATCGGTTGGAAGATTTGGAATTTATGCTAAATCAGTTACGCTGGAATGCCGAAATCCAAATCAGCAAAGGCTTGATCATCCAGAGTCAAACGAATCAGATCCAATGAGATAGGGTCAAATTGGGTCACGATTCAATAAGTCAAGTGCCTTCAGATCTGATCCATTGAAATCCACAACAGCTATAAGTAGAAATTGGATCTTGGTTTTTCTTGGAAAATTTGAAAATATGACCAATCAACAAAAATAAAATTTGCTGAAGGTTTACTTAATTGAAAACAGATAGAAGTCAAACAGAAATCAAATAGAAGACCGCAAGAAATATGATAGAACGAAGAGAAAGGAAAAACTCACACATGAACGAAAGCAGGCGAAGAAAAAGGAGAAACACACACACTGTAATGTCCCATATTTTTAACTAATAATAAATTATTTATTTAATTATTTAAATAGTGATATAGAGATTTAAATGGTCGTTGAATTAAATAATAGTGAATATTTAATTAGTATAATAATTAAATAATATATTTAATTCTGAAATAATCAGAATTAGTGAATTGGCAATATAATGTGAACTGGGCAATTCAAATTATATAATTCAGTTTAATTGAATTAGAATAACGAATATATTATATAAAAGAAGTTTGAACGTATAATTCTATTATAATTAAATTCGAGCTTGAAATGGCGCGGCAGCTCGCTATTTGGCGATTCAAACTTCGACTGAATATACAAGGTCCGTTTTAAATCGAATTTCCGTGAAACAAGAAACGTTCGGAGCTGGTGAAGTATATTTTTCTAATGGAAGAGAAAAATCGGGATTTTATTGTGTAAATTTTGATTTATGTCCAAATCAAATTTTCAAATAGTCGTTATAGAACCCGTTATCGACCGTAACGGTTTATTTGTTATAACTACATATTGGCTTCGAATTTAGACAAGCCCTTTGAGACATAGTGATAATTTAATTTTTATAATTTTATTGTAATTTTTAATTAACTAAATAAGCAACTTTTTATTTGGAGTATTTTGCAGCTTGTAATCAACATTTTGAGGTTTCACAAAATGAGTTAATCTACCGATATTATTATATTTTTGGGATCCTGGCACATTGGTTAACACAATGGTATTTTTATTTCTGTCTGTATGTAAGTAGAATTTTACGTAACAGGGTACGCTCGATATTATAACCCAAATAAACAATATATGGTTGATTCAATGCAAATAGTGTGGTTGATACTCACGATACGTGGCCTACTTTATTAACTTAGTTTAAGTATCCGGTTATTTATAAATACACCATCTCGTTGCTAACCAAAACTTCCTACCGTTCTGGTCAAAGAGACCAAGTCGCCACAAAACGAAGGAACACATCAAAAATCATGATTTGTAAAATCTTTTCAAAATCAAATAAAAATCTAAAAAATCATATGGTTTCAGTGGTGATTTCGTGAGCGTTGGAGCTTCCCTTACACCATGTTTTACATGGTGCGATCCACTGTTGAGTTTGCTGAGCTCAGCAGCTGAGTCTAGGGTTACCGAGACCTTGAGTTTGAGGAGTCGATCCATGTTTTAATGGTGGTATTCATGATGAGGATGGAGTCTAGCAGTGGTATGCGAAAATTGGTGGAATCCGACACTGAAACATGTCGCGACTTCAGTTGGGTTGCTCATGAAGAGACTAACGATGCGATTTAAGGGGGGGTTCCGGAGCGTATGCGTTGGTGGTGGCGATGTTGGGCTCGGTGAGAGGAGAATGCCGGTGTCCTTAGTCTAAGGTCTCATGAAGAATTCAGGGTGGTGGATGGGATGGAAGATGCGTGCGATATGTTACTGGAGTGCGGATCTAAGAAGAGGAAGGAGGAGTAAACGGGCGCAGGGGGTGTTTTTCTTCTTGAGGGTGGGCCAAGGATTTATAGGATGATGGGCCGACAGTTTTTTTGTGTATAAAGGCCAGTTAGTAGAGAAAAAAGGAAATGGGAAAAGCAAAAGAGGAAGACCCATGAGTGGAAATGTGAGTTACCAGGCAGATTCCATCTTTTGGTTGTGGAAGGGAAGCACGGGTCTGGGATTATTAGAACGAGGGTGGGCCAATTTGTTTTATTGGTGAGGCCCAATTTGAAATTTAATTAACTTAGTTTAATTTAAATCATTTAAATGTTTATATGAACATATAATTATTGTATCTCGCTCATACATGGTCAGATTTTCGAACGGTCTGATCCGTTGGGATCGTATGGACGGCGGCTGCTAAATGAAGTTGACTGGAAGTGAATTCAAGTTCGTTACAATTTATAGTGAAATAAATTGTCAGAATCAAATCAACAACAATTATCGTTATTTAACGATGATAGTCCAATGTGAGTAAATCTCACAAACTCTACACAGTTATATTTTTTGTAAGTATTTTTAGAATTGATAAATGATGATGGATTGCTATGTGTTGACTGTTTGGTTGAACTGATAATGGATTGGTTGAAATTATAAATTTAGTGATATATATATATATATATATCGTTAATGAAATATGGATTCTGTTGATCAGAATATTTCATGTTGAAATGAAAGTGATGTTAATTATATTGTTTAACATCTGTGGATGCAGGAAAACAGGTTGGAGGGATCCAACTGGATTCCTCAACGTTTATTTTACTGTTATTCATATATTGTGATATATAATGTGACATATAATCTGTTGTAGATTATGTTTGTTTGGATAATATTTATCATTGTTATATGGTATGTTAAATACCATAAGAAATACTAGAATGATAAAAAGGGAATTTTCAAAAATGTATATTGAAAATGAAATATGTATAAAATCAAAGGATTTTATAAAGAGAATATTTATAACATCAAAGGATATTATAAAAGGATGCATTTAGAAATAAATAGAATAGAAAAAGAAATATTTGTAAAACAAATAGAAAATGAAATAGTTGGAAAATAAAAAGCAGTTTCTTATGAAATCAATGGATTTTATATATAAAAGGAAAAGGATTTTTTAAAAAGAAAATAATTATAAAATCGAAGGATAAGTTATAAAAGGAAAATATTTGTGAAACAAATATAAAAGGAAAATATTGTGAAACAAATAGGAAAAGAAATATTTATTTAGAAAATAAATATATAGAATTGAAAAGGGAGTATTTGTAAACCATTTGCAAATCGATTTAAAAAGGAGATTTTTGTAAAACAATTACAAAAAGAATTAAAAAGGAAATATTTATTTAGAAAAATGAATAGATTTATAAAAAGGAAATATATATTTAGGAAATAAATAGAGTTATAAAAGGGATTTATTGGGAAATGAAAAGAATGTCATATAAGGAAATATTTGGCAAATGAATAGAGTTTTACATTAGGAAAGTTTAGACCCGTGCTTCGCTTACGGGTACAACATGATATGGATTTAAGGCAAATATTTTAAATAGAATCTGTTGTAACCAATAGATTGAGAAAATTAATTTATAAATAATATTTTATAAATTAAATAAAATATTTATCATTGGATAAATAGAATATATATGTCCGGGCTTATATAGAGAAGTTAGAATCGATTTCAACATCGATATTTGAAACTGAGTATGGACGTAGAGTTAATCAAAGGAGTTAGTCAAAATGTGTTAATCAAAATGAGTTAGAGGAGTTAACTGATTAGAGTTAGAGTTAATCGATTAGAGTTAGAATTAACCAGTTAAAGTTAATCAGTTAGAGTTAATCGATTAGAGTTAAATCGAACTAGAGTTATTCGAATAGAGTAAATTGAACAAGACTTAGTCAAATATTTGTTATTCGAATAGAGTTAATTGAATTAGAGTTAGTCGGATTAGAGTTAGTTGGATTAGAGTTAGTCGGATATAGTTTATTCGAAGAAAGAGTTATCGAATAAGGTTATACGAATAAGGTTATTCGAATAAGAGAATTAGTCGAATATAGTTTATTCGAATAGAGAAAGAAATTATCGAATATTAGTTATTCAAAAGAAATTATCGAATATTTGTTATTCAAAAGAAATTATCGAATATAGATATTCGAAAGAAATTATCGAATATAGATATTCGAAAGAAATTATCGAATATTAGTTATTCGAAAGGAGTTTTCGAATATTAGTTATTCGAAAGGAGTTAATCGAATATTAGTTATTCGAAAGGAGTTAATCGAATATATTTTATTTGAAAGGAGTTAATAAGAGTAAATTAGTTAGAGTTAACTGAATAGAATTAATCCAGTAGGGTAAATCAAATAGAGTTAATTCAATAGAGTTAATCAAATAGATTTAATAGAATTGAGTTAATCAAATATAGCTAACTTATAAGAGTAAATCGATTAGAGTTAATCGAATATTGTTAATTGAATAGAGTTATTCGAATATAGGTTATTCGAAGAAGAAAGACTATCGAATATAGTTTATTCGAAGGAAAGAGTTATCAAATAGAGATTTATTCGAAAGAGAGTTATGTAAGGAAGTTTGTTAAAGATTTAAAAGATAAACTTTGACTATTTCGAAGTTAAAACGTTGTTCAGTTAAGGTCTGAGAGGTAATTATACCCTAACTTGATTGATTTCCTTCTTAACTAAGGAATGATAAGGTTTGATAGAGAATGATGGTTAAATGAATTTAGTTAATGAGTGAAATGGTTTGAGTTGGCATGGCGACGTTTGATTTAAACATTGGTTTAAATCCAGTGAAAGAGTTTTGAAAATGTTTTCCAAATAGGAATCATAAATTTTTCTGATAATAGAAAATAAGAATTTAGAATATATGGAAACAGGAGATTAGTAAATTAATGAACTAAAGAGATAAATGTTAAATGATGATTGATCGATAAAATCTCCATCTGGAAATAATATCGTTGTTTGCATACATGATTTTCTTTGATAGTTAAATCACAGACTATCAAAGTTTTGACCATTTTTCCGTCGTCAATACAGAGAGACCGGCTGGATTCTTATCCAAAGAACCACTCCATATGGGTGTTAGCGTTTCGAATCAAATAGATCGAAGACAAATTGAAGACGGAGTAAAGTGCAAGGGCTGTTGTATAAGTCCTAGGTAGAGATTGCCTAGGATGGGTGTACGGAATAGTGCATTCGGTTTGTCCAGTCCCAGGACACTTGAATGGACGAATGTCTGACAGAGTATATCTGGTAGATCACGTAAGTTAATCGTTTTAAACATATTTACGTTGGTAGCGGAGGAATTCGTTTCTCTTAGCTTATACCTGTGGTATTTTTGGGGAAATCAATTTGTGATTTGACGGGTATGATGATGTGGCATTCAAAGTAAATGAAGTCATGATCTGTTTAGAGATACGTTATAACCTCAAGCCTCATCAACTGGGAAATGACAGAAATCGGGCAGGCAACATGGCTAAATGGGCCGCACCCAATTAGGGTATATTGTCACCATCTAGAGAATATTCATATTTGTTACTTCTTTCAATTTTGTATCTCCTGGGAATGGTTATGTTGGTTTACCAACTTTAAGGTGACAATATATTCGATACACTCAAGCGAAATGAGTGGTCGGTCATATGTGGCTGAGTTGCAAGATGTTCTTGTTGAACTCCAGTGTATCGCTTCTAGAGTACACTGATAGGAAGGTTGATCCATACCTTGTCATAGTTGGAATCCATTCCCCAAATAAGAGCCCGCGGTTTTGATTATATATCATATATGTAGTATGTTAGATGCAAGCGTTTTCGCTAGATTGCTAAGTACTTGTATTTAGACATTATTGTAATATCAGAAGAGACTTGATATAAAGAATAATTTGGTTTATCGTAAGGTAAATACCGTCTGTGTTTATGTGTGGATCAGTCTTACGATTATCCTTTCTTTTAAAGATATTTTAAAAGTTAAACAAATGATTTGAGTTTAGTCATACCAGTCACTTAACAGACCCGGAGTTTATTTTGTTTTGTTTTCCCTAAACTCTTGGGTGCCCAATTTTGTACGAGCAGTCAAGTAGTCGGGATTTACAGATACTTGAAGAGTTGGAGTAGGAGGCTTTAGGATTATATAGCTATTGTTATTTCCGCTGTGTTGTAAGTGCTATACTCTAATAATGGTATTGTATACAGATACTGTTTTATTTCAAAGTTATGTTATGAAATATAATTATTCGTCCCGCTATGAGATTCGTGTTTACTCTGATGTTATATGTTCTTCTTTTTCTTCTATTCTAAGTTTCTATCTTATCTATTATCACCCTCTAATTTCTTTCATGGACTATCCGGTATTTTCGATGCTTGAGTAGTCGACATTGAGTTTATGACGAGTACTCAGGATTGCAAAAACCCCGGGTCGTTACAGTGGTATCAGAGCTGAAGGTTAAGTAATTACCTTGGCTCTGTGGCGTGACTCAGTAGAAATGTGGTTAGTAATACCCTAGATTGAGTTTGAGTGTATATACACGAGACCGTATTTTTTATTCAATATAAAATTGTTTTATATTGTGGATATTTATTGGTTGAGTTGTTTATGGGTTCTGGTTGATCAATTTGATCCACTGTATCGGTAGGGGTTTATAAACACATGAATACGATGAACCAACATGATACGTTTTGAAAAGAGGGTAAATGATACAAGTTTATCCAAAGTATATTTTGATATAGGGAAGATATATATATATATATATATATATATATTGGAAATTTTCAAATATTGGATATATTGGTTGTTATTATAATCGAGTAAGATTATAAATTAAATGGTTATATATATAACCAAGTAGAATTCGTATAAGTGTTATGAATTGAATTAAATCTGAATTTAAATCAGAATAGAAATTAAAACCCTGGAAATTGGAAAGGTGTTTGTAAATGGATTTGAATTGAATATATGTGAATTTTAAAATCCTGGGAGATTTTAAATTTGTTACAAGCATTGAAAATGGTATTTTGAAATGAATTTCAAAATGGAAGTATTTAAATATGGTTTGGAAAAGTGATATAGTATTGAACTCACTTCGATCGCTGGAAAATAAATTCTGATGATGACAACTGCATCATCAGTGTTCATTTTCGAGTTGCTAAGTGATGGATTACTACCAAAGATTTTGTTTTTAAATTGTTTTGCGAAAACAAGTTTTACAAAAATTAAAAGGTTTTGGATTGTTATTATGATTTCAAATTGATTTGAAATAAAAACCCATGGATTTCCGTGAAACAAGAAACGTTCGGAGCTGGTGAAGTATATTTTTATAATGGAAGAGAAAAATTGGGATTTCATTGCGTAGATTTTTATTTATGTCCAAATCAAATTTTCAAATAGTCGTTATATAACCCGTTATCGACCGTAATGGTTTATTTGTTATAACTATATAGTGGCTTCGAATTTAGACAAGCCCTTTGAGACATAGTGATAATTAAATTTTTAGAATTTTATTGTAATTTTTTATTAATTAAATAACCAACTTTTTATTTGGGGTATTTTGCACCATGTAATCAACATTTTAAGGTTTCACAAAATGAGTTAATCGACCGATATTATTATATTTTCGGCATCCTGGCACATTGGTTAACACAACGGTATTTTTATTTCTATCTGTACATAAGTAGAATTTTACGTAACAGGGTACGCTCGATATTATAACCCAAACAAACAATATATGGTTGATTCAGTGCAAACGGTGTGGTTGATACTCACATTACGTGACCTACTTTATTAACTTAGTTTAAGTATTCGGTTATTTATAAATACACCATCTCGTTCCTAACCAAAACTTCCTTCCATTCTGGTCAAAGAGACCAAGCCGCCACAAAACGAAGGAACACAACAAAAATCATGATTTGTGAAATCCTTTCAAAATCAAATAAAAATCTAAAAAATCATATGGTTTCAGTGGTGAGTTCGTGAGTGTTGGAGCTTCTCTTACACCAAGTTTTATAAGGTGCGATCCATGGTTGAGTTTGCTGAGCTCAAAAGCTGAGTCTAGGGTTACCGAGACCTTGACTTTGAGGAGTCGATCCATGTTTTAATGGTTGTATTCATGATTAGGATGGAGTCTAGCAGTGGTATGCGAAAATTGGTGGAATCCGACACTGAAACATGTCGTGACTTCAGTTGGGTTGTTCGTGAAGAGCCTAACGACGTGATTTAAGGGGGGGTTACGAAGCGTATGCGGTGGTGTTCGCGATGTTGGGCTCGGTGAGAGGAGAATGCCGGTGTCCTTAGTTTAAGGTTTCATGAATAATTCAGGGTGGTGGATGGGATGGAAGATGCGTGCAGTATGTTACTGGAGTGCGGATCTAAGAAGAAGAAGGAGGAGTAAACGGGCGCATGGGGTATTTTTCTTCTTGAGGGTGGGCCAAGTATTTATAGGATGATGGGCCGACAGTTTTTTTTTTGTATAAAGCCCAGTTAGTAGAGAAAAAAAGGAAAAGGGAAAAGCAAAAGAGGAAGACCCATGAGTGGAAATGTGAGTTACCTGGCAAATTCCGTCTTTTGGTTGTAGAAGGGAAGCACGGGTCTGGGATTATTAGAACGAGGGTGGGCCGATTTGTTTTATTGATGAGGCCCAGTTTGAAATTTAATTGACTTTGTTTAATTTAAATCATTTAAATGTTTATATGAACTTATAATTATTGTATCTCGCTCATACATGGTTAGAATTTCGAACGGTCAGATCCGTTGGGATTGTATGGATGGCGGCTGCTAAATGAAGCTGACTGGAATTAAATTAGAGTTCATTCCAATATATAGTGAAATAAATTGTCAGAATCAAATCAACGAGAATTATCATTATTTAACGATGATAGTCCAGTGTGAGTAAATCTCACTAACTCTGCACAGTTATATTTTTTATAAGTGGTTTTAGAATTGATAAATGATGATGGATTGCTGTGTGTTGACTGTTTGGTTGAACTGATAATGGATTGGTTGAAATTATAGATCTAGTGATATATATATATATATATATATATATATATCGTTAATCAAATATGGATTCGGTTGATCAGAATATTTGATGTTGAAAAGAAAGTGATATTAATTATATTGTTTAACATATGTGGATGCAGGGAAACAGGTTAGAGGGATCCAACTGGATTCCTCAACATTTATTTTACTGTTATTCATATATTGTGATATATGATGTGATATATAATCTGTTGTAGATTATGTGTGTTTGGATAGTATTTATCATTGTTATATGGTATGTTAAATACAATAAGAAATACCAGAATGATAAAAAGGAAATTTTCAAAAATATATATTGAAAATGAAATGTTTATAAAATCAAAGGATTTTGTAAAGAGAATATTTATAACATCAAAGGATATTATAAAAGGATGTATTTAGAAATAAATAGAATAGAAAAAGAAATATTAGTAAAACAAATAGAAAAAGAAATAGTTGGAAAATAAAAAGGGGTTTCTTATGAAATCAATGGATTTTATATATAAAAGGAAAAGGAATTTTTTAAAAAGAAAATAATTATAAAATAGAAGGATAAGTTGTAAAAGGAAAATATTTGTGAAACAAATATAAAAGGATATATTGTGAAACAAATAGGAAAAGAAATATTTATTTAGAAAATAAATATATGGAATTGAAAAGGGAGTATTTGTAAACCATTTACAAATAGTTTTAAAAATGAGATATTTGTAAAACATTTACAAATAGAATTAAAAAGGAAATATTTATTTAGAAAAATAAATAGATTTATAAAAAGGAAATATTTATTTAGGAAATAAATAGAGATATAAAAGGGATTTATTGGGAAATGAAAAGAATGTCATATAAGGAAATATTTGGCAAATGAATAGAATTTTACATCGGGAAAGTTTACACCCGTGCTTCGCACATAGGTATAACATGATAGGATTTAAAGCAAAGACTTTAAATAGAATCTGTTGTAACAAATAGATTGAGAAGATTAATTTATAAATAATATTTTATAAATAAAATAAAATATTTATCATTGGATAAATAGAATATATAAGTCAGGTCTTATATAGAGAAGTAAGAATCTATTTCAACATCGATATCTGAAACTGAATATGGACGTAGAGTTAATCAAAGGAATTAATCAAAATGAGTTAGAGGAGTTAATCTATTAGAGTTAGAGTTAATCGATTAGAGTTAGAGTTAACCAGTTAGAGTTAATCAGTTAGAGTTAATCGATTAGAGTTAAATCGAACTAGAGTTATTCGAATAGAGTAAATCGAACAAGAGTAAGTCGAATATTTGTTATTCGAATAGAATTAATTGAATTAGAGTTAGTCGGACTAGCGTTATTTGAATATAGTTTAGTCGAAGAAAGAGTTATCGAATAAGGTTATTCGAATACGAGAATTAGTCAAAAATAGTTTATTCGAATAGAGAAAGAAATTATCGAATATTAGTTATTCGAAAGAAATTATCGAATATTAGTTATTCTAATGAAATTATCGAATATTAGTTATTCGAAGGAGTTATCGAATATTAGTTATTCGAAAGGAGTTATCGAATATTTGTTATTCGAAAGGAGTTATCGAATATTAGTTATTAGAAAGGAGTTAATTAAATATTAGTTAATCGAAAGGAGTTAATCGAATATAGTTTATTCGAAAGGAGTTAATTGATAAGAGTAAATTAGTTAGAGTTAATTGAATAGAGTTAATCCAGTAGGGTAAATCAAATAGAGTTAATCCAATAGAGTTAATCAAATAGAGTTAGTAGAATTGAGTTATTCAAATAGAGCTAACTGATAAGAGTAAATCGATTAGAGTTAATCGAATAGTGTTAATTGAATAGAGTTATTCGAATATAGGTTATTCGAAGAAGAGAGATTATCGAATAAAGTTTATTTGAAGGAAATAGTTATCGAATAGAGATTTATTCAAAAGAGAGTTACGTAAGGAAGTTTGTTAAAGATTTAAAAGATAAACTTTGACTATTTCAAAGTTAAAACGTTGTTCAGTTAAGTTATGAGTGGTAATTATACCCCAACTTGATTGACTTCCTTCTTAACTAAGGAATGGTAAGGTTTAATAGTGAATGATGGTTAAGTGAATTTAGTTAATGAGTGAAATGGTTTGAGTTGGCATAGCGATGTTTGATTTAAACATCAGTTTAAATCCAGTGAAGGAGTTTTGGGAATGTTTTACAAATCGGAATCAGAAATGTTTTCTGATAATAGAATATAAGAATTTAGAATATATGGAAACAGGAGATAAGTAAATTAATGAACTAAAGAAATAAATGTTAAATGATTATTGATCGATAAAATTTCCATCTGGAAATAATATTGTTGTTTGCACATGTGTTTTTCTTTGATAGTTAAATCACAGACCATCAAAGTTTTGATCATTTTTCCGTCATCAATACGGAGAGACCGGTTGGATTCTTATCCAAAGAACCACTCCATATGGGCGTTAGCGTTTCGAATCAAATAGATTGAAGACAAATTGAAGATGGAGTAAAGTGTAAGGGCTGTTGTATAAGTCCTAGGTAGAGATTGCCTAGGACGGGTGTACAGAATAGTGCCTTTGGTTTGTCCAGTCCCAGGACAACTTGAATGGACGAATGTCTGACAGAGTATATCTGGTAGATCGCGTAAGTTGATCATTTCAAACGTATTTACGTTGGTGGCGGAGGAATACGTTTCTCTTAGCTTATACCCGTGGTATTTTTGGGGAAATGAATTTGTGATTTGACGGGTATGATGATGTGGCATTCAAAGTAAATGAAGACGTGATCTGTATAGAGATACGTTATAACCTCAAGCCTCATCAACTGGGAAATGACAAAAATCGGACAGGCAGCATGGCTAAGCGGGCCGCACCCAATTAGGGTATATTGTCACCACTAGAGAATGTTCATATTTGTTACTTCTTTCAATTCTGTATCTCCCGGGAATGGTTATGTTGGTTTACCAACTGTAATGTGACAATATATTCGATACACTCAAGGGAAATGAGTGGTCGGTCATTTGTGGCCGAGTTGCAAGATGGTCACGTTGAACTCCAGTGTATCACTTCTCACTGATCGGAAGGTGGATCCATACCTTGTCATAGTTAGAATCCATTCCCCAAATAAGAGCCCTTGGTTTTGATTGTATATCATATATGTAGAACGTTAGATGCAAGCGTTTCTGCTAGATTGTTAAGTACTTGTATTTAGACATTATTGTAATATCAGAAGAGACTTGATATAAAGAATAATTTGGTTTATCGTAAGGTAAAAACCGTCCGTGTTTATGTGTGGATCGGTCTTACGATTATCCTTTCTTTTAAAGAGATTTTAAAATTTAAACAAATGATTTGAGTTTATTACACCAGTCACATGACTGACCCGGAGTTTATTTTTTTTGTTTTCCCTACACTCTTGGGTGCCCAATTTTGTACGCTCAGTCAAGTAGTCGGGATTTACAGATACTTGAAGAGTTGGAGCAGGAGGCTTCAGGATTATATAGCTATTGTTATTTCCGCTATGTTGTAAGTGTTATACTCTAATAATGGTATTGTATACAGATACTGTTTTATTTCAAAGTTATGTTATGAAATGCTATGAGATTCTTGTTTACTCTGATGTTGTATGTTCTTCTTCTTCTTCTATTCTAAGTTTCTATCTTATCTATTCTCACCCTCTAATTTCTTTCACGGACTATCCGGTACTTTCGATGCTTGAGTAGTCGACATTGAGTTTATGTCGAGTACCCAAGATCGCAAAAACCTCGGGTCGTTACACACCCCCACACACACACACATATATATGTATGTATGTATATACATACACTATACCTCTCACATAAGCGTACACTTGTGGACGCTCGATTTGCTGGGCGGGTCCGCGCAGACTTCTAACACAATTTGACTTAACCTCATGTCTTAGCACCATTACATGTTTTAATTTGTGCACTTAGACCCCTCACATTAGATTTACCACTTGCGGATGCTGGATATGCCGGGAAAATCTGGGCAGACTTCTACCACAAGTGTAATCTAAACTCATGTCTAAGCGAGTTACAGTTTCTTATTTACTGTAGATTTTAGGCATGTTATCCTATTTACTGTAATCTAATTTACATATCATCAAATTATGCCTATATTATGGCGCATGTCCTTTATAATAGGTGTCTAATTCTATTTTGACATATAAACATTTAATCGGGTAGTTGTTCAAATCTAACAGGTTAACATGTCATTTACTCAATAATATGCCACAAGTGAATCATATAATTATAACAATAGTACACATTGCCCATATTCTAACAAGTTTATTTTTCAACATGTAATCATTCCAACACTTTAACTGATTCAACATATGAATTATTCATATTAACATCTCAACTTGTTATAACAATAATTCTTAATTATTCTGGCAATTTCACATATAATAATAGGGAATGTTTTAAACAATAACATATTGTTATCTAAAATGTTATAGCTTAAATCCACTCACCTCATATGCTTTCCAAATCCTGGATCTGTTCCAGATCTAATCTTCCGTGGTTTATCCTCTAATTGGATTCAGAACCTAACAACCATGGATTGACTATTTTTACTAAAATAGAAAGGAAAGAAAGAGGAAGAAAATTGAATAGATCGGATCTAGAAAGTTACCTAACTTTTCACATAATTATGAACACCCTTTTATTATCGTCGATCCCTTTCCTCCAGATCATGATTTAAAATTTTCCTAATTAATAATTTACATTTTCTGAAGAGATCTTTAAGGGAGGAGAAAGAGCAAAGCTTCAGCGTAGCCTCAGAAATATGAGGTTTAGGGTTAGCACTATAGACTTATTTATAGGTGTACCAGATAAACCCGGTCCCTTAGATTTAAATCAAAACCGACCACGTCAGAAGAATATTCCAGATTCGTAGTGGGGTCGACCCCTGTTGGTGGGTCGACCCCCAACGATTTATTTTCCCTCTAGGTTTCCCGCTCATGAATTTTGATTTTTGAGCTGATTTTCGAATATTCTAGATATATTGTAAGGACCCGTTACTTCCCCGTGAAGGAAAGAGCAGATACTTTGAGAACAACACACAATAGAACGCAGACAGGAGAACATTTCATGGTATATTACAACAATTCCATCAGATACAAGAATATACAGAGTATAATTGAATAAATTACATTCGATAAATATCAGAGATTACAATAAATTACATAGCAGCGGAAAATAATACAAAGCACAATTGAAGGTGATATACGGATACAGAGCTTTACGGATATCATTCCAGCTGTAAACCAGGATCCTGTGAATATAAATCTGCAAAACCAAAACTACTAGCTGCCCGTGTCGAAAATAGGGGCACCCAGAGTTTAGGTTAAAACAATAAACTCCAGGTCAGTTATGTGACTGGTGCGAGAACTAAAATAGTTATTTAAACTTTACTTTAAAAGAGAGTAATTCAAGGGACCACGTCGTATAACACGGAACGGGTTTCCTCCCAAGTATACCAGTGCATAGAAAAGACAACGCAATGCTTTTTCGAAAAATGAAGCTATTATAAGACCCAGGTCCCACCACACAATGCAACGCAAGCCGGAGGATAGTGTTTTACCTTATAACAGCCAAACATGCTTAGTACGTTTAAAAGCAAATCATTTGATACTATAATAAGTGTATAGTGTCAAAACAATTTCAATCATAATATAAATCGTAGACGGCATAGCATCCCATGCTACTATGTCGCCATACTAGGCTCTACAAATAAAACCGAAACATCTCGTATTGGAAATTGGATTTCCATCATGAGTCGAGGCAAGGGGCAAGCTCCTCTCCGCTTCGAGACACTCTAGCAAATGCCTCGGGACTACACACTCTGGGTAACCCCTGGATGCTTCAGGGCCGGTCCTCTCTTACGTTTGAGGATTGGCAATTCCTGAACACACGTTTCCCGGTCCTAACAGACCTAAAATCGAGGCGCCTCATCCAACAACCACATAGGTGAAAAGTATATAAATGTCAGGGCTGGTAAGTCACTGACACCACCAAAGCTAGAAAGAAACGTCGTGCTCTCCCTGCAGTCCTTATCCCGTTTTTAACTCATACCAAGGTGTGAGGCTCGCGAATCCACGCTATACACAAAGCTATGCCACGTAGGCCGTGCTTTGATCATCAACCACAAGACTTTGCTTTTCAACAGAAGCCTTGATCAATTGCCACTTAGGCGTGCCACACAGGCAATTCATGCCATGCGACTGATGTCCATCGATATACAACCTCTGAGCTCGTACGTCTCAGAGAAGGGCGTTAAGCAAGAGAATAAATTCTCCGCCGCCAAACAGATGTATATTTAATAGAGATCAATCAACACAGAATAAAATCCAATGTCAGACACACAGTCCATTTACAAGTCCGTTCTGGGTCTGAACGAAACCGGAGGCACTTTCCTCGCATATCCATCGATCTCCAAGTACGTTTGGACGATCACCAACTGATTCTCTCATCTTGGGTGTACAACCCAATCAAGATCATCAGAAATCACCCAAACGATGTGAAGACTTCTGGCCTTCAATCATCGTCTTCATCTTCGACATAGCGTCGAATCGGTTATTCGAATGGGTGTAAACACGGCCTTTCCGAACAACCCGCGTATATAATAAACAAATGTTACACAAACACAACATACGCCTCATTCCAATTCAACAGTCACTAACCGTAAATTAGCAAGAGAACAATTCCCCAAATATTAACCCCGAAGGCCGAAACCAACATCAGATCAATACCCAGGAAACCATTCTTCTTAACTAACCTACAGCTAGTTTCTAAATTTCATATTCTTAGGGAAAGGTTCCCATTAATTTTATCAAAGATAAATTCTTTAAATTTTATTCTTTAATCTTCCTTTGGATATCATTTCAAACCAGATTATGGTTTCCCAAACTAGTCGAGATTAGCGAACCACACCGAAGTAATTATTTATTTTATTTCCCAATCCCAACCTATTCATCAAATGAAGAAAAACTGGTAATACTCCATATCTAACACCACGGTGTTATCGGTAAAACTAATTACCATTTCACGTTCAAATCTAATTAAAGATTTAGCTATCGCTTTGGAGCAAAACTGGTGATACTCCATTCTCGCTCACTTTCCAAATTTGATAATTTAAATTATTAATTCACATTTCAATCTAATTGCAGATTCATTAAAACTCCCTTTACTGGGTTAAAGAACTAATGTCATTTAAAACACAGTTCACGATAAACCCAAATCACATTCTACTTATTATCGGGTTAAAGAACAAGTGTTATTTAAAACACCATTCACGATAAACCCACTAATCAATTCTAATTCCATTCCAATAAAATATATTAGAAATTCCAGTTATTTAAAATCCATTTCAAATCCAATTTATTTATTTTAAAAATAATTGGGTTTTAATTCTAGTTCAAAACTAGTTCATTTCGATAAAAATCTATTTTTACCTTTACAAATGTGCGATTTTTCATCCTAGTTCTTCAAAAATCATTTCTTATTATTTTACACAAATTATTGATATTTTTAATAATTTTATCAAGGCCCGTACAGTCGATTTCCATCAACGGTCATCGAACTGCACTTACAGCGACCTTTTCCAAATTCGATTTGGACATAATTCCAAATACAACCATTAGATTTCAAATTTCTAATATTCGTTAGAAAGCTCTTTTCGATACGAACCCAATGGTTCCAGTTTTAGGAGAATCCGACGGTCGGATCTCCCGTAATGTCCGTTCGAAATCAATGGTCGAAATTCATGAACTGTCGCGACGCGGCGCGTTCTATTCAGGCCATTATATTTTATATATAATATATATAATATATATTTCATCGATTTCTATTTAAAACGAATTCTATAAATAGTTTTAAATTTGTTTCAAAAACATTTCAACTTCCATTTCCAATTCAAATCAAAATTGAATTTTTCCTTATAAATTCGTTTTAAAATTCATCTCAATTCAATTCAAATTTCAATTCAATTTGAATTCATTTCAAAATGATTTTTCTATTTCAATTCGTTTTCAATTCAATTTGGATTCATTTTATACTCAATTCAATTTGAATTTCTTTTTATATTCAATTCGATTCTAATTCGTTATATATTCAATTCAATTCGAATTTCTTTTATATTCAATTCAATTCTAAAAACAAATATAATCGATATAAATATCGTTCGCGTCAAAATAGCGCATCTCTAATCAACACGGCTTTATATATTTCAATAATTCCGTTATTCTATTCAACAAATGAATATTTATCCTATTCAATACGCGAATCTATATTTTTGTCAACACATGACTAATCTCAACGAATGAGTACTGTCCATGTGTGACTATTTTTGTTATTTAATATATTTTATAAAAATTATGGTATCTATCGTTTGATTTCAAATCAGACTCCAACCGTAAATTAGTAAGAGAACGATTCCATGAATATTAACCCCGAAGGCCGAAACCAACATCAGATCAACATCCAGGAGACCACTCATCTTATCTATTTTCCAGTTAGTTTCTAATTTTATATATGATAAAGATGTAAATTTTATTGTTAAAATATTTCATTCAACACATGACTAATCTCAACGGATGAGTACTATCAACACATGAACCTTTATTTTAAAATATTCTTTATTTTTCCAATTGGAATGAGGCCCAATCAATTACCATATAATGTTAATTATATGGATTCCATACAACACATGTATATAATAGCAACGATAAATAATCACCCATCATCCAAAGTGCACTACACTGTATAAGCATCAAATATAAATATCTAACGCATATATCAGTCTGTCAATCCATCGATCGACATACAACTAATTATTGGGATTAGTGTATGTCGTATATTATCCCAATACCCATGTGGGGTTTCAAATCAACAAACATAGATTTTTATTTGTGCAGTTGGGCGATGTGTAAAATTTATCGTCTGAATCAATGTCAGTCAAATCAGTGTACATAAACAAATTGTTCGATTTGTAAATGAATATTTATTTGTTCACGTTCACGTTAAAAATTATATTTTTAACGACCAAATTATTCTATTCAACCTACGAATATTCTATTCGGTTCATTTATTAAATAAAATGATATCTTTATTTTTCTAACTTATTTTAGAAAATTTCGGCGGCATAACGGCACGATACTAGAAACGGGACAAGGCCTAGCCTTATCCCCGGTCTAATAATGGCCCTCGCCATACACATATCAATCAAACCAATTTCAATTCACCAAACAACCAAATTTAGATTAAATAATCTAACCAACTACACAACCAAACAAACAAGTCCATGGTATGTGGACAATGGTGTCGGGTTCTACTAAACACCGTCTGCATCCTAGTATATATTTATAACTAGAAAAGGAAATTTAAAGTGAGAAGTTCTTACGAAAGCTAATCCAACTCCACGACACTTCTAATGTAGGAAATCTTCACTGTTCTCGCCTTTTGTCACTTTCGTTGCCCGTAGCCACTACATATATAAAAATCACATTTTTATATTGTTGCTATGTATATAAAAATCACATTTTTTATTATCACTCTATATGGATAAAAATTCTATTTTTATATCGCTACTATATAGATAAAAAATATATATTTACAACGGTGCTATATAGATAAAAATTATATTTTTATCACGCTAATCTCTACATAAAGATTTCGCCTTTTCAAATATAAAGATTTAATTTTTATTTCATCACTATAAAAATCACATTTTTACTTTATTATATATATAATAAAAATCAGATTTTTATTTCGTTACATATATAAAGATGATATTTTTACTATCTTACCTATATAAAAATTATATTTTTATACTTCTACAATATAAAAGATTATATTTTTATACATCTACAATATAAAAGATTATATTTTTGTACTTCTACCTATATAAAAATTAGATTTTTATCCCTTAAACACATATATAAAAATTGACTTTTTTATTCATATAAAAAAAACAAATCTTTTGCAAATGTTCTTATAAGAAAAATCAAATCTTTTTCTTTGTAAAACAATGTATATTTTCGTTTATAAAAATCAGTTTTTAAAACAAAGAAAAAATCAGTTTTTTTTCGAAGGAAATAAGTAAAATCCGAAATTAAATACTTACATTGATCGTTGAAGGATTGGGGGGGGGGTTAGAAGCGGCGTTGGAGTGGGTGAACTGGAGCGAAGGGGGAGTGAGGAGCGTGAGGCGGGTGGTGGCGACTGGGGAGGCGGCCCAGGCAGGCGGCGCGCCAGATCGGGGGGGGGGGGCTAGACTCTGTGAGGGGAGAAGAAGAAGAGGGGGCTCGTGGTGTTGGCCGCGCCTGTGGCGTGGTGGAGGGCAGCGCCTCCGGCGGTGGCGTGCTGGAGGTCGATGGGCGGGCTCCGCCCTTTTCTTTCTCTCTTTTTTTTATGTGGATCGAATGAAGAACCGGGGGGGGGGGGGCAGAGGAGTTAAAAGGAAGAGAGAGAGAGAGGGTGGATTAATTTTATTTATTTATTTAATTTCAAAAAGCAACTTTTATTTTCGACCTCAGAACGAGGCCCACCGCCTGTCGTCCATAGCTAATTACCCCCATTTCGAACACAATGGGATATGTATCGTAAGCTGATTCGGCTGTTATAATCAGTTTTCATTTAAATCAAAGTATAATTCTTTGTATATTCAATTTAAACATACATTTCAAATTACCGAGGCCACATACAGTCTCAAAAAATTACAGAAAAATATTTTCTAGCTTCGTATTGACGATACGGTCCTAATAAAACTAATTTCGTCGAATTCTGAGACCGTTTGAAAAATGGTCATTTTCCAGTCGATTAAAATCAACTGAAACTGGTCAAACGCGTTTTCCTTTGCCACGCTCACATATTGATTCCAAAAATTACGAAATATGAAACCTAGCAATAATTTGACATCGCGGATCCAACAAAAGTGGTTTCATCGAAATCCGAAGTCGTTTGCAAAATCTCCCTTTTTAAGGGCCTGAATTCCATAGCGACTATTCAGAATTTTCAACTGGACATATCTTTTGATCCCCGCTATGAAATTTTGATTTTTCGGATTCGTTGGAAATATATCCACAATTAGGTTCCATTATTTTTGGTTTCGCTAAAATTCGATTTGTTTTGCACCCGGTATGTTCAATTGAAGTTTGAAATCGAATTATCGAACTACCGCGCCATTTTCAATTCCCTTTATATATATAAATAATTATTTATATTCTAACGACGAACTATATAACTATCTACGTTCTATTCTATTCAAAATAAATTTTTCGTCGATATTATCTAAAATAATTCATTTTAAATATTCAAAATTCATCAAAATTGCCAAAATAAAATTTTTAAATTGGCTCGCATTTCCGGGTTATTACAATCTCCCCCACTTAAAACTTTTCGTCCCCGAAAAGGAACGAAGCCGGAAGTTGTTTTACAAATCAACTCAACTTCCATTATTTTGATTACGGCTTAAGTTCTTCAACTTTTCAGTTTCTAAGAACTTTTCAAATTTTTCAAAAATTTGGCTAACACCCTAAATTTCCGAAAAATTTCGCCATAACCTCCCCTGCACCGGGAGCACCGGGAAAATCCCGAAATTGCCATACAGGCCCTCTGATCACAAAAAGAAAAAGAAAAAGCCAATCGGCTCTTAAAATCATCATCACCCAAACAAAACAGTAAATTATGGTAAACATGTACCTATTTGTCGGGCAAACAAATTTTATTCTCTGCTCTAGCCTCCTTGCTTTGACCTGTTCAATGTAAGTACATGTATATGCATGCAAATGCGACTAATTTTCAATACAATTCAATATTCGGTTCAATTAGGCTAAATGTTTCAGAATTATCAAACAAATAAACAAACAACACAACCATCAATCTATTAGTGAATTAGAATTCCAAATTCATTATTTTGATACATATATACAGAAAATCATGTTTTTGATGCCAAATCACAATCAATAAATCTATCTATATAAGTTTTGGTTCTCACACCAGACTGATGGAAATACATAGATATCATACCTTCGAAACTCGATCACACACTACTGATGCTATATAGTCATTAGTAGAATCATCTTCTGGCGACTAGAGTGTGATTCTATATCTATCTAGTATATTAAAATTTCGAATATACGTTCATGACGTGTATATGCAAAACATTTATATACTGGATTGTCCAAATTCAAAATAAATAAATGTTCAAATACGTATAAAACGATTTAAATTTTCAAAACAAAATTGTTTTCATTTGAAAAAATATACTCTTCACACTCGTTCTAGGATACTACTGATCCTATCTCTAACGAGTCATTCTTATTGGATATTACTAATCCAATATCTGATGAATTCTTTCGTATGGTTCTAATGTGTCTTGTTCTCGAGCTCTGTAAACCAAAGCTCTGATACCAAATGTAAGGACCCGTTACTTCCCCGTGAAGGAAAGAGCGGATACTTTGAGAACAACACACAATAGAACGCAGACAGAAGAACATTTCATGGTATATTACAACAATTCCATCAGATACAAGAGTATACAGAGTATAATTGAATAAATTACATTCGATAAATATCAGAGATTACAATCAATTACATAGCAGTGGAAAATAATACAAAGCACAACTGAAGGTGATATACGGATATAGAGCTGTCCGGATATCATTCCAGCTGTAAACCAGGATCCTGTGAATATAAATCTGCAAAACCAAAACTACTAGCTGCCCGTGTCGAAAATAGGGGCACCCAGAGTTTAGGTTAAAAAAATAAACTCCAGGTTAGTCACGTGACTGGTGTGAGAACTAAAACAGTTATTTAAACTTTACTTTAAAAGAGAGTAATTCAAGGGACCACGCCGTATAACACGGAACGAGTTTTCTCCCAAGAATACCAGTGCATAGAAAAGACAACGCAATGCTTTTTCGAAAAATGAAGCTATTATAAGACCCAGGTCCCATCACACAATGCAACGCAAGCCGGAGGATAGGGTTTTACCTTATAACAGCCAAACATGCTTGGTACGTTTAAAAGCAAATCATTTGATACTATAATAAGTGTATAGTGTCAAAACAATTTCAATCATAAATATCAATCATAGACGGCATAGCATCCCATGCTACTATGTCGCCATACTAGGCTCTACAAATAAAACCGAAACATCTCGTATTGGAAATTGGATTTCCGTCATGAGTCGAGGCAAGGGGCAAGCTCCTCTCCGCTTCGAGACACTCTAGCAAATGCCTTGGGACTACACACTCTGGGTAACCCATGGATGCTTCAAGGCCGGTCCTCTCTTACGTTTGAGGATTGGTAATTCCTGAACACACGTTTCCCGGTCCTAACAGACCTAAAATCGAGGCGCCTCATCCAACAACCACATAGGTGAAAAGTATATAAATGTCAGGGCTGGTAAGTCACTGACACCACCAAAGCTAGAAAGAAACGTCGTGCTCTCCCTGCAGTCCTTATCCCGTTTTTAACTCATACCGAGGTGTGAGGCTCGCGAATCCACGCTATACACAAAGCTATGCCACGTAGGTCGTGCTTTGATCATTAACCACAAGACTTTGCTTTTCAACAGAAGCCTTGATCAATTTCCACTTAGGCATGCCACACAGGCAATTCATGCCATGCGACTGATGTCCATCGATATACAACCTCTGAGCTCGTACGTCTCAGAGAAGGGCGTTAAGCAAGAGAATAAATTCTCCGCCGCCAAACAGATGTATATTTAATAGAGATCAACCAACACAGAATAAAATCCAATGTCATACACACAGTCCATTTACAAGTCCGTTCTGGGTCTGAACGAAACCGGAGGCACTTTCCTCGCATATCCATCGATCTCCAAGTACGTCTGGACGATCACCAACTGATTCTCTCATCTTGGGTGTATAGCCCAATCAAGATCATCAGTAATCACCCAAACGATGTGAAGACTTCCGGTCTTCAACCACCGTCTTCATCTTCGACTTATCGTCGAATCGGTTATTCAGAATGGGTATAAACCCAGCCTTTCCGAATAACCCGCGTATATAATAAACACGTGTTACATAAACACAACATACGCCTCATTCCAATTCAGAATATTCTTTTATTCAAATTTTCACATTCTTAGGGAAAGGTTCCCATTAATTTTATCAAAGATAAATTCTTCTAAATTTATTCTTTAATCTTCCTTTTGATATCATTTCAAACCATATTATGGTTTTCCAAACTAGTCGGGATTAGCGAACCACACCGAAGTAATTATTTATTTTATTTCCCAATCCCATCCTATTCATCCCATGGAGCAAAACTGGTAATACTCCATATCTAACACCACGGTCTTATCGGTAAAATTAATTACCATTTCATGTTCAAATCTAATTAAAGATTTAACTATCGCCTTGGAGCAAAACTGGTGATACTCCATTCTCGATCACTTTTCAGATTTGATAATTTAAATTATAAATTCACATTTTAATCTAATTAAAGAATCATTAAAACTCCACTTAGTTTTAATTTTTCCCCCAAATCAATATCCTTTCTTTAACTGGGTTAAAGAACCAATGTCACCTAAAACACGATTCACGACAAACCCAAATCACATTTGATATTAAATACAAGGCTCTGAATAGAAAATATACCGGCTTATATTCAATATCAAATTCTGAAACCAACAAATATCGTATTGGAAATAACGATATAAATATATCTTTCAAATTCCCATAACAATATTTGTATTATCAGGGAATCCAACATCGAAATATTCCAAAGACAATTTCGATTCAAATCCGCTTCCACTTTATATATATTGGAAATTCTGGTTATTTTCAAAACCAATTCAAATTCAATTTATTTATTTCAAAAATAAATTGATTTTAATTCTAGTTCAAAACTAGTTCATCTCGATAAAAATCTATTTTTATCTTTTCAAATATGGAGTTTTTCATCTCAGTTCTTTTCAAATCATTTCTTATGATTTTACACTAATTATTGATATTTTTAATAATTTTATCAAGCCCCGTATAGTCGATTTCCATCAACGGCCATCGAACTGCACTTACAGCGACCTTTTCCAAATCTGATTTGGACATAATTCTAAATCCAACCATTAGATTTCAAATTTCTAATATTCATTGGAAAACTCTTTTCGATACCAACCCAACGGTTCCGATTTTAGGAGAATCCGATTGTCAGATCTCCCGCAACGTCAATTCGAAGTCAATGGTCGAAATTTGAGAACTACCGCGGCGCGGCGCATTCTATTCAGGCCATTATATATATAATATAATATATATATTTCGTTGATTTCCTTTTAAAACGTATTTTATAAATCGTTTTAAATTCGTTTTCGAAACGATTTCAACTTCATATTCAATTTCGAATCAAAATTGAATATTCCACATCATCGATATACAAATGATAATATTTTCAAAACGTTATATTTTGAAATCACTTCCTTTTCTATATTCATTATAAAAACGAATATAATCGATATAAATATCGTTCGCGTTAAATGGCGCATCTCTAATCAACACGACTTTATATATTTCAATAAATTCATTATTTTATTCAACAAATGAATATTTATTCTATTCAACACATGAATCTATATTTCTTTCAACACATGAATATTCTCAACACATGAGCACTGTCAACACATGACTATTTTTGTTATTTAATATATTTTACAAAATTATGATAAAGATGTAAAACTTATTATTAAAATATTTTACTCAACACATGATAAGTTTCAAGACAGAATATTCTCAACACATGACTATTTATTCTATTCAACACATGAATGTATATTTGATAATATTTTTTCCCCAATTGGAATGAGGCCCAATCAATTACCATATAACGTTAATTATATGGATTCCATACAACACATGTATATAATAGCAACGATAAATAATCAACCATCATCTAAAGTGCACCACACAACTGCATAAGCATCAAATATAAATAATTAACGCTTACACAGTCTGTCGACCAATCGATCGACATACAACTAAATAATTGGGATTAGTGTACGCCAAATATCATCCCAACACCCGTGTGGGGTTTCAAATCAACAAACACTGAATATTAATTGTGCAGTTGGGCGATGTGTGAAATTTATTGTCCCAATCAATATCAGTCAAATGTGTGTATGTAAACAAACCGTCCGATTTGTTTATAAATATTTGTTTTATATACACGTTAAAAATTCTATCTTCAACTATAAAATATTTTTAACTATAAAATATTTTATTTTATTTCACATCACATCACACAATCAACTACACATCAAAATCAAACTAACAAGCATACAAGCCGTCCATAGTCTGTGGACGACGGGTGTCGAGTGCTACTAAACACCATTTGCATCCTAGTATATATTTCAACTAGAAATAAAATTAAAAGTGAGAAGTTCTCACCGAGAGCTAAACCAATACACCGCAATTCTTCATATGTAGGAATCTTCGTCGTGCTCGCCTTTTGTCAATTTCATTGTCCGTAGCCACTACATATATAAAAATCACATTTTTAATTCGTTACTATATAGATAAAAATTCTATTTTTATAAATCTAACTTCATAATAAAAATTCCATTTTTATTTCGAAGCTATTTAACTAAAAATCACTTTTTTTTATTTCAACACTATTCGAATAAAAATCACATTTTTATTCGGCTCTTTTATATATAAAAATTCTATTTTCCTTCGCTATAAGAATGTATAAAAATCGAATTTTTACTTCGCTAATGAATATATAAAAATCATTTCTTATCTCTTTTATAAATTAGAAATCGAACTTTTTTTCTTTACTTCATATAGAAAATTCTATTTTTAAACCTCATATAAAAATCCAATCTTTATCGTGATGTCATACATATAAAGATCAATTCTTTTTGCACTTAAAAATCAAATTTTCATAGACTAAAAATCAGTTCTCTTCCGTTTTAAAAACCCATTCTTACATAAGAAAATTACTGAAATAAAATAAAAAAAAGGAAGAAACTTGCAGTGTTTTTTTATAGAAGGAGAGGTGGTCGGAATTGTCGAGGCAATGGCGGGTAGATGCGACAGGGGTGGCGCAGGGGGGGTTTGGGCTCGGGGGAACTCGCGGTTTCAAGCATCGCGATGGGGGGGTTTGGGGTTCTTCATGTCGGCGGAGAGAGGCTCGGGGAGGGCGAGGGTGTGAGAGAGGAGGAGGAAGGGTGCGACGAGGCTAGGGGGAATCTGGTGGGGGCGCAGCACCTGGAGGCGGCGGGGGGGACGATAGGGGGGCGACATCGATCTGCTGAGCGGATTTTTTTTTTCAATTTCGATTTTGAAGATAAAGGGGGGGCTGAACGATATAAGGGCAAGAGGGTTTTTAATTTTATTTTTTTAATTATTTAATTTCAAAAAGGTACTTTTTATTTCGACCTCGAAACGAGACCCACCGCCTGTCGTCTATAGCTAATTACCCCGGTTCCGAACATAATGGGATATGTATCGCAGGCTGATTCGACTGTTTCGTTCAGTTTTGGTCAAAATCAAAATATAACTCTATATATTGAATTTGAACACGCATTTCAATTTATCGGGCCCACATACGTACTCTAAAAATTCCCGAAAAATATTTTCTAGCTTTGTATTGACGATACGGTCCTAACAAAACCAGTTTCGTCGAATTCTGAGACCGTTTGAAAATTTGCCATTTTCCAGTCGATTAAAATCAACTGAAACTAGTCAAACGCATTTTCCTTTGCCACGCACACATATTAATTCAAAAAATTACGAATTTTGGAATCTGGCAATAACTTGACATCGTGGATCCAACAAAAGTGGTTTCGTCGATAACCGAGGTCATTTGCAAAATTTCCATTTTTAAGGGCCAGAATTTCATAGCGACTTTTCTGAATTTTCAACTAGACGTATCTTTTGATTCTCGCAATGAAATTTTGATTTTTCAGATTCGTTGGAAATATATTCTCAATTAGATTCTAATATTTTTGGTTTCGCCAAAATCCAGTTTATTTTGCACCCGGTACATTAATTTCAACTTTGAAATCGAATTATCGAACTACCGCGCCATTTTCAATTCCTTTTATAATTTAAAATAAAATATTTATATTCTAACGACGACGTATATAAATATATACGTTATATTCTATTCAAAATAAATTTCTCGTCGTTATTATTTAGAATAATTCATTTTAAATAATCAAAATTCACTATAATTGCCAAAATAAATTTTTTAAATTGGCTCGCATTTTCTGTGTTGTTACAGCTGTTCTCTTTGCTTAGCTACTGGAGTATTTTTATGGACATCAATTAGTGATATCTGACGGATCTGATGATGTGGCATTCAAAGTGAATGGTGACCCGATGTTCAAAAGTTAATCAAAATCTCAAGCCTCATCAATCGGGAAATGACAAAAATTGGGCAGTATAACACCCCACGTCCGTTAATGTCCCTCACATCGGGAATGCATTAAGTTTCATGGAGAATTGTAAGTAAACAGAACGGAATATTACAAGACAGAGAAAGTAGTACTTGAAATTTTTTATAATTTTATTGCAACGGAAACATAAATAAGTTTAATTACATTTCCAAATACCAAAACCAAGTACATAATATCAGTCTTGTACAAAACCTTCAGAGTACTTAATATTAAAATTGTAATCCCAACAGAAAATGCCATAGATAAGCTTAATCAAAGCCAAGCAATTCATCTTTCAACTTCAAGCTGGAAGAAGGGATATCCGAACTAAGCTTGAGTATTTCCTCCCTAAAACCTTGGGGGAGAAACAGAAGAAAAAGGCGAAAACAAACTAGGTCAGACATAAGTCTGGTGAGTCCACTGACTTTAACAATACAATAATTTAAGTAACAGGATAAGAACATAAACCGAAAAGTAAGAAATGACTATACATAAATATGCATGACAAGGTAAGCAAGATGAATAAGATAACCGTTGATCGCGCTTCTAATCACTAAAGGATAATTACTACACTGCACCAATGCTAATTTCATCGCACCGTTACTAGATCCATACTGAAAGTTTATCCCCATATTGTAATTGGTAGCCCTCAGGCGTAACATCTAGTAAGAGGTATTCACCCCATACAATCCTTACTTGCCCATACTAAATACTAGATGTCCCCACACTACCCCCTTATCGCTTAATAGATCGGGTCCCTAACTCGCATGTATTTATTACTTGTGTCATTCGGCCCCGCTTGTTTACTTGTGTCATTCGGCCCCGCTTGTATACTTTTGTCATTCGGCCCCACTTGTTTACTTGTGTTATTCGGCCCCGCTTGTATGTAGATACCTGTGCTGGTCCCACCATAGAGTGTATCAATCCCTATGATGACAGCCCGACACAATTCAAGATGCACAGTGTATACTACAGATTCCCAGTGCCTGCTTTTTCCACTCCGGAGCACGTGCACGCCCATACTCCACCGGAACCTACACTGCCGCACCACCCGCCGCTATTTTGACCACTTATAATCAGCCCAGTAATCGTGCCCCACCCTGCCTAGTTCAGGGTACCATGATACATCTATGTGGGATAGTGCTGAAATGGGTCCCCATTACTAGGGTTTCCTACCGGTTAAGTTTATGGGCCTATATATGCAAATATTACCCACCTACACAAGATGTACTTAACCCTCCCATTGATTCAAACATGTTTATTTAATGGTTAAGTCTGTGGGCCTATATACACTAATATTACCCACCTACCCAAGGTTTACTTAACCCTCCTACTTACCAAATCAATATGTATTATTGGTTAAGCTTGCCTTGACCCTATCCCCTTTGTTCATGTAATATTGGTTAAGTGCTGTCCATTCATGTTAACTTAACCCACCCACACATCATGTGCATCGGTTAAGTGTTTCTTATTAACTTAACCCTGTTCATTCATCATGTTATATTGGTTAAGTGTTTTAAATTTACTTAGCCCCACCCAATTGTCTAATTAACATATTGTATTGGTTAAGTGTTCTCAATTTACTTAACCCCACCCACTTGTCTAATTAACATGTTGTATTGGTTAAGTGTTCTGAATTTACTTAGCCCCACCCAATTGTCTAATTAACATGTTGTATTGGTTAAGTGTTCTCAAATTACTTAACCCCACCCATTTGTCTAATTAACATGTTGAATTGGTTAAATGTCACCTATTCATATGTTACTTAACCCTTCCGTTCTAAACATGTCTGTTCATTGGCATTAATTAATTTATTAATCCGCCAACCTCTCATATTAGAACTGTTGTTTGCGGTTGCTGGACGTGCCGGGCGGTTCCGGGCAGACTTCTACCGCAAACTCATTCTAACCTCGGGTTTTGGGCTTAATAAGCTAACCTCTCACATTAGATATGTGTTGTTGCAGTCGCTGGATGTGCCGGGTGGTTCCGGGCAGTCTTACACCGCAACTCAATCTAACCTTGGGTTAGGCATGTTCATCTTTTAACCAGTTTACATATTTACCATTTATGTCCAAGTCTAGATTCATACGTAAATTATCCATAAGTGTGGTCAATTCAAGTTATGCCACATTTACTAGATATGCCTAAAATTAATTATTTGATTACAACCCATTTTATGCCAATTACATAATGTCCAATATTTAATGTTTCCCAGTTGTTTCCCAACGTCAATCATTCGTATGATTCATATAATACGTTAGGCTCGCAATTAGCCTAACTCGTAAGAAAAAGGGAAAGAAAGAGACGTATAACATCCAAACTGGCATAAAACAATATAGATCCAATTATGAACATAACTAGCATATAACAAAGATCCCATTTATGAACTTTCATAACAAAATAGATCTAAATTAACATATAAACTTGCATAACAAGTTAGATTTAAATTAACATATGAAGTTGCATAACAAATTAGATCTAAATTAACATATGGACTTGCACAACAAATTAGATCTAAATTAAGATATGGACTTGCACAACAAATTAGATCTAAATTAACATATGGACTTGCACAACAAATTAGATCTAAATTAACATATGTACTTGCAAAACAAATTAGATCTAAATTAACATATGGACTTGCATAACAAATTAGATCTAAATTAACATATGGACTTGCATAACAAATTAGATCTAAATTAACATATGAAAATAGACTAGCATGGATCATAAACTTGCATAATCATAATTTACATTGACATAAATTTGCATAATCAATGACTTGCATAAGCAATAGACATATAAAATATGAATTTGCATAAACATATAAACTGGCATGGATCTAATCATATAAAATATGACTTGCATAGATTTAAACATATAAATAGGAACTTTCATGTATGAATATGATTTTCACATAAACTTGCATATGATTTGCATACAAACTTGCATATAAACTTACATATGTAATTAGACATGTAGACTAATATCACATGATTTACATATAAACTTGCATATGATTTGCATACGAACTTGCATACAACAACATCATAAAATGAATCTAATCGAGCATACACAATTAGACACACGAATTGACATCATAAAATGGACTTAATCAAGTATGTGTAATTAGTCATATTCATATAGTCTAACTTATAAACCCATCACAATTACATTCAACAATTATCTTGTTAAAGGAGTTGTACTCACTATGAAAGGATTAAAGAAGAGAATAGATTAAGCGTAGAATCCTTTTTCCACCATCCTAAGTTTTAATTTGTTGAATAAGAGAAGCTTGCTCAGTCTATGCTGAAGCAGCATGGCGGCTTGAGAATGATTTTTGTTTTGATTTAGGGTTTAGGTTAGATGTGATGATATAAGAGTGTAGGATTAATTCTAGCCTTTAGATCAGTCTAGGAGTAATCAGGGCCATCCAAACCAAAGAGATGTGTCACTCAGCCAATCACATCATGACACATAAGCCCTAATACCTTAGAATTCGTCACCAGGCCAATCAGAGAAGGCCACGTTAAAAAAAAAACAATCCTTGACCAACAAAAATGCGCCACGTGCGCCATATGATGCGTACACATCATATATATATATATATTCTATATATATTTTTATTATTTTTTTTCTTTTTAATACACACATTACTTTGCGAATCTTTTTTTATTGTCAATTAACATAAGTGACAAATTATCATATTCTCTTTAATGTTAATTGACATAAGTGACAAACTAGCATAAGTATTCATACAAATTAAGATTAATTACATGGTTTCCTAAATTATCATCAAATAAATATAAATGATAATCAGTCGAACATAAATGATAAATTACTTGTTTTCTTTATTGCATGTATTGATTCCTTCTGTACTCACACATTTTTAACATATGTACATATATGCATCTATTTATTTAATACTACTCACATATTTTTAACATATGTGCATATATGCATCTATTTATTTAATACTTTCACCGTGTGCATTATTGCGTTAAATCTCCTTATTTAACGCACATACTAATATGTTAACCCTCTTACCTTTAATTTGTCACATGCATTTCTTTTCATTAATGCTTTTTTACATTTTCTTGCGCACTTTTGAATTTTCTTCCTTAATTAATTAATCCATAAATTAATTATATAAAAATTTGGGTTATTACGGGCATGCAGCATGGCTATGTGGGTCGCTCCCATTAGGGTGTATAATCACCTATCTAGAGAAATTCCTTTTGTTTCTTTAATCTATTTTGATGATGTCCCTTTCGGGAAACGGTGGTTTGAGCCCAACCGTTGGTGATATACATTCCATACACTCAAGCGAAATGAGTGGTCGGTCATGTGTGGGCCGGGTTGCAAGACATTATTGTTGAACCCAGTGTGTTCCCCTCTAGAGATACACTATCGGTAGGTGGTCCCATACCTTGTCATAGTTGGAATCCAATCTCCAATAAACGCCTGCGGTTTTGATTGTATACTATATAGGTAGAGCGTGAGATGCAAGCGTTCTGCTTGATGGATATCTACTTATATTTAGACACTATTATAATATCAGAAAAGATATTGATTTCAAAAATGTTTTGGGTTATCGTAAGGTAAAAACCATCTGTACTTATGTGTGGATTTGGTCTTACGATTATCTTTTTCTTTTGATAAAGATTTTTGAACTTTAAAATCAAGTTGGATGATACTGTAAAGCTTATTGTGTTTTTTCTCATCTGGTTCACTAGACTGACCCTGTATTTTGTAAATGCTCGGGTTAGATCGGGTTGTACGGGTCCAGATTATCGGATGCTGCGAATTTCAGAAGACGTGCTGGAGGTGATCAAGCGAATTGAATCTAGTATTTATTCCTTTGTCTGTTGTGCATGAGGATTGGTTATTGTAACTATCCAGAGGTGTTGATGTACTCTGATATTGTAAGTATTTTTAAAATCTCCCAATAAAGATTTATTTCTGTATTATATTTTGTTCCACTGCGATGTGAGACTCTGTGTTGTGTTTGTTGTTGTTCTTCTTCTATTCTAATATTTCTTTCTTATCTCACCCTCTATTTTCTTTCTAATAACTATCCAGTGTTTTCGGTGTTCCAAAAATCAGCCTGGGATATGAAATTGTATTTATGTCGATTTTCGGGGCCGAAAATCCTTGGGTCATTACAAAAAGAAACATGGAACTTGGTCGGGAGCTTTTCCATATCTGTACAGGCCCGTCTTTAAGAGCCTCTATATACAGATATTCCTAGGGTATGTTTTTCATGGTGGCTATGGCCCCACCTCGTCCCCACCCTCAACTAGTAAAGACTATAAGAGCTAAACGACTGGCCCCTAACAAACAATCTAAACATCTAGTTGGCATCTTCCCTCAACCACCATACCTCAATAGTGAAAGGTGTATGGTCTATTGGTTTTAGGTCTAGTCTTTTCGCATCCCACTGGCTGCTGATGATGGTTATCCGACGATCTACTATCCCTGTTGGTTGTGACACTACGCCTCCCCGTAGAGGCATCCGCCGAATCACCATGGTGTCAACACGTCATAGCATTCTGACTACAAAGCTACTTTTGTAGTCAAGGCCCACCCACCTAGTAGTTACGTGCAGACCCAACCTCTGCGAGCACAGTTATACATCTGCCACTGCACAGAGGTCTACCAGGAGCACCTTACGTATCTCAGGAAGCCGTGTGCTTCCCCTTCTAGTCCTTCGGAGCTGACATAATAAACAGATGAACATGCGATCCCCTCGTGCCTTATAGCACCACGATGATCTACCCCGTTGGGTTATTCACGCTCAAACATACGGACTGGTCCAAGTGCCTCACTTTAACATGTTATTAGGCCCTATGTCTAAACATTATTTTACGCGCTTGCTTTACCTTATTAGATTTCCATTTAACTTGGTTATCTTAACTTTTTATTCAGTTTACCTAGTTCTTCCTAGCCTCTTATATCTCTAAGGAATGGGCCCCTCTTGCTTATTAATTTCAGTTATACAACTTAACCCATTTAAGTTTATTAATAAGACCAGAACATGTTATTCTCTAGATTGTGATCCAAGGTCTGTAATTGTAATGACCCGCATTGTCAGAGGTATTATAATTAATTTATTTAATTATATAAATAGTGATTTAGGGAATTAAATCGTCGTTAATTAAATTATAGTGAATATTTAATTAATTTAAATAATATAATAATATATTTAATTCAGAAATAATCAAAAATATTGGAAATAACAATATTCTGTGAACTGGGTCATCCCTAGGATTTAATTCAGCTTAGAGTTGAATTATATTGACGAATATATTCAATCGACGTCAGTTTGAACATAGAATTATATTATAATTAAAATAGAGCGCGTAACGACGCGGTAGTTCGCTATTTGGTGATTTGAACTTCAACTGGATATACAGGGTTCGTTTTAAATCGGATTTCTGTGAAACAAGAAACGTGTGGAGCTGGTGGAGTATATCTTTCTAGTGGAAGAGAAAAATCGGGATTTCGTCGTGTAGATTTTGATTTATGTCCAAATCAAATTTCAGAAAAGTCGCTATGGAATTCCTTTATAATTCGTAACGCTTTATATACGTTATAAAAGGGAATTTCAATATAAATTGAAATTCGATTCAATCTGGACTCAGAATAGCGAACATATAATTATCCTGGAGCTGTATGATATTCCTCGGTAATTATATACAATAATATAAATTTATTTATATTTAATTTAATTATATTTAAATATATTTATATATTTAAATGGGTCATCCAAAGCTTTAAAAATAGCCACTTTTGCAAACGAAGTCGGAATTCAACGAAACTAATTTTGTTAGATGCGCAATGTCAAATAGTTGTTAGATTTCCAGTTTCGTGATTTTTAGAGTCAGTGTGAGGCCGTATGGATTTTTAGAGTGAAAAACAGTTAGTATTTCGACAGTTAAAAATACGCTGTGTGAGCATACGGAGTCGGAATTCGACGTAACCAGTTTCGTTGGGACCCTAATGTCGAACTCTAGCTACATGTCCAGTTTCGTGATTTTTGAATATCGTGTGTGATCACACAGATTTTTAGAAGGCAAAACGAATTAATAAAAAGGGAATATACTGGAAATATTCCCTCTATAAAATATCTAGATATTTGTTTCCTTTATAAATACCCCCTTTGGAAAACCTTAAGACCTAATTCATTCTCCATTCAGTCAAAAACTTCCGCCGTCGCTACTTTCTGTTTCCAACAGTTAAAATCCACCAAAGGAAAATCAAAAGAAATTCATCCTCTAAAAATCAGAGTAAATTCTATAAATCGAGATACAGATATATTCGAAACACTTATGACTTCCTCTTCATTTCTATGTCATTTTCATCGGGTTCGAACTTCACTGGTTCGCTGGGCGTGATTTAGGGTTCACCGAATTTGGGGTAATTGAGGCACCAGTCTTGATCTTTGAGTTTGGTTATGGAATGAGGAGTGGAAAGGGAGTTTGTATACACCATTTTGGGGTTTTCCGTTTCAACAAAGTTCGGTGAAGTACCTGTGGCAGTCGTCGACGGAAAAGGGTAATCGGGGATCGAACTTGGTATTGGGGGTATGACTGGGAAGAGAATTCGAAGGAGGAGTTTTTGGTTTGTTGTGAAATCGTGAAGTGAAGAAAGAGATTTGGAAGGAGTTCGGTGTTATGTTTGGCCATGCTAGCTATTCGATGGTCACTGGAGAAGCACGGTGGGATTTGGGAAGATAAGGTTACGGGTTTGGTTATGTGGTAGTGGGCTTTGCAAAAGAGTTAAGGCCCAAAATTTATTAATTTAAATTCAAGTGTTGTTTATTTGAGTGTATAACTTGTAATTTAAATATCTTAATCATACTATATCAGAATCACGAACGGTCAGATCCGTTGGGATCGTATGGACGAGAGCTTCACAATGAAGCTGACTGGAAGTGGATTGGGGCTTGTATGGATTTATGGCGAAATAAATTGTTAATCAAATAACAGTTTATCGTTCTTTAACGATGAACTGCAAATGTGAGTAAAACTCACCAACTCTGAATAGTTCTATTTTTACAACGTATTCTTAGAACAGTTAAATATTGTCTGTTTGATTGTGTGTTGACTGTTTGATTGAACGGCTAGTCAGTTAGTAGAAATTATATATATATATACGTATATATATAAGCCGTTAAATATTTATATGTTGATTCTGCTATCAGAATATTTCATATCGAACTGAAAGTGATGTTGATCTTACTTTGTAACATCTGTGATGCAGGGAGACAGGTTGGAGGAATCCAACTGGATTCCTCAACATTTTATTTTGATGTTATTCATATATTTTGATATATGGTGTGATATAAAATCTGCTGATGATTTTGTGTGTTGAGACGATATTCATCTATGTTATATGGTGTGTTAAAAACAATAAGAAATACCAGAAGGAGGAAAAGGGATTTTCAAAGTATATTTTGAAAATAATTTATTTATATAAATCAATGGATTTTATATTATAAAAGAAAAAGGATTTTTGAATAAAAGGGAATTATATTTGTTAATCAAATATAAAGGGATTTATTTGTTAATCAAATATAAAGGAATTTAATTGTTAATCAAATATAGAAGGAATTTATTTGTTAATCAAATATAAAGGAGATATATTTAAAATGAAATATATAAAGGAGATATATTTGAAATCAAATATAAAGGAAATATATTTGAAAGCAAATATAAAGGAATATATTGGTAAAACATAAATAAAGAGTTAAAAAGGGTTTATTTATTTAGGAAATAAATAAAAGTAAAAGGGTTTATTTATTTAGGAAATAAATAAAGATTAAAGGAGATATTTATTTGTTAAATAAATAAAGAGAAAAGAAGATATTTATTTGTTAAATAAATAGGATTAAAAGGAGATATTTATTTGGTAAATAAATAGGATTAAAAGAAGATTTTTACTTGTTAGAATAAATAGAATAAAAGGAATATTTATTGGATAAGTAAATAGAACTAAATAAAATGAATATTTAGGAGATGAATAGAAAATGGAAACCTGTTTTTAACAGATAAATAGAAAGGATTAATTTATAAATAACAGTTTATAAATTAAATGAATATTTATCATTCGATAAATGAAATATATAAGTCTGAACTTATATAGAGAAGAGATATTGGTTTTAACACCGATAGTTTTAAATAGAATGGGTACACAACACTTGTATAAGTGAAGTAACGTTATTAAAGAGAAACATTTATAAAGTGAAGAACCGTTACCAAAAGTAAATCTTTATAAATGAATAAACGTTATCAATTAGAGTTAAACATATAGGGTTGACCAGTTGGAGTTAAACAGTTAGAGTTAACCAGTTGGAGTTAAACAGTTAGAACTAATCAATTAGAGTTAAACATATAGGGTTGACCAGTTGGAGTTAAACAGTTAGGGTTAACCATTCAGAGTTAATCAGTTAGAGTTAACCAGTTAGAGTTAGAGTTATTCAAATGGAGTTAATCAAGTAGATTTAATCGAATATGGGTTATTCGAAGTGAGTTAATCGAATATTGGTTATTCGAAGTAAAGTAATCGAATATTTGTTATTCGAAGTGAGTTAATCGAATAATTATTATTCGAAGTGAGTTAATCGAATATTGGTTATTCGAAGGGAGAAGTTATCAGATCTAGCTATTTGAAAGGAGTTAGTCGAATATAGTTTATTCGAATAGAATTGAAAGGAGTTAGTCGAATATAGTTTATTCGAATAGTATTGAAAGGAGTTAGTCGAATATAGTTTATTCGAATAGAGTTAAAGGAGTTAATCGATTACAGTTTATTCGAGTAGAGTTAGAGGAGTTATCGAATATTGGTTATTCGAAGTGAGTTAATCTAAAGGAGTTAATCGAATACAGTTTATTCGAATAGAGTTAAAGGAGTTAATCGAATATAGTTTATTCGAATAGAGTTAGAGGAGTTATTCGAATACAGTTTATTCGAATAGAGTTAGAGAAGTTATCAAATATAGTTTATTCGATAGGAGTTAAGTGAATAGAGTTAATCCAAAGGAGTTAGTCGAATAGAGTTAATTGAAAAGAGTTAATCGAATATAGCTATTCGAAAGAAAGGTTAAGTAAGGAAGTTAGTTAAAGAAATATAAAGTGAACTTTGCCTATTTCAAGGTTAGAAATGTTGTTCAGTTAAGGTCTGAGAGGTAGTTCTACCCCAACTTAATTGGCTTCGTTTTTAACTAAGGAATGGTTAAGGTTCGGTAGTAAAGGATAGTTAAGTGAATTTAGTAATTAAAGGAAATGGTTTGAGTTGGCATAGCGATGTTTTATTTAAACATCTACTTAATCCAAACGTAAGAGTTGTGGAAATGTTTTCCAAACAAGAATCAGAATTGTTTCCTAATATAGAAAACAAGGGATGGAAATGTTTCCAGTGTTAATAACATATATTTTCTAAATTTAGAAAATAAGAAAATGTTGAATATAGGGAAACGGGAAATGACAAATAAGATAAATAAATGATAAATTAATTAAAAGGATAAAAGTTGTTTGATGATTGATCGATATAATTTCCATTTGGAAATAATATCGTTGTTTGCACACTTGTTTTTCTTTGATAGTTAACTCATAGACTATCGAAGTTTTTGACCATTTTTAACATTGTTAATATGGAGAGACCGGTTGGATTATTACCCAAAGAACCACTCTGTATTGGCATAAGCATTGCGAATCATATATGTCAAAGATAATTGAAGACGGAGTAAAGTGCAAGGGCTGTTGTATAAGTCTTAGATAACAGTGACTAAGATGGATATACTGAATAGTGCCTTCGGTTTGTCCAGTCCCAAGACAACTTGTATGGACGAAGGTCTGACAGAGTATATCCAATGGATCGCGTAAGTTAATCTGTTCAAACGTATTCACGTTTGGTGGCGGAGGAATTTGTTTCTCTTAGCTGTATACCCGTGTTATTTTTGGATAAGTCAATTTATGATTTGGCGGGTATGACGATGTGACATTCTAAGTGAATGAGGATGACTTGTATGGATGAATGTCTGACAGAGTATTTCCAGAAAGGTCATGTACATTGATTTCTTCAGCCGTACCAAGAGTGGAAGCGGAGAAGGAAACTTCTTTAGCTAACACGTAATGTACTGTTGTAGACGTCAATTAGTGATTTTCGATGGATCTGACAATGTGGCATTCGAAGTGAATCTGATGTGATGATAAAGCGTAACCTCAAGCCTCATCAACCGGTAAATGACTGAAATCGGGCAGGTAGCATGGCTATGTAGGTCGCACCTATTAGGGTGTATAATCACCTGATCTTGTAACGACCCGCCTTTTTGCCTGATTCTCGTCGGTAATTAAACCAACTTAAACCGTTCACAAAGACGAATTGTTATGGGTACTTACATATATTGAACAAAATAACAGAACCTTTCATTGAATAAACCAATATTACATCAAAGTTACATGAATATCAGAGTTACAACATAAACGTGTACAACGGAAGAAAGAAAATATACTCTCAGCGGAAGATCAAAATGATACAGCGGAAGCTTCAACTCCATCGTGGACTCCAACTTAGAAGGCGCTCCAACGAACAAACTGCAAAGATAAACTACTGGCTACCCGTGTGAACATTAATGGGCACCCAGAGTTTAGAAAGGAACAATAAACTCCAGGTCAGTCGTGGGACTGGTGTGAGAACTCAAAACAGTTGTTTAAGGTTTATTTTAAAGTTGGGAAATTCACCGGACCACGCCGCTAATGCGGAACGGGTTTACTCCATGTGAACACCCATGCATATAAATACGAAATGACCTTTTGAAAATGAAGCTATCATAAGCCCGTCCCACATCACACAATGCAAGCGCACACCAGATGGGCGAGTTTTATCTTATGATAACCAAACATGCTTTCATACGTGAAATTTCTCTTTTCATATTATATATAGTGCGGAAAACCATTTCGCAAATAAATGTATAAATCCTAGACGGCATAATACCATTAATATTAATGTCACCATATATATACAAACCAAAACCGTATGGCTCGTATTGGAGATTTGGGTTTCCAACTTGATGATTCCTGGCACGAAAGATAAATCAGAACACAAACGAAATGCAATCACGGGTTTTTCATCCAGACGCGGACACCAATACAAATCGCGAGGTAGATCAACGGTTTTCGACCAGACACGGCCCCCCGAACATACCTTATTCCATCATTCATAAGTGGTTTCCCACTACTGCACAGCTTCCATCATCAATTCATATATTGTATACAACCTAACCGCCAGTTTCTCATCATCCGGGGTGTGAGGTTTGTTGATGTCACGTGATGCTTCGATAAGCCATTCTTTGATCATCACTAGCTCGTTTCATAACTCGGGTATGCCACATTGACAATTCACGACATATCACTGATTTAAATCAATGCATACCCTCTAAGTTCATATGTCTTAGAGACGGGAATAATATATTGCCACAAATCCGATATATGTTAACGGAAATCAGTGCTATGCGGTCAATTTCAATATCAGACACACCATCCATACAAGTCCGTCCTGGGTCTGAACGGAACGAAATCCGAAAGTTCTCCCCATACGTTCGTACTTTCTGCCACTTCGGTAATAGGGGCATCTCTCTACTGTAGCTAGCAGTAAAGAAACCAATCAGCAGACAGCCCGTTCGATTGTGAAGAACCACGGTCTTCATTCGTCGATTCCAAGTCTTGAATCTGCTTCATGCGTCGTATTATTACTTGGAATGGGTTTCGGACTTAAATCCGATCCCGGTCTTTCCAAGTAATAAGCGTATTCATCAAACAATAGTCACGGACCATACATGGTTACAATTCGAATCTCCTTTCCAAATATTGTCGCTTTACTTCGAATTAAGGTTGGATTCAATTTCCGAAAACCCGTTATCATTTTAACCCTTATTCTCAAAAATTCAACATTCAATTTCCAACCTTATATTTCAAAACAACTTCATTTATTCGTTGTTATCCCGAAACTACCAAATCTTTTATTTGGATTTAAATTTCCATTAATATTTCAAGTATAAGTTTATACAAAATCTCATCGACTTATATTTGATATTAATTCACGAACTCAGGCAAACACTATCAGAAATTTGGATATGGATATGTTTTGATATTTTTGATCGTATTTGTCTGCTACGGTAATTCCATATCGAACACCAGACGACAAATTCTATTCAAATCTCATCCCCTTTCAATTCAAATTTTATTTCAATTCCATATATTTAAATTCTTTTATATCTTCATTCTCATTTCAGATATCACATCTTGTTTGCAAAGTTCACATTTCCTATTGACGAGAAAAAATTTCTTGTAACCTTTTTATTCAAATATCACCACGCTTCTGCTACGCACTCTGATTTGACATATCCAAGTTTCAACTAGTATTGTTTCAAATATTAATATTATAATGCATTTCAAATTCTTTGAAACCAAATTCTCAAGTATATATTCTATTTCCAAAACTTCTTGCATACGATGGTTTTAATATTTTAACTACTATGTAGTCTCATTTACTAATGTAACATAGTATTTAGAACAAAAATCAAACTTAAGAATTTATTTGTTAAAATCCTTTCAAATATTATATTTTGATTCCAATTCAAAATATTTCTCCTCAAAAATCTAATATCAAGTTAGTCAATATCGTTTCATATTACCAAATCTTTATTTCAAAATGAATAGGAATCTTTATGCTTTCCAAACTCGTTCCATTGCTTACCAATAATCAAAAAAATGAAATGCCTTTTATCGATTAAATTTTCAACTTATTCGAACTTAAATATGTCATAAGGAAATGGGAATTATTCCCACAACCCTTTATTTGAAATTTTAAAAATTTATATTCATGAGTGGTCATTTAAAATATAAAAAAAATTGATATCATCGAAGTTCCATTTCAAATCAATTACTAGTGAGAAGGACAATATTATTATCTAGTCAACACGTTCGATTACTATTCAAAATTCTTATGCAATCGAATGTTCATATAAAAATCCATTTATTCCAATTTGTCGAATTCTTCATAACGTATCTCATTAAATACTAATGATTGTTCCAAACTTGTTGACTCCATTTCCAACATAAACATTTCAAAATAATCACATTAAATTGACTATTATATGGTCTCGTTTAACCTTTTCAAAACAACCAAAGTTGTTGTAACAAATTTCACACTCTTGATAATGATCAAAAACCCGATTAATCGTTCACAATCGACCGTTCAAATTGTATATCCAAATAAATGTTGAATATCATTTCCCAATCCTTATCAATATTTAAATAACACATGAATGGTCTAAATTATGACAAAAACCATTTCATTCCATTCGAATAGATTTCACTCAATTCAATACTACATAGTTTTAAAATTTTAATTTAAAACTACATTCCAAAAAAAATTATTATTTATATGGAAAGGGGATTAAAATTGATCACACATGCGGTTCCACCACTACGGTGTATGTGATTTTCTCAACCAAATTTAACTAACAAATCTGATTTCATCAACGGTCATGAATCCCTTCATCACTATAATTTACACAACCAAATAACGGTGCACAAAGCGTTACTGCGAAATAACGCTTGGCGTATAAAGTGTTATACTGCATAAACATCCATCAACAATCACCACAATTAAATAATTAATTCACTGTGTGCAGAGCGTTACAATCCGTAACGCTTTGTGTTTACGGTGTTTTAACTGCATAAACATTCATCGAACAACCGGTGGCACTCATCCATAACAATTCATGATAAACGACAAATTATAAAATTAACAATAATTATAATTAACCGAAATGACTAATTTAAATAAATTTAAATTAGAATTCTCACCGAACTAGCTCTCCAAATATCCCTCGTCGAGACCCATATCAACTGAGCACCAGTCTACGAATGATCAAAAGCATTTTTCATGGACATCGCTCTTGTTGCGCACCCACACTACTTACATGCAAGCTCCACGGACGACGCACATAACTTCACTGCAAACTCACGTACATGCAAGGACGCATGCACCTCATCTAACATTCACCGGAAATCCAAAAGCTTATTCCAATGCAAGACTTTGAGTTGTTTTTTTTATACTGCACAAGACAAATCCAATACACGAGCTTCCAAACGCAAATGAGACATAAATTTCACAACCTTGCTTCAGCAAATAGAACCTCCAACATGTACACCCAGCTTGGCAGACCAACATCAACCTCAAGACTTCCCTTACTTCTTTTTCTCTTATTCCAAAGAATAGAAGAAGCATGCAAAAATTCCACCGAGCGCAACATTTGAAAAAAAGAACAATCATTCTTGGCCCACTAGTGTCTCATGACCAGTCAGAGGGGATGCTTCAGACCCCTTTTATTATTATTATTATTATATATTTATATATATATATATAAGAGAGCCGACCGGTTTCAACTACTTTGCAGTCGGTAGCGAAGGTCTTGCATGAGGCTATAGCAGAACTGTATTTATTTATTTTTTGCATGGAGGAAAATTAAGCATTGCATGGAGGGATGCGTGGATCTGGGTGAGGACTTGGGTAGTTGGAGTGCGGCTCGGAGCTTTACAGGAGGGAAGGAAAGAAGGTCAGTAGAGAAAGGAGGAAGGTTGCGGAGGAGTGTGGACTGACGCGAGGTGTTCTTGGCTTGATGAGGGAGCAACGTCGGAGGTTGAGGAGTTAAAGGGAGGGCGGACTGGAAATGCGTTGGAGGTGGTGTGGATTTTGCGGAGAACTGAGAAGAGGAAGGCGAGCGAGAAGATGAGACGTGCAAGAAGAACGGATGGGAAAAGAAAAGTAGTGGTTTAAAAATAGAAGAGGAGAGGGACGGATAAATGAAAAATGGGAGAAGAATGCGTGAGGGAAAGGAGAAGCTACTGTGAACAAAATGATGTGTGCGTGAGTCCTTAAATAGGCAAGTTGAAGGGTATATTTGTCAATTAATTCAGGGACACTTGGCTCTTTTGCATATTCAACTACATGCATTAATCCACCTAACGAGACACATGGCTCCTCATTCACAATCCCATTCAAGGGACACATGGCACTTCACACGTGAGGACCACTTGCTTTCCTAAAAGTTTATTTCATGCAACTTGAAGAATGTTACACGCAAGTAGTGTTTATACTTCCTATTCAAAACATGTTTTCCAATTAGTGTATTCACATATATATTTTTCCATTTTTATTTATTTAAAATTATAAATTGTGAAAGGTACCGAAATAAAATCATAATCGTATATAATAACGCGTCATAATTCCAAAACAGTAATAAAACAGTCCGGTTACTTAATTCTGCAAAGTGTCTAAAGGACCACATTTGCCCCAAAATACGTTGGAAAAATATATGCTTATTTTTCAAATTAAAAATTACAGAAAAATTCTATAAAATATTTCAAAATGACGCGTACAGAAACTGAACAAATATTTTGAGCCGATATTTAGTTATAATTTATTTTTAAATCAAACAACTTTAAAAATTAAAAATCTTTATAAAATCCATATATATAAAATTGTTTACATCTTTAATATATTAAATATACTTTTAAAATAAATTTTCTATTATAAAATCACACTTATTAAATAGAACAAAATATTCATTCAACTAATATACAAAAGATTATAAAATAATATTTATACTAAACCTTACTTAAATTCAAAAATGCATACAGAAAATTCAAATTAACTTTAATAAAATATTGGGTTGTTACATTCACTCCCCCTTAAGACTTTTCGTCCTCGAAAAGTGGAACGGTAAATTTTAAACTTCCATATAAACCATAAATCAACTTCCCTATATGGTTTTGGAACAGATTTTATAAATATTCAAACCAACAGTCTTAAATTAAAAGTGGAACTCACATATCATAGTCAATCCAAAATATCATGTCATACAGATCATTCTAGTCAGCATACAAAATGTAACTATCCCTACCTAAGTGTGTACTACGTACTTGGGGTAGTCCAAAATACAGTCACCAAAAGTGTACTTAGCTATCTGGTACTAGTCCCTCAAAATCATACTAGCCCAAAACATCTTAATGCATCTAAGCACTTGAGATAATATATACACTATACACAAGGTCCAGACTCATCCCACGCTACTCATCTGATGCATCTGATTCATCGTCGGATGGACCAGACAAACTAACCTCCTCGGGCTCCTCGTCAATGAACCCTTCCTCGTCATCAGCCAAGAACCCATTACCAAATACCTCACCATCATCATCTACTCTTATTATAAATTCCTCCTCATTTACTATAAATATTTATTAGGCTCTATCATCCTCATCTATGGGTTGTTCTAATTCCTCCATCTCCTCGTCAACTCGTCATCTTCCATCTCTGGAAGTGGGTCATCCTCGAATATAGGCTGCTCAATCTTACCATCATCTGTTACAACATTATCATCCTCTGCTACTACATCAGCATCGTCTATTACGACATCATCATCATGTAGGGTTACTCCATAACATCGTTAGATCCATCGTCTCCCACCTCTGGAAGTGGGTCGTCCTCAACTACAACTGTCGGCTGCCCTAACTTATGTAACATCGAACTGCTCAACTAATGTTGGGTCCAAATCTAAGCCAGAGTCCTCTGGTACTGGGACCTATCCTAACAACTTCTGCTCTCTCATCAAGGACCTATTTCCATAAAGCCTTTAATGTATCTTTATCCAGAACTGGGGAAAATCTCAACCTCAAAATGGGCTGTTGCCATAACCCCTATCATCCTATCAACAATTGTAGGGCCTGGGACATACTCATACATCATCCTAGGGTCGTCCTGCTATGAGGTTGGGTCTATTCTTAACATATCAAGATAATGGTCAGAACTACTATCCATGTCGCTATTAGGGTACTCGGTCTGATCCTCAATTGGGGTGGAATCTGATGGAATCTCAATTTCCCTAATGGTTACTCGAGTTATTGTAAATATATATAATTGAATTCTCTATTAATGCTACCCAAGGAAGAGACTAAGCAAGATATTGTCGTACACTTAGCCATTTACTACCCTAAAATTAAAATTTTAAAGCTTATAGGTCATCCAAATCTACTATTTAAAACTCATCATTAACTTAACCAAAACGATTCAAGTTAAGTGTTTATACCCAAATTTCCTTTTTCCCAAAGTTTTCAGAAATTCGTTAAGGTTTATTTATCAAACCAAAAATCATATAACGGTTAAGGGTCCTAATCGGGTCATCCTAATTTCTAACAAACCAATCCAGAAATCATTCTTATACAAAATGGTTAATAAACTTTACTTAAGTTTTAATGCAATTCCAGTATTTCCATAACTACCATTTAAATAATCTTATACTTAAATTATACATCCAATTTTATTCATACCAAACAAATCTTAATACTTAAGATTTTAAGTTTACAAATTTTATTAAAACACGTTGATATAATACGGAAAACGCTCTCTTAAACGTAATATTCCTGAATCTCATTCTAGGGTATTCCTAACCCTATCTCTAATGAGATATTGTAACTCTGATGAGTTCTATCTTCTTGTTCAAATATGTCGTACCCCATAGCTTTGTATAAACCAAAGCTCTGATACCAACTGTAACGACCCGCCTTTTTGCCCGATTCTCGTCGGTAATTAAACCAACTTAAACCGTTCACAAAGACGAATTGTTATGGGTACTTACATATATTGAACAAAATAACAGAACCTTTCATTGAATAAACCAATATTACATCAAAGTTACATGAATATCAGAGTTACAACATAAACGTGTACAGCGGAAGAAAGAAAATATACTCTCAGCGGAAGATCAAAATGATACAGCGGAAGCTTCAACTCCATCGTGGACTCCAACTTAGAAGGCGCTCCAACGAACAAACTGCAAAGCTAAACTACTGGCTACCCGTGTGAAAATTAATGGGCACCCAGAGTTTAGAAAGGAACAATAAACTCAAGGTCAGTCGTGGGACTGGTGTGAGAACTCAAAACAGTTGTTTAAGGTTTATTTTAAAGTTGGGAAATTCACCGGACCACGCCGCTAATGCGGAACGGGTTTACTCCATGTGAACACCCATGCATATAAATACGAAATGACCTTTTGAAAATGAAGCTATCATAAGCCCGTCCCACATCACACAATGCAAGCGCACACCAGATGGTCGAGTTTTATCTTATGATAACCAAACATGCTTTCATACGTGAAATTTCTCTTTTCATATTATATATAGTGCGGAAAACCATTTCGCAAATAAATGTATAAATCCTAGACGGCATAATACCATTAATATTATGTCACCATATATATACAAACCAAAACCGTATGGCTCGTATTGGAGATTTGAGTTTCCAACTTGATGATTCCTAGCACGAAAGATAAATCGGAACACAAACGAAATGCAATCACGGGTTTTTCATCCAGACGCGGACACCAATACAAATCGCGAGGTAGATCAACGGTTTTCGACCAGACACGGCCCCCCGAACATACCTTATTCCATCATTCATAAGTGGTTTCCCACTACTGCGCAACTTCCATCATCAATTCATATATTGTATACAACCTAACCGCCAGTTTCTCATCATCCGGGGTGTGAGGTTTGTTGATGTCACGTGATGCTTCGATAAGCCATTCTTTGATCATCACTAGCTCATTTCATAACTCGGGTATGCCACATTGACAATTCACGACATATCACTGATTTAAATCAATGCATACCCTCTAAGTTCATATGACTTAGAGACGAGAATAATATATTGCCACAAATCCGATATATATTAACGGAAATCAGTGCTATGCGGTCAATTTCAATATTAGACACACCATCCATACAAGTCCGTCCTGGGTCTGAACGGAACGAAATCCGAAAGTTCTCTCCATACGTTCGTACTTTCTGCCACTTCGGTAATAGGGGCATCTCTCTACTGTAGCTAGCAGTAAAGAAACCAATCAGCAGACAGCCCGTTCGATTGTGAAGAACCACGGTCTTCATTCGTCGATTCCAAGTCTTGAATCTGCTTCATGCGTCGTATTATTACTTGGAATGGGTTTCGGACTTAAATCCGATCCCGGTCTTTCCAAGTAATACGCGTATTCATCAAACAATAGTCACGGACCATACATGGTTACAATTCGAATCTCCTTTCCAAATATTGTCGCTTTACTTCGAATTAAGGTTGGATTCAATTTCCGAAAACCCGTTATCATTGTAACCCTTATTCTCAAAAATTCAACATTCAATTTCCAACCTTATATTTCAAAACAACTTCATTTATTCGTTGTTATCCCTAAACTACCAAATCTTTTATTTGGATTTAAATTTCCATTAATATTTCAAGTATAAGTTTATATAGAATCTCATCGACTTATATTTAATATTAATTCACGAACTCAGGCAAACACTATCAAAAATTTGGATATGGATATGTTTTGATATTTTTGATCGAATTTGTCTGCTCCGGTAATTCCATATCGAATACCAGACGACAAATTCTATTCAAATCTCATCCCCTTTCAATTCAAATTTTATTTCAATTCCATATATTTAAATTCTTTTATATCTTCATTCTCATTTCAGATATCACATCTTGTTTGCAAAGTTCACATTTCCTATTGACGAGAAAAAAATTCTTGTAACCTTTTTATTCAAATATCACCACGCTTCTGCTACGCACTCTGATTTGACATATCCAAGTTTCAACTAGTATTGTTTCAAATATTAATATTATAATGCATTTCAAATTCTTTGAAACCAAATTCTCAAGTATATATTCTATTTCCAAAACTTCTTGCATACGATGGTTTTAATATTTTAACTACTATGTAGTCTCATTTACTAATGTAACATAGTTTTTAGAATAAAAATCAAACCTAAGAATTTATTTGTTAAAATCCTTTCAAATATTATATTTTGATTCCAATTCAAAATATTTCTCCTCACAAATCTAATATCAAGTTAGTCAATATCGTTTCATATTACCAAATCTTTATTTCAAAATGAATAGGAATCTTTATGCTTTCCAAACTCGTTCCATTGCTTACCAATAATCAAAAAAATGAAATGCCTTTTATCGATTAAATTTTCAACTTATTCGAACTTAAATAAGTCATAAGGAAATGGGAATTATTCCCACAACCCTTTATTTGAAATTTTAAAAATTTATATTCATGAGTGGTCATTTAAAATATAAAAAAAATTGATATCATCGAAGTTCCATTTCGAATCAATTAATAGTGAGAAAGATAATATTATTATCTAATCAACACGTTCGATTACTATTCAAAATTCTTATGCAATCGAATGTTCATATAAAAATCCATTTATTCCAATTTGTCGAATTCTTCATAACGTATCTCATTAAATACTAATGATTGTTCCAAACTTGTTAACTCCATTTCCAACATAAACATTTCAAAATAATCACATTAAATTGACTATTATATGGTCTCGTTTAACCTTTTCAAAATAACCAAAGTTGTTGTAACAAATTTCACACTCTTGATATTTATCAAAAACCCGATTAATCGTTCATAATCGACCGTTCAAATTGTATATCCAAATAAATGTTGAATATCATTTCCCAATCCTTATCAATATTTAAATAACACATGAATGGTCTAAATTATGACAAAAACCATTTCATTCCATTCGAATAGATTTCACTCAATTCAATACTACATAGTTTTAAAATTTTAATTTATAACTACATTCCAAAAAAAATATTATTTACATGGAAAGGGGATTAAAATTGATCACACATGCGGTTCCACCACTACGGTGTATGTGATTTTCTCAACCAAATTTAACTAACAAATCTGATTTCATCAACGGTCATGAATCCCTTCATCACTATAATTTACACAACCAAATAACGGTGCACAAAGCGTTACTGCGAAATAACGCTTGGCGTATAAAGTGTTATACTGCATAAACATCCATCAACAATCACCACAATTAAATAATTAATTCACTGTGTGTAGAGCGTTACAGTCCGTAACGCTTTGTGTTTACGGTGTTTTAACTGCATAAACATTCATCGAACAACCGGTGGCACTCATCCATAACAATTCATGATAAATGACAAATTATAAAACTAACAATAATTATAATTAACCGAAATGACTAATTTAAATAAATTTAAATTAGAATTCTCACCGAACTAGCTCTCCAAATATCCCTCGTCGAGACCCATATCAACTGAGCACTAGTCTACGAACGATCAAAAGCATTTTTCACGGACACCGCTCTTGTTGCGCACCCACACTACTTACATGCAAGCTCCACGGACGACGCACATAACTTCACTGCAAACTCACGTACATGCAAGGACGCATGCACCTCATCTAAAATTCACCGGAAATCCAAAAGCTTATTCCAATGCAAGACTTTGAGTTGTTTTTTTTTTATACTGCACAAGACAAATCCAATACACGAGCTTCCAAACGCAAATGAGACATAAATTTCACAACCTTGCTTCAGCAAATAGAACCTCCAACATGTACGCCCAGCTTGGCAGACCAACATCAACCTCAAGACTTCCCTTACTTCTTTTTCTCTTATTCCAAAGAATAGAAGAAGCATACAAAAATTCCACCGAGCGCACTTTTTGAAAAAAAGAACAAACATTCTTGGCCCACTAGTGTCTCATGACCAGTCAGAGGGGATGCTTCAGACCCCTTTTATTATTATTAATATATATATATATAAGAGCCGACCGGTTTCAACTACTTTGCAGTCGGTAGCGAAGGTCTTGCATGAGGCTATAGCAGAACTGTATTTTTTTTTGCATGGAGGAAAATTAAGCATTGCATGGAGGGATGCGTGGATCTGGGTGAGGACTTGGGTGGTTGGAGTGCGGCTCGGAGCTTTACAGGAGGGAAGGAAAGAAGGTCAGTAGAGAAAGGAGGAAGGTTGCAGAGGAGTGTGGACTGACGCGAGGTGTTCTTGGCTTGATGAGGGAGCAACGTCGGAGGTTGAGGAGTTAAAGGGAGGGCGGACTGGAAATGCGTTGGAGGTGGTGTGGATTTTGCGGAGAACTAAGAAGAGGACGGCGAGCGAGAAGATGAGACGTGCAAGAAGAACGGATGGGAAAAGAAAAGTAGTGGTTTAAAAATAGAAGAGGAGAGGGACGGAAAAATGAAAAATGGGAGAAGAATGCGTGAGGGAAAGGAGAAGCTACTGTGAACAAAATGATGTGCGCGTGAATCCTTAAATAGGCAAGTTGAAGGGTATATTTGTCAATTAATTCAAGGACACTTGGCTCTTTTGAATATTCAACTACATGCATTAATCCACCTAACGAGACACATGGCTCCTCATTCACAATCCCATTCAAGGGACACATGGCACTTCACACGTGAGGACCACTTGCTTTCCTAAATGTTTATTTCATGCAACTTGAAGAATGTTACACGCAAGTAGTGTTTATACTTCCTATTCAAAACATGTTTTCCAATTAGTGTATTCACATATATATTTTTCCATTTTTGTTTATTTAAAATTATAAATTGTGAAAGGTACCGAAATAAAATCATAATCGTATATAATAACGTGTCATGATTCCAAAACAGTAATAAAAACAGTCCGGTTACTTAATTCTGCAAAGTGTCGAAAGGACCACATATGCCCCAAAATACGTTGGAAAAATATATGCTTATTTTTCAAATTAAAAATTACAGAAAAATTCTATAAAATATTTCAAAATGACGCGTACAGAAACTGAACAAATATTTTGAGCCGATATTTAGTTATAATTTATTTTTAAATCAAACAACTTTAAAAATTAAAAATCCTTATAAATTCCATATATATAAAATTGTTTACATCTTTAATATATTAAATATACTTTTAAAATAAATTTTCTATTATAAAATCACACTTATTAAATAGAACAAAATATTCATTCAACTAATATACAAAAGATTATAAAATAATATTTATACTAAACCTTACTTAAATTCAAAAATGCATACAGAAAATTCAAATTAACTTTAATAAAATATTGGGTTGTTACAGATCTAGAGTTTCATTTATTTCTAAAAATCTATTGTTGATGCTGTCCCATTCAGGAAACGGTTGCTGATCCCAACCGTTGGTGATATACATTCGATACACTCAAGCGAAATGAGTGGTCGGTCATGTGTGGACGGGTTGCAAGATGTTCTTGTTGAACCCAGTGTATTCCTCTCTAGAGGTACACTAGCGAAAGGTGGTTCCATACCTTGTCATAGTTGGAAACCCATTACCCAATACGTGCTTGCGATTTTGATTGTATACTATATATGTGGAATGTGAGATGAAAGCGTTTCTGCTAGATGATTATTATACTGTGGTTGATAGACATTATTATAATATCAAAAGGTTTTTGATATAAAGATATTTTGGATTCTCATAAGGGAAAAACCCGTTCCGTTATACGGCGTGGTCTTATGAGATATCGTTTACTTGTTCAAACTGCTTTAAACTGTTTTACTCATACCAGTCCCATGACTGACCCAGAGTTTATTTTGTTTTTGTTTTCCCTAAACTCTTGGGTGCCCAATTTTGTACGTGCAGTCAAGTAGTCAGGAATTTGCAGATACTTGAAGAGTTGGAGCAGGAGGCTTCAGGATTATATAGCTATAGTATTTCTGCTGTGTTGTAAGTGCTGTACTCTGATAAGTGCTATTGTATACATAACTGTTATATTTCAAAGTTATGTTATATACTATATGTTATTCGTTCCGCTGTGAGATTCGTGTTACTCTGATGATGTAAGTTCTTCTTTTCTTCTTCTATTCTAAGTTTCTATCTTATCTATCCTCACCCTCTAATTTCTTTCATTAACTACCAGGATTTTTCGATGTTTTGGTTATCGACATCGAGTTTATGTCGATAACCAAAGTCACTCAAAATCCGGGTCGTTACAGTTGGTATCAGAGCGAGGTTAAGAATTACCTTGTCTCTATGGCGTGACTCTGTAGAGATAGGGTTAGTAATACCCTAGATTGAGTTGAGTGTATATATACGAGTGTACGTATTTGTATTTGATATAAAATTTGTTTTATATTGTGGAGATTCATTGGCTGAGTTGTTTATGGGTTCTGGTCGATCAATTTGATCCACTGTATCGGTAGGAGTTTATAAACACTCGAATACGATGGGTCGACACGATATGTTTTGAAAAGAGGGTAAATTAAAATAAGTTTACCCAAGGTATATCTTTATATAGAGAAGATATATATATCAAAATTATAATATAGTGGATATATTGGTTGTTATTATAATCGAGTTAGATTATAAATTAAATGGTTATGTAAATAACCAATCAAAATTCACATAAGTGAAATACGTGAAATCAGATGAGTTAAATCTAAAATTTTAAACCAGAAATTGAATTAAAATTCTGGAAAATTGGATAAGTGTTTGTAAATGGATTTGGATTAAAAATAAGGAAAATTTAAAATCCTGGGAGATTTTAAATTGTTTAAAGCATTGTGAAGGATATTTCGAACTGATTTCAAAATGGAAATATTCAGAAATGGTTTTGAAAGTGCTATGGTATTGAACTCACTTCGGTAGCTGGAAAATAGATTCCGATGTTGATCATGACATCATCGGTGTTCATTTTTGAGTATGTAAGTGATGGATTACTACCAAGGATTTTTGTTTTGAATTTGTTTTGGGAAAACAAGTTGTGTTGAATTTCAAAAAGGAAAATTTGATTTTTGAAAGAGGTAAACTGTTTAAAAACTTCCAGGAAGAAAAGGTTGTTTGAATTTAAACAAATTAAAGTAGAATTTGTAAAAGCCAATAGAAATTGAGATTGAATTAAAAGCCAGTTAAGTGAAAATCATATTGAAATAGATTGGTGTCGAGTAGAATTAGACTTGATTAGAGATAATCTGAATTATATTGGACTGGTGAGTTAAGAATTGAAATTGGTGAAAGCGAAATTGAAATTGAAATAAAGCTAGTTCAGTGGGAATTGAATTGGATTGGTAGGTTAAGGGTTTGGAATCGAGGATGGAACTCGAATTGGAAATGTTATTGTGGTTTGGATATAAGCGAATAATTGGTTGAGATGACATTGGTATATGTTGGGTTGATGACAGGTGAAAGTGATAGAGTTGATATGCCCAACAAAAAGGTACAAGTTTATATTCGATATAAGCATGAGATTTATGAGCCGAATTGGCAAGCCGCTAGGCTGTTTGATTTTCTTTTGGGTTGGAGAGGGCTCAGAGAGGCGAGTTGTGGTTTTACCGATAGGGCTGTACAAAGGAGTTTATGGCGAAATTTTCCGAAAATTTAAAGTGTTAGAAAATTTTCAGAATTTTTGAAAATTATAGTTAGTCGGAATGAATAAATATTTTGGTGATATTAATTGGTTCAGTTGAAACCAGAAATAAGGGGTAAACAAATCTTAGGAATTCCAATAGATAGGGTCATCCTCTAACTTAGCAATTTCGAGGACGAAATTATTTTAAGTGGGGAAGATTGTAATGACCCGCATTGTCAGAGGTATTATAATTAATTTATTTAATTATATAAATAGTGATTTAGGGAATTAAATCGTCGTTAATTAAATTATAGTGAATATTTAATTAATTTAAATAATAGAATAATATATTTAATTCAGAAATAATCAAAAATATTGGAAATAACAGTATTTTGTGAACTGGGTCATCCCTAGGATTTAATTCAGCTTAGAGTTGAATTATATTGACGAATATATTCAATCGACGTCAGTTTGAAAGTAGAATTATAATATAATTAAAATAGAGCGCGTAACGACGCGGTAGTTCGCTATTTGGCGATTTGAACTTCAACTGGATATATAGGGTTCGTTTTAAATCGGATTTCTGTGAAACAAGAAACGTGTGGAGCTGGTGGAGTATATCTTTCTAGTGGAAGAGAAAAATCGGGATTTCGTCGTGTAGATTTTGATTTATGTCCAAATCAAATTTCAGAAAAGTCGCTGTGGAATTCCTTTATAATTCGTAACGCTTTATATACGTTATAAAAGGGAATTTCAATATAAATTGAAATTCGATTCAATCTGGACTCAGAATAGCGAACATATAATTATCCTGGAGCCGTATGATATTCCTCGGCAATTATATACGATAATATAAATTTATTTATATTTAATTTAATTATATTTAAATATATTTATATATTTAAATGGGTCATCCAGAGCTTTAAAAATAGCCACTTTTGCAACCGAAGTCGGAATTCAACGAAACTAATTTTGTTAGATCCGCAATGTCAAATAGTTGTTAGATTTCCAGTTTCGTGATTTTTAGAGTCAGTGTGTGGCCGTATGGATTTTTAGAGTGAAAAACTGTCGGTATTTCGACAGTTAAAAATACGCTGTGTGAGCATATAGAGTCGGAATTCGACGAAACCAGTTTCGTTGGGACCCTAATGTCGAACTCTAGCTACATGTCCAGTTTCGTGATTTTTGAATATCGTGTGTGATCACACGGATTTTTAGAAGGCAAAACGAATTAATAAAAAGGGAATATACTGGGAATATTCCCTCTATAAAATATCTAGATATTTGTTTCCTTTATAAATACCCCCTTTGGAAAACCTTAAGACTAAATCATTCTCCATTCAGTCAAAAACTTCCGCCGTCGCTACTTTCTGTTTCCAACAGTTAAAATCCACCAAAGGAAAATCAAAAGAAATTCATCCTCTAAAAATCAAAGTAAATTCTATAAATCGAGATGCGGATATATTCGAAACACTTATGACTTCCTCTTCATTTCTATGTCATTTTCATCGGGTTCGAACTTCACTGGTTCGCTGGGCGTGATTTAGGGTTCACCGAATTTAGGGTAATTGAGGCACCAGTCTTGATCTTTGAGTTTGGTTATGGAATGAGGAGTGGAAAGGGAGTTCGTATACACCGTTTTGGGGTTTTCCGTTTCAACAAAGTTCGGTGAAGTACCTGTGGCTGTCGTCGACAGAAAAGGGTAATCGGGGATCGAACTTGGTATTGGGGGTATGACTGGGAAGAGAATTCGAAGGAGGAGTTGTTGGTTTGGTTTGTTGTGAAATCGTGAAGTGAAGAAAGAGATTTGGAAGGAGTTCGATGTTCTGTTTGGCAATGCTTGTTGTTCGATGGTCACTGGAGAAGCACAGTGGGATTTGGGAAGATAAGGTAGTGGGTTTGCTTATGTGGTAGTGGGCTTTGCAAAAGAGTTAAGGCCCAAAATTTATTAATTTAAATTCAAGTGTTGTTTATTTGAGTGTATAACTTGTAATTTAAATATCTTGATCATACTATATCAGAATCACGAACGGTCAGATCCGTTAGGATCGTATGGACGAGAGCTTCACAATGAAGCTGACTGGAAGTGGATTGGGGCTCGTATGGATTTATGGCGAAATAAATTGTTAATCAAATAACAGTTTATCGTTCTTTAACGATGAACTGCAAATGTGAGTAAAACTCACCAACTATGAATAGTTCTATTTTTACAACGTATTCTTAGAACTGTTAAATATTGTCTGTTTGATTGTGTGTTGACTGTTTCATTGAACTGCTAGTCAGTTAGTAGAAATTATACATATATATATATATACGTATATATATATATAAGCCGTTAAATATTTATATGTTGATTTTGCTATCAGAATATTTCATATCGAACTGAAAGTGATGTTGATCTTACTGTGTAACATATGTGATGCAGGGAGACAGGTTGGAGGAATCCAACTGGATTCCTCAACATTTTATTTTGCTGTTATTCATATATTTTGATATATGGTGTGATATAAAATCTGCTGATGATTTTGTGTGTTGAGACGATATTCATCGTTGTTATATGGTGTGTTAAAAACCATAAGAAATACCAGAAGGAGGAAAAGGGATTTTCAAAGTATATTTTGAAAATAATTTATTTATATAAAATCAATGGATTTTATATTATAAAAGAAAAAGGATTTTTGAATAAAAGGGAATTATATTTGTTAATCAAATATAAAGGGATTTATTTTTAATCAAATATAAAGGAATTTAATTGTTAATCAAATATAGAAGGAATTTATTTGTTAATCAAATATAGAAGGAATTTATTTGTTAATCAAATATAAAGGAGATATATTTGAAATGAAATATATAAAGGAGATATATTTGAAATCAAATATAAAGGAAATATATTAGAAAGCAAATATAAAGGAATATATTGGTAAAACATAAATAAAGAGTTAAAAAGGATTTATTTATTTAGGAAATAAATAAAAGTAAAAGGGTTTATTTATTTAGGAAATAAATAAAGATTAAAGGAGATATTTATTTGTTAAATAAATAAAGAGAAAAGAAGATATTTATTTGTTAAATAAATAAGATTAAAATGAGATATTTATTTAGTAAATAAATAGGATTAAAAGAAGATTTTTACTTGTTAGAATAAATAGAATAAAAGGAATATTTATTGGATAAGTAAATAGAACTAAATAAAAAGAATATTTAGGAGATGAATAGAAAATGGAAATCTGTTTTTAACAGATAAATAGAAAGGATTAATTTATAAATAACAGTTTATAAATTAAATGAATATTTATCATTCGATAAATGAAATATATAAGTCTGAACTTATATAGAGAAGAGATATTGGTTTTAACACCGATAGTTTTAAATAGAATGGGTACACAACACTTGTATAATTGAAGTAACGTTATTAAAGAGAAACATTTATAAAGTGAAGAACCGTTACCAAAAGTAAATCTTTATAAATGAATAAACGTTATCAATTAGAGTTAAACATATAGGGTTGACCAGTTGGAGTTAAACAGTTAGAGTTAACCAGTTGGAGTTAAACAGTTAGAATTAATCAATTAGAGTTAAACATATAGGGTTGACCAGTTGGAGTTAAACAGTTAGGGTTAACCAGTCAGAGTTAATCAGTTAGAGTTAACCAGTTAGAGTTATTCAAATGGAGTTAATCAAGTAGATTTAATCGAATATGGGTTATTCGAAGTGAGTTAATCGAATATTGGTTATTCAAAGTAAAGTAATCGAATATTTGTTATTCGAAGTGAGATAATCGAATATTGGTTATTCGAAGTGAGTTAATCGAATATTGGTTATTCGAAGGGAGGAGTTATCAGATCTAGCTATTTGAAAGGAGTTAGTCGAATATAGTTTATTCGAATAGAATTGAAAGGAGTTAGTCGAATATAGTTTATTCGAATAGAATTGAAAGGAGTTAGTCGAATATAGTTTATTCGAATAGAGTTAAAGGAGTTAATCGAATACAGTTTATTCGAATAGAGTTAGAGGAGGTATCGAATATTGGTTATTCGAAGTGAGTTAATCTAAAGGAGTTAATCGAATACAGTTTATTCGAATAGAGTTAAAGGAGTTAATCGAATATAGTTTATTCGAATAGAGTTAGAGGAGTTATTCGAATACAGTTTATTCGAATAGAGTTAGAGAAGTTATCGAATATAGTTTATTCGATAGGAGTTAAGTGAATAGAGTTAATCCAAAGGAGTTAATCGAATAGAGTTAATTGAAAAGAGTTAATCGAATATAGCTATTCGAAAGAAAGGTTAAGTAAGGAAGTTAGTTAAAGAAATATAAAGTGAACTTTGCCTATTTCAAGGTTAGAAATGTTGTTCAGTTAAGGTCTGAGAGGTAGTTCTACCCCAACTTGATTGGCTTCGTTTTTAACTAAGGAATGGTTAAGGTTCTGCAGTAAAGGATGGTTAAGTGAATTTAGTAATTAAAGGAAATGGTTTGAGTTGGCATAGCGATGTTTTATCTAAACATCTACTTAATCCAAACGTAAGAGTTGTGGAAATGTTTTCCAAACAAGAATCAGAATTGTTTCCTAATATAGAAAACAAGGGATGGAAATGTTTTCCAGTGTTAATAACATATATTTTCTAAATTTAGAAAATAAGAAAATGTTGAATATAGGGAAACGGGAAATGACAAATAAGATAAATAAATGATAAATTAATTAAAAGGATAAAAGTTGTTTGATGATTGACCGATATAATTTCCATTTGGAAATAATATCGTTGTTTGCACACTTGTTTTTCTTTGATAGTTAACTCACAGACTATCGAAGTTTTTGACCATTTTTAACGTTGTTAATATGGAGAGACCGGTTGGATTATTACCCAAAGAACCACTCTGTATTGGCATAAGCGTTGCGAATCATATATGTCAAAGATAATTGAAGACGGAGTAAAGTGCAAGGGCTGTTGTATAAGTCTTAGATAACAGTGACTAAGATGGATATACTGAATAGTGCCTTCGGTTTGTCCAGTCCCAGGACAACTTGTATGGACGAAGGTCTGACAGAGTATATCCAATGGATCGCGTAAGTTGATATGTTCAAACGTATTCACGTTTGGTGGCGGAGGAATTTGTTTCTCTTAGCTGTATACCCGTGTTAATTTTGGATAAGTCAATTTGTGATTTGGCGGGTATGACGATGTGACATCCTAAGTGAATGAGGATGACTTGTATGGATGAATGTCTGACAGAGTATTTCCAGAAAGGTCACGTACATTGATTTCTTCAGCCGTACCAAGAGTGGAAGCGGAGAAGGAAACTTCTTTAGCTAACACGTAACGTACTGTTGTAGACGTCAATTAGTGATTTTCGATGGATCTGACAATGTGGCATTCGAAGTGAATCTGATGTGATGATAAAGCATAACCTCAAGCCTCATCAACCGGTAAATGACAGAAATCGGGCAGGTAGCATAGCTATGTAGGTCGCACCTATTAGGGTGTATAATCACCTGATCTAGAGTTTCATTTATTTCTAAAAATCTATTGTTGATGCTGTCCCATTCGGGAAACGGTTGTTGATCCCAACTGTTGGTGATATACATTCGATACACTCAAGCGAAATGAGTGGTCGGTCATGTGTGGCCGGGTTGCAAGATGTTCTTGTTGAACCCAGTGTATTCCTCTCTAGAGGTACACTAGCGAAAGGTGGTTCCATACCTTGTCATAGTTGGAAACCCATTACCCAATACGTGCTTGCGGTTTTGATTGTTTACTATATATGTAGAACGTGAGATGAAAGCGTTTCTGCTAGATGATTATTATACTGTGGTTGATAGACATTATTATAATATCAAAAGGTTTTTGATATAAAGATATTTTGGATTCTCATAAGGGAAAAACCCGTTCAGTTATACGGCGTGGTCTTATGAGATATCGTTTACTTGTTCAAACTGCTTTAAACTGTTTTACTCATACCAGTCCCATTACTGACCCGAAGTTTATTTTGTTTTTGTTTTCCCTAAACTCTTGGGTGCCCAATTTTGTACGGGCAGTCAAGTAGTCAGGAATTTGCAGATACTTGAAGAGTTGGAACAGGAGGCTTCAGGATTATATAGCTATAGTATTTCTGCGGTGTTGTAAGTGCTGTACTCTGATAAGTGCTATTGTATACATAACTGTTATATTTCAAAGTTATGTTATATACTATATGTTATTCGTTCCGTTGTGAGATTCGTGTTACTCTGATGATGTAAGTTCTTCTTTTCTTCTTCTATTCTAAGTTTCTATCTTATTTATCCTCACCCTCTAATTTCTTTCATTAACTACCAGGATTTTTTGATGTTTTGGTTATCGACATCGAGTTTATGTCGATAACCAAAGTCGCTCAAAATCCGGGTCGTTACAGTAATCCACAATCTCCTTATATTCTTGTTTGATTCAAGGTTATAATAACATGTTTTACTTAATATTTTATTAAGTGTATCTCAATTCGCATGTTTTCTAATTCACATGTCGCTTATCATTTATGATTAAACATAAATTATTCCATTTCCTAAGTTTTCCTCATTCATTTAATCATAATTCCATTTTACACCGTTACTACAACTTATCATTGTTTACTTATTAACTTAGTTCTTCTAACTAAGGTCCATTAATAAGTTCCTCTACCCATTTATTGTAACCTATGCTATAATTTCCTCTTGTCCCTAGGACAAGTCTAAACATGTTATTCTTATCAGCGGGTTTCAGACTTCCAAGTTTACAGATTACTTAATTTATAATTAAGTACAACTTCTTACATTTCATAAACTTTCCCCTTTTTCTCTATTTATTACAAACAACAGGTTTCAGTTTTCGCCATTTACAGATTACTTAATTTAAAATTAAGTGCCACTTATTTCATTTTACTAGTTGTCTCATTTCCTTACTAGTTTATTATAACCTAAGTTATAATCTTCACTTGTCCCTAGGACAAGTCTACCTATTATACAACATTCTCTTTATTGTAATTAATTTACAGTAGGTTATTATCATTCCCCGTTTAAACCACTTACTGTTGTAACCCATTATTCTTCATTCACAATAATATATGTTCCTTATTTTATTAAGGAAAACACTTCATGCACCTTATCAATTTGATTTATAGAAGGAATCAGTGATTTATTTTCATAACGTATTCCCTTCTAAATCTTTGGTGGCAAGTAATTTTTTTCCTTTTTCTTACTTTATTTACCGTGGCTTACTTGCAACTACGTTCTCAAAAATAGGTCATTTAGGGAAATACATCACTTTTCCTTCGCATCGCACTAATTCAGTCCATTACATCCCTTCCTTTCTTATTTTCCGAGTTATACATTTAATTACTATCATTGCCCTTTATTAATATCTTGTTATATTCATGTATGTATGTGTGTGTGTGTGTGTATATATATATATATATGTATGCACTAGACCTCTCAGATTAATCCTACACTTGTGGACGCTGGATTTGCCAGGCGGGTCTGGGCAGACTTCTACCACAAGTTGACTTAACCTTGTGTCTTAGCACCATTACATGTTTTAATTTATGCACATAGACCCCTCACAGTAGATTTACCACTTGTGGATGCTGGATACGTCGGGCGGGTCCGGGCAGACTTCTACCACAAATGTAATCTAACCTCATGTCTAAGCACGTTACAGTTTCTTATTTACTGTAGATTTTAGGCATGTTATCCTTTTTACTGTAATCTAATTTACATGTCATCAATTTATGCCTATATTATGGCGCATGTCCTTTTCAACAGGTGTTTAATTCTATTTTGACTTGTAAACATTTAATCGAGTAATTGTTCAAATCTAACAGGTTAACATGTTGTAACACCCCATGTCCGTTAATGTCACTCGCAAAGGGAATGCATTAACATCCATGAAGCATTAAAGGTAAACAGAACAGAATATTACCAGATAGATACGTAAAGTAGTACTTGAAAATTTTATAACTTTATTACACCAGAAGCATAAATAAGTTTGGTTACATCCTTCAAAATCACAATACCAAAACCCAAGTACACAAGTATCAGTCTTATACCAAAATATTTCAGAATACATAGTTTTAAAACCATAATCCCTAACATAAACTGCAATAAGAACGTAGAGTCAAAGCCAAGCAATACTTCAAAAACTTCAAGCAGAGAGGATATGAATCAAGGTCCTATGTTTCCACCCTGAGCACCTAGGGGGAACGGAAAGAAAAAGAGGCGAAAATAATCAAGGTCAGACATAAAGTCTGGCGAGTCCAGTAACTTTCAGCATATAAATAGATAGCAGTATCATGACATGTAAATAAAACTGGATGAGAGATTATAACAACAGGAGTAGCAAGTATGCTTAAGTTAAACAGAAGAAACAGAATGATATAGACCAAGATATGCTTCTTACCTATATCTTACTTCTCTGCATTAATACTTAGTATAATAAGATTAGGTGTTACCCTAATGTCTAAAATGAAACAGAAACGGAAACAGAATAATCTCTACAGAAACAGAATGTTAGTAAATGGGCCTTTACCACCCCAACAAAGACAGAAGGTACAGAAACATAATACTAATAATGGGCCTTTACCACCCCAACTAATGGGCCTTTGCCACCCCAACAGAGACAGCAGGTACAAAAACAGAATGCTAATAATTGGCCTTTACCACCCCAACTAACGGGCCTTTACCACCCCAATGAAGACAGAAGGTATACCAGCAGAAACAGACAGACCTAGGCGTACCCTAAATTCTACCCCCAAGCGATCGGCTCCCTAATACATAAATACCCTGTGTCGGCCCCACAGAAGGGTGTATCATTCCCTAAAGTGGCAACCTACAAACACATACCTATTTATAGATGTCATGGTGTCTTACATCCTCAGAGAAGATCGGATCCATGCACACACGTGACCCGGTTGGAATGCGCCATCAACACCCCTCGCCATTATCAGAGTGAACCTCTTACAATTAGTTCAGTAAGCATGCCCCGGACCCCTCCTAGTGTTGGGTTATAGTTTTGATACCAGAAAAGGGTTACTGACTAATATGGGTCCCATACAAAAGATGACACAAGTAATTTTCCCTCCTAACCTTGTGTCCCCAGACTAACAGATTTCAGATTAACTTGCTTACAGATTTCATATGTGCAAAGTTCAGATTAACTAGTTCTCAGATCAGACATACATGTTAACAAGTTTTCAGACAAACAGATCAGATATACAGATTAACAGACTTACAGTTTGTTTCACCTAACCTTGTATTGGGACTACAGATTTACGAAACGAGTTTATTAGATTCATCCGCCTAGTTGATTTAACCTTATCCACCCAACACGTTTTAGGCAACATATTTATCCTATATTTGCATTAATTAATTACTAATGCACAGACCTCTCACATTAGGTCGGTAGCTTGTGGCCGCTGGATGTGTCGAGCGGTTCCGGGTAGACTTCTTCCGCAAGCCAGACCTAACCTTGTGTCTATGCATCTTTTAGTTATGCCTACGACCTCTCACATTAGACTGACAGTTTGCGATTGTTGGTTAAGTCGGTTGGGTCTGGGCAGGCTTATACCACAAACAGAGTCTAACCTCGTGTCTCAGCATTCTTATCCTTAGCTAAAGTATTCATTCAAAGATTATGCCAATATCAGACTAATTATGCCAATTCAACAAATTAAACTTCTTTACAAGTTATAGTAGATTATTCAAAGTTCTACTAACTTGTTTTCCTCAATTTTAGATCGAGCCTACCGTTTTTCATATCCCAAATTACCGTATTCAGTTTCAACAGATTTGGCAGATTTGGCAATTTAACAGATTTAATCATCACTTAAAATTTCATTGACATGCCTCGCCTAATCATATAATTAAGTCTAATTTTACATGCCCAAATTATGGTCATAATTCACAATATAAGATTTGCCCCAAATTTTAGTTAAATTTACACAGTACAGAATATTCTCTAAAAACCCCAAATCATGATATACAAATATGAATTATGCTAAATTATAGCCTTCGATTTCAGCGTATGCCTAATAGCCAAAATCCCCATTTAAGCTTATTCACATTTAATAGTTATCCTATTATAATATAGATCTTTGCGCCCAAGTCATATACACAATAATTCTCCTTCTTCCAAATCAAAGACTATCATATATAGTATGCCCAAATCTAGATCTTAAATTACAACATATGTTCTTTTCTCAAATTAGTCACAAATCAGTCATGTCTGGTTATGCATCATTTACTATTTTTCCCAAATTTAGCGTTCATGCGTCAATCTCTTATGAGATTTGGCTCATGCTCGTGGTAGCCTGGCTATAGAACAGAAGGAAGGAAGAGATACATAATAGTTACTATAATATTAATAAGATAGATCTACACAGAAAAACAGATCTGATAAACAAGAATATGCATAATCTCAAATTCAGATTTATAACCATGTCAAGATCATAATTAAATTTCATATCTGAAAATAACTGTACTCACCTTGGTTGGATTCTAAAAGAAAAAGGGTTGTAGTTTTTCTCTTTTAATCCTATTCAGATTGGAAGAAGAAGAAGCACTAGTTCTAGCTTAGGTTTTAGCAGAGTAGAGACACCACTGATTTATTTTAATTAGAATTGAGGCAGCACAGCGTTAGAATGGTTTGGTGTGGAGAGAAAGTGGGGTTTGGGGGGTGTTTAAACAGCACAGGGATCAACGAATATGGTCAAAACGGGCGTCCAAATGCAGAAAAATGAACCAGTCCTCGGATCTGGAAACAGGAGGGAGGTCTACCCCATGGTCGACTTATATGACCCAGATCGACCCCGAGGTCGACCCTGTAATGTCCCGTATTTTTACGGTATTATAATTAATTAATTTAATTATTTAAATATTGGTTTAGGGATTTGTATGGTCGTTTAATTAAATAACTTTAAGTATTTAATTAATATAATAATTAAATAATATATATAATTATGAAATAATCAGAATTACCTGAAGTGGCAATATGGTGTGAATTGGGCAATTCAAAATATATATATATATATATTCAGTTTTGAATTCGAATTAGAATAATGAATATATTATTTAAATGAAGTTTGAACATATAATAATATTACAATCGAGCTCGAAATGGCGCTGCATTTCGTAATTTGGTGATTCGAACTTCAGATGAATGTACAGAAGCCGTTTTAAATCGGATTTCTATGAAACAAGAAACGTTAGGAGCTGGTGTAGTATATTTTTCTGATGGAAGAGAAAAATCAGGATTTCGTTGTGTAGGTTTTGATTTATGTCCAAATCAACTTTTCAAATAATCGCTATGAGCCATAATGATATATTTAATTATAATTAAATATCGGTTTCGAATTTAGACAAGATTCTTTTGAAACGTAGTGATAATTTAATTTTTAGAATTTTATTGTAATTTTTGAATAATTAAATAAGCAATTTTTTATTTGGAGTATTTTGCACCCTTAATCAATATTTTGAGGTTTCACAAAATGAGTTAAACTACCGATATTTTATATTTTTGAAATCGTAGCACATTGCTCATCTTAACGGTATTTCTATTTTTGTTAATGACAACTCGTATGTAAACGAAATACAACGTAATGGGATACGCTATTTCTTAACTAAGAGAAAGGGGTTTATTTTTCCAGTCAAAAATGAAGAACGCACTAAATTTCTCTCAACCACAAACAAGTGAAAGCGTGGCATCCTCTAAATCACAAACAAAAGGAAAGCGTGGCCTGCAAAACATCCACAACAAAACATTATAAATAACATAAAACCTACGCCTTCGTTATTCTTTTTTTTGTGATAGAAAACTTTGAACATTATTTCAACCAAAATATTCCACTAAACAAATAAATAAAAATTCCAGCAAACAATGTTTAATCACAATGAGATATTAAGGCTTTAATTCATGTAGCCGAGGTCGTTTCCGAGATGTGGAAGTTCGTGTTGGGCTCGCAGGCTCTTGATAGTTAGAGCATGGTTTACATGTGGACTGGGGCGCCTAGAAGCTGGCATGGAAAATATGAAGGTATGCTTTGGATTCATGTAAGAAGAGCAAAACAAGAATGGGAGTGTTAAGCTTGAGAAGTTTGTGGTGGAGATCAACGTTGGTTTTTTTTTGGAGATTCCGTGATGTTCAAATGGAGTTCGAATCTTTGTACTGGAGCAGTTTGTACATGTGCGGAGGAGCTGAGGCCATGGGAGAAACTGTGCGTATGGGGACAGGCTACTGTGGTGTTAGTGGACTCACAGTGGAGTTTTAGGGAGTGGAGAGATCAGCATAGCAGTTTGCGATGTGAGCTGGAGTAGGGTTTTTCTTTCACGATGAAGGAGGACAGACGGTTGAAAAGCAAGGCCATGGCAGTTGTATTGATCTGGAGTGGGATGGCTGGTGGAAGAGAAGAAGAGTTGGATACGGGTTGGGCCGGTATTTGTCTAAATGGGCAGTGGAATTAAGAGGGGTAAAACCCATTAAACTCTTTATTTAGTTTAATTTAAATTTAAATTAGTATGTCAACTTGTAAATTAAATAACTTGTGCATACGTTGTCAGTTTTGCGAACGGTCAGATCCGTTGGAATCGTATGGACGAGAGATGCGAAATGGAACTGATTGGAAGTGAATTCGAGCTCATTACAATTTATAGCAAAATAAATTGTCTGTTTGAATCAAGCGATGGTTATCGTTATTAACGATGATCGTCCAATGTGATTAAAACTCATCAACTCTGAACAGTTGTATTTCTATAACATATTCTTAGAACTGATAATTTTCTATTGATTGTTGTGTGTTAACTATTTGGTTGAAATGCTTATATATTGGTTGAAAATATTGATAAAGATATATATATAAATCGTTAATCAAATATTGATTCTGTTTAGCAGAATATTTCATAGTGAAATGAAATCGATGTTAATTATATTGTTTAACATCTGTGATGCAGGGAAGCTAGTTGGAGGGATCCAACTAGATTCCTCAACATTTATTTTACTGTTTTTCATATATTGTAATATATGATGTGATATACAATCTGTTGTTGATTATGTGTGTTTGGATGATATTGATCATGGTTATTTAGTATTTTAAATACCATAAGAAATACTAGAATGTATAATGGGAATTTTCAAAGTGTATATTGAAAAGAAAATAATTATTAAATCAAAGGATTTTATAAAAGGAAATATTTATTTATTAAATAAATTGAATTATATAAAAGGATTTATATAGAATAAATAGAATTATATAAAAGGATTTATATAGAATAAATAGAATTATAAAAGGAATATTGATTTAGAACGTAAATAGATCTATAAAAGGAAAACATTTGGAAAATGAATAGAGTTTATAAAAAGAGAATTTTACATTAGGAAGGTTTAGACCCGTGCTTCGCACACGGGTGTAATATGATATTGATTTAAAGTAAATGTTTTGCAAATAAAATATTATAAAGGAATTTGGGGTTTGAATTAGGAATTTAAAATGGAGTTAAATAAATTAGAAACTGACTGGAAGTTAGTTGAGTTGAATAGCTTTCTTGGTATCAATCTGATGTTGGTTTTGGCTTCGGGGTTAATACGTAGGGGGTTGTTCTCTTACTAGTTTATAGTTAGAGACTGATATATGTGAAAAGATAGTGATGCGTGAATCAGAATTGGAAATGTTTTCCAAAGTTAATAACGTATATTTTCTAAAATTAGAAAATAAGGATTTGATGAATATATGGAAATGAGAAATGTGGAAGAGAATAAATGTTGGTTGATCGATAAAATTTCCATATGAAATAATATCGTTGTTTGCTCACATGTTTTCCTTTGATAGCTAAATCACCAACTATCAAAGTTTTTGACCATTTCCGTTGTCAATACGGAGAGACCGGGATCAGATATATTATCTGAAAACCACTCCGTATGGCATTAGCTTTGCGAATCAAATACGATGAGGATAATTGAAGATGAAATTATGCAAGGGCTATCCTGTTTACAGAATAGTGCCTTCGGATTGTCCAATCCGAGGACAACCTGAATGGATGAACGTCTGACAGAGTATATCTAGTAGATCGCGTAAGTTGATCGTTTCAAATGTATTTACATTGGTGGCAGAGGAATTCGTTTCTCTTAGCTTATACTCGTGGTACTTTGGGGAAATCAATTCATGGTTTGACGGGTATGACGATGTGGCATTCAAAGTGAATGAATGAGTAATCTGTTGAGTGATACGTTACGACCTCCAGCCTCATCAACTGGGAAATGACAGAAATCGGGCAGGCAGCTTGGCTAAGTGGGCCGCACCCAAGTAGGGTATATTGTCACCATTTAGAGAATATTCATATTTGTTACTTCTTTCAATTCTGTATCTCCCGGGAATGGTTATGTTAGTTTACCTACTGTAAGGTGACAATATATTTGACACACTCAAGCGAAATGAGTGGTTGGTCATGTGTGGCCGAGTTTCAAGATGTTCTTGTTGAACTCCAGTGTACTGCTTCTAGAGTACACTGATCGGAAGGTGGATCCATACCTTGTCATAGTTGGAATCCGTTCCCCAACTAAGAGCCCGTAGTTTTGATTGTATATTATATATGTAGAACGTTAGATGCAAGCATTTTTGATAGATTTTTATTTACTTGATCTAGACATTATTATAATATCAGACAAGTATCGTTTTAGAAATATTTTGTGTTATCATAGGGTAAAGGCCATCCGTGTTTATGTGTGGATCGGTCTTATGATTATCCTTTGTTTCAAAAGAATTTTGAATGTTAAATCAAATGATTTGAGTTCACTCACACCAGTCACATGACTGACCCAGAGATTATTTTGTTTTGTTTTCCCTAAACTCTTGGGTGCCCAATTTTGTACGGGCAGTCAAGTAGTCGGGATTTTACTGATACTTGAAGAGCTGGAGCAGGATTCTTCAGGATTATATACCTATTGTTTATTTCCGCTGTGTTGTAAGTGTTATACTCTAATAGTGGTATTGTATACAGATACTGTTTTATTTCAAAGGTATGTTATGAAATATATTTATTCGTTCTGCTGTGAGATTCGTGTTTACTGTGATGTTGTGATGTTCTTCTTCTTCTTCTATTCTAAGTTTCTATCTTATCTATTCTCACCCTCTAACTTCCTTCATGGACTATCTGGTATTTACGATGCTTGAATAATCGACATTGTGTTTATGTCGAGTACTCAGGATCGCAAAAACCCCGGGTCGTTACAGTGGTATCAGAGCTTAAGGTTAAGTAATTACCTTGGCTATATGGCCTGACTCAGTAGAGATGGGGTTAGTAATACCCTGGATTGAGTTGAGTGTATATATACGAGCGCGTATTTGTTAATTATATAAAAATTATTTTATATTGCGGAGATTTATTGGTTGAGTTGTTTATGGGTTCTGGTCGATCAGTTTGATCCACTGTATCAGTAGGAGTTTATAAACGCTCAAATATGATGGGTCGACACGATATGTTTTGAAAAGAGGGTATATGAAAATAATTTTACCCAAGGTATATTTTCATATAGAGGAAATATATATATATATATATTGGAATTATAATATGTTGCATATATTGGTTGTTATTATAATCGAGTAAGATTATAGATTAAATGGTTACGTAAGTACCCAATCAAAATTCATATAAGTGTAGTATATGGAATCAGATGAAGTAAATCTGAATTTAAAATCAGAATTGGAATTAAAATTCCTAAAAGATGGATTTGTGTTTGTAAGTAGATCTGGGTTAAATATTTGTGAATTTTAAAATCCTGGGAGATTTTAAATTTATTACAAGCATTAAAAGGGATATTTTGAAATGGATTTCAAAATGAAAGTGTTTAGAAATGATTTTGAAAGTGATATAGTATTGAACTCACTTAGATAGCTGGAAAATAGATTCCGAAGATGATCATGACATCATCGGTGTTCATTTTCGAGTTGTAAGTGACGGATTACTACCAAAGTTTTGTTTTTGAATTGTTATGATATTCCAAATGAATATTTTGATTTTCGGAAAAGGCTAAGCTGTTTAAAGACTCCCAGAAACAGATTATTTGAATTAAAACAAATTAAAGTAGAATTTGTAAAAGCCAATAGAAATTGAAAATTTAATTAAAGCCAGTTAAGTAAAAAATTGAATTGGAAAATAGTACATCAAGTAGAATCAAATTTTGGATTTGTGAGATATGAATCTGAAATGGTATTGGATTGGTGCGTTAGAGTTTGAAATCGAGAATGGAGCTCGAATTTGAAATGGAATTTGTCTTGGTATAAGTGGATGATTGGTTTGAGGGTAAAATTGATTGCAGTTTGATTGGGATGACATTGATATATCCTGAGTTGATAGCAGATGGAAATGATATAGTGATATGCCCGACAAAAAGGTACATGTTTCATTCAATATGGGATTTATGAGCCTGTTTGGCAAGCTGCTTGGCTGTTTGATTTTCTTTTGGGTTGGAGATGGCCCAGAGAGGGGAGTGGAAGTTTGAGCTATTGACCAGTACAAAGGAGGTGCTTGCGAATTTTTTCGAAAATTTCGAGTGTTAGAAAATTTTCAGGATTTTCGAAAATTTTTGTTGATAAGAATTAATTAATATTTAATTGAAATTAAATTGGTTCAGTTGAAACTGAAGTTAAGAAGTGAACAAATAAGTTCTAACCAGTTAATAGGGTTTGTTTTCTACCTTGGCAATTTCGAGGACGAAATTATTTTAAAGGGGAAAGAATGTAATGTCCCGTATTTTTAATGTATTATAATTAATTAATTTATTTATTTAAATAATGGTTTAGAGATTTGTATGGTCGTTTAATTAAATAACTTTGAATATTTAATTAATATTATAATTAAATAATGTATACAATTCTGAAATAATCAGAATTAGCTGAAATGGAAATATGGTGTGAATTGGGCAATTCAAAATATATATATATATATATATATTCAGTTTAGAATTTGAATTAGAATAACAAATATATAAATGAAGTTTGAACGTATAATTATATTATAATTATAATCGAGCTCGAAATGGCATTGCAGTTCGTAATTTGGCGATTCGAACTTTAAACGAATGCACAGAAGCCGTTTTAAATCGGATTTCTGTGAAACAAGAAACGTTAGGAGCTGGTGAAGTATATTTTTCTGATGGAAGAGAAAAATCGGGATTTCATTGTGTAGATTTTGATTTATGTCCAAATCAACTTTTCAAATAGTCGCTATGAAATCGCTATGAGCCATAACGATATATTTAATTATAATTAAATATCGGTTTCGAATTTAGACAAGATTCTTTTGAGACGTAGTGATAATTTAATTTTTACAATTTTATTATAATTTTTAATTAATTAAATAAGCAACTTTTTATTTGGAGTATTTTGCCCGCTTAATCAATATTTTGAGGTTTCATAAAATGAGTTAAACTACCGATATTTTTATATATTTGAAATCGTAGCACATTGCTCATCTTAACGGTATTTCTATTTTTGTTAATGACAACTCGTATGTAAACGAATTACAACGTAATGGGATACGCTATTTCTTAGCTAAGAGAAAGGGGTTTATTTTTTTCGGTCATAAAGGAAGCACGCACTAAATTTCTCTTAGCCACAAACAAGTGAAAGCATGGCATCCTCTAAATCACAAACAAAAGGAAAGCATGGCCTGCAAAACATCCACAACAAAACATTATAAATACCATACAACCTATGCCTTCGTTATTCTTTTTTTGTGGTAGAAAACTTTGAACATTATTTCAACTGAAATATTCCACTAAACAAATAAATACAAATTCCAGCAAACAAGGTTTGGTCACGATGAGATATTAAGGCTTTAATTCGTATAGCCGAGGTCATTTCCAAGATGTGGAAGTTCGTTTTGGGCTCGTAGGCTCTTGATAATTGGAGCATGGTTTACGTGTGGACTGGAGCGCCTGGGAGCTGGCATGGAAAATATGAAGATGTGCTTTGGATTCATGTAAGAAGAGCAAAACAGGAACGGGAGTGTTAAGCTCGAGAAGTTTGTGGAGGAGATCAACGTTGGTTTTTTTTTTGGAGATTCCATGATGTTCAAATGGAGTTCGAATCTTTGTACTGGAGCAGTTTGTACACGTGCGGAGGAGCTGAGGCCATATGAGAAACTCTGCGTACGGGGACAGGCTACTGTGGTGTTAGTGGACTCACAGTGGAGTTTTAGGGAGTGGAGAGACCAGCATAGCAGTTTGAGATGTGAGCTGGAGTAGGGTTTTTCTTTCATGATGAAGGAGGAGGGATGGTTGAAAAGCACGGCCATGGCAATTGTATTGATCTGGAGTGGGATGGCTGGTGGAAGGGAAGAAGAGTTGGATATGGCTTGGGCCGGTATTTGTCTAAATGGGTTGTGGAATTAAGAGGGGTAAAACCCATTAAACTCTTTATTTAGTTTAATTTAAATTTAAATTAGTATGTCAACTTGTAAATTAAAAAACTTGTGCATACATTGTCAGTTTTGCGAACGGTCAAATCCACTGGAATCGTATGGACGAGTGCTATGAATGGAACTGATTGGAAGTGAATTCAAGCTTGTTACAATTTATAGCAAAATAAATTGTCCATCTGAATCAAGCGATGGTTATCGTTATTAACGATGATCGTCCAATGTGAGTAAAACTCACCAACTCTGAACAGTTATATTTCTATAACGTATTCTTAGAACTGATAATTTTCTATTGATTGTTGTGTGTTAACTGTTTGGTTGAATTGCTTATGTATTGGTTGAAATTATAGATAATAATATATATGTAAATCTTTAATCAAATATTGATTCTGTTTAGCAGAATATTTCATAGTGTAATGAAATCGATGTTAATTATATTGTTTAACATCTGGGGAAACATGTTGGAGGGATCCAACTGGAATTCTCAACATTTATTTTACTGTTTTTCATATATTGTAATATATGATGTGATATATAATCTGTTGTTGATTATGTTTGTTTGGTGATATTGATCGTGGTTATTTGGTATTTTAAATACGATAAGAAATAATGGAATGTATAATGGAAATTTTCAAAGTGTATAGTGAAAAGAAAATAATTATAAAATCAAAGGATTTAATAAAAGGAAATATTTATTTGTTAAATAAATAGAATTATATTAAAGTATTTATATAGAATAAATAGAATTATATAAAAGGATTTATATAGAATAAATAGAATTATAAAAGGAATATTGATTTAGAAAGTAAATAGATCTATAAAAAGGAAAACATTTGGAAAATGAATAGAGTTTATAAAAAGAGAATTTTATATTAGGAAGGTTTAGACCCGTGCTTCGCACACGGGTGTAATATGATGTTGGTTTAAAGTAAATATTTTGCAAATAAAATATTATAAAGGAATTTGGGGTTTGAATTAGGAATTTAAAATGGAGTCAAATGAATTAGAAACTGATTGGAAATTAGTTGAGTTGTATAGCTTTCTAGGTATCAATCTGATGTTGGTTTCGGCCTTCGGGGTTAATACGTAGGGGTTGGTCTCTTACTAGTTTATAGTTAGAGACTGATATATGTGAAAAGATAGTGATGCGTGAATCAGAAATGGTAACATTTTCCAAAGTTAATAACGTATATTTTCTAAAATTAGAAAATAAGGATTTGATGAATATATGGAAACGAGAAATATGGAAGTGAATAAATGTTGGTTAATCGATAGAATTTCCATCTGGAAATAATATCATTGAGTTAAATCACCAACTATCAAAGTTTTTGACCATTTCCGTTGTCAATACGGAGAGACCGGGATCAGATATATTATCTGAAAACCACTCCGTATGGCATTAGCGTTGTGAATCAAATATGATGAAGATAATTGAAGAGGGAATTATGCAAGGGCTGTCCTGTTTACAGAATAGTGCCTTCGGATTGTCCAATCCCATGACAACTTGAATGGACGAACATCTGACAGAGTATATCTGGTAGATCTCGTAAGTTGATCGTTTCAAACGTATTTACGTTGGAGGCGGAGGAGTTTGTTTCTCTTAGCTTATACCCGTGGTACTTTTGGGGAAATCAATTTGTGGTTTGACGGGTATGACAATGTGGCATTCAAAGTGAATGAATGCGTAATCTGTTGAAAAGATACTTTATGACCTCCAGCCTCATCAATTGGGAAATGACAGAAATCGGGCAGGCAGCATGGCTAAGTGGGTCGCACCCAAATAGGGTATATTGTCACCAACTAGAGAATATTCATATTTGTTACTTCTTTCAATTCTGTATCTCCCGGGAATGATTATGTTGGTTTACCAACTGTAAGGTGACAATATATTCGATACACTCAAGCAAAATGAGTGGTCGGTCATGTGTGGCCGAGTTGCAAGATGTTCTTGTTGAACTACAATGTATCGCTTCTAGAGTACACTGATCGGAAGGTGGATCCATACCTTGTCATAGTTGGAATCCATTCCCCAAATAAGAGCACGCGGTTTTGATTGTATATTATATATGTAGAACGTTAGATGCAAGCGTTTCTGCTAGATTTCTATTTACTTGATCTAGACATTATTATAATATCAGACAAGTATCGTTTTAGAAATATTTTGGGTTATCATATGGTAAAGGCCATCCGTGTTTATGTGTGGATCGGTCTTATGATTATCCTTTGTTTCAAAAGAATTTTGAAAGTTAAATCAAATAATTTGAGTTTACTCACACCAGTCACACAACTGACCCAGAGTTTATTTTGTTTTGTTTTCCCTAAACTCTTAGGTGCCCAATTTTGTACGGGCAGTCAAGTAGTCGGGATTTTACAGATATTTGAAGAACTGGAGCAGGAGGCTTTAGGATTATATAGCTATTGTCTATTTCCGCCGTGTTGTAAGTGTTATACTCTAATAATGGTATTGTATACAGATACTGTTTTATTTCAAAGTTATGTTATGAAATATATTTATTTGTTCCGCTGTGAGATTCGTGTTTACTCTGATGTTTTGATGTTCTTCTTCTTCTTCTATTCTAAGTTTCTATCTTATCTATTCTCACCCTCTAGCTTCTTTCATGGACTATCCGATATTTACGATGCTTGAATAATCGACATTGTGTTTATGTCGAGTACTCAGGATCGCAAAAAACCCGGGTCGTTACAGATCCCCTGGTCGACTTGGGTCCTAAGCGGGAAATTTCCCGCCCAGCCCGGGTGTGTGATTTGAATTTCATACGTAAATCTGAGCTGTTTTAATTTATTTAAATTCCTGAAACTTCTGAGAGCCATAACTTCTTCAAACGGAGTCCGATTTACGCAAACTCGGACTCTATCTCAAGCAGAATTCCGAGACGAACGCAATGCATAACCCGTTTCCCTTAATTATTCTTTTAAAAGTTAAGTATACTTTGTTTTGTTACTTTTATGTTCACTGAAAATACGGGGTGTTACATTCTCCCCTCCTTAAAGTATTTTGTCCCCGAAATCTTCAAGTTAAGAAGAATGTGTCCTACCATCCAATCACCCATCTTCTCAACCATCATCCACAAGCATCCATTTTCCTTAGAAAACATCTAATGTTGTATGAACATATGCAAAAGTGTGTGTATATGTCTCTTATCTAATGCAAAGATCAGGTGGTCTACTGATTCAGTTGACCTACTCAATGTGAATTATGTTAGTGCCATGAGTCTAATATGTATGCAAGAAATCCTATTTGATGCACATCATTTCTATATGAGTGCATAACCATTCATCCAAATGCAACATCCATGTGATGAGTCAATCATTTTGCACCCACAAAAAATTGAAAAATGCGCGCACATCCATATGCAGTATGAGAGTGCTTTTGAGCCGATCTAGTGCCTAGTGTGTGTATATGCATCCATGAGCAACCACTTGCATCCAATTGCACCCATCAAACATAACATGTCTCAAACACATGTGTACACCCATTAGTTTCTACCTAAAGGTCGAAGACTCGATCGATAGGATATAGCTGAGTGATAGAAGCAAGTACAATTAAAACAAAAGTTTTGTTCCCATTAGACATCGGTTAAGAGAATAAATCTCTAAGTATCAACCCTGAAGACCGAAATCAACATTAGATTGACACTCAGAGAATTAATCCCATTAAACAATGTCAAAACTGGAAATCTACTTCACGCTTCGAGTAAAAACCCCTATCCTTTTCAGAAATATTCAGATACTTACAAACTACTGGTATAGATCAGATTATCAAAAGATTCTTAGGAAATTAAGCATGATAAAACCCCACCATATCCCACAAAACCTAGAATGTATGCGTCATAGTCAACTTAACGCCCAACACAGATACCCTCAACCCCAACCTATCACAAATAGATGAGTCGTAACCCTTATGGGGTTTGAGACTATAGTAGGATCAGAAACAAGACTAGTATTAAAGTGCAGAGTCTCAATTACAGAATCAAAATGCCAAAATCAAAAAGATTTTTAACTCACTAATCAGATAAGGAAATTAAACCTTTTACAGAAATTTTTCCTATCTATATCCTATCCACTAGCCACGAGAGCATTCACCTGCCTTTCAGAAGTAGGTCCTGTCCTTTGCCCTTGCCCACGTTTCTTCGGGCGGTCCCTAGTGAAGTGTCCCATCTCATCGCAGTTGAAGAAAGTGCCCTTCCTCTTTCTGTAATCCTTGTTCAGATGAGTCAAGCTTCCACAAGTAAAGCACTTTTTCTCCTTCTTATCTAAAGACTTTTCATCCTTCTTTTGTGTTTCCTTTTTGGTCCACGCTTTCTTGTTCTGTGGTCCTTCGAGCTTTTCCTCTTTTTTCTCACTTTTGGCTTCCTCTTCATGCATCAATGCCATGTCAACTAATTTCTCGAAGGTAGCCCCCATAGGATTGTGGGTCATAGCCAACCCGTGTAGCAGCTCATTCAAACCTTTAACAAATCTCAGGGCCTTCTTTTCAGGTGTGTTCACCAAGTCTAAGCCAAATCTCTCCAACTGATTGAACTTGTTAACGTACTCCTTTACTGATAAATTCCCTTGCTTCAACGCCAAGAACCTCTCCATTTATAAATTCTCCTCTACTCGTGAGAGAAATTTCATCTCGAATCTATGCCTAAAATCCATCCATTTCTCTACTGGACGCTCTCCATTCGTGACCTCCCACCAAAACGAGGCTTCGTCCTTCATTAACCAAGCAGCTAATTGGACCTTCCTTCCATCTTCTATCTCGAATATACCAAACAAATCTTCCACCTCCTTAAGCCAATTTCGAGCCTCAACAAACATCTCTGACCCGTGAAAAGGTTTCCCGCCCATTGCCCGAAAGTCTTTGCATATCTTCGAAAAAGTATCAATGCGGGGAGAGGGAGGAGGAGGAGCGACTGCAGCTGGGGGAGGAGGAACGTCTGCTGGGCCTGTGGCGGTGGCCCTAGCCTCCAGATACCTTCTAAACCAGGTTGGTATCGGTATGCCCTCGGGTATCTCGAGTACCCCAGACATGCTAAAAAAAAGGAAGAGATTCAAAACGGATAATCGAAAGACAGATATATGGCTTTTGGGGATTATGTTTTTCAAAATAAACTTTACTTCTGAAAATACTTCCTTTTTAAAACCTTTTTGAAAATAGTTTTCAAAATATTTTTTTTTGAATCTAGTAAACTTTAGCTCTGATACCAAGTGTAACACCCCATGTCCGTTAATGTCACTCCCAAAGGGAATGCATTAACTTCCATAAATCATTATAAGTAAATAGAACATAATATTACCAGACAGATACGTAAAGTAGTACTTGAAAATTTTATAACTTTATTACAGCAGAAGAAGAAATAAGTTTGGTTACATCCTTCAAAATCAAAATACCAAAACCCAAGTACACAAGTATCAGTCTTATACCAAAATCCTTCAGAATGCATAATTTTAAAATCATAATCCCCAACATAAACTGCCATAAGAAGGTAGAGTCAAAGCCAATCAATACTTCAAGCACTTCAAGCAGAGAAAATATGAATCAAGCCCCTATGTTTCCACCCTCAGCACCTGGGGGGACAAACGGAAAGAAAAAGAGGCGAAAACAAACGAGGTCAGACATAAAGTCGGGTGAGTCCAGTAACTTTCAGCATATAAACCGATAGTAGTATCATGACATGTAAATAAAACTGGATGAGAGATTACAACAACAGGATTAGTAGGTATGCTTAAGTTAAACAGAAGAAACAGAATGATATAGACCAATATATGCTTCTTACCTATATCTTACTTCTCAGCACTAATACTTAGTATAACAGGATTAGGTGTTACCCTAATGTCTAAACTGAAATAGAAACGGAAACAGAATAATCTCTACAGAAACTGAATGTTAGTAAATGGGCCTTTACCACCCCAAAGAGACAGAAGGTACAGAAACAGAATACTAATAATGGGCCTTTACCACCCCAACAGAAACATAAGGTACATAATCAGAAGGCTAATAATGGACCTTTACCACCCCAACTAATGGGCCTTTACCACCCCAACAGAGACAGAAGGTATACCAACAGAAATAGACAGAACTAGGTGTACCCTAAATCCTACCCCAAGCGTTCGGCTCCCTAATACATAAATACCCCGTGCCAGCCCCACAGAAGGGTGTATCATCCCCTAAAGTGGCAACCTATAGACACAGACCTATTTACAGATGTCATGGTGTCTTACATCCTCAGAACAGACCGGATCCATGCATGCACATGACCCGGTTGGAATGCGCCATCAACACCCCTTGCCATTATCAAAGTGAACCTCTTACAATTAGTTCAGTAAGCGTGCCCCGGACCCCTCCTAGTGTTGGGTCATAGTTTTGATACCAGAAAAGGGTTAGTGACTAAATGGGTCCCACACAACAGATGACACAAGTAATTTCCCCTCCTAACCTTGTGTCCCCAGACTAACAGATTTCAGATTAACTTGCTTATAGATTTCAGACGTACAAAGTTCAGATTAACTAGTTCTCAGATCAGACATACAGGTTTACAAGTTTTCAAACTAATGGATCAGATATACAGATTAACAGACTTACAGATTTTTTCACCTAAACTTGTATTAGGCCTACAGATTTACGAAACAGGTTTATTAGATTCATCCGCCCAGTTGATTAACCTTATCCACCCAACACATTTTAGGCATCATATTTATCCTAGATTTGCGTTAATTAATTACTAATGCACAGACCTCTTATATTCGGTCGGTAGCTTGTGGCCACTGGATGTGCCAGATGGTTCCGGGCAGATTTCTGCCGTAAGCCAGACCTAACCTCGTGTCTAAGCATCTTTTAGTTATGCCTACGACCTCTCACATTAGACTGACAGTTTGCGGTTGCTGGTTAAGCCGGGTGGGTCCGCGCAGGCTTCTACCGCGAACAGAGTCTAACCTCGTGTCTCAGCATTCTTATCCTTAGCTAAAGTATTCATTCACATATTATGCCAATATCAGACTAATTATGCCAACTCAACTAATTCAACTTCTTTACAAGTTACAGCAGATTATGCAAAGTTCTGTTAACTTGTTTTACTCAATTTTAGATCGAGCCTACCGATTTTCATATCCCAAATTACCGTATTCAGTTTCAATAGATTTAGCATATTTGGCAATTTAACAGATTTAATCATCCCTTAAAATTCCATTGACATGCCTCGCCTAATCATAAAATTAAGTCTAATTTTACATGCCCAAATTATGTTCATAATTCACATTATAAGATATGACCCAAATTTTAGTTAAATTTACATAGTACATAATATTCTCTGAGAACCCCAAATCATGATATACAAATACGAATTATGCTAAATTATAGCCTTCGATTTCAGCGTATGCCTAATATCCAAAATCCTCATTTAAGTGTATTCACATTTAATAGTTATCCTATTATAATGTAGATATCTGCACCCAAGTCATATACATAATAATTCTCCTTCTTTCAAATCACAGACTATCATATATAGTATGCCCAGTTCTAGATCTTAAATCACAACATATGTTCTTTTCTCAAATTAGTCGCAAATCAATCATGTCTAGTTATGCATCATTCACTATTTTCCCCAAACTTAGCGTTCGTGCGTCAATCTCTTATGAGATTTGGCTCAGGCTCGTGGTAGCCTGGCTATAGAACAGAAGGAAGGAAGAGATACAGAATAGTTACTATAATATTAATAAGATAGATCTACATAGAAAAACAGATCTGATGAAAAAGAATATGCATAATCTCAAATTCAGATTTATAACCATGTCAAGATCATAATTAAATTTCATATCTGAAAATAACTGTACTCACCTTGGTTGGATTCTAAAAGAAAAAGGGTTGTAGTTGTTCTCTTTTAATCCTATTCAGATTAGAAGAAGAAGAAGCACTAGTTCTAGCTTAGGTTTCAGCAAAGTAGAGACGCCATTGATTTATTTTAATTAGAATTGAGGCAGCACAACATTAGAATGGTTTGGTGCGGAGAGAAAGTGGGGTTTGGGGGTGTTTAAATAGCACAGGGATCAATGAATATGGTCAGAACGGGTGTCCAAATGCAGAAAAACGAACCAGTCCTCGGATCTGGAAATAGGGGGGAGGTCGACCCCTAGATCGACCCCCTGGTCGACCTATGTGACCTAGGTCGACCCCCTGGTCGACCCTCTGGTCGACCCCCTGGTCGACCCCCAGGTCGACTCCCTGGTCGACCCCCAGGTCGACCCCTTGGTCGACCTGGGTCCTAGGTAGGAAATTTCCCGCCAAACCAGGGTGTGTGATTTGAATTTCAAACTTAAATCTGAGCTGTGTTAATTTATTTAAATTCCCGAAACTTATGAGGGCCATAATTTCTTCATACGGAGTCCGATTTACGCAAACTCAGACTCTATCTCAAGCAGAATTTCGAGACGAATGCAATGGAGTAACCCATTTCCCTTAATTCTTCTTTTAAAAATTAAGTATACTTTGTTTTGTTACTTTTATGTTCACAGAAAACAGGGGGTGTTACACATGTCATTTACTCAATAATATGCCATAAGTGAATCACATAATTATAACAACAGTAGTCATTGGCCATATTCTAACAAGTTTGTTTTCCAACATGTAATCATTCCAACACTTTAACTGGTTCAACATACGAATTATTCATATTAAAATCTCGACTTGTTATAACCGTAATTCTTAATTATTCTGGCAATTTCAGATATAATAACGGAGAATGTTTTAAACGATAACATATTATTATCTAAAATTCTATAGCTTAAATCCACTCATCTCGTAAGCTTTCCAAATCATGGATCTGGTCCAGATGTAATCTTCTATGGTTTTTCCTTTAATTGGATTCAGAACCTAACAACCATGGATTGACTATTTTTACTAAAATAGAAAGGAAAAGAAAGAGGAGGAAAATTGAATAGATCGAATCTAGAAAGTTACCTTACTTTTCACATAATTTTGAACACCCTTTTATTATCGTTGATCTCTTTCCTCTAGATTTTGATTTAAAATTTTCCTAACTAATAATTTATATTTTCTGAAGAGATCTTTAAGGGAGGAGAAAGAGCAGAGCTTCAGTGTAGCCTCAGAAATATGAGGTTTAGGGTTAGCTCTACAGACTAATTTATAGATGTATCAGAGAAACCTGGTCCCTCAGATTTAAATCAAAAAGTTAAAAACCGACCACACCAGAAGAATATTCCAGATCCGCGATGGGGTCGACCCCCTCGAGGTGGGTCCACACATGGGGTCGACCCCTCTGTTGGTGGGTCGACCCCTAGGTCAACCCCCAACGGTCTATTTTCCCTCTAGGTTTCCCGCTCATGAATTTTTGATTTTTGAACTGATTTTCGAATTTTCTAGATATATTTATTTAATATATATATATAAGCTCCTTATATGAATACAAACTTTTAATGCTCATAACTTCTTTATACGGTGTCCGTTTTACGCAAACAAAGTGTCTATCTTGACCAGAATTTCGAGACGGACGCAATGGCGTAGTCTGTTTTACTTAATTCTAAATATTTAATTAATTTATTCTTATTTTATTATCTTAAAAATGTGGGGTATTACATGCATTCAACATAGAGGGCATCATTAACCTTGAGGACAAGTCATTTTCAAGGGGTCGATAATGATACAGATCAACCCAAATATGTTTAGGCACTATTAGATAATAAAAGATATATTGCGAAATATATGTATTTTCCTTTTGTTCCTTTGTTTATTATTCCATTACAATATGTTTTATTTCCTGCAAGTTATTGGGGAAATTTGTCCCCCTGGTGCCACGTAGGCAAGGTAGGTAGAGAAGAATCCTTATATATGTATGAAATTTGAGGGTATCAGATATAGAAAATTATTGAGAAACTTGTTTTCTTCTTCAATTCATCTTCCTCCTCTACTAAACTTCTACTTTCTCTTCTCTCAAACCCAAAACCGTATCAGATCTGTAGCAGCAAGTAGGGCCCCAAGTATTGATGAAGTTTTCTAGTCCCATCCATAAGTAAAAGTGAGCTACATATTAGTACTCACTTTTAATATTCATATACATATACATATAAAAAGGTCATGCCTTCAAATGCTCATAGGACAAGTTAGAAGCATACCTCGAAAGCTGTTCCCATACAAAAATCCATATGACAACACCAGGTCCAACAAGAAGCAACATTTGCATTATGCATTTCTGCAACCAACAAACAAATACGATAAGAGTATTATTATATCGAACCATAGTAAAATAATTAAAGGCAAAGTAGTTACCACTTATGCCCTAGTTCAATTTTTCTAATAGATGCATAAAAGAGGTCTTACAATTCAAATTTGGAGCTAGGAAAAAAATAACTTGAAACAATGGTAATTAAGAAATAAAAGGTTCATTCTAGAAAAGACAAGTAACTATGTGATTAATGAACTGAAAAAAACTTGGAAACTTAATTTAGGAACATAAAAAAAACGAATACATTGGATCGAGAAATGATATATGTTATCGTCTAACCATAATTTTAACGTGTTCTTCATATTAGTAAGTGTCAGTTCCCCATGTTGGAGACATCTGATCAAGGTTTCAAATCTCGGATATCGGTCGCGTTTCGTCTCGGGGATTTTATAGACTCGGTCTCATATCGGGGGAGATCTCGGACGAGATGAGTCTAACTCTGGAGTTCATCTCAGATTTTCATCTTGGGTCTGAAAGTTCATATTGGAACAATCTCGGGGTACATGATGTGTTAAAAATGATATTTTAACAAAATGATTTTTATAAATGCTATAAAAATCATAGTAACTTAAACTTAAAATGCAAAATAACTTTATTATTCTGCATTTTGCGAAAGATCATTCATACTATAAATCATAATATGTTTAAAACAGGAATATTGTTAGACAAGAAACATTAAAAGGATCAAAAACATTAAAAATTCAGCATAAATAGACCATAAAATACATAATTTCATAAGTAACATGTATGTAAAAAGACGAATATGAAAATCATAAGCATTGTAAAGCATATACGAACATACAATATAGTCATTTAACATGCAAAATAACAAAATATTGATATGGCTAGATTTGAGTTTTTTAATTATAGTTCTAGTTCAGGCACAAATTTAAATTTTAACCAGAAAAACTAAGATCTCGGACGATATTCCAGTATTTCGACTCGGTCGATATATCGTTCGATATTGCAATATCTCGGGCGGTATATTCAAAAGAAGATTTAGAGTGACATTTGCTGTTTCATTACGGAAGGACCCCAAAATGAGATCTCGAAGGAGATCTCGGGCGATATTTGCAAGATCTGAAACAGTGCATCTGATATGACACTAGATTACCTTATGATGATAGGAACATATCTTAAGCATAAACTTATGCTTAATTAACATTTTTTTATATTAAGAATAACCAAAATTCAAGTACTAGAATTTGGTATAAAGTAGTTATTTGTTAGTCTCATAGCTTCTTGACATATGGAATCAGAAATACAAAAGTCCCATGCCTAAAAAATTATGACGACAATAAAATTTAAATCATTGTATTTAATGTTTACTTTATTCTCCATCAAAAGTGTTATATAGGATTTGATTAGGCAAGGAATACCAATAATTAGTTTTTAATTTTTTTCTAATCAAATCAAGTCCATGTTAAGTGAAAAGATACAATCCCAGGCATGACTCGTATTTGGTATTACACCCATGGTTAAAATGCACAAGGTATTGGGATCCTTCCTTAATTGGAGAGTTTCTAGAAAATTATAGATCTTTCTGGAGAAATCTAGAATTTTCTAAAATGTTCCGGAGAACTCTAGAGAAGTGTAGAACCCTATAGAAGCTTGTGGAACTCTCTGGAAAATTCTGGAAATGTGTGGAACCTTCTAGAGCCTTACGTAAGAGTATGGAATAATGCATCAGGGAATGGAAGAGTGTAGAGATTCCTAGAGAGTATGAAGCATTTTAGAGAATCAATCTCCACCCTTGGATGAAAGTAATCTCCACCATTTATCACGAAGGTTGGGTTGTATAAATAGGAAAAGGAGCCTTCATTACTATCCATCCAAGAAAGAAGACACTTCTTAGAGTGAGAAAACTTGAGAGTTAGCGAGCCTCTTTGAGTGAAAAAAGAGATAGTATGAGAAGTATCTATCCTTAAGCTTGAGTTGAGTGTGAGTTACTGTTATAATCATATTCTTGTAATCCTACTATTCTTTTGTATAGTGGAAGAATCTCCATATTGGAGAATTATAAACTCGTGTGCTTCCATTGCTACTTTAATCTTAAAGTGCCTATCTTAACTTCACGAAGTGGGAAAGACCGAGACTCCCCAACATTGGTATCAGTGCCATTTTCATCTGTAGCCATAATCAAGCACATGTAAGTTTAAGATGGAGGATAATGTCGCTCATGATGGAGACATGTTCAAGCTCACAGCCAACAACTACTCCTGTTGGAAGTCAATGATGGAGGATCACTAGTATTGCAAGGATATGCATGAGCTCATCATCTACAAAGATAAGGTGGAAGTATAAAGTGATGCTCAGTGGGAACTGTTGAACGAAGCTAATCCTGAGATAAATTCACTTTTGCCGCAGTGAAGGAGGGATGCAACGAATAGGCGCACATGATAGTTGCCGGATGTGGTGAGGCAGGCTTCAATAGGAGATGCAAAAGCAAACATAGAAATAATTGAAGCTTCACTCTTTTTATTTATTTAGAGAGGAGGAGGCTTTAGCAAAATAAAAGAGAAGAGAGGAATCATGAGAAGAAGAAAAGATGTGAAAAGCAAATGTGAATGGACAAGGGATTTAATACTTGGGAAGAAAGAAAGGGGAAAAAACGGAAGAAAGAAACGTATGCCTAAAGCTTTAGGAAAAGATGCATGTCCATTTATGACGAATGCATGGCTTTTCATTTCATTTCCCTTTTGTATTTACTAATTCCTTTTTTGTATCAAAGTTATTCCCTTTATTTTTAAAACGTATGCAAGGAAAATAAAGGAAATGTTTTTTTTATAGTTTAAACATCCACAAGACAACATTAGTTAGGAAACATACATTTAAATGTGTTCATGCGCCATACATATACATGTAGAATGTAATTTAAAATGGACGCATATGAAAGGAAGAGAGATAACATCAAAGAAATAAAAGGACATGAATGAAATGAAATGCATGCAACATTTATTATTGTTGTTGTCATTATGTTTTTTTATATATGGAAGTGACAATTCAGTGCTTAATGCATAAATATGAACATGGAATTCAAAGCAATTAAAAATTCAAGTTTCACATCTTGCAAACAAAACGAAGGGAGAGAAGTTCAAAATTCTAAAGTATGAATTTATTAGCAAATGTAGATGTGTAATCTTTAACTCTTCTTAATAGCTCGTTACCATGTTAATAGTTCATCCTTTCACTAATTTATATTCAAATGTATACGTGTTAGTAATGTTTATTTTTTTCATATATTTTTCTCTTTGAATATAACAAGAGAAGCAATAAATATATATAGGAGATTGTTTGTTTTTGGAAAAAAATAATGTGAAATAAAAATAAAAAGGAAAAATAAGGAGATGGAAACAAATTTTAGGAATAAGAATAAGTATAAAACACAACATGCATGAACATAGAATGAAGGAAAAAAATAGAATGAATGAAAGTAAACAAAATCTAACGGCTCAATTTTCTTCTTTCACCTTTCGGATCCTAAAGATCGGAAAAAGATTCTGGAGGCCGATCCTATTGTAATCAGAAACAAAGTCTTCATCATCAGGAAGTGGGATGATAATATGGGGACCTCTGGCAAAGGGATCAAGCTTGTGCCAGTTTAGATCAAGTTGTCTATTCTTCCGTTGGTAGCTTAGTCCCTGACTGGAATTGCATGGCATGCTACCCACATAAGAAAATTGCTATGTATGGACAAGGCCACTGAGAGTTTAAACTGGCTAGGCTATGCGAAAGTATTGTTCGAGATTTCCCCTTACAGTGAGTTACCTTATTCTTTCATTGTTCTTCTTAACGATGGTTCTGACCATGTTATCAAAGTCGAATATACACGAAAGCCGGATATTTGAGTCTTCTAACTCATTTGGTCATTTTGTTGGCAACTGCCCTTCAAGTGTTTGTCAATTTGTTGTTGTTGGAAAGGATAATGGTATGGATGGCTCTAAAAAAGCTAATGATCAGTCTGGTGTTAATGCCGCGTCAGAAGTCGAACAACAAAATGTAGTATCCAAAAGTCGGAAAGAAATCAGTCCTATGAAAAAGCTGTAATAAGGTAAGAATCCTTTCTCCTATAACTCAAGATAAGTGGAGGAAAGTTAAAAGCTATGTAACGAAGCAAGGTAAAGAAACACAATTGTGTAATACTGCAGTTGCTACTCGCAATAGTTTTGATTCTTTGCTCAATTCTGATGCTAATGTGGACTCTACTGTTAATCCTCTTGCGGGCTCTGTGTCTCTTGAGTCATCTGAGGAAAGTGTTGATGTTTTGAGTGATGATGAAGGTGTGCTAGATATCCCAATGCCTGTTTTTGCTGACAGTTTTGTAGGTCCTATAAAATTACAGTCTGGAACTGCTCTCCATATCCCTATTGTTGGTGAAGAGTTAGTGTCAAGAGATAATGAACTGATGTTAGAGGAGGGAGAGATTAGTCAGCATCTTTCCGTTGATCGGGTAGATGAAAGTGAGCAAAGTTTAATGAATTGGTGGTAGAAGCTCAGTCTTATGAAAAGAGCAAGGAAATGTATTGCGGAATGGAGATAGTAATGTCTTTACTGAAGGAGTATCTAAAAAATCTGTTGTTGTGGATGTGCATCTTGATGTGGAGGTTCATGTAGTAGATCTAACCAATTCATGTACCAAACAAGATGATCTTCCAAGCATTGAAATGTCTAAGGAAGAGGCTGCGCTCAGCTAGCCACTTAATGACTTTATGCAGCAGAATTTTAACCAAAGCATTTGGTAGGAAGATAGCCCTAATATCAGTGAGGCAGATCACAAAGAGCTCACCAAACTTATACGTCAACTTTCTTCTATGCAGAATAAAGAGCTTGCAGTGGAAGGAATGAGTGCCATAAGGAATGCAGCTATTCATGCTCAGCAGAAGGAATACTCTACCATCTTTCCTAAATTGAACAATGGTGAGCTTAAAAAAGAATGAACCAAGGATATAATTAAGTTGCTTAAAAGCAATATTTGTAATCAAGAGCGATGAGCCTCATCCTCCTCTGAAAAAGTTAAAGAAAGTGGTATTCCTTCTCTTCTAGTTAATTCGCCGTATGCAAACATTCCACCACCTCCGGGGTATAAGCCTAGGCCTCTTGACATACATATTGACATGAATGCTACAAAATTGGGAGCAAAATAGCCTAAAACTCACATTTCACTCGTACTGTTAAGAAAGAAATGTTGAGGAACCTACAAGAGAATGGATAGGAGTTGTGTTCTTATCATATGATACTTGTAATGTGAATACATTACGAGACGGTGTGTGACTTGCAGCAGGATAAGTAGTCATGAATTTGGTCAATGTATCTTTTATGTATTCATCTCCCTTCCCTACGTGGAAGAGCTTAGTTGATGTATGCTTAGTACATCACATGTTCTGTCACCTGTACTTTTTTATCTTCGTAATAAAGAGTGTTACGAAACACTATAAAAACCGGTCAGCCTTGCCAAAAAAATGAAGGCAGGAAATGAATGCATTATTCATATTGCAAATTAAATTAATTAGTAAAGGTTTAATTGGACATGTAATCCACGTTCTGAATTTCTAAAAATTACATTTTGAAAAACGGGAAAGAGTTGAAGACGATAGCCAAAGATATATACATGTATGTATTTATTTAATCTAGAATGTACACATTATTTTCAATCAATCTTTCAGTAGAAATTAATAAATTTCATTAATAACGTCATAAATTTTATTTAAAAACCATTTTAAAATCAATAATTAAATTTAGTTCAATAACTTAAATGATCGAAATATACGAGATATTAAGGTTCTGGGCTGCAAAATGAGTCAAGGTATATTTGTTTCACTCTTTCGATACATTTTTTGTCAACTCTTTCCATAAATCAACGTAACTTTCAAAGCTGTAGTGGACTAACTAGCAAATACAACTACTGGTTGTTGATTATACAGGTCTCCAAATTATGAAACTTGTAAAAGGTAGAAAATTTGGATATAAAGGGTAACTATTGGCAAAAAATCTATTGTGGTGTCTATATTATAAAATCAAAGTAGAGTATATCGTCAAGCTTTCATCGTAGTTCACTTCTAATTATGTCTCTCCTTATTAGACGTGTCATGCCTTATTGAATTTCAACGCTCTTTACTTTTATTTCTATTTCTATACTAACTTCTTTCTTCGAGTGATTATTGTCATCGCTTCATCTTTGGTTCACCTACCTTCCTTTCAATTTTTATTGATTCATCTTCGCTGTTTAGCCCGTTGTTACTCCTCGAATCTCGTCCTCTCCTATAAAAATAGCTAAAATATTTGTAGAAACGCTTAATTTAAAAAAAACTTCTAATGAAATTTATCCACTTCTATTCAAATTCTCATTGAAATTTTTCATAAAGCCATACGCGATGAGCCTCCTTCTCATTAGCATTGTTTTTGACTTGATTTTCCAAGTTGTTTCCACCGTTTACGTTTTTTCTTCTTCCACATATTGTTAGATTGAATAGGATTGAAGTTGTAGCAAACTACAGTAGCATGCAGTGGAAGAACTATGCATGTGCATGATGTGTCATGTGACACACCAATATTTACAAAGTAAAATTAATAATAATAATAATAATAGATATTTGTGCAGCAGCACAGATTATCAAAAATAGAAAAGATAATTGCAGACTGCAGTGGCAACTTCTCCATTCTCCATCTTCTATAAATGTTATTACTTTTGAGAAGTAACAATATCCAACCGTAAAATCCATTCTCCAGCTTTTATGAATGCTATTACTTTCGAGAAGAAACTATTTTATGAATATGTTTTTATAATTTACTGATTACTGATTGGTGACACACCATCCGTAAAATCCTACATCCGCCACTGGTAGCATTGTGTATAATTAAGTAATAGAAGTAATAGTATACAATATATATATATAATAAATATTTATTAATAATACTAGTTTTAGAAATAGAAAATGAGATTACCACTTCTTCACCTAGTCTTTTCTATTCAAATTTAAAATTAAATATGATAAGTTCACTACATATGTATACACAAATGGTGTAAAAAGCTATGTGTCATCTAATTCAATTGTCTTTATTTGTTACAATTCTTTCTCAATATTTATAATGTGTTTTCATGATGATGATCATCATGTCAAAAGTCAAACGAATTCAAATAATACACGTACATCATTTAGTAAATTTAGTCTAATTTCATAAGGGAAGAACCAATACATGATTCTTCCCTCAACAAAAATTTCTGACAAAGATAATGTTCTTTTTTGGGCCTCCTCCTCAACAAAATGGACTCTTTATTTCTTTCGCGCTATTTACCATTTCTCAAAGACTACCAATCATTTCTATGATTTATGACTTTATTTTTAGTTGTTGAATTAAACTTATTTTATACCTATCATACTGTTAATATTCTTTATATTAGCATCCATTCCAGCTTAGTATATTAAAATAGCTTTTGTAATGAGTATTTAAAAACGAATGGAGGCAAAAGTGTCGAAACAATAAACTAAAAATATCATTGAAGAAAGTTTGCCAATAGCTCCAATGAATCACACTGATAGTACACCGTTATAAGAAGGCTTATTAATAGCCCCATAAATTTAGTACAATACCAAAAGTTCCAGTATTTATTGAATTATGCATACACTAATAAATACCAACCTACAACTTAGCCAAAATCATGGTATAGCTATTGAAGTATAAGATGCAAAATTTGATAAAGATAGTAATTGGAAAGGAAGATAATTACCATTATAGAAGAAGATATTCATGTAGACGAGCCTACAAATTAAAAGAACTAACTAGTACATTAACTTAGTGATTAAAGTATTAAATTTAATGACACTATTACACAAGAATTTTTTATTGCATTCCTACCTCAAAAAAGTTTTACTTATAAGCATAAATATTATCCCCTTCCTCTTTCCTTCACTCTCATGTTACGTATATCTGCATTTTGGATAATATAACATTAAATTATAGTTTCACTAGTGGAACCACGTAAAAATAAATAGGGTTTCCATGTCTCGACACTCAAAAGTGAGAGGGATCATGTACTATTTCACAACCAATGAAAAGTGATACAAACTATATAAGTACCTATATATTACTACCTAGTCCACTTCGCGAAACTATGATTTAGTTTATCTTATCAAAAATGTAAAATTTCCAAGACCCTGTTAGAGTTATTCTATACACGAAACAATGATCAAACTTAAATCAAATTGATTTTCTACGTCCTAATAATCATTGTTGTAGAATCCTTCTAGGTTTTTGTCTGCCTAGGCGCTATGCTAACTTACCACCTATGACTGTCATAATCCTCCCATTGGGACTTACATAATATCTGAGCATATAAGCATATTTACAGGCACCATCTATATAATAAAATTCCTTACTGGATAAACAAGAGAAAAGGAACAGTTCAAATTTTAAGTTGAAGTACATATCAACTGGCCATAATTGTAACACGTAATCAGTAATCAAAAAGGGGTGATTCAACTATTGGGGATTAGGCAGTCCACGAACAATTTAACTAGTAGGACTAAAATGTATATCCCATGATCAATTTAAGGTTCCCTCCATTCAGCTCGATCTATTTTACTTTTTCTTTCCTCCTTTCTTCAATTAGAAATTTATTTTTTCTGCTTCTACCATATTCACTATTGCTGTTTTATCCATGCTTCAAATCAAAGGAGTAACTCTTGCTAATCGTCAAAGAAATCATGATAAGTTACTATATTTGATGTCTCATCATCAAAATTTAAATGCCTACAAATACTGGTTTGTTCTATTTCAGAATTATATTAGGGTTGGTAGGCCCTACATGCTTTAATTTAAAAAAAACAATGGTGGAAGAAGAAGAGCGGTTTTTCCTTTGATTTTTATGTCAACTTTTTTTCTACAATACTCAAACTTGAGGTTTTCATCCTATGTTTAGGCTATCTACTATCACATCGTTCACTTACAATTATATTGCTGACATTTATCTATCAATTTCTAGAACTTCTATCTGTAAAAATAATACTGGAGGAAGTGCGGTATTGTTCTTCAGGCTACAAAGAACCGGGATCTGATGAAGTGTTGTCGGCAGCACAACAGAAGAAGTTGGAGGAAGCCAAGCTGAAGGAATTGAAGGCAAAGAATTATTTGTTTCAATCCATTGACAAGTCTATTCTAAAGACAATTACGCAAAAGGCGACGTCAAAGCAACTTTGGGATTCCATGAAAGTCAAGTACAAAGGTAATGATAGAGTAAAGCATGCTCAATTGCAGAGGCTGAGAAGAGTGTTTGAAACGCTGGAGATGAAGACAGAAGGGACAGTGACTGATTATTTCAGGAGAGTCATGATCACTGCCAATGATATTAGAAATTGTGGAGAGAAAATGGAGGATGTGAAGATATTTGATAAAATTCTTCGAACATTGACGGAGAATTTCAATTATGTCGTGTGCGCAATTGAGGAGTCGAAGGATATCAACAAGATTTCTATTGATGAATTACACAGCTCGCTGCTCGTACACGAGGAGAAGGTACAGCGAAAGAGACCTGAAGAACAAGTACTCAAAGTCGAGTATGATTACAATTCTAGATGAGGAAGAGATAATGCTGGAGGTTGTGGTGACAGTGCTTCAAGAATAAGAGGAAGAACAGGTCTTAACAAAGCCAATATTGGGCGTTTCGACTACCACAGGTTGGGACACTTTCAAGATGAATGTCCAATGGCTGAAAAGGGAGGAAATTATGTTGAATTTAATAAAGAAGAAGCGTTACTTCTGATGCCACATGAAGAGATTAAAGAAGCTGAGTGTAAAGGAATATGGTTTTTCGATTTGGGCTGCTCTAATCACATGACGGGAAACAGAGAGTGGTTTATATTGCTTGATGTGAGTTTCAGGCACACTATGAGACTAGGAAATAACTCAAAAATGGATGTTCTAGGAAAAGGAAACATCAAATTTGAGATTCAAGGAGTGATTCTAATTGTATATAATGTATACTTTGTTCCAAATTTAGCAAATAGTCTACTGAGTATTGGGCAATTGCAAGAGAAAGGTGTGGATTTTTTTATCAGCAAAGGCGTGTGTAAAATGTTTCATCCTAAAAGAGGCTTGATTGTGAACACTAGAATGTCTGCAAGCCATATGTTCATGGTGTCTGCAACAATGAAAGCTGGTCAGAGTACACGTCAGAAGATTGAAGACGACAAAACGACGTATTTATGGCACAAATGCTATGGACATATAAATAATACATCTATTAGGATTATGCATGACAAACAACTTGTGAAAGGGCTGCCTCAAATGAAAGAAGTCTTGAAAGTTTGTGAAGTGTGCAACATTGGAAAACAACATCGTGAAGACATAACCAAGAATGGTCAATGGAGAGCAGCAAAAAGGTTATAGCTCATTCATGCAGACTTGTGCGGTCCTATATATCCAGTATCTCACAGTGGAAAGAGGTACATCTTTCTTCTGATTGATGACTTTAGTTGCAAGAGCTGGATATATCTTCTCTCGGAGAAAAATGAAGCGTTTGAAGCTTTCAAGACATTCAAAAGTTTTGTGGAAAAGGAAGTAGGAACTGGTATATGCTGTTTAAGGACTGATAAGGGAGGAGAGTTCACTTCAAACACTTTCAATCAATTCTGTGTGGAACACGGGATTAGGAGACAATTAATCATAGCTTATATGCCACAACAAAATGGTGTTGCCGAGAGAAGAAACCACACTACAATGAACATGGTTCGATGTTTGCTCACAGAGAAGAACATGCCAAAGAGTTTTTGGGCTGAGGCTGCAAAATGAACATGTCATGTCCTAAATACAAGTGCAACAAGTGCAATAAAAGATATGGTGCCAAAAGAATGTTGGAGTGGGATCAAACCCAATGTGAGCTATTTCAAAGTCTTTAGCTGCATTTGTCATGTGCATATTCCTGAGCAACGAAGAGTGAAGCTTGATAACGGGAGCCGCAAGTGTGTTCTTCTCGGAGTGAGTGAAGAATCCAAAGCATATCGACTTTATGATCTAATCTTAAAAGAAGTGGTCATAATTTGAGATGTAGTATTTGAGAAAAAAGGAAAATGGAATTGGAATACAGAAGAAAATGATTCCAGTGACTTTCTGACTGGAAAGAAGACAATCCAATCGGAGAGGGAGACGCAAAAGAATTTGAAGCTGGTAAAAGATGTGTTGCGGGAGAAGATCAAGCTGTTAATGAAGAAAATGCAGTAAATTCTCCACAACTAGAGATTCAACAGAAAAGAAATAGGAGACAACTAGCATGGATGCAAGATTACAAGAGCTTTGAAAGGATCTCAAATGAAGAGGCTGAAGCAGAAATGGGGATAGTGTTATTTCTGTCTCATGATGATCCAGTGAGATTTACAAAGGCAAGTAAAGAAGAAAAATGGATGGATGCAATGAGAAGTGAGATTCAATCCATAGAGAAGAACAAAATTTGGGTAAACTTGCCAGCATATGCGAAAAAGCATATTGATATGAGGTACCACTACCTAAATAGTCTTAAGAATAAAGAACTTGTGAAGTCGGTGTTTTGTGGAATATGAGAACAAATTGCAGAGATCATGACGAAACCAGTGAAGTTGGAGACTTTCATCAAGCTGAGAAGTCCTCTGGGAATGCAAGCATAGGGAGTTTAAACTGGATGTTAGCATAACATGTCCAGTTTAAGGGAGGGATTTGTTGGAAATGAATAAATCTCTAAGAATAAGTCATTGTTAGTGTTGCGTTAGTTTTGGTAATTTCGGTCAATAAAGCTAAGTTATAGGTGATAAGGATTGACATAAATATCATTAATGATATTAATGAATATCATTAATGATATCCTTACCAATAGGAACTGAGCCACGTTATTTTTGCTTTGATTGTTCTGGTTTATTTATTTTTTAGTCTGTTGTAAGGCTATTTAAAAGCCATTTCTATTTCAATTTAATGTATTAGAGAATACCCTCTCAGAAATTTGCAAGTATTGTTTTTACAATGACTTATTGTAAAAACAATACTTGCATATTTCTGAGAGGGTATTCTCTAATACATTAAATTGAAATAGAAATGGCTTTTAAATAGCCTTACAATAGACTAAAAAAAAGAAACTAGAACAATCAAAGCAAAAATAACGTGGCTCAGTTCCTATTGATAAGGATATCATAAATGATATTCATTAATATCATTAATGATATTTATGTCAATCCTTAACACCTATAACTTAGCTTTATTGACCGAAACTACCAAAACTAACGCAACACTAACAATGACTTATTCTTAGAGATTTATTCAATTCCAACACTATCATGGTTGGGATGGAGATGGAAGTAGTACGGAGTGGTGTTTATGTTTAAATGTAACTATTTTCTATAATACCCAATTTCAGAAATTTTTGGGATGCTCAACCTTTTATTTCTATTCAAATTTTTCGGTAATGGAATTGTGACCTAATATGGTTTTATGTTGTTTTCGTATGCCTATGTAATGTTTGTGCAAGTGCTTGGTTTCAGCAAATGGATTTTTTTATTAACTTATCATCTATTCAAAGCTTTTTTGTCTTTCGTTACTATTGAGCTTTTGGGTAATTGATTGACTTATACACTAAAAATACTATATTACATAGTTTATCAAAAACATTTGATTTCGATTACTCTTTGACTAATCATAGCATATTCGATTAATCCCTATTCCATGCTCACCATCTTGAATTCGCCTAGCGATTTTTACAACCATGCTTATAATACACAGTGAACATTGAAGAGTTGTGTTTTTTTCAAACAAGCAAATAGACATTCGACCTAAGTTGTAACGTTAAGCAGTATAAATTTGAAGTAAATTGTAGTTTAAAAAAATTAAGAATTCATCAAAAATAAACATGAAATCAAGAGCTAATATATTTAGCTACTAATATCTAACAATTAATGTATAATCATTGTCAATCTTGATAAGACTATACTGCCCTTTGAAAACACTCACTAAAGTCCTTGGAAACTCAGAGTAATGAAAAAGGCTAGTTTTCCATTTTTTACCATAATCAATTTTGCCAACGTAGAACATGTTGTTCTCCTAATCATTCTCTAAGCAATTTTAGTAAAAGACATGGAACTTGATTGGTCCTTGAGTAACTCTTTGTTACTATAAAAGTAAAAAATTGGTAACACTTAACGTTTGTGAAAAAAGTTAATCTCAACGAATCTATAACCCAACCAAACAAAATTCAAGAGATAAGTGTATATAATATCAGGGAATAGAAATAAATCGCAAGCAAAGAAATGATAAATCAATGATAGCTTTTTGAGAAGCAAATCTATGGGAATCGGATCCAAGATTTCAAATTTTAAAAGTTCACAACTTTCTATTGAAGAAAGCATTTTTCGAATAAGAATTGAATTTTGAAGTTTTAATAGATGTTTTGATACAAAAAAAACTCAAGGTTTGGGGTTTTACATAACATGAACCCGGAAATCCAAACAAATAGCATGCCAGACTCGAGACTTCGTTATACCCTTTCATTTTCCTAGGAGGCCATCGAAATAGCATACAATTCTGACCACCAGTTTACCATCATAATAGGGTGTGAGACTTACGAAGTCATGTGACACAAAGCTAAGCTTATACAAAGTAACACAGTCAGGCTTTGATCATCCATAGTTTATTCACTTGGCATGCTACATTGTCATTTATTAACATATAATTGATTACTAACCATATCACCTTTTAACTTATACATCTCAAAGAAGCGTGTTAAGCTAAGAGAAAAAAATCTCTGTCACCAAACAATAATATGTTTAGTAAAGATCGATCAATACATTACGAAATACAATATCAAACATACGTCCATACAAGTTTGTTCAGGGACTAAACAAAACCAAAGGGATTCTCTTACTACCTTTAGTAGCGAAAATCCTTGCAATCCGATTATTTTCAAATATGTCTGAACGACTGTTAAAAAGGGTTATATTTGTCTATATACTCTTGATTGACCAATGAAAAGAAAATCAACAAGCGGTCCTTCATTTCGAAAATATCTGGTCTTCACTTCATAATATTCATTTGCTCCATTTCGTCGTATCATTATTCGAAATGGTTTTTAGATAGAAATTTGATCCTGGACTTTTCGAGTAATGAGCGTTATTTAAAAAGACAATATGGAAATACAAGACTTGCAAAGTTTCTTTCCAATTTAGATCGGTTAATTACATCCTTCTTAAAATAATTAGCTTTAACAAAGTCCTTGTTTGATAAAAACCATTAACCCAAAAATCCATTTCTTTAAAGCAAAACTTATCCAAGGTTCCTTTTATAATCCGATTTAAAACTTAATTAAAAGATTTACTTCATTAACTTCCCAGTTTAAACACATTCTTTACATTATGGATAAATAAGCCTTGTTAATGTTAATAAAATTCCATTATAGCTTTATTTTCGTTAAACCGATGTTTTTGAAACCTAAATTGATTCCTTGATCAAAACTCTTCATAAATCCTTAGCCAAACCAAATCAGTTTGATATATAATATAAGATTTTGTATAGAAGTTATATCAAATTATATTCAATATCAATTCTCATAATCAACAAATATTATAGGCGGAATAATAGTATAAATACCTTTTAAATTCCTCGAATAGTATAAGTTTGCCTATGGAATTAAATATTCGAAGATTGTTTAAATCCAATTTAAAATTGGGAAACTTTAACCTTATTAAATTTATATTTCAAAATAACATTACCCACTTCATTATCCACTTGTAAATGTTTGCAAAAAGATTTGGATAGTAATCCTTAAGTTATAACCATTAACTTTCAATATTGGTAAAAAGCATTGCAAAAGCATTACAAAAGGGTCGTTAATGGTTTATATTAACTAGTCTGAGTTAAAATAATCTTTATATTATCTAAAACTTTATATTTTCAACTCAAATAACTTTTAAATAATTTATTACGATTTATCAAAAAAATTACATATTTTTAACTATTTAAAAATAGTCGTTTACCGCTATGGTCAACGAACTGCACTACCGCGATTTTTATTCAAAATCGATTTGAACATATCTTGAAAACTATACAGCGAAATCTGAAAATTTCTTTTTCATTTGAAAACTAATCTTTATTTGGAAGCAAACGTTTTTCCTTTTAAAAAAAATACGACTTAAAATAAATCTGTTATAACAGTTTGAAGTATATAGTCAAAATTCGCAAACTACCGCAGTACGACAAACTCCATTCTAACCTTATTTTAACTTTACATTAAAACTAATCCTATTTACTTCAAAATAGATTAGAAAGCTATTTAAAACATATATAAGACTATTTCAAAACAATATTTTAAATTTTTAGTTTTAAATTCAAATATTTATTTTTCTAGAATATTATTATATTATTTAATTAATAAAATATTATTATTTTTCAAAAAATAACTTTTTGAAATCTAAACTTTGCAGAAATCAAATTAAACACTATATAAGACTACTGAAACATTCAATTTGAGTTTTAAATATCGTTCACATATTTATCTCAAATTCAATTTCAAAATCAAAATTGATTTCACTTATTAAAATTGAACAAGCTATTTTATATCAAATCCTTTTTCAAACCAATTTCCGCCTTTATAAAAAAACATTTTAATTTCATTTCTATCTGGTTTTGGATATAAAATTCCAACTTTTGTTTTTTATGACTTATTTTCACTCAAATAAATTAATAAAATATTCGTTTATAATGCCCAAATGGAAAGAGACTTAATCAATACCCATATAATCCATATACGTGGGTGTAGTTTGTTATACTATCACTAATGATGATCATAACAACATTCATAACAACCCTTCGTCCACTACACAATATTTACAACGTAAGCATCTACGGTAATTAACACTTACATATATGATTAATGATAAATGTAGTAACATCCATAACAACCTCAAAACAACCACAACAATCACAAAGCAACCAATATAATCATACTTTAATTACAATAAATATCAAAATAATTCTCACTGAGGGTTCGCCTCTGCCAATCTTCATTGTAGGACCTAGACTGCTCGAACGAACAGCGTAACCGTGTTTTACGCCCAAAAAAAATTCCTTTACCAAATATATATATATATATATATATATATATATTATTAAATAGGAGGAGGAAGGGTAGTGCAAGAGGTAGGTGGGGCTGGATATGGAGGCCGAGTAGGAGGGGTGGGGGTAAGGATAGGTGGCACAAGGAGGGAGGAGGTACGGTGCTTGATGGGGTCGGGTAGTAGGAGGTAGTGGAGGGGATGGATGGCCGAGGGAAGGAGGGACGAAGGGGGAGGAATTAAAGGGAAGAGGAGGTGACTCGCTGCCTAAGGAGGAAGAGGAAGAGGGGAGGGTCTAAGCCGAAATTAGGAGGAGGAAATGAGGGAGAAAGGGGAAAAAGATGGCTATGTTGCCATGGCCAAGAGAAGGAGAAAGATAGGAAAGAAGAAGGAGAAGTGAGGGATTTATGAAAAAGAGAAGGGGGAGGTTTCTTTTTATAGACTAAGAGAGTGCTTAAGGGAAAGGGAAAACACATCATAGGACACATGTCCTCATCCTAATGCATATGTACATACATTAAGACAACTCACAAAACCATTTTTCAAAACCATGGATGTAACTCCCCATATTTATTAAATATTACTCACTATGGTTCATAATGTAAGATGTTATAGGAAGTTTGTTTTGTTTCAAAATGTAGGATGTTTAAGCTTGTTACTCCAATCTCATCCTTGGCCCACAATAAATGATAGAAACCAAAAGCTACTTTATGAGTATTTTAAATGCATGAAAAGGTAAAAAGTGGTTGATGGGAATAGAAATAATAGTTGGTAGGCATAAAAAGAGAAGTTAATGTGCAAGACAAACTAATTTAAGTGTGGGCTAAAATTTCATTATATTTTTTTCCTTAATTCTGGTGTAAAACTCTATAACTTCCTACATTATGAACCGGAAGGAGTAAATGTGTAATAAATAAAAATGTGCATGTATCTATATATGCATGAATATAAATATTAAAATTAAAAAGATGCAAGTTAAGAAAAGAAAGAAAAAAAACATGCAATAAAACAATGAATTAATTGCAACCATTAAAAGACAATGCATAGAAAGAAGACAAGAAAAATTGGCTACATATGAAATTAAGTGCATGCAATTAAAATGAGAATAAGTTAATGAATTAATTAATTGCATTATTTGCGTTAATTGCATTAATTAATTGTACTATTTACAATTATAAAGCAAAATGTTGTATTATTTTCAAATTTTAGACAATAATTTTGTGACATTGTTAAAATTTTAATATACCCATTTTCGAACATTGTATTTTTCACATCAACCACTTTTATTCGATATTGTAGATTTACATTCAAATACTGCTTCTGGTTATCGTAATTTATACTATTGACAACACTCTATAACACTAAGGTATATGTTAAATACACCATTTTAAAAATATTTCCAACTTATAATAAATCATTCACGTATATTTTCTGACATTAACATAAGCTTGCAAATATTGTTAATACAATAATAATCATCTATTTAACATTTACAGCTGTTTAGCGAGCAAATTGGTATATATTACAACTATCTAATGAGCTGAATGCAATTTTTATAGAAAACAGTAAAAATGAATGTAACTTTGAATATTCGAAATATTTCATATATGAAATCAAAAGATCATCTAGCTTACTTTCATGCAAGCGGATTTATTCAGGTCCCAAATCCTTGCTCAGTTTTGATTGTCGCTTCTCGTCTCGGTTGGGTTGTCCCTTGCAGAACTTCCCCTTTACTTGAACTTAAAAAGAGTGGGCCTTGTGACGATCCCAAAATCCGAGGGGCGGTATTAAGGATAATCATTAGGAAATAACACATTAATCATCATAGCAGAGTACAGATAATAGCAGAAACAATAAATAAAATAATTTTACATGGATATGACAGCGGAATCACAACATGTAGGAATATCAGAATAGCATAACGTGGGATATACTTAGTAAAAAAGAAAAGGGAGTGATCAGTCATCATCGCCAGAGGCGGAATACATACATGCAGTGACAAAATAAGAGTATCAGTCTACATCGCCGAAGGCGGAATACATATACATATAGTGAGAAATACGGAAAGTAAATCAGTCTGCATCGCCAGTGGCGGAATCATAACATAAATACAGGAATGGCGGAAAATATCTAAGTCATCTCTATGAAGTCAGCCTCGCCATGAGCCAAAAGTGCATGCTATGCAGCAGTGCAGAACCAAAAACCACCTGTCACCTGTGTACTAGGCTGCCCGTGTGAAAATAAGGGCACCCGCGTTTGCAAAGTGAAACAAACAACGAGTCAGTCATGGGGACTGGTATGAGGAATCTATTTAACAGTTAAACAATAGTAATAGCAAATCATAGGACCACGCCACTTTCGCGGAACGGGTTTACTCCAGTGATTGCTAGTGCATTTAAAACAAGGTAAATTCTTTTAAAACAATCGCAATGCTTTTAGAAAGAATGAAGCTATTATAAGACTCAGGTCCCATCACACAATGCAACGCAAGCCGGAGGATAGAGTTTTACCTTATAATAGCCAAATATGCTTGATACGTATAAAGCAAAATCATTTGATATTATTACTAGTGCATTTATGTTTCAAAAATGAATAGCATCATAAATATCAATCATAGACGGCATAAGTGCCCCATACCACTATGTCGCCATACTAGTTCTACAATCAAGTCCGTTATTTCGTATTGGAAATTGGATTTCCGTCATGAGTCGAGGCAAGGGGCAAGCTCCTCTCCGCTTCGAGACACTCTAGCAAATGCCTCAGGATTACGCACACTGGGTAACCCCTGGATCTTCAGGGCCGGTCCTCACTTACGTTAGAGGATTGGCAATTCCTGAACACACGTTTCCCGGTCCTTACAGACCTATAATCGAGGCGCCTCGCATTCCAACAACCACAAAGGTGAAAAGTAGATATATATGTCAGGGCTGGTAAGTCACTGACACCACCATAGCTAGAAAGAAACGTCGTGCTCTCCCTGCAGTCCGTATCCCGTTTTTAACTCATACCGGGGTGTGAGGCTCGCGAATCTACGAAATACACAGAGCTAGGCCACGTAGGCCTTGCTTTGATCATCATCCACAAGACTTTGCTTTGCAACAGAAGCCTTGATCATAGCATCTTGGCATGCCACATAGGCAGTCCACTCCATACGATTGATTTCCATCGATATATAACCTCTAAGCTCGTACGTCTCAGAGAAGGGCGTTAAGCAAAAGAATAAATTCTCCGCCGCCAAACAGATATATATTTAACAGAGATCAATCAGTATAGAACAAAATCCAATGTCAGACACACAGTCCATTTACAAGTCCGTCCTGGGTCTGAACGAAACCGGAGGCGTCAAATTCCTCGTATATCCGTCCAATCAACATATACGTTCAGACGACTACTACTTCCGTCCCTTTCCGGTAGCTACTCCGGTTAGGAACCTCAGTAGCGCCCATCCAACCGATACGAAGATCGTCGGTCTTGAATCGTCTTTGCATTTTCCAATTCGAATCGCTCGATGAATTATTTGAAATGAGGGTTAGCTCGGCCTTTTCAAATAATTCACGTCATTAGAATTTAAATCGATTCTTTATATGGTTATATTATTCGACAACCATCTTTCAGTTATTTAGTGTTATTTTCATGTCATACACATACAACCATCAAATATCAAACAATTCAAGCCCAACTGGTTTATTTGCAACCTATGTTGCTTATAATATTTTATAACGATTTTTCGCCATTTTTATTTATTTAAAAATGGCCATATTTAATTAAACGACGTTTCAGGTCGTTTCGTGTCACTGGCGCTGTTTTTCCCTTAATTTGTTTTACACATATCGGAAAATCTAACCGTTGGATCTTCACAAATTTTACATCATTAGGAAGGTCTTTTCAAAACGAATCCAACGATTCCAGTTTTGGGAAAATCCGACGGTCGGATCTTCCACACTAACCATTTGAATTTACGATTTCAATTTACGAACTGCAGCGTCGTTATTTGATTAAATTAAATTATATTTATATATATATATAAATATAATCGTTTCTGGCGCTGTTTTTCCTTAATTTTGAATTAAACATTCCAGACAATCCAACCGTTGGATTTTTACAAGGTTGGTGCCGTTGGAAAGATTATTCCAAGGCGAACCCGACGGTTGAGGTTTCGGGAAAATCCAATGGTCGGATTTCCCGCACTAGTCGTTTGAAATCACGGTTTCAAAATACGAACTGCACGGCCTCGTTTCGTTTTAATTTTATTTATATTTATATATTTATATAAATATAGCTCATTCGATGATTTCTATATCGTTTTCACTTCAAATATTTTTCTAACACCCTAAATTTTGGAAAAATTTCGCCATAACCTCCCGTGCACCGGGAGCATCGGGAAATCGCAAATAGCGTTCCCGGTCCTTCTAATCTCAAAAAGAAAAAGAAAAAGCCAAGCGGCTAGCCAACAGGCTCAAAATCATCACCCAAACAAATCAGTAAATGTGTACCTATTTGTCGGGCACAAAATTTTATTCCTCTTCTCTAGCCCCTTTGCTATAACCTGTTCAATAAATATGCAGGTACATATATATACAGTTCTTATCATTTATCCTCTTCTATTCAACTTCATATTTGATTTCCGTTTGGTTTAAAGACACCATTTATTCTAATGTTACATACATAGGTGCAAATCATTTCATTAGCTAATTAATGAATATTTCATCTCATATATGTTTATTTTGAACAAGTGGCTATTTTTAACACTTCACATTTCAACGATTAATGCATACAATAAAAACGTGATTTTTATTGTAAAACAATTCATTTCAAAACACTATTCTTCTATATAGTTCAAGTTGGTGATAAAAATGGGATTTTTATCATAAAACAATTTCTTTTAAGACGAGATTATTTTACACAGTTCATATAGTCAATAAAAGGTGATTTTTATTATCAAACAATTTATTTCAAAATATGAATACCATTCAACACATGAATTTCTAAACAACGAATGAATATCAATTCAACACATGAATGTTTTCTATAGTTTCTATATATAGATAAAAATGTGATTTTTATTATCGAACGGTTTATTTCAAAATATGAATATCATTCAACACATGAATTTCTAAACAACGGATGAATAGCAATTCAACACATGAATGTTTTCTATAGTTTCTATATATAGATAAAAATGTGATTTTTATTATCGAACGGTTTATTTCAAAATATGAACATCATTCAACACATGAATTTCTAAACAACGAATGAATAGCAATTCAACACATGAATGTTTTCTATAGTTTCTATATATAGATAAAAATGTGATTTTTATTATCTAACAGTTTATTTCAAAATATGAATATCATTCAACACATGAATTTCTAAACAACGGATGAATAGCAATTCAACACATGAATGTTTTCTATAGTTTCTATATATAGATAAAAATGTGATTTTTATTATCTAACAGTTTATTTCAAAATATGAATATCATTCAACACATGAATTTCTAAACAACGAATGAATAGCAATTCAACACATGAATGTTTTCTATAGTTTCTATATATAGATAAAAATGTGATTTTTATTATCGAACGGTTTATTTCAAAATATGAATATCATTCAACACATGAATTTCTAAACAACGAATGAATAGCAATTCAACACATGAATGTTTTCTATAGTTTCTATATATAGATAAAATGTGATTTTTATTATCGAACGGTTTATTTCAAAATATGAATATCATTCAACACATGAATTTCTAAACAACGAATGAATAGCAATTCAACACATGAATGTTTTCTATAGTTTCTATATATAGATAAAAATGTGATTTTTATTATCGAACGGTTTATTTCAAAATATGAATATCATTCAACACATGAATTTCTAAACAACGAATGAATATCAATTCAACACATGAATGTTTTCTATACAATGAATAAATATAGTTTAAGCATATGAAAATAATTCAAACACAAGAATATCATTCAAAATTTCGGCAGCATAACGGCAGGGTAGTTACACCGGCACCGTCCCTAGTACGGCTCCTCGCTCTACCTTAAAACCTCGCGGTTTTTGACAATGGGAATCATGCATCTAATTCGCACGCAGGCGGCATGTTTATATTTTTTTCATTTCCACAACTAATCCTATGTGGATTCAACCAAATATTTTCCAATCACAAACGGGTATTTTTCAACCACAATCAATCCATATCAATCACAAACAATCCCAAACAATCATTTGCTATCAATCAATTTTCACAACAATTTCAACCAATAAATATCGTCCATGGTTTGTGGACGAGGGGCGTATATATATATATATATATAGATATTTATATATAGCAGTTCACTTTCATTTTCAACTCATATATAATATTTATAAAAACGAAATTGAAGAGTGAGAAATCCTCACCAATAGCTATCCACTCACACGATTCTTCCTTAATAGAAACTTCGCCTACTTGTCCTTCTTGTTGCTTTCGTTGACTGTATCCTCTACATAGGTAAAAATCGAATTTTTACTATGTTATTCAATATATAAAGATTGCATTTTGACTTCGCTATTCAATGTATAAAGATTATATTTTTATTATTCCCATGATGTAAAAAATTATATTTTTATTGCTTTAAAAATATAAGAATCATACCATGCTCTTTCTACCTAATAAAAATTCCATCTTTTCTATTTTTAAAAAATATGATCTTTATTTTCAAGTTCAAATCTTTTTCTATTAAAAGATCAAACCTTTTTCTATTAAAAGATTAAACCTTTTTCCTATTTTAAAGTTCAAAATAAAATCAGTTTTATAATTCCTTTTAAAACAGTTTTTATTATTCTTTTAAAACTGCTTTTATAATTCTTTTAGAAAAATCAGTTTTAACTCTTTAAAAATTATGTTTTTATTTTCTTTTTTTAAAAAAATCTGTTTTTATTTTCTTTTCAAAACAGTTTTGCCTTTTAGAAAAATCAGTTTTAACTCTTTAAAAATTCTGTTTTTATTTTCTTTTTTTAAAAAAATCTGTTTCTCTTTTAAATTTCTGTTTTTACATCCTAAAAAAAAAAGACAGTTTTAAAACTTTATAAAAAAAACAGTTTTTATAACTTAAAATAAAAATTCAGTTTTATTCTCTTTAAAAACAAAACAGTTTTTAAATTATTATAAAAGAAACCGTTTTTAAATTATATAAAAGAAACAGTTTTTAAATTATATAAAAAATACAGTTTTAAAACTTTACTGTAAAACAAAAATAAAAACAAAAACAAAATAATTTAAACACTCACCGATCTTGCGAAGGGGAGGAGGAGGAGTCGGCGGCTCGTTGGTGGAGGCGCTCGGAGGTTCGCGGTCGGGTTCGAGGGTGGCTTCGGGGTGCTGCTTTGATTCGATGTCGGCGGCGTCTTTGCTGGAAGGAGGCGGTCGCGAGGGTGGTGGGTGGCTTCGAGATGGGGGGCGGCGTCGAGGGTTCGTCGGTGGGTTCTGGCGGCGGCGATTTAGGATTTTAGGTTTTCTCTTTTTTTTTTTTTTTTTTTTTTTGTTAACTGAATGAGGAATCGGGGGGGGGGGGGGGGCCAAGCAGAAGAGAAAAGGGGGGATTCTATTTTTTTTATTATTATTATTATTTAATTATTAAATTTTTGCCAAAGGGTTGACTTTTACTTATGACCTCGAAACGAGGTCCACCGCCTGTCGTCCATAGCGTTTTACCCCCATTCCGAACACAATGGGATATGTATCGTAAGCTGGTTTGATCGTTACAATCAGTTTTCGTTGAATTTACAATTTAAATCCTTATATTGAATTTTAAAGGTACATTTCAAATTGCCGGGGTCACATACTAACTAGAAAAATTCCAGAAAAATATTTTCTAGTTTCGTATTGACGATACGGTCCTAACAAAACTAGTTTCGTCTAATTCTGAGACCGTTTGAAAAATGGCCAATTTCCTGTCGATTAAATTCAACAGAAACTGGTCAAACGCATTTTCTTTTGCCACGCTCACATATTGATTCGAAAAATTATGAAATTTGAAACCTAGCAATAGTTTGACTTCCCGGACCCGACAAAAGTGGTTTCGTCGAATTCCGAGGCCATATGCAAAATATAAATTTTCCAGGCCTATATATTCTATATATCGACTCTTCTGAAAATTCATTCGGCCATATTATACATAATTCTATATTTTATGGAAATAGGCTATTCTAATCATTCAAATTTCTTGTTAATAACCTAATTTAAAAATTTTAAACTGGTTCACATTTTCCGGGTTATTACAATCTCCCCCACTTAAAACTTTTCGTCCTCGAAAAGGAAATAATAGTTAAGCAGGAAATAAAATGTAAATGCAAAGTATTGTAAAGGTACCTTGCACCGGAGTTAGTCAGAGATGTCCACTCTGCATTTGGGATAGGCTTGTTTAATGCTCTCCTCAGTTTCCCTAGTACAGTCTCTAGGATCACTACTCCACTGCACTTTGACTAAGTGAATCTTTTTCCTCCTTAGCTCTCTGGTTTCTTTGCCAACTATCTTTAATGGATCTCTTTTGAGTGCTAATTCTGGAGTTATGTCAATATCCTGTTGTGCTGCTTCTTCCACAACAAGATCTGGATCATGAACATGTTTTCTGAGTTGAGATACGTGGAACACATTATGTACACCAGGCAACCAATCAGGTAATGATACCCTATATGCAAGAGTTCCAATCCGTTCAAGTATAGGAAAGGGACCAATAAATCTCGGTGCCAACTTCCCAGTCTTGCCAAATCTGATTACTCCTCGCATTGGAGAAACTCTTAAATAAACATAATCGCCAACGGCAAACGATATATCCCTTCTTCTCGCATCAGCATAACTTTTCTGCCGGCTCTGTGCGGTTTTTAATCTCTTCTTAATGGAATCGACTTTATCCGATGCTTCTTGAATCATATCGGGCCCTAACACTAGTCTGTTGCCAGGTTCTACCCAACATGCGGGAGATCTGCACGGTCTACCGTATAGTGCTTCAAATGGGGACATTCCCAAACTTGCTTGATAGCTATTGTTGTAAGAGAATTCTGCTAAATGTAAATGATCTTCCCATGAGCCTCCAAAATCAATAACGCAAGCCCGCAGCAAATCTTCTAAAATTCTATTCACCCGCTCAGTTTGGCCGTCGGTCTGAGGGTGATAAGCGGTGCTTAGATTTAATTTGGTTCCCAATTCTTCCTGGAATGCTTCCCAGAATTTGCTAGTGAACAGGGGATCTCTATCGCTGACTATACTGAGCGGTACTCCATGAAGTTTAACAATTTCTTTGAAGTAAATTTGCGCCAGACTTTGAGCCGTTCTGTTGGATCGGACAGGTATGAAATGGGCAGTCTTCGTGAAGCGATCTACGATTACCCATATACTGTCGTTTCCTTTTCTAGTCCGAGGCAGGCCATCGATAAAATCCATCGAGATTTGTTCCCACTTCCATCCTGGAATTTCTAATGGTTGTAATAATCCAGCCAATTTCTGCTGATCACTCTTGACTAGTTGACAAGTGGGGCATCTGCTAACATATAATGAGATATCACTTTTCATCGCCTTCCACCAGAAGGTGCGTTTGATATCGTTGTACATTTTGCTCACACCGGGATGGATGCTTAATTTGGATTTGTGGCATTCATCAAGCACTTCTCTTTTTAGCTCGGAGATGTCGGGAACACAAATCCTTCCTTTTAATCTCAAAACCCCCTCGCTATCCGCTTGGAAGCTGGAGTCTATGCCTTCATTGATCCTTTTTATCATTATCTTTACAAAATTATCCTCCTTTTGAAGGGTCGAGATTTTGTCTATTAATGAAGACGTGATGACAAAACTGGCGATGATTTCATTCTTTCTGCTGAGCGCATCTGCTACAACATTGGCTTTCCCTGGAGTGTATATAATTTCAAAATCGTATGCTGCAAGGAATTCTAACCAACGCTGTTGTCTCAAGTTTAGATCTTTCTGGGTGAAAAGGTATTTCAAGGATTGATGATCGGTAAATAGCTCGAATTTCTCGCCCAGTAAATAATGCCTCCATATTCTTAAAGCAAACACGATAGCTAATAACTCAAGATCATGAGTAGCATAGTTTCTTTCATGCGGCTTTAGTTGACGACTGGCATATGCGATCACTTGGCCTTTTTGCATTAACACTGCTCCTAGCCCTCTAATAGAAGCATCTGTCCATACTGTCAAGTCTTGGTTACCTTCTATTATTGTCAATACCGGAGCGGTTGTCAATTTCAGTTTCAGCTCCTGGAAAGCTTCTTCACATTCGGGAGTCCATTTGAATTTCTCATGCTTCTTTGTAAGCTTTGTCAATACTCCTGATATCTTTGAAAAATCCTGAACGAATTTCCGATAGTAACTAGCTAACCCAAGGAAACTTTGAACTTCAGTGGGTGTAGTAGGTTGTTTCCAGTTCTGAATCGCTGTAATTTTGCTTGGATCTACAGCAATTCCTTCCTTTGATACGACATGGCCAAGGAATTTAACTTCATTCTGCCAGAAGACACACTTAGAAAATTTAGCTTTCAAGACATTTCTTCTCAGAATTTTCAACACTTGTTCTAAATGTTTTGCATGTTCTTCTTCCGACTTAGAGTAGATTAGAATGTCATCGATGAAGACTAGAACAAATTTATTCAACATGCCACGGAACACTCTGTTCATGAGATCAACGAAGTATGCCGGAGCGTTGCACAAACCGAACGGCATTACTAACCATTCGTAGAATAAATCGGGACCCCTGAAGGCTGTCAAAGGAACACAGTCTTCGGCTATACGCAATTGGTGGAAACCTGTAGCTAGGTCCATTCTGGAGAATACGGTTGCTCCATTTAATTGATCTAACAGATCGTCTATTCGGGGCAAAGGATATTTGTTCTTCAGTGTTTGTTTATTGAGATCCCTATAATCAACGCAAAGTCTTAGAGTACCGTCTGATTTAGGGACAAATACTACTGCGGCTCCCCATGCTGAAAAGCTTGGTCTGATTAGACCTTTCCAAAGCAATTCTCGGGTTTGGCTACTTAGCTCTTCTTTTTCTTTCGGGGCCATTCTTCTTATTGGATGAACTACTGGTCGAGCGTTCGGAATTAGATCAATTCTAAACTCAATTTCTCTTTGCGGCGGTAAGTTTTCTACTTCTTCAAACACATCCGCATAATTTTTCACGACCGGTATTCTTTCTATTGAAGGGGGAGTAACTTCTAAAGAAGACCAAAATTCGGTTCTATTAATTTCTGAGCCATGACAAGGTATATATATAGGTCCAAGCTTCGTTTCAACTTTAACGATTCTTTCGGCACATCTAACTTCGGCCTTATATTTTGTCAACCAATCAAGTCCCAATATCATATCAAATTCGGAAAGGTCCATGACAATCGAATCAAAGGAGAACTTGTAACATGAATAAGAGATAGGCACTCTGCAGTATAAACTGAGACTAACAGAACCTCCTATCGGGTTTTGAACTTTAATTTGTTCTTTAAGCTTCCTTGGATTCAATTTTAACTTATGAACAATATTACCAGAAATGAAGCTACGAGATGCACCGGTATCGAAAAGTACAGAAACAGGAATATTTTTAATAGTAAGGGTACCTCCCAAGACATCGGGTTTACCTGATCCATCGGTGATAGCTGGCGGGGTATTCCCGTCATAAACATGGGCCACTTGTGCGCTCTTCTTCAAAGGACAATTTCTGCTGTAGTGCCCCTTCTTGTGGCAATTGTAGCATTCAGCAGAGTCACTGGCCCTTGGCTTCCTTGGGGCTTTGCATACATTAGAGAAATGACCGGGCTTCCCGCAATTGTAGCAGTTTCCTTTCGGGATCTTTGCGGGTTTTTGAGTAGCGGCCGCGGTGATGCTAGATTCGGGTTGGTCAGTTGAAGTCTTGCGCTTAATCCCCGCTTGGCTCTTAGCGCAGTCTTGGCTAGCATGTCTCTCATCCATGTCCTCGTAGTTGCAAGCCATCTCTACGAGTTCTGTAAAAGAAAGTTTGATGTTGCTCATAGCCCTATCATGGTATTTGCGCTTCAGCCCAAAAATGAATCTCTTATTCTTCGCTTTGTCGGTCAAAACCAACTCTGGAGCATAGCGCGATAGCTGAGTGAACTTATTCAGATAGTCCTGAATAGAGAGGTCTCCCTGTTGGAGATTAGCAAATTGCTCCCGCATTCTCTCAAGAGCTTGTTCTGGCACAAACTTCTCATTGAATAAAGCCTTGAACTGTTCCCAAGTTCGGATAGTACCAGCTGCATCTCCAGAAGTAATGGCATCCCACCACAGCTCTGCCTCTTCCTGAAGAAGCCAAATGCCAAGTCGGGCTTTGTTGTTAGTTCCCATGCCCATACCTTCGAAGATTTTCTCACAGGTCTTCAGCCAAGCGATAGCTTCGGTCACTGTGCCTGTGCCAGTAAAAGGTTTCCCTCCAAGATTTCGGTATCTCTTTGCCACTTTATCCAACTCAAAGTCTTCTGGTGCTGGTGCCTGAATAATAGGGATCTCTGCAGCTACGGGGATATTCCCCCGTCCTCCTGCTGCATCTCCTCGGCCTCCACGGCCTCCTCTGGCTGTTGCTGCTCGTGTAGCCATCTAAGAGTACTGTATAAGCAAGAAAAGAGTCAAGCTCACAGATTTGATAATTTTCATAAATGATAAAGCAAGGAAATACAAGGAAAGATAATGATGATGTACTGATCAAATTGTTTTGCTAATCTGCTTAGCTCATTCTAGGACATTGCTAATCCTATCTCTAATGAGCTACTCGCATTAGAACACTACTGATTCTATTCTGACGAGGTGTTTAATGTGTTAGATCCCGGAACTAAGGTTAACCAAAGCTCTGATACCAACTGTGACGATCCCAAAATCCGAGGGGCGGTATTAAGGATAATCATTAGGAAATAACACATTAATCATCATAGCAGAGTACAGATAATAGCAGAAACAATAAATAAAATAATTTTACATGGATATGACAGCGGAATCACAACATGTAGGAATATCAGAATAGCATAACGTGGGATATACTTAGTAAAAAAGAAAAGGGAGTGATCAGTCATCATCGCCAGAGGCGGAATACATACATGCAGTGACAAAATAAGAGTATCAGTCTACATCGCCGAAGGCGGAATACATATACATATAGTGAGAAATACGGAAAGTAAATCAGTCTGCATCGCCAGTGGCGGAATCATAACATAAATACAGGAATGGCGGAAAATATCTAAGTCATCTCTATGAAGTCAGCCTCGCCATGAGCCAAAAGTGCATGCTATGCAGCAGTGCAGAACCAAAAACCACCTGTCACCTGTGTACTAGGCTGCCCGTGTGAAAATAAGGGCACCCGCGTTTGCAAAGTGAAACAAACAACGAGTCAGTCATGGGGACTGGTATGAGGAATCTATTTAACAGTTAAACAATAGTAATAGCAAATCATAGGACCATGCCACTTTCGCGGAACGGGTTTACTCCAGTGATTGCTAGTGCATTTAAAACAAGGTAAATTCTTTTAAAACAATCGCAATGCTTTTAGAAAGAATGAAGCTATTATAAGACTCAGGTCCCATCACACAATGCAACGCAAGCCGGAGGATAGAGTTTTACCTTATAATAGCCAAATATGCTTGATACGTATAAAGCAAAATCATTTGATATTATTACTAGTGCATTTATGTTTCAAAAACGAATAGCATCATAAATATCAATCATAGACGGCATAAGTGCCCCATACCACTATGTCGCCATACTAGTTCTACAATCAAGTCCGTTATTTCGTATTGGAAATTGGATTTCCGTCATGAGTCGAGGCAAGGGGCAAGCTCTTCTCCGCTTCGAGACACTCTAGCAAATGCCTCAGGATTACGCACACTGGGTAACCCCTGGATCTTCAGGGCCGGTCCTCACTTACGTTAGAGGATTGGCAATTCCTGAACACACGTTTCCCGGTCCTTACAGACCTATAATCGAGGTGCCTCGCATTCCAACAACCACAAAGGTGAAAAGTAGATATATATATGTCAGGGCTGGTAAGTCACTGACACCACCATAGCTAGAAAGAAACGTCGTGCTCTCCCTGCAGTCCGTATCCCGTTTTTAACTCATACCGGGGTGTGAGGCTCGCGAATCTACGAAATACACAGAGCTAGGCCACGTAGGCCTTGCTTTGATCATCATCCACAAGACTTTGCTTTGCAACAGAAGCCTTGATCATAGCATCTTGGCATGCCACATAGGCAGTCCACTCCATACGATTGATTTCCATCGATATATAACCTCTAAGCTCGTACGTCTCAGAGAAGGGCGTTAAGCAAAAGAATAAATTCTCCGCCGCCAAACAGATATATATTTAACAGAGATCAATCAGTATAGAACAAAATCCAATGTTAGACACACAGTCCATTTACAAGTCCGTCCTGGGTCTGAACGAAACCGGAGGCGTCAAATTCCTCGTATATCCGTCCAATCAACATATACGTTCAGACGGCTACTACTTCCGTCCCTTTCCGGTAGCTACTCCGGTTAGGAACCTCAGTAGCGCCCATCCAACCGATACGAAGATCGTCGGTCTCGAATCGTCTTTGCATTTTCCAATTCGAATCGCTCGATGAATTATTTGAAATGAGGGTTAGCTCGGCCTTTTCAAATAATTCATGTCATTAGAATTTAAATCGATTCTTTATATGGTTATATTATTCGACAACCATCTTTCAGTTATTTAGTGTTATTTTCATGTCATACACATACAACCATCAAATATCAAACAATTCAAGCCCAACTGGTTTATTTGCAACCTATGTTGCTTATAATATTTTATAACGATTTTTCGCCATTTTTATTTATTTAAAAATGGCCATATTTAATTAAACGACGTTTCAGGTCGTTTCGTGTCACTGGCGCTGTTTTTCCCTTAATTTGTTTTACACATATCGGAAAATCTAACCGTTGGATCTTCACAAATTTTACATCATTAGGAAGGTCTTTTCAAAACGAATCCAACGATTCCAGTTTTGGGAAAATCCGACGGTCGGATCTTCCACACTAACCATTTGAATTTACGATTTCAATTTACGAACTGCAGCGTCGTTATTTGATTAAATTAAATTATATTTATATATATATATAAATATAATCGTTTCTGGCGCTGTTTTTCCTTAATTTTGAATTAAACATTCCAGACAATCCAACCGTTGGATTTTTACAAGGTTGGTGCCGTTGGAAAGATTATTCCAAGGCGAACCCGACGGTTGAGGTTTCGGGAAAATCCAATGGTCGGATTTCCCGCACTAGTCGTTTGAAATCACGGTTTCAAAATACGAACTGCACGGCCTCGTTTCGTTTTAATTTTATTTATATTTATATATTTATATAAATATAGCTCATTCGATGATTTCTATATCGTTTTCACTTCAAATATTTTTCTAACACCCTAAATTTTGGAAAAATTTCGCCATAACCTCCCGTGCACCGGGAGCATCGGGAAATCGCAAATAGCGTTCCCGGTCCTTCTAATCTCAAAAAGAAAAAGAAAAAGCCAAGCGGCTAGCCAACAGGCTCAAAATCATCACCCAAACAAATCAGTAAATGTGTACCTATTTGTCGGGCACAAAATTTTATTCCTCTTCTCTAGCCCCTTTGCTATAACCTGTTCAATAAATATGCAGGTACATATATATACAGTTCTTATCATTTATCCTCTTCTATTCAACTTCATATTTGATTTCCGTTTGGTTTAAAGACACCATTTATTCTAATGTTACATACATAGGTGCAAATCATTTCATTAGCTAATTAATGAATATTTCATCTCATATATGTTTATTTTGAACAAGTGGCTATTTTTAACACTTCACATTTCAACGATTAATGCATACAATAAAAACGTGATTTTTATTGTAAAACAATTCATTTCAAAACACTATTCTTCTATATAGTTCAAGTTGGTGATAAAAATGGGATTTTTATCATAAAACAATTTCTTTTAAGACGAGATTATTTTACACAGTTCATATAGTCAATAAAAGGTGATTTTTATTATCAAACAATTTATTTCAAAATATGAATACCATTCAACACATGAATTTCTAAACAACGAATGAATATCAATTCAACACATGAATGTTTTCTATAGTTTCTATATATAGATAAAAATGTGATTTTTATTATCGAACGGTTTATTTCAAAATATGAATATCATTCAACACATGAATTTCTAAACAACGGATGAATAGCAATTCAACACATGAATGTTTTCTATAGTTTCTATATATAGATAAAAATGTGATTTTTATTATCGAACGGTTTATTTCAAAATATGAATATCATTCAACACATGAATTTCTAAACAACGAATGAATAGCAATTCAACACATGAATGTTTTCTATAGTTTCTATATATAGATAAAAATGTGATTTTTATTATCTAACAGTTTATTTCAAAATATGAATATCATTCAACACATGAATTTCTAAACAACGGATGAATAGCAATTCAACACATGAATGTTTTCTATAGTTTCTATATATAGATAAAAATGTGATTTTTATTATCTAACAGTTTATTTCAAAATATGAATATCATTCAACACATGAATTTCTAAACAACGAATGAATAGCAATTCAACACATGAATGTTTTCTATAGTTTCTATATATAGATAAAAATGTGATTTTTATTATCGAACGGTTTATTTCAAAATATGAATATCATTCAACACATGAATTTCTAAACAACGAATGAATAGCAATTCAACACATGAATGTTTTCTATAGTTTCTATATATAGATAAAATGTGATTTTTATTATCGAACGGTTTATTTCAAAATATGAATATCATTCAACACATGAATTTCTAAACAACGAACTAATAGCAATTCAACACATGAATGTTTTCTATAGTTTCTATATATAGATAAAAATGTGATTTTTATTATCGAACGGTTTATTTCAAAATATGAATATCATTCAACACATGAATTTCTAAACAACGAATGAATATCAATTCAACACATGAATGTTTTCTATACAATGAATAAATATAGTTTAAGCATATGAAAATAATTCAAACACAAGAATATCATTCAAAATTTCGGCAGCATAACGGCAGGGTAGTTACACCGGCACCGTCCCTAGTACGGCTCCTCGCTCTACCTTAAAACCTCGCGGTTTTTGACAATGGGAATCGTGCATCTAATTCGCACGCAGGCGGCATGTTTATATTTTTTTCATTTCCACAACTAATCCTATGTGGATTCAACCAAATATTTTCCAATCACAAACGGGTATTTTTCAACCACAATCAATCCATATCAATCACAAACAATCCCAAACAATCATTTGCTATCAATCAATTTTCACAACAATTTCAACCAATAAATATCGTCCATGGTTTGTGGACGAGGGGCGTATATATATATATATATATATAGATATTTATATATAGCAGTTCACTTTCATTTTCAACTCATATATAATATTTATAAAAACGAAATTGAAGAGTGAGAAATCCTCACCAATAGCTATCCACTCACACGATTCTTCCTTAATAGAAACTTCGCCTACTTGTCCTTCTTGTTGCTTTCGTTGACTGTATCCTCTACATAGGTAAAAATCGAATTTTTACTATGTTATTCAATATATAAAGATTGCATTTTGACTTCGCTATTCAATGTATAAAGATTATATTTTTATTATTCCCATGATGTAAAAAATTATATTTTTATTGCTTTAAAAATATAAGAATCATACCTTGCTCTTTCTACCTAATAAAAATTCCATCTTTTCTATTTTTAAAAAATATGATCTTTATTTTCAAGTTCAAATCTTTTTCTATTAAAAGATCAAACCTTTTTCTATTAAAAGATTAAACCTTTTTCCTATTTTAAAGTTCAAAATAAAATCAGTTTTATAATTCCTTTTAAAACAGTTTTTATTATTCTTTTAAAACTGCTTTTATAATTCTTTTAGAAAAATCAGTTTTAACTCTTTAAAAATTCTGTTTTTATTTTCTTTTTTTAAAAAAATCTGTTTTTATTTTCTTTCCAAAACAGTTTTGCCTTTTAGAAAAATCAGTTTTAACTCTTTAAAAATTCTGTTTTTATTTTCTTTTTTTTAAAAAATCTGTTTCTCTTTTAAATTTCTGTTTTTACATCCTAAAAAAAAACAGTTTTAAAACTTTATAAAAAAACAGTTTTTATAACTTAAAATAAAAATTCAGTTTTATTCTCTTTAAAAACAAAACAGTTTTTAAATTATTATAAAAGAAACCGTTTTTAAATTATATAAAAGAAACAGTTTTTAAATTATATAAAAAATACAGTTTTAAAACTTTACTGTAAAACAAAAATAAAAACAAAAACAAAATAATTTAAACGCTCACCGATCTTGCGAAGGGGAGGAGGAGGAGTCGGCGGCTCGTTGGTGGAGGCGCTCGGAGGTTCGCGGTCGGGTTCGAGGGTGGCTTCGGGGTGCTGCTTTGATTCGATGTCGGCGGCGTCTTTGCTGGAAGGAGGCGGTCGCGAGGGTGGTGGGTGGCTTCGAGATGGGGGGCGGCGTCGAGGGTTCGTCGGTGGGTTGTGGCGGCGGCGATTTAGGATTTTAGGTTTTCTCTTTTTTTTTTTTTTTTTTTTTTGTTAACTGAATGAGGAATCGGGGGGGGGGGGCAAGCAGAAGAGAAAAGGGGGGATTCTATTTTTTATTTTTTATTTTATTATTTAATTATTAAATTTTTGCCAAAGGGTTGACTTTTACTTATGACCTCGAAACGAGGTCCACCGCCTGTCGTCCATAGCGTTTTACCCCCATTCCGAACACAATGGGATATGTATCGTAAGCTGGTTTGATCGTTACAATCAGTTTTCGTTGAATTTACAATTTAAATCCTTATATTGAATTTTAAAGGTACATTTCAAATTGCCGGGGTCACATACTAACTAGAAAAATTCCAGAAAAATATTTTCTAGTTTCGTATTGACGATACGGTCCTAACAAAACTAGTTTCGTCTAATTCTGAGACCGTTTGAAAAATGGCCAATTTCCTGTCGATTAAATTCAACAGAAACTGGTCAAACGCATTTTCTTTTGCCACGCTCACATATTGATTCGAAAAATTATGAAATTTGAAACCTAGCAATAGTTTGACATCCCGGACCCGACAAAAGTGGTTTCGTCGAATTCCGAGGCCATATGCAAAATATAAATTTTCCAGGCCTATATATTCTATATATCGACTCTTCTGAAAATTCATTCGGCCATATTATACATAATTCTATATTTTATGGAAATAGGCTATTCTAATCATTCAAATTTCTTGTTAATAACCTAATTTAAAAATTTTAAACTGGTTCACATTTTCCGGGTTATTACAGGCCTCCTCTTTATCATCTTCCATTCTGGTTTGTCATCATTAGTGCAATGTTTCTCGTGAGTAGTTATTGTCATTTTTTGCATGTCTTCTGCTCACGGATCTAGATAGCTCCTCCAACTTCCAGACATGCCTAATAGCTATAACGGTCTGTTGAGTTAAATAGCGAAAAAATATGAGAAGGTTTTTTCACGTATTGACTTGGATTGCCTATTTGGTAAGGATATTAGCAAAAATACTTCTTCAGTTTTTTTGTGATGTCACTTGTAGATGTGCATAGATTGAGCATCGGAATATAAAAGAACAGGTATTATTAGCAATATAATACAGTTGAAACCATACATTGGTTAAAGGTAGCGCCTATAGAGTTAAGATATTTCAGTTATTATGTCACTTTAAAAAAAATTGCAATGCACAATCTCATGTCATATTACTAACAATACTCCTAAGCATTGTAACATGCAATTGTATATTATTGATAAATTTCACATTAACTTGAAGTAGATGGAATATCCAGTTTATAATTTGGAAAAATATCTTACAAATGATAAACGAAGTCACAAATGCAATTTCGAAACTAAAACGATCACAAATTCAATAAATGTAATTAATTTAAACATAACTCTTTAAACTTTAAAATTAAAAATAACCAATAAATTTTAAAACATATCTAAATTTTAATTTAAAACATAACTCGGTAAACTAACTAACAAGTTTAGATTAAAGTTTAAACCTTTAAACTGATTAATTTAAATGAAAAACAGTTAAATTGTTGCTGATATTTGATATACACGCACATACACACACGCAAACACACACTCACATACACGCGCGTGCGCACGCGCACACACACGTATATATAGACACAAACACCTGATGGTGGCAGCAGGAATTTTTTAGTGTCGAATGCGTTAAAACGGAAGGAAAACCCCTAAAAATCGAACAAAAATGTTCCAATTTGATAGCTAAGATCGGATCGGGTCCAAACAAAAGTGGATTTGGCATAAAATCAATTATTTACCAAGGCGCGCTTGTTTGAGCCCCAACGTCTCGAGAAAAAGCGCCAAAGGCACGCTTTATTTACGCCTCAGCTAGCCAAGGCGCCTCGAAGGATAGCGAAGCGTGCAACAAAGGGTTTTAGTTTAGTGATGTTACACCAGCATATCATGCTAACATAGTAATATAGTGTTTCAAAACAAAGGTCCTTAGATATCCTAAATTAAAAGTTAATAGTAGAAATCAAGATTACAATGTTCCAATCATTAATATTTATCCTATTCATATCTGTATTAGAAAGGGATTTTCATGTAACCAAATTCAAAATACTATCACAGCAAACCATGTTCAAGAGAATTGAAAACGAACTACTGACTTACTTTCCAAACTACATTAAAAGTAAGTTCAACCCTGCTTGGTAGGAATTGAACCCATGACCTCTTGCATCTTGTCCAAATACCTAGGGCTGTCAACGGATACTTTCGGATGCTGATAGTGCCATATCTGCATCCGCATCCGAGACCATTTTCAGATATCGTATTTCCACATCTGTGGATATGGACGGATATCAGATAATTATCCACTCCTCCAACAGTCGATAAATCAATGGACGTAAATGATTTCTTTAATATTAATATTAAACTTTTTCAACCTAATTGATAACTAAAGTGCTAAAAGTAAGTAAATACGATGATAATAAATAATTTTGAGCAACATGCATGAGTTTATTAAACTTTCAATTTAGCAAAATAATAAATTAGTATACTTAATTATGTTAAAATAAACATAATTTAAGCTATAATCGTAAAAAAGCGGATGGATAATTTTCGGATGCGGATATGCCTTCATCAGCATCCACTTTTCCGAATATCAGATATTTATCCGCTTTTCGGATGTGGATGCGGACGGATTTTTGATTTTTCGCGTATCCATTGACAGCCCTACAAATACCCCAACCAGTTCAAACAAAGATGCTTGTCTATTATAATAAAACTAAAATTGCCAAAAGAGATACCTAAAATTGAACTTGATTGATGTTCATAGACTGGAAAACTATAATCTTTGGCACAACATCTTCATCGTATTCATAGTATCTCAAGCTTTGATGTTGAAATAAGAGAGACAAACAAAGCCTTGTTCAGGAATTTATCTCCCAGATCCACTTAAAGGTTCAAGGATCCAATATGGTAATAAAACTTGATATGGCGAAGGCTTATTATCGCATGTCTAGGTTTTAAATTATCCAAAATTCTTTGAACTTTTGGTTTTCCCGAGCCTCTTATTGACTTAGTTTGGAGGTTCATTTCTAACTGCTAGTTTTCGTTCTTATCAACAGATTGGCTATGAGTTTTTCTGTTCGGGTAGGGGCCTTTAGCAAGGGGATCCCTTTCCCCAATTTTGTTTATCATTACTGCTAAAGAATTCGTTAGATTGGTGCACTCACTAACGATTGCTACCCAAATCCATCGTTTTGGAATCCCTAGTGGTTGTCCCGTGATCTATTCGCTATCATTTGTGGATGACGTTATTATCTTCTCTAATGGGAATCATCGTTCTTGAATTTCCTTCATCTCTACGAAAGGTGCTCAAGGCAACTTGTCAACACTTCGAAGAGATGTTTCGTTCCCTCCCGGCCCAAGGCCCCTAGAAGGATTTCTTGGGTAGATCCTTCTTTGTTTTTCATGTGGCCTCTCTACCTTTTCCGTAATTAGGTATTGTTGTTTATATGGGCCACAAACATAATGTTATTTTCGATCCCCTAACAGATAAATCTGGACGGAATATTTTGAGATAGAACTTTGCTCTCCTCTCTCAGGAAGATATGCTCGTTCTTATCAAGTATGTCCATGATTCCATTGCATCACATGTCTTCACGACCATGACGATCGCTGCTTCTTTCTTTTGTTCCTATCACTCTTTGGCTTCCTCTTTTTTCTAGGGGAAAAAGGACGATGCCAGACGACATCGTTGGGTCACTTGATAGATTGTTTGCCATCACAGACACGAGGGTGGTCTGGCATTGTGGTTCCTTAGGGACATTTTTAAGGCTTATGCCTATAAATTTTGGGTCTGTTTCTGAAATAGCGACTCTTTGTGGGCGTTGTTCCTTCATGCTAAATATAGTCGCCTTTTATAGTCGGACTTCTTCGGTATCCTGTCTTACGCTTGTGGGATATGGAAACGAATCCAACTGATGAAGCACTTTTATGATTCCTATGGTCTGGGTTTCTAATGGAATGGGCGTCCTATTTCCCTTTGGGAAGCTTGGAATTCTACGCAAATTCCAGTGCCTAGGATTGCGATTTTCTCTTTCATTTGGGACTACCAATTCCTTTCAAGGTTTCCATTCTTATATGGAGAATTCTTTGTAACAGAATGTCTTTGAATGAGAACCTCATTAGGATCGGTATCTAGCTCGTGTCCTGGTGTAGGTGTTGCTGGTCCAGGGATGTGGAATCGATTTCACATCTTTTCTTATCTAGTGAATGTGTTGTTGCCGTCTGGTCTTACTTCAGGGACATAATGAGCATTAGCATAGGAACTTCTTCCGTATTTGACATTTCTCTTTCTTGATGGACTGAAAGACCTAGTATGTATTTTCGGTCCACCCTTCTTGGTCTTCTACCTTGCATGATCTTTTGGCATCTGTGATGTTCTCAAAATAAGGTCGTTTTCGATGTCTCGCCAATGCAGATTGCATCCACAATTCGCAAAGTTAAGGGTGATATCTTCTTCAATTTCAGAGGTCGCTCTTCATGGGAAACCGTGGTCACGATTCCTTGTCTCTAGTCTGTGCCTTCTCTGTTACTTGGGGTGCTCACCCCCTTGCGGGTGTGGTGTGATTTTTTCCTAGGTGCTCGTAGGTGGCTGCGCTTTCGACTTGGAGTTTTGGTAGTCGGATTTGCTGTTTACATCTGGCGAACGATGTGCATCATCAAGAATGGTCTTCCTCAAGTTCTCGTCTCGTGGTACGCAAAGTCTACCGTCCCTACGTAACCAACCCTTATCATCTAGGGTATACCTACTGAGATAGCTCGTTGACTCCCCCCTTATGAGCTTCTCTGCCAACTCAATCAACTATGGGTCATCTCGCTCTGCCTCACCAATCCATCCCAAAAGCGTAGGTCTGACCTCTAGGGATGCTAGCAAATCGGGTACAAAGTCAATGGAAGGTACAAAGTCAAACGTAGAGATGAACTCTAAGCTTTGTCGCTCAGCTTTCTTGGTGGAGTGCTTCGACATTTTGGTGTTGATGTCTGAGGTTGCTTTGGTTCATGGGAGCGGATCAGGGTTTGTAGGGTCTGTGGCTGGATATTCTAGGAGGATGTGCTTTTTTGTTGTATGGGTTTAGGATTGAGGTGTTTCGATTTGTTTTTTCATGGTTGTTCATGATTCTTTGCATGGTAGGGTGTCTGTTGCATTTTGTGTTGTATATCACAGTTGCAGTTGTGCTATGACAAGTGTTAATGTTTTTGTGAGTCATTAGAGAAAATAGTTTTTTCTCCGTTTTTGGTCACATGTTTCTCATACTAAAAAAAGCCTGTGAATCAAACAAACTTAGTGAAATCAATTAATTTTTTGAACGAATAGCTAAATCAATTTTATTTCCAATTATTGAACTATTGTGGACTATAACATAGCGGAGAGATGACGAAGTTAAATATTTGGATCATTTCAGAAAAAGTTATTAACAATGAGGAAGATTGTGGAGAGAGAGGAGTTATGGTAGTGAAGAAATAATAAAAAGAAGTTGGATATGTGCATTCATATGGTGGTGTTGCGATTTCCATATTTTATCATTTATTTTATTTTAGCTCCATAAAGTATAAGTTAAGCATAGGCATGTCGTGTTGCTTTCATGACCACTTGATACTCATTATAACTTTAAATCTGGTGCGTCTTTCATTTCAGTAGTTAAATCCAATAAATTTTATTATGTAGCACTAGTCTTACGTTGTCCAATATGTAAATTTTTGCTATTTATAAGCTAAAGAATGTGTAAATAAATTAAGTGAATATTAGGTTTATGTCCTTTAAATCAAACTTGATGCACAAAAACTTCTTCCCAACCTTTTTTATAATTTAGGTCCATAGAATTTGATTGCTATATAATTGCACAAGAACATACAATTTTTCTGTGAATAATTTTAGACATCTATTCAATTATATCAAAAAATTGCATAAATGTCTACATTTTTTGGTGAAAAATTGCGGATATTTCTATAATTTTTTTGGCCAATAATTGCGGAATTTTCCACAACTTTTTAATGAAAATTTGCAGAAATTTCCTTGAATTTTCATTGCGTAATTGCAGAACTTTGCGAAAATTTTGGATATAATTTCACAAATATTTGCAACTATTTACTGAATAATTGAATAAATTTATACAATTATTAGATGAATCAATTGTAGGGACCTAAGATGTTTTGGATATTTTGATACATATAGAGACCATAGCCAAACCGTCCTTAAAATTAATATACTAATGTCAAGTTTACTAGAAATAATAGTGTGAACTCTACTGCGTTGTGAAGGTATTCATTTTGCACTCCTTAACTATCAAATAGTTCAAATGATTTTAATTACTCACTTACAACCCGACCTCTGGTATATTTTATATAAAGAGCAATTTGGACATTTCAAAAAGACATGTTTGAAGTCATCAAATTTACATTATTAGTAGTAAAGATTTTATAGTTTCTGTTATAAGCTAAACTAACATATAATACGTATATGTGTAGTATTGGTTTGTGATATTAAAGATATTATTCTCTAAAAACAAATTATAAACAAAAATAATGCAACTTTATTTTTAAAATTGACACCATCCACTACTACAACAGTAGGCATATTCGACGCAAGTTTTATATGGCCTTAGATCTAAAAAATGTTGCATTTCCCCTTCTTTCCAAATAGGCAACATCGGAAGGGTGTGGCATCTGTGGTCGTTGCCTTAGCCCTTTAAGGCAACGCTTTAGCACATCTACTGCCACGGAAAGAAAGTGTTGCATTATAGACGTAATGCAACACTATTTGCACGTAATGCAAAAAATATTCAGCATTGCTTGAAAATTATTTAGATCCTGGCCTACCAGGTCATGATAAGCTTTCCATGTCGGCTGCCTACGTGTTACACGACACGTCAGCTCTCCACGTCAGCTGCACACGTGTCACATGCCACGTCAGCTGTGGCGTCTACGTGCCATGTGGAATTACAACTATTTTATGTAATCCAACACCACTGTATTATGAAATGCAACACCATTATCTTGAAATATAACATCAGAAAAAAGCGAATGCAATAGTAAAAGAAGGCAAATACAATGCTTTAATTATAAATTTTGCAATATCAGTTTTGTACATAGAAGAAACACATCCGTTACATTCATCATCACATTCAAACCTTCCAAAATATTCATCATCACATACCATGCCAATTCTTCAAATATAACACATATGATCAAATACATAATTTAAAAGTAGCACAAGTCCCAACACATACCACATTCAATACAAGTGCCAACAAATATGATCAGTGTGCATTCTACAAAGTAGCAATGCCATGAACCAGAAACTGTATCTCTCCATGTCATTTCAGGTCCTCCACTTGTCGGCTATATCTCTCCTCGTCATTTCATATCCTGCAATTTGAATTTACAAGTTATTTGATAAGTGCATATGTGTTGTGTGCATCTGTGCATTTGGCCATCTAATTAACTTATAAATCTTACGCATCCAATTATAATAGTTGACCATTCACCATTGGTCACTCGTGCCACCTCAAAATAGAGTATGCTTCGTCTTCTATGCAAGCATTTCCAGTTCAAATATTTACCTGACACCATCCATTGGGTCCCTCGCACATCCTTTCAAGCTTTCGAACATCATCATCTTCATATCCCCTAAATCCCAATCTTCGAAAGTTAAAAAAAAATCAATGGAGGACTCGCCTCTATACATCACTGCCACTGTTCTTAAGGGACATTGGAATTTTGAAGATGTGCATGACGTTCTTAAGGTGATTCTCAATCTTAATTCGTGGCCTATACAGGTAATACCCAATAATTATTTTCTAGTATCATGCCCATGTTACACTAAGTGTGATCATGCACTAATATTGAAAGTTTTTACAAAACCTATTGGTTCTATTTACTTGCAAGCATGGTCTGATGAAGAATTTGAGACTAAACCAGCGTTAGAAGTGGAACCATGGGCTAAAGTTGATGGCTTTCCCGATTTCTTAAAGAGTGATGTTCCTGCTGTTGAAGAAATACTGAAGCCAATGGGACGTGTGCTTGCAATTGACGACTATAACTAGTCTCAGTATGACCATACATCTTTCTACCTGAAAATGCAATTTTATGAAGGCCTGAACTTCTTTTGCTGCTCAGTTCAATAACAAGATTTACCTCATTAAGGTTCAGCGTTGTACCCATGCTCATCATGGAACAAAGCCTGAACTTCTTTTTGTGAGCAATAGGGAGGAACGGGTGGTTCCATGTTTGCGTCATTACGAATGGGAATGGGAAATGGATTCAGATGAAAGATTTGACGCAATGATACAAGTAGCTGCTGTGCTACCCCCCATGCCAAGCTTATTTCCTGAAGCCACTCATAAGATACATGTTGATAACCAAGCCCCAATGAACCAGAGGAATGATCAGTGGGTAGATTTAGAAGTTGATCAGGAATATGATTGAACAAACTACCTCACCCTCTGTCCTGATGCTGCGGGTCCATTACATGTTGCGGGTCCATCACATGCGGCTGCTCACTTCGGACTGGCTCTCCCACAGTCGCAAAGCCATAACGAATCTGTTGGAAGTTCCACAGCCCCGCAAAGCCCTGATCTGGTATGAACTTATGCTACTATAATGTCATTTTTTGTATGTGTATGTATTAAGTTGACTTTATGATACTTTTGGATGTGGATGTGTATGTCATTTTTTGGATGTGTATGGTATGAACTGATGCTGCCTTATGATACTTTTACTGCCTTATGATACTTTTTTGTATGACTGCTTTATGACACATAGTAAGGCATAATATGGATCATAACTGAGCATACGTTTCCAAAATCGAAACATTGAAATTGGTAGTTTTCAAAATCAAATGGAAACTACCTATGCGTGTAACAGATTAGATACGGGAGAATGACTCGTCCAGATCCGGAATTTGGTAGTTTCCAAAGCCTCTACACAAACAAACCGCAGTGCTACACATGTATCTGTATCACAAAACCTCAAGCATACAATTGTATGTCATTTTTTGGATGTTTATGGTATGAACCGATGCTGCCTTATGATACTTTTGCTGCCTTATGATAATTTTTTGTGTGACTGCTTTATGATACGTAGTAAGGCATAATATGGATGCAAAACTGAGCATAGTTTCCAAAATCAAAACATTGAAATTGGTGGTTACCTAAATCAAATGGAAAATACCTGTGCGTGTAGCAGATTAGATACGGGTGAAAGACTCGTCCGGATCGGGAAATTGGTAGTTTCCAAAGCCTCTACACAAACACACCGTAGTCCAAACACACTGCAATGCTATACATGTATCTGTATCACAAAACCTCAAGCATACAATTATATGTTAATGTAAATGAATGCAAAGTGCAAATCAATTTCGACGGTAAAGTCCTCATTCCTTAACTAGCTCGACCTCTATGATAAACCAATGTCTTTTTCATGCCAATAGCCTAGTTCTCATAGCCCAAAAAGGTACCACTCAGTTGGGTGAAACCTTAATCCTGGTGGCAAACTCACCGGTGCCATCTCCTTTTTTTGGTTTATTGTTGGGTATAATTTTCGAATAAACCTTAGCATAATCCCAAATCCCAAATCAATGGTCAAAGCGCAACTAATTACCTATAATCTAATCTTTCACCGACTAATCACTCATAAGCGAACTTGTTTTCCGAAGTTTGGGATGTCCAAGCAACTAATTACTCATAAGCGAATGAGTTTTTCAAAATGTAACAAATGAACTAATTACTAATTACTCATATCCAATCTATAATAAGCACAACTAATTCACAGTGCTATACAAATTGAACTAGAAGGAAAAAAATGGCGATTTCAACGTTCTGTGCAATCAAAGCTAGAAAGCGTTTCAAAGCTTCAACCTTTTTGGAATAAATTTTGTTGTCGAGGAGAGGAGCGATATTGACATGAATTAAGGTTTAAATTTTTGTCAATAGTAAAAAGGGGGAAGAATGATTACATGATAGAGAAGAAGAAAATTTTCTGGCCAGATTGTTGTTACATTATTTCGTGAAGGGAGAAGATCGCGCCAAAATTTCGTCAAAAGAATGCAATGACGTGGCTGTCAATGATTGGATGATGGCTAACGTTTAGAATCATCGGAACAATAGATGGTTTGAACCATTGGATTAATCTTGCATCTATGGTTGGGGTTTTTATATGTTGATAACGCGGATCGCTGAGCTGGATTGTATATATAATGCTACGCATTTAACTGGTGTTGCACGTCAAAAAACTAGAATTCCCACCGCAACAGTGCATTCACGTATAATGCAACAACATATGAATATTGTTGCAGAAGATCAAAGAAAGCATAGCTTTTGCCACACTTTTCATGTAACGCACACAAATTAGTATCGAATATGCCCACTTTTGTAATAGTGATCTAAAATTACCTAGTGAAATACTTGTAAATACTTTATCATAATATTTACCTAAAAAATGTTGTTAAATCAATGTTATGTGGTGAGGAATTATTATTAATTATTATTGTCAGAAATTGCTAATGTTAACCATAATATTTAACTAACAAATATTTGTCATAATATATACTTAGTAAATAGTAAAATATTTAACTCCAGGCACTAAAAATATTTAAAAAAAAAATCAGAAAATGGTTTCTAATGATGGTAGAATCCAATTGCAGATTAAAATTAAATGATGAAGTTATTACTGGAAATGTTTACATTAATAAATGTACTTCAAAATAGTATTATATATTACACAAACAAGTGTGAACACGTGCTCCGCACACGAGCTCGTCTAAGTAGTTGTACGAAAAATTGATTTAGAAATTGCTTGAAAGCACTTTAAGGAATTGATTTTACATTTTTAGTAGTACTAAACTTTGAGCACCACTGCATTATTATACTAATATAGCTTTTTACGTTTTGGTGACTACTATAGTTTTTTTGTTTAGTGATAGCCCAAAGTTGAATGCGATCTTTTGATATTTTGTTTTTCTTTTTAAAAATTAACGTCAGTTGTTTCTTTTCATAGTGAACATTCAAAACTGTGCATTTTTTTACTACTATTTATAGTTGTTAATAGCTAACAGTATTTGTATACGTACATAAAAATTAGCTTTTGAGAGAAGGGCTGCAATGACGAGAGCTAATCCTATGTCCCCGAAGTTCTTTGTGCCCGTATACCCAACCAATAAGAATCTATGATTTTTATCTTTTTGCAATTAAGTCCAAAAATAAAAGAGGGTTTAATTGGAAAAAGGTGGAATTCAGGGGTACTGATTGGTTGGGTATAGGGAGACAAAGAATTTTGGGGACAGATGATTTTATTTGTTGACACAGAGGTGAAATAACATAGCAGTACATATTGTTTATAAAATGAAGCAGATGCAGGGATTTAATGATTTATGCTAAAAGTTCAGCATAAGTAGCATTTCATTAACATAGTATCACACAATGGAAAGACGTGCTCCTGTCTAATAAGAGGTCAAAAGTTCGAGATTTATTTTACCACCATGTCGACATATTAACCAATTTTCTTAAAAAAAACATTTCATATAAACCACCATGTTGACATATTAACAAATTTTCGAAAAAAAAAAACATTTCATATAAACCGATCGTTATAACTTCATTTCATGAACTTTCAAAATGGTGCTAGGTGGAAAGAACCTGCATGAGGGATATTGCCATATAGGCGGAAGTTGATTTAAAGTTAGTACAAATGGTCAAAATATCATGTGTAACCAATTCAAATGAAAATAAAAAATTGTTTCATAAAACAAATAAGAAAAGAGATTTTAGTGTGCTCTATGCAAATGATATGTCACTTTCACTAAAACAATCAATCAACGTTGATTTTAGCTACAATCAACTAATACACAACATCAGTTCAACAATTCATTAAGCAGCAACCAAAGATGAAATGCTTAGGTTATTTGCATCTTAGAATTTTAGGAAAAGACAGGTCATGCATAATCATTAGAAATGAACTCTGTCAAAAATATTTATTTCCACGCAAGGTAAATAGTAGTAGAGATGTTTATTTTCGGAATTTATTCATGTTACTTAGTATATTAATATGTCAAAATATACATGAAAAATATTTTCAAGGATAAATCTTACAACAGAAAACAAAATGTAAATGAATACATCCATAATATGATGACTATCGGTAAACAAAACCAAACAGTGTATTCTCATGTAGTGTTACTGCTAGCACATTTATGTAATAATTTGTACAAACTAAGACCGCTATTTGAAGGACAAAAAAAAGAACTTGAACTCCCCAGCTACCAGATTTACATATGTGTTGCTGAGTAGAAAAATTAGGACGATAGCAAGGTACAGAAGGCTGAACAACAAATTGTACGTATGAATAATGATCTAAAAATAAGAGTTAAAGCATATGAATCCCTACTTTTGTGCCCACTAATAGAACTATGCTCCTGTTCTCCATGCACATAGCAACATGCATGCCTCTCATGTGCTTTACTGCAGTAATTTCCCACGTACAGAAGCTTGGTATCATCGTGCTCTCAAGCCTCTTTAATACACACTCATGCCGTTGAGGTCCAGTTTTACACCTCAAAAGCTCATGTTGTTCATGCATTTGTCTTAGTGCCTATAGTGTCCCAGCCGCCTAATCCAACTCTTCTCTTCTCGTGTTGATCCTTCAGCCTTAAAGGCTCCCCTCACTGTTGCTGATTCCCCTAATATAACTTTCAAGACATGGATGCATAAAACCATTGCTGCATAAATAACCTTGTCTAATCATTGTTGTATAAATAATAGAAGCAGTATAATTTAAAATAACAATTATATTATTCTAGTAATTTCAAGACATGGTTATAATGTAAAACAATTAGATTCATTAAATCAATACAATTTCATCTTATTTTCAAGACATGGTTATAGAATAGAAGTGCTTGCAATGGTTATATTAAAACAATAAAATAACTTTAAAGCAGTCCAAGTTATGCATTCATTTAATACTTGGAATATAATTATAAGCAGGACTTCATATGGGTTTTGACAAAGGCCGATTAAATGAAAGCATACAACACAGGAAAATTTTAATGGAAATATAGTAAAAATATTAATCATAGTGCACAAAATCATGTTATGCCCAAGAATATATTAAATTTTTGAATAAACTTACATACCAAATACCATATTAACATCCATAGCAAAAAACACAAAATATGTGAAGTACAAAACATCTGTAGTATATATTATTTGTTTTAGTTATGAAGTACAAAAGACAAACAAAATAAAGATAAAAATTAAGCACAATATACAAACTGATAATTTAAACATCACCATAATTGGAGGATATGGTTCGATAATTGCACGCACAGTTGAAAAAATCACACGAAAAATGGCGGAACTGCGTTCTCCCCTTTTCTCTTGCGCCGCCACTCCATAACCATTTCCCCTCTTCCGCTCTTCTTCCACCCACCTTATGGCCAAGAAAATGAAATCCAAACCAATCCCCTCTTTAATAACAACAAGATCTGGTAGCCATGCTAATTCCGTCCAATCTCTCTCTGCCTTCGATGACGAGCTCGAAGACGCTGCAACTCCTCCAGCGAAATCGGTTTTTACTTTACCTCAGAGTCATCCCCTAGACAGACTAATCTCGAATTTAAATACTGTTGGTCCTTCTTTGAATGTAAATGTAATAAACGGGGATTTTCGACTTCGAAAATCAACACAAAACTACCATGTTGACTATTCAGACATCGAAAATACCTGATCATTAATAGAAAGAAGTTGGAGGGTGAGAATAGATAAGATTGAAAACTAGAATAGAAGAAGAAGAAGATCACTACAGAACAGAATCAGAGTAATACGAATCTCATAGCGGAACGAATAAATATAACATAACTTTGCAATCAAACAGTATATATGTACAATGACCTTTTCAGAGTACAACACTACACACAGCGGAAATAACAATAGCTATAAAATCCTGAAGCCTCCTGCATCAAGCTCCTCCAAGTATATCTATAAAGACCTGAACTACTTGACTGTCCGTACAAATTTGGGCATCCAAGAGTTTAGGGAAAAACAAAACAAAACAAACTCTGGGTCAGTCATGAGACTGATATGAGTAAACTCAAATCATTTGGTTTAACTTTTCAAAATCCTTTTCAAAAGAAAAGGTAATCATAAGACCGATCCTCACATAAACACGGACGGTTTTTACCTTACGATAACCCAAAACACTTTCAAAATCAATACTTTTCTGAAATTATAATAGTGTCTAATCACAAGTAATTAACAGTCTAGCAGAACGCTTGCATCTCACATTCCACATATATAGTATACAAAAAAAACCGCAGGCGCTTATTGGAGATTGGACTCCGACTATGACAAGGTATGGGACCACCTGCCGATAGTATATGTCTAGAGGCGAATACACTGGGTTCAACAAGAACGTTTTGCAACCCGACCCACACATGACCGACCACTCATTTCGCTTGAGTGTATTGAATGTATATCACCAACGGTTGGGAGCTACCCACCGTTTCCCCAAAAGGGACAACATCGAAAATAGATAAAAGAATGAAATGGATTTTCTCTAGATAGGTGATATACACCCTAATGGGAGCGACCCACATAGCCATGCTGCCTGCCCGATTTCTATCATTTCCCAGTTGATGAGGCTTGAGGTCATAATATATCTTTTGAAACACCTGACCACCATTCAATACAGGAAAATGATGCATTGATAGCAGCAAGGATTGCACAAAAATCCACCTTGCTATAATTATGCGGTTAGTGATTATTTAGATGAAAATGGCAACTTGTTTTCACGCTGTCATTAAAGATCGGGAAAAATTGGCGGTCCATTGTTAAAGTTACCTCCCTCCACTTTTGTGAGCCGCGTAATTATCCCTCTTTTTACTTCGCTTCCCAAATCCAAGTTCCCTCCATTTTTCGTGAGCCGCCTAATTATCCCTCTTTTTACTTCACTTTCTGAATCCGTAGCGAACCTCACCACCCATCATGTCCTTCTTCACTCACGAATCTCTTCTCATGTTGGAACTCTACTCCTTAACCCGCTAGCCTGGCCCTTTGTGTGAAGCAACTGCTTAGTCCCCCAAATAACGTAGGGAACCGCTTGATCGATACAATGCTTGGAGAAGAAATCGCAAATCATTGAAACTACGAACCTGGATACTGATTTCAGCTCTCCATCTATCGATGAGCTAACGGCAGCGAACCAATTTCGAACGGCGGCTTCCACTTCGTGATTCTCTATGCAGGAACGATAGTTGGCACGGTAGTACCGCAGAATCTAGGGTACGGGCCAGCAACCAAAGACGCATAAATTCACTTGATTGAACTTGTTCGAAGGTAGTTAATTTGGATTTTATGTTTTAAATATTTAATTGTTGAGTTGGTTTACTTGTTGAGTCATTATCTGGCATTCAGATGGTCTATATTTTCTAGATCAACGTAGGTTTACTTGCTGAGTAAGTTGGTGAATGATAATATTTATTTCAATATCCCTAATCTTTGTAAATGCAGAGAGGCTTCTACGCTTATCCAGGTATTGCAAAAGATGAGGAGCTCAATGGATTCTGTCAATGAACAAATCCAAATACTAACCAAACAAGTAAAATCTATTTTATGTTCTTTTATTTTTATCAGTTAGAAACCAATAGATTATTGGGTTCAACTTTCTGCTATTGAAAAGGATTGCTAGCCAATTAAATTTATTCTTGATAAATTCGTTTGGAATATATTGGAATTTGCATTGATTTCAGTTTTATACAATTCGAGGAATTTAAATGGAATTAGAAAGTGTTATTAGTATGTCTGAATCTTTTCCATATCTAAAATATTTTTGTTCTATCCTTAACATATTTTGAATCATGTAAATTCATTTAACTTCTTTGAAATCGAAATCTTATAAAATTTGATATAATATATCTGAACTAACACACAACCCCAGTGTTGTTGTGCCTAGAATATTGTATTTTAGTTAAATCATGCAGTGAAATGTATATATTCATTTGGCTATGTCCAGGCATTCGGCATGTTTCTTTGAGATAGACAAGTATAATAAATCCACTTGTGATGAATTTATATGTTAATAGGAATATTGATGATTATGTTTCTGTATTTTCACTTTTTTTTATTCATTCAACTTCAATTACCACAAGACTGCACGTTGTATGTTGTACATGTTTTTAGTCAAAAATATTTGTTTTAAAACTGCAGGCTTTAATATTACTGACAATCGCACACTATGATATGATAAATATTAGCAATCTGTGATTTACCACGTATACTTCAAGTTTTATTTTACTGACAATCTTTCTATTTGTATATTTTTCACTTTAAGTTTTTCTGTTAAAGCCCTTTATCTAGACATTTGTTACTGTATTAATAGTTTAGCCACTCACAACAATTTCTAAATTTTACATTCCAAAGATTCAAAGTTTCTCACTTTACTTTCCTCGTATCCTTAATTAACTATGTTAATAATTGATGTATGAATGAATGTGGGACATATAAAGAAATATCACTAAGACCGTTTATTTTCTTAGTCTGTATGAATGATGAACGAGAGCCATGCATGAATTTTTATAACTGGATCAAGAAAGTGATAAAAGGAAACTTTCAGGTCAAATATAAAATAAGTTCTATTAACTAACTGCATTGTCTTCAATTTGTTTACGGAAGACGGAACCCAATTTTTTGTGCAGTCCCTCTTATTGAACATTGAAATGTAACAGACTACAATGGAAATTTAACAATGGGAAGTCAATGGAAATGTTCACAACGTGTAAGAGTTGGGAACAAGTCCACCCTCAAATGTCTGTGACTGCACTTTTGCAGAAGGCAGCTTAAATCGGAGTGACGATGAGCAATAATGACCAAACATAACATATTAACAAGATAATGAATTCGCCCGCATGGATTTTACCAAAAAGATGGCATGCGAGCTCGGAACAGCAAACTTCTTGCTGGTGCAAGCTTGCACCGGCAAGCTCGAAACAACAAGCATAGCTTGAGGTTGAAATTCGTCCGCCTATAAATGACTCAGACAATCCTATATCAGGAGAACATCAGACAATCCTACATCAAGAAATGTCTTGTTGTACTGAAGCTTTTTAATGGTAGTGAAGTAAGATAGCTTCTTTGGTATTATGTAAACACATTTTATATGGAAATGGAGTTAGGTTGGCTTATGTATAACACAGTTTTTCAGTTTGGTTTATATCAGCACAAGTAACAAAGTTAATGTATGTATTACTATGGAACAGAAAATAAATACCATGTTTTATAGAATAAGTTAGTAGACTTCAAGCCTTGGTTCATTAAAGTTCATGTTTGGTTCATTCTCTCTTTGATATTTTAAACAATATCTAGTTTTCTTGGAAAATCTTGTAATGAACAAAATATCACAAAGCTTTTTAAACAAGGATCAGAGTCCTAATTTGCTTTGATATGCGTTGATATTTACTGTGGCATATAATAATTGGATTCACCACACGATTTTTCTACGCTCTTGTTTGTTAGTTTTAGTGTTGCTTTATTTTGCTTTTCTTATTGCATAAATATTCTGTAGTTTGAATTAGGAGATTTATTTGCATTTTGCAATAAAGTATTAGCGCACGATGAGTGACTATATGAAGAAAAATGCAGTGGGTTTGCCAAGATGGATGGATTTCCAATTTGCTCGAGAGTAGAATGCACTTGCGCATTGTGTACATTCAGCTGCATAATTGATAAAGCAAAGATTGTAGGAGGTTAGGCCAAATTTAATTTCGATAAGGTGAAGCACCGTGATTTTGGTTGCTTTGTGGATTGATTATTAGATGAGAGAAGTATGACCACCTATAAAAAAATAAATGTCTTACTGGAATGGTATAAGCGCATGAAATAAAAGTTGGGTCTATCTTGGAATTCTGTCATTAATTAGCCTATCAAAATACAACCTAACACTATAGCCTATCAAAATGATGTGTTAAAAGGATATCACTTTGTATCATATGTAGTGGGATAATGTAAAATAGGGCGAGCCTTTGTTTTCGAGAAGTCTTATTCTTTTTTATATTAGAAGTGCAACACTTATACCACTTGAATTTTGACCTAGTACCATGATTAAATTCTACTTAAACACTTCATTTCATTAATGGTTTTTATTTATAGCCAGGTTATCCTAAATTTTCGATGTAGGACCATCGGCTAACTTGGAGAAACGACATAGTATGTGTTTCTAGCAAATGTATAATGGGTGATGCTAGACGCATCACCCTATGGACTCTATGTTATCCATTCTGATAGGTAGCACACCACCAACCAAAATTTGGGTAAAATAATAACTAATAATGTTGTTGGTAATGTTCTGGCGAAGTTTGTATGGGATGGTTGGCAGTACATGAACGAACCCTGAGGTAAAATAAAGATATAAATGCGGTGCATTAAGCAACATCCTAAATAATTCGTGCACCAAATAGATTATTTCATTGGCTATTAGATCTCATCGCTGGTCCCAGCAGGTTATGCTATAAACTATTTATTCTATCAAAATGTGGGTTGCATTTGTAAGTAGTCTGCTCTTGTTCAATGTTAAATACTGACTAGTTTCACTTGTATGTTCGTAGCAAGCATTATGAAAAAGTGTGAAAAATGTTAACAGTTATAAATGATTACCACACTTCTTCCATTAAGTGTTTAATGGTTTGCTTTGTTCAGCACTAAGCACTTCAAATTTGAATAACTTAAACGTATTATTAATGTTAAAAGTTGTGTAGTTCGTGAAACTGTAACACTATGCATAAACTATCTCTACAAATACAATGTCTCCTTGGTTTCTATTTATGCCTGCAGCTGCTTTACCCTTTAACATTATGTAATGATAAAAATAATTATGTAATGATAATAACAATTTTGTATAGCTAATGCATTTTCAATGTATGTCATTTTCCTTTCCATACAGGTTAGCACAAAGGATAGTACAAGGGGATGTTCCACAAGCTTTAATGAACCGCAGAGTACTTAACTTTACCATGAACATATCCATTTGTTAATTAGGTGATAATGATGGCAGATTCTGACTTCTTCATGTTATGCAGTGATCTCCCTTGAAATGGGTGCACTAATTGCTGGTGTAAAATTCTGTGGGGAATTTAAAGACTGCTGAAAGTTGTCTTGAAGGAAGTTACGGATTCAGATGGACAAGTTATTCTTTTTATTGATGAGATCCATACAGTGGTTAGAGCAGGTAGATTCCAATTACAGTGTTTTTTAGGTGATGAGCCATATTACAATATGCCATTTCCTTGGCCTTTTTTTTTAATCTTGACTAATTTTTCTAGGTTATTTGAATCCTTATCAATTACAGGCAATATGCTATAACCTTGTAGTACCTGCATACCCCATGTCAAAAATGATCAAGGGGCTGTGATGCTTCACTAATTATGTTACCATGTTGTCACATCTGTAGTTTTTATTACTATCATGCAAATATATTTTTCATATGCTGATCCTTACATGTCATAGTTTTGGCAGAACACTTAATTAAGGAGGTTTGGTGATTTCTTTCTCATTCAATTTGATCATGAGATGTGATTATAAAATTTTAGTCCACTTACATTCAACTGCTAGTATAGCTTGGGCAAAATACTGTGATTGCTTCAAAGTCATTTGAGACTGCTTGATGCTAACAAGTATTGCCATGTCATGTTATCAGGTGCAACAAATGGTGCCATGGGCGTGGGAAACTTATTAAAGCCAATGCTAGGTTGAGGAAAGTTATGATGCATTGGAGCAACAACTCTAGACGAGTACCAAAAATATATTGAGAAAGACCCAGCGTTAGAACGAAGATTCCAACAGATTTATGTTGATCAACCTTCAATTGAAAACACTATCTCTATACTACATGGGTTGCGTGAAAGGTATGAGCTCCACCATGGTGTTCGCATCTCTAATAGTGCACTTGTTGAAGCTGCAACACTTTCAGATTCAGATCGCTATATAAATGGAAGGTTTTAACCTGATAAAGGTAATATTTTTACCGGCTGTTTATAGTGAGTGAGATTGTAGTTTCTTTTGTTGAACGTTCCAAGTTTACATGACTTTTTTTTTTGGTCGAAATCCAAATCGGTCCCCACTGTTGTTATTTACTTGTCATTTTCAGTAGAAAATAGTAAGTTCGAAAGTTATGGGCACATAATCTACATCTTCCCAGAGCATTTCTTTACAATATATCAAAGCAAAATCTTTATTGGTAAACGCCATTCATGGTGCAGTACATCAGATAAACTTTGTATGCTACATGTTAGTTTAACACGGTGGTTTGAAATTATTATTTTTGATGTTTGCTGAATTTGTTTGGGGGGAAAAAGTTGCTTTGTACTTCCCACAAATTGCAGCTTTTTCCTTGCTTATTAAGTTGAGTTTCAGATAAAATGAAAAGCTAAGGGATTCGTTCGGCTTAAAGCCGAGTTGTGTGTGTATTGCATTTCCGCATTTCCAATATGTATTCCAAATGGTGTGAGAGAAACGAGTTGATTGAAAAGCCATAGTCAACTATGGCTATTATGATTACGGTAAATTTAGCGTTTACCATAGTAATATCATACTGATGTTGGCGCTTAGCTATATCGCTATGTTATTGTTGTCGGTGCAGTAATGATAGATTTACTAGTTAACGGTAAATGTAGCAGTAAACACATATCAGAACCAATGGTAACGATATTTTGCTGGTCATATTAATTTTTTTCTTACCATTTTAATTGATACTTACAACGGATAATTTTTTAGAAATATAATATAGGAAGATGCTTTAGTATTATCCATGAAAATATTATATTACCCATGATATATTCTAGTATTATCCATGATGATATTCCTCTTTCTAGTTTTATTAAATTCAAAATCTATAATTATACTATTATAAATAATGTATGAGGAATCAAGAAAATGTTGTGTGTCAATTAAAATATATCAAAATATTGATATAACCCTGTATTAGGATTGAATCTTTAACAAAACAAATATTTTATCATTATCAAATTCTTAATGCAGTATTTTAATGTCTTTACGAATTGGTAAATTTACCATTGTTAATAGACAGTTCATCTACTTATCGATGTATCATTATTGATCGTTTTACAGACACGAATGAGAGGCTAGCTGCTTTTGGATGCAACTGAAGGGGAGAGACGTCTTTTCATCAGAAGCGAACTTGATGCTGCTTGTGCTCTCTTCACTCCTGCACCGAAGAACTAGAAGAGAAAAGGATTGCACCCGAATTATATCCTCATGGAAGTAGAGGACCAGGTGGAGAGCATTATCTCGCAGCTAAATATAATGCAAGATGGGGTGATTCAAGCAGTGATGATCTTTAAATGTAATGCCAGATGGGCTAGGTCCAATTTAGTCAAGGTAATAGGTAATATTACTTGCTTGATACCTAACCAATTTATTCCTTGCAATCAACTAGTGCATCAATACCTTCTGTGAGTTGGCACACATGCTAATCACCATGAAATCAGCTGTTCTCCGTATATCTGGACTTTGATTGCAAGTTCTCGAGTTGAAGTTTCTAGTTTAATTTTCTGTGCTCTTGGATCTTGATACTTGAGAAGCAGTATAAAGCAGCATAGCTGCAGCAACATCAGTTTAGTCATGGAAAAAGGTTTAATATTGTAATAAAGGAAAAAAAAAGAGGCTGCTACTGTTAGCAGTCGCAGCAGTAAAAAATAAAGTTCCAGGGTCAGTGCGTTTTCTTTTATATTATGCATTCAGCATATGTTTGTATTCTTAACTAAGTAAACAAAATAATCAAACTAGAAACTTGTTTAGATTATTATGATTGTAAATTGCCTTAGAGTTTAGCTAGATAATAAATTAAACTTAACAGTATCTAGTAATAGAAAGTTGTGAAATATGCATATATTTTTCATCCTGCTACCTAAATGTGAATTTTATGTGTTGCTCTTGTGTCACACTAGCATTCTGGCTTGCCTCGAAACTCAAGCGTACTTGTTATAATTTATCACTTGAAAATAATTTTTAAAACTAAGTGCAGCATAGGTGCTTCAGAGCTTATTTGGATTTGCTGCAGCAGTGGTTCACTTTTGCTTGCGTTATGATAAGAAAATGCTTTATAATGCTAAAAGAAAGGTACATTTTCGGATTAAATACTGCAAAATTAGAAAAACTAAATACATATTTTGTTACCAATCGTGTGGGTCTATGTATATTATGTGTTATACAATTGTGAAATTGTAAATGTTCCCCTATACAAAGAAGATTTTGCCGAAATTTTTCAAAATTTCCAGAGTAGAAAACTTTTCATGAAATTTTAAAAGTATACAGAATATAAAAGATGGAAACTAATTCGTTTAGGAATTTGATGCATATGAAAATATGTGAGGCCACAAAGAAATGGTGTTGGATAGTAATATGAACTGTTTAGGGATTGTTAGAGCTTCTGAATTGTTGACGTACTGTAGTGTGTTGCTAGGAGTATTGTAGTGTACTGTTAGGAATATTGCTTGCTGATTGAAATTTTCATATCGTTTCATATAAACCATATGCAACTCATAGCTACAGGCTTACAAGTGACCTGTAGTGCAACTCATTAGAGGCTGGAAAACACATTATACTACTATTAGTTGTTTAGTATGGTTAATATCGTCCTGAGTTCACAACTTATAAATAGGTATACACTGTACAGTTCCTAAATACTAGGTCTGTAATTTGGCATTATTTGTTTGCAAGCACTGTTGATATTAAGTTGATAATGTAATACATGCTCCATTAGTCAGGACTGATGGAGTTACAGTTTTACAGGAAGGGAAATCGAACCTTATTTGTGATGCAGTTGCAAGCATTATCATGTTCAGCTACCACATGTCATGCCGTTCCATTGATTTTCAACAAAATTAAATCAAAATTGCGGTTATACAATTGATGCAGGAACATTTGGTTGTCCTAAACCTTATGGGCGACAAAATAATATCCCTTCTAAAAGGTATGCTGAGTACTTATCATTTTCCATTAACCAATTTTCATACACGTCATTCAACTTGGCCAAAAAATCCATAGAGAAGTTAACAGTTGACTATATTAGATAAGTTTTCTTAAAATTGAACACAATTATAAAAGCAAAACATAATTATAAAAAATAATTAAGTTTTTCAAATTTTAAGTAAGTTAACAACGTTTTATTAAGAATTTTTTCAAAAAAAAATAAGTTTTATGAAAATTTAACTATTATAAAATTTAACTAAGTTAACCAAGATTTATAAAAAATAAATATTATCCTAAAAGTTAACTGCATTTTAAAACGCTTATATGTAAAGAATATAACTAAGTTAACTAAGTACTAAAATAAATAAACTTGTACAAATAATTTAGTTTTAAAAAATAACTAAGTTTATAAAAATAACTAGGTTAATAAATATAGCTAATTAATAAATCGAATATTAAAAACATTTAACTAATTAGCAAAAAAATTTATATTTAGATAATTTTACAGCATTAACTATTTATAGATCTACAGCCATTTTTTAAAATAATTCTATAAGTTTGGAAATCTCATATGCCTTAAAAGAATTATTTGTACATGAGTCTTTTCATTTAGTTTAGACTATTTATTTTAATTTTACACCTGTGTACAAAAAAGGCCCTGGTAATAATTTGGAATAAAAGTGTATACAAATAAATATATAATAATAATAATATAATATAATAATAATTTTATAAACTAATATTATAAATATTTAACTAATATTATAATAATATTATTATTATGAATATTACATGTTCTATATTTTGAAATCTTTGATAAATTGTTATAAAAGTTGACTAAGTTAATTTAACTAGTTTATATAAATTAAGTAAATTTAATAAAATTAACCAAGTTAATTAGCTTATATAAATGAACTAAGTTTACATATGCTAATATTTAGTTTTTCTCGGGTAGTTCACGCCCCAGACATGCATATAACTCTTATGTGTGATGAAAACTCATTTATGTATGAACATTTAGCAGAACATCAAATTGCTTCTACAACATACATATATTAGCTATCACTTTTGAGTATTTTCTTTGTTTGCCGCAATTACTTTCCTCGATATTTTGCTATTCATGATAGTTTATGTATACGTTTTATAACTAATAGACGTATGTTTTTTTTGACAGGCATGCTCTAGGTTTACGCTATGGTGAAAGGCATGAAAAAATATGTTGTGCTCATTCTCCTTCGAATGTATTTTGCATCGATGATGTTCATACATCTTTACTTTCTATGTATCGTTTTGGTTAGCTGTGGTTGCATGGATTGTTCTTATTAGTACGTATTGTATTGGTAAGCAACGATTGTAAGAATTGTTACTTTTGTTCACAAATATTTATATGCTTCGAACTTTGTATGACATACTTCTGATTATAAATATTTATATGCATAATATTGTGCATGAATTACTTTTAATAATGGCTATACAGACTATAGCATTATGTTAGTGCAATAAAAATATTCTACAACGATTGAACAACTTTCATGGCAAGTAAATTATGCTATAAAATACTAAATTAAACTTTCTATAGCGTTTATAGTTGCTATAATAATCAGACTATGAAATTTCTACAGCGTCTGTCGTTGCTATAATAATAAAGCAATGTTTATCAATAGCGTTTATAGTTGCTATAAATAACAATTAAATGATGTCATAAATATTAGCAACATAAACCGCAACTCTACGTTAAAGTTTTATAGCAAGAAAAACACGCTATAGATAGGAATTTGTATATTACAAATCATCCATTTAATAGCAATTCTGAAACGCCGTGAATAACATCATTTATAACATGTATTTTATAGAGATTATTAATTTGCTATTATAGACACTTGACATATTACAACATGTGGGTATATAGCGTTTATAAGTCGTATCCTTTTATAGCGTTTTTTAAACGTTATAAAAAGGTCTTTTCTTGTAGTGATTCACTTTGAATGCCACATCGTCATACCCGCCAAATCACAAATTGATTTCCCCAAAAATATCACGGGTATAAAGCTAAGAGAAACGAATTTCTCCGTCACCGAATGTAAGTACATTTGAAGAGATCAACTTACGCGATCCATTAGATATACTTTGTCAGACATTCGTCCATTCACGTTGTCTTGGGACTGGACAAACCAAAGGCACTATTCTGTAAACAGGATAGCCCTTGCATAATTCCGTCTTCAATTATTTTCACCATATTTGATCGCAACGCTAACGTCCATACAGGGTGGTTTTCAGATAATAAATCTGATCCCGGTCTCTCCGTATTGACGACGGAAAATGGTTAAAAACTTCGATGGTCGGTGATTTAACTGTCAAAGAAAAATAGGTGTACAACCAACGATCTTATTTCCAGATAGAAATTAGATCGATCAATCATCAATCAACATTTATCTCTTTTAATTTAATTTATCATTAATTTATCCATTTACCCATTTCCTGCTTCCATATATATATATATATATATATATATATATATATTCTATTTTTCTAAATTTAGAAAATATACGATATTAAACATTGGAGAACATTTCCATATTTACATCCCTTTCTTATTTTCTGTATTAGAAAACATTTCTGATTCTTATTTCGTAGAAAATATTTCCAAAACTCTTCCATTGGATTTAAACAGGTGTTTAAATAAAACATTGTTATGCCAACTCAAAAATTACACTGATTAACTAATTTCACTTAACCAAACTTCATTATCGAACCTTAACGATTCCTTAGTTAAAAATGACGTCAATCAAGTTGGTGTATAACTACCTCTCAGACCTTAACTGAACAACATCTTTAATCTCAAAATAAACAAAGTTCACCTTTTAAATCTTTAACAAACTTCCTTACGTAACTCTCGGATTCTATTTACGAATCCACTTCTTTATTTTAAAACATTGATTATAACTATAGTGTTATAATCCCTTCTTTTTAAATATCTAACTTCAAAATATAACTTTTATTCCTTAATTTAACTAAATAACTAAATAGACAATTTATGAAGATATCATTAAATCTTATTAAAAATGGAAAGTGTACTTTCCCGAATTCGATATAATCGAATTTCAACGTATAACTCTCTTTCGAATAATCTCTATTTGATAACTCCTTTTCGAATAACTATATTCGATAACTCTTTCTTCGAATAACTATATTCGATAATCTCTCTTCGAATAACTATATTCGATTAACTCTCTTCGAATGTTTTACATTCGATTAACTCTCTTCGAATGATTTAGGTTCGATTAACTCTCTTCGAATGATTTAGGTTCGATTAACTCTCTTCGAATGATTTACATTCGATTAACTCTCTTCAAATGATTTAAATTCGATTAATCTCCTTTCGAATAAATTATATTTGATTAACTCCTTTTAACTCTATTAAAATAACTAATATTCGATAACTCCTTTTAACTCTATTCGAATAACTAATATTCGATAACTCCTTCTAACTCTATTCGAATAACTAATATTCGATAACCTCTTTTCGAAAAATCTCTATTCGATTTATTCTCTTCTTCGAATAACCTATTCGATAACTCTATCTTCGAATAAACTATATTCGAATAACTCTAATCCGACTAACTCTAATTCAATTAACTCTATTCGAATAACAAATATTCGACTAACTCTTGTTCGATTAACTCTATTCGAATAACTCTAGTTCGATTTAACTCTAATCAATAACTCTAACTGATTAACTCTAACAGGTTAGCTCTAACTGGTTAACTCTAACTGGTTAACTCTAACTGGTTAACTCTATCTGATTAACTCTAACTGATTAACTCTAACTGGTTAACTCTAACTGATTAACTCTAACTGGTTAACTCTAACTGTTTAACTCTAACTGTTTAACTCTATCTGATAAACTCTAACTGGTTAAATCTAACTAATTAACCCTATCCAATTTACTCTTCGTCCATATTTAGTTTCAAATATCGATGTTGAAATCGATTCTTACTTCTCTATATAAGTCCTGACTTATATATTCTATTTATCCAATGATAAATATTTTACTTAATTTATAAAACCTTATTTATAAATTAATCTTCTTACTTTATCTGTTAAAACAGATTTCTCTTAAATGTTCACTTTGAATTCATATTCTGTTATACCCGTGTGCGAAGCACGGGTCTAAACCTTCCTAGTGTAAAATTCTTTTTTTATACAATTCTATTCATTTTTCAAGTATTTCCTTTTTATAATTGTAACGACCCAGAAAATCTGAACCAATTTAAAATTTTTAAATTGGCTAAAGTAATGGATTTTAAATATTTAAAATAAATATTTTAAATAATAGTAATAAAAAGTGAGTTTGAATCGACGTTTGAAAATGAATATAATTAATTATAATTATAAACAAGGCCTGAAATGGCGCTGCAGTTTCAAAAATTGAATTCAAACTTTGTCGGACTGTACCGGGTGCAAAACAAAACGGATTTGAGTGAAACCAAAAATATTTAAATCTGTTAGTGAATACCTTTCTAACGAATCTGAAAAATCGAAGTTTCATAGCGGAAAGCAAAAGTTATGGCCGAATGAATTTTCAGAAAGGTCGTTATGGAAATTATATAGCCCGTGAAATTGGCCATTTTGCGAACGACCTCGGAATTCTACGAAACCACTTTTGTTGTATCCGGGAGGTGAAGTTATTATTAGGTTTCAAATTTCATAATTTTTGAAGCTAGTATGTGAGCGTGGCAAATGAAAACGTGTTTTGGTCAATTTCAGTAAAATTGGATCGACCAGAAATGGGCCTTTTTGCAAACAGTCTCAGAATTCGATGAAACTAGTTTTGTTGGGACCGTATCGTCAAAACATAGCAAGATTTATTTTTCTGGAATTTTTCGAATCAGTTTGTGGACCTGGCAAATTGAAATGTACGTTCAAATCAAATATTGAATGTTTTATATTTTAATTTGAAGGAAAACTGACTGAAACAGTCGAATGGGCCTACGAAACATATCCCATTGTGTTCGGAATGGGGGTAAAACGCTAGGGACGACAGTCGTTGGGTTTAGATTGGTGGTCGTGTCAGAAAACCCCTTTTTTATATGTTTTGAAAACAATTTCAAATCATAACTATCAATCATAGACGGCATTAATGCCCCATACCACTATGTCGCCATATATAGGTATATAATCAAAATCACACAGTCATGTATTTGGAAATTGGATTTCCGTCTTGGACCAAGGCAAAAGATATTCCTTACCGAATTCGAGACTGCCTAGCCCGAGTCTCAGGCAAGCGCGTAGGCAAGCCTTGGATCGTCAGGGCCGGTCCACCGAGGTGGATTATTATGCCTGAACACTACGTTTCCCCGCCCTTTGGGGCGTAAACGAGCCAACGAATGACTCCATCGAACCCGGATCATCCGATCAAACCGAGGCGCCTCGCAACAGCAACAACCACATAAGTCAAACTCGTTAGGGCGTGTAAAACCACTGACGCCACTTCTAGCTAGGAAGAAACGCAGGCCCTCCCTGATGTCCTCTCCCGTTTCTGGTTCATACCGGGGTGTGAGGCTCGCGAATTTACGTTATACACAAAGCTACGCCACACAGGCGGTGTTTTGATCATCACCACAAGACTTTGCTTTTCAACATAAGCCCTGATCACTGCATCTTAGCATGCCACGCGGGCAATTCACACCATGCAACTGATAGCTATCAATCACACAGAATAAACTCCAATGTCAGACACACTGTCCATTTGCAAAATACTATTTATTTCCGAAATAAATATTTCCCTTTTATTTCTATTTATTTTCTAAATAAATATTTCTTTTTACAACTCTATCTATTTCATAGATAAATGTTTCTATTTATAATCTATTTGTAAATGTTTGTAAATTTCCTTTTCAATTCTATTTGTAAATGTTTTACAAATACTTCCTTTTCAATTCTATTTGTAATTGTTTTACAAATACCTCTTTTTTTCTACTTTTTCACAAATATTTTCCTTTTCTATTTTCTTTACAAATATTTTCCTTTTATATATAAAATCCATTAATTTTATATAAATAATTCATTTTCAAAATACACTTTGAAAATCCCCTTTTCTACATTCCAGTATTCCTTACGGTATCTAAAATACCAAATAACAATGATTGATATCATTCAAACATGCATAATCAACACAGATTATATATCACATCATATATTTCAATATATGTAAACAACAGTATTATAAATATTGAGGAATCCAGTTGGATCCCTCCAACCTGTTTCCCTGCATCCACAGATGTTAAACAATATAGTTAACATCAACTTCATTTCAATATGAAGTATTTTGATCAACAAAATCAATATATATTTACCGATTTATATATATAATTTCAACCAACTGACTAGAAGTTCATCCAAACAGTCAACACACACCAATCAACCAATATTTATCAGTTCTAAATATACGTTATAAAAATATAAACTGTTCAGACTTAGTGAGATTTACTCACATTGGTCGGTTTATCGTTAAATAACGATAATTGGTCATTGATTTGATTTAGGCGTTTCATTTCACCATAAATTAAGACGAGCTCCAAACCACTCCCGGTCAGTTCCATGGTGTAGCCACCGTCCATATGATCCCAATGGATCTTGTTTCGCGTAATTCTGATAACCGATGTGAAAGTTATTAACATTACAAGACCTTATATAGTTTAAATGTCACTAATTACTAAGCAAATTAATTAATTGGTATAATCCCCTCATTATCTTAATAGTGCCACGTCAGTAATACCTCTCTTATGTAAATCACGGCTTCTTCTTCCTGATTCTCACTGGCGAGTTCTTTCATGGCTATTGCGGCCTCTTCACGAAGTCAAATCACCCTCCACAACCACTTATAAATCCCATCGAAACCACCATCGTGTTGCCCTCCATACTCTCCACCTCATCATCTCCACTTTGGCGAACTCAATCGACCATACATTGGCGTGACTCCTGTATAAGTATCGACCCCTTTGAGCGTCGAACCCTCCCAAAATTCACCAATACTTGCAGAATTACCTCACAAGCTCAAATACAACGTCGAATCCAAGCATTGAAGCATCAATCCTCCCAAACTTCGAACCCTAGCTTGCGCTGGGAAAAACCAGCGAACCAGAATTGGCATCGCACCCATTCAAATGGGTATGGATTGGAAGAGAATCTCATAAGGATTCAAAATATCTATATAAAATGATTTACAGATTTTTCTATGGTTTCTTGTTATTTTTCTGAGACGACCCGATTTCCCGTTCTCACGGAAACAAGGTTATCTTTTGGAATATAACACAGAAACATAAAATAGCAGAACAGAATTAAATAAATACACCAGAATGAACAACAAAATATACTGGATACAAGAATCACCAGAGTTACACAGTATACAGGATCTTACTTAGTACAAATATAGTTCAGCTATACATAAATGTCTACAGCGGAAATAAACAAAATATGTACAATAGGAGCTGAACAGCATAAAAAGAAGTAAATGATAGAATCCATCTTCAGCTCCAGCTATCCAGAAAGAAGAACCAGCTAAACCTGAATACAAGGCTGCCCGTGTAGAAAAAGGGGCACCCGAGTTTGAGAGTGAAACAAACTACGAGTCAGTCATGGGACTGGTATGAGAAATCCACTCAACACATATATAATTGGCTAATCACATGACCACGCCACTTTCGTGGAACGGGTTTACTCCATTGGACTGCCAGTGCTTTAAAACAAATCTTTCTTTTAAACATCGCTATGCTTTTTATAAGAATGAAGCCGTTATAAGACTCAGTTCCCATCACACAATGCAACGCAAACCGGAGGATAGAGTTTTTACCTTATAACGGCCAAAATATGCTTGATACGAATAAAACAAAGGCATTTGATATTATTGCTAGTGTTTATATGTTTCGAAAACAATTTCAAATCATAACTATCAATCATAGACGACATGAGCGTCCCATGCCACTATGTCGCCAAATGTATATATATACAATCGAAACCGCATCGTCACGTATTTGGAAATTGGATTTCCGTCATGAACCAAGGCAAAAGATAGTCCTTACCGAATTCGAGACGCTCTAGCCCGCCCCTCAGGAACAGCCGCAACTGCCCCTTGGATCGTCAGGGCCGGTCCACTGATGTGGATTATTATGCCTGAACACTACGTCTCCCCGCCCTTTGGGGCGTAAACGAGCCAACGAATGACCCCATCGGACCCGGATCGTCCGATCAAACCGAGGCGCCTCGCATCAGCAACAACCACATAGGTGAAAAGTATATAAATGTCAGGGCTGGAAGGTCACTGACACCACCCTAGCTAGAAAGAAACGCAGGCCCTCCCTGATGTCCTCTCCCGTTTTAGGTTCATACCGAGGTGTGAGGCTCACGAATTCACGTTATACACAAAGCTACGCCACACAGGCGGTGCTTTGATCATCACCACAAGACTTTGCTTTTCAACAGAAGCCCTGATCACTGCATCTTAGCATGCCACACAGGCAATTCATACCGTGCAACTGATGGCTATCAATCACACAGAACAAATTCCAATGTCGGACACACAGTCCATTTACAAGTCCGTTCTGGGTCTGAACGAAACCGGAGGCACTAAATACCTCGCAAACCCTTCGATCAACACGTACGTCTGGACGATCACCACTCATTATCCATATTTCGGGATGCCTCCCAATCAGGACCTCGGTTACCATCCAAACGAGGTGAAGATCTCCGGTCTTCGACCATCGTCTTCATCTTCGAATTTCAATCGTCGGTCGATTATTCGAAATGAGAATTAACTCGGCCTTTTCAAATAATTCACGTATATTTAGAATTTCAAATCAATTTATTTCAATGGTTAAATTATTCGACAACACCAATTGTGTTCTTTAATATAGTTTTCACACCAAACACATTCAACCATCAAACATCACATAAATCAAGCAAATTCAGTTTATTTCCATTCCATATCGCTTACGATATTTTATAACTATTTATCGCTATTTTTATTTATTTTAAAATAGCCATTTTATTCAAAACGACGCTTCGGGCCATAAGGCGGCCGTGGCGCTGTTTTTCTTCAGATTTGATTTACACATATCTGAAAATCTAACCGTTGGATCTTCACAAAATTTACATCATTAGAAAGGTCTTTTCAAAACGAATCCAACGGTTCCAGTTTCGGGAAAATCCGACGGTCGGATCTCCCGGTACAATCGTTTGAATTTTCGATTTCAAAATTCGAACTGCAGCGTCGTTATTCGATTAAATATATAATTATATTTATATATATATAAATATAATCGCTTCTGGCACTGTTTTTCTTCAGATTTGAATTAAACATTCCAGACAATCCAACCGTTGGATTTTTACAAGGTTGGTGCCGTTGGAAAGATTATTCCAAGGCGAACCCGACGGTTGAGATTTCGGGAAAATCCAATGGTCGGATTTCCCGTACTAGTCGTTTGAAATCACGGTTTCAAAATACGAACTGCACGGCTTCGTTTCGTTTTAATTTTATTTATATTTATATATTTATATAAATATAGTTCATTCAACAATTTCAATATCGTTTTCACTTCAAAAAAATTTCTAACACCTTAAATTTTGGAAAAATTTCGCCATAACCTCCCCTGCACCGGGAGCGTCGGGAAATCGCAAATAGCGTCCCGGTCCTTCTAATCTCAAAAAGAAAAAGAAAAAGCCAAGCGGCTAGCCAACAGGCTCAAAATCATCACCCAAACAAATCAGTAAATGTGTACCTATTTGTCGGGCACAAATTTTATTCCTCTTCTCTAGCCCCTTTGCTATTACCTGTTCAATGAATATTGCATGTACATATATATACAGTTCTTATCATTTATCAATTTCTATTCGACTTCATATTTGATTTCCATTTGGTTTAAAAACACCATTTATTCTAATGTTACATGAATAGGCGAAAATCATTTCATTAGCTAATTAATGAATATTTCAACTCATATATGTTTATTTTGAACAAGTGGCTATTTTTAACACTTCACATTTCAACGATTTATGCATACAATAAAAATGTGATTTTTATTGTAAAACGATTCATTTCAAAACACTATTCTTCTATATAGTTCAAGTTGGTGATAAAAATAGGATTTTTATCATCTAACAATTTATTTCAAAATATAAATACCATTCAACACATGAATTTCTAAACAACGGATGAATATCAATTCAACACATGAATGTTTTCTATAGTTTCTATATATAGATAAAAATGTGATTTTTATTATCAAACGATTTATTTCAAAATATGAATACCATTCAACACATGAATTTCTAAACAACGGATGAATATCAATTCAACACATGAATGTTTTCTATAGTTTCTATATATAGATAAAAATGTGATTTTTATTATCGAACAATTTATTTCAAAATATGAATACCATTCAACACATGAATTTCTAAACAACGGATGAATATTAATTCAACACATGAATGTTTTCTATAGTTTCTATATATAGATAAAAATGTGATTTTTATTATCGAACAATTTATTTCAAAATATGAATACCATTCAACACATGAATTTCTAAACAACGGATGAATATCAATTCAACACATGAATGTTTTCAATAGTTTTTATATATAGATAAAAATGTGATTTTTATTATCGAACAATTTATTTCAAAATATGAATACCATTCAACACATGAATTTCTAAACAACGGATGAATATCAATTCAACACATGAATGTTTTCAATAGTTTTTATATATAGATAAAAATGTGATTTTTATTATCGAACAATTTATTTCAAAATATGAATACCATTCAACACATGAATTTCTAAACAACGAATGAATATCAATTCAACACATGAATGTTTTCTATACAATGAATAAATATAGTTTAAGCATATGAAAATAATTCAAACACACAAATATTATTCAAAATTTCGGCAGCATAACGGCAGGGTAGTTAAACCGGCACCGTCCCTAGTACGGCTCCTCGCTCTACCTTAAAACCTCGCGGTTTTTGACAATGGGGTTCATGCATCTAGTTCGCACGCAGGCGGCATGTATATATTTATTTCATTTCCACAACTAATCCTATGTGGTTTCAACCAAATATTTTCCAACCACAAACGGGTATTTTTCAACCGCAATCAACCAATATCAATCACAAACAATCCCAAACAATCATTCGCTATCAATCAATTTTCACAACAATTTCAACCAATAAATATCGTCCATGGTTTGTGGACGAGGGGCGTATATATATATATATATATATATATATATATATATATATATATATATATATATATATATATATAGCAATTCACTTTCATTTTCAACACATATATAATATATAATTTTTAAATCAGAAATCTCACCAATAGCTATCCAACTGCACGACTCTTCCTTTATAGAAATCTTCGCCTTCTCGTCGCTTTCGCCCGTATTCTCTACATATGTAAAAATCGAATTTTTACGATGCTATTCAATATATAAAAATATGATTTTTACTTCGACTTTCAATATATAAAAATCTGATTTTTACTTCGGCTTTCAATATATAAAAATCTGATTTTTACTTCGGCTTTCAATATATAAAAATCTGATTTTTACTTCGGCTTTCAATATATAAAAATCTGATTTTTACTTCGGCTTTCAATATATAAAAATCTGATTTTTACTTTAAAACAAAATCAGTTTTTATACTTTTTTAAAAATTTCAGTTTTTTATACTTTTTTTTTAAAATCCAGTTTTATACCTTTAAAAATCTAGTTTTATACTTAAAAAAAAAAACAATTCAGTTTTTAATCCTTTTAGAAACTGTTTTTAAACTTTTTAAAAAAACTGTTTTTAAACCTTTTTAAAAAAACTGTTTTCAAACCTTTTTATTTTTTTATTTTAAACATTTTCAGTTTTAAATTCGGTTTTATAAAATAAGATAAAAAAAATAAATAAAAAGAAATGCTTACCGGGGGGTTCACCGATGTCGGAGGTGCTTCTCGAGCTGGGCGGCTCGGGGTTCGAATGGTGGTGGCGGTCTGCGATCGAGGGAGTCGGTGGCTTCGGGTTTCGAACGGTGGTGGCGGTCTTCGATCGAGGGAGGCGGTGGCTTCGGGTCTCGAACGATGGTGGCGGTCTTCGATCGAGCGAGGCGGCGCGATTCGATAGGCGTAGGGTTTTTCTTTTTTTTTTTTCTTTTTTTTATTTCTGTATAAATCGAAATGAAGGGGGGGCCAGAACGAAGATAAAAGGGGGGGGAGGGAAATTAAAAAAAAAAAATTTATTATTATTATTTAAATTTGCAAAAGGGTTGACTTTTACATACTACCTCGAAACGAGGCCCACCGCCTGTCGTCCATAGCGTTTCACCCCCATTCTGAACACAATGGGATATGTATCGCAAGCTGATTTGCTCGTTACAATCAGTTTCCTTTTGAATTTTCATTTAAATCACTATATTGAATTTTAAACGCACATTTCAAATTACCGGGGCCACATACTAACTAGAAAAATTCCAGAAAAATATTTTCTAGCTTCGTATTGACGATACGGTCCTAACAAAACTAGTTTCGTCGAATTCTGAGACCGTTTGTAAAATGGCCAATTTCCAGTCGATTAAATTCAACAGAAACTGGTCAAACGCGTTTTCCTTTGCCACGCTCACATATTGATTCGAAAAATTATGAAATTTGAAACCTAGCAATAACTTGACACTGCGGACCCAACAAAAGTGGTTTCGTCGAAATCCGAGGTCACCTGCAAAATGTCCATTTTTAAGGGCCTGAATTCCATAGCGACTATTCAGAATTTTCAACTGGACATATCTTTTGATTCCCGCTACCAAATTTCGATTGGTCGGATTCGTTAGAAAGATATCATCAATTAGATACCAATGTTTTTGGTTTCACCAAAATCCGGATTGTTTTGCACCCGGTATATTCAATTGAAGTTTGAAATCGAATTATCGAACTACCGCGCCATTTTCAATTCTATATATAATTATAATTAATTATATTCGTTTTCAAATGTCGATTCAAACTCAGTTTTCATCGCTATTATTTAAAATATTTATTTTAAATATTTAAAATCCATTATTTTAGCCAATTTAAAAATTTTAAATTGGTTCAGATTTTCTGGGTCGTTACAATCTCCCCCACTTAAAACTTTTCGTCCCCGAAAAGGAATAAAGTCGAAAGTGGTTTGATAAATCAACGATCACACAACACAACAACCAATTCAATTGTTTTTAACCTTTAAAAATATACTAATCAACTCCTATATTCTTTCAGAGTATAGAATAAATAGTGCACATCCATGAAAAGGAAATAACAACAGAATAGAGAATTGAATGGTAGTGCAAAGTAGGGTAAATGTACCTTGCACCAGAGTCAATTAGAGATATCTACTCGGCATCTAGGATAAGCTTTCTGAATGCTCTCCTCAGTTTCCCAAGTACAATCTCGTGGATCTCCACTCCATTGCACTTTGACTAAGTGAACCTTCTTGTTTCTCAGCTCTTTGGTTTCTTTGCCGATAATCTTTAGCGGCTCTCGCCTCACAGCTAATTCTGGAGTAATTTCAATATCCTGCTGAGCTGCTTCTTCCACGACCAAGTCTGGATCATGAACGTGCTTTCGAAGTTGAGATATATGAAATACATCATGAACTCCAGGCAACCAATCAGGCAATTTGACCCTATAAGCGAGAGTTCCAATCCGTTCCAGAATAGGAAACGGACCAATAAATTTAGGCGCTAACTTTCCAGTTTTACCGAACCGGATAACTCCTCTCATCGGCGATACTTTCAAATATACATAGTCGCCAACTTCAAAGGATATATCTCTTCTTCTTTTATCGGCATAGCTCTTTTGTCGGCTTTGAGCGGCGAGCAATCGCTTCTTAATAAAATCGACTTTGTCGGCCGCTTCTCGAATCATATCAGGACCCAACACAAGTCTATTTCAAGGCTCGACCCAACAAGCAGGAGATCGGCACGGTCTACCATACAATGCTTCGAATGGCGACATTGTCAGACTCGCCTGGTAGCTATTGTTATAAGAGAATTCAGCCAAATGCAGATGGTTTTCCCATGATCCACCGAAATCTATAACACAAGCCCGCAATAGATCTTCCAAAATGCGATTCACCCTCTCAGTCTGACCGTCTGTCTGAGGATGATAAGCGGTGCTCAAGTTTAACTTCGTTCCCAGCTCGACTTGAAATGCTTCCCAGAATTTGCTAGTGAATATTGTATCTCTATCACTGACTATACTGAGTGGCACTCCATGTAGTCTAACTATTTCCCTGAAGTATATCTGCGCCAGACTCTGAGCGGTTCTATTTGATTTGACAGGTATAAAATGGGCGGTCTTCGTGAAGCGATCTACGATCACCCAAATACTGTCATTTCCTTTTCTGGTTCTGGGCAGACCATCAATGAAATCCATAGAAATATGCTCCCACTTCCAGCCAGGAACTTCCAGTGGTTGTAATAATCCCGCCAATTTCTGCTGGTCGCTTTTGACTAGCTGGCAAGTAGGGCATCGACTCACATATATTGAGATGTCTCTTTTTAACGACTTCCACCAGAATGTGCGTTTGATATCGTTATACATTTTATTCACACCCGGATGGATACTGAGCTTAGATTTATGACATTCATCAAGCACCTCTCTTCTTAATTCAGGAATATCTGGAACGCAAATTCGCCCTTCTAACCGCAGAATCCCTTCGCTGTCTAGCTGGAAATCCGAAGCATTGCCTTCACGAATTCGCTGACTTATACCTTTGATAAATTGGTCGTCTTCTTGAAGAGCCGATATCTTATCAATCAACGAGGTCGCAATGATGAAACTGGCGATCATTTCATTCTTTCGGCTTAACGCATCAGCCACGACATTGGCTTTCCCTGGAGTATATATAATTTCAAAGTCATATGCTGCAAGAAACTCCAGCCAACGCTGCTGCCTCAAATTCAAGTCCTTCTGAGTGAACAGATACTTTAACGACTGGTGATCTGTAAACAGTTCAAATCTCTCGCCCAGAAGATAGTGTCTCCAGATTTTCAAAGAGAATATGATAGCCAATAACTCAAGATCATGAGTTACATAGTTTTTCTCGTGCGGTTTCAGTTGACGGCTAGCATAAGCAATTACTTGGCCTCTTTGCATTAACACTGCGCCAAGGCCTTCTCTAGAAGCATCAGTCCATACTTTTAAATCCTGGTTGCCATCAATGATGGTTAACACTGGAGCTGTCGTTAATCTCAACTTTAGCTCTTCAAAAGCCTCCTCATTTTCTGAAGTCCATTTGAATTTAGAATGCTTCTTTGTAAGCTTCGTTAAGTGACCAGATATATTCGAAAAGTCTTTAACGAACTTCCGATAATAACTAGCCAATCCGAGAAAACTGCGGACTTCGGTGGGAGTACTGGGCTGTTTCCAATTCTGAATAGCTGTGATTTTGCTTGGATCCACAGCAATTCCTTCTTTTGATACAACGTGGCCCAGAAATTTTACTTCATCTTGCCAGAATATACATTTGGAAAATTTGGCTTTTAACACATTCCTTCTGAGGATTTCTAGAACCTGTTCCAGATGCTTTTCATGTTCTGCCTTTGATTTAGAGAAGATTAGAATATCGTCAATGAAAACCAGAACAAATTTATTCAAAACTCCTCTGAACACTCTGTTCATTAGATCGACGAAATAAGCTGGAGCGTTACATAAGCCGAATGGCATTACTAACCACTCGTAGAATAAGTCAGGGCCTCTGAACGCTGTCATTGGAACACACTCTTCGGCAATTCGAAGTTGATGGAAGCCTGTAGCTAGGTCCATTCATGAGAATACTTGTGCTCCATTTAATCGATCCAACAAATCATCAATCCGCGGCAATGGATATTTGTTCTTTATGGTCTGCTTGTTCAGATCACGATAATCCACACATAGACGTAGAGTACCATCAGATTTTGGGACAAACACCACTGCTGCGCCCCAATCAGAGAAACTAGGCCTGATTAGACCTTTCCATACTAGCTGTCTTGTTTGATTGTCTAATTCCTCCTTCTCTTTCAAGGACATTCTTCGAATAGCGTGAACTACCGGCCTTGCATTGGGAATCAAAGCAATCTTGAAATCTATTTCTCTCTGCGGAGGTAAGCGAACAACTTCTTCGAACACATCCGCATAGTTCTTGACGACAGGAATGTCTTTGATGAGGTCAGGAATATCTTCTGAGGCTTCTAGGGTATTTTCTACTTGAGCTGGAGAAACATCCAAAGCTGCCCAGAAATCCTTTCTATTTGATGTTGGGCCTTCACATGGTATGGTTATATAACTCCCTGATTTAATCTTAGCTCTAACAACTCTCTCGGCGCATCTTACCTCTGCTTCATATTTGGTTAACCAATCCAATCCCAAAATAAGATCGAATTCATCAAAGTTCATGACGACAGAGATAATAGGGAATTTATAGCAAGAAAAAGAGACGGGTACTGCACAAATCCAACTGAGATTGATGGAACCTCCCACTGGATTTCGGACAGTCATTGGCTCTTTGAGCTTCTTCAAATTCAAATCCAACTTCTTGACTGCACTCTTTGCAATAAAGCTTCGTGACGCGCCAGTGTCAAACAGTACTTTGACTGGAATGTTTTTGACAGTAAGCGTGCCTTCTAACACATCAGACCTTTCTTGACTATCTGAGGGTGCTGAGGTTTCTGCTACTTCATTCACTTGAACTATTTCAGTCTTTTTCAACTGCCAGCAATCTTGCTTTACGTGACCAAACTGATGGCATTGATTGCACCTTTGATTTCCTTGAAAATCCTTCTTGGGCTTAGATCCACTCTTTCTTTGTTCGTTCTAAGATTTGCAACTTATCGCCAAATGCCCTTTTCTATTGCAGCTTGAGCACGTGGCGGTCAATATTCGTTCGTTCCCAGGTTCAGCCCTTTTTCTCTTGGCACTGGGCTTCTTATTGATCTCCGACCTTGTACTGGCTTCAGGAATATCAGTTTCCGACTTTTCTTTGTCACTAGAACAGACCTCTTCTTCGTCGCGCAACATTCCTTTCTTGTCGAGATCTTCATACTGATAAGCCATGTATATCATTTCTGAGAAAGGAAGCTTCACATGCCCCAATACTTTATTCCGGTATTTCCTTTGAAGCCCGTGAATAAATCTCATATTTTTCCTCTTCGGATTTTGAATCAGATGAGGAGCAAAGTGAGAAAGTTCATTGAATTTCTTATGATATTCGGGAATTGTCATGTCCCCTTGTATCAGATAAGAAAATTCATCGCATAGCCGTTCGGTCGCTTCGGGAGGAGTAAATCTTTCTAAGAAAATCACTTTGAATCTATCCCAGGTGATATCACCTTCTGGATTATCTTTAATAACTGAATCCCACCAAAACAAAGCTTCGTCTTCGAGTGCCCAGGAGGCCAGTAATCTTTTCTGGTCATCCCTAAGTTTTAAGGCTTCGAAGATTTTCTCAGCCGAACAAATCCAAGCTTGTGTTCTCATAATAGATTCTTCGCCCGAGAACGGCTTTCCACCCAGATTTCTATATTTCATGAATAGAGCTTCTATATCCGGGTCAGTATTACTTCTTCTATTTCTGGCACTCATTTTCTAGTTCTTCTGCAAATAGCAGATCAAGTGTCAGGTCACAGAAAAGGTATTTTAAAATATAGAGACAAATACTTGAATGTAAATGTGTCTATCGAGGTGTAATTTCATTCTGCTTTACTCATACTAGGATATTACTGATCCTATCTGTATAGAGTTACCCGTCCTAGAACACTACTGGTTCTATTTCTGACGAGTTCGTTCAAATGTTATATTCCAGAACTAAGCTTAACCAAAGCTCTGATACCACGTTGAGACGACCCGATTTCCCGTTCTCACGGAAACAAGGTTATCTTTTGGAATATAACACAGAAACATAAAATAGCAGAACAGAATTAAATAAATACACCAGAATGAACAACAAAATATACTGGATACAAGAATCACCAGAGTTACACAGTATACAGGATCTTACTTAGTACAAATACAGTTCAGCTATACATAAATGTCTACAGCGGAAATAAACAAAATATGTACAATAGGAGCTGAACAGCATAAAAAGAAGTAAATGATAGAATCCATCTTCAGCTCCAGCTATCCAGAGAGAAGAACCAGCTAAACCTGAATACAAGGCTGCCCGTGTAGAAAAAGGGGCACCCGAGTTTGAGAGTGAAACAAACTACGAGTCAGTCATGGGACTGGTATGAGAAATCCACTCAACACATATATAATTGGCTAATCACATGACCACGCCACTTTCGTGGAACGGGTTTACTCCATTGGACTGCCAGTGCTTTAAAACAAATCTTTCTTTTAAACATCGCTATGCTTTTTATAAGAATGAAGCCGTTATAAGACTCAGTTCCCATCACACAATGCAACGCAAACCGGAGGATAGAGTTTTTACCTTATAACGGCCAAAATATTCTTGATACGAATAAAACAAAGGCATTTGATATTATTGCTAGTGTTTATATGTTTCGAAAACAATTTCAAATCATAACTATCAATCATAGACGACATGAGCGTCCCATGCCATTATGTCGCCAAATGTATATATATACAATCGAAACCGCATCGTCACGTATTTGGAAATTGGATTTCCGTCATGAACCAAGGCAAAAGATAGTCCTTACCGAATTCGAGACGCTCTAGCCCGCCCCTCAGGAACAGCCGCAACTGCCCCTTGGATCGTCAAGGCCGGTCCACTGATGTGGATTATTATGCCTGAACACTACGTCTCCCCGCCCTTTGGGGCGTAAACGAGCCAACGAATGACCCCATCGGACCCGGATCGTCCGATCAAACCGAGGCGCCTCGCATCAGCAACAACCACATAGGTGAAAAGTATATAAATGTCAGGGCTGGAAGGTCACTGACACCACCCTAGCTAGAAAGAAACGCAGGCCCTCCCTGATGTCCTCTCCCGTTTTAGGTTCATACCGGGGTGTGAGGCTCACGAATTCACGTTATACACAAAGCTACGCCACACAGGCGGTGCTTTGATCATCACCACAAGACTTTGCTTTTCAACAGAAGCCCTGATCACTACATCTTAGCATGCCACACAGGCAATTCATACCGTGCAACTGATGGCTATCAATCACACAGAACAAATTCCAATGTCGGACACACAGTCCATTTACAAGTCCGTTCTGGGTCTGAACGAAACCGGAGGCACTAAATACCTCGCAAACCCTTCGATCAACACGTACGTCTGGACGATCACCACTCATTATCCATATTTCGGGATGCCTCCCAATCAGGACCTCGGTTACCATCCAAACGAGGTGAAGATCTCCGGTCTTCGACCATCGTCTTCATCTTCGAATTTCAATCGTCGGTCGATTATTCGAAATGAGAATTAACTCGGCCTTTTCAAATAATTCACGTATATTTAGAATTTCAAATCAATTTATTTCAATGGTTAAATTATTCGACAACACCAATTGTGTTCTTTAATATAGTTTTCACACCAAACACATTCAACCATCAAACATCACATAAATCAAGCAAATTCAGTTTATTTCCATTCCATATCGCTTACGATATTTTATAACTATTTATCGCTATTTTTATTTATTTTAAAATAGCCATTTTATTCAAAACGACGCTTCGGGCCATAAGGCGGCTGTGGCGCTGTTTTTCTTCAGATTTGATTTACACATATCTGAAAATCTAACCGTTGGATCTTCACAAAATTTACATCATTAGAAAGGTCTTTTCAAAACGAATCCAACGGTTCCAGTTTCGGGAAAATCCGACGGTCGGATCTCCCGGTACAATCGTTTGAATTTTCGATTTCAAAATTCGAACTGCAGCGTCGTTATTCGATTAAATATATAATTATATTTATATATATATAAATATAATCGCTTCTGGCGCTGTTTTTCTTCAGATTTGAATTAAACATTCCAGACAATCCAACCGTTGGATTTTTACAAGGTTGATGCCGTTGGAAAGATTATTCCAAGGCGAACCCGACGGTTGAGATTTCGGGAAAATCCAATGGTCGGATTTCCCGTACTAGTCGTTTGAAATCACGGTTTCAAAATACGAACTGCACGGCTTCGTTTCGTTTTAATTTTATTTATATTTATATAAATATAGTTCATTCAACAATTTCAATATCGTTTTCACTTCAAAAAAAATTCTAACACCTTAAATTTTGGAAAAATTTCGCCATAACCTCCCCTGCACCGGGAGCGTCGGGAAATCGCAAATAGCGTCCCGGTCCTTCTTATCTCAAAAAGAAAAAGAAAAAGCCAAGCGGCTAGCCAACAGGCTCAAAATCATCACCCAAACAAATCAGTAAATGTGTACCTATTTGTCGGGCACAAATTTTATTCCTCTTCTCTAGCCCCTTTGCTATTACCTGTTCAATGAATATTGCATGTACATATATATACAGTTCTTATCATTTATCAATTTCTATTCGACTTCATATTTGATTTCCATTTGGTTTAAAAACACCATTTATTCTAATGTTACATGAATAGGCGCAAATCATTTCATTAGCTAATTAATGAATATTTCAACTCATATATGTTTATTTTGAACAAGTGGCTATTTTTAACACTTCACATTTCAACGATTTATGCATACAATAAAAATGTGATTTTTATTGTAAAACGATTCATTTCAAAACACTATTCTTCTATATAGTTCAAGTTGGTGATAAAAATAGGATTTTTATCATCTAACAATTTATTTCAAAATATAAATACCATTCAACACATGAATTTCTAAACAACGGATGAATATCAATTCAACACATGAATGTTTTCTATAGTTTCTATATATAGATAAAAATGTGATTTTTATTATCAAACGATTTATTTCAAAATATGAATACCATTCAACACATGAATTTCTAAACAACGGATGAATATCAATTCAACACATGAATGTTTTCTATAGTTTCTATATATAGATAAAAATGTGATTTTTATTATCGAACAATTTATTTCAAAATATGAATACCATTCAACACATGAATTTCTAAACAACGGATGAATATCAATTCAACACATGAATGTTTTCTATAGTTTCTATATATAGATAAAAATGTGATTTTTATTATCGAACAATTTATTTCAAAATATGAATACCATTCAACACATGAATTTCTAAACAACGGATGAATATCAATTCAACACATGAATGTTTTCAATAGTTTTTATATATAGATAAAAATGTGATTTTTATTATCGAACAATTTATTTCAAAATATGAATACCATTCAACACATGAATTTCTAAACAACGGATGAATATCAATTCAACACATGAATGTTTTCAATAGTTTTTATATATAGATAAAAATGTGATTTTTATTATCGAACAATTTATTTCAAAATATGAATACCATTCAACACATGAATTTCTAAACAACGAATGAATATCAATTCAACACATGAATGTTTTCTATACAATGAATAAATATAGTTTAAGCATATGAAAATAATTCAAACACACAAATATTATTCAAAATTTCGGCAGCATAACGGCAGGGTAGTTAAACCGGCACCGTCCCTAGTACGGCTCCTCGCTCTACCTTAAAACCTCGCGGTTTTTGACAATGGGGTTCATGCATCTAGTTCGCACGCAGGCGGCATGTATATATTTATTTCATTTCCACAACTAATCCTATGTGGTTTCAACCAAATATTTTCCAACCACAAACGGGTATTTTTCAACCGCAATCAACCAATATCAATCACAAACAATCCCAAACAATCATTCACTATCAATCAATTTTCACAACAATTTCAACCAATAAATATCGTCCATGGTTTGTGGACGAGGGGCGTATATATATATATATATATATATATATATATATATATATATATATATATTATATAGCAATTCACTTTCATTTTCAACACATATATAATATATAATTTTTAAATCAGAAATCTCACCAATAGCTATCCAACTGCACGACTCTTCCTTTATAGAAATCTTCGCCTTCTCGTCGCTTTCGCCCGTATTCTCTACATATGTAAAAATCGAATTTTTACGATGCTATTCAATATATCAAAATATGATTTTTACTTCGACTTTCAATATATAAAAATCTGATTTTTACTTCAGCTTTCAATATATAAAAATCTGATTTTTACTTCGGCTTTCAATATATAAAAATCTGATTTTTACTTCGGCTTTCAATATATAAAAATCTGATTTTTACTTCGGCTTTCAATATATAAAAATCTGATTTTTACTTCGGCTTTCAATATATAAAAATCTGATTTTTACTTCGGCTTTCAATATATAAAAATCTGATTTTTACTTTGGCTTTCAATATATAAAAATCTGATTTTTACTTCGGCTTTCAATATATAAAAATCTGATTTTTACTTTAAAACAAAATCAGTTTTTATACTTTTTTAAAAATTTCAGTTTTTTATACTTTTTTTTTTAAAATCCACTTTTATACCTTTAAAAATCTAGTTTTATACTTAAAAAAAAAACAATTCAGTTTTTAATCCTTTTAGAAACTGTTTTTAAACTTTTTTAAAAAACTGTTTTTAAACCTTTTTAAAAAAAACTGTTTTCAAAACTTTTTATTTTTTTATTTTAAACATTTTCAGTTTTAAATTCGGTTTTATAAAATAAGATAAAAAAAAAAAAAAAAAATGCTTACCGGGGGGGTTTCACCGATGTCGGAGGTGCTTCTCGAGCTGGGCGGCTCGGGGTTCGAATGGTGGTGGCGGTCTGCGATCGAGGGAGGCGGTGGCTTCGGGTCTCGAACGGTGGTGGCGGTCTTCGATCGAGGGAGGCGGTGGCTTCGGGTCTCGAACGATGGTGGCGGTCTTCGATCGAGGGAGGCGGCGCGATTCGATAGGCGTAGGGTTTTTTTTTTTTTTTTTTATTTCTGTATAAATCGAAATGAAGGGGGGGGCCAGAACGAAGATAAAAGGGGGGGAGGGAAATTAAAATTTTTTTTTTTTTTTATTTTATTATTTAAATTTGCAAAAGGGTTGACTTTTACATACTACCTCGAAACGAGGCCCACCGCCTGTCGTCCATAGCATTTCACCCCCATTCTGAACACAATGGGATATGTATCGCAAGCTGATTTGCTCGTTACAATCAGTTTCCTTTTGAATTTTCATTTAAATCACTATATTGAATTTTAAACGCACATTTCAAATTACCGGGGCCACATACTAACTAGAAAAATTCCAGAAAAATATTTTCTAGCTTCGTATTGACGATACGGTCCTAACAAAACTAGTTTCGTCGAATTCTGAGACCGTTTGTAAAATGGCCAATTTCCAGTCGATTAAATTCAACAGAAACTGGTCAAACGCGTTTTCCTTTGCCACGCTCACATATTGATTCGAAAAATTATGAAATTTGAAACCTAGCAATAACTTGACACTGCGGACCCAACAAAAGTGGTTTCGTCGAAATACGAGGTCACCTGCAAAATGTCCATTTTTAAGGGCATGAATTCCATAGCGACTATTCAGAATTTTCAACTGGACATATCTTTTGATTCCCGCTACCAAATTTCGATTGGTCGGATTCGTTAGAAAGATATCATCAATTAAATACCAATGTTTTTGGTTTCACCAAAATCCGGATTGTTTTGCACCCGGTATATTCAATTGAAGTTTGAAATCGAATTATCGAACTACCGCGCCATTTTCAATTCTATATATAATTATAATTAATTATATTCGTTTTCAAATGTCGATTCAAACTCAGTTTTCATCGCCATTATTTAAAATATTTATTTTAAATATTTAAAATCCATTATTTTAGCCAATTTAAAAATTTTAAATTGGTTCAGATTTTCTGGGTCGTTACATTTTCCAAGTGAATGATTTCGTTGTGGAGGAGAAATGTCGGCGGACGATAGTTTTGACTAGGGACTGAAGTGTGTTAGGGTTGGGGGTGAATGTGTATTTATAGAGTAGAGATAATTATTTTTTATTCGAGTTTTATATTTATTTTTATTGTATTGCTGTTTCCATTCGTACTATAAAAATCCCTGTGATCACATATAATACCCAAAAATCACGGAAATGGACATGCAGCTACAGTTTGACCTTACGGACCCAACGAAACTGGTTTCGTCGAATTCCGACTCCGTTTGCTCATACACTGTATTTTTAACCATCAAAATACTGACTGTTTTTCACATTAAAATCCCATACGGCCACATACTGACTCCAAAAATCACAAAAATTGAAATCTAACAATAATTTAATATTGAGGATCCAACAAATTTGGTTTCGTCGAAAACGGAGATCGTTAGCAAAACTGGCTATTTTTAAAGCTCAAAATAACCCATTTAAATATATAAATATATTTAAAAACATTTAAATTAAATATATTTATAAATAAATATTATCGTATATATTCACAATAGAATACCATACAGCTCTAGAATATTCCTATATGAATTTCTAACCCGATATTTCAAATCTTGATTAAATCGATATTCGATTTATAAATGAAATTCCTTTTATATATCGTTATAAATTATAAAGGAATTCAATAGAGACTTTTCTAAAATTTGATTTGAACATAAATCAAAATCTACGCAATGTAATTCCGAATTTTCTTTTCCATTAGAAAAATATACCTCCCCAGCTTCGAACGTTTCTTGTTCCACAGAAATCCGGCTTGAAACAGATTATGTATATGCAGTTGAAGTTCAAATCGCCAAATAGCGAACTGTCGCGCCATTTCGAGCTCGATTATAATTATATTATAATTCTACATTCAAACTTCGTTTAAATAATATATTCGTTGTTCAAATTCAATTCCAAACTGAATTATATAATTTAAATTGCCCAATTCACACAATACTGTGAATTCTGTTATTTCCGATTATTTCAGAAATTAAATATATTACTCTATTATTTATATTAATTAAATATTCAATATTTTTTAATTCAAGTTATCGATGTCGCCAAATCGATATTAAATAAATTAATTATTCAACCGTTAAAAATACGGGACATTACATTCTTCCCCCCATAAAATAATTTTGTCCTCGAAATTGCTAAGGTAGGAAACAAGCCCTATTAACTGGGTTAAAAATTATTTGTTTTACTCTTTTAACTTCATTTTAAACTAAATTAATTGATTTCAATTAAATTATTAATTTATTCCTACTAAAGAAAAATTTCAAAAATCCTGAAAATTTTCTAACACTCGAAATTTTTGAAAAATTTCGCCAGCACCTCCTTTGTACGGGTCAATCGATACAACTACTACTCGCCTTTCTAGGCCATCTTCAACCCAAAAGAAAATCAAACAGCCAAGCGGCTTGCCAAATCAGCCCATAAATCACCAAATCCATAAAAATAAACGTGTACCTTTTTGTCGGACATATCTTTAAATCCTTTCATTCTACTGCCAATTCAGCATATACCAAAGTCATCCCAATCAATCTCCAATCATTTGTTCTCAAATCCAATCATCCTATTTTCAAACCAAATCTCATTCTCAATCTCAAATTCTATTACCAATTTCAACTCTTACTTATCCGTCCAATATACTTAAACAAATTCATAACTCACAAATCCAATTTTATTCGATATCGTTCTATTTCAATTCAATTTCCCCTTACTGGTTTTAATTCAATTCCAGTTTGCATTCACAAATTTCTATTTGATTTCCATTTCTGGTTTTAATTCAATTTCAATTTGCTTTCGCCAATTTTCTTTAAATTCATTTTAATTCAAATAGTCTCTTTCTGGGAGTTTTTAAACAGCTTAGCTTTTCTAAAACCAAATATTCCATTTCGGATTTCAAATAACTTGTTTTCCTCAAACAATCCAACACAAATCTTTGGTAGTAATTCGTCGCTTAGAACTCAAAAATGAACACTGATGATGTGGCCAGCATCATCAGAGTTATTTCCCAGCTATCGAAGTGAGTTCAATACTATATCACTGATCAAAACCATATTTAAACGTTTCCATCTTGAAATTTATTTCAAAATATCTTTATAATGTTTGGAAAATAATTTAAAATCTCCCAGGGTTTTAAAATTCTCATCTACTTAATCCAAATCCACTTACAAACACTCATTCAACTTTAAGGAATTTTAATTCCAATTCAGATTTTAAATTCAGATTTAATTCATCTGATTCCATATATTACACTTATATGAATTCTAATTGGTTATATTTAACCATTTCACTTTTTATAATCTCATTTGATTATAATAACAACCAACACATCCAACATACTATAATATTTCCAATATTAATCATTCGTTTATATGAAAATATAGTTTGGGTAAAATTATTTCATTTACCCTCTTTCAAAACATACTGTGTCGGTTTATCGTATTCAAGCATTTAGAAACTCCTATCGATACAGTGGAACAAACTGATCGATCAGAACTTATAAACAACTCAACCAATAAATCTCCATAATATAAAACAATTTTTTATAAATTCTACAAATACGTTCACTCCTATATATACTCTCAACTCAATCTAGGGCATTACTAACCCCATCTCTACTGAGTCACGCCATAGAGCCAAGGTAATCACTTAATCTTCAGCTCTGATACCACTGTAACGAAAGGGGATTTTCGACTCCGAAAATCAACACAAAACTACCATGTTGACTATTCAGACATCAGAAATACCTGATCATTAATAGAAAGAAGTTAGAGGGTGAGAATAGATAAAGTAAAAAATTAGAATAGAAGAAGAAGAAGAAGATCATTACAGAACAGAATCAGAGTAATACGAATCTCACAGCGGAACGAATAAATATAATATATAACATAACTTTGCAATCTAACAGTATATATATACAATGAACTTTTCAGAGTACAACACTTACACACAGCAGAAATAACAATAGCTATATAATCTTGAAGCCTCCTGCTTCAAGCTCCTCCAAGTATATCTGTAAATACCTGAACTACTTGACTGCCCATACAAATTTAGGCACCCAAGAGTTTAGGGAAAAACAAAACTAAAAAGGTAATCGTAAGACCGATCCACACATAAACTCGGACGGTTTTTACCTCACGATAACCCAAAACACTTTCAAAATTAATACTATTCTGATATCATAATAGTGTCTAATCACAAGTAATTAAGAATCTAGCAGAATGCTTGCATCTCACGTTCCACATATATAGTATACAAACAAAACCGCAGGCGCTTATTGGAGATTGGATTCCGACTATGACAAGTTATGGGAGAACCTGCCGATAGTGTATCTCTAGAGGCGACTACACTGGGTTCAACAAGAACGTTTTGCAACCCGGCCCACACGTGACCGACCGCTCATTTTGCTTGAGTGTATCGAATGTATATCACCAACGGTTGGGAGCTACCCACCGTTTCCCGAAAAGGGACAGCATCGAAAATAGATAAAAGAATGAAATGGATTTTCTCTAGATAGGTGATATACACCCTAATGGGAGCGACCCACATAGCCATGCTGCCTGCCCGATTTTTGTCATTTGCCGACTGATGAGGCTTGAGGTCATAACGTATCTTTTGGAACACCTCACCATCATTCACTTTGAATTTCACATCGTCATACCCGCCAAATCACAAATTGATTTCCCCAAAAATACCACGGGTATAAAGCTAAGAGAAACGAATTCCTCCGCCACCAAACGTAAGTACATTTGAAGAGATCAGCTTACGCGATCCGTTAGATATACTTTGTCAAACATTCATCCATTCAAGTTGTCATAGGACTGGACAAACCGAAGGCACTATTCTGTAAACAGGATAGCCCTTGCATAATTCCGTCTTCAATTATTTTGATCATATTTGATCGCAACGCTAACATCCATACATGGTGGTTTTCAGATAATAAATCTGATCCCGGTCTCTCCATATTGACAATGGAAAAATGGTTAAAAACTTCGATAGTTGGTGATTTAACAATCAAAGAAAAATAGATGTACAACCAACGATCTTATTTCCAGATAGAAATTCGATCGATCAATCATCAATCAACATTTATTTCTTTTAATTTAATTTATCATTAATTTATCCATTTACCCATTTCCTGTTTCCATATATATATATATATATATACACACACATATATAGAAATTCTATTTTTCTAAATTTAGAAAATATACGATATTAAACATTGGAGAACATTTCCATATTTACTTCCCTTTCTTATTTTCTATATTAGAAAACATTTCTGATTCTTATTTGGGAAAAAACATTTCCAAAACTCTTCCATTGGATTTAAACAGATGTTTAAATAAAACATTGTTATGCCAACTCAAACATTACACTAATTAACTAATTTCACTTAACCAACCTTCACTATCGAACCTTAACCATTCCTCAGTTAAAAATGACGTCAATCAAGTTGGGGTATAACTACCTCTCAGACCTTAACTGAACAACTTCTTTAACCTCGAAATAAACAAAGTTCACCTTTTAAATCTTTAACAAACTTCTTGACGTAACTCTGGATTCTATTTACGAATCCACTTCTTTATTTTAAAACATTGATTATAACTATAGTGTTATAATTCCTTCTTTTTAAATATCTAACTTCAAAATATAACTTGTATTCCTTAATTTAACTAAATAACTAAAAAGACAATTTATGAAGAAATCATTAAATCTTGATTAAAAACGGAAAGTGTACTTTCCCGAATTCGATATAATCGAATTTCAACGTATAACTCTCTTTCGAATAATCTCTATTCGATAACTCCTTTTCGAATAAAATATATTCGATAACTCTTTCTTCGAATAACTATATTCGATAATGTCTCTTCGAATAACTATATTCGATTAACTCTCTTCGAATGTTTTACATTCGATTAACCCTCTTCGAATGATTTACATTCGATTAACTCTCTTCGAATGATTTACATTCAATTAACTCTCTTCGAATGATCTACATTCGATTAATCTCCTTTCGAATAAACTATTTTCGATTAACTCCTTTTAACTCTATTCGAATAACTAATATTCGATAACTCCTTTTAACTCTATTCGAATAACTAATATTCGATAACTCCTTTTAACTCTATTCGACCAACTAATATTCGATAACCTCTTTTCGAAAAATCTCTATTTGATTTATTCTCTTCTTCGAATAACCTTATTCGATAACTCTTTCTTCGAATAAACTATATTCGTATAACTCTAATCCGACTAACTCTAATTCAATTAACTCTATTCGAATAACAAATATTCGACTAACTCTTGTTCGATTAACTCTATTCGAATAACTCTAGTTCGATTTAACACTAATCGATTAACTTTAACTGATTAACTCTAATTGGTTAACTCTAACTGGTTAACTCTAACTGGTTAACTCTATCTGATTAACTCTAACTGATTAACTCTAACTAATTAACTCTAACTGGTTGACTCTAACTGATTAACTCTAACTGGTTAAGTCTAACTGGTTAACTCTAACTGGTTAACTCTATTTGATTAACTCTAACTGGTTAACTCTAACTGATTAACCCTATCCAATTTACTCTTCGTCCATATTCAGTTTCAAATATCGATGTTGAAATCGATTCTTACTTCTCTATATAAGCCCTGACTTATATATTCTATTTATCCAATGATAAATATTTTACTTAATTTATAAAACCTTATTTATAAATTAATCTTCTTACTTTATCTGTTAAAACAGATTTCTCTTAAATGTTCACTTTAAATTCATATTCTGTTATACCCCTGTGCGAAGCACGGGTCTAAACCTTCGTACTGTAAAAATCTCTTTTTATACAATTCTATTCGTTTTTCAAGTATTTCCTTTTTATAATCTATTTATTTCCGAAATAAATATTTCCTTTATAATTCTATTTATTTTCTAAATAAATATTTCTTTTTATAACTCTATCTATTTCATAGATAAATATTTCTATTTATAATCTATTTGTAAATGTTTTACAAATGTTTCCTTTTCAATTCTATTTGTAAATGTTTTACAAATACTTCCTTTTCAACTCTATTTGTAATTGTTTTACAAATACCTCTTTTTTTCTATTTGTTTCACAAATATTTTCCTCTTCTATTTGTTTTACAAATATTTTCCTTTTATATATAAAATCCATTGATTTTATATAAATAATTCATTTTCAAAATACACTTTGAAAATCCCCTTTTCTACATTCCAGTATTCCTTACGGTATCTAAAATACCAAATAACAATGATTGATATCATTCAAACACGCATAATCAACACAGATTATATATCACATCATATATTTCAATATATGAAAACAACAGTATTATAAATATTGAGGAATCCAGTTGGATCCCTCCAACCTATTTCCCTACATCCACAGATGTTAAACAATATAGTTAACATCAACTTCATTTCAATATGAAGTATTCTGATCAACAAAATCAATATAGACTTAACGATTTATATATATAATTTCAATCAACTGACCAGTAGTTCATCCAAACAGTCAACACACACCAATCAACCAATATTTATCAGTTCTAAAAATACGTTATAAAAATATAAATTGTTCAGAGTTAATGAGATTTACTCACATTGGTCGGTTTATCGTTAAATAACGATAATTGGTCATTGATTTTATTCAGGCGTTTAATTTCACCATAAATTGAGACGAGCTCCAAACCACTCCTGGTCAGTTCCATGGTGTAGCCACCGTCCATACGATCCCAATGGATCTTGTTTCGCGTAATTCTGATAACCAATGTGAAAGTTATTAACATTACAAGACCTTATATAGTTTAAATGTCACTAATTACTAAGCAAATTAATTAATTGGTATAATCCCCTCATCATCTTAATAGTGCCACGTCAGTAATACCTCTCTTATGTAAATCACGGCTTCTTCTTCCTGATTCTCACTGGCGAGTTCTTTCATGGCCATTGCGGCCTCTTCACGAAGCCAAATCACCCTCCATAACCACTTATAAATCTCACTGAAACCACCATCGTGTTGCCCTCCATACTCTCCACCTCGTCATCTCCACTTTGACGAACTCGATCGACCATACACTTGCGCGACTCCTGTACAGGTATCGACCCCTTTCAGCGTCGAACTCTCCCAAAATTCACCAATACCTACGGAATTACCTCACAAGCTCAAATACAACGTCGAATCCAAGCACTAAAGCCTCAATCCTCCCAAACTTCGAACCCTAGCTTGCGCTGGAAAAAACTAGCGAACCAAAATTGGCATCGCACCCATTCAAATGGGTATAGATTGGAAGAGAATCTCATAAGGATTCAAAATATCTATATAAAATGGTTTACAGATTTTTCTATGGTTTCTTGTGATTTTTCCAAGTGAACGATTTTGTTGTGGAGGAGAAATGCTGGCGGCCGATAGTTTTGACCAGGGACTGAAGTGTATTAGGGTTGGAGTGAATGTGTATTTATAGAGTAGAGATAATAATTTTTTATTCGAGTTTTATATTTATTTTTATTGTATCGTTGTTTCCATTCGTACTATAAAAATCTCTATGATCACATACAATACCCAAAAATCACGGAAATGGACATGCAGCTACAGTTTAACCTTACGGACCCAACGAAACTAGTTTCGTCGAATTCCGACTCCATTTGCTCACACACCGTATTTTTAACCTTCAAAATACTGACTGTTTTTCACATTAAAATCCCGTACGGCCACATATTGACCCCAAAAATCACAAAAATTGAAATTTAACAATAATTTAATATTGCGGATCCAACAAAATTGGTTTCGTCGAAAACGGAGATCGTTTGCAAAACTGGCTATTTTTAAAGCTCAAAATAACCCATTTAAATATATAAATATATTTAAAAACATTTAAATTAAATATTTATAAATAAATATTATCGTATATATTCACAATAGAATACCATACAGCTCCATAATATTCCTATATGAATTTCTAACTTGATATTTCAAATCCTGATTAAATCGATATTCGATTTATAAATGAAATTTCTTTTATATATCGTTATAAATTATAAAGGAATTCTATAGCGACTTTTCTAAAATTTGATTTGAACATAAATCAAAATCTACATAGTGAAATCCCGAATTTTCTTTTCCATTAGAAATATATACCTCCCCAACTCCGAACGTTTCTTGTTTCACAGAAATCCGGCTTGGAACGGATTTTGTATATGCAGTTGAAGTTCAAATCGCCAAATAGCGAACTACCGCGCCATTTCGAGCTCGATTATAATTATATTATAATTCTACGTTCAAACTTCGTTTAAATAATATATTCGTTGTTCAAATTCAATTCCAAACTAAATTATATATTTTAAAATGCCCAATTCACTCAATACTATGAATTCTGTTATTTCCGATTATTTCAGAAATTAAATATATTACTCTATTATTTATATTAATTAAATATTCAATATTATTTTAATTCAAGTTATCGATGTCGCCAAATCGATATTAAATAATTAAATAAATTAATTATTCAACTGTTAAAAATTCGGGACATTACAGTAAACGTTGGTAAGTTGCCACTCTACGTGGACTTGGGTTCTATTTTGGGAAAGTCTCCATCTTTGAGACCAATTGCTAATCGTGATGATCAGGAGCAGCTAGTTTGTGACAGCTTCACTGGTTTCCGCTCCCCTAGCGCTGAAGCTAGTCATGTTATCCAGCGCCCTCAACCTGTTCGACAGAACTCCTCTTCCAACCTAGATAAAACTCCCCATTTCCCTGCTCATCTATACTCCCTGAACTCCCCAACTTCTAACAACAATAGCCAAATTCCCTCTTTTTCTGAACTTGTCCGTGTATCAAATATGACAAATTCAAGCCCAAACGCTCCCAAGAAATGGCCATCTTTATTTCATTCTCTTCCTCGAGTTGCGGGGGACCGGTGGATTTTGAAATAGAACACGATGAATATGGATGTCCCTCCAACGACAATTCATGACGAAGCTGCTAACTTCTGGTATGAACATATTGTAGGATTCTTTTTGAACACTAAGCCTCCTACTGTTTATATGCGTATGACGTGTCGTAACTCATGGCTAATCCGAGACTCGATGAAAATGACGCATGTTGATGGCTTATACTACTTTAAGTTCTCCACTGCCGCTGAGAGACTACGTGTACTTGAAGCTGTGCCTTCTATCATTGAAGGCAGACCTTTTATTGTGACACCATGGAGTACTTCAATTGATCGAGTACGTGAACAGGTCCTATCTATTCCTGTCTGGGCGTAGTTCACCCACATTCCCTCTGTGCTACAACCATTTCTTGGCCTTAACTGGCTCACTTGTCATATAGGGAAACTTAAATGCTTTGATGCTAATACTGTTGCAAGAAGAAACTTAGTATATGCTAGGGCCCTAATTGAGATTACCCCTAATAAACCATTGCCTACTTAGATAAAAGTTAAACTAGACAATCGTGTTCATTACGTGGACGTCAAGTATAGATGGAAACCTGATATCTGCTCTAGACGCAAATCCTTTGGTCAATCCTTTGGTCATTGCTCTGATGTCTGTACGCATGTCGCTACTATGCCACTCCCAGTTAAGACTCCCTTGCCTATGCTTCCTAAACGAGTTTGGGTCCCTACTGGTCGGTTGTTTGCACAACCCGAGGTAGTGGATGATCTTGACGTGGTAGTGCCTCGAGCTATCATTTTGCCAGATGTTCCTCCTGATCCTGACATCTCCTGGAATGAGCATGAAAATGCTTGGGTACATTCTCCCTCTGTAATGCATTTTGACACCAATGAAGTTTTCTTCACTTTTATTGATGATAAAGTGGAAGAACGTAGTCGTTTTTTCTACACAGCTGACAATGACAAACTGATTATGAGAACTAACGGTGAAGTTGGAGAAAACAATGAGGTACTCTTGAAGGATTCTTCATGGGATCAAAATCGTCATTTGGCTCCTATCAATGATTTGGCTCTTCACTTTTGGAACTATAAGCATAACATGACTCCTTACACCGGTTTTTTCTATGATGATGACGTTGACGGTGGTGGACCATAGGTTTTTCTTTAACCTTTGTACGCTGATATCGTGTTTTTCTACGCTATTTTGCTGTATTGATAATGACTGGACACTTCAAAACAGAAATGTTACTCTGTGCATGTGCGGAGTACCAGTTCTTAACTTATGAATAAATGGTGTTTCTGGTCACCTTAAAAACTAGTCGGCCTTGCCAAAAAAAGAAAATAATGGTTGAAAAAAGTCACATTTCCATGAGTTAATTATGTTAAATATATTTGTTCATATAAATTGAGAACATTTTTGCTTTTGTGTTTTACGTCAAATGTCTTAAAATAATCATGTTACCGATGTTAGATTAAAAGATTTTTCATATTCTATACATGTATCATGTTTGTCGAACTGCTGTAAATTAAGTCAATTGGACCAATGTCCTAAAAAGTTAACCTATGTGATAAATATAAATTCTTTGAATCTTCTTCAAATATAAATCAGTAGTTGAAAATAAAATGAAAATTAAAAGCTGACAAAATGCCAGCCAAGGATGATTTTATAATAACTACTCAAGAATGAAACATAAATTATTTACTAAATATATTAGCACCCGAAACTGAAATCATGCGCTTGCCAAGTAAATGCTCAAATTCATAAATTTGACTGGTAATATAATACAAAGAAAGCACTTTGTTTATGTGAAACACCCTTTGTTTCGGACTAAAACACACATTTAAAAAAAGGACACTCTTTATAACCAAAAATAATAACCAGATTATCATTAAACCTAGAGCCACATCATATTGTAGATGCAAACAAACTTATTCCATTTACCTAGTCGATTTTCTCACGGACACAACAGTGTAACTCCTACCACATTTTATTTAGGATGCCTGCGAACCTTCCTACATTGGAAAGTGGACCATTTTTTTACGATAAGTCTATAACTGCAATAATTTTGATGTACTCATAGAGTTATATGAAAGACAAACTAAATGGAAAAATAGTCAGTCTAATAGTTGTGCCATTTTTGTGAATAACTGACTTAATCATTCTCTATCTATTTCATATGTATAGTTCCAATTGAATCTGGCTTCGAATGGTTTCAAAATCTCAGTTTTGATTTCATAACACAAATATACAATTTTAAACACATAGCAATTACAAATTTTTACACACTTTTGCCAATCATGTAAAGGGATTAAATATTATTGAGGGCTGCGATGCTTAAGCTTAGTAGCTAGAAATTAATGTTCTATTACATTTTGTAAATAAAAATTTATCCACTCAACATGTCGTAGAATAAAGATTGGATACGAAACAACTATACAAAGAAATGAAGTGGTAATTATGTGCATTAATTTATCGTCAGTCAATGGAGTGTAAGAATGAATGGTACAATAAAACCTTTCAAAAATATCAGTTACAAATTGAGATGTTGATTTGCAAGAACAAAGTAGATTGTAGTGTTCATAAGGTTGAACTAAACGTTAGCCAAGAACATTAAAATAGTTTCAAAAGGCTCATAATATAAATATCTACAAACATAATTTCTCCAAAACCAGACATCGGAGAGCTATATGATATCTAGCAACATTATTGTTACGTTAATAAGTTCAACTTAGTAATATTAACATCCATTGAACATACAAAAAATATATTATATTCGAATATATAGATAAAAAGAAGGTGTTGACATTTCTGTACATGTTGAATATATAGATAAAAAGGTGTTGACATTTCTATATATGTTCAGCATGCATGCAAATAAGGCCCAAAATAGGGGGTAGATTCTTCAATTGAAACTTGTATGTATCGGTGTAAATTAAATCAATTAGAAAGGCAAATAAATCGTCTTTGCTTATTTCAAAATTTGATGATTAAAATTAAAAATGTTAAAAGTTAACTTTTTCTATCAAGTTGATAATATTGACGAATTAAGTATACCGCATTAAAGGTAATAATGATTAAATTAATTAACTTTGGGAATCACATTAGATCAGTTGATGGAGATTGGAACTAAGACCATGATTTTGTGATCATCAATCCCGTTGTTGAGTTAAAATTAACTATGGGCATAGTAATAATAATATTTACAACTCACCCTTCTTTGTATTTTAAATTTATAGATTTATATGGCTTTTTTTTCTTTCAGTGTTTATGATTTGATGCTTCATTATTTTATTATCCATATGCATATGCAAACTTATCACTTGATGATGCAAACAAACTACACATCCAAAGTAACTCGTTATTATTAATTGCAAAGAATGCATTGACAAACATATCTATGAACTATGCCGACAACCTAGGAAGTGTGCCTGCTTCATCATTAAGAACAACTTTAACATGAAATATAAATGAATTTCACAAGTAAAAAAATCATATCAGTCTTTATAATCACAAGTTTCATGATATCAAGATATTTATAAACCCAAATATCAAGTATTTCTGGATGACATGTTATCTATTTTGTGTCATAATTAAGCCAGCTTAAAAAAAATCTAGTTTTTCTCGTGGCAGTGGTTAGACAGAATAATTTACTCTTAACAAAAAAATTGAGGCCCTGTAGTTGGCAGTAAATTTGTCTTCTAACCAAGTGACCCAAACTAATTCATGTAATTCCATGGAGGCGGTAAAAGAAAATTGGCACAATTGGATGTCAAATTAGCCTTTATTACCTTTTCATACCTAAGTTATCTGGGTTGTAAACAATAGCGAATCTGAAGTTTTTTTTTTTGCATCCACGTTAGGTGCTAATTTGATCGAGTTTTCAACAATAAAACTGGAGAATTTTCTTGATTTAGTTCAGGGCTAATATATAGATACTGATCGACTGTACCAACACAGTCACTAAATCATAAGTTTTTTATCCTAAACTTTGATATCTGGATATTTGTGATTTGTAATAAGTTTCTGAAATAAATTAATGGATAAAATTATTTTTGCAAATGAATAACTGTAAACGTGTATGTTTATGTATCAACTATTTTAAAGATTATGATTTACAATAACAGGAAAAGAAGCCTGCACACATAGTGTAGACTCTTAACGCACTAAGGGTGCAATATATGGGTTCCTATATAATATTACCCATTAAACAATGTGTACAGCTTAGAAATTCCATAATCTCCACCCATGATTCTGCTAGAAGCCTGCAACATCAAGTTAAACTCATACAGCTCATAAAATCATAAATTATAGGTCACAAACTACAATACCAAAATCAAATTCTCAAACTTGGAACAATGGATGTAAGACTGTATGCAACTTGCTTGCTTAAATTTTTGTTCAAGTGAGAGCCTCATGCACCTGGTACGAAATGATAATGAGATTAAAAATAAATAAATTCTCAGACTGACTACAAAAGGAGAGCTGAAATACATAACAAAAAAAAAAAAGGGCTATTTGTAGTAATATAATTTTTAGGAGATACATAGACATAACATATATTACATAAGCAAAAAATTTCTATAAAAGAACATTTATTTTCATATAATGGACTATGCAGCACCATCAGAAATTTATATATCAGATTAAGAGAGTAAAATCCTGAGTGAAACATCTAGAATTTGGTTTTAGAAAAAAAAAAAAAACCACAAAAGACCTTATTTCAATAATTTAAGTGTTGTGACTTATGGAAATATAAAAAGGTTTGACCAAACATACAAGTTAACTAAAAATGATTAAACAACGCAACTACCTGTTCGCCAGTTGCAGCTGCTCCTCCATAAACCTTTATTGCTACTCTAGTTATAAAGCTTTTTTACAAAGCGAACCCTAGCAGAACCAGTTTAGTTAGCCATATTTAATTTCACATCTAAATTGTAAATACCAAAACGCAAAATGCCCAGAATAATGGAAGATAGAGCTAGTTCTGAATTATGTAACATACTTATATATACCCTAAATCAAATATAGCATGTCCTATTTAACAATCTCAAAAAATGCTTATAATAGAATTGTCTAATACGAAGAGAAGTTCTCTTTCAAAAGTTGTTGGGCTTTCTCCTCCGAGCTTGCTCCTTCAATAGAATACTTTGTTCCCTTCATTTCTACATTTTTATTACTTTACCAAGTCACAAGCTGATCGAAATTTGATGTTGCAATTTATTATGCATTGCAAAAGTTCGAGACATGACATTACACCCAATTAAAGTGATTCCGATTTAACGGTGAACTACAGAATAATTTGTCACCCATTTAAAGTGATGGGTCTACATACCTTAACAGAAGGCAACTAAAAAGGTGGATCATCTGGTTTAATAAAACTCGACACTAGCACAACTGCGTAAATACAAACTATAGTTTCTAGCTGATATTTTCATATGCTCACTCTTAAATCCTCATTGCTCTTGCCTTGTCAATTGATTTGCATGCTAGTTAGTTTTGTAAGGAAGAAAGTGGTGACAGTCCTAAATTTGTACATACATGTTTCGAAACATGGTTAACGTGGACATTCAAAATTTGAATTGAAAAATAAATATTGAAAAAAGAATATTACAGCAACATAATACGAAAATATGATAAAAGAGAAAAAGCAAATAACAAGTACCATAATATTTTTGCATACCAAAGCATTACTATGTACATATAGATAATGACTGACTGTAACTTAATATGCTAATAAAATGCAGCACAGAATAGCACACAAAACCAAAATGCATAACATCTCACATCATCAGTTACATAAGCCATAGCATACAATTCAACTTTCATACATCCCATTTTAGGCTAGTTTAACATTGCATGGGTAAATAAAATAAAAATAAAGCATAAGTCATTTGAAAATAGGCTAGTTTAACATTACATGGGAAAGTATAAAAGAAATAAGGCATAGATAATTAGAAAATAGATGCTTCCAATAACCTATAACCAAAACCTCCAAAGAAATTTCCAAAATCATGTTCATTAAGTTCATTCAACGAACCTTTGCCATCCGAAAGAAAAATAAAATAAAATGTTAATATGCAAACACATCAATAATTGGATTAGCATCTCTACCATCAAAAGTTAAACGAGGCCGATAAATTTCTTACAAATATTTCAGTTATGCCACGTTTCCATTATATAAGATTTGACTTAAATAATGAATACGTTTAGGAGCATCGACGTACTGAGATATCAACCGAATTGAGAATTAAGCATGCAGGTTTTTAATCAAATTGAATCATTGAAACTACGTGCATGGGAGTGGGAGAAAATGCATCGTTGATTAAACTGTGTGAATCTATGTTTTCCCTACCCATTACGCATGTTTAGGACACTCAAAATAAAAAGGGTCTTCTAGGAAAAGCAATGCTATATAGAGAACAACCATGGATCAAAGTTCCAAAATGCTAATAAATTGAACTTTTTGAACATCATCATTTATAATAATTGGATTAATAATGTACAAACCTAAAAACATGAACTAATCACTGTTATGTATATAAATAAACCAACTATAATATATATTTATTAAACTCTATCTTATTCAATTTTGAAAATATAAAACTCAGCATAACGTTGCTCTGAAGCAAAGTTCTAGTTGAAGATAATTTGAAAGGAAAGGAAGTAGATTTAATGAGGTTATATTGAAAACCTACACTTCAAAACAGTGTTGAAAGAGAATGAAACTTACAATGGTGATGGATGCCTCTCTATTCTTCTAAATTATGAATAACGGTCTCTGCTTTGAACGAAAAGGTCACATCCGTATTTTCAGTGAAATCCCAAAAAGCCAATTAAGTATAAAAGATTCAAGATTTAAATTATATATGGCGAAATATAGAACATTAAATAGATATAACTATAAAACTTTGAAAGTCTACACTTCATAATGGAATAAAACCAAACATAATTGAGCTTAAATGACCAAGCTATTAGTTGAATATTAGACAATTTTTTCTCAAACATACCTAAAAGTAGACATAACTCATGCTTGAAAGCCTATAAAGCACAATAATTAGGAGTGCAATACTTAATTTAGGAAGACAAAGTACTTAAAAACAATGTAATCCTCGAATACTAACGTAGAATTTGAAATGAATATCGCTAATCATGTTGTATATATTCATTTCAATAAATCCCTAATATGCAAAAGTTTAGCTCCACCTATATATCTACCTTGATCGGAAAAGCCAGCCAACTCAAACAATTTTATTATTCATGTTGCATGAGAAAAAGGGAATCGTATGACAAAATTAAATTCTAGTGGAATAACAAAATTCAGATGTTAAAAGTAATTTAGGAGTTCTAGTTACTTGATTAATAAAATCACAATTTAACTATTTGTTTAACAAAAGAAAAACATATGAGTCCAAAAAATCATTACTACAAATTATTAGGTTGCACTCTTCTTAAACATTAGCCATAAAAGTTAAAACGAAAAGGCAGGCACCAAAAAATTAAATGGGTTTAAGTAGAGATATATGATCAAATAGACCATCTTCGGCACATAAATATCATAGTTTCATTATGTTTTTGCCCATAAACCAAAAAAATTGTTAAATTTTAATATATTCTTGTAACTTTTATCTTGTTTCATCAAAATTATGACCAAAACTAATGTATTCGGACATTATCTTGAGTTTTTCTGTGCAATTATAGATAATATTTAGTAATAACGTCTGCATAACATGCTAGTCAACAAACTCGTTTTGCCTAGTAAATAGTTTTAAAAATGGATAAACAATTGACTACTTAAAAATGGCAAATTAAAGCAATCAGGCAAACATCAAATATGGCAGATGGTAGCTTGCATAAAAAACCAGGCTAACATAAAATTCAGATTACACACAGTTCAGTTATTGCAAAGAACTTCAAAGGTTCACATAAATTGAGTTGGAAGATAATTTGTGAGGAGGCTTTAAATTCATAAATTGCTTATATAAAAAAAGGTGAAATCTAACACAAATCCTGAACTCTTGTACACTATCCGAGCATAAGCAGACGGTTCACGGCATAACAAACATGTATTTTACTGTAGCTAAAGATAGAGAAACTGCAGATGAAATTATTATAACAGGGACATTAAAATTATATACAGTAAAAAAGATCAGCTATAGGAAGGCAAAGTGTAAAATTCGAAGAAAAACAAAACAATCAGGCAAACGTACAGACAACAAACGTAAAGCAAAAGCTAACTACAAATCCTAATCGTAAGGTATCGAGGGGAGAAAAAAAAAAGCATACATCGTTTGAAGATTGCAGTTGGCACCAAAGCAGAAGCAAGGTAAAAGGAAAGATATAATGCTTTCCGATCGATTTGAGATAGGAAAGCATGTCCAAATCGAGGTATCGAAATCCAAAAAACAGGAGGAAGAGGAGGAGAGAACGCATACCTTACAGAGTGTAATGCAGAGGAAATTAGGGGTGAATCGACCTAAGGCTGGGAGACGCACACGAAGAATAAGGATCAATAGTGACGGAGGGTAAAATAAGGGGGGAAAGATGTTGGAGAGGGATCGCAGGTGAGTTTGGCAGGAATAGAAGTGTAGAGAGACTGTTCGGATCCAATTTTTCACTCCGGAACCGCAGGTGGCTTAGAGCGCAATAACATACTAGTATAGATGTTCAACATAAATCATGAGTGTCACATACTTATCAATTTTAGCTTTGACTCATCAAAGATTAAATTTAGAGAAAATTAGTGTCAAATCAGGGACGGATCTAGGCCTTGGCCAGCAAGAGCCAAGGCCCTACCTGAGTTGTCGTCAGTCTGGCAAAATACAAGAAGGTTTGGTTGATGGCCCTACCTTAAACAAGCAGCAATGCCCTGGGGCTTCAGACCTGCTACATCCAGCCCAAAGCAAATTGATTCAAGTTAATTTGCACTGAGTAAACATAAGTTGGTATATATGTCGTATGATTCTAAGGTATTTGATGGTGTGGGACTAAGTTTTAAATTTTTTTGCCCTACCTGAACAAAATGTCTAGATCCGCCCCTGTGTCAAATACAGTTAGATACCCAGATAAGAATGACGAATATTTTCCAAACAATTTGCAATTGTAATTTTGTGCATTGTCTAACCATAAATACTTTAAATATCAAATATTTGTAAAGCAAAGATTGGATGTTCTGTCGATTGAAATTCTAGTAGATGGACATTTATATAAGATGCATATAAAAGGAAATATTTATTGTAAATTTAGGAATTAAAAATATTTGTATGGAAAAATATTTGTCATTCACATATTTATAACAAATATTTGCCTAACAAATGATTTTCTTGCTCATGTTTGCTACTTATATATAATACACTAATTTCATGATTTTATAATCTTTGTCAATGGGTACAACGACGAAGGCATAAAGCTGTAGCATTAAAAAGATTGCTACCATTTACATTGATGAAATTAGCAATTTTACTTTTAGATTCTCACAATCCTGAATTACATGACAATGATCAGAATTTGAGGTTATAATAACTCCAACAACATAAACGTAGAATATATATCGACATATAAGATGTTTCTCTTGAAATTCTCAATAGAAAACAACTAACAACAAGAAGCCCTGTTAAAAAAATATCTACAAAGAAACAAAAAAATGTTCCAGTAGAAAATTCAAAAAGCTATGAAAGTAGTTTTAAGTCTTCCCATGTATTAGTAGAATGTTTAATGAAAGAAAAGTTACTTCTATAAGAACATATAGAATTATTAGAGAAAACTTCTTTTGCCGACATCATCCATTTGTTCTCTAAAGGAGTTGTAGCAACCAAGGACATATCTTATGAATTTACTCTTATGGATATGATATTAAACCTCTTTTTCACTAAATACAAATGTTTTAGTTTTGGAGACATCAAAGCAATTTTAAAAGAAAACGATATTGCAACTATTTTTGGATTATGAAGGTATCATAATAAAAAACGCTTCTCATTTAAAGGAATATGACAATAACTTTAAAATAAAGACACCCAAAATGAAAATTTCGATTAATAAACAATGATCAAAGAAAATGACATCTAAATAAAAATATGTCAATATTTGAAGTAGGAAAATATCCTGAAGGACAAAAGTGAACAAAAAGATGTTCCATAAGGACAAGAGGCTAAAATTTTGTCCATAAAGGCAAATTTTAGTGTAAAGGAATGAATTATAATGGGCCCCTGAATTCCTTACTTTACACTAAAGTTTGTCTTTATAGATAAAATTTTACTCTCTTAACCTTATGAAACAATTATTTATTCATTTTGTCCTTGAGGCAAAAACCCCTTTTCTCTAATCCAAACTTGACATTTCCTTTGGTGAAACTACCATTTGTTTACAGATTAAAGCAAATGGAAATAATTTCTTGTCCAACAACAATAAGAAAATATGTGTTGGTGCAAACAAGAAAAGCTAAAGGAAGTCTAAGAAAAATACATGCATACGTTACCCTGCTCTTCGTAAACTCTAATATTTCATAACTTATGTTATAAAATAAACTAGCATCTAACACATCTATATGCAATATTTGTTTTATGATATCACAAAAATCACTCTCAAAAAATATGTTATAGACAAAATGAAGCAACCTTTTTTAATTAACACCATTGGAAGTTAATTTAAGAAAAATGAAGTATTTCCTTAATAAAAAGCTATATATGCTGTTGAATTTGTTGATTCAATTTTTTTTTGAAGAGAATGTAATCAATTATTGATTTGATTGATTGATCAATTAATTGATTTGATTTGATTGACTGATTGATTTGATTCGTTGATCAACTAATTGATTTGGTTTGATTGATTGATTGATTTTATCATAGTAGGAAAGAAATAAAATATTATATTTTGGAGATACTTTGAAGAGGCAATTTAGAATTTTTTTTCTATGTCTTTTATTCTCCTATATATGCAGCGTTCTTGGTTAGATCAAAATCATCTGAAACCATGTGAGGCATTTAGAGAGGTTGTGTGCCTCTAAGGGATTACTCCCTAGAGAGGAAAATGAGGGATTGAGAGAAGCTATTCCTATTTACTGCCGATAAGTGCATTTGGTGCCTCCAGGTTGATTCAAAGGTTTGTCGTCGTTCTTCATTGCTCTTCTTCTCCAACAATATATGTAGTCATCTAGACATTCTTTCCCTTTCTCAATAAGTGTAATAACCCGGAAATGCGAATCAGTTTAAAAATTTTATTTTGGCAATTTTAGCGAATTTTGAATATTTAAAATAGATTATTTTAAATAAAAACGACGAGAAATTTATTTTGAATATATTTAGAACGTATATATTTATACGCGTCGTCGTTAGAATATAAAAATTTATATAATTATAAATAGAATTGAAAATGACGCGGTAGTTCGATAATTCGATTTCAAACTTCAACTGAACATACCGGGTGCAAAACAATCCGGATTTTAGTGAAACCAAAAACGTTAGGATCTATTTGTGAATATCTTTCCAACGAATCCGAAAAATCAAAATTTCATAGCGGGAATCAAAAGATATGTCCAGTTGAAAATTCTGAATAGTCGCTATGGAATTCAGGCCCTTAAAAATGGAAATTTTGCAAACGACCTCGGATTTCGACGAAACCACTTTCGTTGGATCCGTGATGTCAAATTATTGTTAGGTTTCAAATTTCATAATTTTCCGAATCAATATGTGAGCGTGGCAAAGGAAAACGCGTTTGACCAGTTTCAGTTGATTTTAATCGACTGGAAATTGGCCATTTTTCAAACGGTCTCAGAATTTGACGAAACTAGTTTTGTTAGGACCGTATCGTCAATACGAAGCTAGAAAATATTTTTCTGGAATTTTTCGAGTTAGTATGTGACCCCGGTAATTTGAAATGTACGTTTAAAATTCAATATAGCGATTTAAATGTAAATTCAGCGGAAACTGATTCAAACGATCGAATCAACCTACGAAACATGTCCCATTGTGTTCGAAATGGGGGTAAAACGCTATGGACGACAGGCGGTGGGTCTCGTTTCGAGGTCGTATGTAAAAGTCAACTTTTTGAATTAAAAAATTAAATAATAATAAAAAAAAATCTTCATCCCCTTAACCCGCTGCCCCCCCCCCCCCCGTTCGATTCGATTCAGTAAGAAGAAAAACAAACCTACAGACCTAGTTCGAGCCCCCCCAGCGGCGCCGACCTCGCGACGCCCCCCCCCCCCCCCCCCCCACCTGCGGTAGTCGCGACCCACCCCCCCTAGCCTCCTTTCTTCGATCCTCTCCTCGCAGCAACCTAGACCACCACCCAAATCCCGTCGCTCCCTCCTGACCCCCGCCTGCCACTCCCACCGCCGCCTTGAAACCGACTACCGCCCAACCCAAACCCCCCCCCCTCATCCACCGACCGAAGACCCCCTCCCCGCCTCCCACTTGAAGATCAACGTCCCCCTCAACCCTCTTCATATCCGAAGATTTGTAAGTTTTATAGTTTACATCGTTTTTAATTTTTAATTTTCAGTTTTACTATATAATATCCGTGTTAAAAATCAGTTTTATTATACATATAGTTTTGAAATTAAAAATATGGTTTTTACATATAGTTTTGAAATTAAAATTATGATTTTGATTTATATGAATAGCCGATAAGGTTATGATCTTTAGTTATGTAAAGATTAGATTTTTCCTTAGGTAAAAATTAGATTTTTAATAACGTGAAGGAACGATTTTTATATGAGTGAAAGGTTCGATTTTTACATAATCAAAAATAGGATTTTTGTTCATAGAAAAGATGGGATTTTTATTATGAGATGGGCGTTGTAAAAATATAATTTTTATATAAGTAAGAAGTTAAAAATATAATTTTTACATGATAGGAATATTAAAAATATCATCTTTATTTTTGAAAAGGCGAAATCTTTATTTTTGAAAAGGCGAAATCTTTATTTTTGAAAAGGCGAAATCTTTATATGAAGAATGGCGTGATAAAAATATAATGTTTACTATATGAACATCGATGTGAAAATATAATTTTTATCTATATAGTAGCGGTGTAAAAATTCAATTTTTATATATTGAATAGCATAGTAAAAATTCGATTTTTATATATTGAGTAGCATAGTAAAAAATTCGATTTTTACATATGTAGTGGCTACAGCAACGAAGATGACAAAAATGCGATAACGATGAAGATTTCTATCAAATGAAGAGTCGTGGTATTGGATAGCTTTCGGTGAGAATTTCTCACCTTTCAATTTCTTTTCTAGTTATATATATATACTAGGATGCAGACGGTGCTTAGCAGCACCCGACACAATCGTCCACAGACCATGGACTTGTTTGTTTGATTGCATAAATTAGTTAGATGATTAGATTTGAATTTGGTTGTTTGTTGAATTTGATTGATGTGTGAATGGCGTGGGCCTTCACTAGACCGGGGATAAGGCTAGGCCTCGTCCCGTTTATAGTATCGTGCCGTTATGCCGCCGAAATTTTCTAAAATAAGTTAGAAAAATAAAAATACCATTTTATTTGAAGAATGAACTGAATAGAAATTCATGTGTTGAAATAAAATATTTTATCGTTAAAAATATAATTTTTAACGTAAATGTGAATAAAATAAAATATTCATTTACAAACCAGACGGTTTGTTTATGTACACCTATTTGAATGACATTAATTGGGACGATAAATTTTACACATCGCCCAACTGCACAAATAAAATCTGTGTTTGATTGCTTGAAACCCCACACGGGTGTTGGGATGAAATTTGAAGTTCACTCATCCTGATTGATTAAATATGTCGATCGATTGATTGACAGGCTGTTATAAGCGTTGAATATCTATATTTGATGCTTATACAGTGTAGTGCACTTTGGTTGATGGTTGATTATTTTTCAATGCTATTATATACATGTGTTGTATGAAAATCCATATAATTAATTTTATATGGTAATTGATTGGGCCTCATTCCAATTTAGAAAATAAAGAATATTATAAAATAAAGGTTCATGTGTTGACTGTACTCATCCGTTGAGATTAGTCATGTGTTAAACGAAATATTTTAATAATAAAATTTACATCTTTATCAATATAAAGTAAAGGTTCATGTGTTGACTGTACTCATCCGTTGAGATTAGTCATGTGTTGAACGAAATATTTTAATAATAAAATTTACATCTTTATCAATATAAAGTAAAGGTTCATGTGTTGACTGTACTCATCCGTTGAGATTAGTCATGTGTTGAACGAAATATTTTAATAATAAAATTTACATCTTTATCAATATAAAGTAAAAGTTCATGTGTTGACTGTACTCATCCGTTGAGATTAGTCATGTGTTGAACGAAATATTTTGATAATAACAAATATTTTGATAATAGGAAATATTTGAAATAGAATATTTGAAAATAGAAATACATTAAGCCGTGTTGATTAGATTGACGCCATTTTGACGTGAACGATATTTGTATCGATTTTATTCATTTCGAAATGAATTGAATTGAAAACGATTTCGAAATGAATTGAATTGAAAACGATTTCGAAATGAATTGAATTGAAAACGATTTCGAAATGAATTGAACTGAAAACGATTTCGAAATGAATTGAATTGAAAACGATTTCGAAATGAATTGAATATATAACGAATTTGATTTCAATGGAATATATAACGAATTTGAATCGAATAGAAAACCAATTTGAATTGAATCGAATAGAAAACCAATTTGATTTGAATCGAATAGAAAACCAATTTGAATTGAATCGAATAGAAAACCAATTTGAATTGAATCGAATAGAAAACCAATTTGAATTGAATTGAATAGAAAACCAATATGAATTGAATCGAATAGAAAACCAATTTGAATTGAATCGAATAGAAAACCAATTTGAATTGAATCGAATAGAAAACCAATTTGAATTGAATCGAATAGAAAACCAATTTGAATTGAATCGAATAGAAAACCAATTTGAATTGAATGGAATAGAAAACCAATTTGATTTGAATCGAATAGAAAACCAATTTGAATTGAATCGAATAGAAAACCAATTTGAATTGAATCGAATAGAAAACCAATTTGAATTGAATCGAATAGAAAACCAATTTGAATTGAATCGAATAGAAAACCAATTTGAATTGAATCGAATAGAAAACCAATTTGAATTGAATCGAATAGAAAACCAATTTGAATTGAATCGAATAGAAAACCAATTTGAATTGAATCGAATAGAAAACCAATTTGAATTGAATCGAATAGAAAACCAATTTGAATTGAATCGAATAGAAAACCAATTTGAATTGAATCGAATAGAAAACCAGTTTGAATCGAATCGAATAGAAAACCAGTTTGAATCGAATCGAATAGAAAACCAGTTTGAATCGAATCGAATAGAAAACCAGTTTGAATTGAATCGAATAGAAAACCAGTTTGAATTGAATCGAATAGAAAACCAATTTGAATTGAATCGAATAGAAAACCAATTTGAATTGAATCGAATAGAAAACCAGAATAGAAAACCAATTTGAATTGAATTGAATAGAAAACCAATTTGAATTGAATCGAATAGAAAACCAATTTGAATTGAATCGAATAGAAAACCAATTTGATTTGAATCGAATAGAAAACCAATTTGAATTGAATTGAACAGAAAACCAATTTGAATTTGAATAGAATAGAAAACCAATTTGAATTTGAATAGAATAGAAAATCAATTGAATTTGAATAGGATAGAAAACGAATTTGATATGAATTCGAATTGAATTGAATAGATAACGAATTTGTTAGACCAAAAAGTGGTTCTAACACCCAAATTGATTAAAAGCAAATGAAATGAGATAAAAATGAAAATGAACACACAGGATTTATAGTGGTTCGGCGAAGAAATGCCTACGTCCACTTATCTTTCACTATTTTCAATGATTCAGTTGCAAATACAATGAAAATATTCACTTGATTTCTCTCACAACTCACTTACAATCACTCAATTGACTAAAAACAAATAATGAAAGAAGATTTGGATTCTCCGGGAGTGCTGGAATTCGGGTTACGAAGGTGGTTGGATTCTCCAAGTGCCCGAAAAAAGATCCTTTTCTTTGTCTCCAGACGGGGTATTTATAGGTGGGAATTTGCTCAGAGCCCGATCCGGATCGGAGCCACGTGTCATCCATCCCATCAGCATCGGGTTCGGATGGATTTCTATGTTGACAACGCATCAGAATAATGGACGTTATGGGCAGGAACTGGTCATAGCCGATCCGGATATCCAGGCGCTCGTGCAGGGGAGTGATGTGAAAAATGGGTTCAGGTCGGAGGGACATGTACAAGGGGTTCGGATCGGGATATCCGATCCGACCCGGATTGACTTGGAAACAATTCTCTCTTCTCTTTATTCTGCTCCGCTCCGCTCCGACCTATCTTCGTAGTAATCAAGTGGCTTTCCGATCCAATTGAGATTATATTGCCCTCCGATCCGAACAGCTGTGCCTTTCTAATTCCAAGAGTAATAGTTCACCGATCCGAATAGCAGACTTTACCCTATCCGAACCGCTATCCTGCTCCGATCCGACCCGCTTCAGAGTTTTTCAAGTTCTTCAATATTTCTTATCTTGACTTTGTGTTGCCCAGTTCACAAAGTGGGCTAACATTTTGCCCCCTCAAAGGATGCTTCTGTTGGAGACGGAGCGTGCTTTGACCATCGACGCATAGCACTCTTCGAGGTAAGTTCTCTTTTGATTTTCCTTGCGTTTTTATCTTTTTCTTCAAATTTCAATTCAGTTTGCTGCTGAGCTAAGGAAATCGGTTCGGTTCGGAATCCGATCCGAACAGACCCCCTCTTCTCTCTATCTTTTACTGGAGTATTGGGCCAAGCTTCGCTTCTGGGCTGTTCACCCGATCCGAACAGGGGTTCTCCTATTGGGCCGCCGATCCAAATGGGGAGACGAATAGTCACCTTCTTCTTCTATATAAACTTCGCCTTCTTCCTCCTTTCACTTTCACTGTTTCATTTGCGAAGTTCTGTAAAAACAAGAAAAACTTAATTCGTGAACCTTCAAAATTCTTCTTAATTCTCGAAGTAATCATACTGGTAGGTTATAAAACTTCGATCGATTCCTTTTTTAATTGTTTCCGACTCGAATTCGTAGGCGACTAGGATTATTTTATCATGGAATTCTGATGAACTTGCCGCTGTGACCCTCCCTCGTCGCCGTCTCGAGATTGGAATGGAGGAGACTATAACTCGTCGTTAAGTGCACCATCGTAAAATCACTTGCCTTCGATTTGGGTGAATAGCACGATATTGGCCTCGGAATTGGATAGGGAAGAAAGAGGGCGAAGGAGAAGAAGAAGACGATGGAAAATCGGTTCGGTTCGGAAGGATATGGAAGGTGAAAAACAAAGGAAGAAGGAAAGAAATTCAAGAGGTCGGGGCGAGCGAAGAAAGAAAAAAGAAACGAAATCTAGGAGATCGGATTGGATCGGAGCAGGCATTTAAGACAGGAGGGAAGGAGCCTCCCTAACCGGATCTGATCGGATCGTAAAACGATGGAAGAGAAATATAACTACATGATCCGATCCGAACCGTTAGGGGACTCTGCCTCCGATCCGATCCGACTTCAATTTCTGAGCTTCAATAAGATTTCCAAGCCTAAGGTCACGCCCCCGATCCGATCCCAATGAATGAATCCGAACCGAAGCACAGTCTATCTTAACGCATAAAAACTCGTCTAACTGGCCCAATCAAACTTCGGCATAATCTTCAATCTTATGGACAGTTAGGATAGTGCCTTGCGAACGTAACTGGACATCAAGAATTACTTCAACTCTTTATATCTTGCCAAACTTTTTCGTCGCACTTTTAAACATTTACTTTGCACTTTCCGCATACACTGTTCACACTTTAGTTTGCACACACGCACGGGGGGATACGGGCTAATTTGCTCTAATTTGTGCTATTGCTTCTTCAATAGTTCTATGACCATGAGACCCAGACGCTCTTCCAGACTAGCTGAGAGGAAAGAAGCCCCGGAAACCTCTAACAAAATCACTCTCGAGGACATATCTTCTCCGTCAGATCCAGAATGGGACAATGAGGGTCCAGACTACGGGGTTGGAAATCGGGAAAGCAACGAGGTGTCTTCAGAAAATGAAGTTTCTCTGGGTTTTGAGGAGGAAGGAGGGATTGGTGACGATCGAGCCCCTGATGAATTTGAATCGGCCGTTATATTGGAATCACCTCCAGATTCCGTTGAGTCAACAATCGACAACGATCGACTTATCCGAATTTGCTTAAAGTACGGGATAATGAAAAGGGACACTCTAGTGCTTTCAAGCTCTGACCGTCCCCACAACCCTCCAGAAGGATATATGGCGGTCACTCGATTGATGTGCATGGTCGGCGCTATTCCTCCATTCTCTCCCTTCATCGTTGACTTCTTAAGACAAATGTGGATTGCCCTCATGCAGCTGCATCCCAATTCGTATGCCTACTTGCACACTTTGTACATAGCATATCGTGAAATCTTAGACATAGAGCTCACGTTCGATGACGTTCACTTCTTCTATAATTTCAAGCATCGGACTCGAGAGACTCCATCTTTCTGCTACTTCGAGTCAGTTCCAAAAAGGAAGATAATCTCAGCACCATTCAGCAGTAAAGCTGGAGATTCCAGACTAGAATGGTTCTACGTGAAGCGACAGCCTGGATGCGCCAAGAGGTGGACAAAATCAAGTAAAGCGCTGATTTTCTAAATCCGGGCTCTATACACTTGAATCATCACCTTAACTTGTTTTCCTTTTTGTTTGCAGTCGACAATCCAAAACAAATATCAGATCAGGTGTTCTTTGACTGGATGCATCAACTTCTTAACGGCGACCAAAAATTCTTGACTATCGATGAAGTCCTTAAAGACGAATATCTTCACTTTCATGGGCTGTTATCCGTTTTTCGTAGCATTGGCCATGGGACGGCTCCATACGCATATATTCCTCCAGTGGAGGTAGTCCCAGAGATAGGAGAAGGCTCAGGAGTTCCTACAGTGCCTCTTCGAACTTCACCTTCTCCATCTTCTACTCAGGATGACGAATTGGCTAACCTGGCCGAAAAGCATCGTGAAGGATATATTGCCCCCGAGGAGGCTACTTCTCCGGAAAAGTCAACATCCTCCCAAGAGTCGCCACTTAATGCTTCCGAGGGGAATATCCCTAGTACTGATGACCAAATATTTCAAGGTTTGGGGGATCTCCCTTACCTTAAACTATATACACTTTAGAGGATTCCAGGAAGGATCCTTTAGTCTTTACCTCTTCTGAAGAGACCACTCCTGCTAAGGCTAAAGAGCCTGCCCGTACTAGTCTAACTTCAGATTCGGGTTGGTTGGGGGGAAACACACCACTTAGGACACACTTTATACAACAACATTAGAATTCATCGCACCTCTTTCTCCGTGAATCCATTAATTCTAAATTTCGTTTGTCTTATTGTGCAGGTACGATGTCTCGATCCTATTATGATATCAGGAAGCTTCACCGCAGCATGTCCAATCCACCTCAGGATATCGAGTATGATCGCCGGGATGATCGTGGTAGGGAGGAGAGAAGGCCTTATGATCCCTATCGCTCTCGACCCTCACGTTCTCGCTCACCAGTTCGGCCGGAACAAGAGAGATACAAGGGTTATCAAAGCCGCAGGGAAGAGGACAGACCACCATCTAAAGACTCCACTTCTTCCCATGAAAAGCGCAGTAGAGAGAGAAGTCCTCCGAAAGAAACCAGGTCTCGGAGTAAGCACAAGGTCCCTGCTACTAAACGACCTAGGACAGACAAAGAAACTACTGAATCCTCCTCACACAAGGACACCGAATTGACAATCCCCGCTCCTCCCCCACTAGATGCGGAAACTGCAGTAAAGCGGGCATATTTGGAGGAGCAATTTCCCGAACACTACTTCGAGACTTTGACTTTCTTACCTGCCCTTGAACCTATTTCTTCTAAGTGGGCAGATGAGGCCAAAGCAAAGATAGATGCGGTGGAAAAACAGTATTCTGAGATGTTTAAATATTCACGCAACCTTTCCAGAATCATCCGTACTCTAATCACAAATACCAACTCAATGCAAAAGACCGCGGAGGAGGATGCCAAGGCTTTAAAAGCTCTAGGAAAAGATTTGGAAGACACTCAAGCTCAGCTAGCTGTCGCTCAAAGGGACGCTTCTAACTTCAAACAACAATTTGAGGACATGCAAAAACGTTATCATGACTTGCTTGAATCTCACACTCAAGAGCGTTCTGAATTAAAAAAGCAAGCTGATGAGGCTAAGTCAGAAGCTGCTAAGACACGCCTTGCTTATGCTGAGCTTGAACGGAAAAACGCCGAGTTAGCAAAGAGGAGTGCTGAACTAGAAAAGAAGAACGCTGACTTGGCTTCAAAGCTGTTGGAGGCAGAGAACAGAGCTGCCCTGGCCGAGGGCAATGTGGAGTGTGCTATCAAATCTGCGGAGGAAGCCCGCAAGCAATTATCCGAGGCGGAGGCTGATATTCAAGGTTTTGGCGAATTAATGATTGAATTCTTCGCACATATCATCCGTCGCCGAAACATTTCTTGGATCGAGGATTATCCATCCACTCTAGCTCAAGTATGGAATCAGATCGTCGAGTGGGAAAAAGAGGAACTTAAGGTCGATTCCATCGATGAAGATAAGCTAATGGAGAAATACTTGAGGGATGATGAACCGGAGCGCCTAGCCGAAGGGCGCCGCCTCATTGCTGAGGCCATGGAAGAAGAGAGACGGAAGTCTAAACAGAAGAATGCTCTCGAAGTTGGTTCCTCTTCTTCTGCCCCTGCGACTTCTGAAGTAGAGGGGTATGACCCTGAAAATCCGGGAATTCCCCGAACAACTCTGCTATCCCCTATTCCTGAAACAGCATCAGAGGTAGTAGTCACCCCTGCCGAGAAGTCTTCGGAAGGTATCCCTACCTTTTCTCCTCAATTTGTCAAGGCTATTTCTACCTTTCGCCATGTGATTGAGCAATCGATGAAAAACCCATTGTTTTCGCCTGAGTTGATAACTGTTGCTTCTCATTCTGTAGGTGTTGAGCCATCCGAAAAGACAGATGTGACTCAGGGAGCCACCGCCGGGGCAAAGCCCGCCGAAAAGGACAAAAGAGGGGAGGATAAGGCTGCTCCTATAGACTTAGGAGAAGGAAGTGAGCCAACTAAGGTCGCCACTCCCCATGATGAAGAAATGATAGCAGCTTTAAAGGACGATGGCGGTGACGGGGGGCATGAAGAGGAACCAGAAGTTGCTATAGTCGGGGAGTCAAAAAATGCTGATGGTGTTACCTTGGCTGCAATGAAAGCTGATCAAGACAAACGCTTGCAATTAAAAGCCGAAGAACTAGACCCCGAAGCCCTCAAGCCCCTCGCAGTTGTGGATGCGGGATCAAGGTTAGTTGTTAAGCTCTCAACTAGATCTATTACAGAGGAACTTGCTAAAAAATCTTCTCTTGATTCCAGCGCTCCGCCCTCCGGGAAGAAGTCTACTGGCTCCAGCACTGCATCTTCAGGAAAGAAGAAATCAAAACGAATCTTGACAGAGGCTGAGAAAGAAGCAAAGGATGCGGAGAAAGCCGCCAAGAAGTCCAAAGCTCATTTGAAATCTAAATAGTGGATTGCCTTGTATGGTTTTAGCATTTAATGAACCAATAATTGCTGCTACAAGAGTGGCTCCTGCACTTTCTTTTTTAGCTATTTTCCTGTACAAATTCATTCATTTGTAAATAAAAAATAACTCATTTTCTGCAATGTCTGTTTGTCAGCACTTCTGCACTTATGTAAAAATGCATGTCTTGCTATAGTTACGAAATGAAGTCACGGAGCGAGGGAATATGTGTATACATATATGCCCCCAGTTAATTCTAATAAATTATTAATGCTTAATCAAGCAATCTGAATGCTCCCGATTTTCTGACGGGATAGCATTTCCTGTGTCGTCAGTGCCTGTCGTTTTTCTGGCATTTCTTTTATACTCTCTCTCTCTCTGGAGAGTTAGAGTTAGGGAAAAATTTCTTTTTCAGCGCTCAGTCGGAGACGCTTTTATACTATCTCTCTCTCTGGAGAGTTAGAGTTAGGGGAAGAATTTCTTTTTCAGCGCTCAGTCGGAGACGCTTTTATACTCTCTCTCTCTTTGGAGAGTTAGAGTTAAGAATGTCGTTTTCTCATTCTTTTATGTCTTATCGCACAAGTAGTCGCTGTGCTTTTTCTTATGTTTAAACTGTCTTTAACCTTTTCAGGTTTTGAATCATCCTGTTTTCCATAATCACAACAGAATAATTGATGAATGTATATATGTAATGCATAAAAGTAAATAACACACAATATTTTATAGTGGTTCGGCTAAATCGTAGCCTACATCCACTTTATAGTCTTTTATTCATATCGTCAGATTTTCCCAAGGCAAGTCGTGCCTTATTACAGAATTCATAAGAAAAATAACAAAGAGTACAACATTTTTAATCCAAATATCGCATTAAGTGTTGGGCATTCCATGCTCTAGGGACTTCTTCGCCATCTACGGTCGTTAACTTGAAGGTTCCTTTTTCAAGTTTCCGTTGGATGACAAAGGGTCCTTCCCACTTTGGACCGAGGTGAGGAAGGGATGGAAAGACTCTCTTTAGCACCAAATCTCCTGGTTCAAAAGTCCTAAGGCGAACTTTTTTGTCGTAATAACGTGCCATCTGACGTCGATGTCTTGCTGCACGCAAATCTGCTTCGTCCCTTTTTTCTTCGATTTCATCAAGAGACTCAAGTAAGAGCGCCAGATTCGTCATCGGGTCATAATATGTCACCCTGTGGGAAGGAACTTCTAGTTCAACTGGAATTACTGCTTCTGAGCCAAAGGAGAGAGAGAAAGGGGTACGACCGGTGGCCGTCTTAAATGTTGTTCGATATGCCCACAAAGCTAGGGGCAATTCGTCAACCCATTTTGCCTTTGCACGCTCTAACCGTTTCTTGAGGATGTATTTTATTACTTTGTTTATTGCCTCTACTTGCCCGTTCGACTGCGGATAGGCAACTGCAGTATATCGCTTGTCAATCTTATACTTCTGGCAGAAATTTCTGAATTCAGTGCTATCGAATTGGGTTCCGTTGTCAGTTATAATCGTCCTTGGGATCCCGAATCAGCATATAATATTTCTGACCACGAAACTTATCACCTTTCTTGCCGTGATCTTGGTCAAGGGCTCAGCTTCCACCCACTTCGTAAAATAGTCCACGGCCACTATTGCATATTTCGCTCCTCCTTTAACAATCGGTAGAACTCCAATGATATCAATACCCCACGTGGCAAATGGCCAAGGACTCACCATTGATTTAAGTTGGGTCGACGGTGCTCTGGGGATTTTGGCGAATCTCTGGCACTTATCGCAGCGTCGGGAATAATTAGCTGCATCTTTATTAATTGTGGGCCAGAAGTATCCATATCGCAATATCTTTTTTGCTAAAGTCTGACCTCCTGTATGATCTCCACACTCACCTTCGTGCACTTCTCTTAGTACACTTTTGATGTCGTCGTGTGCAATACATCGTAACAGGGGCATGGAAAATCCCTGCCTATAAAGAATATCATCTTGTATTACATATCTAGTAGCCTTGCGAACTATAGCCCTTCTCTCACTCTTCTTTGACGGGAGTGTTCCATCCTTAAGGAAATTCTTAATTGGGGTCATCCACGACTCCTTTTCCGGTTCCGCTTCGAAAGCGAACTCAACTTCCATGGACTCAAAGCTTGGCGATTCCAACGTTTCTATTGGAATTATTTCAGTCTCTTCTGGATTGTCGGAACTAGCCAGCTTTGCCAGCCTATCCACCTTCTGGTTTTCAGCTCTTGGGATATGTGTTATGTTGTACCGCTCCAAGCTACTCAATAGCTCTCTCACTTTCCTGAGGTAGGCGATGAGTCGAGGTCCCCGAGCCACAAATTCCTCTCGCACTTGGCAAACAACGATTTTAGAGTCACAGAATATGTCTAACATTTTTACTCCGAGGTCTTTAGCAAGCTTCAGCCCGGGAATCAGGGCTTCATATTCAGAGTCATTGTTAGTCGCCGCAAATTCTAATCGTAGAGCATAATATAACGACCGTCCTTCGGGGGTGACTAAGACGATTCCAGCTCCGGACCTTCGATCGTTCTTGGCTCCATCTGTGTATAGTTTCCACGGATCTATCTTTAACTCATCCTCGGATCTAACCACTTTGTCATCGATTACTTCCTCCTCTGGGATGGTGAATTCCGCAATAAAGTCTGCCAGAGCTTGCCCCCTGATCGACTTTCGTGGTTGAAAATTCAAATCAAACTGACTTAATTCTATATTCCATTTGATCAACCTTCCCGATGCTTCGGGTCTCTGCAACACCTGCCTCAAAGGCTGGTTGGTGTATATGGTTATTGGATGAGCTTGGAAATAGTGACGAAGTTTTCGGGATGCAATTAGGAGGCTGTAAGCGAGCTTCTCAATCTTTGGGTAATTGCGCTCTGCCGCTGCTAATTTCTTGCTTACATAATACACTGGCCTTTGTACTTTGTCTTCTTCTCGAACCAGGGCTGTGCTAACGGCGTGAGCCGAAACTGCCAAGTAAACAAACAATTTTTCGTGATCTACTGGCTTTGACAAAATCGGCGGTTTCTCTAGCAGTTCCAATAAATTTCGAAAGGCCTCAACACAGTCCGGAGTCCACTCGAAGTTCTTCTTTCCTCTTTTAATCAAATCAAAAAACGGAATGCATTTGTCTGTGGCTTTGGAGATGAATCTACTCAGCGTCGCTACTTTCCCTGCAAGACTTTGGACGTCTTTAATTCTCCTCGGCTCTTCAATATTTCAAATTGCTGCTATCTGGCTAGGATTGATTTCAATTCCTCGGGAGCTCACAATGAAGCCTAGGAACTTTCCCGATGCCACTCCAAATGAGCATTTCAGAGGATTCAATTTCATCCGATATTTTCGCAGGATACCAAACATTTCCGCCAAGTCTTGCGTATGGCTGGAGGACTATTTCGATTTGACAAGCATATCATCCACATAAACTTCCATAGTCTTTCCTATTTGATTATAAAACATTCTGTTCAACAAGCGCTGATAAGTGGCTCCAGCGTTTTTTAATCCGAATGGCATTACAACATAACAATACAATCCCAAATTTGTAATGAAGCTCGTATGTTCTTGGTCTGGCACGTGCATAGGAATTTGGTTGTACCCAGAGTATGCATCCATGAAAGAGAGAAGTTCATGACCTGCTGTCGAATCTACAAGCTGGTCAATTCTGGGAAGTGGGAAACTATCTTTAGGGCAGGCTTTGTTCAAATCTGAAAAATCAATACAAGTCCGCCACTTTCCATTCGGCTTCTTTACCAAGACGGGATTCGATATCCAGTCGGGATATGTCGAATCTCGAATAAATCCATTCTGCTTCAACTTCTCCATTTCCTCTTTGAGAGCAGCCGACCTCTCTGGGGCCAGCATGCGTCTCTTTTGCTTCACAGGCGGATGTTTCGGGTTTACATTCAATTTGTGACTTATAATGGATGGCGATATCCCACACATGTCAGCGTGGGTCCAGGCAAACAAGTCCAAGTTTGCCTTCAAGAAGTCCGTTAGTTCTTTGGCTCGACGTGGATCCAATTGAGAACCAATCTTCAAAACTTTTGTCGGATCAGCTTCATCAATGGGAATTTCCACTGTCGCTTCATTAGGAGTTGCATTCCTAGCCTCTGGTTCCTCGTCTTTTCTGGGATCCAGGTCTTCAGGCGTTCCTTTGGGCAACCCTTCGGGGTCAATCTCTCTAATTGCTATGTCGAGCCCCCCTTTGAGGGAGACGTGGCATCTTTACTCTCGACGTTAAGTCCTTTCATCAACATCTTTAATTCGGCCACATAGCAGGCCCGTCCGGAAACTTGATCCCCTCTCATTACTCCAGTTCCGGCTTCGGTTGGGAACTTAAGTAATAAACACCAAGGGGCGATACAAACTCTGAATTCAGCAAGGGCAGTCCTCCCCAAAAATGCATTATAAGGCGAATCTACGTCCAATACTACGAACTGAAGCATCCGCACTCTTCTGCGTTCTCCTTGCCCCAAGGTCACGGGCAATTCTATGTATCCCATGGGAGCTGTTGACGCCCCGTTGAAGCCTCTGATCCATCCTTCACATGGCTTCAAATCTTCAGATTCAAGCTTCATCTGATCGAATGACTTTTTAAATAAAATATTGACAGAACTTCCGTTGTCTACTAATACCTTATGGACCAAGGCCGGCCCAATAGTTGTAGTAATAACCAACGGATCATCAGTGGGTGATTGGATCCCAGTATTATCCCGGCTGCGGAATACCACGTCGTCAAACATGGTCTTCTGTTGTTTTATGGGGGTGATATCTTCCAAATCATCACCTTCATTCACATCTAGGTGCTTGGCAGCATTTACATATTGATCCATTGATCTGAAACTTCGGATTGCCGGGTGAGGTCCGCCCACTATGGAGTTGATAACAATTCCTTTACCTTTCTGCTGCGCTGTAGGCTTGGGAGCAGGTAGAATCTGTTTTGGAGCCTGCTCTCCTTGCCCCCTGTCCCTCGGGGCAACCTTGTATTCATCCAACTTCCCTTCACGCAGCAGCTTCTCAATCACATCCCTCAAATGCCGACATTCATTGGTTGAATGCCCATGAGTTCCATGAAACAAAAAAAATTTCCCTGTCGCCATTTCTTTCTCGGTCGAATCACGAGGTGGCGGTCTTTTGTATTGCAACACATTGTACGTATCCAGGTAAATATTTTCCAGGGTGTCGTTCAATGGTGTATAATTCTCGTAGGTCTGGAATCGGGGTCTTTTGTTAGGATCACTTCCCCTATTTCTGTTTCTTCTGTTACCGTTCGGATTACGGTTATTGTTGTTGTTACCCCCGCTTCCAGCATTGTTGTTTCCACCCTTGTTTCCCACATTTACTTCAACCTTGCCATAACTTTCCCCAGACTGCTTCACGGCGATATTACTCTGCACATTTTCTTTTGAAGCCGCCTCAGATTTTCTCTTTCGGTTTGCCCTGGCCTCCTCTCGCCTTAAATAAATATCGGCTTTTTCATAGAATATCTCTCTTGTGGAGGGTGTCTTCCCAGAAAGGTAATCCCCGAACTCAGATTCAGGATCGACTCCTTCCTTTAATGCCATCAGAATGGTGGGCTCATGCGGGTCACTAACTTCAGTCACAGCTAGGTTAAAACGGTCAAGATATGCCCTCAAAGACTCTCCTGGTGCCTGCTTGATTCTCGATAATTCAATAACACTTTTGGACTTTCAGGCATGGAGTCGGAACTGGTTCATAAAACGTTCGCTCAGTTCCCTGTAATTCGAAATCGAACGAGGAGGAAGTCGGGTAAACCAGAACAGCGCCACATCTTCTAAGTAGATTGGGAATGCTTTGCACTTCACATCATCAGGGGCAGCAACAGCATTCATGAGCCACGAGTATCGCATCAAATGCTGTCCCGGATCATTCCTTCTGTTGTACTTGTTCATCTGTGGCAAGTTAAAGCACCGGGGAAATTGGAAGTCGAGGATATCGTCGGTGAAAGGAGTATGGCTTCGCTCAATGCCATAATCTTCATTTGTATAGTTCCGGCTCTCGGACATGATCTGGCGAACCATTGCCTGTACATCAGCATTAGTTAGGGGCCGCTCAGGTTCCCTGGCCCTAGTATCTGAGTTCCTTCTGGGCTCTTGTTCAGGAGATGCCCTTCTTCTTCGAGCTGCTTCTGCTCTATTCCGTTCCCTGCGCTCCCGGTCGATCTCGGGAGGAGGGGACTGGAGCCTTTGCCCCCGAGTGGGGTCATTGTTTCCTAGTGCTCGTGCAATATCCTCACGAGATCCCAAAGATCCAAATGTCAGCTGCTCCACATTCTGAGGTCGTTCGAGCGGCCTTCTTTCACGGGGCCGCTCTTCCTCGGAAGATGAAGACTGATCCACTGGTGTGTGACGAACCGGTGATGGAGTTCTCTGTCGACGGAGTTCGCTAATCTCCCTACTCATGAGCCTCATATTCTCCTGCATCATGAGATTAGTGCGCTCGTGGACTTTCATAGCCTCCCTTGTACTTTCAAGCATATCAAGTAGGCGCGAGAAATCTCCTTGAGTAATGGGCGCAGATGGGTTGACCTGATCACTGACCCTGGCGGCTGGAATCGGAGCATTTGTAGGGACTCGAGTAGAAGTTCCAACATCACCAAGAGTTGGATCGGATCGGAGATGGGAGGTCGGATCGGATCGGAGCTGGGGAGTCTGGTCGGGTCGGTACATGGCAAGCTGCTCGGGTCGGTTCAGATTGGGGGAATGCACTGCTTCAGAATCTCCTACCCGGATCGGATCGGAGCTTTCCCCTTGAAGACGGCTCGGATTTCCTGCATTGGTTCGTCCTGCTGCTGAACTCTGCCCACGAGACCTTGTTACAACCGCATTTTGCTGATCTTCGCCTGCTCCATTTCCTCGAACAGATTGAACTTCTTTGCCTTTTCCTTTGGCCATGGTTCTTTGACAATCACTTCGACAAATATCCAAGGGTGTTGAAACTTAAGGATTAACTTCTTTGAACTCAACGGTCCAAAAAGTAGAATGATAATCCTGGAAAACAAAGAATTCAGATGAGTTCTCAGTGAAAGCACCAAAATGTTAGACCAAAAAGTGGTTCTAACACCCAAATTGATTAAAAGCAAATGAAATGAGATAAAAATGAAAATGAACACACAGGATTTATAGTGGTTCGGCGAAGAAATGCCTACGTCCACTTATCTTTCACTATTTTCAATGATTCAATTGCAAATACAATGAAAATATTCACTTGATTTCTCTCACAACTCACTTACAATCACTCAATTGACTAAAAACAAATAATGAAAGAAGATTTGGATTCTACGGGAGTGCTGGAATTCGGGTTACGAAGGTGGTTGGATTCTCCAAGTGCCCGAAAAAAGATCCTTTTCTTTGTCTCCAGACGGGGTATTTATAGGTGTGAATTTGCTCAGAGCCCGATCCGGCGGAGCCACGTGTCATCCATCCCATCAGCATCGGGTTCGGATGGATTTCTATGTTGACAACGCATCAGAATAATGGACGTTATGGGCAGGAACTGGTCATAGCCGATCCGGATATCCAGGCGCTCGTGCAGGGGAGTGATGTGAAAAATGGGTTCAGGTCGGAGGGACATGTACAAGGGGTTCGGATCGGGATATCCGATCCGACCCGGATTGACTTGGAAACAATTCTCTCTTCTCTTTATTCTGCTCCGCTCCGCTCCGACCTATCTTCGTAGTAATCAAGTGGCTTTCCGATCCAATTGAGATTATATTGCCCTCCGATCCGAACAGCTGTGCCTTTCTAATTCCAAGAGTAATAGTTCACCGATCCGAATAGCAGACTTTACCCTATCCGAACCGCTATCCTGCTCCGATCCGACCCGCTTCAGAGTTTTTCAAGTTCTTCAATATTTCTTATCTTGACTTTGTGTTGCCCAGTTCACAAAGTGGGCTAACAGAATTCAAATTGAATTGAATGCGAATTGAAATGAATTCAAATTGAATTGAAATTTGAATTGAATAGAAATGAATTTTAAAACGAATTTATAAAGAAGAATTCAATTTTGCTTTGAATTGAAATGGAAGTTGAAATGAATTTTGAAACGAATTTAAAAACTATTTATAAAATTCGTTTTAAATAGAAATCGACGAAATATATATTATATATATAATATAATGGCCTGAATAGAACGCGCCGCGCCGCGGCAGTGCGTGAATTTCGACCATTTATTTCAAACGGACATTACGGGAGATCCGACCATCGGATTCTCCTAAAATCGGAACCGTTGGGTTCGTATCGAAAAGAGCTTTCTAACGAATATTTGAAATTTGAAATCTAACGGTTGGATTTGGAGATACGTCCAAATCAAATTCGAAAAAGGTCGTTATAGGTGCAGTTCGATGGCCGTTGATGGAAATCGACTGTACGGGCCTTGATAAAATTATTAAAAATAGTGATAATTTGTGTAAAATCACAAGAAATGATTTGGGAAAAATTGGGATGAAAAACTCCATATTTGAAAAGATAAAAACAGATTTTTATCGAAATGAACTAGTTTGAATTTAAAACCCGATTTGTTTTTAAATAAATAAATTAGATTTAAAAAGGGTTTTAAATAATCGGAATTCCTAATATATTTGATTTAAATTGAACTAGAATGTGATTTGGGTTTGTCGTGAACTGTGTTTTAAATAACACCTAGTTCTTTAACCCAGTAAAAGGAGTTTTAACGAATCTGCAATTAGGTTGAAATGTGAATCTAAAATCTAAATTATCAAATTTAGAAATGAGCGAGAATGGAGTATCGCCAGTTTTGCTCCAAAGCGATAGTTAAATCTTTAATTAGATTTGAACGTGAAATGGTAATTAATTTTACCGACAACACTGTGGTGTTAGATATGGAGTATCACCAGTTTTGCTTCATGGGATGATTAGGTTGGGATTGGAAAATAAAATAAATAATTACTTCGGTGTGGTTCGCTAATCTCCACTAGTTTAGAAAACCATAATTTGGTTTGAAACGACATCCAAAGGAAGATTAAAGGATAAATTTTAAAGAATTTATCTTGGATAAAATTAATGGTAACCTTTCCCAAAAGATGTGAATATTTAAATAACAGAATATTCAGAATTGGAATGAGGCATATGTTGTGTTTATGTAACATTTGTTTTAATATACGCGGGTTGTTCGGAAAGGCCGGGTTTATACCCATTCTGAATAACCGATTCGACGATATGTCGAAGATTAAGACGTTGGTCGAAGACCGGAAGTCTTCACATCGTTTGGATAATTACCGACGATCCTGATTGGGCTGTACACCCAAGAGGATGGAAATAGTTGGTGGTCGTCCAGACGTACTTGGAGATGGATGGATATGCGAGGAAAGTGCCTCCGGTTTCGTTCAGACCCAGAACGGACTTGTAAATGGATTGTGTCTGACATTGGATTTTATTCTGTGTTGATTGATTTCTATTAAATATACATCTGTTTGGCAGCGGAGAATTTATTCTTTTGCTTAACGCCCTTCTCTGAGACGTACGAGCTCAGAGGTTGTATATCGATGGACATCAGTCGCATGGCATGAATTGCCTGTGTGGCACGCTAAGATGCAATGATCAAGGCTTTTGTTGAAAAGCAGAGTCTTGTGGTTGATGATCAAAGCACGGCCTACGTGGCAGCTTTGTGTATAACGTGAATTCGTGAGCCTCACACCTCGGTATGAGTCAAAAACGGGATACGGACTGCAGGGAGAGCACGACGTTTCTTTCTAGCTTTGGTGGTGTCAGTGACTTACCAGCCCTGACATTTATATACTTTTCACCTTTGTGGTTGTTGGATGAGGCGCCTCGATTTTAGGTCTGTAAGGACCGGGAAACGTGTGTTCAGGAATTTCCAATCCTCTAACGTAAGTGAGGACCGGCCCTGAAGATCCAGGGGTTGCCCAGAGTGCGTAGCCCTGATACATTTGCTAGAGTGTCTCGAACGCGGAGAGGAGCTTGCCCCTTGCCTCGACTCATGACGGAAATCCAATTTCCAATACGTGTATTGCGGTTTTAATTGTAGAACTAGTATGGCGACATGATATATGGTACCCATGCCGTCTATGATTTATATTTATGATTGAAATTGTTTTGACACTATACACTTATTATAGTATCAAATGATTTGTTTTTAAACGTACCAAGCATGTTTGGCTATTATAAGGGAAAACCCTATCCTCCGGCTTGCGTTGCATTGTGTGATGGGACCTGGGTCTTATAATAGCTTCATTTTTCGAAAAAGCATTGCGCTGTTTATTCTATCACTAGTATTCTTGGGAGAAAACCCGTTCCATGTTATACGGCGTGGTCCCTTGAATTACTCTCTTTTAAAATTGAATTAAATAACTGTTTTAGTTCTCACACCAGTCACATGACTGACCTGGAGTTTATTGTTTTAACCTAAACTCTGGGTGCCCCTATTTTTCGCACGGGCAGCTAGTAGTTTTGGTTTTGCAGATTTATATTCACAGGATCCTGGTTTACAGCTGGAATGATATCCGGAAAGCTCTGTATCCGTATATCACCTTCAGTTGTGCTTTGTATTATTTTCCGCTGCTATGTAATTTATTGTAATCTCTGATAATTTTCGAATGTAATTTATTCAGTTATACTCTGTATATTCTTGTATCTGATGGAATTGTTGTAATAGCAATGAAATGTTCTTCCGTGTGCGTTCTGTTGTGTGTTGTTCTCAAAGTATCCGCCCTTTCCTTAACGGGGAAGTTACGGGTTCTTACAATAAGTTTATTAATTCAATTCTAATTTTGTTTATTTTTGTTTCTATCCATTGAGTGTAAACAAGATTTTTTTTTGGTGAATCAATAAATAGGGCGATTAAGCGGAATATTTGTGTATTGTTATTATCTATTGTCTATTGTATTTTATTTTCAATCAAATTCATCTTAAAGTGATTGAGTGAAAAAGATCCTTTTTCGGTGTTTTGTCTTTTCCGCGACGCACAAAACCCCCAACAGATTGGTATCAGAACAATTTGTGCAATATTTGCACATTATATTGGTATCAGAGCTCTATTCATCTCGTAGCTTGGAGTGATTTTGGATTGAAGATTGTAATGTTAGAGATGATGTTTTCGTAGATGACTATTTTTTATGGTAGATATTAGGAGATTGGAAACCCATGATAATGGATGATCCATACCACAATGGTCTGATTGATAGAGATGAGAAGAAGTCCTTTGATATGGATAAGGGAAGATGGAAGAGTACGAAGAAGAAGGAAATTGTTTTGGTTCGCCATGTTGTATATAACGGTGTTGTATACACAATTATATGATTTTTGTTTGATGATAACAACCAAATATATTTTATAAATGTGTTTATTACTGTACTGTTCTATATTTACATCACAGACAGGAATGTAATATTTATATTTAAATAAAATACATCTGTACAGAAATTCAAATATTTACTGTATTTTATTTAAAATATAAATATTATATTTCTAACATTCAAACAATACATCTATTTTAACTCCACTATTTAATCTCTTCACATATTTATACATATAAATAAACAAAATAGAATAGACAAGTCTGTTTGACAACAATGAAATGATATTTTATTTCAAATAGATTTTGTTTATTCCAAATAATCAGTACAATCACTTTTTCATATACATTAGCTCCTCATTATATCACTCAACACTCATTTGATTATATATTCAGTTATACATTCACAGACTCAAATACAGACACTTTCACTGTTACACACACTGGTCTTGTTTTCTGCCTTCTGTCTTTTATCTTCTGTCTTCACAGCATTCTTCAGTCAGTCCAGTAATCATCACCTGTCACATGAAACAGAAACACACAGTACACTGCAATAGAAATAACACTGAACACATGCGAATATAATTTTTATTTTTAATTTTTTTTTTTGCCTCAGTTTTCTGGTGTGTTTCTCATCATTTTTCATGACTTGATCTGATTCATCTGTGTCTAGACAGACAGTTTGTATATGTACAGGGACAGGAAAATTTTCTGATCGACTGCATATACACACGTGTACAGATATACACGTGTGCACTGCCTCGCCGATCAGTGTGCAACTGGGGAGTAGCCACGTGGACCTTCTCTACTCAGTACACATGAAGTCAAAGTCAACACAAGTCAATACAAAAGCAGTTTCAATGTGGTTAAGCAAACATGAATGATCAATGTCAAGTGCAAGTTCAATGTAAAGCCAAATGGTACAAGACAGGGTAACATAAGTGGTCGAGTAGTCATGCAGCAATGAAAGTGTACACAGCAAGATGACAAACATGGGAAAATGGTCAGGACCAACCAACAATGAAGAAACAGCTCAAACAAGTGATAAAGAGAGTAAGCAAACACAACAGCATGGTGAATACAACAACAAAGCAAAGAGATAAGTGCCAAATACATGAAGAAAGAGTGGTCGAGCATAATGCTAAGCAATGGAGCAGTGGAACTTGGCAACATAGATTACATACAAAGCAAGGTTCAGTTTTTCTTACAAAGATGTGAAACAGCAACTTGTATGTGTGCATGCTCAAACAACTCGAGGAAGGATTCAATGTACATACAAGACAGCAGCATGATTCAAGTGTGTAAGTGACAGCAGCAAAATGGTAATGCAAGACAGACTACAAGTATAAAGTTAAGTTTTCATGGCAAATTACTCATGTGACAAGTAGCTACAGAACACAAGCAGTTGCATATATGTGTGCATGTGCATTCACAATTGAGTGACAAATCAGGTGATATAGTGGCATGTATATGTTGAACATGTTCGAGACTAAGCAATTTTGTACATGCAGCAGTTTCAGAAGCATACAGCAGGTTCATGTATACAAGTAATGGGTGGTACAATTTCAGTACAAAGTAGATTCATGCTCAGCAATAAAGAATCAGAAATTCAAAAAGGAGAAATGTTTTCTGAAACTAAATCTGGTTTTGTTTAAGTCAAGCACCAGTCAAGGATGCAATGCAAGGGACCACAAGTTTTTTTTTGTTTGTTTCCAGTTTTTTAATCAAGGGACAATTAAATCAATGCTCCAAACTTTGCGAGAATGAAATGTAAAAATATTTCCAGAAAGCAGAATATGGCATTTCTAGAAATGTTTTTGAAATACTTTGTTGGGCAGGAAATACACAAAATCAGTGTGTGTTACATTGAGCAAGATTTCTTTCTTAGTTTCCAGAAATGATGCAAGCAATTTTGGGAATCATTTCAAAAGGGAAAATCACATTCTTTCTTTTTTGGTCACAAATATTTTTAATATCAAAAATCCGAATTATAACTTTCCAGAACATGAATGCAGAGAATAGTTTTAGAGAAACAAAAATGGGAAAGTATAAATTCGGCAAGATCATATTTGAGCAAGGTGTTTATGGCATGCAAACAGTTCTATTTTGTTTTCCAGAAATCGGCTTTGGGATGAAACAAAATTAAATGTGGCAAGATGATATATATTTCCAGAAATAACAAAGCAATTCTTTTTCAAGAGGCCGATTTTGGTTCACAACAAAAGGAAACAAATTCAATCCAAAAAATCATGATATGTTTTTTGGCATCAAAAAGAGAATTCACACATGGAGATTAATGGCAACAAATCAAAGTAAATTCGTGCAAATCAAAAGAGGAATCCACGCAAATCAGTCAGGTCATTTAATTGAAATCAGAGTGTTGATTTATAGGCTTTCCAAATCTTATTTTTCTATCACACCCATTACATCATCGGCAAGTTATTTGAAATCAAAAACCAACAAAATCAATTCAAGGAACCAAAGTTCAAAATTTCAGAGAGCTTACAGCTTCTAGGGTTTCGATCGAAAGCCATCAGAGTTCCTAGTCGAAGACAAGGATAAAGCCACATAGTTTCCAGCATCAGAAAGAAATCGAGATCAACATCAATTCATAGATCGATTTGGGGACGAAGCAGAAAACCCTAGTTTTCTATCGAGGCCGCCATTTTTGAGTTCCAGAGCAAAAGAGAATGGGCTGAACTAATTTGAAAAGGGCCGGCCAAGTGTTCAAATGAAAAGGGGATGACCCCTTAGTTATATCCTAGGGTTTTTTTCTTGTATTTTTAATTTTGTTTTGTAAATCGAACCGAATCAGTTCTAGGTCTGGAAAATACTAGAGGAATCAGTCAGGGTGTTGACTGGCAGTTGACAGAGTCTGTAAAATCTGGGTTACTGGTTACGGGGTCGTAAACAGGGGAATCTGATCGAGTGTATATCAGTCAGTCTAGGGTTTTGAGCGTAGGGTCAGAACAGGAGCAGGCGCTGCGAGTGTACATGGTCTTGTATGCGGGATCTGTTTATAACACCTAGTAGAAACCTTAGGAATGCAGCAGTAGGCAGGGTTTTGCCGAAGCTGGGTATATCTGTGTGTGATTTATTTTCTGCACTTTTATTTCTGCCGTATTCGGTGATCTGTTCATTATTTTAATATTCTGTCCGTTTTTTAATTCGGTTTAAAAACTGTGATAAACCCTATTCACCCCCCCCCCTCTAGGGTTAATCTAGATCCAACACGCCATTGCCTTGATGTTTCAATTCATGTTTCAGATAGGGTTTTTAACATTGATGATGCTCGAGGGATTAAAGGTGGTCAAGGAAGGAGCTCAGGTAAAGTGATAGACGGGTGTCGATTTGAAAAATTTACGAGATGGACATATTTGTGGTGTTACCAAAGATTTTGAGACTGTTAGTTTTGCTTGGTGCAACTCAAGTGGTAGATGCATCTTTTGTAGGAGGTGAGTTGTTTTTGTAATTGAGAAGGTGTGGTCATAGCCTGTTCAAATCGACTGGGTGTGATTGTAGCTCAGAAATCAATTGAGTCTCGCTGTACTCCAGAAACAGGCGGGGTGTACCTCATGGCCTTGAAATCGAGGGTTGTAATTTTGAAAATGAGAAAGAGCTAGTAATGACTTGTTTGGTGATTGGTGGAGCTATGTGATATTTGAATCAAGGTGGAGCGTTGAATTTGTTGATTAATTTTTTTTTTGAAGAGAATGTAATCGATCAATTGATTTGATTGATTGATTAATTAATTAATTAATTTGATTGACTGATTGATTTGATTGGTTGATCAGCTAATTAAGTTGAACTGATTGATTGATTGATTGATTTTATCATAGAAGAAAAGAAATAAAAGATTATATTCTAGAGATATTTTGAAGGTTCAATTTGGATATTTGTTTAGGTCTTCTATTCTCCTATATATGCAGCCTTCTTGGTTAGACAAAAATAATCTGAAACCATGTGAGACATTTGAAGAGGTTGCGTGCCTCTAAGGATTGCACCCTGGAGAGGAAAATTAGAGAATTAGGGATGAGAGAAGTTATTCCTATTTACTACTGATAGACGCGGTTGGTGTCTCCAGGTCGATTTAAGGGTTTGTCATCGTTTTCAGTGCTATTTTTCTTCGATAATATAGTAGTCATCTGTATATTCTTTCCCTTTCTCAATAAGGTTATTAATGCAACTGTATTGTTTATTTTTTGTTACGATCCATTGAGTGTAAGCAAAATTTGTTTTTGGTGAATCAATAAAGAGGGTGGTTGGGCGGATTATTTGTGTATTGCTATTTTTTTCAGTCTATTGTGTTGTTATTTTCAATCAAATTCCTCTTCAAGTGATTGGGTGAAAAGGATCCTTTTTAGTGTTTTGTCTTTTCCACGTTGCACAAAACCTCAAACAAATGCAATTATAAGAAGCGAAAGGAAAATATTGCATAGAAAATATGTAATTATAAATAGTTGTCCAAGTAAATGCAAAAAAGCTTCTAATTTGAAAAAAAAGAGGAAAAAAAAAGAAATAGAAAAGGAAAACAGGTAAAATCGGCCAAAGCTGAATATCCTAAAGAAAATGCTTAAGTTGTCTAAAAGAAATATGAAAATATCAACAAATAACTAAAAAAGACAAAATCAAGAATGAAGAAATTGAAAAAGGAGAATAAACCTATAAAAAGAACAATCTCGTGAGAAGCGAAAATAAAGATATGGAAAAAGGAATGAAAAAGAAGAAGATGATAATGATGGGAAAGTTGATAATGATCAAAATATTAATGATGAAATAATTGATGATGATGTGATGGTTATTTGCACGAACTGTTTGCATACACATCTAAAGTGAGATGCGGAGAATCAAAAGTAAAGTGTAACAACCCGTCTTTTCAAACAATTTTTGAACGATCATAAACCACACATATCAGACCGAACCGTTCGAAATGGTGAATTGTTGAGGATTTAATATAAGAATTAAAAGAGAAGAGAAAGAAACAAAACACATATTCTCAAAGTGGAAGGATAAAATACAATAAGAACATAATTAAAATATTGATCAGTTTACAATATATATTTTCAAATATCAGAGTTGAACAATCACAAAACATATCAATGACTGCAGCAGAATAATAGTAGGTAATACGTCTGTCAACCCTCATCTTTATCTTCATAATGAGGTCTTCGCTAAATCGCTGACCCAAGCATAATGGAAAACAACACACTTGAGTTAGGACTAAAATATATCATGCAAGTCAAATCAAATAAATGAAATATGAGTGTAGCAGCATCAGAGATGTTTATGGGATTTCTCGTCCTCTATTAGTGTATAAACCGAGTGCAATAATTTAAGAGATATTACGGGAATTTTCATCATCTATGGATCCATTAAATTAGAAATTATATAATATAATGCTATTATAATAGTGTCTATTAAGAAAAATAAAATATTAAAATAGGCCAAGAGGGATTAGATTTTTACCCTAACACGGTTTATAACACCGTAATTTACACAGATACCATAAAGTCCACTGTAAACTTGTTGCTATCAGCGGCTACTTCATAAGTATGGTATGAAATAAATCGTAAGAAGCGCGATTAGGATAATATGACAAGACACGCGAGGCAACACCCAAGGTAGGGATCTATTAGTTGCACTCCCAGACTGATGGTAACGCATAGTCGCAACTACAACCCACGTAGAATAACACTCCCAGAATCATAGATGCACATTAAATCATACCAAACTAAGGAACTATAATAATCAAAGAGGGATTATTGCTGATAGGGGATAGCTAACCCACTTGGATATGGTATAAATCTTATTCTAGTCATTTTAATTATAACCCAAAGGTCAAGGATATCTATCATAGTTCTCTTATTTTATTCCATTAGCATTTGCCAAACCATCCTACTTCATTCTGAATTCATCCACCACATACACAGTTGTTAAAGTAGTTCCCAGTATTGGCAGAGATATGACAATATATGACCGTGGTCCCTTTGTAACCAAACATTTACATTTTTCAGACAATGGCCATATATATTTGGAATCATATTTCGATGTCATAAATCAATTTACTTCATTTATTGATCTATTCATCATTTAATTCAAACGAATCCATAATCTGATCCAGTTTCAAATTTCATATTTCAAAATGGTCCAATATCTAAATTTCAAGTTTCGATTTAAAATATTGTTATTAATGAGTCTTTATATTCCAACAATTTGGCCACAAACAGTTAAGATTGGAAATGGACTTTTGTTTAAAAATAATTAAATTATAAATGTACTAGTTTTAACATAAGATGGTTGTATATTAGTTAAATTAATGTAAAATAGTTTTATTGAAATAATTACAAAATAAAATAGTTGAATTTATATAAGTTAATTTTACTAAAAATAGTTGTAAAAGATATTTATTAATTTTTATTAAAATAGTTATAAAATGTACAATAGCTAAATTTAATATATACTAGTTTAATTAAAATAACTATAAAACATGTAAAAGTTAAATTAAAAATATAATTATTTAATAAAAATAATTATAAATTATATAATAGTTAAATTTAAGATTTTGTAGTTTCAATTAAAATAGTTAAGTTTAATATAAAATAGATTAATTAAAGTAATTGTAAAATATATAATAGTTTTTTTTGCTTGGCTGATGGGTTGAATGGTCCAATAGGGGTTTTGTTGAAACACCATAGATTTACAGACATAGGTAACACAAAGTTGTCTACCAAGCTTCGAGAAAACATAGAAAACTAGTTGTTGCAACAAAAAAACACACCACATTGAGGAAAAATAGAGAATCACAACCCCAAACAAAGAACGAAAGAAAAAAATGGACATGAGACTAAGAAGTTAGATAATATGCTCAGATCAATTTGGAAATGCAGTAATCGCACCATAGTTATGATTTCATGGTTGACATATGCTTTCATCTGCAATACACTCATCACTTTTTTAGGCTTGTAAATTCTACAGTTTCTTTCTAACCAAGTTATTCTCATACTTTATGATGAAGATACTCACCCTAGTTTTCTCATTTATTTTCTTCTTTGAGTAAATGTATTGTCAACTTTGACATCTAGACATCCAGCCTTGGCTATTACTTTTTTCCATAACATTTGAATAGGCATGCATTGAAAAATCAAATGCATGCCACCCACAGGTTGTCCGTAATAAATGCATGCGACGTCTACCAAAACTCCTCTATCCAAATGCTTAGACTTCGTGAACAAAGCTTTACTCTTCACGTCCAGTATGGAAAATAAGCGAGTTGCGGTGTAACTATATAGGAGAAAATGCTAGAGAATAGTCACACAATATTTGTAGTGGTTCGGCTTGTCGGATCTTATGTCCACTCTGGAAGATTAGTACTTTATCAATCCAATTTTACAAGTTACAATATAGAATCGTTATATCTTCGAATGTACAAGAGCTATGATAATTCCAATTGCTAAAGCGAGTGATCTCGTGAACTATGCTTGGAGAAGGAGGTAGTAGGCTTTACTTTATGATCCAAATTCTTGGTAGTGGACGAAGGAGCCTTCTCGAGTTCATGAAACCAAGTTTAGCCAAGAGGGGATTGAGAGGCTAGAACGGTCTCATGAAGCTACCATAGCCAAAGTGGTAAAGAGGCCCAAAGATGGGTTTTGCTCCTTCTCGAAATGCCAAGGCAGCGCTAAATTGTCCAAGTGTCCAAAAAGGTGTTTCTTCTTCTTTCCCGAGTGATGGAAGGTGCTCGAGAGGTTGCAGGATGATTATATTCTTCCTAGGAGGCCATGAGAACTAGGAGCCAACCCCCTTCATGTTGTATAATGGTGAGTATTTTATAGGAGAGGAGAGGTAGGTGAAGTAGGTCGGAGATGGTGAGGAAGTGGTTCCATACCCCATATTTCGAACCCTAGGATTAGTATAGATCCTACGATCGTTACGACTCCCGGGGAGTTTGCTATTTTGCGAAAGTGTTATCACTCCACCGCTTCGTCTTTGTATCCCTATCATCTCTTCATGGTTTTTGTATCCCTTAAATGACATGATTTCATATCCTAATGCCCCTTTGGTCTGATGACGTCGTATCCTAAAATGTCGGTGGGCTTTGTATCCGAGTTTGTGGGATATGAAAAAGAGCTTGTGAGGTGGGATACGAAGTAGAGGTGGATGAGCACGGGGATACGAAATGTGTCCAGCAAGTGGGATACTAAAGGGAAAATACGAGTGAGGTACCAAAACTGGGAGACGAAATAGGGAGTTACGCTAATCCAGGGAGTCTTATCTATGGGACACAAAATGTTATAGAGTGGCCATTGGGATATAGATACAAAATCGTATCCTAGGGATACGAAATTGGTGTTAGTGGGATTCTACGGAGAGGCGAGGTCAGAATTCGAGTTTATGTTGAGGCCTAATGCCGATCATGAAGTGTTGGTCCACAGTTGAGCAGCTTGGTCAAGCCAAGACGATTATTCTTGTACCACTCAATCTGGGCTCGAGTCCTGAATGCTTTGTCGGCACTTTTCAGCTGTTGATCCATCCGATGGGCCAAGTCCTGTGGGCTTGAATTGATATTGGAAACCGGGCCAAAATGGTGGTTAACACTTGTCTCCTAAAGGATTTCTTGTGATAACATAACGTGCTTTGAGATGAGCTAAGCATTCCTGAGAGCCAGAAAGTCTTTAAGTCGCGTCGAGTGACTGGCCGTGACCTTTTTGTTGAGGCTTGTTGATGGCAACATGGAATTCCAGCGCTGTTTATATTTCTAGTTACTCGGATTGGAATATTTCCTGATTGCATAGGTGAATGCTCATTTCCGGTCGGCTCAAATAGTTAAACGTGAGTCGTTGACTCCCATTTACTTCGTAACGTAAATGAGTTGTTGTTGACACCGTGTCACACATGTACTCATAAGTTTGTATGTGGTTTCGCACAATACAATCAAAGTATGAAATGTGTGACTTGATGTTTGAATTGTATGTCGTTGGCATTCAATTACATAAGTTAGCTTCCAAAAAGTTGTCGAGTTGGAACTCGATTGTTCGGCGTGTACTCTCGGACTGTTTAAGTTCCCGAGCACACGATTGGTAAATGATTCGAGTTGGGTTGATCGATCAAGATTCTGGAAGTAAGAATGTGTGATCATGGTTGTGGCCCAGGGGCGTGATCGCATAAGTTGGTTATCAAAACTTCGTCAAGTTGGGATTCGATGGTGGGGTGTATTTCGTGGAATTGTGTAGATTCTCAAGTATTCGTTTAACGATCCAAGTCTATTGCAACTATCAAAATTTTGAAAACTCATTTATGTTATTGTCACCATTGTTGGAGTTCAGAATTAAGTCACTGATCTCGGGAGTAGCCAAGTCTTCCCTTCTCCCAGGCCTTGTTTTTTGTTGGCTTTTTTGGGAATGGTACTGATCCGGGGATTGGTATCGATTCGATTACTTAGAAGTCTTTCTAACTTTTTTTTATATTACTCCCATTAGCCTCCTTATATAAGCGGGGTACAAAGTTTCTTCAATACTTAGAAACATTCGAGACTTTTGAAATCTCCATATCTTTGCACCAAACGTTGATTGAAACAAACTAATTCCTTGCTCCTCTGCCGTTGAATGTTTACAGGTGGTTGGAAATCAGTTCGACCTTTGACTAGGACCTAGAACCAATTTGGGTTGTTTATAGTAGTGGATGGAGGATGATAAAGAGTTGTCAGGGTTGATGGCCTATACGATCATGGCCATGGAGGAAGATGTTATAAGAAGGTGTTGGACTATGAAGTCGCAACGTGGAAATAGGATACGAATCACATATGGGGCTTGGTGATTTATGGTCAGAGGATGGGGATATGAAATGTTAATTTTGTATCACAAGTTTCTTGGCCAATATCACACTTCCAGAAGGATTTCGTATCCCGCTGTGCAATGGAATGGGAGATGAAATGAGGACGAGGAAGGACACAGAGAAGTTGAAGTATAGGATACAAAACTAATTTCGTATCATAAGGGATACAAAAAGAAAACGAAAATCCCCAACATACGTCAGGATAGGAAAAGAGAAGAAATTGTCGGGATTGGTGATAAGGAAAGTAGGATACGGAAATGTTCGAGACGCGTGGGATACGAAATGTGCATTTCGTATCCCAGGGCTTCAAAAGATTTTTATATCCTAGAATTTACCCTTACATAGGAGTTAAAGCATTCGGGTTGGAAAATTTCTTGAGTGAGCTGGGATACAAAATAAAATTTCATATCTTGGGTACTTAAGAAAATTTTGACTCCAAAACTCCACTCCTTGAATTTGCGTCATCATGCGGCGTTGTGCGATTGGGTTGAGTTCAAAATCGGAAGTCACCTTGATGAATGGGAAAGAAAAGTGTTAGCTATCGAAGAAGCTAATGATCTCTTTGCCATGAAACCTGAAAAGTTAATCATTAATCTCATATCCTATGAAGTAAACTTGCTGGCAAAGAAAGCACATATACAAGACAAGAAAAGTTTATCTTTTCATGCTGAGAAAGAAGATTTAGATTCAAACGAAAAAGATATTGCTTTTGTAGCAAAAAATCTTAGAAAGTTTCCAAAATACATAAAAGGCCAAAACAAGAATGTGAAAAAGAATTCATCTAAAGAGCCTGATCCAGCACTGGTAGAATGCTTTAATTGTCACAGACCGGACATTATCAAAAGAATTTTCCAGAATTGAAGAAAAATAGTAAAAAGGAAAAATCAAAGAGATGAGCTTTTTCGGTCACTTGGGATAACTCGGATTCATCTTCTGAACGTGATAGTGACAGTGAGCAAGCAAACGTATGCTTCATGGCTAAGGATAATGATGCAAGTGATTTTACTTTTGATGAATTAGTAGAAATAAATGCTGAAATTCTAGAATCTAGGAAAATGTTTAAGCAAAAGTTTAAACAAGCTAATGAAGATAAAAAGAAAGCAGAATTTGAGAGAGATCTTTTAAAAGTTGAAAAATAAGTTTTAGAAGATGAGATTAGAAAACTACAAGAATCTCTTTTAGTTTCAAATTCTCAAATTTCTATGTTGAGTCAAGAAATCGAGACTCAAAAGAATAAAAACGATTTATTAGCATCTAAAAATCATGATTTAAAACTAAAGTTAAAATTAGAAAATTCTAATTTAAAAATTAAATTAGAAAGCATTTCTAAAAATGTTAACAATTTTAACAAAGGTAGAGAGAATTTATCTGAAATATTAGAAAATTCTCAACCGATTTTTAGTAAAAAAAAAGGACTAGGATATCATCAAAAAGTTAAATCAAAAAGGAAATCTAGTTCAAAAAATTCTAATATTAAACAGGAAATATGTAAGAGTAAATCAAATATGTCTACTTCGGGAAATATTAGTATATGGGTTCTGAAAACAAATAATGTTCTTATTAGAAATAAATATATTAAGAATTTTTTAGATTCCGTTCATAATAATATTAATTACATTTTCAAAAAGGATCCTGAACCCTCTTGGATTTGGCTTCCTAAGATTTAAACCTTCGGACCCTAATGGAAGAAGTGGGTACCAATAAAATTTTAAATTATTTTTTGCAAGTACCACTCAACAAAAAAAGAGGAAAATGGGTATTGGACATTGGTTGCTCAAAACACATGACAGAAGATAAAGAGATGCTAACAAATTTCATTTATTCAAAAGGAGGAACTGTCACATATGGAGAAAGTTCCAAATAATATATTATCGGCAAAGGCGATGTGAGCAATTACGGTATATCTAATTCACCTCTTATTTCCGATGTTGATTGGTTAAGAACTTAAAACATAATTTATTAAGTATTAGCCAATTATGTGATAAAAGTTTTAAAATATCTTTTTATGAAAATAAATGTAGTATATTTAATTCAAATTAAAATCTTATTTTTGAAGGAAATCGAGATAAAAATATTTATATTTTGAATATGGCATTTAATAATAATCGAAGTATGTGTTTATTAGCCAAAGACAATGATTCTTGTTATGGCATAAACGATTTTGTCATATTAATTTTAAAACAATAAATAAGATATCTAAAAATGATCTTGTAAGAGGATTACCCAAAATAAAATTCAAAACTGGAAATTTATGTGATGCATGTCAACTTGGAAAATTAACCAAATCTTCTTTTAAATCTAAAAAAGTTATATCAACATTACAACTGTTTGAATTACTACAGATGGATTTATTTGGACCAACACAGGTTCAGTCCATAAATCATTGTAGATATGTGTTTGTAATTGTTGATGATTTTTCAAGGTATACTTGGACCATGATTCTAAAGAGTAAAAGTGATACTTTTGATATCTTTAAAAAAATATTCAAACAAATTCAAAATTTAACTGATTTAAAAATTAAGAATATACGAAGTGATCATGTAGGAGAATTTGAGAATGAGAAATTTGACTTATTTTGTTAAAAGAAAGGAATTTTTCATAATTTCTCCTTTCCACAACTCCACAACAAAATGGAGTTGTAGAATATAAAAATAGAACGTTACAAGAATGTGTCAGAACTGTATTAAATGGAAGTACATTACCAAAACATTTTTGGGCTGAAGCAGTTGTGGCAGCTTGTTATGTTTTGAATCGTGTTTCTATCCGACCTCCTACTAAAAAAACACTCCATACGAGCTTTTTACTGGTAGAAAACCAAATATATCTTATTTCAAAGTTTTTGGTTCAAAATGTTTCATTTTAAATACGAAAGGTCGACTTGGAAAATTTGATTCAAAATCTGACGAAGGAATATTCTTGGGATATTCTGAGCGTAGCAAGGCTTATCGTATTTTCAATAAGAGAACTGTTAAAATAGAAGAATCACTTCATGTTTCGTTTGACGAAAATATTATTCAAAATTCATTTAATTCAGATTTATGAAAAACAATTCTTCTCATGACAATGATATTGATATATATATAGAGAGAAAGCGAGAGAGAAGATGAAAACATTGTTTATAATAACATAGAAAATAATACTACAGAAAATTAAAATAATATCGAAAATCAAAATATTTCCATTAATGAAATTAGATCTCCACCAAGAATATTACGAGACCATCCAACTCAAAATATTATTGGAGAAATAACCTCAAATGTAAGAACAAGAAGTCAACTTACTTTAGTAAGTAATGTAGCCTTCTTATCAAATATTGAACCTAAAAACTATAAAGAAGCATTTACAGATGAAAATTGGATAATTGCTATGCAAGAAGAATTAAATCAGTTTGAACGAAATGAAGTCTGGGAATTAGTCCCAAGACCAAATGATCAAACTGATATTAGAACAAAATGGGTTTACAAAAATAAAGCAGATGAATTGGGTAATATTACTAGAAATAAAGCTAGACTTGTTGCACAAGGTTACAATCAAGAAGAAGACATAGATAATAAAGAAACTTTTGCTCCTGTCGCTCGACTAGGAGCAATACAAATTTTATTAGCATATGCTTATCATCATAACTTTAAACTTTATCAGATGGACGTTAAAAGTGCTTTCTTAAATGGTTATATTAAAGTACGAGTATATGTTGAACAACCTCCACTATTTACTCGTGAAAAATTTCCTAATCATGTCTTCAAACTGAAAAAGGCATTATATGGTTTGAAACAAGCACCTCATACTTATTATGAACATCTCAAAACTTATTTATTAGAATTAGTATTTCAAATTGGAAAGGTTGAACAAACACTTTTTATCAAGAAAGATAATAAAGATATTCTAATAGTACAAATATATGTAGATGACATTATCTTTGGATCAACGAATGATCAATTATGTTAAGATTTTTCTGAAATAATGACCAATGAGTTTGAAATGTCGCACATGGGAGAGCTATCTTACTTTCTGGGTTTGCAAATTAAACAATTATCAGATGGAATTTTCATAAATCAAGAAAAGTATTGTACTAACTTAATAAAACGTTTTGGAATGGAAAACACTTAAAGTAAACCTACACCGATGAGTATGACAACACATTTAGACAAAGATGAAAATGGTAAAGGTGTCGATCAAAAACTATATTGAAGTATAATAGGTTCACTTCTGTATTTAACTGCTAGTAGACCGGATACTATGATGAGTGTTTGCTTATGTCCTCGTTTTCAAGCTAATCCAAAAGAATCACATTTGAGGGTAGTAAAACGTATATTACGTTATCTTATTAGTACCAAAGATTTTGGACTTTTCTATCCGAAAGATTGTCCTTTCGAATCAGTTTCATATAGTGATGCTGATTTTGGAGGATCACGGACGGATCGTAAAAGCACAAGTGGAACATGTCACTTTATCGGTAAATCATTTATATCTTCATTCAGTAAGAAACAAAATTGTATTTCACTACCAACATGTGAAGCTGAATATATATCTGATGCACTAGCCTTTGCTTAGGTAATATATATGCAGCAAACACTCAAAGATGTTAATGTAAACTTGTTGTGATGACCCTAAACTTCCTTAGTACAAAAGCAAGGATAATCATAGAAATACAACATAATTACAATAATAGCAGATCTCTGATAACATCATAACACATAAATTATTGCAGCGGAAATAGGAATGTCATCAACATCACAACATCAAAGACATCAGAGTGGCACAGTTACAGGATACAACTTAGCAGAATAGGAAGTCTCAACAAATAGAAATAAGTCTAAACTCCATCATGTACATCATAGATCAATAATGTCTAAATGTCTCAAAGTAGCAATAAAAATAAAAATGTTCTTCATCTTCTTTCCCTAAGCATGCTCCCATCTAGAATGTATCCATAATACCTAAACCTGTCACTTGGCTGCCCGTATAAAAAAGAGGGCACCCGAGTTTGCAAAGTGAAACAAATTACGAGTCAGTCATGGGACTGCTATGAGAAATCTTTCCTAACTTATCTAACCATATGGCTAATCACAGGACCATGCCGCTAACGCGGAACGGGTTTACTCCATTGGATTACCAGTGCATAAGTTTAATAAATTTTAATTCAAAAACAACGCAATGCTTTTTAGAAAAATGAAATCATTATAAGACTCAAGTCCTATCACACGATGCAACGCAAACCGGAGTATAGAGTTTTATCTTATAATGATCAAACATGCTTGATACATAGAAAATAATATTTTAATATTATTATTAGTGTCTAATCAATTTTAAAATACTTTAAAGTAAATGTATCAATCCTAGACAGCATAGTATCCCATCCTAATTATGTCGCTATATATAGGTTTACAATCAAAACTGTAATGTCGTATTGGAAATAGGGTCTCCATCATGGGTCAAGGCTAGGGACGATCTCCTTACTGATTCGAGAACACTCTAGCAATATCTCAGGATCACACCTACGGGCAACCCTTGGATCCTCCAAGGCCGGTCCATAAATACTTTAGTGGATTAGTTATGCCTGAACACACGTTTCCCGGTCCTATTGAACCTATAATTTGGTCACTATCGACCAATATAACCAAAGCGCCTCATTCCATCATCCATATAAGTAAAATGTCAGGGCTTGCAAAACCCTAATACCACTTCTAACTAGAAAGAAACGCATGCACTCTTTGGGTCCCTTGTCCCGTTTCTGATTCTTACCGGGGTGTGGGGCTCGCGAGGTAACATTATACACAAAGCTATGCCGAAATAGGCTATGCTTTGATCATCATCCACAAGGCTCTGCTTTTCAACAAAAGCCTCGATCAATTGCATCTTGGCATGTCACATTGACAGTTCACGCCATGCGATCTTTAACTACCAATATATAACCTCTGAGCTCATGCGTCTCAGAGAAGGGTGTTAAGCAAGAGAATAAATTCTCCACCACCAATTAGATATATATTAAATAGAAATCAATTTACACGGAATGAAATCCAATGTCGGACACACATCCATTTACAAGTCCGTTCTAGGTTTGAACGAAACCGGAGTCACCTTATTCTTCGCCCCGTATGTACAATATGGAAGAGAGATGCTCTCTTATCCGAACAATCAACAAGTACGTCTGGACAACTAAATTAACCCTTTACTTGGAGCTAACCAATTTCGGGCATCAGTAGTTATCCATTCGATGTGAAGATCGCCGGTCTTCAATCACCGTCTCCAACATCTTCGATTTAAAACGTCGTATAATCATTTGAAATGAGATTGAACTTGGTCTTTTCAAATGATTCTCGCATATATAAAATTTAAAACCATTTCACATCGTTAATATTATTTAATAACGATTTATCGCTATTTTTATTTATATAAAAATAGCTAAATTAATTTAACGACGCTACGGGTCAATAGGCGACCCTAGCATTGTTTTTATCAAAATTTGATTTACATATATCTCGAAATCTAACCGTTGGATTTTAACAAAATTTATATCATTGGAAAGATCTTCTCAAAGCGGTCCTAACGGTTCCAGTTTTGGGAAAATCCGACGGTCGGACCTTTCGTTATAATCGTTTAAAGTTATGATTCCGAAATGCGAACTACCGCGTGCGATTCATTTAATTTTAATTTATTTTTATATATAATTATATATAAATATAAACCATTCGATGATTCCACTAACGCGTTTAACATGCCAATTAAAAGGACGTTTTAATTTGCATAACCATTTCTATATGTTTACATTGACAAATAAAATATATTTTATTTACCTGACGGTTGTGCCAATGACAAATAAAAACAAATTTTATTTGTATTTCTATTTTTAACTTTAAACAATAAAAAGTAATATTTTATTTGTATAAAGTTTTCAGTGTATGTTTTTACCAACAAAATAATTCATACAAATTCTAATGTATGTGTTGTCAATACAAATGATCCTTGACTTTGCATATAGATTCTAATATATGCATTGTCAACAAAATGTTATTTTTCACTTTGCATATAAATTCTAATATATGCATTGCCAACAAAAATATTATTTTTCATTGCATATAAATTCTAATATATGCATCATCAACAAAAATGTTATTTTTCAATGCATATAAATTCTAATATATGCACTGCCAATAAAATGTTATTTTTCAATGCATATAAATTCTAATATATGCGTTGCCAATAAAATGTTATTTTTCAATGCATATAAATTCTAATATATGCATTGCCAATAAAAATGTTATTTTTCAATGCATATAAATTCTAATATATGCATTGCCAATAAAATGTTATTTTTCATTGCATATAAATTCTAATATATGCATTGTAAATAAAATGTTATTTTTCCACTTTTATTGAAAATTCGCTTTTTCCTAGTTTCTTACATTTCATTAAAAAGGTGAATTTTTAATGTTGTCATGTTTTATTTTTAAAACATGAACATTTTTCTCTTTTCTCATATTCCATTCAACATAATGATAAAATGGTTCTTTTTTACTTTTGTTGAAAATCTTAATTCAACAAATTTAAAAATTGATGTTTCATATTTGTTGAAAATTCTAATTCAACAAATTGACAAAATTTGATGTTTCATATTTGTTGAAAATTCTAATTCAACAAATTGACAAAATTTGATGTTTCCTGTTTGTTGAAAATTCTAATTCAACAAATTGACAAAAATTGATGTTTCAAATTTGTTGAAAATTCTAATTCAACAAATTGACAAAATTTGATGTTTCATATTTGCTGAAAATGCTAATTCAACAAATTGACAAAAATTGATATTTCATTTTTGTAGAAAATTCCAATTCAACAAAATGATAAAAATGTTCTTTTCATTTTTGTTGAAAATTCTAATTAACAAAATGATAAAAATGAACATTTTTGTTCAACAATTCCAATTTGACAAAAAAGAACATTTTTGTTCAACAATTCTAATTTGACAAAAATGAACATTTGTTTCAACTAAACAATTTGACGAAAATGACCATTTTGGTTTCAACTAAACAATTTGACAAATATGACCATTTTGGTTTCAACTAAACAATTTGACAAATATGACCATTTTGGTTTCAACTAACCAATTTGAAAAATATGACCATTTTGGTTTCAACTAAGCAATTTGACAAATATGACCATTTTTGTTTCAACTAAACAATTAAACAAAAGTGATAATTTTTTTATCTTTTTATTTTAATCTTTTTATCCTAATCTTTTTATTTTAATCTTATTATTATAATGAAAACAAACTTTTGGCAAAACCCATGTTAACAAGGAAAAATGGATATCTTATTGTAAATCTATAATTGACAAAATCATATTTCAAAATGAATATTTTATTGTAAATCTATATTCAGCAAAATCATATTTCAAAACGAATATTTTATTGTAAATCTATATTTAACAAAATCATATTTCAAAAGAATATTTTATTGTAAATCTATATTTACAAAATCGTATTTCGCTTATCTAAATAAAATATGAAACTTATATTATAAAATCAAATCAATATTCATAGATCTGAAATAAAAATAAATTTTTTATTTCAAATCGAGATCTAACAATAAACTATAGATTTACATAAAAGAGAGAATTTCTATTGTCGATCACAATCTAACAACCATGAGCATCACAATCCAACAAACAACATTCAACAATTTCAAATTCCAAGCATCACAGATCTAATTTATTAACATAACTACATGGATTCATAATAGCAATAAATAATTAACTTTTTAATTATAAAAATAGAAATTCTCTTAGTTGTTTAAATTCAGAATCAAATTTGTCCAAAATTTTGATCTGCTCTGAAGCAGTTCTAATCAGTCCAGAAGTGTAGATCTCGGATTCACGATCATAACGGATCTGAAAATTTTCAATTCCGAATTTGTATGTGCTAGTTATGAATTTATTAAGGTAAATAACATTTTAAAATAAATTAATTAATAAATTAAAATGAAAATCACCTTCTTCCTCCTATCAGTAAACACGACCGACGTGTTTTCATTTTACTTCAAACCTAGGGTTCGATTATTCTCCAAATCCGTTCAGCTGTGGGATGATCAGAATAGGCCACACTCGAGAGCCTCGAGCGGTGCTTCAAGAGGGACCCATGACGTGGCATGCGATGGCGGGAGGTGGGCTAGGCAGCGCTCGAAACGGAGCGGGTTCGGGGTGCTGGTGTGGTCAAAATACCCAATTTTAGATGGTGTTCACCATATGGATGGAAAGAGGAGAGAAATCTCTATGAATTTCTCCAAAGAACTGATGTGTTTCACTGATTGGATCGTGAGATTTTAGTGAGAGAAGTATTGAGGAATCACGGCCATGAACGAAGAGGGGTGGCGGCGGTACTATGTATGGATTAGGGTTTTCTTATTTGATTATTTATAACAGAAAAATAGGCGGAAGGAATAACATCGGTCAAATTTTAGTTTTGAGGACGCGACTTTGTTTTTTACGTCAGAAGGACGCGCAACATTTATTTTCGACTGAAGGAAATTTTTTCCCAAAAAATTAAATCGTCAGTTTCTTCCAAGCCTTCTCCAAGAATAGTTACCGTCTTCCAAGCCGTCGCCGCCGCCTCCTCTCCAAGCCGCCGCCGCCGCCTCTCCAATCCGCTGCCTCCTCTCAAAGCCGCCGCCGCCTCTCCAAGCGTTAGCCGTCATCCGATCGATCAATGCCTGAAATTGTATATTTTATGTCAAATTTGATCGATCCTTCTCAAATCATGTATTTTCTGTCAAATCAAACAAATTTTTCATTTTTGTTGTGATTTGCGATTTAGAGAGAAAGAAATCATGCTGTTTGTGATTTTTTTTCTATTTTGTGTTTCAACCCAGATTAATGATATATGAAACTATCATTTTTGTCTGTACAATGAAATTTACTGTATTATATGTGCAGATTATTTTATTGTCCTTGTATTGTATGCTGATTGGATTTTTTTGTTAGTTTTATGCTATTGTTCAATTTAGTAAAGTGTGTAATGCTAGATGTATATAGCATTCCATTTTAATTCTTGTTAGTTTTATGCTATAGTCCTTTTATTGAATGCTATTTTTCTCTATCATTTATCATTGCAACATAATACATTAAGCAAACAAGGTAACATATTCAAATGTAAATATATCATGTTTTGTTTGTGTATCATGATTTTCAATATTATATTTGTCTATAATTATTCAAATGCTATATTAAAGTGAACTAACATTACAGAACATGAGATATGAGTATATTATTGTGTTTTCAAATTGAACTAGCATGTATATAATATAATGAATGATATCTGAATATAGCATTACATTCTTAAAATGGTAAATGATAGTTGAATTTAGCATTATATATTTTAACGTGAAATAACATATGTACAATATGCTAAATGATAGTTCAATATAGCATAGCATTTATAAAGTGAGCTACCATGTACAAAATATGCTACATGATAGTTGAACTTATCATTTGTATTTTTGAAGTGAGTTAGCACATGTAGAGTTTGCAAAATATTGTTCGAATATAGTATTTCTTAGTAAAATGAACTAGCCTGAATTGAAGATAATAAATGATAGTTGAATTTAACATTATATTTTTTAAAAGGAACTATAACGTCTAAATATGGTAAATGATAGTTGAATATAGCATGGTATTTTTAAAGTAAACTAGAATGTATAGAACATAATAAATGATAGTTGATTTCAACATCGTATTTTTAAAGTGAACTAGCATGTATAAAATATGCTAAGTGGTAGTTGAATATAGCATTATATTTTTAAAGCGAACTAGTACATCTAAGATATGAAAAATGATATACAAATATAGCAGTGTGTTTCCTAAAGAGAACTAGCATGTATAGATATGATAAATGATAGTTGAATTTAGCATTCTATTTTTTAAAGTGACCTAGCATGTATATAATATTCTAAATGATAGTTAAATATATCATTGTATATTTAAGCTTCTACAAAATATATTGCATACACGAAATGATAGCTAAATTTAGAATTTTTGATGTTGTTATAAGGTAGAATGGTCCTGCATAAATTGGAACTCAAAGAATTCTAGAGCGTCCTTCGTGCATATGAATTACTTTTGAATAGACTGCACATCACTGATTTAATGCTAAGTTGATTTAGCATTTTTGGTATCACTGATTTTTTTTTTAATTCAGACCATCGATGATTGAGTAGAGGACGTTGTACTGATTTTTTTTTTATATAAATTCAGATCAACGATGACGATTGACGCTTGAACGGCGGAGGCTAAAAAGGCAGTGGCTAGGGTTTAGTTGAACGGCAGTGGCGACAGCCACGCTGGCTTAGGACGGTGATTGCTAGGTTTGGGGCAATGGTGGTTAGGGGCGGCGGTGGTTAGAGATGGCGGCAGTTAGGGCGGCGGCGATTAGGGGCGACGACGGCTAGGGTTTAGGTGGCAGTGGCTTGGGGCAGTAGCTTCGAAGGAAATGACGGCTATGAAGGGAGACGATTGAGTTGGCTGAGAAAATTTGAACGTATCCATCCGCCTAAAATTTGAAAGTTATGTCCCTGACTTAAAAATCAGATTAAAGTTTTTCCTTTAAACTAATTACCTCTATTTATAATATAATAATAATAAATGTTCTATTTTATAAAAAATCCATTAATTCCTGGTAACTCCAATTCCAGCCAAAAAAAAGTTGTTTCTACCCAATTGCCCCCGTTCCGGACACAATGGCCTAGGTCCCGTCAGCCCAAACGATTGTTTACAGCCTGTTTTCTTTAATTTAAAATTTAAATCATTTATTTATTTAATTCGTTCATACATTTTAATTCACCGGGGCCACATACGGACTTCGAAAATTCCCGAAAAATAAATCTAGCTATGTTTTGACGATACGGTCCTAACAAAATTAATTTCTTTGAATTTGGAGACCGCTTGAAAAATGGCCTTTTTAACGGTCGATTAAATTCAATAGAAATTATCGAACGCAGTTTAATTTACCAGCTCACAAATTAATTTCAAAATTTATGGAAAATTAAACTTAGCAATAATTTGCCATTCCGGATCCGATAAAAATGGTTTCGTCGGAGGTCGTTTGTATAATGGTCATTTATACGGGCTATAAATTATATTATTCCATAGCGACTGGTATGAATATTCAACTGGCTATAACTTTTTATTCCCGCTATGAAATTTTGATTTTTCGGATTAGTTGGAAAGATATTTTTATAGTGATTTAAATATTTTTGGTTTCACTAAAATTTGTTTTATTTTGAATCATGTACATTCAGTCAAAGTTTAGATTCAAATTTTCAAACTACCGTGCTATTTCTAACTCCTTTTAAAATTAAAATAAATATATTCGTTCTAACTTCGATTTAAATAAATTTTAAATCGTTATTATTTAAAATAATTTATTTTATCTATTTAAAATTCATTGAAATAGCCAAAATAAAAAATTTAAATTGGTTCTGATTTTCCGGATTGTTGCAATCTCCCCCACTTAAAAGCTTTTCGTCCCCGAAAAGGAAACAATAGTAAAGTAGGAAACAAAACGGAAAATGCTACAGATTGTAAATGTACCTCAGCATAAGAGTTACTCGGAGATGTCCACTCTGCACTTGGGATAAGCCTGTTTGATGCTATCCTCAGTCTCTCATGTACAGTCTCTAGGATCCCCGCTCCACTGCACTTTGACTAAGTGGATCCTCTTATTCCTCAGAACTCGGGTTTCCTTGCCAACAATTTTTACTGGCTCCTTTCTTACGGCTAAGCTTGGGGTAATCTCCAAATCTTGATGTGCTACTTCCTCCACAATCATGTCTGGATCATGTACATGCTTCCGGAGTTGAGACACATGGAATACATCATGAACCCCTGACAACCAGTCAAGCAACTGCACCCTATAAACAAGAGTTCCAATCCTTCCGATAATAGGAAATGGAACAATGAATCTCGGCGCCAACTTCCCAGTCTTCCCAAATCGAATTACACCTCTCAGTGGGGAAACCCTCAAGTACACATGATCACCAACAAAGAATTATAAATCCCTTCTTCGTGAGTCTACATAGCTCTTCTGTCGGCTCTGAGCAGCCAGTAGTCGCTTCTTAATAAAATCAACTTTATCTGAAGCTTCAGGAATCATGTCGGGACCCGATACTAATCGATTGCATGGTTCCACCCAACATGCGAGAGATTTGCACGGCCTGCCATATAATGCTTCAAATGGCGACATCTGCAAGCTTGCTTGGTAACTGTTGTTATAAGAGAACTCAACCAAGTGCAAGTGATCTTCCCATGACCCGCTAAAATCAAGAATGCATGCTCACAACAAGTCTTCTAATATGCGGTTCACCCTCTCAGTCTGGTCATCTGTCTGAGGATGATAAGGTGTGTTCAGATTCAACTTTTTCCCTAGCTCTTCTAGGAATGCTTCCCAGAATTTGCTAGCAAATATCGGATCGCGATCACTAAAAATGCTACTAGGAACTCCATTTAGTCTGACAATCTCTCTGAAATAAAGCTGCGCCAGACTTCGAGCTATTCTATTAGATTTGACAGGGATAAAATGGGCGGTCTTCGTGAAACGATCTACAATCACCCATATAAGCCATCAATAAAGTCCATAGAATTTGGTCCCACTTCCAACTTGGAACCTCTAGTGGTTGCAACAATCCCGTGAGCTTCTATTGATAGCTTTTAACCTGCTGGCAGGTGGGACATCTAGCAACATATATAGAAATGTCTCTCTTCATCGCCTTCCACCAAAAGGTGTGCTTAAGATCATGATACATCTTGCTTACTCCTGGATGGAGGCTGAGTTTAGATTTGTGGCATTCATCCGTAACTTCTCTTTTTAGCTCAGGAATATCTGGCATGTAGATTCGCCCTTGCAATCTAAGAGTCCTATTGCTGTCTATTTGAAAGTTGGAAGCTTCGCCCTTTCGAACTCCCTCGCTAGTCATCTGAATAAATTTATCATCTTTCTGAAGAGCAGATATCTTATCGATTAATGTGGGCGTAATGATAAGACTGACGATTATAAGATTGGCGCTGGCTGCATTCTTCCTGCTGAGCGCATCGGCTATAACATTGGCTTTTCCTGGAGTATACAGGATGTCCAGATCATAGGCCACAAGAAATTCCAAACAACGTTGTTGCCTCAAATTCAAGTCTCTTTAGGTGAACAGATACTTCAGGGATTTGTGATCAGTATATAATTCGAATTTCTCACCCAAGAGATAATGCAGCCATATCTTTAAAGCAAATATGATGGCCATCAACTCAAGATCATGAGTAGGGTATCTTTTCTCATGCGGTCTCAACTGATGGCGAGCACATGCAACTACTTTGCCCCTTTGCATTAACACCGCAACAATACCTTAAGTAGATAAAAAGGATAACATGTTAAAATAGGATTTGTCATTGAGAATGTCATCTCTGACATGTTTGTTTAGTTAAAAGAAATAACCTTCAATAGAAGCATCAGTATAGACTGTCAAATCTTGGTTGCCATCAATAATAGTCAACAAGGGAGCAGTGGTCAACCTCAATTTCAGCTCTTGGAAAGATAGCTCACATTCGGGTGTCCAAACGAACTTTGTATGCTTCTTAGTCAGCTTCGTCAATGGACAAGATAGTTTTGAAAATCTTTAACGAATTTTCGATAATAGTCAGCCAATCCTAAGAAACTTCTGACTTCTATAGGCATGCTAGGCTGCTTCCAATCTTGGATGGCTGAGATCTTTCCTGGGTCAACTGAAATGCCTTTCTTTGATACAACATGGCCTAGGAATTTCACCTCTTCTAGCCAGAATATACATTTAGAGAATTTGGCTTTCAACACAATTTTTCTCTTTTCATGCTCAGCAGTGGATTTAGAATAGATTAAGATGACATCAATGAAAACCAACACGAATTTATTTAAGACATCCCGGAATACTCTGTTCATCAGATCGACAAAGTAGGCTGAAGCGTTACATAAGCCGAAGGGCATTACTAGCCATTCATAGAATAAGTCTGACCCTCTGAAAGCTGTCAAAGGAACACATTCTACGACAATGCGTAATTGATGGAAACTTGTAGCTAGGTCCTTCCTAGAGAACACTTGCGCTCCATTCAAGCGGTCCAACAGATCATCAATACGCAGCAACGGATATTTATTTTTCAGAGTTTGCTTATTGAGGTCACGGTAATCCATACATAGTATGAGGGTATTGTCTGACTTTGGGACAAACACCACTGCTGCACCCCAATTTGAAAAGCTAGGCCTGATCAGACCCTTCCACAAAAGCTGTTTAGTTTGATTACTCAGCTCCTCTTTTTCTTTCAGTATCATTCTTCGAATGGGATGCACAACGGGCCTTGCATTAGGAACCAAGTCAATCCTGAAGTTGATTTCTCTACGTGGAGGTTAGCTGTCAACTTCTTCAAACACATCCGCATAATCTTTGACAACAGGGATATTCTCAATAAAAGTAGGAGTGACTTCTAGAGAAGACCAAAATTCTTTTCTATCAGTTGCTGAGTCGTGGCATGGTATAATAATATCTCCAAGCTTCGTTTTAACTTTGACAATTCTTTCGGCACATTTAACCTCGGCCTCATGTTTTGTTAACCAGTCCAGCCCAAGAATAATATCGAACCCAGAAAAATTCATTACGATCAGATTAAAAGGAAACCGGTAGAAAGAATAGGAGATGGGTACTTTACAAAACAACCCCAGAACAAGAGAACCTCCTATCGGATTATGGACACTAACTGATTCTTTAAGATTTCTTGTTTTCAAATTTAACTTTTTAGTCGTGTCACTAGAAATGAAACTACGTGATGCACCTGTGTTAAAAAGTACGGTAACAGGAATATTCTAAATGGTAAGAGTACCTCCAAAGACATCAGGTTTACCTGCTCCTTCGGAAGAAGCTGGTGCAGCTGCTCCATCGTACACATGAGCCACCTCAGATTTCTTCAACATAGGACAATTTCTGATAAAATGCCCTGTCTTATGGAAGTTAAAGAATTCCTGAGTATTCCGAGGATTCTGGTTGCGATTCTGACTAGGTCCAGACTCGTTCCTCCTTGGTTTCTTTGAAGCACGACATTTGTAGTCAAAGTGCCCATCTTCTGGCAATTGAAGCATCTCACCTTGGATTTGTCCCTTTTTTTTCCTTGAGGCTTGGCGGTGGAAGAATTGCTCACCTCTGGTTTCTTGTCAGCTTGCTTACTTTTATTATTATTTTGATTTTTCTCCCGATCTTGCTGCGAATTTCTGTCATTGTCCTCATAGCGGCAAGCCATCTCGATCACCTCATTAAATGGGAGCTTAATGTATGCTGTGACTCTGTTCAGATATTTTCTAGAGAAGCCATTAATGAATCTTTTGTTTTTCTGGACTGGGTCCCGAATCAATTTTGGAGCATAACGTGAGAGTTCTTCAAACTTCCGTACATATTCTGAAACAGTCATATCTCCTTGCTGCAAGTTGGCAAATTGATCGTGGAGACGCTCTACTTCCTGCGGAGGAATAAACTTCTTGTTAAAGAGTCCCTTGAATCTGCCCCAAGACATGTCGGCCTCATTATTGCCAATTATGACAGTATCCCACCAATTTTCAGCCTCATCCTTTAATAGCCACGATGCCAAAAAGCGCTTGCGGTGGTTTTCCAATTCCAGGCCTCCAAATATCTTCTCGCAGTTCTTTAGTCATGCCTGTGCCTCTATTACTGTCTCTTGCCCGGTGAATGGCACGCCCACTAAATTTCTGAACTTCTTGGCCACTTTGTCTAAGTCAAAAGGCTGTGGTGGTGGAGGTGGTGGTGTTACAGCCTCGGGAGTGGGCTGCCTCTGCGCACTGGGAGTCTCATCTCTTGCTGGTCCTCTGGCCCCACCTCTGCATTGGGCTCTTGCTCTCGCTCTAGTGCTCATTTTCTGTTAGTTCTGTACTATCAAGGAAAGAGTCAGACCAACAGAAATGATAATTTTTAAGGAAAGGTTAAAGCAAAGACATATGGGAAGATGATAATGATGTAATGACTGATTAATATGTGCTATTCTGCTGTGCTCATTCTAGGACATTACTAATCCTATCTCTAATGAGCGACTCTCTTTAGAATACTACTGATTCTATCTAGACGAATTGGTTTAAATATGCTATTTTCCGAAGCTACGGTTAACCTTTAGCTCTAATACCAACTGTGATGACCCTAAACTTCCGTAGTACGAAAGCAAGGATAATCATAGGAATATAACATAATTACAACAATAGCAGATCTCAGATAACATCATAACACATAAATCATTGCAGCGGAAATAGAAATGTCATCAACATCAACGACATCAGAGTTGCACAGTTACAGGATACAACTTAGCAGAATAGGAAGTCTCAACAAATAGAAATAAGTCTAAACTCCATCAAGTACATCATAAATCAGTAATGTCTAAATGTCTCAAAGTAGCAATAAAAAGATAAATGTTCTTCATCTTTTTTCCCTAAGCATGCTCTCATACAGAATGCGTCCATAATACCTGAACCTGTCACTTGGCTGCCTGTGTGAAAAAGTGGGCACCCGAGTTTGCAAAGTGAAACAAACTACGAGTCAGTCATGAGACTGGTATGAGAAATCTTTCCTAACTTATCTAACCATATGGCCAATTACAGGACCACGCCGCTAACGCGGAACGGGTTTACTCCATTGGATTGCCAGTGCATAAGTTTAATAAATTTTAATTCAAAAACAACATAATGCTTTTTAGAAAAATGAAATCATTATAAGACTCAAGTCCTATCACACAATGCAACGCAAACCGGAGGATAGAGTTTTACCTTATAATGATCAAACATGCTTGATACGTAGAAAATGATATTTTAATATTATTATTAGTGTCTAATCAGTTTTAAAATACATCAAAGTAAATGTATCAATCCTAAATGGCATATACCCCATCCTACTATGTCGCCATATATAGGTTTACAATCAAAACTGTAATGTCGTATTGGAAATTGGGTTTCCGTCATGAGTCAAGTCTAGGGGCGATCTCCTTACCAATTCGAGACACTCTAGCAATGTCTCAGGATCACACCTACGGGCAACCCTTGGATCCTCCAAGCCCGGTCCAAAAATACTTTAGTGGATTAGTTATGCCTGAACACACGTTTCCCGGTCCTATTGAACCTATAATTTGGTCACTATCGACCAATATAACCGAGGCGCCTCATTCCATCATCCACATAAGTAAAATGTCAGGGCTTGCAAAACCCTGATACCACTTCTAGTTAGAAAGAAACGCATGCACTCCTTGGGTCCCTTGTCCCATTCTGACTCTTACCGAGGTGTGAGGCTCGCGAGGTAACGTTATGCACAAAGCTATGCCGAAATAGGCTATGCTTTGATCATCATCCACAAGGCTCTGCTATTCAACAAAATCCTCGATCAATTGCATTTTTGCATGCCACATTGACAGTTCACGCCATGCGATCGATAACTACCAATATATAACCTCTGAGCTCATGCGTCTCAGAGAAGGGTGTTAGGCAAGAGAATAAATTCTCCGCCACCAATCAGATATATATCATATAGAAATCAATTTACACGAAATGAAATCCAATGTCGGACACACATCCATTTACAAGTCCATTCTGGGTCTAAACGAAACTGGAGTTACCTTATTCCTCGTCAGACAATCAACAAGTACGTCTGGAAAACTAACACTTTAACCCTTTACTGGGAGCTATCCAATGCCGGGCATCAGTGGTTATCCATTCGATGTGAAGATCGCCAGTCTTCAATCACCGTCTACAACATCTTCGATTTAAATCGTCGTATAATCATTTGAAACGAGATTGAACTCGGTCTTTTCAAATGGTTCTTGCATATATAAAATTTAAAACCGTTTCATATTGTTAATATTGTTTAATAACGATTTATCGCTATTTTTATTTATATAAAAATAGCTAAATTAATTTAACGACGCTTCGGGTCAATAGGTGATCCTCGCACTGTTTTTATCAAAATTTGATTTACACATATCTCAAAATCTATCCGTTGGATTTTAACAAAATTTATATCATTGGAAAGATTTCCCCAAAGCGGTTCTAACGGTTACAGTTTTGGGAAAATCCGAAGGTCGGATCTTCTGGTATAATCGTTTAAAGTTACGATTCTGAAACACGAACTACTGCGCGTGATTCGTTTAATTTTAATTTATATATATATAATCATATATAAATATAAACCATTCGACAATTCCACTAATGTGTTTAACATTCCAATTAAAAGGACGTTTTAATTTGCATAACCATTTCTACACGTTTATAATGTCAAATAAAATATATTTTATTTACCTGACAGTTGAGCCAATGACAAATAAAAACTAATTTTTATTTGTATTTCTATTTTTAACTTTAACCAACAAAAAGGAATATTTTATTTGTACAAAGTTTTCAGTGTATGTTTTTACAAATAAAATAATTCATACAAATTCTAATGTATGTATTGTCAATACAAATGATCCTTGACTTTGCATATAGATTCTAATATATGCATTGTCAACAAAATATTATTTTTCACTTTGCATATAAATTCTAATATATGCATTGCCAACAAAAATGTAATTTTTCATTGCATATAAATTCTAATACATGCAACGTCAACAAAAATGTTATTTTTCAATGCATATAAATTCTAATATATGCATTGCCAATAAAATTTTATTTCTCAATGCATATAAATACTAATATATGCGTTGCCAACAAAAAATGTTATTTTTCAATGCATATAAATTCTAATATATGCATTGCCAATAAAATGTTATTTTTCAATGCATATAAATTCTAATATATGCATTGCCAATAAAATGTTATTTTTCAATGCATATAAATTCTAATATATGCATTGCCAATAAAAATGTTATTTTTTAATGCATATAAATTATAATATATGCATTGCCAATAAAATGTTATTTTTTATTGCATATAAATTCTAATATATGCATTGTAAATAAAATGTTATTTTTCCACTTTTATTGAAAATTCCTTTTTTCCTAGTTTCTTACATTTCATTAAAAAGGTGAATTTTTAATGTAGTCATGTTTTATTTCTAAAACATGAACATTTTTCTCTTTTCTCATATTCCATTCAACATAATGATAAAATGGTTCTTTTTACTTTTGTTGGAAATCTTAATTCAACAAATTGACAAAAATTGATGTTTCATATTTGTTGAAAATTCTAATTCAACAAATTGAAAAAATTGATGTTTCATATTTGTTGAAAATTCTAAATCAACAAATTGACAAAATTTGATGTTTCCTATTTGTTTAAAATTCTAATTCAACAAATTGACAAAAATTGATGTTTCATATTTGTTGAAAATTCTAATTCAACAAATTAACAAAATATGATGCTTCATATTTGTTGAAAATTCTAACTCAACCAATTGACAAAAATTGATATTTCATTTTTGTAGAAAATTACAATTCAACAAAATGATAAAAATGTTCTTTTCATTTTTGTTGAAAATTCTAATTCAACAATGATATAAATGAATATTTTTGTTCAACAATTCCAATTTGACAAAAATGAACATTTTTGTTCAACAATTCTAATTTGACAAAAATGAACATTTGTTTCAACTAAACAATTTGACAAAAATGACCATTTTAGTTTCGACTAAACAATTCGACAAATATGACCATTTTGATTTCAACTAAACAATTTGACAAGTATGAGCATTTTGGTTTCAACTAAACAATTTGATAAATATGACCATTTTGGTTTCAACTAACTAGTTTGACAAATATGACCATTTTGGTTTCAACTAGGCAATTTGACAAATATGTCCATTTTGGTTTTAACTAAACAATTAAACAAAAGTGGTAATTTTTGTTATCTTTTTATTTTAATCTTTTTATCCTAATATTTTTATTTTAATCTTATTATTATAATGAAAACAAACTTTTGGCAAAACCCATGTTAACAAGGAAAAATGAATATCTTATTGTAAATCCATATTTGACAAAATCATATTTCAAAATGAATATTTAATTGTAAATCTATATTTAACAAAATCATATTTCACTTATCTAAATAAAATATGAAACTTATATTATAAAATCAAATCAATATTCACAAATCTGAAATAAAAATAAAACTTTTTATTTCAAATTGAGATCTAACAATAAACTATAGATTTACATAAAAGAGAAAATTTCTATTGTTGATCACAATTTAACAACCATGAGCATCACAATTCAACAAACAACATTCAACAATTTCAAATTCTAAGCATCACAGATCTAATTTATTAACATAACTACACGGATTCAGAATAGCGAGAAATAATTAAATTTTTAATTACAAAAATAGAAATTCTCACAGTCGTTTCAATTCAGAATCGAATTTGTCTGAAATTTTGATCTGCTTTGAATCAGTTCTAATCAGTCCGGAAGTGTAGATCTCGGACTCACGATCGTAACGGATCAGAAAATTTTCAATTTGAATTCGTATGTGTTAGTTATGAATTTATTAAGGTAAATAACATTTTAAAATAATTTAATTAATTAATTAAAATAAAATCACCTTCTTCCTGCTATCAGTAAACACGGCTGACGTGTTTTCACTTTACTTCGAACCTAGGGTTCGATTATTCTCCAAATCCGTTCAGCTATGGGATGATTGGAATTGGCCACATCCGAGAGCCTCGAGTGGCGCTTCAAGGGGGACCCACGGCTTGGCGTACGACAGCGGTAGGTGGGCTGGGCAGCGCTCGAAACGAAGCGGGTTCGGTGTAACGACCCAGATTTTTGAACAGTTTATTTTAAATATTTAGTATGGGTTTAAATATTGAATTCATAATATAAATGAATTTTATATTGAATTAGGAATTATAAGTGGATTTTTATATTGAATTTATCAATATAATATTTAATTTCGAAAATATTGAATTATAGTGATATAAAAACAAAATATAACTGAACATGAGGTTAAAATGAAATCAAAATGATTCTAGCAATTTATTTGAACTCTATACTGAATTAAAACAATGATAATTCATTTTTGATGAATTTAATTTTAAATCGATAGTTTAAATTATTATTTCCCATATCTGATCAATGTAAATTGCAAAATCTGTTCCGATTGAATTCAGAATAACGTTGTAATATGGAAACGCCGGTCGGTACGTTTAAATAGGAGTTCGGAACCGCGAGATATTTTTCAAATTAGAAATATATATAAATTAAAATCAACTTCAAATCAAAAACCTACATTTCATACTTCAGCCGACCTAAAAACTGAAATCACGCAGACTACTTCTTCTCGAGCCAAAATATTTGTTTCCCATTTCCAATATCAGCAAAACATCAATTTAATGGTGATGTACTTGATGTCTCCCTTCGCACCACTATATAAACAGTCGATAGCCTTCATTTTTCCATTCAGGAACCAAAAGAAAATCCAAGCCGATTCCTCTAATTGAAAATCCAGCGTTCTTGCTCTTCAAACTCCTACGATTCAAATCTGACGCGAGTGCCAATGGGAGGAACGACGTTCGACTTCGATTGATTTTTGGGTATGGGGCCAACGCTCGTCGCGATGAAGCAAGGAGGGGTCTCGGGGCTCGAACTGAGGTGCGATGCTCACCTCCGTGCTCGAATTCGAAATGGGAAATTAGGGCTCGATCTAGCTCGCAATCAAAGAGACTGCGATGATGTACGGTTCAAGTTATTGGAAGGGATGACGGCAGTATAAGAGTTCGAACTAGGGTTCTGGACTGGTGCGAATTACCTGATGGTTGAGCACTCGAGTTCAATTTTTGGTCAAGGGCTTTGGGGAGGTTCTGACGTGGGTAATTGGAAGATGCGAATCGGTGAAGTGAAGGTTGAAGTTGGTTATAGGTTGATTGCAGTGGTAGCTCGCTTCATGATTTGTTAAGGCAGCGAGGTGCACATAGATTTCGTGAAGATGATAAAAGAGGATTAAGGTAATATTTAGTTCTTCTAAATTAAATTAATGATGGTTTAATTCATTTTTAAATGCCTAGGAAATTAGTTAATTAAGAAATAAAATGTATAAACTAATCGTTTAAAATAAAGTTTAGGTACTTACTTGTAAATTAGTTAAGGCCTTTTTATATAGATTTGATTAGTTGGAATTTATTTAGAAAGTCATTTTAAAATTTTAAAATAATTGATCGATAATAATAAAATTTAATTATCGTAGGTGCTAAACAAATAAATTCGAGAAGATTCGTAGCCAGTGGTTTGGAAATAAGCAGGATATTCGACAACTGAAAATCCCGGTGAGTAAATCTCACTCACCTTTAGAATTATTTTTATTTCATTAAAAATAATTGTTTGTTGCTTGTGTGCATGTTTTCTGGTTGTTTTATATATATTAGTTATTTAGGCTATTATATATATATATATTGGGTTGATTGATTGGTTGGATTCCCGCAGTCTCATTAGCGGATGCCCGCAGTTTCATAGCGGATGATTACCCTATACGCCCCACGCTATGATTAGTGGATGACCTTCTATACCGCGATATTCTGCCACGAAGCAGAATGGGTATTATTTATGTGCTAACATCTGTGGATGCAGGAAAACAGGTTGGAGGAATCCAACTGGATTCCTCAAAAAAATATATTATCTGTTTGTTATTTGGTTGCATATATATTGTTATATATGATGTGTTAGAAAAACAAATAATTGGTTGCTTTGTGTGTTTTATCACTGGGCTTAAGTAATGATATTTAAAAAAATATATCGTAAAAAGGATATTTGAGATTTTAAAAGGGGAATTCTATTTTTAAATAGAATTTGAATTTTAAATGGGAATAAAAGTATAAACTTGGTTTGAAATAAAACGAGTAGTTTCTTTTTAAACGAAGTTTATAAATAGTTCTTTTATAACGAAGTTATAAATGAAGTAAAAAGAATTATCATTTGATAATTCAGAAATAGAAATACAAGTGTGAAATTGGAATTTGAAATGAAATTTCAAAATAGGATTTGAAATGGAATTTTTAAATATATAACTCAAATGAAATTTGAGTATAACATTTGAATAATAGAATTAGAAAAGGAATTGAAATATTTGAATATTAAGGGGAGATGGAATATTAGAAATTCAAATAGAAGTTCAAATAGAATTTGAATAGACGAAATTTGAATGAAAAATAGAATTTGAATTCAAGAAATTAAAATAAAATTTGAATTCAAAGGAATTCGAATAAAGAAATTCAAATAGAGATTTCAATGTAGAAATTCAAAATAGAATTTGAAATATAGTATTTCAAAGAAGAATTCAAATGTGAAATTTGAATAGAGATTTGAATGGAATTTAAATATGAAATTTGAATTGAGATTTGAAATAAAAATTCAAGTGTTGAATTTGAACATGGAATTGAATATAGAAATTCAAGTAGAAATTTGAATATGAGATTTCAAAATAGAATTTGAAATAAACTTTGAAAATAGGATTTCAAAGTAGAATAGGAAATCCAAATGGTTTTGAAATGGAATTTGAATTCAAGGGAATTCAAATGGATTTGAATGGAGAAATTCGAATGGGATTTAAATAATGGATTTTTAATAAAGAGAATTTAAATATAAGATTTCAAATAGAAATTTAAATGGAGTTTAATTCAAATATGATTTTCAAATATAACCATTCGAAAGGGATTTGATTATAGAATTCAAAGTGGAATTTAATTCAAAGGATTCCAAAGGGAATTCAAAATGGAGTTTGAATATCTAAATTCAAGTATGAATTTCAAATATAGAAATTCAAAAAGGAGTTGAATTAAAGTGGAAGTTAAATAAAGGATTTGAAATGGAATTCGAATAAAGGATTTCAAAGAGAATTTGAATACAAGATTTAAACTATGGAATTGAAATGTAAAAGATTCAAATGGAATTTGGAATATATATATTAGAAGGGAGTTGAATTCATTTAACGAAGTTTTAAAAGTTTATATATATAAATATAATTAAAACGAACTCGCCGCAGCGCTGCAGTTCGTAAATTGGTGATTTGAACTTCAATCGAGTATACATAACTCAATTGAAGTCGAAATTCTTTGAAACAAGAAATGTCAGGACTGATTTGATAATAGTTTTCTAATGAAGGAGAAAAATCTAGATTTCGTCGTATAGATTTTGAGTTATGTCAAAATCAAATTTTCAGAAAAACAGCGCCAAAACTATTTAAAAACCATAACGGTTTATTTCAATTTATAAAAGGATTTCAAGCGGGAAAATCCGAATTTCTATTTAGAAAATTTCAGAGTTGAGTTGCAAAATATATGCGAATTCAAGTTGTGTAAATGAATATGATTTTTGAAACAGAAACCAGATTTTGATTTATTGAATGGAATTAACTAAATTGAATAGAAATTAGTTAAGGAGCTTTTGAATGGATATTGGGGTTTGAATAAGTAAATTCGATTTGCAAATTTATATTCGAAATAGAAAAGAGAACTGGAATTGAAATTTTGAAATTCAATTTGGTCGTGAGCAAGTTAAACATTTATTTAAACATGTTATGTTCAACAAAGAAGTGAAATAGGCAAAATGGCCGATTTAAAGAATAAATGGGCGAAACTGAATTCAAACGATTAGATAGTGTTGAATTGAATTGAAAACAGGTGAACAGGTGTTGGACAGGTATGGAATGAAGTATATAAAGTATATGAAGATTTTTAATTTATGTGCTCGACAATAAGGTACATGTTTAAATTGAATATGAGGTTTTATGCGCCGTATCGGCAAGCCGCTTGGCTTTTTCTTTTTCTTTTTGAGATTAGAAGGACCGGGAAAGCTATTTGAAATTTCCCGATGCTCCCGATACAGGGGAGGTTATGGCGAAATTTTCCGGAAATTTAAGGAGTTAGAATATTTTTAAGATATTTTGATAATTTGAAATCATTGTATCGACGTATTGAATTCGATAGTAAAGGAAATATAAAAATCGAATGTTGTAAACAAAAAGGGGATAGAGATAAATGATTGAAAGTGTTTTCAATTGCAAATAGAGATTTTTCTAATATATAGAAAATAAAAGAAGTGATATTGGGAAATGTTTTCCAAATGGCATAAGGGCCAATATGGTTATTGGAAATATTTGGTTAACAAATATTGATAGAGAAAATAGAGAAGTGATTTAATTAATGAAATATTAATTAAAGAGCCAGTGATTTGTTTGATATGTTGGATGAACACTTTGTTTTTATTCGATAGTTAAATCACAGACTATCGAAGTTTTTGACCATCGTTGTCAATATGGAGAGACCGGTTGGATTATTATCCGAAGAACCGCTCCGTATCGGCATAAGCGTTGCGAACCAAGTATGCTGAATATATTGAAGACGGAGTGAAGTGCAAGGGCTTTTCTATCTATATAAATAGTGCCTTCGGTTTCGTTCAATCCCAGAACGAACGTAAATGGACGAATGTCTGACAGAGTATTTCCAATGATCAAATGGGTTGGTCTGTATGAATGTATATGGTTGCAACGGATTTATCCCTTAGCATAATATCCAGAATATTCGTGCAAACTCAACTAGTGATTAACGGATCTGACGATGTGGCATTCAAAGTGATTGTGTTATCAAGGAATGGTAAGTATGCGTAGCCTCAGGCCTCAACAACCGGGAAAGGACAAAAATCGGGCAGGCAGCATGGCTATGTGGGTCGCACCCATTAGGGTGTATAATCACCTATCTAGAGAAATTCCTTTTGTTTCTAAATCTATCGATTCTGCCCATTCGGGAACGGTGGTTTGAGTCCAACCGTTGGTGATATACATTCGATACACTCAAGCGAAATGAGTGGTCGGTCATGTGAGGGCCGGGTTGCAAGACGTTCTTGTTGAACCCAGGTGTATTTGCCTCTAGAGATACATCATCGGAAGGTGGTCCCATACCTTGTCATGTTGGAAATCCAATCTCCAATAAGCGCCATGCGGTTTTTGATTTTATACTATATATGTGGAGCGTGAGATGCAAGCGTTCTGCTATTTGGTTATTTACTTGATGTAGACATTATTATAATATCACTAGATTTTCGTATCAAAGTGTTTTGGGTTATAGTAAGGTAAAAACCGTCCATGTTTATGTGTGGGCTGGTCTTACTATTATCTTTTCTTTCGAAAAGGATTTTGAAGTTAAACCAGTGGTTGGAGTTTACTCACACCAGTCCCATGACTGACCCAGAGTTTGTTTGTTTTGTTTTCCCTAAACTCTTGGGTGCCCAAATTTGTACGGGCAGTCAAGTGTTTCAGGCTTTTACAGATACACTTGGAGGAGCTTGAAGCAGAAGGCTTCAACGTTAGTTATCTAGAGTTACTTCCGCTGGATCAAATGTTATGTGTACTCTGATGATGGTATGTATATATGTACAAACCAGATTTGTATTTCAAAGCTTATGTTATATAATATATTTTATTCGTTCCGCTGTGAGTTTTGTGATCTTCGTTTTCTTCTATTCTAAGTTTTCTATCTTATCTATTCTCACCCTCTATCTTCTTTCTATTGATGGTTCGTATTTCTGTGTTATTTGGGTTGGACGTGTGGTGTATTTAGTCAACTCTGATAGCACGGATTTGCGGGTCGTTTCAGTTGGTATCAGAGCTTAGGTTGAGTGAACACCTAGGCTTGTGTGGCATGTGCTCATTAGAGATAGGGTCAGTAGTACCCTAGAATGAGTTGAGTGTATATATATACGAGAGAGCGTATTTGTAATTTGATATAAAAATTGTTTTATATTGTGTTGGCTAGTCTGTTGAGTAGTTTATGAATTCTGGTCGAATCGTGGGACGCCACGACGTCGATAGGAGTTTCTAAATACTTGAACAGAAGATTGAACACGATATAGTTTTAAAGAAGGTAAATGAAATAATTTTACCCAAAAATTATATTTTGATATAGAAAGAATAATTTTCTGAAATTATTATATTATATGGATGTGTTGGATGTTAATATTATAATCAACCGAGATTATTAAATTGGAATGGTTATTTATAACCAAACTGAATTTGTATATGAATAAAATATACAAATGGGATGAATTAAGATTGAAATCAAACCAGAATTAAGAATTCAAAATCCTGGGAAGTTGAAAAATATTTTTCAAAGTATATTAAAGTAATATAGCATTAATTTGAAAAGATTTGAATCGAAATCATTTTAGATGGATTTTGAAATAATAAAGCACTGAACTCACTTCAGTGGCAGGGAAATAATTCTGATGATGATTGCAACATCATCAGTGTTCATTTTCAAGTCTCTAAGTGATGAATTGCTACCTTAGAAAAAGTTTTGATGGAAATTTGTTGGAAAGAAAACAAATTGGTTTGAATATTCAAATGTTTTGAATTTGAAATGAAAATAAATATATGTATATATATTTATGTGACTTCAGAAGGATTTGAAATAAAATCCTGGGATTTGGATTCTGGAATTGGAATTTAACTTAAGCTGGTAAAATGGATTGAAGTGAATCAATCGACTAGAATCAATTTGGATTGGTTTAATAGAACATAGATTGGACATAAATGGATTGATCGTTGATCATTCGAATTAAGTGAAGGAAGACCAAAGGTTTTGGTGGAATTAAAATTTGTTGAAATATGAAGAGGTGAGTTTCAACATAAAGGAATGGATTTGTACCCTTTTTCCTACCTTAGCAATTTCGAGGACGAAATTATTTTAAGGGGGGAAGAATGTAACGACCCAGATTTTTGAACAGTTTATTTTAAATATTTAGTATGGGTTTAAATATTGAATTCATAATATAAATGAATTTTATATTGAATTAGGAATTATAAGTGGATTTTTATATTGAATTTATCAATATAATATTTAATTTCGAAAATATTGAATTATAGTGATATAAAAACAAAATATAACTGAACATGAGGTTAAAATGAAATCAAAATGATTCTAGCAATTTATTTGAACTCTATACTGAATTAAAACAATGATAATTCATTTTTGATGAATTTAATTTTAAATCGATAGTTTAAATTATTATTTCCCATATCTGATCAATGTAAATTGCAAAATCTGTTCCGATTGAATTCAGAATAACGTTGTAATATGGAAACGCCGGTCGGTACGTTTAAATAGGAGTTCGGAACCGCGAGATATTTTTCAAATTAGAAATATATATAAATTCAAATCAACTTCAAATCAAAAACCTACATTTCATACTTCAGCCGACCTAAAAACTGAAATCACGCAGACTACTTCTTCTCGAGCCAAAATATTTGTTTCCCATTTCCAATATCAGCAAAACATCAATTTAATGGTGATGTACTTGATGTCTCCCTTCGCACCACTATATAAACAGTCGATAGCCTTCATTTTTCCATTCAGGAACCAAAAGAAAATCCAAGCCGATTCCTCTAATTGAAAATCCAGCGTTCTTGCTCTTCAAACTCCTACGATTCAAATCTGACGCGAGTGCCAATGGGAGGAACGACGTTCGACTTCGATTGATTTTTGGGTATGGGGCCAACGCTCGTCGCGATGAAGCAAGGAGGGGTCTCGGGGCTCGAACTGAGGTGCGATGCTCACCTCCGTGCTCGAATTCGAAATGGGAAATTAGGGCTCGATCTAGCTCGCAATCAAAGAGACTGCGATGATGTACGGTTCAAGTTATTGGAAGGGATGACGGCAGTATAAGAGTTCGAACTAGGGTTCTGGACTGGTGCGAATTACCTGATGGTTGAGCACTCGAGTTCAATTTTTGGTCAAGGGCTTTGGGGAGGTTCTGACGTGGGTAATTGGAAGATGCGAATCGGTGAAGTGAAGGTTGAAGTTGGTTATAGGTTGATTGCAGTGGTAGCTCGCTTCATGATTTGTTAAGGCAGCGAGGTGCACATAGATTTCGTGAAGATGATAAAAGAGGATTAAGGTAATATTTAGTTCTTCTAAATTAAATTAATGATGGTTTAATTCATTTTTAAATGCCTAGGAAATTAGTTAATTAAGAAATAAAATGTATAAACTAATCGTTTAAAATAAAGTTTAGGTACTTACTTGTAAATTAGTTAAGGCCTTTTTATATAGATTTGATTAGTTGGAATTTATTTAGAAAGTCATTTTAAAATTTTAAAATAATTGATCGATAATAATAAAATTTAATTATCGTAGGTGCTAAACAAATAAATTCGAGAAGATTCGTAGCCAGTGGTTTGGAAATAAGCAGGATATTCGACAACTGAAAATCCCGGTGAGTAAATCTCACTCACCTTTAGAATTATTTTTATTTCATTAAAAATAATTGTTTGTTGCTTGTGTGCATGTTTTCTGGTTGTTTTATATATATTAGTTATTTAGGCTATTATATATATATATTGGGTTGATTGATTGGTTGGATTCCCGCAGTCTCATTAGCGGATGCCCGCAGTTTCATAGCGGATGATTACCCTATACGCCCCACGCTATGATTAGTGGATGACCTTCTATACCGCGATATTCTGCCACGAAGCAGAATGGGTATTATTTATGTGCTAACATCTGTGGATGCAGGAAAACAGGTTGGAGGAATCCAACTGGATTCCTCAAAAAAAAATATTATCTGTTTGTTATTTGGTTGCATATATATTGTTATATATGATGTGTTAGAAAAACAAATAATTGGTTGCTTTGTGTGTTTTATCACTGGGCTTAAGTAATGATATTTAAAAAAATATATCGTAAAAAGGATATTTGAGATTTTAAAAGGGGAATTCTATTTTTAAATAGAATTTGAATTTTAAATGGGAATAAAAGTATAAACTTGGTTTGAAATAAAACGAGTAGTTTCTTTTTAAACGAAGTTTATAAATAGTTCTTTTATAACGAAGTTATAAATGAAGTAAAAAGAATTATCATTTGATAATTCAGAAATAGAAATACAAGTGTGAAATTGGAATTTGAAATGAAATTTCAAAATAGGATTTGAAATGGAATTTTTAAATATATAACTCAAATGAAATTTGAGTATAACATTTGAATAATAGAATTAGAAAAGGAATTGAAATATTTGAATATTAAGGGGAGATGGAATATTAGAAATTCAAATAGAAGTTCAAATAGAATTTGAATAGACGAAATTTGAATGAAAAATAGAATTTGAATTCAAGAAATTAAAATAAAATTTGAATTCAAAGGAATTCGAATAAAGAAATTCAAATAGAGATTTCAATGTAGAAATTCAAAATAGAATTTGAAATATAGTATTTCAAAGAAGAATTCAAATGTGAAATTTGAATAGAGATTTGAATGGAATTTAAATATGAAATTTGAATTGAGATTTGAAATAAAAATTCAAGTGTTGAATTTGAACATGGAATTGAATATAGAAATTCAAGTAGAAATTTGAATATGAGATTTCAAAATAGAATTTGAAATAAACTTTGAAAATAGGATTTCAAAGTAGAATAGGAAATCCAAATGGTTTTGAAATGGAATTTGAATTCAAGGGAATTCAAATGGATTTGAATGGAGAAATTCGAATGGGATTTAAATAATGGATTTTTAATAAAGAGAATTTAAATATAAGATTTCAAATAGAAATTTAAATGGAGTTTAATTCAAATATGATTTTCAAATATAACCATTCGAAAGGGATTTGATTATAGAATTCAAAGTGGAATTTAATTCAAAGGATTCCAAAGGGAATTCAAAATGGAGTTTGAATATCTAAATTCAAGTATGAATTTCAAATATAGAAATTCAAAAAGGAGTTGAATTAAAGTGGAAGTTAAATAAAGGATTTGAAATGGAATTCGAATAAAGGATTTCAAAGAGAATTTGAATACAAGATTTAAACTATGGAATTGAAATGTAAAAGATTCAAATGGAATTTGGAATATATATATTAGAAGGGAGTTGAATTCATTTAACGAAGTTTTAAAAGTTTATATATATAAATATAATTAAAACGAACTCGCCGCAGCGCTGCAGTTCGTAAATTGGTGATTTGAACTTCAATCGAGTATACATAACTCAATTGAAGTCGAAATTCTTTGAAACAAGAAATGTCAGGACTGATTTGATAATAGTTTTCTAATGAAGGAGAAAAATCTAGATTTCGTCGTATAGATTTTGAGTTATGTCAAAATCAAATTTTCAGAAAAACAGCGCCAAAACTATTTAAAAACCATAACGGTTTATTTCAATTTATAAAAGGATTTCAAGCGGGAAAATCCGAATTTCTATTTAGAAAATTTCAGAGTTGAGTTGCAAAATATATGCGAATTCAAGTTGTGTAAATGAATATGATTTTTGAAACAGAAACCAGATTTTGATTTATTGAATGGAATTAACTAAATTGAATAGAAATTAGTTAAGGAGCTTTTGAATGGATATTGGGGTTTGAATAAGTAAATTCGATTTGCAAATTTATATTCGAAATAGAAAAGAGAACTGGAATTGAAATTTTGAAATTCAATTTGGTCGTGAGCAAGTTAAACATTTATTTAAACATGTTATGTTCAACAAAGAAGTGAAATAGGCAAAATGGCCGATTTAAAGAATAAATGGGCGAAACTGAATTCAAACGATTAGATAGTGTTGAATTGAATTGAAAACAGGTGAACAGGTGTTGGACAGGTATGGAATGAAGTATATAAAGTATATGAAGATTTTTAATTTATGTGCTCGACAATAAGGTACATGTTTAAATTGAATATGAGGTTTTATGCGCCGTATCGGCAAGCCGCTTGGCTTTTTCTTTTTCTTTTTGAGATTAGAAGGACCGGGAAAGCTATTTGAAATTTCCCGATGCTCCCGATACAGGGGAGGTTATGGCGAAATTTTCCGGAAATTTAAGGAGTTAGAATATTTTTAAGATATTTTGATAATTTGAAATCATTGTATCGACGTATTGAATTCGATAGTAAAGGAAATATAAAAATCGAATGTTGTAAACAAAAAGGGGATAGAGATAAATGATTGAAAGTGTTTTCAATTGCAAATAGAGATTTTTCTAATATATAGAAAATAAAAGAAGTGATATTGGGAAATGTTTTCCAAATGGCATAAGGGCCAATATGGTTATTGGAAATATTTGGTTAACAAATATTGATAGAGAAAATAGAGAAGTGATTTAATTAATGAAATATTAATTAAAGAGCCAGTGATTTGTTTGATATGTTGGATGAACACTTTGTTTTTATTCGATAGTTAAATCACAGACTATCGAAGTTTTTGACCATCGTTGTCAATATGGAGAGACCGGTTGGATTATTATCCGAAGAACCACTCCGTATCGGCATAAGCGTTGCGAACCAAGTATGCTGAATATATTGAAGACGGAGTGAAGTGCAAGGGCTTTTCTATCTATAGAAATAGTGCCTTCGGTTTCGTTCAATCCCAGAACGAACGTAAATGGACGAATGTCTGACAGAGTATTTCCAATGATCAAATGGGTTGGTCTGTATGAATGTATATGGTTGCAACGGATTTATCCCTTAGCATAATATCCAGAATATTCGTGCAAACTCAACTAGTGATTAACGGATCTGACGATGTGGCATTCAAAGTGATTGTGTTATCAAGGAATGGTAAGTATGCGTAGCCTCAGGCCTCAACAACCGGGAAAGGACAAAAATCGGGCAGGCAGCATGGCTATGTGGGTCGCACCCATTAGGGTGTATAATCACCTATCTAGAGAAATTCCTTTTGTTTCTAAATCTATCGATTCTGCCCATTCGGGAACGGTGGTTTGAGTCCAACCGTTGGTGATATACATTCGATACACTCAAGCGAAATGAGTGGTCGGTCATGTGAGGGCCGGGTTGCAAGACGTTCTTGTTGAACCCAGGTGTATTTGCCTCTAGAGATACATCATCGGAAGGTGGTCCCATACCTTGTCATGTTGGAAATCCAATCTCCAATAAGCGCCATGCGGTTTTTGATTTTATACTATATATGTGGAGCGTGAGATGCAAGCGTTCTGCTATTTGGTTATTTACTTGATGTAGACATTATTATAATATCACTAGATTTTCGTATCAAAGTGTTTTGGGTTATAGTAAGGTAAAAACCGTCCATGTTTATGTGTGGGCTGGTCTTACTATTATCTTTTCTTTCGAAAAGGATTTTGAAGTTAAACCAGTGGTTGGAGTTTACTCACACCAGTCCCATGACTGACCCAGAGTTTGTTTGTTTTGTTTTCCCTAAACTCTTGGGTGCCCAAATTTGTACGGGCAGTCAAGTGTTTCAGGCTTTTACAGATACACTTGGAGGAGCTTGAAGCAGAAGGCTTCAACGTTAGTTATCTAGAGTTACTTCCGCTGGATCAAATGTTATGTGTACTCTGATGATGGTATGTATATATGTACAAACCAGATTTGTATTTCAAAGCTTATGTTATATAATATATTTTATTCGTTCCGCTGTGAGTTTTGTGATCTTCGTTTTCTTCTATTCTAAGTTTTCTATCTTATCTATTCTCACCCTCTATCTTCTTTCTATTGATGGTTCGTATTTCTGTGTTATTTGGGTTGGACGTGTGGTGTATTTAGTCAACTCTGATAGCACGGATTTGCGGGTCGTTTCATTCGGGGTGCTGGTGCGGTCAAAATACCCAATTTCAGATGGTGTTCACCGTATGGATGGAATGAGGAGAGAATCTCTACGAATTTCTCTAAAGAACCGATGTGTTTCATTGATTGGATCGTGAGATTTTAGTGGGAGAAGTATTGAGGAATCACGGCCATGAAAGAGGGGTGGCGGCGGTAGTGTGTATGGATTAAGGTTTTCTTATTTGATTATTTATAATATAATACTAATAAATGTTCTATTTTATGAAAAAACCCATTAATTCCTGAGAACTCCGATTCTAGCCGAACAAAAGTTGTTTCAACCCAATTGCCCCCGTTCCGGACACAATTTGATAGGTCCCGTCAGCCCAAACGATTGTCTACAGCCTGTTTTCTTTAATTTAAAATTTAAATTATTTATTTAATTCAATCATACATTTAAATTCACCGGGGCCATATACGGACTCCGAAAATTCCCCAAAAATAAATATAGCTATGTTTTGATGATACGGTCATAACAAAATTAATTTCGTTGAATTTGGAGACCGTAAGAAAAATGGCCTTTTTAACGTCGATTAAATTCAATAGAAATTATCGAACGCAATTTAATTTACCACGCTCTTAATTCCAAAAATTATGGAAAATTAAACTTAGCAATATTTTGCCATTTCGGATCCGATAAAAATGGTTTCATCGATAACGGAGGTCATTTGTATAATGGCCATTTATACGGGCCATAAATTATATTAAATTATGTTTTTGGTTTCACTAAAATCCGTTTTATTTTGAATCCTGTACATTTAGTCAAAGTTCAGATTCAAATTTTCAAACTACCATGTTATTTCTAACTCCTTTTAAAATTAAAATAATTATATTTATTCTAACTTCGATTTAAATAAATTTTAAATTGTTATTATTTAAAATAATTTATTTTAACTATTCAAAATTCATTGAAATAGCCAATATAAAATTTTTAAATTGGTTCTGATTTTCCATGTTGTTACACTTGTCTAATTCCACAATTTATTATGACAATACAAGCACAATAAATTTATCTAAGAATCCGGTAAACCATTCGAGAACTAAACATATTGATATAAGACATCACTTCTTGAGTGACAATATTGAAAAACAAACAATTAAGTTAGAGTTTGTAAACTCAAAAAATCAAATTGCTGACATCTTTACTAAAACCCTTTTAGAGAATTCTTTCATAAGACTTCGACGAGAACTAGGAATTGTATCTTTCAAAGATCTCTAAAATGTTATTCGATTACTTTGGGCTTATTGTGTTTTATTACTTTTTAATCGATGACAAAGGGGAAGGAAATATTTCTCTTATGATGCATCTCATGATGGATCTCATATATATATATATATATATATATATATATATATATATATATATCTGTTCTATGTTCGTAGTAATTATTATTGGGAATATATATGCTAACATTTTGTTGTCGGAATCAAGTTGTAAGTTTATAAGGTTATGAACTAACAAAATATTGCAAAAATTCAGGGAGAGCTAAACATTCAGGGGGAGAAAATCAGATATGTTGTCATCAATCAAAAAGGGGGAGAATGTTGAAAACAAGATTTTGATTAATGCCAACAAAAGAAGTTGTAATGGGAATCATGTCATAGAGATAAGGTTACATATATATATATACACTGAGTTGTGTCAGAATAATGTTAAAATCTATCCTCAAGTATAACACGAATATATGAAACAAAGCACACACACACACATATATATATGTATATATATATCAAATGACCTAAAATAATTTGACTGGGGAAAAATGGCTGAACCAGTCGAATGGTTCAAAATCAACCAGTCGACTGGTCAGACAATTTTGTATCAATAGCGGATAATTTCTAAGTAATTATATATATATATATATATATATATATATATATATATAAAGATTCATACTTTTTCAACCAGTCGACTGATGAATTTTAACCAGTCAATTGATTCGAAACAGCATATATTTTCTGAAAGGTTGTCTCTATTCATGAAGAGAAATCTCTTCATTTTTGAAAGGAAACAGAAGCTTCTTTTGGTTAAAACTTTCATGAATAATTGATACCTTTCTACTATTATATAAACACTTCAAACATGATTTACAAACATCGAATTTTATTCCATTCTATCTATTCTCTGATTTCACTTCTATATTCATTGCAAACAAAAGCTCCCTCAATTTATAGTTACTTGTTGAAACCTTGATAACATTTCATATATCTTGATTCGACAAGCAACAATCTTCCTTCAGTCTTTGCATTCAAATCATATACTCGAGGATAAGATTATAGGAAAGGTGTACTTAAACCGTTGACTATCCGTGTTGACCAAAGAACACAAAGCAGAAGTCAAAACACTTGTAATTGTTGAAGTCTTGTGTAGTTGCTTAGGCGAGAGGCATCCTTGTTGGGGGTCGGGTGTACTGACCTATACCTCTGGGTTAAGAGAGGGCGTGATAGTGAATTCCGAAGAGGAGCTTCGGGACTGGACGTAGGACGGTAAGTTCGAACCAATACAAAATTCCTGATGTCACTTTACTTTACTTATTGCTTTTATCTACTTATGATATCTTATCAGTTCTTATTTATTTGCATAACTATTGTATATTAACTAGTTAGTATATCATCTACATTTCCGCTATATCCATATAGGTCCTGCTTAAGTCGTGCACACCGAGTTTTCAGGGAGGAGATGGCAAACGCCGCTGCGACCGGGATGGATGCCTACAAGAGAAGATAGAGGAGGAGCATAGGATGCTCGAGGGATTTGATCTGGAGATAGGAGAAATGGATGATTACTGCAAATTCTTTGATGAAAACTAGGACGAGCAGGATGCTGTCGTCCAAGTGATAAGGTAGATTGATGCATCTGGGCAGATGATGCACAATGGTGTTGAAACACAAAAAGTCCTACTGCTGATGAAGTCCGAGGAGATCGAGATAAAGAAGAAGGCAGATGAGGAGGCCAGTGTCAAAGCTCGGGAAGATGCAAGGGCTAATGTCGACGAGGAGGCCTAAGCGAAGGCACAAGAGGAGGCCCAGATAAAGGAACAAGAGGAAGCCTGAAAGAAAGTGGAGCACGAGGCGCCCCAGAGGAGTGCCGAGGAGGAAACAAAACGGATGAAGGCCCACGAGGAAGCAAAATTAAGGCGGGTCAGCGGGTGACGAAGAAAGCCGAGAGGGAGGCCGGGAAAGCTCAAAAAGAGGTCGAGAATGTAATACCCCGAATTTTTAATGTAGTTAAAACAATAAAAATACGCATATATGTGTATATATATATATATTATATGCACAGATATATTTAAAGGAAAAATTAAATAATAATATAATTACATGTAATAAATCTATGCAGTGAAATGAAGAAAAAAGATTAATAAAAGAAATTACATGCAATACATGAAATGAGAAGAAATGCAATCAATGCAATTGAAATTGCATGCGAACATTTAAAAAAAAATAAAAAGGAAAATTTGATAAGCTTCTAGAATTTGGTCACGAAATTTGCATCATTGCGTTCATGGCGATTTTTTGGTCAATTTAGACCTATAGTTTACAGAAAACTGATTTAAAATGAAAGAGATGTCTTTAAATTAATTATTGCAACAAAACATGAAAAAAAAGGATTGAGAAAAGAATAATGTTTATTACTGTTCCAAGCCTTGTTAACAAAAGACCAAGTAGCTCAGTTGATTGGAACATGTAACTCGCATACAAAAGGTTCAGAGTTCGATCCCTGCCAGTGCCATATTTTTTTAAGGGAATGGCTAAAAAGTGGCTTAGTGCGAAAGCATTTAAAAAGTGGCTTAGTAGGAAGGCGGTTTAATTAAACAGCGGTTCAGTATGAAAAGTGTTAATAAGAGGTTTAATTGGGAGAATGTTTCAAAAGAGGAACATATATATATATATATATATATATATATATATCTTTTACTAATAATCGGAATAGGTTTGGTGTCACACTTTTTTGGTGTACACCTGAACTGACGAAAATGCCCTTTACCAAAAACAAACACATATGATAAAAGGAATTAAATCAAAAAAGAAACGGAAAGTAATTAAAGTTAAATAGCAGTGTTCCTTTAATTAGCAATGCGCTTCATTAATGACATTAATAGAGACATAAATGGGAATAAGGTTATACTTTGAAAGCAGACAATTAAATCTAGATGGGTAACATGCTTGCTAATACACATGTATATATTTACTTCATATAAATATATAGAGCATAAATTTTAGAAGTAATGCATGTTTGAATTTGAAAATAAATGCGCATCGTAAATGGAATTAAATCACACAATAAAAGGGAGTTTATTTATGTTAGTCAAGTAAAGTTCTAATTCAAAACAATTGAAACAAATACGTGAAAATATGTGTGGACATATTTATTTCAAGAGTATGTGCACGCGTATTAATTCCAGAAATAATCGTATTTGAAATTGAAATTTAATGTGTGTTAAGAATGGAATTTTTTTCAATAAAAATAAATGTTTTGAATAAAGGTCACATGAATTAACATGCATGAATTAGAAACAGAAGAAAATTAATGCGCAGTAAGGAAAATAGGAAAATAAAAAGAAACTATCAAGCAAATAAATATGCAAAAAAATAAAATGGGCAAGAAATATATCACGCCATGTACTAACAACATATTTTTATTTTGTTGAATGACTCGGATTTTATTATCTTATATCGGATGGATACTAGTTTGGACATCTATAAATAAACTTACAGGTCATAGCTCTCAAATTCATATTTTTTGATCGGGTGCTGAAGCCCTGCCACTCCCTTTCTCCTCCAAATTCTTTAGAACTGGAAAAATATAAGATACACACTATCAATTCTGCATTTGAATGCAAATGCGGTATATTCAAGATTTAGATGTCCAAACTTCCCATCGAAACCAATATAAGCGGATTTAAATTGGTATTTTTAGTAAAGGTATATATGATCGATTGACTTATGTTAAATTAATAAGATATTCTCTCAGTCCTTTTTTATGCGTTAGATCTTATGTTGAACTTTGGATATGTGCAAACTGTGCATAAATCTGCAGTACTGACATATGTATACAATATTTGTAGGAACAATATTCCACATGCGCAGCGCGCGCCGTAACCACGCGCGGAGCGCGTGACATGACGCTCAAAGAAGCAAACAAAGAAGCAAACAAAGAAGTTGAATACAAATGAACATAATTGGGTTGAGATAAATAATTGTTCGCATATAAAAGATTAGCATACACAAAAGAGTTGAATACAAATGAACATAATTCAAATTAAGGGTTGTGCGCGAACAAAGAAGCAAACAAAGAAGGAATGTTTGAAATTTGATTTATATGCAAGAAGATTACATGTATCATAAATAAATAAAATTTCAAATCAATATATATATATATATATATATATATATATATGGCAGGGGTGTCGACACCACCATAGGGGTGTCGACACCACCATAGGGGTGTCGACACCCAAGCAGGGGTGTCAACCACTACGCATCATTCAGCACACGTGGCGTGTTTTGATTGGTGAATATTTGTTTTTGTTGCGACATGACCATTTCCTGTTGGTTGTATGATGTGGTTAGCTCTGATGGAGTTTTATTTAAATCTAAGGGTCATGGTTGCTCCATACTCCTATAAATAAGACCTTAGACCTAACCCTAAACCATATAATTTGGCGGCTACGCTGGAGCACTGCCATGGATCTCTCTTCCCAAATCTATTCTGAAATTAAAATATTAGCCTAGAAAGTTATGAATCCACATCTAGAGGAGAGGATCAACGTTAATAAAAGATTATTTAAAGCAAGTTTGTGAATCTAATCGAAGGGAAAAGGGGAAACCACGGATGATGGAACAGATCGGATCCAAAAATTGGGGAAAGCATAAAGGTGAGTGGGTTTAAAAGCCTTTAGATAATGTTATGACTATCGTTTAGCATTCCCCTTTTAATAAATTGTGAAATTGCTAGTTTAATTATAAATTGATGTTATAACAAGTTGGGACGTTAATATGAATAGATCAGGAAATTCATATGTTGATTCTATTAAATTATTGGAATGATTACATGTTGAAAAAAAAACAATTTGCTAGAAATGGTTAGAACATGGGCAATAACTGTTGTTATAATTATACGTTTCGCTTGCGGCATATTATAAAATAAATGACATGTTTAGATTGATGGATTTGAATAATTAACCGATTTAATGTTTACATGTCAAAATAGGATTAAACAATGTTAAAAAGGACATGTGATGAAGTATAGACAAACTTTGGACGACATGCAAAATTAGATTACTGTAAACTAGATTGCAGTAAAATGAATAATATGCCTAAAGTTTTCATGAAATGGGAATGAATTGTAATGGAATTTTTGGAACATAGCATATACTATGTTTTCAGATTTTAATTTCGGAGTGCAATTTTGATATGAACATTAATGATTGAATAAAGATGAACATGCCTAGGATTTCAATTAGAAATTGTAATTGCACTTACGACACGAGGTTTGGTTGCATTAGTGGTGGAAGTCTGCATGGACTCGACCGACATATCCAGCAACAACTAATGTTGAACCTAATGTGAGAGGCATAAGTGCAAAAATTAAAAAAATGTAATGGTGCTAAGACACGAGGTTAAGTCAACTTGTGGTAGAAGTCTGCCCGTACCCGCCCGGCAATTCCAACATCCACAAGTGTAGGCTTAATGTGGGAGATCTAGTGCTTATATGTATAAAAATATATGTGTATAACAAGATATGAATAAATGGCAATAATGCTAATTAAATTTCTAACTCAATAAATAAGAAAGGAAGGGATGTAATTAACTGAGTTAGTGTGATATGAAGGAAAAGTGACGTATTTCCCTAAATGACCTATTTCTGAGAACGTGGTTGCAAGTAAGCCACAATAACTAAAGTAAAAAGAGTAAAGAAATTACTTGCTACCACGGATTTAGATGGGAATATGTTATGAAAATAAATCACTAATTCCTTCTATCAAACTGATAAGGTGCATGAAGTGTTTTCCTTAATTAAAATAAGGAATATATATTACAGTGAATGAAGGATACTGGAATACAACAGTAAAAGAAAAGGGTTTGAAAGGGGAATGATAATAACCTATTATAAATAAATAACATTAATGAAAATGTTGTATAATAGGTAGACTTGTCCTAGGGACAAGTGAATATTATAACTTGGGTTATAATAAACTAGTAAGAGGATGGGATAACTGGTGAATTGAGTTAAGGAAAGCTTAATTGTAAATTAAGTAATCATAAAAGGGGGAAACTTGAAACCAGTTAAGAAAATAGGGAAAATATATTGTACTTAATTATAAATTAAGTAATCTGTAAGCTTAGAAGTTTGAAACCCATTGATAAGAATGTTTTAGGGACCAGAGGAAATCATAACATAGGTTATAATAAACAGGTAAAGAAACTTATTAATGGGCCTTAGTTAATAGAACTAAGTTAATAAGTAAACAATGATAAGTTGTATTGACAATGTAAAATGGAATTAGATTAAATGAGAAAGAATGAGAAAAACTTATGAAATAAAATAAGTTATATTTAACCATAAATGGTAAGTGACATGTTAACTAGAAAACATATGAATTGGACATACTTAATTACATATTAAGTAAAACATGTTATTGTAATGATGAAATCAAACAAGAATATAAAAGAGATTGTAGATTACAGACCTTGGGCTACAATCAAGAGAACAACATGTTGGGGCTTATTAATAAGCTTAAATGGATTAAGTTATATGACTGAAGTTAACAAGCAAAAGAAACTTGGTAATTTGAATAAAAATTCAATATGAATGGGAATAACCAAGTAAACTGAAAACCTGGTGAGGTGAGGTAAGCGCGTAAAAGATTGTTTAGACAGAAGGTCTAACAACATGCTAAAAGTAAGGCGCTTGGACCAGTCCTTGTTTGTCCGAGATAGCGTGATAGGGGGTTCTCGCTCTTGGCTTAGTGGCGAGTGGGAGACTCTTACCCCTACACGTCCCTAAGAGGAGGTTGGTTAGGCAAGGAGGCCTAGACAGTCGAGAGGCTGGCTTTAAAACAAGGAGATGGGGTATTAGTGTAATGCCACGGTGGAATGTAGCCGTCTCCATTGAGGATGTCACATCTGGTATCAGAGCTTAGGTTTAGGATTCCTATATAAATAGTGAGTGAATGTATTTGTATTTTAAAAAATATAAATATATTATTTACCTAAATCCATAGAGGGACCCACTAAATAGAAAGAGCATAATATGATTAGAAATGGGATGTTGTTTTGTACACTAAAGGAATGAATACGGAAATTCAAGACCCTTAGGTAAATTAGGTAGAGAGTGTACAATATACTTTGTATGGAAGGAAAGTGATTCCCATATGATTAGTATTTTGGGTTAGTGGGCTTGAAAACCTTATAAATTGGAAACGGTTGAAAAGAGGAAAATGGGTTAGGAATATATATAGTTGATAGAATTGACCTTGAGGAGTGTCTAGGAAAGCCTAGAAAATTGGAAATCCGCTTTGAGCCTAACCCCATTGTTAACTTTTAAGAACTTGAAATTATAAAAGTTTTGGGAAAACGGTTTATGGTGTTTTCAAGTTTTAATCTTAAAAGGTATAGTTTTAAATATGTAAAGAAGTACATATTGGGTTTTTAAGTAAAATGGGGTATATTTTGTAAATAGTGGTTTCTTACGAAAACTTTATCTAAAGTAAAATTTTGTCAGTAAAAGGTGCATATTATATAGCATGTATAGCTCACTAGTTTTCTTGTTACATTTCATACAAGAATTTTTAATAAAGAAAGATTTGAAATTTCTATTCTTTTGACAACCCTTTTTGATAAATTATTTTAAGATAATTCTGTGGGTGGACATAATAAGTTGTAGAAGATAAGAATAGAGTAGATGTTGGCACCTTGTAGTAAGAGAGAGAACTGACCTTATGGGTAAGAACAAGTCAAAAACCCGATTGAGAAAATAGTTGTCCGTATCTACTCCAGTTTTGTGATTTGAAAAAGAAACAGAAAATTCAGTAAAGCAAAAATGGAAAATTATGAGAAAAGATGAATAAGAATGGAAAATTTTCAAGAAAAGATAAAGAGGAAATTAGCAACAAAGAAAATTTTCTTATGTGGGCTGTGCTTCGATAGGAAAATAGGGTATCTTTATAAATAGTTACATAAAAACCCAAGTACAGTTAGAAAAAGGTTGAAAAAGAAAAACGAAGGATGTAGAGTTTTCCGTTTTCCGCCTTTTTGTAACATAAGAAATCGAATTTAGAAGATTAGATTTTTCTGAAATTCGAAAAATGAAGTTGGTTGGTAGGATTATGGATGCAACAATTGGACGAACTTCGCTCTTACTCAGAAAGAGTGTGGGAAAATTTGGATGAAAAAGGTGTTCTGGTTTTCAAAATATTGCATTCATATAGAACTGCCAGTATATTTAGGATGTGAGTATCATGTTTTAAAAAGGATTTTTGAAAAATTTGCATACATATTGGAGATACCGCTTAAGCATACATGTATTACTATGATGTATTTCACTTTACACATGTGCACTATGTTTGCAAAAATTGGATGCACACATGATAGGTGGATATTATGCGAGGGATTATTTATTTTACCCTTATAAAATTTCGGGGACGAAATTTCCTAAGGGAGGGAGAATGTAACACCCCGCATTTTTAGCGCAATTAAAAATATAAAAATATGCATATATGCATATATGTATATGTATATGTATATATATACATATTATATGCATAGATATATTTAAAGGAAAAATTAAATAATAATATAACTAGATGTAATGATTTCATGCAGTGAAATGAAGAAAAAAGATTAATAAAAGAAATTACATGCAATACATGAAATGAGAAGAAATGCAATCAATGCAATTGAAATTGCATGCGAACATTTAAAAAGAAACAAAAAGGAAAATTTGAAGAGCACCGAGAATTTGGTCACGAAATTAGCGTCATTGCGTTCGTGGCGATTTTCTAGTCAATTTATACCTATAATTTACAGAAAACTGATTTAAAATGAAAGAGATGTCTTTAAATTAATTATTTCAACAAAACATGAAAAAAAGGATTGAGAAAAGAATAATGTCTAGCACTATTCAAAGCCTTGTTAACAAAAGACCAAGTAGCTCAGTTGGTTGGAATATGTGACTTGCATACAAAAGGTTCAGAGTTTGATCCCCGCCAGTGCCATATTTTTTTTAAGGGAATGGCTAAAAAGTGGCTTAATGTGAAAGTAGTTAAAAAGTGGCTTAGTGGGAAGACGGTTTAATTAAACAGAAGTTTAGTATGAAAAGGGTTAATAAGAGTTTTAATTGGGAGAATGTTTCAAAAGGGGAATATATATATATATATATATATTAATTGGTTTGAGATAAATAATTTGTAATAACTCAGAAATCCGAGCCAATTTAAAAATTTTATTTTGGCAATTTTATTGAATTTTAAACATTTAAAATGAATTATTTTAAAAAATAACGACGAGAAATTTATTTGATTCGTCATTAGAATATAAATATTTATTTTTAAATATAAAAGGAATTGAAAATGGCGCGGTAGTTCGAAAATTCGATTTCAAATTTCAAATGAAGGTACAGGATTCAAAATAAACCGGATTTTAGCGAAACCAAAAATATTAGAATCCGTTTGAGAATATCTTTCCAACGAATCCGAAAAATCAAAATTTCATAGCGGGAATAAAAAGTTATGCCCAATGGAAAATTCAAAATAGTCGCTATGAAATTCTGGCCCTTAAAAATGGCCATTTTGCAAAAGACCTCGATTTTCGACGAAACCACTTTTGTTGGATCCGTGATGTCAAATTATGGCTAGGTTTCAAAATTCATAATTTTCTGAATCAATATGTGAGCGTGGCGAAGTTAAATGTGTTTTGACAGTTTCAGTCAATTTTGATCGACCAGAAAACGGCCATTTTTCAAACGGTCTCAGAATTTGACGGAATTATTTTTGTTAGGACCGTATCGTCAATACGAAGCTATAAATAATTTTTATAGAATTTTTAGAGACTGTATGTGGACCCAGTAAATTGATATGTGCGTCTAAATTGAATATATAAAGATTTATATTTTAGATTCAACGGAAACTGATCGTAACGGTCGAATTGGCCAGCGATACATATCTCATTGTGTTCGGAATGGGGGTAATTAGCTAGGGGCGACAGTCGTTGGGCTTGATTTAGAGTCCGAACTAAAAAGTTACTTTATGGAAATTAATTAATATAATTATATATTTAAATATATATTCTCTCCCTTACCTTTCCTTCTAGTCAACGCTTGTTCATTAAATAAATAAAAAAAGGAGAAACCCGTAAACCCGTCGCCCACCTCCGGATCTTCCACCGCGCTCGGCCTCCGCCCACCGCCACCACGCCAGAGCTTCCCATCGCCGACCGATCCCCCTCCGCCTCCCTGGCCACCGCCCTCCACCTTGAAATTCCCCCAAATCGATTTAATCCCCAATGGCGAACACCCCAAACCCTATTCCGTGAAGAGCCGCCACCGTCGGGCCTACCTCCAACCACCGCACCACCCCACGACCCTCCAACACCCCCTGCGCCGCCCTACTCGCCACTAACAGCCCCGGTTCGGACTGGACCTCTCCTCGATCAAAGAAATGGGATTTTTACATGAAAATGTGGGTTTTCAATTCTATTTTCAATTATTCTTGCATATGTGAAAACGTACGATTTTCCTATGTGAAAGGATTTGATTTTTCGATATGAAAATATACGATTTTTCTATGAGAAAATAACTGATTTTTAACATAGAAAAGTATAGATTTTTAACATAAAAAGATTCGATTTTTCTTTATAAAAAGATGTGATTCTTTCATTATAAAAAGACTTGATCTTTAATTATACAATGATGTGATTTTTCTTAGTTTAAAAGTATGATTGTTAACTATAGAAAAATATGTTTTTTCATAAGTAAAAGTTAAGATTTTTGGTTAATATAAGAGTGGAGATTTTTGTTAACATAAAAAGATGAGATTACTACATATGAAATCGAAATAAAAATATTATCTTTATAATGTAAACATCGTGTTAATGGTGTGATTTTTACACATATGGTTTCGAAGTAAAAATATGATTTTTATATAATGTAGAGTATTAAAAATATGATTTTTATATAATGTAGAGTATTAAAAATATGATTTTTGTATAATGTACATAATAAAAATATGATTTTTATATAATGTAGAGAATAAAAATATGATTTTTATATTATAGAAAGAATAAAAATATGATTTTTATATTATAGAAAGAATAAAAATATGATTTTTATATAAGAAGTGAATCAAAAATATAATTTTTATATTGGGAGAGGAATAAAAATGTGATTTTTATATACATGACAATAATATAAAAATGCGATTTTTATATATGTAGTGGATACAGTAGACGAAAGTGACAAGGAGAAGCAAGGCGAAGATTTTCTACATATGAAGAGTCACGACGTTGGGTTTAGCTTCTCGGTGAGAACTCCTCACTTTTATTTTATTTTCTAGTTGAAATATATGCTAGGATGCAGACGGTGCTTAGTAGCACCCGACACCAGTTGTCCACAGACCATGGACGACTTGTGTGATTGGTTGTGTTGTGAAATTTGACTTTTGATTGTGTTGAAATAATATATATATTCATGTGTTGAAATAAAATATATATTCATGTGTTGAAATAAAATATATATATTCATGTGTTGAAATAAAATATATATATTCATGTGTTGAAATAAAATAAATATTCATTTACAAATCGGACGATTTGTTTATGTACACCGATATGACTGATGTTGATTTGGACGATAAATTTTACACATCGCCCAACTACACAAATAAAATATGTGTTTGATTGATTGAAACCCCACATAGGTGTTAGGATGATATTGATGTACACTAATCCCAATTGTTTAGTAGTATGTCGACCGATGGGTTGACAGACTGTGTAAGCGTTACTTATCTATATTTAATGCTTATGCAGTGGTGTGGTGCACTCTGGATGATGGTTGATGATTTATCGTTGCTATTATATACATGTGTTGTAGGGAATCCATATAATTAACATTATATAGTAATTGATTGGGCTTCATTCTAATTTGGAAAATAAAGAATAGAATGAAATTCATGTGTTGAATAATATAAATTCACGTGTTGAATAGAATGAAAATTCATGTGTTGAATAATATAAATTCATGTGTTGAATAGAATGAAAATTCATGTGCTGAATAGAATGAAAATCCATGTGTTGAATAATATAAATTCATGTGTTGAATAGAATGAAAATCCATGTGTTGAATAATATAAATTCATGTGTTGAATAGAATAAATATTCATGTGTTGAATAAAATTAATATTCATGTGTTGAATAGAAGAAAACATTCATGTGTTGAATAAAAGTCGTATTGATTAGATTGACGCCATTTTGACGTGAACGATATTTATATCGATTTTATTCATTTTTATAATGAATATCGAATAGGAATTGATTTCAAAATATAATGTTTTGAAAATATTGTCATTTATAGATTAAGGATATGGAATATTCAATTTTGATCAGAAATTGAATATGAAGTTGAAATCGTTTTGAAAATGAATTTTAAACGATTTATAAAATACGTTTTAAAAGGAAATCGAAGAAATATAATATATATATATATATATTATATATAGAATGGCATGAATAGAACGCGCCGCGCCGCGGCAGTTCGCGAATTTCGACCAATGACTTCGAATTGACGTTGCGGGAGATCCGACCGTCGGATTCTCCTTAAACCAGAGCCGTTGGGTTCGTATCGAAAAAAGCTTTCTAACGTATATTAGAAATTAGAAATCTAACGGTTGGATTTGGAATTATGTCCAAATCAAATTTGGAAAAGGTCGCTGTAAGTGCAGTCCGATGGTCGTTGATGGAAATCGACTGTACTGGCCTTGATAAAATTATTAAAAATAGTAATAATTTGTGTAAAATCATAAGAAATGATTTGGAAAGAATTGGGATGAAAAACTCCATATTTGAAAAGATAAAAATAGATTTTTATCGAAATGAACTAGTTTTGAACTAGAATTATAATTCCATTTATTTTTAAATAAATAAATTGGATTTGAAATGGTTTTGAAAATAACCAGAAATTCCAATAATTGAATTTGAATGGATTTGAATCGAAATTGTCTTTGGAATATTTCGATGTTGGATTTCGTGATTATACAGATATTGTTATGGAAATTTGAAAGATATATTAATGTTGTTATTTCCAATACGATATTTGTTGGTCGTAGGATTTGATATTGAATATAAGCCGATATATTTTCTATTCAGAGCCTTGTATTTAATATCGAATGTGATTTGGGGTTTGTCATGAATGATGTCTTCATTAACACTGTTCTTAAACCCAGTTGAAAAAAAGATTAAATATTTTTATTTAGATTTAATGAAGTGTACCAATTAAATGGGATTTAATTGGAATTGAATTTGGATGTGATTTTGGATTTATAGTGAACCGTGTTTTGAATGACTTTGGTTCTTTAACCCAGTTAAAGACAGGATATGGTTTCCCAAGTTAAACAATCATTAATACTGATTTTTGGGAAGATTAAAACCAAGTGGAGTTTTAATGAATCTTTAATTAGATTGAAATGATCGAGAATGGAGTATCACCAGTTTTGCTCCAGGCGATAGTTAAATCTTTAATTAGATTTGAATGTGAAATGGTAATTGAAGTTACCGATAACACCGTGGTGTTAGATATGAAGTATGACCAGTTTTACTTCATGGGATGAATAGGTTGGGATTGGGAGATAAAATAAATGATTACTTCGGTGTGGTTCGCTAATCCCGACTAGTTTGAATTGATATTCAAAAGAAGATTAAAGAATAAATTTAAAGAATTTATCTTTGATAAAATTAATGGGAACCTTTCCCAAAGTCTAAGAATATCTTAATAAAAGAATATTCTGGATTGGAATGAGGCGTATGTTGTGTTTGTGTAACACTTGTTTATTATATACGCGGGTTATTCAGAAAGACCGGGGTTATCCCATTCTGAATAACTGATTCGACGATGTGTCGAGGATGAAGACGGTGGTTGAAGACCGGAGGTCTTCACATCATTTGGGTGATTACTGATGATCTTGATTGGGCTGTACACCCAAGAGGAGGGAATCAGCTGGTGATCGTCCAGACGTACTTGGAGATCGATGGATAGGCGAGGTACAAGGTGCCTCCGATTTCGTTCAGACCCAGAACGAACCTGTAAATGGACTGTGTGTCTGGCATTGGATTCTATTTTGTGTGATTGATTTCTATTAAATATATATCTGTTTGGCGGTGGAGAATTTATTCTCTTGCTTAACGCCCTTCTCTGAGACGTACGAGCTTAGGGGTTATATATTGGTGGATATCAATCGCATGGAGTGAATTGCCTGTGTGACATGCCTAAGTGGCAAATGATCAAGGATTTTGTTGAAAAGCAAAGTCTTGTGGTTGATGATCAAAGCACCGCCTGTGTGGCATAGCTTTGTGTAGCGTTGATTCACGAGCCTCACACCCCGGTTGTGAACCAAAAATGGGAGAGGACCTCGGGGAGGGCATGCGTTTCCTTCTAGCTAGGGTGGTGTCAGTGACCTACCAACCCTGACACTTATATTATTTTCACCTGTGTGGTTTTTGCTGTTGCGAGGCGCCTCGGATATATCGGTGACTGTGTGGAGCCGATGGAGTCATTTGGCTCATTGACGCTCCAAAGGGTGGGGAAACGCAGTGTTCAGGCATTTTAATCCACATCGGTGGACCAGCCCTGTCGCTCCAAGGGTCACTCAAGCTCTGATCCTGAGACACGAGCTAGAGTGTCTCGAATCGGTAGAGGACTATCTTTTGCCTCGATTTACAGATGGAAATCCAACTTCCAATACGTGAATTTGCGATTTTATTTGTAGAGCCTAGTATGGCGACATAGTGGTATGGGTACTTATGCCGTCTATGATTGATACTTATGATTGAAATTGTTTTATACACTATGCACTTATAATAGTATCAAATGATTTGTTTTTAGCGTATCAAGCATTCTTTGGCTATTATAAGGTAAAAACCCTATCCTCCGGCTTGCGTTGCATTGTATGATGGGACCTGGGTCTTATAATAGCTTCATTTTTCTTTATTTAGCATTGCGCTGTTGTTTTATGCACTGGTATTCTTGGGAGGAAACCCGTTCTGTATTAAACGGCGTGGTCCCTTGATATTTTTTATTTAAAGTAAAGTTTTAAATAACTGTTTTAGTTCTCACACCAGTCACATGATTGACTTGGAGTTTATTGTTTTAACCTAAACTCTGGGTGCCCTTATTTTGACACGGGCAGCTAGTAGTTTTGGTTTTCGCAGATTTATATTCACAGGATCCTGATTTATAGCTGGAACGATACTCGGAAAACTCTGTATCCGTGAATTACTTTCAGTTGTGTTTTGTATTATTTTTCCACTGCTATGTAATGTATTGTAATCTCTGATATTTTTCTTTAGTGTAATATTTATTTATACTCTGTATATTCTTGTATTCCGATGGAATTGTTGTAATTAACAATGAAATGTTCTTCTGTTTGCGTCCCGATGTGGCTTGTTCTCAATTCAATCCGGGCTTTCCTTACCGGGGAAGTTCGATTTCATAATTGTTCGCATATAAAAGATTAGCATACGCATAAGAGTTGAATACAAATGAACATAATTCAAATTAAGGGTTGCGCGCGAATAAAGAAGAAAACAAAGAAGGAATGTTTGAAATTTGATTTATATGCAAGAAGATTACATGTATTATAAATAAATCAAATTTCAAATCAATACATACATAGATATATATATATGGCAGGGGTGTCATCAACACCCTAGGGGTGTCGACACATGTGTCGACACCCAAGCAGGGGTGTTAACCCCTGCGCATCATTCAACACACGTGGCGTGTTTTGATTGGTGAACGTTTGTTTTTGTTGCGACGTGACCATTTTCTATTGATCATATGACGTGGTTAGCTCTGATGGAATTTTATTTAAATCTAAGGTCCTTGTTGCTCCATACTCCTATAAATAAGACCTTAGAACTAACCATAAACCATATAATTTGGTGGCTACGCTGGAGCTCTGTCATGGCTCTCTTTCTCTCTCTATCTTCTCAAATCTATTATGAAATCAAAATATTAGCCTAGAAAATTATGAATCCACATCTGGAGGAGAGGATCAACGTTAATAAAAGATTATTCAAAGCAAGGTTGTGAATCTAATCGAAGGGAAAAGGGGAAACCATGGATGATGGAATGGATCAGATCCAAAAATTAGGGAAAGCTTTAATGTGAGTGGGTTTAAATTGTAGCCTTTAGATAATGTTATGACTATCGTTAAGCATTCCCCTTTTAATAAATTGTGAAATTGCCAGTTTAATTATAAATTGATGTTATAACAAACTGGGACGTTAATATGAATAGATCAGGAAATTCATATGTTGAATCTATTAAATTATTGGAATGATTACATGTTGAAAAAAAAAACTTGTTAGAAATGGTTAAAACATGGGCAATAACTGTTGTTGTTATAATTATATGTTTCACTTGCGGCGTATTATAGAATAAATGACATGTTTAGATTGATGGATTTGAATAATTAACCGATTGAATGTTTACATGTCAAAATAGGATTAAATATATGTTAAAAAGGACATGCGATGAAATATAGACAAAATTTGGATGACATGCAAAATTAGATTACTGTAAACTAGATTACAGTAAAAAAGGATAATATACCAAAAGTTTTCATGAAATAGGAATGAATTGTAATGGAATTTTGGGAACATAGCATATATTATGTTTTGAGACTTTAATTTGGGAGTGCAATTTTGATATGAACATTAATGATTGAATAAAGATGAATATGCATAGGATTTCAATTAGAAATTGTAACTGCACGTGTGGCACGAGGTTAGGTTGCATTAGTGGCAGAAGTCTGCCCGGACCCGACCGGCATATCCAGTTGCCACTAATGTTGAACCTAATGTGAGAGGCCTAAGTGCAAAAATTAAAAAATGTAATGGTGCTGTGACACGAGGTTAAGTCAACTTGTGGTAAAAGTCTGCAAGGACCCTCCCGGCAAATCCAGCATCCACAAGTGTAGGCTTAATGTGAGAGGTTACACACACACACACACACACACACACACACACACATATATATATATATATATATATGTGTGTGTGTGTGTGTGTGTGTGTGTGTGTATAACAAGATATGAATAAATGGCAATAATGATAATTAAATGTCTAACTCAGAAAATAAGAAAGGAGGGGATGTAATGAACTGAATTAGTGTGATACGAAGGAAAAGTGACGTATTTCCCTAAATGACCTATTTCTGAGAACGTGGTTGCAAGTAGGCCACAGTAACTAAAGTAAGAAGGGTAATGAAATTACTTGCTATCATGGATTTAGATGGGAATGCGTTATGAAAATAAATCACCAATTCCTTCTATCAAACTGATTAGTTGCATGAAGTGTTTTCCTTAATTAAAATAAGGAATATATATATATATATAAATATTACAGTGAATGAAAGATATTGGAATACAACAGTAAAAGAAAATGGTTTAAAAGGGGAATGATAATAACCTATTATAAATAAATAACATTAATGAAAATGTTGTATAATAGGTAGATTTGTCTTAGGGACCAGTGAATATTATAACGTAGGTTATAATAAACTAGTAAGAGGATAGGATAACTGGTGAATTTAGTTAAGGACACTTAATTGTAATTAAGTAATCAGAAAAGGGGGAAACCTGAAACCAGTTAAGAAAAAGGGGAAAATATATTGTACTTAATTATAAATTAAGTGATCGATAAGCTTGGAAGTATGAAACCCATTGATAAGAATTCTTTAGGGACAAGAGGAAATTATAACATAAGTTATAATAAACAGGTAAAGAAACTTATTAATGGGCCTTAGTTAATACAACTAAGTTAATAAGTAAACAATAATAAGTTGTATTGACAATGTAAAATGGAATTAGATTAAATGAGAAAGAATGAGGAAAACTTGTGAAATAAAATAAGTTATATTTAATCATAAATGGTAAGTGACATGTTAATTAGAAAACATGTGAATTGGACGTACTTAATTACATATTAAGTAAAACACATTATTGTAATAATGAAATCAAACAAGAATATAAAAGAGATAGTAGATTACAGACCTTGGGCCATAATCTAGAGAATAACATGTTGGGGCTTATTAATAAACTTAAATGGATTAAGCTGTACGACTGAAGTTAATAAGTAAGAGAAACTTGGTAATTTGAAGAATTCAATATGAATGGGAATAACCAAGTAAACTGGAAACCTGGTAAGGTGAGGTAAGTGCGTAAAAGAATGTTTAGACATAAGGTCTAACAACATACTAAAAGTAAGGTGCTTAGACCAGTCTGTACAGTTGAGGGTGAATAACCCAACGGGGTAGATCATCGAGGTGTTATAAAGCACGAGGGGAGCGCACATTCATCTGATTGTTCTGACGGCTCTAGGGGACTGGGAGGGGAAGCACGCGGCTTCCTGAGGTACGTAAGGTGCTCCTAGTAGTCCTCTATGCAGTGACAGATGTCTTAGGCTGTGCTCGCAGAGGTTGGGTCTGCGCATAACTACTAGGGGGCGAGCCTTGACTGCAGAAGTAGCTATGCAGTCAGAATGCTGTGACGCGGTGACACCAAGGTGATTCGACGGTTGCCTCAGTGGGGAGGTGGAGGCTCACGACCAAAAAGGATAGTAGATCGTCGGATACCCGTCATCGGCTGCCAGTGGGATGCAGAAAGACTCTAGCTAAACCTAAGATACCATTTCACCCTTCACTATCGGGGTACGCGGTTGAGGGGAGATGCCACATGGATGTTTAGATTGTTTGCGTAGGGGCGGTCACTTAGCTCTGGTAGTCTTTACTAGTTAAGGGAGGGGGCGAGGTGGGGCCATAGACACCACGAAAACAGACCCTAGGTATGTCTGTATATAGAGGCTCTTTAGAGACGCGCCCGTACAAATATGGCAAAGCTCCCGACCGAGTTCCATGTTTCTTGTATCGCCCTATCACGGAACTTGGTGCACATTAGGGGACGTATGATTGAGGCATCGAGCTACAAATGAAGATACGTATGGTAGACAGTCTAGATACATGCATATCGACTCTGGGTGGTGTATCGTAGACTGGAGGACATTACTCCGTTATGGAGTCTGATTCGAACAAAGGTGGCAGTCCATACGGTTGCGTAGCATAGTAATGATAGATATATGCAGAACATAATATTGTTATCCGTACGTCACTATGGCGTAGGATGAGGGGCTGCATATACTGCGATAGTGTTACAGTGGAGACCATGCGAGTGGGGTTCCATGGGGTGTATCTCGATATTGGGGGTAGCTACACATATACTGTATTAGGTTAGTTCACTGGGAAGTAAATGGGTACGACATGTGTGTAAGCCTTGAGTGCTGTTAACCCAAGTAACCTAATAAATAAGATAATATGATTGAACGGTATATGTAGGATTATCCACAGTGTATAGTTTAAATCCAATCACTAGAACTTGTGTTCTGACCCCCTCCTCATAACATACTCGCAGGTTAGATTTGTGGCAAGGACATGAGACATTATAGCTTTGGATACTGGTTAGGCAGTATTATTAATACGATAAGGCTATACTTTGATTTATATTATATTATATCCATTCCGCTGTGAGATGTTTTCTGAGCTCTGACATATTTTATGTCTCTGTCTTTTCTGCAGGATACCAAAGCAAAAAAATACGAGTTTCATAGATTGGAATTTTGAAAAGAGAAAAAACCGTTCTGTCGAAATTGGGGTTGCCACAGAGAAGCTCAGAACTTAGGGGGCCATCGTCGAAGCTATCCCTCCTCCGCTGAAGGGAATCCTCTACGAGCCTGAGACCAAAAATATATTGAGCGAAGAAGAGAAAGAGTGGGTCCTACCAGGATCCCTGGGCTATGGATACGAATTCAGACTTCATTCCTCCTCTATTCCACGAAAAAAGCATAAATTCGGAAGTAGGGAGTCGAAGAGAAGAGGAAGAAGAGGGATGACCCACCCAAGACCGAGGCCGAGAAGAAGAAAGGGAAGAAGGGCGGCTCGTCCAAGTGATAGTTGCAGATAAATCTTGTTTTTGTAGACCGATAGAATGTGCGAGTACGACCCTCACTTTTTGGTGGCATTATGTGGTTATGATGTACATCGTGTCATTGGTAAAAAAATGTATTTTGACATGTAAATAAAAGTTTATTTTCTTTCATCGCATACCATTCTAAGTGTTCAAGCACTCTTTACATTTTCCAGTACTGTACACATGTAAATTTACTTGGCATTACGCTTAGACTTGAGTTTGTTGGAAGAGTCTCGAGACTTCGGGAATTCGAAGTTGAATCGGGGAAACACGAGAATTTTAGCAAGTGTGTGGGATTACGAATTTTAGCTATGCATCCCGCAAATTTAGCCAAATTTTCCAGGTTTTCCGGGAGTTGGAAGTTTTATTGTTTTCTTCGATCTTGAGTTCGAGTTTTCGAGCTCGGAATGTAACGCGATATCGCGCGATTGGATTGAGATTAAAGTCGAACGTAGCACAGCCGATTGGCATAATGAACTAGGGTCGAACTTGCTTGAACTAACGACTTGGATATGCACATAAAATATGGATATATAGTTAAGCCATCAGTTTTAAGATTCAATTCTTAATCCAAACATGTCGTGATCGTGATCCATTTCAAGTACTACATCTATGATTGGCGTTGACACTGGTTTTAGTTATTAAACTAAAGGTGGATCCCATTTTTTGGAATGCTTTTTTCTAGGAAGTGCCGCCCTTAAGGGATATCAAAGTCAACTTCCGTGGTTCCAAGACTTCAGTTTCGTATCATCTTTTCTACGTTGTGGGGTTTCCTCCAAAAAGATTGCTCTGTGGTTCGCGGAGAAGATGGTGATGGTGAGGATACATAACTGGTGGGGATGTAATATCCCGGGCCTGCACTTTGTTGTGTGTGTACCTCCAGTAGTGCTTCCCGACGTGCTCCTAGCTATACTAAAAGGTGGTCATAGCTCAGGTGGAGGCAGAATGTTGTGATGACAACGAAGATGAGGTGTTTGTTGGAGAACGTGGGTTGTTTCTCATTCTCGTTCCGTCTCCGACAAAGGAGGCAAAGATAGGAGTGATTCGTAAACTGGTCTCTCCAGGGATATCCTTAGAGACCACTATGTTGATGTAGTCGGTTGCACGAACTGGAGGAGGATTGATGCCCTCAGGCCTGCTTCCGTGAGGGTGCCTTGGGAAGTGCTTCCCGACATACCGCCAGTTAGCTGGAAGGTGGTCGAAGCTCAGGTGGAGGTCGAAGGTAATGATGATAGCGAAGAAGGGATGTTCGTTGAAGAACTAGAATTTGTTTCTCACTTTTGTTTCGTCATCGACGAGGGAGACAAAGGTGGGAGTTATTCGCAAACCGATATCTTAGGTGACGACCTCATAGACCACTGCTGTAATATCCCGGGTTGTGACAAAGTTTGTAATAAAGTTGATTACGGATAATTCGGTAATCGATTTAAAATAATAATTTGTGAATAATAAAAATAGGTAAATTTTTTAGGAATTTTATATTTATTTGGTTTAAAAATATTTTTAACAATGTGAAATAAGCAGTAAATGTTTTCTTGTTTTGTTTTGTATTTTTATAGTTTTTTTTAGTAATGTTTTAAAACTTATGTAGCTTACAAATAAACATCACTTAAGGGATTTAAAATAAATAACTTAAGTAAAATATGAAGTTTACTTCATTTGAAAGGAAGAATTCATTTATAAAAGGTATAGCCTTGGACCTTGGTGTACTAAAGATTCAACAATGCAATGTAGGAATATACCATTTAATACAAGAACATTTAATAAGCTAAATGCTTGGCAACTAAGATTTTATTTTTATAATGTATTTAGTTCATGGTTGTACAAAAATATGTCCATCAAAACAAGAAACTTGTCATGTATCTTTTTCTAGGAAAAGAAGAACCTAATAAACAACCTAAACAAACCATTGTCAATTAACTACACTATGCACAGTTAATATAGTAGCTGCATTTCTTTATAAACACACTAGATAAACAGCTAGGAAAATGGCTATATGTTCTGCATTTTCAAGCATTGTCATCTCGACTTAAATAGTACAGCAGCTACTACTCTTACACATTCTAGCGGCATTATTTCTGAAGGAAAACATAGTACCAGATAACCTTTATAAGCAACATTTTGCTTTCAATCAATTCACAATAGCTACAACTATGTTATTTCCCATCTAACAGCTATATAACATAGCTCTTCTTCAATTCAAAATCTATGCACAGCTACAAGACTTAGCTGTATTCTTTTCAAACCGAAATACACATGCACAACTAACAGCTACGCATAGCTGCATCATGTCCATCCCCAAGAGCAGCAGCTAGCTACAACATTTCCAGCATCAATAGGCACTGCAGCTATTGCTTTCCCATCACCAGGACATTTTCTTCTCCATACACACATGTGCCCCATTATTTTATCATTTACTTACTTCTATAAGTGAGCATTTATGCTACTGCATTCATTCATGCATTCATTCGAAAACCATTAACAAACAATGAGCTAAGAACCCTGAAGCCAATGATAGAAAACCTGAAGTCTGTGAATGGGAAATAGGAAACAGAGAACTTGTAAACTGTGAGTAATCCTCAATTTTTTAAACTTATTTAAGTCATTTTTAGGATATCAAATGAAAAGATAACAAGTATACACCTTCATCTCTCTATTGCTAATTGTCAAATTAATTTAATTTCTTGAGTGATGTGAATCTGGATACTATGAACAACCCTCTGTATGTTTAGAAACAGTAATATTTATATCTCTGTTGCTTATAAAAACCCACAATTTAGATTCAAGCAAGTCATAGGATATCGATTTTTTCATGAATATCATTGGCATCTGCTTATGATGTAATCTAAAAATAATTAAAACTTGTAAGATATTATATATTAAGATATATACACATTTGTACCGTAAAAGGGCTGGAAGTATAAAAATTCAAATAATAATAACACATTTCAGGTATACAAAGCTGTTAGTTGGATCAAATCATGAATTTTAAGATCAAAACCATAATTTTTAACACTGGGGTCTTCGAGATTTCCTGCATTCATCAGGAAATGAAAACACGGCTTTTTCTGATGATCAGTGCATAACTCGAACTTTTCTCCAAGTAAATAATGACGCCACGTCTTTAATGCGAATACTATGGAAGCTAGCTCCAAATCATGGGTGGGCTAGTTCTTCTCATGAACTCTCAACTGTCTACCCCCATAACATATTACTTTCCCTTCTTGCATCAGAACCGCACCAAGCCCTGTACCGCACGCATCAGTGTAAACAGTAAACACTTTACTCCCATCGGGCAAGGTCAAGACTAGGGCTATTTTCAGAGCCCTTTTTAATCGTTGGAAAGCAACGTCACAGTCTATATCCCATGAAAATGTCAAATTCTTCTTTTTCAGCCTGGTGAGAGGGGCTGATATCTTTGCGAAGTCCTTAATGAACTTTCTATAATAACTTGCCAACCCAAGAAATCTTCTCACCTCAGTTGCATTTTCAGGTATCTGCCAATCTTGTACTGCAACCACTTTGGAGAGATCTACAACTATCCCTTCTTTGGAGACTACATACCCTAAGAATCTCACCTCCTTTCTCCAGAAATGGCATTTGGAGAACTTTGCTTTTAGCTGATGGTCACGGAGAGTTTTCAAAACTTGTCCCAAATGCTGGGCATGCTCTTCTTCACTCTTGGAGAAGATCAAAATATCATCAACGAAGACTACGACGAATTTGTTTAGGAACTCCCGAAACACCCTACTCATCAAATCAACAAAATAGGTGGGTGCATTTGTCAATCCAAAAGGCATGACTATCCATTCAAAGAAACTTTCTGGAGTTCTGAAAGTAGTCTTATCTATGCTGTCCTCAGCCACCCTCAACTGATGGAACCCCGTAGCCAAGTCCAACTGAGAAAATACCGAGGCACCAACAAGATAATCAAATAAATCATCCATCCTCGGAAGCAGGTGCATATTCTTCTTGGTGAGCTTATTTTACTCTCTATAGTCAACACACAAACGAAGCGAACCATCCTCTTTAGTTGCGAATACTACTGGAGCACCCCATTTAGATATGCTTCGTCTGATAAACCCTTTTTCAAGTAGCTCCCCTACTTGCTTACTCAGCTCCCTCCTTTCTCTTGGAGCCATGTGGCGTACTGGTAATGCAACTGGCTGTGCATTGTCCACCAGATATATGCGGAAGTCAATTTCGCGCCTTGGAGGTAAACCCCGTACCTCATCAAAAACATCTGAATAATCTCGAACCACTGGAACAGATTGCAAATCATCTATGGATGCATCTAGAGACTCTAGGAAGCTAAGCATAACAGACACTTGGGGGTCACAAGAAACTTCGAGGGTCTTCCCATGACAAGTCAGGAGTCTAACAACCCTCCTCTCACAATCCAAAATGGCCCCATACGTGGTAAGCCAATCCATTCCTAGAATCAACCCATAGCCCATAAACCCGAGCATATACGTGTCACATTCAAACTCGACGCCTAACACAGTTATTTTCAAACCTCGACAGATCATCGATAAATGAGCCGAACCACAATAGGGTTTGAAATAACTACGAGATCTACTACCATACTAGTAATTAAATGCAAAGATTCAAACACAAAACTAGATATAAACGAGTGTGAAGCACCAGAATCAAAAAGTGTTCTAACTGGATGGTTTGAAAGAGAAACCAAACTTTCTACGGAATTTTTTCTACCTCTTTCAGGAGCATTGATCGCGAGAGCATGCACCTGCCCTCCAGAAGTCCCTGCTCTTTGCCCTTGTCCCTGCGATCCCTGTTTCTTCGGGCTAGAGAAGTGTCTGACCCCTCCGCAATTAATGCAACTGGCCTTCCTTCTCTTACAATCTTTAATCAGGTGGCGCTCCTTTCCACAATTGTGACATTTTCTCTTATCCTTGCCTTTATCATCTTTCCCTCCTTTCTTTTGCTGTTGTTGCCCTTTCTTAGGTCACATCTTCTTATTCTGCGATGTCCCCTCAGCTTTTGTTCCCTTCTTTTCTCCCTTCTCCTCCTCATGCATTAGGGCCATATCAACAAGCTTTTTAAAGGTGGATCTCATTGGAAGATGGGACATAGCTAAACCATTCAGAGGCTCATTCAGCCCCTTAGCAAACCGTAAAGCCCTTTTGTGTGGTGTGTCTACCAACTCTAGCCCGAACCTTGCCAGCTGGTTGAACTTGTTCACGTACTCCTTCACCGTCAAATTTCCTTGTTTGAGTGTTAAGAACCCCTCCATCTGTATGCTTTTCTCAGCTTGGTAAAGGAATTTCATTTCGAACCTCTGTCTAAATTCTTCCCAAGTTTCTACCGGACGACCAGCTTGGGTGACTTCCTAACAAAATAAGGCTTTGTCCTTTAACAGCCAAGCAGCTAATTGTATTTTCCTTTGGTCCTCTACTTTAAATATTACGAATAAGTCCTCTGTCTCCTTAAGCCAATTCCTGTCTTCTACGAATGTCTTGTTCCCATGCAATGGCCTTCCTCAAATAGCCCGGAAGTTTTTGCAGATCTTGGCAAAGTTGTGGAGGGGGAGGAGGAACGACCGGGGCAACTGGGGGAGCAATGTCTTTTTGGTCTTCGGCCGGCGCTTTGGCCTCCAAATACCTACGGAACCATCCAGGTATTGTGACGCCCTCCGGGAGATTAGGGATGTTTTGTTCCACAGACATGCTGAAAAAGGGAAAAGGAATAAATTTAGATAAAGGACCGAAGGATACTACATATGGCTTTTTGGGGAATGTTTTTCAAAATAGACTTTTCTTTTTGAAAATGTGTTCCTTTTAAAACCTTTTTTTTTTTGAAAATAATTTTCAAAAACTTTTATCTAATTTGGTAACCTTCAGCACTGATACCAAGTGAAACACCCCACGTCCGTTAATGTCACTCACTAAGGGAATGCATTAAGTTTCATGAAGTGCTATAGGTAAACAGACACAGAATAATTACAAGACAGATATAAATAAGGCAGCAGCGGAAAATTTAAACTTTTATTTCAAACATAAGTCTGAAAGTGTGAGTGCGTGTACTTGTCAGATAATAGTACACTCGGATCGTGTAATATGGAATAACACACAACTATTTGTCTAATACAATAGTTATGCAAATAAATATGAAATAGAAAGATCTCACAGAAACAGTATCACGGATATGTAAATGCAGTAAAAGGAAAATCACACCAGGGATTCTTATATTGGTTCGGAGCACCGTCCTACGTCCAGTCCCAGACCTCTCTCTGGATTTTCACTAATCAGCTACCTCACTTCACCCGGAGGAACAGGTTCACAATACCCAAGCAGCCGAATGGGATTTCACGCCTCTTACAACACGAGGACTTCACAACTTCGCCTCTCACAACACAGAGGACTTCACACAAAATGAGTAGACTTGTAATTTGACAATGTGTGTTCTTAAAAACACGAATTTGTCAATTATTGTAAAACCTTCCTATAATCTTATCCTCAAATAGAATTTGATTTCGTGAAGATTTGGAAGATGATATCGTGTTTGAGTCAAAAGAATAGTATGTAGATTCTAGGATTCAACAGCGATATAAGAAGATTATGAGCTTTTGAATGCTTTGAATGATCAAGAATGAAATCAGCAATAGAAAGAATAGATAGAAAGAATTAGTTATTTGGAATTGATGATTTCATGTTGTATTTATAGAGGATAAAGAGTTGCATACATTGGTGAAGAGAAGTATTGAATAGAAATGATTTTTGATGAAAGGAAAAGGAAGCAACCGTTGATGAATGAAGATGTCTGTACGAAGAGTTGCTTTCAGTTCGAAGACCAGTCGATAGGTAAAAAATAACCAGTAGACTGGTACTTGAATATATATACGTTATATACATGTGTGCACGTTCATTGTGCATTTCTGCCCAGAAACGGTCGACCGCACGTATTGAAACCGGTCGATCGGTTTCTAGCATTATGCACAATGAATGTGCATTCATATATATACATATATATATTCATACTACTGAGGTATATGATTATTTGAGGATAGATTTTAACATTTTTATCACAACTAAATTACTAAATAATCAACCTCTAACTTTCAATACCATTGAATCTCTTCTTTTTGTCGATCTTGAAACTTCTCCTTGTCATTAATCAAAATTCCATGAATTCCTTGATTCAACATTCTCCCCCTTTTTGATTGATGACAACATGCTCTGAAAGTGTTTCTAACTCCCCCTGAATATGTACTCCTCTTGAAATATATATTAAACAAATCTGCAAAACATATTGTTAGTAACATTTTTCTCCCCCTTTGTCATCGACAAAAAGGAGTAGATATCATACAAATACCATAACTTAAGCATCAAATGCACAAGGATTGTAGCATAAAATACACACTAGACATAGCCAAACAAGTTATGTATCTAAAAGTTAATACGTACAAACCCAAAATGAAATACAACACTATTTATGTACAAGTGCTAAGTTAAGTCTTGCGTAAAAAAAATATAATACCAAAAGATGTGGATGAAAAGAACTACTGAGGTGGAGAATCAAATTTAGTTGTATCCCAATCTATTTCTTTGTTTCCTTCCTCTTCCTTGTCCCCTTCATCTTGAACATCTTCTTCCTCAGTCTCGATTTCCCCACGATCACGTCCAACAGTTGCTCCAGAACTTGTGCCTTCCTCTGAAGATGACCATGTAAAAGTAGGAGGCATTGGACGTTTGCCTGGGTCTTGTATATGCGTAGAGGAGGATGATTAAGTAGCTTTTGCTATTATTAGTAAAAAATTATGAGCTTTAAATTTTTATGGTTTATATGATCTGAATGTTTTTAACCATTACTCTTTATTTAGAAAATCCTATATATATACATATATATATGATCTCTCCTTCTCTTTTCTGCAACTACTACCTTTGAGTCCATTTTATTACTCGTAAACGAGTTTAATTATATCCAAAATGGCACACATCTACGATGAATGTGTTCAGATATCACATATCTCGGTCACTAGTTCTGAATCGGATGAATACTACTCTCCGGAGACACCTAAAAGTGGACCAAAATGTCCGCAAACCCCCAAATATACACCAAAGTCCAAATGTGCTAAGAAAGCATTATTTTGCTCCCCACGGACTAGAGAGAAGATAAGTGAGATTCACCAGTACCAGAAACATCAGATGGATCTCCAGCATCAACTTCATTACGAACAAAAACTTACGTCCGACTGTTTAACTCTCTTAGAACGCATGGCGTCATTTTTCTGTAGCACAGATAAACACGACGTTCTTGAACCAATGTCACATGCTCCATCTTCATCTAGGAGTCCTAACTCCTGGGATCATAACTACATGACAAATGAAGGAGCAAAGGAAACTTGGTCACCATGGACTCCGAGAGTTAACAATATCAAAGAAATTTCCGAAGACAAGTCATCCACCTCCCATTAATCTTATATCGTTATTACTTTTTTGGATACTAAGTGTTTTTTCAATAAGACTTCCTTTGTTTGTTTTTCATATATTTTGTTTGATTCTTTCTTATTTTGAAATAAATTATTATAGAGCTTCGAAAAATCTCAGAAAACAGGAAAAACAAAGCTCAGACGAAATGGTCAACCGCCAGAAATCCACCAGTCGACCGGAAAAGTCTCTGGAAAACATATTTTTCATATACCGGTCAACCGGTATGAAGTTAACGGTTAACCGTTTAAATCTCTGGAAAAATATGCCTTTTCATCAACCAGTCGACTGGATAAATTTTCACCAGACGACCGAAAATGTTTCTGTTTGAAACCAGTCGACCGGTGAAAACTCAACGGTCGACCGGTTACGTGACTTTCTGTTTTTTAAAATCCCAATCAAAACTTCGGCTCTATCAAACTCACCCATTCACTTCCTTTTTATCTCTCTCATACTCTCAAACCCTTTGAAAACCAAAAAATTCCCAAATTTCTTTCTCCTACAAAATCAATGGCTCCACCACCAATGAGATTAAAGAAATCAAGTTCTACTCTACTTCAACCTATTGGTTCCAATATCAAACAATGGCTAATGGATCTAGCAGTAGTGAGAAGATGGAATACTATGAAAGATTATTCAATTCACGAAGGTTATTTCACCAATTTCTCTGATCTTATTCTCTATGATGTTAAAGAATTAGCAAAACAAGCTCGTATTCAAAATCTCCTAGACCATGATAAGAACAACATGGAAATCAATCATATCATGATCAAGTTGTTCTATGCTAATCTTAACTTGGACAAGTTTAAACCAGAGAATGCTGCTCATTTTCTATGGTCCGTTGTATGTGGTGAGCACATATTCATTTCAAAGGAACGAATGGCTACGGTTCTTGGTTCGCCTAATAATGGAAGAAAGTTCTCTAGCGATTTCTGTACGGTTCATACACAAGACAAGGTGAGTAATCTATTTATTGAAGATCATAAAGTCAGTACAAAGGCTATTAACCTATGGCCTACTGCTCGAATTTTACATCATGCTATTACGCACTCTTTATTACCGAGAGTTGGTAATTTTGATGCCGTCTATAAAGAGAATTTTAAGGCTTTGTACGTGATATATGGAGACATAGAAATTAACTGGATAAGTATGATCTTTGATGAGATTTTGCTTGTAAACGACCGTACAAGACCACATTTATTCTACAATGAATATATCATGATACTTCTACTCGATTATGGTCTCAAGTCTCCCCAATCTAAAATCTCCAAACCAAAATATATCGATAAAGCAACGAAAAAGAGAATGAAGCTTCCTGAACCTTGTTTTAATATCATACCCTTCGAACAATATCAACAACAAGGTCCTCAAGAAAGCACTTCATCAAAAGCCTCCAAACCTAAACCAGAAGAGGTTAAACTCCTTCAACCATCCTCGTCGACTAAAGATTCACTTGAAAAAATTGCACGGAATCAATTCCTTCTTGAAGCAAGACTTAAGCGTACCAACAACAAAATCGAACGTTTAGATACAAAGCTTGACAAGCGCTTCTCAAAACTTAAGTCTTTCTTTGGTACTCTTTGGAATGCAATTTCATGTGCATCATCATCCTCCTCTACGCACATACAATGTTGTATATAACAGTGTTGTATACACAATTATATGATTTTTGTTTGATGATAACAACCAAATATATTTTATTATTGAATGTGTTTGTAAATGCACTGATATACTACACAACAGACAGGAGTATAATATTTCTATTTAAATAAAATATAACTATGCAGAAATTTAAACAATCACACAGTATTTTATTTAAATAAAAATATTTTATTTCAACTTCAAAAAGTACATCTCTTATAACTCCACTATTTGACTTACTTCATTTCATTCATTACAACTATGTCACTCACTCTATACAACTACATTTATATTCACATATATAGACACTCTCATACATTGACATTGTTATTTTTCACTGTCTTCCATCTTCAGTCTTCATAGCCTTCAGTCATCTCCTGTCTTCATACCTGTCACAAGAAACACACATACCGACACAATAGACTGTAACAAAAATAAAATTCAAATACAAACAAAAGAAAATTTGTTTTTAAATTTTATTTGCCTCAGAATTACGGTGTGTTTCTCATCATTTTTCTAGACTTGGTATGATATGCAGGGACAGAAAAACTCGTCTGGATGGCTGCATATACACACATGTATATACTTATGTGCACTGCCTCACTAATCCAGTGTGCAACTGAGGAGTAGCCACATGGACCGTCTCGACACAGTGCACAGTTCACAGTTCAAGCCAAAATGAAAACAACTCAACATATTCATGGTGCAAAAGAAAATGGTCGAGCACAAGGCATCAACAAGGACTGGAAAAATCAGTTGAAACAGCAGCAATGTACAAGAAAATCAAAACATAATACAACAAGATAGTTCAGGGTTCACACTAGCTCGAGCAAGTTCAGACAGAAAATGACTTTTGTATTTCAGCATGAACACTTCAAGTGAATAAGTGTGTTACATCAATATCAGTTCCAGTCAGTTCATGTCAAAGAGATGGTGCAACAAGTATATACAGATGCAACATAGTGGTGGATACAGCATTGACAAAACTAATGGTTCGGCACACAGTTATGTATGCTAGCATGAAGCAAAGAAACTCAGTGGCATTTACAAGAATGGTGCAACCAATCAAAGTCAGTGTGTACTCAACCAAGAAGGCATATCAAGACAAGGGTGCAGCCAAAACATGTCAACAAGAAGAGCATGCATAGTACAAGTCGAAGTAGCATTTCATATATGAAGCAGACCAAGGTTCAGCAAACACAAATGGAAATGGGTACAACTACAGCTAACTGGCAAGACTCGAGCATCAACAGTAGACTGGATCAGACCAGATTCATAGGTTCAAAGCACAAGAATACATGAAGCATGGTGCTCACACATGAATAATAGATGGCAAAAAAATCATGTAGCACTACTTGAGAGCATCAGATTAATGAATACAAGGTAACAGTAATGTGGTTTTTCCAACATGGTCAATGTTCAGCATCAATAAGTATAGCAACAAGTTACAACTGCAACAATGGTCGAGCTCACTTGAATATAGGAAGTGGCAAAAATGTGAACATGGTGACTTTGCATGGTGCAGCTAATTCAACATTTACATAAGTTTTTTTTAACAACATGTGAATAACATTTAAGGCAGTGAGCAACTCAAGCAATACCAACAAATATGATCCAAGTGAAGATTTTAGTCAAGAAATCTCAAAGTGTTTCCAGAATTACAGGAATTGGATTAGCAAACACACTTTTCAGAAATTCCATATTTGGCAATTAAAATCAGTGATCATCATGATCAGCATGTGTGAAATCGGTCCAGTGCATGTGAACCATATTATCAAAGCAAAGGTTTAGAAATGATCAAGAAAAGCATGTTCAACAATGATTCATACTTATGGATGTATAAAGTTCCAGAATAACTAACAGTGTGGTTTTCAGAAAAACACAAGAATGGAATTCAATTGCAAAAAAAAAATGGCAAATAAATTCCGGGAAATCTGTTCACGTGTGTATTTTCAGTATTGGACAAATTGTTTTTGGAAATTTCAAGTCCAGAAATCATGGATTAACTCAAAGTCAAGATGAAAACGTAGTTCCAGAAAAACAGTTCAATGAAGACTAATTCAAAGTCCAGATTTTAAATCACACAAAAGTTTCCAGAAGTGTTTGAACAATTCAAACATAACAAATTCAAGCCGTGGATCTCAAGCTCCAATATTTCAGCATATATATCATAACCAAGTCAAATTATTGAAATAAGAGATTCGAAGGGTTTGAAACCCCTATAAATACACACAATCATCATCGGCATAACGAAAGGTGAAACGAGAGCAAAAATCGAGCTTAGAGTTTAAACAGTCGGGAGCGAAGGTCGCAAGTTTACAAGAGTCTGTAAGCGAAGAGATTGTTTATAATTCCTAGTAGAAACCTTGGATGCAGCAGTAAGCACAGTTTTGCCGAAGCTGGGTATCTTCTGTGTGTGATTTTCTTTCTGCAATTTTTCTGTGATATTTATTTAGTTTGCAATAAACCCTATTCACCCCCCTCTAGGGTTAATCTAGATCCTACAAGTGGTATCGGAGCAGGTATTTTTTAACTCTGGAGCCATGAATCTATCTAATAACGCTTTTTCTGAGGGTCAGTCCATAGCTAGGCCACCAATGTTTAATGGAACCGATTATGCGTATTGGAAAGCTAGGATGAAAATTTACTTAAGTTTAGTTGATTACGATGTATGGGATATTGTTGAAACAGGCTACAAACCTCCTGTTACGATTATTAATGATATTGAAATTCCTAAGCCAAAATATAAGTGGGATGCTACTGATAAAAAAATATTCTCAACTGATGCCAAAGCAATGAATGCTTTAATTTGTGCTCTTGATAAAACTGAGTTTAACCGTATATCTCACTGTTCAACTGCGCGGGAAATTTGGCATACTTTGGAAGTTACACATGAAGGAACATCTCAAGTCAAGGAATCCCGTCTCGCACTACTCTGCAACGAATATGAAAATTTCACGATACGTAAAGACGAAGATATAAAAGAGATGTATGGTCGATTCTCAACACTGATTTATAATGCAAGGGGTCTTGGTAAAGTCTACACTGAAGTGGAATTAATACATAAAATACTGAGAGTACTACCAATGAACTTTGAAGCCAAAGTAACGGCCATTAAGAATCAAAAGATTTAAGTAAGTTGAGAATAGAAGAGTTGATTGGAAATTTGATCGCTTATGAAATGGAGTTAAAAGCCAAAGAAGGACGCGATGATTCAAAATCAAAGAAAAAAATAATTGCTCTAAACAGCACTGCTGAAAGTAATGATGAAGCCGAGAATCCCATTGAAGAATTGGCTATGGTTCTTAAGAATTGGTCTAACAAGAAATTCAAGTCACGAAAGAAGAATTCAAAATCCAACAAATCCAAGAACTCAGACAACTCAGACGATGAAGTCATATACTACAACTGCAATAAACCAGGCAATATCAAACCAAATTGTCCACTACTTCAGAAAGAAGAAGAAGAAAAAGAAAGCTTTTGCAGCTACATGGGACGATGAAGAAGGAGAGGAAGAATACTCTGACAGTGATAAAGAAGAAGCCAATTTATGTCTTATGGCACAGTCAGACTCGGAAAGTAGCGAAGAAGATTCCACGGAGGTACCAAACTACTATTACAAAGAATTAATTTTAATGTGTCATGATCTTACCAAAACTGTTGATTCTCTTGAACTAAAAGTCAAGAAATTAAAATTTGATAAGTTAAAACTAGTTCACGAAAACAATAGGTTAGAAACTGAGCTTGAAAAAGTGACAAATCTTGATTGTGAAAACTGTAAGTTTTTAAAACAAGAGAAAATAGAATTTAAAGCAAATTTTGAAAAATTGAAACAAGAACACTTGGCTTTAAAAGAAAGTGATGACACAAAAAGAAAGAATTTCATCAACAGATGCACCTCTCTTGTAAATGAAAATACATCACTTAAAACCAAAGTAAAAAATCTTGAAATAACATTGAGCAAGTTTTCAAAAGGAGAAAAGTCATTTAGAATGCTGCTTGGAAATCAATTATATGCTAACAATAGAAAAGGATTAGGATTCGGGAAAACACACATTAATATGAATGATAATGCGAAGAGTGGAAGTGTTTTTTCTAAATGTATAAAATGTGGAAAAATTGAACATGGATATGAAAAATGTGAAAGTAGGAACAATAATAAAAAATTCATGCAAATATGGGTTCCAAAAGGTTCGACACGCAATTGTTATAGATTTGGACTTGGCAAGAATAAACAAATTTGGATTCCAAAAGGATCTGTTGTTCAAAATCAAAATTTTTCAGTTACTAATTTTGTTAGACCTATGAGTTTCTCTAGGTCGATCTTTTTTTCTCGTGTGTAGGTATGTTGGCGGGCTAAGGAGCAACAAGAATGGTACTTGGATTCAGGTTGTTCCAAACATATGATAGGAGATAAATCAAAGTTCCTTAGCCTTGAAAAACATAAAGGTGGAAGTGTGATAATGGGCGATAACAGAAAGTGTAAAATTATCGGTAAAGGTAAAGTAGGTAATAGTACTTTCTCCTTAACTGATGTTTTATATGTTGAAAACTTGCATCATAATCTCATTTCCGTAAGCCAACTATGTGACAAAGGAATGAGTGTGATATTTGATAGTGAATCTTGCAAAATTATTGAAAAATCCACTAACAGTATTGTGTTCACAGGAAAAAGAAAAGGAAACGTTTATACACTTTCATTAGATGATTTGACTCTCTCACGATGTTTAGTAGCTATGGATGAAGAAGTTTTCTTATGGCATAGGAGATTGGGTCACGCTAGTATGAGTCTCTTAGAAAAACTTGAATCAAAAGAATTGGTAAGGGGATTACCACATCAGAAATATAAAAGTAACAAAGTGTGCAAATCTTGTACTATGGGAAAATCCAGTCGATCATCATTTCGCCCCAAAAATGTTGTTAGTACTAATAGGGTACTTGAATTGATTCACATGGATCTATTTGGGCCAAATGAAATTGCTAGCTTGAATGGAAAATGTTATTGTTGTGTGTTGGTTGATGATTATCCCAGATTTACGTGGGTTTATTTTCTAGCCAAAAAATCCGAAACTTTTGATTACTTTTCAAAGTTTGCAAAACTCGTTCAAAATGAAAAAGGTGTTTCAATAAAAACTTTAAGAAGTGATCATGGTGTGAATTTGAAATTTTGGATTTTGAAATTTTTTGTGAAGAGAATGGTTTTAAACACGAATTTTCTGCTCCTCGAACACCTAAACAAAATGGGGTGGTCAAAAGGAAAAATCGTACATTACAAGAATTTGCTAGATCTATGATAAGTGAATATAAATTGCCTTTGAATTTTTGGGCAGAGGCAGTCAATACATCCTGCCATGTAATGAATAGAGTAATGATTAGACCAATACTTAACAAAACGTCCTATGAATTGTGGTTTGATAGAAAGCCTAACATTTCATATTTTAGAGTTTTTGGATGCCCTTGTTATCTTCTTAATACAGGTGATCAACTTGGTAGGTTTGAGTCAAAAGCAGATGAGGGAATTTTCATGGGTTACTCTTCAAGATGCAAGGCTTATCGAATCTTCAATAAACGTTCAAAAACTATTGTTGAAACCATAAATGTGAAATTTGTTGAATCAGATCTGGATATGGTGGACAAAGAGAAAAACGATGAGGGAATTACATATGATGATGAAAAAGAAAATAGAAAAGAGAAGACTGGCAGTAATGATCGAACAAAACAAACATTTGAAGTCGAGAAGTTGAAATTCAAAGCCAACCATCCTCCAGAATTGGTAATAGGAAATCCAACGGCAGGTATACGAACTCGTTCATCATTTAATAAAGATATATGTGCTTTTTGTATTCACAGCTGTTTTTTCTCTGAAACAGAACCTAAAAATGTTGAAATTGCACTTAGTGATAAAAGTTGGATTTTAGCAATGCAAGAAGAACTTAATCAATTTGAACGGAATAAAGTTTGAAAATTAGTTCCTAGACAAAATGATTATCCAGTAGTAGGAACTAAATGGGTGTTCAAAAACAAGCTTGACGAATCCAAAAATGTAATTATAAACAAAGCTAGTTGGTTGCAAAAGGATATAATTAAATCGAAGGCATTGATTTTGATGAGACATTCGCACCAGTAGCTAGGTTAGAAGCCATTAGAATTTTGCTCAGTTTTGCATGTTATAAAGGTTTCAAACTTAAACAAATGGACGTAAAAAGTGCATTTTTAAATGGAGAATTAAAAGAAGAAGTTTTTATAGAATAAGCCCCTGGTTTTGAAAATCATGAATTTCCAAATCATGTATTTAAACTTGAAAAAGCATTATATGGTCTTAAACAAGCATCTAGAGCATGGTATGATTGTTTAAGTGCATATCTTTCGGAAAACGGTTTTAAAAAGGGTAGTGCTGACACGACATTATTTCTATTACACGACGGTGAAGATATTTTAATAGTTCAAATTTATGTTGATGATATTATATGTGGTGCTACTAATGATCATCTATGTGAGAAATTTGAAAAAGTCATGCAGGATAAATTTGAAATGAGCTTAGTAGGTGAATTGAAATACTTTATTGGATTTCAAATCAAACAAAGCACCAAGGGCATTTTCATATCACAAACAAAATACATCACTGAATTGCTGAAAATATTTGGACTAGAAAACGCAAAACCACTCAGAACACCGATGAGTCCTTCAACCAAGCTTGACAAAGACGAGAAAGGAGTTGCAATTGATCAAAAAAAAAATCGTGGAATAATTGGTTCACTTCTCTATCTCACCGCATCCAGGCCTGATATTATGTTTGCTGTTTGTTTATGTGCACGCTTTCAGTCTAATCCAAAAGAATCTCACTTAAAAGCCACAAAAAGAATATTGAGATATCTTTTGCACACACACAAATTTGGATTATGGTACCCCACATGCAATAATTTTAAATTGACTGGATATTCTGATGCCGATTATGCTGGATCCCTTGTGGATAGAAAAAGCACTAGTGGAACTTGTTTTATGCTGGGACATTCATTAGTTTCATGGTCAAGTCAAAACAAAATTGTGTTGCTCTATCCACAACAGAGGCCGAATACATTGCTTTAGGAAGTTGTTGTGCACAAATATTATGGATGATGCAAAATCTTTCGGATTTTGGTCTAATTTATAAAAAAGTACCACTAAAATGTGACAGTAAAAGTGCTATAAATTTGTCTAATAATCCTGTTCACCATTCATGAACTAAACACATAAATGTGAGACACCATTTTATTAGAGATCATATTTCACGAGAAGATATTTGTATTGAGTTTATTTCAACTGATTGTCAACTTGCTGATATTTTTACAAAACTTCTTCCCGAAGATAGATTTTCACGATTACGCTTAGATTTGGGAATTATAGAAATTGATTGATCATTATCCATTTTTTAAGAAATTCTTAAATGGTTATTCAAAAGTTAAATGATTGATCATTTGAACTATTTTGGAACTCGTTGAAATTATGTCAGATCTTGAAATTGTGATGAGTATTGACTATAATATTTTTTTATATCATAAGGAAATATTTTAAATCTCATGATGATTGGACAGATTTTATAATATTTGTGAATTATAGCTTATTTCACGACAATCTTCTATATCTACCATACTTCTGTCATTCATCATGGTTTTATTTAATTTGGGGAGTTCTAATTATTCTTGGAATTAAAATAATAATAATAATAAACAATAAATAATAAATAATAAATAATAATAATAATAATTAATAAATTTTATCCTTGGTATTCACTGTGACGGCCCGCCCCGCACCAACCGACATTTACTCCAAAAGTTCGCTGTACACATGTCCAGTTAGCACGGAACGGGTCGTCAGAAGGAAAAGGGAAGAAGGAAATGAACATACAAGGAACCTGTAGAATGTCTCACAGCGCATAGAACAAAATATAATAATAATATATTTGACATAAAACAGGAGAGACAGTGCATAAGCTGAAAACCAGAACTAAGCATCATAGCAGCGGAAATCCAAAATACAGCTTATTACAACTTTTCAAACTGTCTCAAAGCAAAAGTAAGATAAATGAGGTACACTACTAATGCCCAAGTAGCGACCACCAACGACACAGGGAGAATGTGCATATATATATCGTACGTGGAAGCCTCCTGCCCGCCTCCGAATCAGCTACTCGCGCATCACCAGCTAACCTGTCTCTAGTCTGCTCGTGTGAGCACCCAGAGTAATAAGAGGAGACATAAAACTCTGGGTCAGACATAAAGCCTGGTATGAGCGATAAGCATCTAAAGAGAACAATAACAGGTAGGCTAAAACATACCTGAACCTGGACCTGCAACCAAAGAGTTAGCACTACATATTGTACAACACTCTAAGGTACCATACCAAACGGTGTAAAGATACGGAGGTGGGGGTGTGCATGTCATAGTGATGGCAAACAATCAAACATAGCATCCATCCTCACATCTCTCACTCAGTGCGTAAAGCATACGATATTCACCACTTCGATCACCCAACATACCTTGCTACGATCACTCTGCCCCATGAAGTCATAAATGGCTTCACTGCACTGATAACGCAGCCACTAGTCCCTCGCTATGTCCACTTGCCCCATGAAGTTATTCACCCCATCTGCGCTGGCTCATAGCCTTACCAATCCTTACTATGTCCACTTGCCCCATGGAGTTGTTCACCCCATCTGCGCTGGCTCATAGTCTTACTACGCATCACCTTGCCCCTCAGGTCATAATGACCCTACTGCACTGATAACGTAGTCTTGCTACCATCACCTTGCCCCTCAGGTCATAATGACCCTACTGCACTGATAAGTAGCCATCCTTCATTTTTAGTGGTGAATCAAAGTTATGAACGTCGACAACTCCTTAGCACACGTCCCACAGCAAAGCCCAACCATGAAGTGAACTCATCGGTTCCCAACTGGATCCTGAGCTCTAACTTCCCATATTGGGCTACCTTTGCATCTCGGGTTATTGGTTAATACTGGGTCGGTCGGGTTCCTCCTCAAGCCATCGGTTCGGGTCGGGTATCCTTCACCGGTTCGGGTCGGGTCTTTTTCATCGGTTCGGGTCGGGTCTTCTTCATCGGTTCAGGTCGGGTCTTCTTCTGGTACGGTTTGGGTCGGGTGTTTCTCCTCGGGTCGGGTCGGGTGCCATCCCCCTCCAGTTTGTGCTTCCGCTCCGATCTGCCTCCTCATCCTTCACGTGCTCCAATCCGATCCATTTTCGTGCTTCCTCTCTGATCCGTCCTCCTTAATCCGATCCGATCCCAGTTCAGTTAGCGTGGTCTTCCTTTTTGCCAATTTTCTCAAGTGTCAGGCTCCGATCCGATCGAATCCCTTGCCCAGTTCAACATATCTGATCCGAGCCCCATATCCGATCCGATTCGAAACCTGCACTGTTTTCTGAAACTGTTCCAGCAAGTGTTTACACCATTCGACGACGTTTTCGACCATTCTAACTATTGAAACCAATCACAAAGCATTTCATACAGTCATAGCAACATGCATAATCAACCACAAACATCAAAACATCAATATGATAGGTTAAAATGGATCAAACATACCCAAAATCCCACCTTTCCCCTTAAGCATGTTTAGGTGAAACTAATGATAGGATTAGCAAAACTTAACCAAATTAACCCAAATTCATATCAGAGGTCTAAAACATCATTTAGGAATTTATGAACATTTTTCCCGAATTTTATCATGCTTAAATTCGCTAATTAACACTAATTACCCTTAACTAGCCATAATTAGTGTAAAACTATGCAAATCACTCACCTTAGCCACAAATAAACTTAAGATCTGAAATAAATCTCTGATTTGATGTGAATCCCAATGCTAAACAGCAGCTCCAATGTTGCTTTGGTGTAGATCTTCCTTGATTAGAGGTTGCTAAGCCAAATCCTTGACCAAAAGGTGATTTGGAGGTGATTTAGAGGTTGGAGGCCATTTTTAGGGTTCCTTGGTGATAAGTGGAGGCTAGAAAACTGAAATGGAATGATACTCTAACTCATTTTAGCCTTCCCATAACCCTAATCCCGAAATGGGTTATGGACCTATTCACCAATCACCATATTTGGCCCGGTTAAGCAGTTTTTCACCTTCCAAACCTTATTTCAGCCATATCTCCCAAACGGTAAGTCCGTTTGGCTATTATGACCACTCTACGGAAAGGTAAACCATCAAACGAATCCAATGGAAGTGGTTCCAGGTCAAAATTCCTTTCCAATCAAAAGTTATGGCCAAAACAGTACCAACTAGGGGCAAAATGGTCATTTAAAAATCGACAAAAATCATGAACATGAGAAATGACTCTAATGGATGTTTCCCAAAGTTACATGACCATACGACTTCATACGGGAAATAAATAAATATTCTACGATCCTATGATGCGTAGAATACGGGTTGTTACATTCTCCCCTCCTTAAGAAATTTCGCCCCCGAAATTCCCTAACCAAGACACACAAAAGGGTCCCGCATGCCTATCAATCATAAAACAACAATCAAACATGCAAACAAGCAAAACAAGTCTATCCTAGCATGCGGAATAACTAAATTACAAAGTAAATCTTACCAGACAAAGAGTTCTGGATACGCCTTCCTAATGCTCTCCTCTGTCTCCCAAGTACAATCATTCTCGTTCTCGCCCCACTGAACCTTGACTAGCTTCACTGCCTTCCTTCGAAGTTGCTTCGTATCGTGCCCCACAATACGAATCGGCTTGCGGTTCCCAACCGCCTCGGGTTCTACTTCGAAGTCCTCTAACTGATCAGGTGAAATAGTCATATCTGGGTCGTGAACGAACTTCCTTAGTTGGGAAACATGAAATACATTGTGAACTCCCACCATTTTCTCTGGTAAGCCAACTCTATACGCCAAATTCCCGACTAGTTCAAGAACAGGGAATGGGCCAACAAATCTTGGTGCTAACTTGCCTCTCCTGCCAAATCGAATAACGCTCTTTAACGGAGAGATCTTGACGAACACCAAGTCACCAACGGAGAATTTCAAGTCTCTTCTCCTCTTATCAGCATAACTCTTCTGCCTATCTTGGGCAGTTTTCATTCGTTGCTGAATGATCTTAATCTTATCTGAAGTTTCTCTCACCACATCTGGTCCAAGCATAAACTTCTCGCCAGTCTCTATCCAACATGATGGTGAGTTACACGGTCTTCCGTACAAAGCTTCATATGGAGCCATAACGATACTGGATTGGTAGCTATTATTATATGCAAACTCTACTAAATGCAAATAATCATCCCATGATCCACCAAAATCCAATATACAAGCTCTCAAGAGATCTTCCAATATACGATTCACCCTCTCCGTCTGACCGTCGGTCTGAGGATGATATGCGGTACTGAGATGTAATCCTGACCCTAGAGCCTCTTGTAAGCTCTTCCAAAACCCACTAGTGAACAACGGGTCTTGGTCACTCACAATGCTTTTAGGTACTCCGTGAAATCTCACTACCCACTTCATATACAATTCTGCCAACTTGGCTGCCGTCCTGGTCGATTTGACTGGTATAAATCTTGCACTCTTAGTCAATCGATCCACAATTACCCAAATGCTATCATATCCCGACCTAGTCCTTGGTAAACCATCGATGAAATCCATCGAGACTTGCTCCTATTTCCATTCGGGAATTTCTAATGGTTGCAACAACCCACTAGGCTTCTTTTGCTCGGCTTTAACTAGCTGGCAATTCATGCATTTGGATATAAACTTCCCAACGTCTCTTTTCATCCCTTCCCAGTAGTAAGTCTGTTTCATGTCTCGATACATTTTATTACCACCGGGATGTATAGTCAGTTTTGAGTGATGACATTCTCTAAGCACTTCATCTCTCAAACCATTCACGTTGGGCACAACGAGTCTTCCATTCTTTCTAAGCCATCCATCTCGATCAAGCCCATACACATTCATCCCCTCACCATCGATGTCCATTTCTAACTTGGAGACGATTTCCAATAGGTTAGGATCGTCCCTCTGACTAGAGCCGATCCGCTCAATCAAAGTGGGTCTGATCGTCAAACTTGCTAACATAACTGGATCTAAGTCGCACTTTGGTCTGAAATCAAACCCCGTGATATACTCTAGTTGCTTCCACTCAAAAAACATTGCCCCTATGCTGGCATGTCTCCTACTCAAGGCATCGGCTACCGCATTACCTTTCCCAGGTGTATATGCGATATCAAAATCATACGAAGCCAAGAACTCTAACCATCTTTGCTGACGGAGATTCAGATCTTTCTGAGAGAAGAGATACTTTAACGATTTATGATCGGTAAATAACTCAAATCTTTCTCCCAAGAGATAGTGTCTCCACATCTTCAGCGCAAATACAATCGCTGCCAATTCCAAATCATGGGTAGGATACTTCTTCTCATGCGGCTTTAGCTGTCGGCTAGCATAAGCTACAACCCTACCTCCTTGCATCAATACTGCACCCAGTCTGGTACCACAAGCATCTGTGTATACCGTCATCTCTTCATTTCCTTTAGGAATGACTAACACTGGCGCACGCGTCAACTTCTCCTTTAGACTCTTGAAGGCATCCTCACACACCTCGTCCCAGACGAAGGACTGATTCTTCTTAGTCAATTGAGTCAACGGTGCTGCTATCTTGGAGAAGTCCTGGATATACTTACGATAATATCTAGCTAATCCCAAGAAACTTCTTACATCTGTTGCATTCTTGGGCGTAGGCCAATCCTGTACCGTAGCCACCTTCGCAGGGTCCACGGCAATACCACTCTCGGAAACAACATGACCCAAGAATATCACTTCCCTTCTCCAAAAATGACACTTAGAGAATTTCGCTTTCAATTGGTGTTTCCTCAACACCTCCATCACTATCCTCAAGTGTCCCTTGTGTTCTTCCTCTGTCCTTGAGTAAACAAGGATATCATCCACGAACACAAGAACAAACTTATTCGGCTGATCTCTAAATACTCGATTCATAAGATCCACAAAGTAGGCTGGTGCATTGGTCAATCCAAATGGCATGACCAACCACTCATAAAATCCAGACGGTGTCCTAAATGCCGTTTTCGGAACACTCTCATCCGCTACTCGTAGCTGATGAAATCCTGTCGCGAGGTCCAACTGGGAGAACACTCTTGCTCCTTCCAGTTGATCAAACAAATCATCTATCCGTGGTAGAGGATACTTATTCTTC